>JAREYC010000005.1:16768125-18088750 GCA_030015325.1 Cryptoblepharus egeriae | reverse complement strand
GGAAGTTCAGGAGAGGCATGTTGAGGGCATGCCTCAAACAGTGCAGTTAGGCTGAATCCAGAGCCTGTTTCTAGGGCAGACATGCCCCCCGCACAGTTGCTTGGAGTTAGAACACTTAATAAGGAGCAGGAATAAATCTGAGTAGACCTGATAAGCCAGAATAAAACTGGTGATGGCAAAAAATTCTGATTCCTAGGCCAACCACTGCCTCTCTACCTCAGGATACAGCACAACTACACCAGCTAGAGCATGCCTACACCTGAGCATGCTCAGGGTGACCTGATGCCGAACCCAAAATTTCCTGCCAAGTCCCCCCAAGCCAAAATTCCTACCCAGTTAAAAAAAATGTAGGACACCCCCCAAAAATAGAACAAATATGGGACATGTTAAAATAAAGCAAAAATATTTGTATTGCTTTTTTGTACTTAATTTCAATACCTTTTAAATTGAAAACCTCTTAACATGCATGATTCTGACCCAAACATGTAAGACACCCTCAAAGTAGTTTGCAGCAACACATGCAAGCGACTTCAACATACATGATTCTAACCCAGACATGTAAGATGCCCTCAAAGCAGTTTGCAGTAACACATGCAAGCGACTTCAACATACATGATCCTAACCCTGACATGTAAGACACCCTCAAAACAGTTTGCAGCAACACAACACATGCAAGTGAGGGGAAAGGGAGGTGGGAGAGGTAAGTAGAGAAGGACTGGGCTGCATAGGCAAGGATGCCCTCCAACTCTAAGCTCCATTGACTTAATGGGCTCACTTCTGAGTAGACATGGATAGGATTGGGCTGCATAGGCAAGGATACCCGTGACTCTGGAGTAAGCTTCATTGACTTAATGGGCATATTTCTGAATAGACATGGCTGGGATTGGGCTTACCTGGGGAGGCCGCTAGTGCCTGGTGAGAGGGTGCTCTGGGAGTTTAGAGGCTGCCCAGGTCGGCAAGGCTGAGTATTCGCTGACAGGGCAGCCGCTTCCTTCAATAGTGTGGCTGCACAGGCGCACACAGCTCTAATCAGGAAGCAGCACCTCCTTAAGGCGTGATCCAAGTGTGGGTGGAGCATCCGCCCCTAGGATTGGGCTGTGCGCACCCTGCACTTTCACTCTCCCAGAGGAGCATTCAATTTATAGAATTAATTTAATTTGTAAGGTGACTTATAAATATGAAAATATTAATATCTAATTATTTGTATTAATGCTAATAATAATTAAATAATTTTGACATATGGGGATGTCAAAAATATTTGTGGGCCCCAGATACCTAATGACCTGCATATGCCATTGTTCCCACCTTCCCACCACATTCTACCCCCTGCCCTAGACTAACCTGCTCTGGTGCGCTTCCATCACTCAGCCTGATTGCATAGGAAACTCTAGCCAGCTCTCTGCACTGCTGCAGTGTGCTTTGTGGTACTTTTAAGCAGCCAGCCCTCGCACAACATGTGTTCTGCTTGCACTTCTGAATAGGATTGCAGTCAAGACACATCCTTTGCAGACTGTGACATTTGTCTGGCCTTCTCCTTGTTCCCTGCAATCTGATCAATCAGATTTCTGTCCGACAACCAACTCTCAGCTTCAACCTAAAGAGACACGCACTCCACATTATGATGAAGTAAATGTGCTGAAAACCTTTTTCAAGATGCAAATGATTAGATACCAGATGTTTTTTAGACCAAGTGCTGTGTGCTGCTGTTGCCTTTCCTCTTTAAAGATGAAAAATGTATTAGATGATGGTTTGCTGAGACTCCCAGGAATATTATTGCTCATAACAAGGCAACACCTGTGCAATACCTCTTTCCTTATAATAAGATGCCAACATATAAGAAACACAATTTCACTCTTCATTTTAGAAACCAGTGACAAAATATAAGCAAAGTATCCAATTGCCAGCAGTGCAGGATTGGATGTCTGGTTGATTCTGCTGCCACCAGAGAATAATAAAATAAGGTGAGAGCTTTATAAAAAAATGTACAGGTATAAAAGTGTTTTGGAGAGGAGATGGGGAGTGGGAGGTGGGACTGAAACCTGGCAGTTATGCCAAATCCCACCCTTTTTCCATGGCAGTGCAGAGCAGCTTTAGGCTGTATTATTCTACTTGGAGTTGTGCCAAAAACTCCAAGCAAAAAAATTGGTGCCAAAATCGGTGGCGCAGCTCTGAGTAGTCCCATTGGGGCTGCTGCAACATTACATGGGGTAAGGTACCTTTACCTTGACCCGCAGTACCAAATCTATCTGTCTATGGGGCAGGCGTACTGGCCTGCCTGTTCCAGTGCATGTTAGGATTGCACTGACAATAATTAATATAATGGTATGACAAATTCTGAAGTCAGTTTCTTGGACACAGGATAACAATCTAAACTGACAAAATAAAAGAAGTGGGAAAGTGGACAGGGAAGGTCTTTAGAGGCAGAACTTTAGACTAAATTAAAAAATTCAAAAAAATTAAAAAAGGGATAAAAGATGCAGAAGATGCAACGTTCCTGTATGGTTATTGGCACCTGCTGAAATGTCCAGTTCTACACAACTATTAAATGAACAAGACATTTAAAATCATCAGGATGGACAGCCATTGCAAGCCCAAAGTTCTGAAAAAGGATCATTGATTATCCCCGAGACCACCTATGGTTCCACTGTCTTCAAATGGTGACAATGAAGTTCTTGGGTTTCTGAGCAAGAGTCATGCATTGGGTTCCTCACTGGACCTCCACTTGCCCCTTGGTGGCACTTCCATTGGTATGGAGGTTTGGTCTGGCCACTTGGGTAGAAAGGAGGACAATTTATCCCATCTCCATGAAAGGGGGAGCTGATCTGTCTCACACCTGGGTCAGCTGAAAGAATCAGCGATCTGTCTGAGAAGGAAGCAACAAGGGGATGAAAATTGATGCTCCGCAATTCACAATAATTACATCTATTCTCCTGAATAGCAACATATCCATATTTTTCAAATGATACCCTGGCACCTTTGTTTTTGCATCAATACAGGGAATGAGCAGCAAGGTGGTCCAGGAATTTGTCCCCCTACAGCACATTATGTCCACATAGTGTGCAAGGATAGACGTCTGCTATTTGAAAACGTTTGTGTGGAATCACACAAGTGCCGCTTCAGCAACTAAATAAAGATAGCATGCTAGCTATGACATCTTTTTTAAAAGACGCCCTGCCTGATTTGTCCTTTTAAAGGAAAACAAAAAACAAAAATCTGAAGCTTATTCCACAGGTCTGTCTCACAGGCATCTCTTCAAGTCATGTGGATGCCTGTTATCTCCACGGTCGCCGGAAAATCACAATGCAGCCCAGATTTGGAAGCAAAACATATTCCATATAATAATAGTATTTTGCTTTCATTGCCTACCAATAAAAATCATCACCTGCTCCACTTGGCATCCAGCTACCGACAGAGCTGGTACAGATCCCACAGAGCTGTGCGCTGCAGAGCCTAATTGACTGTTGCCCAAACAGTGGATATAAAGTGACATCCCACAAACCTGTCTCTTGTCAGCCTGCTGCAGTCTGCAAGGAGACCTGTCGTGATTTATTGAGGAAGGCAGCTCGGCGTTTCCGTCTGTGATTCACATTGCAGTCATTCACAACAGGGCAAGGCCTGACGCAGGTTTTGAGATGCCTAACTTCCCCCTTATAGGCTAGTCAGCCAAAAAGTCCAGGGGCCTATAAAGCTCTCCACAGTGCAACAAGAAAGCACTTTGTGGAATAAATACAGAAATAACTTGTATTTGTTCAGGATTTTCCCATCCCTGCTTCCTTCTGGTACAAACCAAAAAAAAGGAGCACAAGTTCATTTCAAGTGCTTGAATTAAATCTTTATATCTTCCCGCCTTCTGCATCTCCCACAGCACACCGAAAGTGCTTAGTGCACTGGCTCGTGGCAGCGAATGAGGCAAACTATTTTTAAAATAACCAAGTGGGTCAGCTCTCAAATGCGACCAATGTCTAGCATCAAGAACGAAACTTTGGTGAGTCTTTCTGTATTGCTTTCCTCAGATTAGTTTTGCTCTCTTCTCATCCACACAATTACAATCTGAGCCTAAATGTGAATAAGAATCAAAGAAATGGTACCATTTATTCATTGGACGTAGCCTGGGTGCCGAAGGATGCTGACAAAAATGCAAAACAGCACAATGTTTCTGTTAGGAATGCAGGAGGACACTTTAAACTCCATCAAACCATCAGTCTGGTATATGTTTATTTAAAGAATTAATATACCACCTCTCTCCTTCACATGAAGGATACCCAAGGCAGCTCAGTATATACAGTTCAGCTTAGTTACATGCCTTTATTGGGCTCCTGAGAAACCAATAGGTGGGTTAAGAAGCTTCAATTAGAACTGGATAGTTGACAGCTGGCAGTGATGGCTTCTCTGGAGAAGGAAATATTCATGCTTCCCCATACAAATAAGGCCTTGTAAGTTAGTAAGTAAGGCCTTCAATGGGGCTTCTCAACTCTGCATCACCTATTTAGCCAGCACAGAATCAAGAAGTCTTGTTGGACTAAGCTCTGCCTTCCCATCCCACTACCTCTTCTACCTTGCCTCCTCCTCATCCTGCCCCAGAATGCCTCTCCCTCTCTCCCCATATGCCTCCATCCACCTCTCCATTGCCCAGGACTGTGACCATGACCATGCCCAGGACCATGATGCTGGGCAAGCTCCTGGTGCAGGGCTTACATATTACTTGCAAAGGTTTGCAAAAGCTGGTATCAGATCAGGCACCAGAGGAGGCCCAAAGTCCCCTTCACCACAATGAGACTGACTTCTGAATTGACGGGCACCGGATTGTGCTTTAAGTTACTCTCTTTTTTATACACCACCTCTATTATCTTATCCCAGATGAACACACCTCATTACCCATTATTGTGCTATTTAATGAGCAACTATTAACCATTTCCTTTTTAATGCTCTTTTTAACAAAATGACCTTAACTACTAAAAATGAAAAGATGTAAAATTAATTGACACTTCATGAATAAAACACAGAATATGGATGAATTATCCCCAAGTTCAGCTCTAAGTGAAGAAGTTCAGCTCTAAGTGACAAGAGTTTCAGTTTCCAGTAGAGGGAAAGACCAACCAGGTTGGTTCCTTAGAGTGTTTAGGTTGCCTATCACAACTCAAAATCTTGTTTACTTATTGGAATTACATGCATAAGGTAAAGGTAAAGATAAAGGTGTCCCCTGCAAGTTACCCTGCTTGTCGTAACCAACTCTAAGGAGTGGTGCTCATCCCTGTTTCTTAAGCCATAGAGCCAGCATTGTCTGAAGATGCCTCCGTGGTCATGTGGCCCGCATGACATCCTGCAATCCTAAAGACACTTTCGTGGGAGTAAGACCCACTGAACACAATGGGGATTACTTTTGAGTTGACATGGTTAGGATTGTGCTGTACATGCCAAAGTGTTAACTTTGTACTGTTAACTTTGCACTGAGGTGAAACCTGTTTATCTACTAACATTTCCATCCTTTCGAACTGCTAGGTTGGCGGGAGCTAATTCCATCTTGTGGCACCCAAACTTCAAACCCAAGGCTACAGGCTGACAGACACAGATACTGAGCCACTACCTTTCCTTATTACATGGATATTAATAGAATATTCTGTGATCTACCTATCCCCTGCTCCCACTGTCCCCTTGTTCCACTCCCACCCCACTTCTTTTTATCTCCCCAGCAGCATATCTCCATCAGCAGGTCCTGTGGGTCTGCTGGCCTATGCAGGAAATCTCATCCGTCCCACTGGCACTCTGGACATGCCCATCGATGTGAGCTGCTTGAGTGATCTCCAGAGACTGTCTATACCATGCCATAAGGCAGTCTACACCACATTAGAAAGCCAATTCCACCAGCAGAGCAGCTCACTAGGATTGGGTTGCCCAAGGAAAATGAAAGTTGTCCAAGGAAAGTGGGTTGCCCTAGGTCCATGAGAGTGACCAATGACTCAGCTGGATGGGTGAACTGAGGTGACCTAGAAAATATTCTCCACTTTCCAAAATCAGGTTCTCTGATATTCAAGGTTTTTCTTATGCAATAGTTTAATCTAATCAACTAGAGTAGTATTTCTCAAACTCTGGGTCAGGACCCACTAGATGGGAAGAAAGCCTGTTTCAGGTGGGTCACACAGCCACCTTCAAAAATACAGAGCTGAAAGTACTTAGTGCAGAGTTGTTGGGATGAATGTGCCATTGGAAGGAAGGCACCATGCTTTGCACTAAATGCCATCTCTAAGACTTGCTAGAGATGTGCTACCTCTAAAACCAGGAGGTATACAGGTAAAGAAGTGGGAAATTGGGCCACTGGAAAGGATGGAGAGCTACGTGGTTGGGGAAAGATCCAAGTTTGCATTCTACTTTGAGTTCCAAGCTGAAATGTTTGAAATCTGAGCTATGCAAAACAATAGCACAAGTATGTATAATGGGACTTTGGTTGATTGTGTCTTTGGTTTGAAGGCTAAATTGATAGCAACATTTCTGGCCATGATATCACTTTCAGGTTAATGACATGTGGGTCCTAGTGCTAAAACGTTTGAGAACCACTAAATGACAGGGAAGACCGACATAATTAGGCTCTATAAGAATTCTAGGAAATGCTGACCTTCATTCAGAAATCATAGCAAAGAATATTTTAACCTGGAAAGTACAAACAGACTGCCATAAAACAAAGAATCCTGCAGTCATACAAAATGGTACTCAAATGCCAGCTATCATTTATGAGCCCATTTTGCAAAGAGCCTGTTTTAGCTTTTCTACATGTGACAAAAAGTCTTCACAAAGTCATGCACCAAAACAACATAAAATTCAGTTTAAAATCACTCCGTAGCAACTGCAATTAAAGATACATTTAGGAACATATGTTGAGCAAGACGGGTGTCTGGTAGCTACTTGCTGGAACAATTAGGTGCATTTTTGTTCTTAACAAATGAGTTACAGGTGCAAGTCTGAGCAGCTGCATATCCAGCTTCTCAACTGGCACCCACAGGCAGATAAGTACAGATACTTGATATTGCTACCAGACTATAATTATGAAACGTGCTCTGTCACACAGGAACGTTCCTGTTATGAAAATGTATCTCTGCATATCTTGGAAAAATGGGGTCTTTCTCACGGCAATGCATTCAAGAAAAAAGCACGTGGGTACAGCTCATCTGGGATTGCAGCACTTCTAACCCAAGTGAGAAACTACATGCTTGAGACTCTCTACACCAGAAACAGTGCAGGTAAAAGCTGGCACATGAAGGTGGAAGAATATTTTAGCAGTAAATGCTAATTTCTCCATTTCGATATTCCAGGTTGCAGGAAGCATTTAAGCATGTGGTTCCTCACCTGGGTTCTGCGTTTGTAAGGTATCATCAAGAGTGTCTCCCCACTTTCTAAATGTACAGGTCCAACCATTGCCTTTTCCCCAAATGGCAAATGCAACCACATAAAAAAAAAACCACAATGTTCCACAGAACACTGATCCAAATTTGGGACCCATACAACTGTATCCCCCGTTTAAAGAAATAAACTGAGAATCCAATCACCCAGTTTACTATCCTCAACCATCTCCAAGAATATGAAGGGGCCCATTTAGGACAGGGGATCATAAAAATTACAAAAGAAGATGCTGTTATTGGTTCACTCCACAAAATATCCCATGGAACCCTATAGAAGAAAAAGATATTAAAATCTGGGTCACATGATCCCCCATTTTTTTCCCTTCATCTCTCCTGTTGCCACCTCGTTGATGGATAGGCATATGTTGAGATTCAAGTAAATTAACAACAGGTTCTATGTCTCATTAGTAACCAGTTCTCAGAACCAGGCGCTCATTAGCAAAGGGTTCTATAGAAACTGTGAGAGCCCCCTGAAGCCCACCACTGCATTGGGTTGATCCTTTTAAAAAAGATCTCATGGTATAGCTACAAATTTCACAAAAACATAACACAAAGCCCTGGAGGAGACTTCAAGTAGGAAAAACAGCCTTAGAAAGGGCACATAATTTCAACACAGAGGCATCTGTGGGGAGAGAGAGGATGTTGTGTTTAACCATTTTCTTGCCAATAGCTTTTTATAACTTCTATGCCCTGCTGCTTCTCTGTCACCTCCTGCTATTTTTGTTGTAGGCTGATGTCTTGGAAAACCTGACTCTAAAGTTGCAGCCTTACCTGAAAGGCACAAGCACACTGTGATGTCTCAAGTGTTCAAGGGAAACAAAGCACAGAGTCTGATGTTATGTGGCATACATTTGGAAGCCCTGTTCTGCTAATAAGTATTATGCATAATGTGATCGTGGAAGCTCAAAGAACATTTCAGGAACACAAGGCACAAGGCAACATGCATCAACTTAGGACCAAAAAAACCCGTTTAATGTATTGATAAAGAATATCATGTAATGCCTTCATTTCTGCTACTCAACAAAAGATATACAAAGCATAGATCTTAAAAACATCCATACCCTCCCCAACTGAATTATCTGAAAGGTGCTTTAGGAAGTCATGTAGATATTTTCCTGACACAATGCCGAGCTCAGAAAAATAAAATTCAGCACACACGCTGTGCTTTGCAAATAGCCTCTGGGATGTATATATTTTTCATATAGCTGGTTCAAAAAGCAGTTGTTTTAAAAGCCTTTTTTGATGATAATCTCATTGCTTCGGTGGTGGTGATGTCTTTTGTTAAGTTAGCATGTACTGGGGGGGGCTCAAGATTCTTTTGTGAAACTTAAAAAACAAGCCCACGCACACACATACATACATACATACATACATGAACACACATAAATTTAAAACACAGAGCCAAAGCCCAAAAAAGTTAACATGAGCATCCTATAAACAGCCTGCTGAGGTTAATTTTGTCCATTTGGATGACTCTCTCTAACTCCTGCTAACGCCCCATGACACAAAATAATGGCTCGTATCACAATTTCTCCAACATCCAGCACTGCCAAAGTCATCTTTTGGATCATATGCCTTTTTTTGCCTGTTGCTTTGGAACATAATGTTATTGATTCTAGAGCCAAAGTCCCTTCAGAACTGTTCCTCAGCATGTCACCAGCTCAGCAAGGGAAAGATACTGTAAGGGCAAAATCCAGAGTAACTATAGGGAGTCTTTGCTCCGGAGTAAGAACAACTTACTCTGGATTACAATATGAATTTCCTATAGGTTTTCACTAGGTGGTGCAGTAACTACGGGTGCATGTAAAGTCTCTTACGTGCTCCCGTAGTTACTCTGGATTTGGGGGTAAGTCAGTCATGGCTTGGGACAAGAGCAAAACAATTGTCTTTCCAGCACTGCAGTGACTCCTATATGACTTTTCCAAAGGGATTAATTATGAATTTAAGGGATTTAATTTTAGTGCTTGGCAGGAAACTCGTCTTCCACTCTCTACCAACTGTTGCAGAGAACAAGTCAGGCAAGTGGTGGCTGAGAGTCAGTGGACTGCTGAGTTCCCAGCCTGGAGGTCATTCTTTTAAGGAACCTCACTTTGCAGCAGTTGATCTCTATTCACCTAGTTGATGGATAGGCATGTGTTGATGTGTTAAAGGGGTAGTTAGTCACAGCCAGGAGATATAAAAGGCTCAGTTGGAGCTGGATTTGATTGAAATCTGAAGTATTATGAGATCATAAGAGTAGCTCTGCTGGATCAGGTCAAAGGCACCACTAGTTTAAATTTCTGTTACATACAGTGACGCATTGTCTATTTAGCATAAGGTGTCTTGGGCCATGGGCATATACGTGCTGGTAGGTGCAAGTACAGCCACCCACCTAGCGCTTCCCCCACCCCAGCACTCTTCTATGCTAGTTGGAGAACACTCCCTGGCAGGATCAGAAGAGCATGTGCGTGATTCCAGCTGAGCAGTGCATGCGCCCTTCTGTTGTCCAGGTGGCTCAGAAAGGCATGTATGCAATCCTCTGCTGAGCCACGCATGCGCTCCACACCAGAGGGTTTCTCCAGCATGGGAAGAGGCAGGCTGTGAAGAGCCTGTGTGAGCGATGACATGGTGTGTGATGACATCATGTCATGCATGCCATGAGCGGGCAGTGCCATTAGTACGCCCCTGCCTACAATGATCCACCAGCTGCCTCTAAAAAGCCCACAAGCAAGAGAGAAATTCACACGTTTGTTCCAATGTCTCCAACTGCCTTGCCAAACCATTCTTTAGGGATTCCTGTATGAAAACAGACTGGCAAAAGAACAAAGCAGCTGGCTCAAAGCAAAGACCTGAGGAGCGACAGCAGAAGAAACATGTATGTGTGTGCTTAAACCAGCTTCATTTTGAAAATGAACCCCCCAGTCCCTTTTCCACACTGAAGCAGATGGATCTCTTCTGGAATTGTATTTGTCTAGATCCATGGTTCCCAAACTGGGGGTCACAACTAATCAGCCTGGGAATCATGCAGTTCTAGCCCCTTAAGGGATGGGAAGAGTGCTAAGCAGCAACATGAGCCAAGGATTGTACTGTTGCCAGGGAAAAGGGAATTACCAACTTATTAGATGGACTGGTGTGGAGAGCCTGCACACACCTCTGCACGACTCCCCAGGTCTCTGTAATAAATAGAAAAAACACTGGATTTAAAGCCTCCCCTACTTCACACAAAGTGCTCCCACCTTCCTTGCAGGAGTTTGAAAAGCACTGATCTAGATACTTTCCACCTTACCAAAACATTATTAATACACATTGAGAAAGGCAAATATCGGCAGGCTCTATTATTGGCAACATTTCTCGAGTGATATACAGTAGTAGACAGTTACAGTGCAGGTATGTTGATGTTTAACAAAGCGCATGGCTATACATGGGCAGATATCCACATCATGGGCTTCAAATAGCCCTCGATAGGTGATTGGAGCAAACCTTTGTAGGTTTTAAGAGGCCCAAATGATCTATTTTGTAATCTGCAATTTTTCATATTAGCAGGAGTTTGAGGATGGATCTGTCACATGGGTCCCACCTGTAATTGTGCTGGACTTTTGCACATTTCATTGCAATTGTCAGGCGCATCTATGGATTGCCAATTAAATCACTGATTACACAAACAACGTTCTCATCAATGCCTGTGCAATTTTATGACCTCTGCAGCAGCTGCTGGTCTTGATGACCATTAGCCTTTCTAACAAGTTCAGAATTTTATCTCTGTTCAAAGAATGACAAACTGCCGACACATATCTCAGAAATTAAAAGGAAAAATTATAAGCCTTAATGAGGCTCTTCATAGTTCAGCAGTCAAAGCTGCCAATATACATATTAACAACTGAAATTTTCTTTGGGTGTTGACCAAAAACAGAGAATACTGGCTAATGAGAACAACATGATCATAGATTAATCTTAGAGGTCTGGGTTCCCTCACTGATAGATGGTTCCCTACAACGTGTATAGAGGTAGACAACCTCAACATGCCAGAAGCAGGGGGCACCTGGATACAGGTGTCTTGAGTGCTCCCTGAAGCATCTGGTGAGCCGCTGTGTGATATAGGAAGTTGGAATAACAAAACTGGAATAACAACCTCACAGATTTACAAATTAAAAATTTTACAAACAAAAAACTGCTAAGTGTGCGTCTCACAATCAACAAGTGAGGAAATAAACATGTACCGTTAGACTACAGGTGACAGTTTTCATGGGGGAAACAATCTTTTTTTTAAAGCATGTCAGCTAGAAGGCCAACCTAGAACTCCTCTTCCTGATATCTAGCTTTCCATGTACAGGTTTGTTTTATTGTTGTTCAATACAGAAGTTCATTCCATCCCATGAGCCATCACCTGTGCCTAGATTTAATAGTACACATATGTGTATACATATACAGAATACAGACCTATATCAGCAGTATGGCTGTGGATGCCAACTGCAGATAAGCAGTGATCCACCAAGCAAATATGCCTTTCTCTCCTGTTTGTGGTCTTCCCAAAGGTTGCTGAGATTGAGATGCTTATTTCGATGGACCTTTGGCCTGATCCCACAGGACTCTTCTTCTGTTCTAAGGTGCTATTTGTGAGGCTCACCCGTTTCTTGATTTATAGGTAAAGAGATTATCTATGTTGTTAACACAGCCTCAGCCTCAATTAAATATTACCTTACAAATTCTTTCTCATTAGAATTTTGGGTTACAGAACAAAGGCTTCATAATGTGCCAATTTGTGGAGCTCATTATGAACTGACGTCGTACAGCCCTTGCAGGATGGAAGAAGGCGGATTATGTTCAGCTGAGTTCGCACATGTTATGATCTGTCAAATATGTGAAATTTTGATATTTTTCTTTCAGACATGCTAATTTCAACTCAAGCTGTGATGATGCACCCCATGTAGTCTGCCTACACTGAGTTAATGAATTGCTGGTAGAATATATTTAGCATTGTATTTAGCATCGCTAATTTTCATGTACAGAAGTCAAACGTGTATCTCTTTGTAATGGAACAGACCCAAGATTCTTTTGTGGATATGTTTTATCTTAGCTTGATGTGATTTTTTTTTCCAAAATGATGAAAACCAGCCTCTGTGTAATAGATTGCTTCTTGAATATTTCTGTGTTCCCATTATAATGTGCAAAGAAATATAGTGGAAGCATCTGCTGTAAAGCAAACACCTTAGAGCTAATTCACAATGATAAAGCCTGTGAGCCACCAAGTTAAATGCAACCCACTACCTACAGGATGGCCACAAAGACCCTTTACATGGGATTGTATGGAATGAAGCTTGGTGAGACTTTGTGACCACTCTTATCTACTGCAGTCAGTCATACACAAAATAAAGCTAGGGTTTTAATATTTAAACCTGGGAGCACGGACGTGGTGAGAGTATAATCCTTTTCTACCCCATCTTTTCCTAATCTAAACCATCTTATGTATTAAAGTATTCACATACTACCTCTCTAAAACTGCCATTTGCCTAAAGGGGAAAATGGGTATTCCTTGAAGGGCTGTTGGGAAGACGAAATGAGAAGGAAAGAGAATCATTACACTGACCTCAACTGCCGGTACTCAGATTAAAGGCTGGATAAAATACATCTAAGAAATTAGCACTTCATGTTCTAGGGACAAAGGTTCCAGTCAAGCCTGCATTTTCTACATTAAATGCATTTCCAATGTGGGAGAGAATTTGGAAATGAATTATTTATATCCATTCACAAATGCCATCTAAAATATGGTCATATGCTTTTTGGTGAACATGTAGATTCACTCTTGAATTATGTCTCATCATCTGCACTGTGTTGAGTCGAGAAACCTTTACTGGCATAAAAAAAATCTTTAACTATACAAAAATAAAATCATACAACAAAGCTATCATCATATTGCGGATGTAATCAGTGCACATTCTGAAATTTTATCCATTTAGAAAAACCATTTAGAAAAGGTTTAGAAAAACCTGCTTGACAGTTTCTACCAAAAGTCAAAAAATGATTTTTTTCCCCTCTCCTTTTTCCGTGTTGGAATATCTTACAAACACCCCATTTGTGCTCACCTATGTGTAAAGGAAAATATCCTGTCCATCAATACAAAACATACAACAACAGAAACAGTAAGTGTGGTCAGAGTTATCCTTTAATATGCATTGTGTGCATTATGGCCCAATCCTATCACATATGGTGGTGACAGAACACGAGTTCTGCAAGCAGAAATGTTGGGATCCAAGCAGAAATGTCTGACTCCATCATGCCCACCAATGGCACCAATGAGCACAACAATATTGTCAAGTGCAGTCGTTCAGGGCCATACAAACTTGCTGGTGGCCAAGACATTATTCTCCACTGCCAGGTAAGGCAGCAGTGGGGATGGGTTGTGGAAGGGACAGAGGCATTTCTGAATTGAGAAGAGGAAATGGGGATGGGAGGAGGAGTGAGAGAAAGTAGATCCTGTGGCAATGACACACAACATTCCTGCCTTTTCTCCTCTTTGGACATACACCATATAGGAGGTATATGCCCAAAGAGATCTCATGGCTTACACTACCTTTGAGTCCCCACAATAGGATGCAGCCTGCACCTTTTTGTAAAGGTTCCTCCGGCACCTTTTTCTAATGGCTGCTGTGGTGGCAGGTATAGGACTGGGTTGTTAACTGCATAACTACTAAATGTGCCTGCTTTTTACATTTTCTAGTGTGATTGTTTATTTCATTTTGAGACTACTAAGCCACCCTCCCTTATTTTCTTTGCACTAATTTACAAATCAAATGTTCCATTTTTATTCACATATTTTTAGGCCTGGAGTAGAGGGATGCTTTGTGAGTTTAACATTCCATTTGAATTTCCTTTCAGCCAATGCCAGCAATAACTAGAGTTTCAACAACTTAGTCCTCATTAAATACCCATTGAGAAACACCTTCTCTACTGTATATTTTGGACTGTGCAAACAGTACATGACAATTTCTGCCTTTTTACAGTGCATAATTTTTTTTCTTAGCTCAGACATACCTTTGCTTCATTCATCACAAGCAATGCTTTCCCTTGTTTTATTTTATTCCTCACATTTCCCAAGTTTTGGTATATATTGCTTAATGGAAAATAAAAAAGCAAGAGGGAACATTTTCTTCCATAAAAATGATGCAAAATTCCTTTTCATACTTACGAATTTGATACCTCCATGAAAATACTGCTGATTGGGAGTTGTAGCCCAAAATATCACCAAGGTAATGCTTACAACACCACCAAATTAGAGGAGCTCAGGTAGGAAGGCTTGAAAAGACTTTTACATGAGGCCATGGAAAAATCACTGTCAGTAAATACGATACTTTACTAACATTGATGAACTACTATCCATTTTAAAAGTAGATGTTTAGATCTACCATGGGCATATTTTGCAATCCAAAAATGTCCAGGGGAGGTTTGGTTTTGCTTTTAATAGCTAATTCCCAAGTGCCATATCAGAGTTGGCTTTTGAAAGTCCCCTTGATGTCAAAATTAATTTCCCATGAAGCATGTGAACTGTTATTTCAGAAATACAAGTCATAAACCTCTCTTCATGCAAGCAACACCAGTTGTGTGGCCCTTAGCTTCCAGACCCAAATGTCCAAGCATGACATTATGTACAAGCATAAGGGTAGTGTGGATTGTTTTGAGCTAATATGATAAGCAATTTAAGGCAACGATAGCCTTAAACTTACTGAAAATGTCCTTTCAGAGTTTGATGAAAAAGTAAAGTGTCATCGTTGAAATTGTGGGCAAAACACAAACAAGATGGATTAATTATCCAAATGTGAAGCAAGCTGAAACGGCCTGAAGAGATTCTCAAAGGGTATTTTCAAAGAGTGACTCACAAACAAGGATACTTACCAGTGGCTAGACTATTACACATAAGCTTTTTATTTTTGCCTGCTCATTGTGCCACAAGAAATGAACAAGCTCGGGTAAATGCAGATTTCTTCCCTACATCTAGAACTGAAGGTATTATAACTTCAAGAACACCATCTTGGGACTAATTTGAATACATTCAGTAAGACTCCAAACTACATTCCCACAGTAAGCTGGGCCAGCTACAGGGGTTCAGGGGTTATGAGCAAGACCTATCAGTCTTATCAAGCAAGCAACCTTACTAGCCCTCAGTACCGAATTTAAGGTGCTGCTCACTCACCTATGAGAGACGGGAGGCTACAATCCAGAGTAACTATGGGACCTTGTACACCGACATAGTTACAGTGCGACTTATGGGAAACCTATGGGAAATGCATAGAACAATCCAAAGTAAGTGTGTCTTACGTCTTCCCATAGTTATTCTGGACTGTAGGGTATATCTCTCTATGCTAAACACTGGAGCTAATGGAGACCAGTGGGGGTGACTTAGGCGTAGCCTGAGTTCAATGTAAGTGGACATTCAATCTCCCTGAAGCCCAGAGAAATGTCTGGTTTTGTGCTAATGGTCAAGATCTCCATAGTGTGTAACCAGATACATACGGCCAAATACAGAACACTCACTGCATATCTAGGTCCCCCACCCTGGGGCATTTGAAACCTGTTGTATCAGCCACCCGCCTGGGATTGCAAAGTCATCCCATGGTAGGCAGGTCACCACCACTTTGACCCAGTGGGTCATACATTTTACAACAAAGACATTCTTAAAAGAAAGTGCTAAAAAAGAAAGAAAAAGAACCTGTTGTTGATATTTCCTTCATAAAAAGGATTTGCTGGAGTAGCTACTCATTATCAGTCTTCAAGCACTGCATAACAGCCCCTCACTCTGCTCCACGAGTGGTGTACTTCCAAGGCTCAGTCATTTACTTCTTCTCTTACTGATGGATCTTAACATTGTCTCCCTCGTGCCTGTATTCCCCAGAGTGTCTCTTGCTTTGACCTAGTTGTTCAGATGAGATCCCATCATACACCCAGAGAGATTCTTATCTTTCACTATTGCTGAACAATATGTCCTCTGCCTGTCTAAAGAAATCCCTCTTAATGCATAGGGTGGCTCAAGCCTTCCTCATACAGAAATTGTGCCTCTACTCCGCATTTTGCGATCTGTGTACATTATGTTAATGCACTGCTTCAAAGCAAAAAATAAAAATTGTTCCTTTGGAGTTATTTTCAATCTGAGCTTGACCTGTGATGCGACTGGCTTTATAGCTTTTTCAGAACAGTTTGTCTTAACTGCAGCTGAACAACCCCTATCCCTCAGCCTACCCGACCTCACAGGGTGGTAGTGAGGCTCAGGGCAGTATTCATTCATTGATTCATTCATTCATTCATTCATTCATGTATTTTCAAAGCGGCAAGGAATGCATTATGTTTCTGGGGGATTCCTGCTGCGTTCATGCCCCATGTTCCCCCAGAAGCTGGTGCCACCCTGACTGAGATACTTGGAAGGCCACAATTTCACATGTGCTCCATGAGTTGAATCTGAAGTGAGAACCTGTAAGAAATTAGAAACCTGTAGTTCAGACTACTGGCTATGCAGCTAGAGAAGGCTGTTAATAGTTTTGTCATCCAATTATTTCCTCTGTGTTGACCCAGAGAAGTGTTAAACCTTCTATCCTTTCTTTTTCCTGGTTCCAAATTCATGTTACTCGATGTTAGCTTACCTGGGAGTTTGGAGATGATTTCTGAGCACCATGTTTCTGAGCATCATTCTGAGCCTTGTTTCCCTTTTTCTGCAATTCAGTAAAAAGAAATAAGAAAATTAATGAACTGTAAATGAAAAAGAAGACAGGGACAAGTTCAAAACAGCTTGAGAAGCACCGCATCATTCTCCACCATGGCACCTCTTCTTCAGTGCATGTATGCCAGAACAGAAGCCATACAATGCACTATGGTCGCACACACCATTTTCTGAGCAAAAGGAGCCCTTCATATATTTTCCATGGTGCTGACATGGTCGTCTGGGCCAGGTGGCAGCCCGGTGGTCTTTCATGCTCTTTTTACTAGTTTGTCTTTCCTATGGAAATCCTTGAAGACTTAAAAGGCTGTGTTTAAAAGTCATTATGATCTAAAGGAGGAATGTTTTCTAGCTTTCATGTTCCTTCCTTAGGCTATTCTGTTTAACATTTCCGATCGGATTGTCTTGGGAAAACGCTTGGAAAAGTAGCACCATTTTTATCAGTTATACTTTCTTGCCCCCTGCTGGTAAAAATTGTGAATTAACATGTTGCTGGAGGCACAGAATATTGTGGCACAGTTGCTCCTAGATCTAATTGGATTTTATACACACACACACACACACACACAATGGCAACTCACATTACAAATTTAATTCGTTCCAGAGGCATGTTTGTTACATGAAACGTTCTTTACGTGAAGCGGACTTTTCCATAGGAAATAATGGTAACTCAGACGATTGGTTCCACAACCCCAAAAATATTCATATAAAAATATGAACTGGATGAAAAAATGATGACAAAACACTGGAACTGAATTCAAAACATGCATTCAGTGTGCATGACTTCCTATGAAGTCTACTTAGGCTGCAGTCCTAAAGACACTTTCCTGGGAGTAAGCCCCATTTAACACAATGGGGCTTACTTTTGGGTAGACATGGTTAGGAGGCTGTAATCAAAGACACTTTCTTGGGATTAAACCCCATTGAACACATTAAGCCCCATTGAACACAATGGGGCTTACTTCTGAGTAGACATGGTTAGGAGGCTGCAATCAAAGATACCTTCAAAGCGTCTCCCCACTTTCTCCTTCTGTTCATCCTGAGCCTCTCTCTCCCCTGCTCCCTTCGGGCTAGCCCTGGGCTGTTTCCCTCTTCTCCACTGCTGTTCTCTCCCTCTGCCCAGCGGACACCCGGCCACAGCACAGAAATGTTGCTTTCGCTATGGGCAGGTGCGCTAGACAGCCCTGACATTTTTTAAAAGGGCTGCCAGCCAACACATCTGTCCCAACTGCCAACAAGTATGTTTGTTACATGAAACACAGTTTGTTACATGAAGCAAAATCCTAGAGAATTTTTGGCAAAGAGTTTTTCAGTGTTCTTCAAATAAAGAAAGCTTACCTTAATACAAGCTGACAAATGAAAAGCAAAATGTTATTAATTTAGATTATTAATATTAAGATCCTCAAATTTTATTCCATTTGTGTATTCCAACTTGCAACTTCAATGAACAGCTTTAAAAAACTGAGTAAAGGAATCCGGGATTCATTTTTCTGCAGAACGTTCTACACAGTTTTTTTCTAGAGTCAAGGAAACTGTGATCACAATGCCTATTAATTGAAGCACCTCGACTCCTCATGCAGTGACAGTCATGCATGAAGACAGTCATGCAGACAACCATGTCAGCACCATGGAAAATATATGAAGGTCTCATTTTGCGGAGAAAATGGTGTGTGCAATTATAGCATTCCAGTCCCCGCACCTGTGTCAATGCTGGCTGATGTAGCGCCAAGTGACTGGAGTTCTTCTGTGATCACTGGATACCGCTAGACTCAACTCAAAGGTCTATTGAATGGTAGTGCACCCTGTTGTCCTCTATGGGCCAGTGTATGGCCTGCAACAGTAAAGCACAAGCAAGCTCTGCACGTGATGGAAATGCAAATACTCCGATGGTGCCTTCAATTAACATGATTCAACCATGCCATGAACAATAACATTCAACAATGACTGGGAGTCAACAATGATTGGGAGTCCAACAATGATTGGGAGTCCAACAATGATTGGGAGTCAAACAATGATTGGGAGTCAAACAATGATTGGCAAAACTTTGGCAAAACAAAGTCAAACATGGCAAAACTATAGAAAGGAAGGCCTTAGATGGTATGGACATGTTAAATGTCGCAATGAAGACTCAGTGATGAAGACAGCCATATATCTGAACATAGCAATGAAGACTCAGTAATGAAGACAGCCTTGAACATAGCAATGAAGACTCAGTGATGAAGACAGTCATGCATGAAGACTCAGTGATGAAGACAGCCAAGACTCAGTTATGGACAGCCATTGACGGCCAGTAACCCCTTAATAGATCTAAGAAGCACTGGATGGAATGCATCAATGAGGACATGGATGCATGAATGTTACCCCTGCAGATGCAAAGGGAGCCAGATGTGCCACCAAACAAACCCTGCAACATTGCAGAATCAACGCTAAGAAGAAACTACAGCATGAAATACTTTTTGTTGAAAAGAGTTATATAAATATTTTTCATAGTAATAGAACAATAGTGAAGAAAATGTATTTTAAAACATGATAGAACTTGCACTAAAGTAAATCTATTCCCATCCCCATCAGCTTGTGATGAATGTTATGAAATGACTGAATTGTATTAATTAATTGTAGTTATTAATTGTCATCATAATTTAAGGTAATTTAAAAAACTGGTGGTATGCCTTAATAAATTTTAGCGTTTTATCAGTGTGCCATACGCTGAAATAGATTGAAAATTTCTGGCCTATTCAATCAAAATGGTATGACATTTATGAAATGTATGTAATATAACTGATTATCGGATGCTTCAAATCCACTTATATCTTCCGGCATCAATAACAGAGATGTTTTAATTCTGTGTCTATCTTTTTTTCAAAATCAATTCATCAGTTAACTTTTGCCAGGAGTTTAAAAAAATCGCATGTAAGCAGGGGTGACCCAAGTGCACGCATCTCCCAGTGCGAGGGCACATTGCGTCACTACCCAGGATTCGCACACTCCCCGGGACGCACACATGCCCCCTTCCAGGACAGCACAGGTGTCAAGTTTAGCACATGCAGTCGATTTTGAAGCCAACCAGCTTCAGAAAGAGTACTGCGCAGGCGCCAACTCTGATGGCTTCAGAGGAGACTTCAGAGGAGACTCGTTACAGAAGAGGAAGTCCACACCACTGCACAGCCATTTGGCCTCACTTGGGAGGCAGACACACATTGTGCATGTCCAAGCCTATAGACATGCGCAGTGTATCTGCACAGCCATTGGGCCTTGCTCCGAAAGCAAAGCAGCTGGCTCCACCTTCAGAGCAAGGCCCAATGGCTGTGCAGAGAAGCACTGCACATGTCCAAAGGCCTGGACATGTCTCTTTGCACTGCACCTCAGCTGGCCATTCTGGCCAGCTCCAAGGTGGAGCGGAAGATTCTGGCTGGCGCTCTGCCTTGGACCCGATCCGAATGGGCACGCTGATGCCTGGGGCTGGCCGGAGGAGTGTCAAACTCCTCCAGCACGTCACCCCCCAGTAGCGCGTTACCCAGTGCGGCCCACACCAGCTGCCCCAGTTTGGTGGCACCACTGCATGTAAGCATTACTAAAATAATGTCTAACAGAATAACAGCCTAGGTAACATATTTGTTGAACCATGCCTATTAAGGATAGTCCTAATGCCTTCCTCTTATTTCAGCCCGCTTTAGCACTTTATAGAGCAGCAGAGTTCAGCTTAGCCTATTCCTTTATATTAGGAGGGAGAGAACAGAAAGGTAGTCTTCCTGCATGAGCCTACCTATTCTCAAACAGCATCCTCTATCTCTCTTTCCCCCAACTTCGTATATTACAAAAGTGGTAACCTGTCAGTGAGGCTTTATTCGATAGTGATGCCCAAACCATGGAGCATCCTTTATGAAAAAAACAATAGAATATCAACCTCTCTATTTTGACCACCTCTGTAAGTTGTATCTTGAGCACCTGCACCTTGACACATGGTATTAATTTACACAGAATTTACTCTCTATAACTTGACCAGTTGAGTCCAGCTGCACCAAGGGCAAGAAAAAGTGAAATGCAGAATTGGTAGCAATGACTTTCTTTCAAGAATACAAAAGAATACAATATTTTTTATTCTGGTTTGACAGTTCACCCCTCATGTGCACCATCCCATCTTGTGCACCATCCTCCCCAGTGCTACACCCACCATACACAACACCCCCAATGTGCAATGTCCCCCCAGTGCACCCTCTCTCCCACTGCATCAGGCATCAAATTGACTGGGTGTTTATCAGTCAGTCTTCAATGTTAAGTACAGTATAAGAGAAAAACACGTTACACCACTTTTTACCCCTTAAGGGTTAAAGTTCTCAACATCAGTTCTTGGTGGGTGTTCATGTCATAGAAGGAACTCACACACACACACACAAACACACACACATTTCATGCTTTTAGGTCCAGGGGTTGGGGCAGAGAGTCCCTCAATCAGGGATTCCTTTATGTAAAGTATAGCAAAGAAAATTCATTACACCCCTTTTCACCCCCTTCCGGCTGGAATTTCCAAAAACCGGTTCTTTGTGGGTGCCTCTATCATGGAAGGAACACCCTCTCCAAACTTCATGCTTCTAGGTCCAGCGGTTTTGGCTAGGTATTGATGAGTCAGTCAGTCAGTCAATCAGTCACTTTTCAGTTTATATATATATAACTGGTGGCACAAGTGGTTAAGTCACTGTGCCTGTTAACCAGCAGGCCAGGGTTTAAGACCCAGGTTGGTCCCCACAAGACAGGGTGAGCTCCTGTCCTTAGCCCAGCTCTGCGACACAGCTGGAACCAACTGTATTGGCTCTGCCTTTCCATTGGACAATTTCAGTGGCGTGGAGAGGGAGGATTTGCTGCTTGGGTAACAAGTTATCCTCCATATCAATCTAATCTAGGCTTTCATGCTTCGCATGCAGTGTATGCAGCGCCGAGCACGATACCATAGTCTCTCAAGACTGATGGATGCCAGCTGGTCTATGTCCCATTAGTAACCGGTTCTCAGAACCAGGCGCTCATTAGCAAATGGTTCTATAGAACCTGTGAGAACCCTCTGAAGCCCACCACTGGTACATGTCCTTCAACTAATTAACAACAACTCCATTCACGTCTACATTGAATCTAGCAATTAACACTATTGTAGGTTTAGTTGGACAAATCTTTCAGATCCCAAATTTGTTTCTGGAGAGTGAGGTTATACTATTATACTCATTTTTTAGAGACCACCTAAATGTACATTTCCTACCCTTTGGAGCTATTCTTCATAACCTAAAATCAGTCCTATTAGCTGAGCTTATACTGGTGCTAGCTATAATTGAAACTCTTCCGTAAGATCAGACCAGAGCATACAAAGCAGGATCTCCATAAGTTATTGCAAGTGAGCTAGTTATTGCAAGTTATTGCAAGTGAGTGACATGGTTGCAGACTCTGCACCTGTTTCCCATTCAGTTTGTTGCCTTCCCTTTCCTCTGATGGATGAAAACAATGTTTCATTTTTTTTATTTATCCCTGTGGGGTCACTGCAAGCTCTGGGATGAAAATCAAACTAGAAAATCATTCTGTCACATCTTTTACTCTGCTGGCTGCAAATAATTAACATGCTTGGGGTTCAGTCCTATACACAGTGGTTCTCAAACTTTAAGGGAAATTTTCTTTTAGCTTTTATTTTCTCATGTCCTACATTTTCTTGAGTGTTCTACATTGGGAGGATGCTTGTCCTCTTTGTTTGGTAATGGCATATGGTCACCCTGGACGTGCCTAAATGGATCCATTAATTTTCCAGGTTTTATTTAGTAAATATCACATGGGAGGGCTAATAAACAGGCCAAAAATCATTGCAATATGGGGAACTTTAGGACTTTGCCCCTACCATGGCTCCCATCCTAACATACTGTCCATGAGAGTTTTCTTCCCATGAAAAAAGTATATAGGAGAGATGGAGTTTGCATTTTGGATAGGAACCATGGGTTCCCCAAGTTTATGTTTACTGTCACATCTAGTTTGAGCGCTGGAATATTCCAAACTACACTTAAACTCAAGCTTAAGGAAGTAAGTCTCCTCTCACATTTCTTCCAAGGAGCTCAAGACAGAAAATATTTGTTTTCACATTTTTATATCCCTTCCTCCAAGGAGCTCAAAATAAGTGTACATTGTTCGTTCTTTTCCTCATAGCAATCCAGTCAGGTAGTTCTATAGGTACTGTATAATACTGTTATCTTGAGTCCCCTTGCAGGAGAGAAATGTGGGATATAAATCTGACAAATAAAACAAAAATAGTTGTGACTGAGAAAGGATGAGTGGCCCCAGGTCATTTAGAAAGCTATATGGGAATATTCCATTCGATCACAACAACCTTATGAAGTAGGTTAAGTTAAAAAGTTAAATACAGTGATGCCTCACGTAACAAATTTAATTTGTTCTGGAGGCATGTTTGTTATGTGGCATGTTTGAAACGTTCTTTACGTGAAGCAGATTTTCCCACAGGAAATAATGGAAAAGCAGATGATTGGTTCCCTAACCCCAAAAATATTCATATAAAAATATTAACTGGATGTAAAAATGATGACAGAACACTGGAATTGAATTCAAAACATGCATTCAATGTGCATGATCTTATGAAGTTTACTTAGGCTGCAGTCCGAAAGACACTTTCCTGGGAGTAAGACCCATTTAACACAATGGGGCTTACTTCTGGGTAGACATGGTTAGGAGGCTGCAATTCAAGACAGCTTCAAAGTGTCTCCCCACTTTCTCCTTCTCTCCATCCTGAGCCTCTCTCTCCCCTGCTCCCTTCTGGCTAGCCCTGAGCTGCTTCCCTCTTCTCCACTGCTTTTCTCTCCCTCTGCCCAGTGGACACCCAGCCACAGGAGGAACAGCATGGAAGTGTTGCTTTCACTATGGGCAGGTGTGCTAGGCAGCCCTGACACTTTTTAAACAGGCTGCCGGCCAGCGCGTCTGCCCCAACTGCCAACGAATGTGTTCTTTACGTGAAGCACAGTTTGTTAACGTGAAGCAGAATCCTAGAGAAATTTTTGTTTGTTATGTGAAACATACTTTACGTGAGGCTTTCTTTACATGAGGCGCCACTGTTTCTCCTGTGCATATCTCCTTATGCATAATAGCTAAATCTAAGGAGATATCTAAATATCTCCTCATGCATATCTTTATTTAATAGCTAATCTGAGATAAAAATCCTCCTCCTTCCAGCCCATATTTAATATAAGATATAGCCATACAATACTGGATAACTGATACTGTATTTTATAAAATGGACTCAAAGCCCTGAAGCCTGAACAAATCCAGTAAGTCCTCCACAAGGCAACATTGTTTGTCCAAATGGTGCTCCAATTGTTCAAATCTGCTAACTGAATTAGTCAAATGCACAATTCCTGCATCCCTCTGCACATGTTTAAGCAGAGCTCAGTGGCAATCTGATTTATAGATTCCAAAGTACTTAAACTGTGGCCTATTAATTTTGCTCAAGCCCACTTCTCCTCGCAGCAGGCATCTATTGGGAATTAAAAGTGAAACATGGATTTCTGCAAGAGATTCCTCAATGACAGGTGGAAAGTGTGAATGAGGTACAAGCAAAAATATCTTAGCAATTCTAACTTGTCCCAAATTTTAAATTATAATCTAATTAAATTCTAATTCTAAAAATTCAATTTTTCTCTTTTCCAGATCTGGTGTCACAAAAATGAACAAGAGTTAGTACGGAGTGATTTGTCATCTGGGCACACTGCACAGCTGCCATTCATTAGCCGATTGAACCATCTTATTACACAAACACATTGGCTGGTCCTTAAAAAACAAGATAGGCTCTCAGATATCTGAACTATATGTGCTCATTACAACTCCTTACCTTTTAATGTTTTCAAATATGAAACATCCTGAATAGCAGCTTCCCTTAATATACTGGGGTCCATCAATTCCTCTCTTTAGCATTTTTCTTTTCCATCAAACTCGTGTTATAGTGCATTAAATGAGGATGACTACTTAACAAAGAGGGATGTGTCATGCTTTGTTAGGAATGCTGCTGAGAAGGGGCGCATGAGCTGCTGGGCCTTTTCTTGCTGCCTTTTTTAAATGCCTCTTCAGACCTTTCAGGCAGAGAGCGGCTCCCTCCTGGGAGTCATGAACCTTTGCAACAAGCTTTTCAAGCCGCAACGACCTTCCTCTTTAAAATGACAGGATGCACCCATAGCATGGAGAATGTGCCTTTAGCACCCAATCCAGTGTGGAATAGTTCTCATGAAGAGGCGTATCATATTAGGAGAATGGAAAATCTCATTCAGGCATTGGGTTGAGTTCTCCCACACACACACACACGCACACAAACACACTTTTCTTTTTTGCCATGAATAGTTTCAGAATGAAGTGGCAGCCCCTGGTGTGCTGAAGCAGATGGAATGTAGATGGGAATGGGAGGCATCAAGTTCCCTTTTCCATTTGCAGCTCATTTCAGTAGACTCCTTATTTGAAGGTTTGTGCCATAATTTATAACATGATGGCATCAAGCTAAAACTAGAGCTTCGCACATGGCCAGGAACAGCAGCTGTTTCCACCCTAAGCAAGGGGGAAAAAGATAGACCCTTTGATGGTTGTCCTCTACTAAGCAGCACATGGTATTTAGCCCCTGCTGAGCACCACACAATTCAGGTTATAACTGGAATATACTCAGAAATCATACAGCTACAGAACAGACAATCCTGGCAGGACTTCAGGGCAGTTTGTGTGTGTGTGAAAGAAAGAAAGAAAGAAAGAAAGAAAGAAAGAAAGAAAGAAAGAAAGAAAGAAAGAAAGAAAGAAAGAAAGAAAGAAAGAAAGAAAGAAAGAAAGAAAGAAAGAAAGAAAGAAAGAAAGAAAGAAAGAAAGAAAGAAAGAAAGAATGAATGAATGAATGAATGAATGGCCAGTTAGTCCATAGCCAGTTGAAAATGCACTATAGAGAACTTGAAATATGTGATACTTTTTACGAGTATGTAAAAAGCAGCTATTTCAAGAAAGTCAGCCAAGTTACATGTGTGCATTACATGGCAAGGACTGTTTATAGGTGGGTGGCAACAACAGACACAGCTTATGACACACGCCCTCCGGCAGCAGCCTGTTTTCTTCTGGAGCGGGGGTTTAAAAGTGGGTAACGACTCAAGATCTTTCAAGTAGCAGGAAGGACAATTCAGTGATTTAGAAAGTTCCCCCATTATGACTTATTTTGAGTCCAGTTATTTGAGTCCAGCCCAGTGTGGCAGTGACTCACGACTCAAGTTGAGCCCTACTGAGTTTTCTCAACCCTGACTTCCCCCCAAATCCAGAGTAACTACGAGAGCATGTAAGAGACTTTATGTGCACCTGTATTTACTTAACCACTTAGTGAAAACCTATGGGAAATTCTTATTGGAATCCAGAGTACAGTAAGTTGTTCTTACACCAGAGCAAGGACTCCCCGTAGTTACTCTGGATTTTGCCCTTCATCTAACGGGGGGAACCTCGGGACTTTGTTTTGGAGAGCATTCACTGAAAAGATGAAAGAGTTTCTCCACCTTCCTTCCCACTTGCAAATTCTGTTACCCAGCAAAGTAACTATGTTAGCTCTCTTGGGACCACCGCAGCAGAAAAAAGTCATAATATATAATGATACTAGCATTTACTGCTGCCTGAAGGCCTTCCTGCAGCAGCAAATAATAATAATAATAATAATAATAATAATAATAATAATAATAATAATAATAATAATAATAATAATAAACATTACTGAGCATGAAACGTAGTCTTGAGTGCTCACAAAATAGTTATTAAGACTTTGAAGCCAAAATTTGGTATCTGTCAAATCGCACACCATGTCTCTGTATCTCACTTCCAAAGAGCTGTGTGTTCACAAAACAAGGATTTGGAATTCAACTGAATTTCTTGTCAGTAAAAAGCCTAACTGGTAAACAGAGAAAATAATTGGGCTACCCTTTCCCTCGTTCCTGGGGGTGTCCTTATCTGGAGCCAAAACTGGAGCCCAAAATTTATCTTTACATTCGCTCACATACTCTGGGTGAGTTGGGATTAATGGCCATTTTGCCAAAGAACACCAGCAGAATAAAAGAAAGTGAAAATGTACTGATAGAAGCAGCTTTTCAAAATCCAGACCAGGAACCCAACAAGTTATTTACTTTCTGCTTGCAACTGATCAAATGTCTGATTTTGACACTGGCCATTCTTTTGAGTCACAGGAGTGATCCATTCATATGCGAGAATCACAATAAGTCAATCCTTCACTCACAAATACCCAACTCTGTCAAATAAGTGTGAAATGTTCCCTCGCATGTTACTTTGCAATCAGCAGTGGATCCAATTGAGAAAGCAGTTCCCAACATAGCATATAAACTAGTTGTGATATTTTCGCCTTTTCTTCTCTCAAGCCAGGCCCTATTCTTCTTCCCTTGCAATATAAATGTTTGCTGTTGCTGTTATTTCAAAGTTAATATCTCCCCAGGCTTGTGAAGACAGGAGCAGATCCTGGCCTGATTCCAACACACTCATCAGATCTTGGTTTGTTATCCTGGTTTGGAAACAATCTTGTTCAAATACCTGCATATCATGGGGCAAAATTACAGGAGGGAAGGTTAAGATGGTATGGACATGTTATACGTAGCAAAGAAGACTCAGTGATCAACCTTCCCACCTATAATTTTGCCCCAGCAGCCATGGCTGTTGACCCAAGAGCCAGTGACCCCGTGTTAGACCTAAAATAGACCTAGAAAGCAGTGTATGGGCTGCATTAGATATGAAATGCATGAATGCTACTTCTGAGGATTCCTTAGATCAGTGGTCCTCAACATTTCTTGGACTACAGGCTGGTTCCATGGAAGAGAATTTTTCCATGCACCAGCTGGGCTGTGCATACCCAGTTTGCTCTGGGGTGGGTACGAACTGTGCATGACTAGTTTGTTCTGGGCTGGCAGGACTAGCCTGGCTGTGGGAGCAGGACTCTGACCTCAGATAGCACCACAGCCTGGCCGGTAAGGGACTGCAGACTGGTCTTGTCACGGACTGGAGGTTGACAATCCCTGCCTCAGACCGATCCAGATGGAGGCAGATATGCCAAAAAGTGGATCCCACCACGGAGGGGAAACAACACTAATAAGATTATGACCTGCATACTTTGGGGATTTTTTAGGTTAGGGATCAATGGCAAAAGCATAATGCACTGACCCAGGGCAATGACATCACATCACGTGATTACACCACAAATCATGTGATGTCATGACATATTTCCAGGCTCTCCCTGGAGGAGGGAGCACTCACTGGTGAGGTCCTTCTCTTGTGGAAGCTCCACTTGAAGGTCAAGGAATGGAAGGACAAAGTTTCTATTAACTGGAGCAGAACCTGAGGAGTAGGCATGCTCGCCTCTCACCATTGCACCGCTTAGGCTCTACCATAGCTATGCCTCTGACCAGAGCTATGATGCATGTAAAAATGGACTAATGTCACAAATTCTTTTTTTAAGGGGCAAAACCTTCTTTAAAAGGACAGTACATTCTTTAACATTACTGAACAACCAGAATTTTTGGGTGTGCCCTTGATTGAGCACTTCTACAAAGTCCTGTTCCAAACAGGCCGCTTCCACATGCTTCCAAAACAATGTCCAGCCAATTTTTAAAAGTACCACTTCCATACGCTTGGAAGACTAAAAGAAGATAGCAACAAAATCATGGTGACAAAAGTAGAGATATTGCTTTGTGTTCAGATTCAGATTCATGAAATAAGCATCACATTACAAAACCTGGCTAGAGATTTTAATTATCCTCTCCTACCATGCAAAAGACGGACAGCAGAAACTGAAAATTCACCATTTCACACATGAATTAACACCACCCATACAGTGATGGGCCCAGCCTGCCGTAACAACCGGTTCTCCGGAAGTGGGCGGGGCCAGGCAAGGTCAGAGGGTGGGGCCAGGGAGAATTTTTTTTAAATTAAAAAAAATTCAAAAAAATTTAAGCATGTGGCTTACCTCTGAGTAGACCTGCATAGGATTGTGCTCTGAGGCTGCTGTCCTTTCCACTCTGCCCTGGGAGTAAGCCCCATTGACTGGCATGAGGCTTACGTCTGAGTAGACCTGCATAGGATGGTGCTCTGAGGCTGCTGTCCTTTCCACTCTGCCCTGGGAGTAAGCCCCATTGACTGGCATGAGGCTTACTTCTAAGTAGACCTGCATAGGATGGTGCTCTGAGGCTGCTGTCCTTTCCACTCTGCCCTGGGAGTAAGCCCCATTGACTGGCATGAGGCTTACTTCTGAGTAGACCTGCATAGGATGGTGCTCTGAGGCTGCTGTCCTTTCCACTCTGCCCTGGGAGTAAGCCCCATTGACTGGCATGAGGCTTACTTCTGAGTAGACCTGCATAGGATGTGCTCTGAGGCTGCTGTCCTTTCCACTCCACCCTGGAAGTAAGCCCCATTGACTATCATGGGACTTACCTCTGAGTAGTCATGTTGGGCTCTCAGGCTGCAGTTCCAGCCACTTTCCTGGGAGTAAGTCCCATTGACCATCATGGGTTTCAACATCCTCAGAGCCCAGACCTGTGCAGGTCTACTCAGAAATAAGCCCTATTATAGCCAATGGGGCTTACTCCAAGGAAAGTGTGGATAGGGTTCAGCATCCTCAGAGCCCAGACCTGTGCAGGTCTACTCAGAAATAAGCCCTATTATAGCCAATGGGGCTTACTCCAAGGAAAGTGTGGATAGGGTTCAGCATATGAGAAACCCATCATGCTTTGCAAACTGCATAAGGAAATAACTTCTGAAAATATTGCTAGAGAACAACTGAAAACTTGCTAGAAATAAGGTTTTTAATCAAGATAAGATGTTTAGCATAGAGAGAGACTTTCTGAATAGCATCATTTAAAGGTTTGGGGCATTAAGAAGCTGCTCGCCCTGACTTCAAAGAATTGAATTTGATTCAAATACCCTCCCATCTCAACAGTTCAGTGTCTGAGTGTCTGTGGAATGACTGCAATGCCCTGTCTGAATGATGGTACTGGGAACAGTCTATTTGCATTTTAAAATAAAAAATACCCTTAGGGAGGGGAAGGAGGGGGGAGAGAGAGCCCCCCTCAGAAGGGGAGGGGGGAGGCTCAGAAGGGGAGGAAGGAGGAGGGAGTAGAGCTTTTCCTCTGGGAAGACAGACCCAGAGGTCCTTTAAGAAAATTCAAACACATTTGCATGCAATTCAGAGATGATGGCTCCCAATTAACAACCGGTTCGCTAATGTCAGCCCCAAATTTACACCCAAATTAACAACCGGTTCTACAGACCGGTGAGAACTGGCTTCAGCCCACCTGTGCACCCATAGTTTGGTTATGTATGAACCAAGTCAAAAAAGGAGGCCACAATCTGAGCTGGGCGAGTTAGAAAACAACTAAGTAAAGAATCATAATTTACATACCGTAGAACTGATGATGCTCACAGAAATGTTACACCATCTCCACCAAATCTTCATCCTTCATATTTATAAACAAAGCAGATGTCAAATATATTAACTTTCTCCTTCTAAGAAAGCCCAAACCTTGTTAAGGCCATTTCCTGAAGCATGCCTGTCCCTGGTTGCATGAGCACATAATTCTATTTTGGGTTTTTAGACAGTTTTTACATTCAGAGGTTGACATGCTTTTCTTGGTTTTTTGTAACCATCAAAAATCAAAAGATGTTCTTTAAATAAAGGAAAACTGGATAAGAGTAGCTTTCCGATTGTCACAGATGCAATTTGTTTCAGTGGCAAATACAATGAACAAGTTTTCCAAAGCTTAAAAGAAAGGTGTACTTCAGAACAAATTTTGATGAACACTATTCCACAGCAAGCTCACCTCAACTCATGAGTATGTCTGAATGAGCAAAGTATTACTACAAGCTTGCAAAAGGCTCTTGCATAAGACACTTCTCCAAAACGTTAGATCAGTGCTTCCCAAACATTTTCGCATCAGAACCCACCCAAAATAAAAAGCTTCACCAACTACTCATGCTTTTGTGGCTGTAAAGGTTACTTACTTACTTATATCCCACCTTTCTTCCCTAACCAAAGGGAACCCAAGGCATCTTACAATTAAAACAGCAATAAAATATCACTAAAATTAGATAACAATAAATACAGATTAAAATATAATTAAAGTACAATTAGAGTATACAAAAATGTTTTGCATCCCGCCCTAAAAATTTACAATAAAAACCAACTAAAAACAATACTAAAAACACAGCACCACTCCCCCAACCTCCAGTATAATTAAAAAAGTTTTTGTCCACAGAAAAGGTTTTAGGCTCCGCCGAAAACTGTACAAGGAGGGAGCAGTTCTTAAGTCAAAGGGAAGGGAGCTCCAGAGCTGGGGTGCAATAGTACTTCCCCAAGTAGCAGATTGCTTAACACTTGATGCACTAATCTAATTGTCTAGTCGTACTGGAGTTTAATTTTCAGCTTCTTGACCCACCCAAAATTCGATCAAGACCCACTGGTAGGCCATGGACCCACAGTTTGGGAACCAGTGAGTCAGACTATTAATATATGAGAAGCACTCCAATGCATTTTAATTTCCCTCTTCTGTAAATTTTTCAAAGATTACAGCACTTCATACTTTTTCAGGACGATTTAATCATGCGAGCTAAAAACAAATTTCACACACCACAATCACTTTTAATCAGCCTGCACTGAACATGCCCGGCATTCAATGTCTCCTTCCAAATGTCAAAACAAAATTAACATTTATATATTTACCACTAAACTAGTGTTCTTCCAAAACCTACACTCAGTAATTTTAACTAAAGTTTTTTTAAAGCAACATTGTCATTTACATTCATTTTCTTAAATTGCTCTTTGCTCCAGGGGCTTTCAAGATTGATTTTTTCTTTTACTTAAAAGAAATCTTGTGGCTTCTTTAACTAAATACATCAGCAAAGATTAGATTACCCAACTGGTAATGGTTTTCTGTTAATGGTCCATCATGGGTTATAAGCCATGATGAGTATGTGCAACCTCCTTTAATTAGATGTGGACCACCTCAGAATGCTAGATGCAGGAGAAGGCACCAGGATGCAGGTCTCTTGACTTTTGTGCTCCCTGAGACATCTGGCGGGCCACTGCAAGATACAAACAGCTGGACTAGATGGGCCTCTGTCCTAATCCATATTTTAATGTTTTCTTGGCGTTTGAAACAGTTATGACATCTTCTGGTTCCACTTTCCAGTTTTTGCTTATTCAGAATGAATGGATTGGCAGAGCTGTTGCCCACCTTTTCCACTAATACTGCTAGACAAACTTTGGCGGCAATCCTATCTCCAGTTCGGCTGGCATAAGCCCCGGCGTAAATCATGTGCTGACATGGGAGTGTCACAAAATATGTTAAGACACTTCTGTGCCATCCCTAGGGGAGAGTTAGGCCAGTCCACAGATATGCACTTGCCTCCCTACCTAACCACAGGAGTGGAAAGACAAATGAGTTGTGCCAACGTAGGTTAGGATTGCACCCTAAGTCTTATAGACCCAAACAATGAATACAGGGACACGCAGACACAGTGCAGATATTAGCTAGCATCACACAATTGAAATCCTACCCACCAATTTTAAGACATATATGCTAGAAAGTTTCCAGACAAGACATGAAAACAAAACAAGTGGTCACACATTTATGTCTGTGCAGTGCTTCTTAAACCAACATGACAGAGTTCTAAGAATGGCCTTTCTGCCTATCACATGAAAAAAATCCCAAACTGAAAAAACACTGCAACCAAAGTGTCTCAGGTGTCCGCTGTACTCCATGTTACCATTCATAAAGGTCACAGTTTAATTTTAAAAATTGATAAATTATTTCCACGGGCATATGTTTTGGAGGATGCAGGAACCAACAATTCCCCATTCAGATCTTCCCTCTGGAATGCAGTCACTGTATCTCTCCGAGTAAATTTTTTGTATATGCCTGCATACACACAAATCCAGACTGAGTTCACTTCGACCTTCTGCAAACACATATTCAGAACCAAGCCAGGTGGCAACCTGCCTAAGTCAAAAAGCCGGAGTAGAGGGGGGAGAGAACAGCATGGTCAAGAACACACAAGGTGAGAGACGACAGATCCATGACAAAGTTCAGGCGAAAATCCAGCTCAAGTTTTTCATAGTGTCACAGGTTAGGCACTCACTCTAGCATGCCATGAGGGCCAACAAAATGGCAATGAACAAAAAAAAAAGATCAAAAAAGAAATCTGGGCTTCCAGGTTAAGCAGACCAAGCCAGACATGTGCAGAGATGGAGCACATGGACACTACATGGACACTCTCCAACATTTCACTGGGAATTATAAGGATAACATCCTAATTTTCTACATCAAGGCTAAATTGCCTAGCCCTTGCAGAGGGTTAGGTTGGACATTGCTGAAGGCCTCTGTTATATTAGAATACAGTACTTTGCAGCAGCATATCCTCTATTAGTTAAAAAGCAAAAAGTGGATAGCTATTCCTTCCCCCCTCAAAAAAAAAATTACAGAGACATAGACCTACAACAATCCAAAACATGTCTCATAAGCTGCAGTATGCAAAATGGAAGCTGTGCACATACCGTAGTGTCCATGAACAAACAGATAGTCCATGATGTCCAGATAGTCTTTGGTGTCCATGAACAAACAGATAGCTGGGATGCAGCTACAAATGAACAGGAAGACTGCAATACTAAAGACACATTCCTAAGAGTAAGACCCATTGAACACAATGGGGCTTATTCTTGAGTAGACATGGTTAGGATTATGCTTGAAGTCTAATTCTACTCAGCTCCCAAATAGCGGTGCAGCTACACCAATATAGCATCCACTGAATTATGTATGAGATTTTTGGCTCCTGGAGGCCTCCTAAAGGTAAAGGAACATTTGTTCTCTTGCCCTGGCATTAGCTTGCTTTAAAGGATATAGGCCATGGTGACCATATGACTGGATTTGTCCAGATTTCTCCTCTTTTTTAGCCGAGTGTCCTCCAAAAGGGCTTCATTTTCCTCCATTTTGGCTTCATTTTGGAACTTTGCAATGGTGTGCAGTATCCCATCATGTCATATGTCGTTGGATTCGTATTGAAGAGCAGAATCCAATGCAGAAAACCAGTTTTGAAATATCTCCTTCCTATCAAATGTAATGGCCAAAAAACTAAAAAAATCAAAAATATGCATTGAGCTCTATGGGAAAGTGAAAGTGCCCAATATTGCAGTTTTACTCATGAGCAGGCAAATATGCCATTGTTTGTCAGAAAGGGCAGGCTGAGAGGAATCTAAGACCATATCCTCCTGTTTAGGTTCAGACATCTGGTCACCCTGATATAGGCATGCATCATACCCAACGTTACTGTCCCTTCACTCCATCCCATCTCCTCCGTATTCCTCCTCCTTTCCATTTCCCTGCACTAACTCACTTGTGCCAGAAGGCATCTCTGATCTGCTGATACACGGATCCAGCCACATTTCAGTTGTGTCAGCACCCAGGCCACACCAAATGGCTTGTCGCATTTTACAAAAGTTGTAAACTAGCATACTGGTGGCACAGACCCAAAACGAATTGATGCACAATTTATATACAGGATGACTAAAAAGTAACTCCCTCCCTATGTTGTAATTTATAAATATTTTAAAATAGGGAGTTACTTTTCAATCACCCTGTAGATGCTAGGATAGGAGTAAACTTTAGCAAACTGCACAAAATTGTAGGAGGATACTCCTAAGAGGGACAAGTAGAGACATTTATTTACCTGTGACTTGTAGCAGAAAACAGGAACTGTTGGTTTTGCTATGTATGTGAACCTTTTCCTGTTTAAAAGTTGTAAATAAATATTCTCAAACTATCATATAAATAGAATACAGAGAAAGAATTGGCACCTATGTATACAACTGAGGAACGTACAATAGCGCAATTCCTACAGAAGAGGTCTTTTTATGTTGAAACAGGGGAAAGCCATGGAATGTAGCCAATGGTTTTATAGGCAGGCCTTTTACTTTAACAATTTACAGGACACCATGTTGTCATGTGTCCTCATCATGAATATTTACACACATAAAATTAGGAATGCTCAGTGGGTATCATAAGTATGATCGTTTCAGTCATAAGCTCCGCAGTCAACTCAGTAGGTTTGTTTACGCGCCATTTGAACCATGTAAGTGGGTGACATATTTAGCATGCATCCGCTCCGGCAGCAACAATAAGAGATGCATCCGATTACGTTTTCCAGGGAAGGGCCTTTGAAAAGTGATAACAGGTGTTAATTGTAATGCAAATTGCAGACACATACTGTTGGTCAACATGTAAATTAATTTTGTTCTTTACTGAGCCAGATGGTCAATTGTAGAGCACCAGCATGGGTAAATTTAATAAGCATTCTCACAGCAGAACATGATGTTTCATCTTTAGGTTCTCTGGTTTCTCATTTCAGCTCCCCTCTGGTTTCGAAGGCTGCAATCCTAAAGACACTTTCCAAGGGAGTAAGATCCATTGAATGCAATGGGGCTTATTTTTGAGTAGACATGTTTAGGATTGTGTTCTAACTCAAACTGCTAGAGTTCTTCTCTGACAACAGGCCTGGTCTGCCCTTTGCCAGGAAAACTACCCAACAGATAGACAAAGAGAGTCCAAGATAGCAAACAAACAAAACTCCAAAGATTAACACATGCTACAATGACTGCATTGTTATCTTTTCATCCTTCCACCCTGAGATCTCTGTTCCAATGAATCCCTCTTTGTTGTCTTCTGACTGCTTGACCTCATTGATGTTCTTCCAGAATGCATTTCACTGCAGCATTAAATCACAATAAATACCGTATGCTATTAAGAATTGCCTTTGGCTAAACAGAAACAAAGGGCATTAACAATAGCAAAACTTCTTTCCCCAAATAATTCTTTCTTTGGAGACATTTGGAGAGAGACTTATAGACTCCTGATTTGATCACCTTAAAGGTCTTACAAAAGATGCGGATGAAAGGACTCCATATGCAAATGCAGTTCTCTCCTGGTAAGGTTGAGAGAAGCACTCCATGTTTTGCAAAAAGGACTAATGTGCCAAAATTGACTGTTAATTAAATCCAAATTGGAACAGGAACAGGAAGGCTAGAAACATAAGTTTGTTTAGGAAGAGTTCAGCACAATCCTACCTAGTGTTGGTGCAGATAAGTAACATCTCAGTAACATCCAGTAACATGGTGCACCCTGAGTAACATCCCAGCCCGCCCTATGAAGCGACTTGACTCGGCATAAAATGCTTTATGATGCACTTTATGGTGAGTTCCCAACAGTCACACTGTCATAGCAACCACGACACCAACACTACTTCCAAATAGGATTGCACTGAGTGACACCTACACCCACTGTAGACTTTTTTTTTACTGCCCACCTACTGCAATAAAAGTAATCTACTGTTGACTCTAAAGAGTTCTCAGTTTCTACTGGGATCTGTGAAGAATCCTCTTTATTGCATGAGCAAACACATAGACCCAGCAGAGTTATGACTGCTCTGTAGCTGAAATGCAAAGTAAAGGGTGTCAACATTTCTCAGGAGGTGGCACAAAAATCCTCAAATTTTTGTAGAAGGGAGCCTTGTCTAGTACCAGTGGGAAGAAGCTGGTACTAGACGAAGGGGGCACACAGTATGGCAGGCATTTAGAACGAAAAAGTAGAAAGCAGTAAAAGGATTAAGCACATCCTAACCAGTGGTGAGCTCTAGCAGGTTTGCACCTACTCTATAGATCTGATTGTTAACAAGAGATAGGACATATAAGTTTTTAAATAGCCATTTAAAAGTGGCTGCCAGATGGGCAGAGAACCTGTTGTTAATATCTTGAATTCCATCACTGATCCTACCCCAAACTGATCCTTAGAGCTGCCTCTTCCTTTATATATAAAACTAGTGAAAACGTACCCACGTTGCGGAAGTAAAATTTCTGCGTACGCCATCCCGCAATTGAGCATTAACCCCCCATGCACATCAACCCCCATTTGCACTGACCTCCTATGCGCATCAACCCCCCATGCACAACATCTCCCCATGTGCAACATCCGCCATGCACATCATCTCCCCATGCACATCAACCCCCCATGCGAAACATATGTTCATGGTACAAAAGGAACACCCTCCCCAAATTTCACGCTTCTAGGTCCGGGGGTTGGGGCAGAGTATCTCTCAGTCAACAAGTCTTCAATGCAAAGTATAGGGAGGAAAACGCGTTGCACCTCATTTCACCCCCTTCCAGTTGGAATTTCCAAAAACTGGTTCTTAGTGACTCCCTCCATCACAGAACGAACACCCACCCCAAATTTCACACTTCTAGGCTGAGCGGTTTTGGATGGGCATTGACGAGTCAGTCAGTCAGTCAGTCAGTGCCTTTCATTTTTATATACAGTAGTGTATATAAGTGGAAGTAGAAGGGCAGGAGGAAGTTCTTTGTTGTTTTTCAGTACTCTGAGATTTTAATGTGCTTACGTTTTTACCTTACTTGTGTGATGATTTGGCTTACAATAAATTTGATTTCTATTCTATAAGACTGTGGTTGTGTCACTACTTAAGGTAACCCAAACAAAGGACCCTCTAGGGGAGCAAGTGTGGAAGTTTGACCGTGTGGACTCAGGAAGTAGTCTAAAGTCAACTTCAACTTGCATCTCCATGCCTCTGAGCAAGTGCAGAGTGCTAAGTGATAGACTCTGGCACATAAAGAGGCATTTTTGGGACCCCTGACTTAATGAGTACAGGCTAATACAGCATAATAGGGCTGTGGGTGGCGCAAGCAGTTAAGACGCTGTGCCTGTTAACCAGCAGGCCAGGGTTCAAGTCCCAGGTCAGCCCCACAAGACAGGGTGAACTCCTGTCCTTAGCCCAGCTCTGCAACGCCAGCTGGATCCAATCGTATTGGCTCTGCCTTTCCATTGGACTAATTCAGTGGCGTGGAGAGGGGGGATTTGCTGCTTGGGTAACAGCCTATCCTCCATAACAATCCAACCCAGGCTTTCGTGCTTCGCATGCAGCGTATGCAGCGCCGAGCATGATACTTTCAAGACTGACGGAGGCCTGCTTTAGTGTATATAGAAAATTAAAAGTTATACTCATCAACGTCCTGCCAAAACCACTGGGCCTAGAAGCTTGGAATTTAGGGAGGGTGTTCCTTCAGTGATGGAGGCACCCACTAAGAACTGGTTTTCGGAAATTCCAACCAGAAGGGAGTGAAAAAGGGCGCAATGCGTTTTCCTCCCTATATTTTACATTGAAGAATCCCTGACTGAGGTATGCTCTTCCCCAACCCCTAGATCTAGAAGCATGAAATTTGAGGAGTGTATTCCTTCTGTGATGGAAACACCCATCATGAACCAATTTCTAGAATTTTCTAGAAATTTAACCCCTAAGGGTCTGAAAAGGTAGGTAACACATTTTCGGACTTGTCATGATCTCCACTACCTGTCTCGCTGGTCAGCTCTACCTCTATCTCATCTGGTCTCTCAGTCATGCTTTCTGTTACTTGCCTGGTTACTTCAGATCAACGAAAGACTCCAGACAGGTGAGTAAAGTAACACGGCTGAAGTTTACTTAGGGTGAAATCCAGAGTAACGACGGGGAGTCCTTGCTCCGGAGTAAGAACAAGTTACTCTGGATTGCAATATGAATTTCCCATAGGTTTTCACTAGGTGGTGCAGTAACTACGGTTGCACATAATGTCTCTTACGTGCTCCCGTAATTACTCTGGATTGTGCCCTTAGTCTCACATAAGGATACATACGCTTAATGGTTACAAGATTATTCTCTTCTCTCTTTTGTTACAGGTAAATAACAGGCTTCAACTCTTCAACCTTCTCGCAGGTTACTCCACCCAAGGTAAGGCATACAGGTAAGTATAAACATCAACAACATGTAATAACTAACTGTTTTGTCCTTTTTTTATCTTTCAGGTGTGCAGGTGTATCAGGCCTGGGTTCTTTCCTCTGGAGGCCAGCAGAGGTTCCTCGTCTCCAACCAGCTCTGGCTCACCTTCCTTCCAGCTTGATACTCCCCACCCTCTCTCCAGGGTAGCTCCTCCTGAACTGCTTTTCCCGCTCTTTTTTCTCCGTTATATCTCTTCTACCTCCTCCCCTTCCAGGGCAGGTCCAAACCCTTCCTTGTGACCTGAAGAGGCCACATCCTGTTCCCTCCAGGACCTCCTCCCATGCATCACCTCCCTTAACCCTTTCACTGGTGCAACCTTCAAGGGAATGAGGGGCCTCACCACAGGCCTATACTTAACATTGAAGATTGGTTAATATCCAGATGATGGACTGGGAGGGAGGGTGAACAGAGGATGATGGTATGCATGGGGGTCTTGTGCATGGGGGTTGGTGCGCATGGGGGCTTGGTGCACATGGGGGATGATACACAGTGGGGGTGTTGATGCCCATGGGGTGTTGGCATGCATGGGAGGATGGTGCACATGGGGGGTTGGTGCGCATGGGGGGTGTGCATGTGAGGGAATTATGCATGAGGGGGTTGATGTGTATGGGAGGCTATTACACATGGGAGGGTATTGCACATGGGAGATTATACACAGTGGGGGTGTTGAAGTGCATGGGGGTTGGTGCACATGGGGGATGATACACAGTATCATCATGAATGGGGAATGGTGCATATGGGGGATGGTGTGCATGGGGCATTGGTGTGCATAGGTGTTTGATGTGAATCGGAAGGTCTTGTGCATGGGAGAGTATTGCGCATGGGGGTTGATGTGTAATGGGGGGATGGTTTATGGGGGAATTTTACTCCCATAATGCGGGTACGTTTTTGCTAGTTCCCTATAAAATAAAAACCACATAAATTAAGAAAAAAGACTTGTAATGGGGATAAGCACCACTCCCTAGAGTCTGTCACCACTAGCAGGGCAACACTTGCAGGGGACACCATTACCTTAAAGTCAGAAACAATGTGAGTAACCAAAATGATCATCATTCAATCACTCATCGCAAAGTATGTACACTGGCATTTCCAGAATGTTATCTTGAGTAATGAACATCAATCAGACTCAGTCTGGCAATGACTAGAATATGCTAGAACCAGAAGTAGAACTTAAAGCATGAAATTAAAGCATGAAACAGCATGATTGAGTAAACTGGTATGAGAATCTAGAATTGATGCACTAAGAAAAAATTTCTAATGTTGCATGTTTTACTTAAAAAAGAATTTAACAGTTCAATCCTAAGCATGGAATTTAACAGTTCAATCCTAAGCAGTCCTAAGGTGGTGGACTCTCCCTCACTGGGGATCTTCAAGCAGAGGCTTGATGAGCACCTGTCGGGGATGCTCTAGGGGGATTTCCTGCTGCAGGCAGGGGGTTGGACTAGATGATCTACTAGGTCCCTTCCAACTCTATGATTCTATGTCTAAGAAGTAAGTTCCATTGTGTTCAACAGTACTTGCTCCCAGAAAAGTGTGGTTAGGATTGCTGACAAATTATCCTTTTTTCAAAATAATTGAGAAAATTTTGAAATTTGGGAATTTTTTTTCAGATTTTCCATCACTGTTCCTTAGCCTATGATAACGTTCATACCTATTTTTCTCCTTTTTATTCCTGTGATCCTTGATGTGCAATCCTAACCAATTTAGGCAAGCCTCACTCATCTGGCACATCTTCCCATGATGGTGTGGGGATGTTGGCATATTCCTGTACACTGACCTAACCTATCCAGGAGTGGGGCAGAAGTGCCTTATGGCACTTTTGTGACACCCTCAAGACAGTAAAGGACTCATGCTGGGACTTATGCCAGCCTAACTGGAGGTTAGGATTGCAGCCTTACAGCCTATCCTCATAATACTTCTATGTGCATTATGCTTCTATGTACATAATCCTCTTATGTGTATTATGACCACACAACAGCCTTGATAGATGATACCTAGGTCAGCTCCCCACAAGCAGCATTAGGAATGTCTGGAGGGAGAGAATTGAACGTAGTGCTTAGAATTAGATTTTTTTGCAAATTGGTAAACTGTGAACTTTCAAACACAGCAACCAATTGTATAATTGTATAATTTAACCTTTTGTTAAGCATTCTTTCAGGAAGATGTGTGATAAAAAAGATTGTTGTGCATATTATGGTTTATTTCTTTTACACTAAGCAAAGATTAGATCTCTAAACAAACATCATCCTATATCCTCTAAACATATGTGATCTTCTTCTTGCATGACCTGTTTCCATCTGCAGATGAAAAAGCAAGTAGCTCAGATTCCAAACCCAGATGGCTTTTGGATGCTCAGTACCAGCAACAGTGAACTGATCAAGAACATCTAATATGCACATTTTAAAAAATAATGGAAAAGTCTATTTTGTGCATCATCAAAATTGAGCAAAAGAAAAGCAGCATGGAGATCATTGTGATGTGTTTTTGTTCTTGGCGGCTCTGGATACTGCTGTTCACAACTGAATTGGTCCGAACTCCTTATACACATTTTCCAGAAAGTAAACTCAGTGAGGTTACTCCTGAGTGGACATGTCTCGGATTGCACCGTAAATGAGATAATTAATTATTCCCAAAACATATAGAGGGGCTAAATTACACATTAAAGAAAGGCCAGATTTGCTTTCATTTGCAGACACACAGTGGTGTTATCTAGCATGGAAAGGGAATGGTTAGCCAGTTAGCACAGGGTTGCCAGATGACAGGGATTTCCCTGACAGAACTGGAAATGAGGCTCTGGAACCAGAAGTCCAGGTAGAGGTCTCTTAGGAAATTGGGGGTCTCTCCAGCCATTTCCTGGGATTTCAGGCCTTTTAGGCCTGTGTGCAGCTCCCTGTGGCTGCTGCAGGGCCCACTGAGCCTCTGAGGCTGCTGATTAAAGGAGGGGGAGTTGTAGTCTTCCCCCCTCCTCCCTATGCTAAAGCCCCTTCCCAAGCCATCAGTACCTTCTGAGGTTGGGGAGAGTATATATGGGGTTACTGTATAATAGAATAGTCCCATGCCGATGAAATAGAATACAGTAGCTAGCCATACCGACAATAAAACTTATGGGAGTTAGTGTCAGATGCCCTAACTAAGCCAATGTATGGCATCGGAAAGGCAGCCCTGTTTAGTACTGGGAGAAGAGGCTGCAATCCCATTGTTGGGGAGGGGGCAGGGGACACGCAGTATGAAAGACATTTAAAACAAAAAAGTAGAAAGCAGTGAAAGGGTTAATCACAGCTATCCCAAACCAAGTTGCTCCTTCTCAGAGCTGCCTTTTCCTTTAAAATAACCAGCTTGTATAAGTTGCACAACGTATATTTGCATGCAATGTATTTGTAGCTCTGAATTCACTAGCAATAATCACTCTGCACTTCCTGTTATCCTTTTTCTCTCCTTTCAGCGATGACGAGTAGGGTCTATCTTGCCCTCTCATTACTGTATTTGTGTCAAATTGAGCATTGGCATCAATAAGATGCTACATTTAGGTACAAAATAAAATTGAAATAAAAACTTTTCAAGACTTGCAGCAGCCAAAGAGATGACAACATAAGGAGATCCAATGGTGGCTGAGAGGGAAATAGGAAAATACATTTTCCAATTCTCCTCCCAAGACTCCAGTTCTTCCCATCACCACCACTGCCACCAACACCACCAACTCATATGGTACATTCTGTGGCTGGGGAAAGGATGGGGTTGGGCTGTAAGAATCAGAAATCTTATTTTTGTCTCTAATAAAGATGTGTAGACTATTATGTTTTATCATTTCCCCTTGAACAACACAGTTGCTACTGTTTATTCAAAACTAGTTATCTTTGAACCAAAGCCTGAAGCATATCTTCCATTCTTACAGATTAGCCCACAAATTGGTTTATTCATAAGAATTAGTTAACTATGTTTCTTGATACTTCCGCTTAATTCATGCTGTCGCCTTACAACACTGGTTTACTTTATAATTATTTTGATGTAGCCAACCAATGAATTCTTCTCAGGCTCAGAGTAATTATTTGCAAGTGCCTATTATATAAATAATGACAATTACTGCTATATGCCAACTTCATCAAGTTTTCAGTGGGTTTGGATTTTTTCCCCATGTTATTTCATTACCCAATTCACAGCTGCTAATTTGATGTGTCTAAGTTAATTCACCCCAGAATTTCATGTTATATTTTCAGATTAACTGTTGGAAAGTTATTTTTTAAGCTACATAGAATATTTGAGGCACCGTACAAGTAAAGTGTAGCACTTTTGGTCCTATTTATTTCAGTATGAGAGGTAAACATATTGGACTTAAAATATTAAAATGCCATATGCTTGGCTGTAATATAGACTTACCCTACAATCCAGAGTAACTACGGGACCACATAAGAGATACTTACATCAACGTAGTTACAGCACCACCTAGTGAAAACCCATGGGAAATTCATATTGCAATCCAGAATAAATTGTTCTTACACTGTAGCAAGGATTCCCCATAGTCACTCTGGATTGCTCCCTACGTGTTCTTAAGGCCAGTCCAATATTACTTGCAGTGCTAGATATACATGTAAGCTAAACAAGCTATAGCTTAGGGCCCCAATCTCTTGGGGGACCCCAAATTTAAATTGTATTTCAGTTCATCAATTACTTTGATAAAATACATATTTTGTTATGTGCAAATGGATTTAAATATCTATTAGATCCATAAATTACCATACAGCATATATTCAACACAAAAACCGCAACAATTTGTTGTTGACAAAAGACAGCTTGACATAGAAGGGTCCCATTATCTTCAATAGCTTATGGCCTCATCAAACCTAAAATCCAGCCCTGATTACATGTGTGTAAATCTTTGCATCTGATGTTAGCCTACCTTGAAATTAATAACACCCCAACCTGTCCAAATTAACTTTAATTTAAAGAAAATGTTTGTGTGTATTGTTAATGTGTTACATTTGGAGGGATGACATGAACACATAGCAAAGACCTACCTTCCCTCCCACCCGTCCCCACCCCTATCCTTCAAATAACTACTACAAGAAGTGTGGAAGACATTTAGGTTCATGTGCATCTCCCCTGCACTCTCTTATTTTTTCCCATGTATAGCAAAAGTATCATTTCCCAGACTGATGTAAACCACAATTCTATATGTACCGTCACATATGCATCTGAGGCAGTGGTGGGATTCAAATAAATTAACAATAGGTTCTATGTCCCATTAGTAACCGGTTCTCAGAACCAGGCACTCATTGGCAAAGGGTTCTACAGAACTTGTGAGAACCCCCTGAAGTCCACCACTGATCTGAGGGAATCTGGTTTATTAAAATCTCTATTACAAAACAAACTAGAAAGTAAAACCACTGAGTCCAGTTTAGGAATAGCATTGGGTATGCAGCATGTATAGGAATATAACCACATCTGTCTTTCCAATGTTCTGACTGTGCAAGTTTAAAGTGTCTCCAAAATCCGCAGTCACCATGCCCAAAGGTCCCAGTGCTCAGTGATCCCAGTGCTCATTCACTGATGCAGATGTATTCAATGAGCATATCCTCTCTCATACCCTTTCTTACAAAAAACATCCTTCTATCTCTTCTCAGAAAAATCTTGTAAGCCAGATTCATACACCCATAATACCTGGTTTGGATGAGGGGATTACTCCTTCTAATGCATTTATTTTTCCATATTATGTGGGATCAAATTTTTTTTAATTATTCATTCAATCAATGAGAAGTATTCTTCTGATTTGTGTCCCAATTTTCCTTTATGGGAATAATATATTTATATAAATCAGCATTGGGTTGAACTGTGAACGATTAAGCAAAAACTAATCATTTCAAATTTGCTGGTAAGGTTCTCTTTCAGAATAATAATTTGAGTGTTGACTTCCTCTAACCAAAATAGAGCTTCCACCCCAGCCGCCTTGGGTTTCCATTTTTAAGACTCACAGCTACCTTGGGTTTCCATTTTTAAGGAAGAAAGGCAGGATATAAATAATCAATCATTCAAATAAATAAATAAATAAATAAATATTACTATGAATATTTATATACACAGCCAAAAACCACTACTCTGCTGGTGTATCCAGCAGAGGAGTGGGAGGCTTCAGAGGGGAAGTCCCTCTTACACCTTCATCAGAGGGCGGCAATGGCTCAAGACTTAAGATGTCATGCTTGTCACTTGGAAGATTGGCAGTTCAAGACCCAGGTATTGCAAGAGGGGGTGAGCTCTCATTGCTAGCCCAGCTCCTGCCAACCTGGCAGTTAAAAAGCATAGATAAATAGGTGTCACTTAAGTGAGAAGGTAACAGCATTCTGTGCCCATGGCATTGCAACACCCAGCACCCAGTCATGCCAGCCACTTGACCAAAGATTTTCAGACAATGCTGGCTCTAAAGGCTGAGAAAGAATCGGAGATGAACACTGTCCCCTACAGTCGGATACAACTATATAGGGAAAATCTTTACACTAGGTCTTCATCAGTGATATTTCTGGTGCAAAGCTGATGGGACTGGGGGTGGGAAAAGGGGAAAGGAAGGGGATAAGATTGCCACTGATCCATCCTCTCCCACAGCATTCCTTCTCCTATTCTTTCCCTACCCTGCCCCCGCCCCCATTCTACCCTACCTCCACTGGCTAACCTGTCCCACCAGGTGGCCAGAAATCCCCCAATGCATGCAGGAAGGCTTATTAAGAATTACAGAAATCCCCCACTCATTTGACAGGTAAGGGAACCATAGCGAAAAGCAGAAATTGTTGAAAAGTGAATGGTCTTTTTTTTTTTAGTTTACTAATGTTGCTTCCAAAACTTTTTTCTGGCAAATTGCAAATGCCTTTTCATCTTGCAAATTCCTTCCGTCAGATAAAGATTTCTGCGAATAGACTTTCATTAAAATACCTTTGGGAATGAGAATAGATCAGGGGAATAGATCAAGTTAGCATACTCACTCATACACCAAAACAATTTGAATTATCATTTTTATATGTGAATCAATGGGGGGGAAAAACAATTTTGGCCATTAGACAAGCTGTTGAAAGAGCAGACCATCAGAAAATGAGCCGTCATAAAGCAGGGGATCCCTTCCCTTCCCTACCCCCATTCCACCCCACCCTCTCTCTTGCCTCCTCCATTGGCTTACCTGCTTTGGCAAGTGGCCAGAGATCCCCCAACACATGAGGATGGTTCATTAAGAATTACAGGCATCCTCGCTCGTTTGACAGGTTAGCTTATCAATCAGCTTATTATTATTATGTATGTGTACAGCTTTTTAAAAATCTGTTTTGTGCTTGTTGTCAGCTCAGGTCTGAGTGCCAGCAAGTACTTGAGGCATGCAACAGCAAGCAACCTCATCAACTGGTATAAACAGTCTCTCTGCAATAATGAGAGAGCAGATCTGGCAACTTTACAGAAAGCAGTGATTTAGGACTGGTTCTCATGGATCACCTGAAGAGGAGGTACACTGTGCAATAATATTACTATACCTCCCAGCTCAGACTGCTGAAGTTCCCATTTTTGACCAGGTATTTCCTCTTCAGAAGGTTTATAGGGAGAAGAAAATCAGTCCCGGACTTAAGGGCTTCTCGTTTAATCCCTCCAGAGGAGAACAGTGCATCTTCACACTCCTTTTGAAATACATTCTGCTCAAAAACATCACACCTATAGAATTTTGTCGCAAACAAAAAAATGTATAAAAAAAGAAAAAGTACAATCCTGACCATGTCTACTCAAAAGTAAGTCCCATTGTGTTCAGTGGGTCTTCCTCCCAGGAAAGTGTCTTTAAGATTGCAGCTTAAAACCTATAAATTGTGCACTTAAATCATTGATGCAAGTGTGGCAAAGATAGTTAAACAGAGATATCCTTAAATATTGGTTGTGGTTGGTTTAATCTGCTTACAAGCAATCTAGCCCAGTTATTGAAATACTAGTTGATGGATGATTAACGAATTAGGTTCAGTAGATCAGTACAGGTAGGTGCAAAGTTAGGGTAAAGATATCATCATCACATTGTACCTAATTAGTGGCATAAGACAGTGACATATTACAACTTCACTTCCTTCCAACTCAAATAATGTTGAGTGTCGCTACCCATGTCTACAACATGACAGATACACTTAATCAGCCATACTAACAGTCTCATTAAGTCCTCATTAAACGTTATAACCTTGGGATGTACATTAAATGCTAATGAATGTATTCTCCTCTCGCAGTGGCTCAACTCGTATTTAGGTTTCTCTCAATGCAATCCAAAATTGTGCTGGAACAGGCAGGATGGTTTTGGGACTGCTTCTGCACTACCATGGGGAAAGGGAGGCTTGTCCCTTTCCCTGCAGTATGACTGCAGGAGCCCCAATAGGTCTACTCGGACTCAGGACAGCTCTAGAAGTGGCCTAAGACCAAGTAGACCAGAGCATCCTCTGGCTGCTCCCAACTGACCTAAGACAGAGACTTGGTATTTAATGCCAGTCCTTCTGAGGATTCTTCTAATGCCAGGGGAGCCAAACCTTTTGGTAGGAAAGCCACATCATCTCTCTGACACTGTGTCAGGGCTGGAAAAAAATGATTTACATTTAAAATTTGAATAAGTATACATAAATTTTAAAATAAGAGTGTATTAGATTACAAGGCTTGTCAATGGGCCAGATGGGCTGCATTGAGAGGACACAGGCTGCATCTGGCCCCCAAGGCTGGGATTTGGACACCCCTTTTCTAATCCTTCCAAACCTGCCATCCTTCTAAGGCTTCTGGAAAGCCTTAGAGAGGTACTTCTGGTTCTTTAAAAAAAAAGTTTGTTTCTAACACTTTTGGGGAAGGTTTCCTGAGAGCTGCAGTGGCCACATTTATCTGCCTCTGGCCCTCAGAACACCTCAGGATATGACCACATGTCCGGTGGGATTCTGTCCTAGATGTTTTATTATTTCAGAGGTAATCTCCACAAAAGGGAACCCCCCAAAATGGCATAACAGATTTGAAACTGTGATCACATATCAAGAGTGACCATATGCCCTCTTTTTATCTCTTCTTTTTCTAGGACATGTCCTCTTTTTTATCCTTGTGTCCTGGAAAATCATTTTTCTTGTCCCCGCCATTTCCTTGTGAGCAGGCAGCATGTAGTCTTCTTGTAGCTAAAAAATTGTGGCTATGTTATAATAAGCAATACAGTGTTTAAATTAACCACTTGAAAGCAATATATATGAATGTTTTGAGCTTTTATTTTGTCATGTTCTACATTTTTCTTGTTACACATCTTGAAGAGGTCTTGTCCTCCTTTTTGGGGGGGATATGACATGTGGTCACCCCAACATCATCGCATCACCGCTATTACTTCTGTGTTGGAAGGCAGCATTTACAGCCCCATGGTCACTGAAGCTCCAACACTGGCACTGGGATCCATTTGGCAATCATTGCTAATAGCCATTGCTAGACCAATCCTCCATGAATTTTTCTCATATTGGAAAGAACAACTCTCAAGAAATCTTGTGGCAGTGAATTCTAGAATTTTTATCATGATATAAAATGATACACTTCTGCCTTTTCACCACAGTGATGCACTTAGTGTGTCTCATAAATCATGTTTTAAAAAATTCAGTACCAAAAACAATGTCAGCAGCACCAAATAAATCTGCATAATCAGCATATCAGAAACAGGTGCTAGAAACTGCAGAGCAGTTCTTGCACTCCTTCAACTTACTTGATCAATTAATGAAAACGCACTTGCTACAAGACATCACCAACAAATGCAAAACAACTCAGCAGTTCCCACCGCTCCCCTCTCAAAAAAAATTTACCCAGATTTTGCCCGGAAAAGGTGCCTGTACCCAGGCACAATCTTTGTTGTTGTTGCTAGTACAGCTTGTGCTATTTGTTTGTTTGCTGGTCTCAAACTGGTCATATGACTGGACACATACAGATTGGGCATCTGTCATCTAGAGTGCTTGGGACAAGAAATTTTTTATATCGGATTATTATTTAAACACTAATATTCTTTTTTATATTATTTATTTATGGAAAAAATTAAAAAGTCATGTTGGCACTCAAAAAAGTTCCATATTTTGGAAAACTCCATGTTTTGGTATTCCAATATAAGGGATGCCCAACCTGTAGGAAATAACGGTTGATGTATCTGGCAGAAGTCTCAGCTTTAATTTGACTGAATCTTACTGTAAAGGTTTCAGGCCCTTGTATGTTGTTTACCGCTGTCTCCCATTAGAGGAGCCTCCCTGGTACTGCTCCTTGATGCTGGCATCTACATTGTGAACAACGGTTTTCTTGTCAGGAGCTTGCAAGAAACTGAGATCGAAATTAAACACTGATCACCTCCAATACATGGCACACCTCATGAGCAAGAAATAGCAGAAGCAGCATCACAAAAGAACAACATCTCCGTCAGCCAGAAATGGATGGCCATTGTACGCTTTCAGATTATTGTTTGACTTGCATTTCAAGAGCCAGGAAGAAAAGATCTAGCTCAGGGTAGATTTCTGTGATGGACCTTCATGGTCAGAAATGTTGTAAACCTCTGCCTGTGGCATTAGCAACTGGGCTGCCAGGCCAAGTGAAGAGCATCTTTTAATAAGGAGCTAAAAATGTAATACAGCACAGGGGGAAGAAAAAGAATGACATGATTAATTTGTACACAAAAGCGAGAGAAGAAAATGAACACATCTTCAGAGGCAACATACTCATCACAACAGTGATGTTATCTTGTAGAAAATCAGTTCCCTGCTCAGGACTTGACTGCATAACAAATTAAAATGTGAAATTTTTGGAAGAAAAAAATCTGTCTTGGACAAAATGTTGCACACTTCCCATAAAGCAGATAATTAGCTATCACACAGTAAGCCACTGAAATCCAGAAATCAGTCACTGGTCAAGGTAGACAGCTGGTAATTAGACATCATTACCCTGTCACCCCAGAGTGGTGTTGTCATTCACCTTGTGTCTTGCTGCCAGTATCACAAGCTCCTTAAGTGTACTTGTTAGGTTTGAGACAGCAGCATTGGTTTTGTGCTACAGTACCTGCATTACTGGGCTGCAGAGGCTCAGTAGTTAAAGACGCTGTGCTTGTCAGCAGGTTGATGGTTCAGCAGGTTGATGGTTCAAGACCTGAGTACTGCAATATGGAGTGAGCTTCTGTCTCTTGCCCAGCTCCCGGAAACCTAGCAGTTCAGGAACAACTGAATGCAAGTAGATACATAGGTACCACTTTGGTGGATGGGATGGTGGGAACAGTGTTCCATGAGTTTTGATGTTTTCTCAACATGGCCACATGACCACAGAGCAGTCTTTGGACAACACAGGCTCTTTGACCTTGTAATGGGAATAAGTGCCACCCTTAGAATCGGTCACAACTAGCAGGGCAACCTTCAGGGGACACCTTTACCTTTTTTTACCTGCATTATAGCAATCAAAAACTAGCTATCCATTGAGATCTTCTACCTGGTTTCTATCTAGCATTAATATCATCCATTTTTTCCTTCCTTTGTTGGATGCACTGCAGCCCGTTTCATATCTCCTTTTTTATAGCACTGTTGCTATCAGTTTTTGACTGCTCATTGATCGGTTATCCACTTTTCTTTTCCAGCGCAACTGCCCTGCCTCCTCCCTTACTTATCTCCTTGAGGTCCACCACTGTAGGCATTTTTCTTCATGCACAGTTTCAATACCAGGAGGGGTCTAACAAATGTTTCTGACCCAGGGTGAGTGTTTAACAAAGATGTTTAGCTAAAGGCCAGAAGTAATGCAGGCATTACTTTGTACCCTCTTATGGAGGGTACCCTCTTATGTACCCTCTTATGGAGAATACACAGGATGAACAACCTCCCCTGCTCCCTCATTGCTACTTCACTGTTCTCCACTTAATACAGTAGCAACAAATGAAATCAAAATCTGAAAGTAAGATTTGTAAGTAATTAACACTGGCACCTCTCTTTTCTTCCCAATTATTAAACATATGCATTAGCGAAAATAGTTATAATTCTGAGCCTTACAGTACAATGATTCCAGTAAGATATACTAATTACTCAAAAATATGATTTTATCTCCATTTGGCTCTAGTACTCTCTCATTCAAAGCTAATGAGATCCAATAGAAAGCAGCAGTGAACTGTGAAATGGGAGACCGAAGTTCAGATCGCATATTACCCACAAACTCATTAAATTACCAAACATATTTAAACACTCCTTTTTAACAGAAAATGTTGCCAAAGCAGTTAATTTCAATTGGATAACCCAAGTCACTGCACATAGCTACATCTCCAATGTACATTGGTTTTTATAACACTTTAACTGTCATTGCTTTCCCTAAATATGTTTCCTTAAAAGAATGTTCTGAGCCTTACTCACATCTTCATAAAATGCAAACATCTACAATTCACAGGTTTCCCTGAATAAAAAATATCAATGAAACCACAATTCACTTCAGCTTATCCAGATCACCTCATCTGACCCAACCTAAAATTGGCAATCAAGCTAGTGGGACCCACCTAAAACTGACTCACAATCCAACTAGTGGGTCCTGACCCATATAATTTGGTTCAGATAATTGATATCTAGAATTGAGAACAGTGGTGAAAATAAGACATCAAGAAAATTGCTTGAAGAATTGTTAACTTCAGACACTATGGCTCCAATACCACACTTTCCAGGGAGTAAGACCCATTGAACACAATGTGGCTTACTTTTGAGTAGTCATGGTTGGGATTGTGCTCAAAGGCTCTTTGTATGTAGTATTTAGTGACTTTTTAGTCAGTCAAATCCATGCTAAAAATGCCCAAGGCAATATGCAAAACAAAACAAAATTTAAAAGCAATTAATAAACAACATATCAAATTCCATAAAATAGTGGTTCACAAACTCTTTAATGCAGGAAGCACTTTTTAGATTGATAAAATCTAAATCCAATCACATTGGAAGTGATGACATTAACCTTGAAATTATGTCATGGCCAAAGTGAAATTGTTTAGCCTTACCCCATAAAACAATTCAAATCAATTAAGTAATAAGTAAATTAAAAGTTTACAGTAAATATACGTTTTCAAAAAGGGAAAACAAATAATCCTTCTAACCCTCAACTTGTTGTTGATCTATTTTATAAAGAATTCCCCAAACATCCCAAACTTAAGATTGCAATCCTATCCATCTTTACCCAGGAGGAACCCTCATGGACTATCACTCTTAAAGGCTTATACATAGTACCCTGTTAAAGTACAGATCTGTAATATTTCCCCAAGTCACATATACCATATAAATAGTATATTAAAAATAAAATATACATTAAAATAAAATACACCTAAAATTGGCTCACAATCCAACTAGTTCCCTACAGATTTGTCCTAGTAGCCAGACTGACTGTAGGGCATGGTGCTCATCTCCGATACTAGGCTGAAGAGCCAGCGTTGTCCAAAGATGCACCTTGGTCATGTGGCCAGCATGACTAAACGCCAAGCCGCATAGAATGCTGTTATTTCCCCATCAAGGTGGTACCTATTTATCTACTTGCATTCACATGCATTCAAACGACCAGACTGGCAGGAGCTGGGCAAGGGATGGGAGGTCACTCCATCTTGAAAATAATCAGTTATTTTCAACCTTTTTCATCTCACAGCACATTGAAAAGGTGCTAAAATTATCAAGACACACCTTCAGTGTTAACACGGCACACCCTAACCACGGCACCTACTCTAGAGAACCAGTTGTTAATGAGAGATGGGACATATAAAGTGTAAAAATAGCCATTTAAAAGTGGCTGCCAGATGGGCATAGAACCGGTTGTTAATTTCCTTAAATCGCATCACTGCCAACGACCCTTCCCCAAATTCCATGACATACCTGCAGAACATTTTTGGCACACTACAGCGCACACTGGTTGATACTAGCTAGATCGAAACTTGTCCTTTTTAACTCTTTGATGGCTATGTTCCTCCAATTAGTCCCACAATATCCAATTGAGAAGCTTGTTCCACAGCAGAAAATTGAACTACAAAATTTTAAACTATAAGCCAGATCTTACAAATGCACACTTATGCTGTCCCACCTATTTCATAGGATTTTACTACTGCTTGAGTATGGACCATTTAGAAGATCTTCTCCTAACAATCGCATAGCATATACATTTCTCTGGCAGAACTAGATAAATGATGGGACTAAAATCACTGGCAGAAAATTCCATACCCATTGCAAACTCCAAAACCCATCTGCATAGCAGAGTCTTGTTTTATAAATGAAGCACAGAAACTTGACTGTAGCATACCTGCACTTAGCAAATGAGAAATGCCAGAACAAATCAAGCAGTAAATCCATATTGGACCATGACAAATTGATTCTGAAATCATGTTTTCTACAATCAGTTACTGCTACAGTGATTGATAGTTTCAAAATTTCATGTGGATTTAAGGTCTTAGACCTCCACGGGTAAGAGCAGGAAAGCAACTAAGCAAATCCAATCCAGATTTCTAACATAATTCAGCATTTATTTGCTGACATTACTTTTCTCTCTCACCTACCCTTATTTTTCTAATCACACCCATCTTATGCATCTTACAGATTCTAGTATATCTTCTGAAATCTCAAATACAGGAATGTCTCTCGCTCTATAGTGCAAGTATTTATATTATATATCGCTGTATAATGCAAGTATCTCCCCAAATCATTAGCATCTACGAACACTCATCACATGCTACATTTTTTTTACAAACACATGAAGAGAAGCTATTTGTCACTGTTCACTTTACATTATATATATATTTAATGTGTGTGTATACACACATTAAAATACAACTACATAGGGAATGTATCATATTAAAAAGTCAGTGAAAGAAATTTTCTTTAAAAATAACCCATGGTTAGCCACCATCCTCTTCAGTATAACTGACTTTTGTAGCGAAACCATATAGGCTAACATTCACCTCCACCATCACCCCAGCCAGGAAAACAGCTGAGGAGAAATGGGAGATCACTCTACAGCATAAAGATAGGAGAAGTGCTTAGGTGCTACCTTTGAAACTTTCTCAGCCAAGACTGTTAGGTTCAGCACAAGGCAAATTGAAAAATCTGCCTGAGGACATGATTAGGTCATCATCCTTCTGAAAGAGAAACAAAGGCTGCAAGCACCACTGACTATAATGAGATTTACTCCTGAGTAAGCATGCATAGGATTGGCTCTAAATGTAGCTCTTGTTACATTAAGGCTATAATCTTATATCAGGGTTCTCTAAAGTTTTCAGCCACAGGGCTGCATCCAACAGCCAGGAAAAAATTAACTATAGAATTTAAATACATCAGAGGGAAGAAAAAAAACACTGATAAATGAATAAATTGGATAATGAATGGGCTAATTTTTTTAGGATTTCTCCAAGCCCCAACAGACATCACAGAAATAAAGCATATAACCAGATGTATCCTCATTCCCCAATCTCCAAAACACTTTTCTAATATCTTCAGAGGATACAAGAAGTTACGTCTAATTTTGGGGAAAACTAGTACAGTAAGAGCATAATCCTAACCACATGTACTCAAAAGTAAGTCCCATTGTGTTCAATGGGTCTTACTTCCAGGAAAATGTCTTTAGGATTGCAGCCTATGTGATTTTTGAACACCCTCTGGACCTAACCAGAGAACCGCTCTAGTTGTGTTCAGTCAAGCCGGCTAGAAGCTTGCAGGGGTCCAGTGGATTGCCGAGGGCTGCATCTGGCCCCCAGGCCTGGGTTTGGAGAAGTGTGTTTTGGAAATAAGTCTAGTTAAACACAAGGGGACTTACTTTTGTGTAAACATGCATAGACAAACACCATAACAGCCTACTCCTAAGCATATATAAAAAGGTAAAGGTGTCCTCCACAGGTTCTACTGCTAGTCATAATTGAATGTAGAGTGCAGTGCTCACCCCATTTCTAAGCCAAAAAAGCCACAGCTGACCAAAGGTGTCTCCATGGTCTCTAGCTACAGTATTTCTATCTACAGTAGTATTTCTATCTACAGTCTCCTGCATGACTATACGCCAAGGGACATTAAACATTGTTACCCTCCCACCGAAATGGAACCTATTTATCTACTTGTATTCACATGCTTTCAGACTGCTAGGTTGGCAGGAGCTGGGCAAGGGACAGGAGCTCATTGTCTTCTCGCTCCCAGGTCTGTTGGTTGACAGGCATGGCATCTTAACCACTGAGCCACTACAGCATGTCTACTCAAAAGTAAGTTGCCATGAGTTCAATGGGACCTACTCCTCAGTAAGTGTGTGTAGGATTGCAGCCTAATTCATTTTTATATTTATCTGAGTAATTTTTACATATTTGTTTTAAATTATTGCTATTTACACCATTTGGGATCTTTAATACAATGGGCCCACCTTTTCCACAAATAGGAACGTCCATGGATGCCAAGCCTTAAACTAGGGATTTCAGAGACACTTCCCTTAATTAGCCTTCAGACTCTCCCCCCACCCCCCAGCTTCATAAAGCAGTAGCTCTAAAATGCCTTAATTATTGAAGGTTTTGACCAACAAGCTGTCCCAACAATAACCTTATACAACAAATAGTTGTGCATTGCAGTATGAGATTTTCCACAAGCTACTAAAAAAACTTCTAGACTCCCTGATATCAGGTAGCTAGGATTACACATTGAAATTTTACCCTTTGCTGTTTCACTACCTTCATATCTTGCCACTTTTTAATGCCTTTATTTTAGGGATGGGGCCAAAGATTGGGGTTTTCCTAAACCTCCTTCCCTGAAAATCATTCTTTTTTTCCAATTGGAAGCACATACAGGTGCACATCACAGCATAAAAACATTTCACACAAACATGCCCATTAGGCCTTATAGACTCTTTTATTGAACCTCTATCTTTGCAATTACACCTTCCTTTAATAAATCACTTTTAAACTTTGAAGTGGCTCCCTTGACTATCTCTTAAATTAATTTTCTCCAAGGCTGGTCTTCTGCACCTAGCCCCAAAGATCCCTCATTGCACTGCCTTGCTCCTTCAGGGAAAATAAATGCTGGGAGAGCTCAGATGCCTCAATCTTCCTGAAGCAATTAATTCCCCAAATAAATAAGTTGAGCATCAGTGGTAGTACTTATAGGAGAAAAATATCATTAGTGTCAAGGTTTTTAGAAACTATGTCTTGCAGTGGATGCACCCCTTGCACATTTTTTAAATTAGTTCAGCTTCTCAGTTTTAAGGTTCTGCTGTTCACATTTCAGCTGCAATGTGGCATTCACCTGAACCACTTTCCAGATGAGTGATCCAGAACATATGCTGTGGGAGAAATTGCAAATGAAGACACTTGTGTGATTAACAAGCTGGCCATCTGGCAGAACTGGTCAGCCGTACACAAAAAACACAACTAAACAGCAGCAAAGTCACAACCAGCAGAAGTTTCTTGATTCAGATCTATTTCTACAAACATTCTTAGACGACATAAATGATACATACCCCTTTCCAATGCCCACCATGTAATCACAAATCATCTACACAGGAAAAATCCCACAACTTGGCAGGATCCTAGAAGCCAAGTATATGAGGAGGTAATGAACAATTGACCATACTGCACTCCATACAGAATGTAGGATATCCTTTGCCCTCTCCTGGACCAGCACATACAAGGACAAGGAGAAAAAGTGGAGACATCCTCAATTCACAAACCTCTGGAACATCTGCCTTTCATAAGCAAGGAACCCTATGCTGCAAATCAAGTTGGCTGAGGTCATAAGAAAACATACACTACGAGTGCAATCCACAGTGCTCACTTGGCTGGCTCAAGTACCTTGTGCTGGCTGAGAGGTAGCACAAAATGGGGGATAAGTTAAATTGGCGTACCGTGTGTCAGCCTAATTAGGCTGGCTTGCCAAGACTGGCTTAACTGGGCTGGCTTGTCCTGCACAGCCCTACCGCAGGGAAGGAGACGATTCCAACCCTTCCCAGTGGTACAGCAGTAGCAGTCTTTAAACTTGCCCTCAATACAGCACAGGTACTCCAGACAGCCTGTAATAGGGCAAGTTGGGATTGCGCTGCCACTCTATCCTTTCTGACAAATTGAGATACTGGAGACTGAAAATGTGACCTAAAGTATCTCTTTAGAGCGTATGTGCTGTATTATAGATCTGTGTGCACTTGCTCCCAAAGAACACTAGGCAACCATTATCATATATTGACTTTTGGTTTTGTTGTTTTAGCTGCTACAGAGTAAACATTAACCAATGTATTTCAGTAAAATCTTCTATGGAATTCAACTCACTATGATCTGACACATGTCCCAAGAAAAATGCTAAACCTGACCATCTGACCAGCAGGTAGTCAAGAAGGAGCACACCAAGTTGTACCTTCATTTTACTTTTATGTCCCATACGTTTGCCTGCTTTTCTGTTCCTTTCTCGTTTAATCTTTCGGCCCCCTCCCAACACTGACATTCCAGAATTAATTATTGCCATTGTGCGAAAAGATTTGAATGAATGAGAATTTGTTCTAATTGAATTGTGAGATATTACACACAATTAGTTTCAGGCCACCTTGCAAAAAAACAGAATCAAGGTCTTAACATCAAATTACAGCGTGTTCGGAGTACACAAAAAGCCACTATACAAGCCAATTTGTCGGGTAAAATGCAGTGCATCAATAAGATCTAATTGGACTTTGTGAGTCAGATTAATTGGCTGCACGAAGTACCTTGGAGCTAATGCAATGGATTTATTTTAATTACTGATGCAGCTTAACTTGTTCAGTATTTTGTGCGTGTCCATATCCATGTGCTTATGGATAGTGTTTATTCTCATTTTTTAAATTTCAACTTTAATGCCCAATTGTTAATACACAGTACATTATAAATCAAAATGTGCAGAAATAAACAGTAAAAACTATTACAGTATCTGGAATATGTAAATTTTCATATTTGTATTTAATTTTCCCTTGAACTCAAAGCAACTCTGAAAAGGAAAACTATATTCACTTCATCCACAAAGTGGCATACCTGAAGAAGACGAGGTTCTACAAATGTCATGGGGCAAAAGGTTTGGTGGGTGGTGGCACACTACCATACACTCTTCTTGGCAGGCACCCCTCCATGGAGCACTCAGTTGATAATGGCATGCTAATCTGAAAGTCACCTCGTAACAGCCCCTTCCAGAGACAATTTTGAGGGCTAGGGAAGATGCACATGGCTTCCATGGCTTCCCTGTCACACAGAAGACCTTCTGGAAGTCATAGTAATCACTTGAAGTGACGTTCATCATAGAATCATAGAATCATAGAGTTGGAAGGGACCTAGTAGGTCATCTAGTCCAACCCCCTGCCTGCAGCAGGAAATCCCCCTAGAGCATCCCCGACAGGTGCTCGTCAAGCCTCTGCTTGAAGATCCCCAGTGAGGGAGAGTCCATCACCTCCCTTGGCAATCTGTTCCACTGCCGAACAGACTCACCGTCAGGAATTTTTTCCGGATATCCAACCGGAATCTCCTCTCTTGCAGTTTGTACCCATTGGTTCTAGTTCTGCTTTCAGAGGCAGCTATGAACAAATGAGCCCCTTCCTCCCTATGACAGCCCTTCAAGTATCTGAAGAGGGCAATCATCTCCTCTCAGCCTCCTCTTCTCCAGGCTGAACATCCCAAGTTCCCCCAACCTTTCCTCATAGGGTTTCCCTTCCATCCCACTGATCATTCTTGTCGCTCTCCTCTGGACTTGCTCCAGTTTGGCTGCATCTTTCTTAAAGTGAGGTGCCCAGAACTGAACACAGTACTCAAGGTGAGGTCTCACCAATGCAGAGTAAAGAGGAACTAGAACTTCCCGTGACTTGGAAGCTACAGAATCTTAATGCAACCTAAAATGGCATTTGCCTTCTTTGCAGACACATCACACTGCTGACTCATGTTCAGCTTGTGATCCACGGCGACTCCAAGATCCCACTCACATGTTGTGCTGCCAAGCCAAGTATCCCCCATTTTATACCTGTATTTTTGGTTTTTATTGCCCAAGTGCAGAACTTTGCACTTCTCACTGTTGAAATTCATTCTATTTGTTACAGCCCAGTATTCTAGTTTATCCAGATCCTCCTGGAGGTTTCTCCTGTCTTCTGATGTGTTTGCTACTCCTCCCAGCTTGGTGTCATCCGCAAATTTGATCAGGCTCCCCTGTATCCCTTCCTCTAAGTCATTAATGAAAATGTTAAAGAGGACTGGGCCCAAGACAGAGCCCTGGGGTACCCCACTTGAAACCGATCTCCAGGTTGATGCATACCCATTTACTAAAACCCTTTGAGTATGGCCATTGAGCCAGTTGCAGATCCACCTGCCTCGTCGAGCCCATATTTTTCCAACTTCCCAATCTAAAATGCCATGTGGGACCTTGTCAAATGCTTTGCTGAAGTCAAGATAAATGACATCCACAGCATTGCCACTGTCCAGTAAGCTCGTAACCCGATCAAAAAAGGAGATCAGATTTGTCTGGCAAGATTTATTCTTGGTAAATCCATGCTGGGTTGTTTTGATCACCGAGTACTTGTCTAGATGTGCACAAATTGTGTGTTTTATGATCTGCTCTAATATCTTGCCCGGGATTGAAGTCAAACTGACTGGTCTATAATTTCCCGGGTCTTCTTTTTTTCCCCTTCTTAAAGATTGGGACTACATTTGCCCTCTTCCAGTCCAGTGGCACTTCTCCACTCCTCAGGGATTTCTCAAAGATGATCGACAGAGGCTCCGCAAGGACATCTGCCAGTTCCTTAAGAACCCGAGGATGCAGCTCATCTGGTCCAAATGACTTGAATTCATTTAGGCCAGTTAAGTGGTTTCGAACCAGTTCTCTGTCAATCTTAATCTGCTGTTCTGCACCATCCATGTTTTCATTACCTCTTTGGGGATGCAAGCACATCCCCGCATCAGCCAATGATCCCGCACCCCCATTTGCAAAGCCCTCCTTCTGAGAATAGACGGACGCAAAGTAGGAGTTGAGCAGCTCTGCCTTCTCCTGGTTTCCAGACACCTGCTGTCCATCTTTGTCCAGGAGCAGCCCCAGCCCCTCGTCTCTCCTCCTGTTCCTTTGGGCATATCTAAAGAAGCTCTTTTTGTTATCTTTGACTCCCCTGGCCAGCCTCAGCTCATACTGAGCTTCAGCATCCCTGACCCCCTCCCTACAAGACCGGGCTATCTTCCTGTACTCCTCCCTGGTGATCTTTCCAGTCTCCCACTCCCTATACTTCTCTTTCTTTAACTTCAGCTGATCCCCAAGTTGCTTGTGGAGCCAACCTGATTTTTTCAGCATTTTCCCCCCTTTCTTTTTTATTGGAATTGTTTCTGACTGTGCTTGTAGAAGCTGCCTCTTAAGGATCTCCCACCCATCTTGGGCCCCTTTCCCCATTAGATCATCAACCCATGGGATCCCACCTATGACTCCTCTAAGCCTACTGAAATCAGCTTTCCTGAAATCCAATGTATACGTTTCACTCTGCTCTCTTTTTATTTCCCACATTATTCTAAATTCCAGCAGCTCATGATTGCTTTCCCCTAAAGTTCCCGCCACATTGACCTAGTCTATCAGTTCATCACAATTAGTTAAGATCAGGTCAAGGATGGCCCCTCCCCTTGTTGCTTCCTCCACCTTTTGGACCATGAAGTTATCTTCCAGGCCCCTCAGGAATCTACTGGAGCTTCCATGTTTGGCTGAGTTTGTTTCCCAGCAAATGTCTGGATAGTTAAAATCCCCCATTACTACTACCTCATATTTCCTTGCAACGCCTGCCAGTTGCTCCAAGAAGACATTGTCTACTCCTTCTCCTTGGCCTGGCGGTCTATAGTAGACGCCCACCACAATGCTTTGTTTCTTGTTTTTCCCCCTAACCTTTATCCAAACACACTCCACAGGGATATCTGGACCAGTTTCCTGGATTTCAGATCACTTTCAGCACAAGAGCTTATCCAGCTCTCAAAACATCTGGGGAGAAGATATTGTGGAGAATGTGGAATGGGGGCCAGCATCTATAAGTGTAGATAGCATCCCTGAAGGTGTCTCCTGGCACAGTAGCCATGAACATCACCACATCAACATCTCATATAAGTTGACATGAACTCAGTTTGCTTCAATTCAGATTTCTGAAGAAGACTCTCATTGTTGGGGAGGAAAGACATGATGGGTCATCCTGTTAGATTTTTTTTATCTTGGAAAGCCTATTTTTCTCTCTGTTGACATTTGGTTGGCTAGACCCAGATTAATTGTCCCTGTGAAGTAAAACTGTAACTTTTCAATCAAAGGCTGGGTTAATCTGCATAGTCTATTACAAGGCAAAGTCCAAGGGCAATGCCTCTTAAGGAAAATGAAAATGCCTGCTTTTATTAAAGCACTGCAATCCAATAAAATGATTTCAAAACATTCAAGTTTATGACATGAATCATATTTCTTCGACTTCAATAATATAGAATTATGTACTTTACAGCTGTTTAATCAATCATTTGAGGTCACTTTAAAGGTTCAGTTACCAGAATGGGGAAAAATTACATTCTTAGTAATACCTGTCTTATAACAAGTAACCGTTGATGGTCACAGATGGGGTGATGTGTGGGGTTGTCATAATTCTCTTACACAAAATCAAGGCAGGACACTCTGGCTGCAATCCTAAAGACACTTTCCTGGGAGTAAGAGTAAGACCCATTGGACACAATGGGGCTTACATCTGAGTAGACATGGTTAGGATTGTGCTCTTTGTCACACTTGCCAGTATGTGAACACAGACCCCAGAAATTGAGACTGTCCCTGTTTTTTGGGACATATAGCAACCCTAGTGTGGTGGTGGGATGTGGTGAGTTGCAGGCAGTGAGAATTACTCAATATCTAGACCAATGTTTCCCAGACGGTGTGTCAGGACCAGTGATGGGATTCAAAGAAATTAACAACCAGTTCTATGCCCATCAGGCAGCTACTTTTAAATGGCTGTTTTTAAACTTTATATGTCCTATCTCTCGTTAACAACTGGTTTTATAGAGTAGGTGCGAACCTGCTGGAGCCCACCACTGGTAAGGACCCACAAGGTGACTTTTGGTATGTTTCAAAAAGTTTTTGAAACATACCAAAAAGTTTCAAAAGGAACATTCAAAAAATTAAAATTGTGCAAGCACCCTTGCCCAGATTGTAAAAGAAAATTGTTGGGTGGAATGCTAACTGGTGGTATGAGGTTATCCTCATACCCCCAAATTAAAATGCCACATTTTAATGTGGAATTTCTCCAGTAATTGCCATGCCATAGATCACATAGGAACACAATTTCGGCCTTTTGTCTAGCCTGGAAGACCCTAACTGCACATCTTACTCTCTAATTCATCTTTCTGGGTACCCTGATATGACCATAAAAGTTTGGGGAAACAGTCTTTGAACACTATTTCTAGGGAGAATCTAGCTTAGGTCTAAAAAAAGTCTTGAAACATCTATATGAAAGCTCTCTAACAGCCTCTGGAGCACAGGACTCCAAGTATTATTAATTAATAATCTATTGTTAACTAGCAAAATGTACCCACATTGCAGGAGTAATATATCCCTGTACACCATCCCTCCATTGCACAATACCATTGATTGTGTATCAACCCCATGTGCAGCATCATCCTCCATGCTCAGCATCATCTCCCCATGTGCAACATCCCCCACGTGCCTCAATCCCCTATACACATCAAGCCCCATGCCCAACATCCCCCATGCCCAACATCCCCCAAGCCCAACATCCCCCATGAGAATCAACCCCATGGGCAACATCCCCATGCGCAAGATCCCTCATGCACATCAATTCCCTATACACATCAAATCCCATGCGCAACTTTCCCCCATGCAAACATCCCCCATGAGAATCAACCCCATGTGCAACATCCACCATATGCATAAACCCCCATGTGCATCAACTCCCCATGTGCAACATCCCCCCTGTGCATAAACCAACATGCGCAACATCACCCATGCCCAACATCCCCCATGCTCAACACCCCTCCCATGTGCAATACACAATGATGGGCACCCCTATCTGGCGGGTTCAGGATTTGGGGCTGGGTATTGATCAGTCTTCAATGTTAATTATAGGCCAAAAATATGTTTCACCCCTTCTCACTCCCTTAGGGGTTAAATTTCTCAACATCAGTTCTTGGTGGGTGTTGATGTCATGTAAGGAACATCTTTCCCAATTTTCATGCTTCTTGGTCCAGGGGTTGCGGCAGAGCGTCCGTCAGTCAGCAATTCTTCAATGCAAAGTATAGGGAGGAAAACGCATTGTGCCCCATTTCACCCCCTTCCAGCTGGAATTTCCGAAAACCAGCTCTTAGTGGATGCCTACATCATGGAAGGAACACCTTCCCCAAATTTCACACTTCTAGGCCCAGCAGTTTTGGCTGGGCGTTGATGAATCAGTCAGTCAGTCAGTCAGTCAGTCAGTCAGTCAGTGACTTTTCAGTTTTACATATAGAAATAATAAATAAAACCTTTCTCTTTTCACCCATATTTTTGTCCACTAGCTTGCAATAGATTGCCTTTTTAAAAAAGTGGGTACAGAAGCTAAAAATTTTGTGGGAAACTCGGATCAAGACAGACATTCCCAAAACAATTATTAGCATGTTCTGTTAATAAAAATGCTGTTAAGGGTCTTCTTCACCATTTAACTTTTTAGTCTGCAGAGCTTTGATTTAACAGAGATCAGATCTGATACACCTTATCTTGGCATAGTCCAATAAAGTTGCTTCTGTAGCTCTTGTTCTTTTCCTACGCTACTTCTAGGCATACTGAAAATACTGCTGCATTTTATGTATGTGTCCACATATTCATTGCTACCATTTAGGGCTGTACTACGCATTTGTACTCCGTGTGCATGTGTGTACACATTGCATTTTCGACTGATCCTGTGTATTATTGTACATTTATTCCCCCAATAAATTGTATTGTGCTGCACCTATCTCTTTAGAGTCTCTCTCATCTAAATGAAATGCCAATCCACTGAGGTGTGTCATGAGCCATTACACTTAGGTTCCTGCCCACGCATTCCCCATCTGCTCATGTTAAGGTGCATCTCACAGTATTGCCAATAACAATGGTTTATTTCTCATTCAATTCTTCGTTCAAGTTAATTGCTTTGAAAAACTTGAGGCCAGATTATGGGGCAAGTTGGAAGAGATTGTAGGTACCTGCGTTCCTTCTGATATACAAAACTAGCTGAATGCATATTGATAAGATGGAGATAGAGCAAGGAACATGTCTACTTCTTGAGTGGTAAGCAAAGTAAGATCTAAGTGGTTCTAGTGATCGACTTAGACCCGGAAGATCCAGGTTCAAATCCCCACTGAGTAATGAAGATTCCTGGGTCAACTGGGGCCAACCAAAGCATAACCTGCCTCTCAAGATTGGTGTGAGGACCAAAGGAGGGAATGAATTATGTACACCTCCTTGAGTTCCTTGGCGAAGGAACAGAAAATACTGTGGTTTGACACAAAATGCACTACTGGTTTCTACATATAGAATCATCTATAGCAGTGGTTCTCAAGCATTTCAGTCTTGGACCTCCTTCTTAGAATAGATACTTGTACTGCATGAAGAAAGGGGATTCACGTGCCTCTCCTGGGTAAAAGGGCAGGGTGAGGTCAAAGAATATCTATCTATGCACTTTTCTAAAAACCCCAACAGTTTCAAGGAGTTTGGGAGGGGTGTCAAACATAACACCCACAGACCAAATGCATCCAGAAGCCATTTATCTGCACTTGCAAGTTCATGGACACAAATCTAAGCAATTCAATTAAAGCTGATCTGATCTGCACCACTGCAGCCAGTCCCACCCTCTCCTGGGCCCAATCAGCTCCCAGACCGCCTTCTCCTGCTCAGAAAAACCCCAACCCTACCTTCATTCCTCCCTTCTGCGACCGTCTCCTATGGTCTATGCTGGTTTGCCTGGGTCAGCACAAACCTACTGCCTCCAGTTGCTTGCCTATCCTGTTTTGATCCTATCCCCGAGTTGTGACAAGTTTATGGGCATATTTATTTATTTAGAGTATGGCAAATACATGGACTTGCAATAAATCAAATGTTAATGTCCAGCCCACCCACCCACTCAAGCGCAGAGCGATCTGTATTGAAAAAACCAGACGTTGGGCTGCTGTAAGCTCTCGATGGGCTCTAAGACACAATATGATAAATAGTTTGTTGAGGAGCACCACAGTCACACTGAGGGGTAGATGTTGATGATGGCTATGAGCCAACACAAGGAACTTTTGCTGGCTTGGGAGAGGCTATTGCTATCTGAATCTGTCTTCTGATGAGACCCTCATTTCAAACAAGGAATCTAGTCTATATTGTAATAGGTTTATCAAAACAAATGTTCAGCAATTCTCTAAAATTGTTACATTTCAGCATACAGTATTTTACCATCTAAGGTACAATTTCAAGATCTGAATACTATACACTTGGCAGATATTTTCCACCAGAAACAAGTTTTTTTTTACACTATTGTCCAAAATGTCCAATAACGCTTAGCTTTTTTTTTGCTTTGAAAATAACTATCCTTGCCAATTTTCTCAGGGAGTCAAGATAATAATCATGAATGTTAGCAAACCTCTGCTGCACAACACAGCAAAATCATATCACTGTTCACAGAGGATTATTACAATAAAAAAACCATGACGGAGAAAAAGTTCACCTAACTAAAACAACTCAATTGAAAATGAATCAACCGTTTCAGATTAAAATGCTAGTACTAAGATAAGGAGACATTTGTAACCTGTCATCATACTTGTAATTTGGAAATGTTCTGTTTGGGTCCAAAGACAATGCTGACACCAAATACATTTTTTTTTTGTATTTATTTACTGAATATCCAGACAACTTTCCCAAGACATAAAAGTAATATGGAAATCATTACAGAGACTATCCCCCAAATCCAGAATTACTACAGGAGCACATAAGAGACTTTACGTGCACCCGTAGTTACTACATCACCTAGTGAAAACCTATGGGAAATTCATATTGGAATCCAGAGTAACTTGTTCTTACACTGGAGCAAGGACTCCCCATAGTTACTCTGGATTTTGCCCTAACAGTCATAAGACAATAGTACATAATCTTTGATTTGACACCTGAAAATTAAGATAAGGCAAACAGATAAACACAACTGCATGGGATTTGCTACTAAACGATGCAGTAAATGTTTAGCCTTAATATAGTTCTGGTAAGCCAGCCTTTGGCCAGAGATGAACAAAAGAGACATGTAACTTTACTTTCCTGGAGAATAAATAATTGATTCAACAGGGCTGCTGGAAATAATTTTGCCGCACTGGAATGCAGTGACTCAGCAAGTGTGCACAACCCTACACCTTGACAGCTGCCAAGTTTATGTGCGATCTTGCTTTATTACCCCATGTCATTTAAAATGACAGGCTCAGTAAAGGAAACCATCCATATAAAGCCGAAGAACTTCACGGGACATTTCTTCACCTTCAAAATGCAGGGCCACCATCCAGAGACATTTGATATTTTAACTTCAAGGTTTTGGGCTACACAGCATGCTTTCAGTTATTCCAACTGTTCCATCAATGCCACCTACTGCAATGGCACTTCTTGTGTGCTGTCTTCAGAAGTCGATAAGTTTAACCAAATTCTGAATACCGTTTTAAGTACTGTCGTAACAATCATGTTGGCTCTGGTGATGTTCTGCATGGGCTGCAATGTGGAGCTAAAGACATTTTTAGGACACATCAAGCGGCCGTGGGGCATAATGGTTGGTTTCCTCTGCCAGTTTGGAATTATGCCTCTCCTTGGCTTTCTGCTTTCACTTGCTTTCAAAGTGCTCCCAATACAAGCGGTGGTGGTGATCATCATGGCATGCTGTCCTGGTGGAATGGCTTCCAATATTTTAGCCTACTGGGTTGATGGCGACATGGACCTAAGGTAAGTGTTTGTGTCATATTTTTTAGATGTCAAAGTAACTGGAGCAGAAAGGGCCATTAAGGCATCTCATTCAAACACTCCTGTGATCCATAGTGGCTTTTTCAGTAGAAATAGGTTATTTGAAATTTGCCATGAAACAGACAATCCAGAGAGCTGCCTTGAACTCATATGCACCCAGCATTTTGATTTTTTTTCTCATTGAACAGCAGAGCATGATGCCATATTTCAGGTATCTATTTTTGAACAGAAGAGGAGCTACCATGTGAGAAACACAAAGCTCCGTTGGGTGCACAATCTACTAATGAGAGTCTGGATGATAGCCATTGATACAAACAGTTCACTGAAAACTCCTCAATAAATATATTTATCAGTCTATATCTATTCAGGGTGGCCTATGAAATATGTTCTCTGCAGAATTGCATAGTTCTTGCTCACATTTTAAGATGCTGAGGGTTCCTGGCTGCTATGTTCCTGGTGCTACACTTGCCCCCCCCCCCCACTCCCATGGTGTCCTTTACTTGCTATGTGATGGCAACACTATTTGCTACCACTACCACCAGTACTGAGATTTCCAGGGTAGGTTCACTTTTTAATTCCTGAATCCAAATTGACTCAGAATCTCCTGCAGAAAAACCAAGCGATCCAGTGATAGTACAAGTCAAGACATTGTGTGTGTGTGTGTGTGTGTGTGTGTGTGTGTGTGTGTGTACACACACACACACACAATGTCTTATGCTTATATATACACACAATGTCTTATATATATATATTACTGTGTAAAGGTAAAGGTGTCCCCCACAGGTTGTACTGCTAGTCATAGTGGCCTTAGGGTGTGGTGCTCATCCCCATTTCTAAGCCTGTAGAGCCTGCAGCATAACTAACGCGTGGAACACTGTTTTTACCTTCCCACTGAAGTGATATCTATTTGAAAGTATCTCCATGCTTTCAAGCTGCTAGGTTGGCAGGAGCTGGGCTAGGGAAAGGTGCTCACTCCGTCTTGTAGGACCCAGGTCTCGAACCTTGGCCTGCCAGTTAATAGGCACAGTGTCTACACTCCCTTCTGCCACTAAAGAACTTAAGAACCACTGGATTAGCGCATCAATAGTCATTAGGCATCCATCAAAGCCATCACATCAAAGCCTAGTGATAGGGCAAGACGCCACCCTAGAATACCTGGTTTGTGAGCTTCCAGATTCACATAGGAGGCTGCTGTTGGGAACAGAATGACAATTTGGGGAACAGTCCTAACCTGCACTGGTACACACAAGCTGACTTGCTTGAGCTATATTCAGCATTTTCAGCTTGTGCTATATTCAGGGTAAAGAGAGTGCAACTCCAAGGTAAGGGAAAACCAACCATATCCTGGCTGGGACTTTTTTTTTGGTTGTGTGTGTCCATTCCATTCTTTAGGGTTGCCAAGTGCATTAATATACTTCAGTACCTCCAACAAGGTTAAGAACCACTGTTCTAATCAATATTTTAAAAAAGCTGTCACAGTCAAACTATTTGAGATATACACTGAAGTCACTACAGCCATATTTTCCACTGTATATATACTGTATATATGTACTGTGGATTATATAGTCCCAGCCGTGATATGGTTGGTTTTGGTGCTCCACCAGCATCTGCTCAGCATTTCCTGCAAGACCAGCCTATGCATGTCTACTCTGAAGTAAACCCTATTATAATCGGCGGAGCTCACTCAGGGGGGGCCATGGAAAGGAACCCGAGAGACCTAGCCTGGGATGTCTACTCTAAAGTAAGCCCTATTATAATCAGTGGAGCTCACTCCTGTGTAAGGGAGGCACATTACAGCCTGAGAGTCTAAGTGCAGGTTAATTTGTTTTTTCTTTATATTTTGTATTTTCTTTATTATTTTGAATGTTATTATAGTATTGTAATCATTTTTCTATGAATAATTTTGGGTTGTGGAACAAATCGTCTGAAATACCATTATTTCTTATGGGAAAATTCCCTTTGATAAAGAGCACAAGTGTTTTGGATTACAAGCATGCTTTCAGAACAAATTATGCTTGTAAACCAAATGAGAGGACTGGAGTTTTAAAATGAAGGCTGGAGTCTTAGGTGTGCTTAAATATAACACCACTGAAGACTCCCCTTCCAAAATACAAGAGAGGGAACTTTAGTTAGGATCATAGCCAATGTCCCTTTGTTTTTGCAGCTGCGTAAAGCCCTACGAAGTTTATACAAGCATGACTGTTAGCATCCAGAGCACATAGCAATGGTATCATTGTCATCGTAGAGCTCTGACATGCCAAAAGTGTGGCCAAGGAGTTGTGGATGGTGTGTGGGGCTTCAATTCCAGCTATGCGGTTGTATGCACAGCTGACAGGGAGGGCAGAAGGGAACAATTACGTGAAAACCCCCAAAATAATACTAAAATTAATTAATGGTCATAGAGCACAATCCTAACTATGTTTACTCTAAGGTAAGCCCCATTGTGTCCAATAGGTTTTACTCCCAGGAAAATAGGACTGCAGCCACAATGACCAGAAAATTGTAAAAACTGTATCTTTTAAAAATAGCCCAGTTAAGTATTTGCCAGATTGGGAAAAAGTTGTAATTTATATTTGTTCTCAATTACTGTAGGGACCAGATTTGCTACTTTTATCCAATTATTTGCAATCCTGGAAAACTCCTGTACCCTATAACTCCTCATAGGAGCTCACAAGAGGAGCAAACTCCTATAACTTTGGTGTTGTCTTTACATAGTTGGCGGAGATGGAGGAAAATCACCAACATTCATCTCATGCATGCTTCAGCATCTCCCAGTGGAAGTCCATGTGTAGACAAGGTGCAGGTGTTGGTAATTACCTGTGAAACATCCTGTATGTGTAGTTGGTAGTCTGGACTGAGACTAATACATGTGTAAGGTAGCAAGAATGACAGCAGAATCAGAAAGGATAGCAAACCAGAATTGGTGTGCATTTGAATAAGTTTGTGGGATACTGTCATGGACAAGAAGAGTTTTCCTGGATCAAACATGAGTTCCATGAGCAACACCTACCCCCAGGACCTGGCACAAATCTCTCATGCCAGCTCCCAGCTGTCACGAACATGCACTGGCTTTAGAGAGGTGATGCTATGCTCAGAAGATATAGATTTGTTCCCTTCCCAGGCAGTCCAGAAAAGGGTTGGGAGACAGCAGCAGGAGGGAGAAATGGAGGTGGCAGGAGAAATTTCTGGGTGGGGGAGAACATCCCTTCGGGCACATCTGGCCCAGGAGACTTGTTGGACTCACTGCAGTGGTGTAGGCTAGATCCCAACCCCTGTCCCTGGACTGAGTGGCATCACTTGGGTTGCTTAGGCGTACACCTGCAAAGTTGAAAGTGCTGATCTTGAGTATCCCCATAGTGGGGCATTGCTTGGGGTCTGGGGAAGGAAATCCCTTTACTCCATTTATACCCCAGCCTGTACCAATGCTGACCAACTTGAAGAAGACGAACTGCTGACCAACTTGAAGAAGAAGAACTTCATGCCATCATTGGTGACAGGGTTGAGAGGCTAAGGGCGCAATCCTAACCAACTTCCCAGCCCTAGCATAGCTGTGCCAGTGGGGCATGTGCTGCACCCTGTAGTTGAGGGACAGTCGTGGAGTAAACTCAAGGTAAAACAATATTTGTTCCTTTATCTTAAAGTTACACTGCCTTTACCCTGGACTTGGAAAATTGATTGGTATTGTTCCCCCTAAGCCACTAGCACTGCCAAGAAGTCTTCACATGTACTAGAAAGTATGGAAGCTAGTTTATGAAGAACACACCCACCTATAAGCTACTGACTTGTCAATAAATGCTTCTTGTGCTCAATATGATATGAAGACTAACAATAATCAATTCACTTCCAGCATCAGTATGACAACATGTTCGACTTTGCTAGCCCTGGGTATGATGCCACTCTGTCTCCTGATTTACACCAAAATTTGGACAGACTATGACTCCATTCATATCCCCTATGACAGCATTGGTAAGTATTTCTTTACTGTTGGTAACCACTTTGGCTACATGTTTCCAATGCCAGCACACCATAGACCTGCTGTGTGGAAACTGGGGGAATGCATCCCTTCAGTCCACAACAATGGCTTCCTTGTAGAACCCACAGTGGATTCCTTGTAGACCACAAGCTGAAAGAAGATGGTAGCAACCTCAAAGGGGTTAGCCAAACAAAAACAAACATAGGTATATATATATACAGCCTTTCAGGTCATCAGATTTCTCTTTTGACTTTATTCTCAAGGCGGTTCACATAGGCAGGCTTACTAACCCTTGAAGGGTTTTACAATTCAAAGAAAGGTTCTCTGTTTCAAGAACTCCTACATTCTTAGATGTTTTCCTTTTATGTCCAGTCTCACATTCACTTGCTCACTGTTATGCCTTTGGACAGACTCCACTGCAACTGCATTTCTTTCTTTTACACACAATCCCACAGTCCAGTATCAACGTCTATCCATGCATGGCTTCAGATGTTGTCCTTCAACACCATGACCTTCAGATCTTATCTTCAGGCAATTTAAAGCAGCTCAGCCCTCTATGCCAGTGCACCATAGCAGAATTATTAACACAGCACAGTAATAGCTTTCATGGACCACATTTGTGGAATCTGATGAAGGGGTCTATCATCCAGAAAATGCTAAAAAAAAGGTGGTCTTTAAAGTCCCTTTATAATAAAGTTTGTAATTAGTTAAAGTTTGTAATTCGTATTAAAGTTTGCAATGTCTACTTTATAAATGTCATAAATTAAGAATGAGCTATAGCCCTATACTTACATTACTCTCCCACATTCACTGAGCAAAAATGGAAAAGAAATGCTCAGAAGAGACTGACATTCACATATTGATTTCAATGCACAAGGTTTCTCTTCAATGTTTAGTTGCCTTCTGATCCAAAATTGCCTTCCAACTTAATGCATACCATTCTGGTTATAAAGCAACCTGCAATCACACCTAAAAAGTATTGCTCTCTGTCTCCACTTTCAAAAAGTAATAAGCTTTTGAGGGAGAAAAAAATAGGTTCACCTTTTCCTTTTGAATCAAAGACTTACAATTCCATACAATGATAGAAGCTTTGAACTAGCTTTGAACTTTGTACCCAAAAGCAAAATAAAAATAAATCAATGTCATATAAATATAACAGGAAAATATATATATAAAATAACAGGATATTATATAATATAAATATATATAATATATTTATGTTATATAAATATATTATATATATATATATATAAAACAATGGAAAAGTCAATGGTGTGACTCCAGAAAACGTCACACACACAAACACACACACACACACTGTTAGGAATGAGTACATAATTATACATGTGTCAGTAATTATATAGCGAGCAATACTCCCAACAAAGTCATAATACAGTTTTGGATGTTGCCAATTCATTTCAATATTTTATTTTTAATATATTAGACTTGATACTACCATGGTATATGACTTCATTTAGGAAAATGTTACAGATCTGTACTTTTAACATGCTACCATGCATATGCTTTTAACAATGATAGTAAATATCACTTAGGCTGCAATCCTAAAGTCACTTACTTGGGAGTAAGACCCACTGAACACAATGGGGCTTACTTTTGAGAAGACACAGTTAGGACTGTGCTATTACTCCTGGATAAGAGACTAGCAGTGCAGCATAGGATTGTGAAAAATTTTCATGCTTGATGGTGTCACCTCTGGTGGAGCCTGACAAGTTATGATTCTAAAAAGTAGGACCCAGTGCTATAAGTTTGAGAGCCACAGGTGTAGTGAACCTTTTAACAGGAGGAACTGGCCTGGGTGATTTTGCTCAGAAACAGCTCAAGCCTCTTGGAAGTTGAATAGGATTAGTATAAAATAAATAAATCATGTGGTGCAGGTAATGGTGCTTGCAGGTAGCAATTGCACTGGGCAACAAGCTTTGAGGGCAACAAGCTGAGCCTGACAATATTGGCCAAAATAGGGTGAAAAAGGTACGAACAATACCATCATCTCTATATATAAAACTGAAAAGTCACTGACGGACAGACTGACTCACTCACTCATCAACGGCCAGCCAAAACCGCTGGGCCTAGAAACATGAAATTTGGGGAGGGTATTCCTTCCATGACGGAGGCACCCAGTAAGAACCAGTTTTCGGAAATTCCCTCTAGAAGGGGGCAAAAAGGGGGCACAATCAGTGGTGGGCACCAGCAGGTTCGCACCTACTCTATAGAACCGGTTGTTAACGAGAGATAGGACATATAAAGTTTAAAAATAGCCATATAAAAGAGGCTGCCAGGTGGGCAGAGAACCGGTTGTTAATTTCTTTGGAGCCCATCACTGGGCACAATGTATTTTCCTCCCTATGCTTTACATTGAGCATCCCTGACTGATCAAGTCCATGCCCCAACCTCTAGATATAGAAGAATGAAATTTGGGCTGTTCCTTATGTGACCTGAACATCCACCACAAACCAATGTTGAGAAATTAAACCCTTATGGGGCTGAAAAGGGGCGCAACATGTTTTTGTCCTATACTTAACATTGAAGATCGACTGATCAACATCCAGCTGATGTGCTGGGAGGGAGGGTGCATAGTGAATGATGGTGTGTAGGGGTGGTACATTTGGGACGAAACTGCACATGGGGGTGGTGTGCATGTGGGGGTGATTTGCATGGGGGATGGTGCACATGAGGGATTGATGAGAATGGGGAATGTTGTGCATGGATTTTGGATGTGAAATTGGGTGTGAAAAAGAGACTGGGAATAGAAATTGATTTACCCATCTACTTTTACAAGGAATTTTGTTGTTCATTGTCTATTGTTCTCCTCAGTCTAGCTGTTCTCTGCTCAGTCTAACTTTATTTTTGCAGGTATTTCACTGGTAGCTCTTGTAGTTCCTGTTTCTATTGGAATTTTTTTTAAGCATCGATGGCCCACAAAAACTAAAAAGTTAGTCAAGGTAAGATCTGGAGTTTCCAAACATTTGTTTATTATAGATTTCTTTAAAAATGCAAGGTGGTGCAAATAATATTGGAACTTTTATTTCCATTTACTAGTTATGTGCCTGCCCTATAAAACTAGGGTTAGGTAGCCATGGGCCACTGGTGGCCTATGGGGGGCTGTCACCACAAATGGTGATAGATTGCTGCTGGCTACCACTGGAAAGGTAAGCTGGCAGTTCAGGGTAGCTGGAATGGGAGCAGGTAATTGAGGGAGTTTCTGGGTAGAAGGGATCTAGAACAGGAGAGGGATAAAACAGGTTTGGGAAGTACCAGCATGCCCCCCCATCCTATTTTCCACCCTTTCTTACTCTGCTTAGACTTGGGCCAGCAAAAGATCTGGTACAGATCATAGGAGTCCCAATGGGGCACCAAAGGAACAAAAGAGATCCCTTTCTTCAAGGAGATCTCTGAGGCTGACCACCTCCCCCCACCCACTCCCACCCCCAAAAAAAGAAGTTTAACGTATGCTGCATTGGGACAACAGCATTACAGGGGAGGACTCTACTTAAGATCAAGCACACCAAAATCTGCCACCTACAATGTGCCTTATCCCACCTAATAGTTTCAACTAGGACAGGGTGGAAAACATCAGGGCTATCACTCCTGTTGGCTGACCTTTGGGGAATCATTGAGGCTTCAGTACACTAATTCTCTGAACATTATTATTTCTCCTTCAGGTCGGCTCCATAGTTGGGGCCATTCTTATTGTGATCACAGCAGTGGTTGGAGGAATATTATACAAGGGATCCTGGGTCATTGCTCCTCAACTGTGGGTTGTGGGAACTATCTTTCCAGCAGCTGGTTATACCCTAGGTTTTCTTCTGGCTCGTATAGCTGGCCAATCCTGGCACAGGTAAAGCTTCCTCTGCTATTCACTTTTTTATCTTCTCTTTGTGCCATAATAGATTGTAACTTGATCTACAACTGTTATTTTTAAATTTAGAAGTTAGCTGATTTCAATGAACTTTTCAGATCTCAAAATACTCTCAAAGGGTAATAGAGTGCTTTTCCATGTAGAAGGAACACTTATTTTTTCTGCCTTCTGAACACCGTTGGGTTGAACTGTTTGGTCACAACCCAGAATCTTATGTAAATGTGTCTCTGGTCCTTTCTGGGGAAAGGAAGGGGAGAGACAGCAACATGATCACCAGGGAATAAACCAAGCCATTTCTGGTTTGCAATCGCAACCAGAATGGGGTTTGTGATGGCTTTTTGGCCCCACATTCTAAGCCTGTATGTTTCAATCAGGACCATCTCCAAAAGAAATGCCAATTCTTCCCACTAAATCTCAATGCTCTACGAGTCATCCCATTCTGTATAATCTGTTGGTGCCACTGAACCCACTCCTTTCCCGATCCTAGCCTTGCCCACACTGCCTCATTGTTCCACTTTCCACTCCCTAATCCATCCTCCTGTTACCCATTCTGCTACCCCCCCTACTTTATTTTTCGGGGCAGACAGTGCTGGATCTGCTAGTGCAGGTTTGAAGACTACGGCCTTTGTATCAGCAACATAGCAGCATACCACTGAGTATCTTTTACAACTGACGCCAGTTAAAGAGCTGCTGCCAGTATCAGGAGTAGACATACTGGGTTAGATGGTTTGTGCTATAAGGATAAGGCAGCTTCCCTACCCTGATCTTTTGGAGATGCTATTATATAGACTTTGTTCACAGCATGTTCACCAAGTTTGGGAAAGCAGAAGCCATTCTCTTAGCATGCCACTCGGTATACCAATATTATTTTGGTAATAATAATGTGGTGGTATGGTAAAATAACACCATCATGTTGTGAATTAATCTTTGTGTAATTTCATGCTGAATGCAATGAAACAAATCAGATTGAAATATCTCTATTTTTATCAAAAGTTATAGCCAAAAAATCGGCCGGGTGAGGCAATGATACATCATCATGCCCATTGCTGGGATAGTACTCCAGGTGTGCATGGGAGAAGGTCCATCATGCAATGACATACTGGCCTCCTGCACAAAGTGACTCAAACCTAGTGATGCCACTGCCCTCTCTATTCAAGTACAGCATACCTAGTTGACAGCTGAACATGATGCACTAAGAGTGTTTCAAAAGGTTGGTCAAGACCAACAATGCTTGAAAAATATATTTTTAGTGACTTGTTGAATCACAATACATCAAAGACGATAACATTCTGTAACATTCTCATTATCTGTATTCAACTAGGGCAGGCAGAGCTTGCAGATATGGAGTGAAGAAAGGAAATGGTTTCACTTTCCCCAGCCTTGGTGTACATTTATTGTAAATGTGCAACCTTCTTTACAAACACCTCAACACATTTTTAAATATTCAAATTCATCTCAGTTTTTCCAATTTATCCTATGGCTCTTCTGTGCACACAAATGGCAAAAAATGCCTTTTAACTATTGCACTGTTGCATCTTTTCCTTTGTAGCCCATTAGTGCTATATTTTGCAAGTTAAACACATCTAGCTAATAAACAAGGCAATATGTTTCATTACAGGATATAATATAATGGCTTCAACACTCAGAAGCTACTTGGCAAGCCCCTCAGATATTCCACAAGGGCATTTAATTCGTTTGTACAGTCAGTGATAAATCAGCAAGGGGTAGTCAACATAAGTACTCAAATATAGCCTGCCATCCTAATAACACTTTCCTGGGAATACGTACTATTGAACATAATGGAACTTACTTTTGAGTGGACATGATTAGGGTTGCATTGATAAGCAACTTATACATGTCTCAGAGGGAATTTCCAAAATCAGAATGCATGCACCTAAATACATGCATACCATCCTATATAAGCATCAACAAGGTTTAGCTACAAGGTGACACTTCAACATGCATTCTTTAGTATAGTTAGGAAGGTCACCTCCTGCTGATTTGCAAGCTGATGCCTCTGCCTTCCTCGCTTCTCTGCAACACCAAACCGACATAAAATATATTGACACAACAGAATAGTAGTCACACACTCTTGTATCATGTAACTGGTCCCAGATCAATTCTGCATGAAGCTGTCCTTGACCAGTTTTAAGATGCATATTGAATACGCAGGTAAGGAGATTGCAGTGGGAGGTTAGATAGCTCAACGGGTATATTCACTCCAGATTTTTAAGGAATATAAAATTTACCACCCACCTACCAAATTATTCCCATCTTGCTGTGGGTTTAATGAGTAGAAGTATCACAAAAATGGAACCGATGCCCTCCCTATCCATCCCTTTCTCCCTTATGTGCCAGGCAATTATAGACCATGAGCCTCCAGGCAGGTAATTATCTTTTTCTTGAACTTACTGTACAGCTTCTAGTAATTTTAGACACTTTATGACAACTGCGAGGTTTGTTGCAAGTCCCTTTACACAAATGTGAAGCTTCTTTTTTTTTAAAAGATAGCCATGTCTTTTAGGTGTCGTACGGTGGGAATGGAAACAGGGATGCAGAACACTCAACTGTGCACCACAGTCGTGCAACTATCCTTCACCCCTAAGCAACTAGAACAGATGTTCGCTTTTCCTCTCATCTACAGCATTTTCCAGCTAATTTTTGCAGCAATATTTCTGGGAGGTAAGCCATATTCATATTCTAAATGTTTTCTGTTTATACATTTTCATTCACACGTATTTTTATTTTGACTTGTACACTGCCTTATGTACAGGAAAATTGGTATAAAAATCTTTTAAATAAATAAAATAGAAGAAAGAAAGAAAGAAAGAAAGAAAGAAAGAAAGAAAGAAAGAAAGAAAGAAAGAAAGAAAGAAAGAAAGAAAGAAAAAGTGGATGAATGAATGAATGAATGAATGAATGAATGAATGAATAGATAGATAGATAGATAGATAGATAGATAGATAGATAGATAGATAGATAGATAGATAGATAGATAGATAGACAGATAGATAGTTTACACAGCTAATATTTCAGGAGACTTCTTGAATTTCTTTAATACCTGCCGTACCTCCAGTGCATTCCTGTGCAGTGCACACAGCTCCTCCACCTATTTTATCTTTACAACATCCATGGGAAGATGGTCAAGCTGGGACTCACTGTTCTAAATAAAAAAGAAAAGAAAAGTGTGCCCTATTATTTTGGAAACCCTCCTCCAAAGAAATAGTCAATACTGGGCATATGTTTATGCTCATTCTCACATATGGACATTCTAGGGCAGCAATTTTCAACCTTTTTCCATCTCATGTAAGGTTGCCATATGTCCTGAAAAACCAGGACAGTCACAATTTTCGGGGATTGTGTTCACATACTGGAAAGTTTGACAGAGGGTCCTGTCCTGATTATGTGGAAGAGAATTATGGCAATCCTAAACTCATGGCACACTGACAAGGAACTAAAATAGGGCATTGGCCACCGTGGGTATCCTCCTAGGAAGAAAGGTGGGATATAAATAAATAAATAAATAAATAAATAAATAAATAAATAAATAAATAAATAAATAAAGTCAAGATATACCATTATTTGTTTTGTACCCTTGACAAGGCACACCATGCTGCTGGTAGGGTGCTCAAATCTCCCAATAGCCTTGAGGATGTCCACATCCTCAAAGATGCGGATCATCTGCAGCATGCCAGTGTGCTACGGCACAGTGGTTGAAAATCACTTCTCTAGAATGAAAAAAGCTTGCATCTCCTCAATTCCGGAGAGGCTTCTCAGCACCGCCAAGTCCACATCTATCAACCCTCAGCCACGGCAGTCCTCAGAATGGCCATTTTCAGCCCTAAAAATCCTTCTAGTTTTGGGCCAAAAACTGTAAGCAACTTTTTTTGCCAAAACAGCCATTCCGAGCCCTTTTGAGGTCATGAGTAGATATCCATGGCCTTGACAGGGCTCAGAGGTTCCTCAAAGGTGAGAGGAGCAGCTTCACTTGCCTCCAGAGGGTGAGTGCGCCACACATACCATGGATACAAGAAACAACGGATATCAGGACACCACCCCAAACATTCACTCAGGCTGCAATCCTAAAGCCACTTCCCTGGGAGTAAGACCCATTGAACACAATGGGGCCTACTTTTAGTAGACCTGGTTTGGATTGTGCTCTTAGGCTGCAATCATTACCTCCAGTTTGGCCAGCCTAAGCCCTGGCATAAGTCCTGTTCTGACCTGGGGGTGGCATAGAAGTGCCATAAGATACTTCTGTGCCACTACTGGGGGAGGGTTAGGCCAGTGCACAGACATGTGCTTACCACCCTACATCCCCACAGGAACGGGAAGCCTGATGAGTTGTGCCAGCTTAGTCCTACAATCCAGAGTAACGACAGGAGCACGTAAAAGACATTACGTGCACGCGTAGTTACTGCACCAGCTAGTGAAAACCTATGGGAAATTCATATTGCAATCCAGAGTAAATTGTTCTTACACCAGAGCAAGGACTCCCCATATTTACTCTGGATTGCAGCCTCGGTTAGGATTGCCCCCTTAGAGCCTTTCAACACCAAGCCAGCTACAAATAAATCCTATCTTCTCTGCTGGCTCTGTTTACAACATGAAACTTATTTTTGCTGCCCACATAGCCTGATGTTAGGATGCAAGAGCAAGATAGGATGCGTAGATATAAGAAAGTATATCCTAAATGGGTAACCAGCCTAAAACAAAAACGGACTATTCTTCCCTGATAGCACTTATGTTGTGATCTATGGCTACAATCCTAAAGACACTTTCCTGGTAGTAAGACCCATTGAACACAATGGGGCTTACTTCTGAGTAGACATGGTTAGGATTGTGCTTTATGTGACAAAAAACAAAAATTAACGCGCAACATGCTTCTTCAGTCAGGTATGCCATGATTCCTGCCCTTGACTTAGCTTGCCTTTCTCATTTGTAGTCTACCTCTTATACAAACGGTATTTTGGTGATCGAAGGAAGGACTTCACAAAGAATGAAAATGAATCTGAGTCAATGCCGCAAGCAACATACGAAACAAGACCTGAAGGGCTGACGTTGGAGAAACCAGCAGCTGAGAACCATGTGCACGCTAATGGGAAAATATAACTATCACGAAGAGGGATGTCACCAATGTATCAAGAGTGTTTTAAAAAACAAAGCCTGGTGACAGAACTGAGGCAAACGTGGCTTCGTCACAAAGGATCAGGATTTTGTGCACAACTGAATTAATTGCTCACAAAGCCTTAAATGTAAAGTGCTCATCACTGCTACTATTGTTTCTTCCCTGATCCTCCCCAAAACAAAGATCTTCCTTTTGGGGGTGAGGAAGGTAGTGAGTAACTTTTCCTCATGGAGACCAGAATATTATTTCAGGAATCCTCCCTAGAAAACAGATAGTACTTGCAATTCTGTTCACCTGAGAAAGAGCGCTCTTCTTCCAGGTGAAAGTGGGGGAAAAAAAATTTGATGACACATTGAAAAGCTCCAGCTTTTGCAAACATTTCCAAACCTTTTTGAGTATCCAGGTTCACCACTCGCAAAGGCTCAAGCTTTTGTGAGCATTCAGTGCTGCAATTTGTGAACAATCGGTGCATCTTCTGGAACTTTTTTTTTTTAATGTGCTAAATTTTCTCAGCTGGAAATATTTCGTACATAAAAATGTTTTCTACAGAAGCGGTGTTAAGTTTAAATTATTTGTGGATGATACAAAATTCTATATTTTTTATTACTTTCAAGTGAAATCTGATGATGGGGAAATTGTTTTGATTTTTTTTCTAACAGATAGAATGTTGTAATGTATTATTCCGTAAGTCAGTGGTACTCAAACTTGGAGACTTGTGATCTCCCAGTTCATGCACGTGTCCCCCAAACTCCAAGAGTGAAGGAAGTGATGTGATTTCTTCTTTGTCCCCTTAGCCAACTCAATCCCGAGGATCACATCACTGACCTTGTCCCTCCCCTGTAAATACTTACCTTCCTAAAAGTTTGAGAATCACTGCTGTATGTTATTATGCAAGCATGGAATACTGTAAGATTTATTACAATAAACCAGCTAACATAAAGATCAGAAATCTTCACCGTTTATGTTTGACATTATTTTGTGATGTAGAGCACAATCCTAATACAGATGTAACCTAATTATATGCAATTTATTTATATGCAATTTTTGAATTAGGTTGGCTCTTTAAATGCCAACTTTGCAGGAGGGAAAAGGCAAGATGCGCATCTTTTAAGGGATAGAAACATTCCTTTTTTGAAACCATGTAGGACAGTGGCCAATCATCATATTTTGAGGGTACAAAAATGTATACATTAATTAGGCACTTCCTTTTGCAAATAATATGGCTATATTTTATACATATTTCCTTCTGTTCCAAAACACTTTCATTGAAATTACTCTGTAAAGGTTGAGGTCAACATATAAACTCCTTTAAAAATATGTGAGTCAACCATATACTGTTCAAGCAATTTTTCTATTTTTGTTCTTCTTAATAGACTTCAAAATGGCTCTTCCTATTAAAATGGAGCCTTTTGATAACATGATTCATCTTGTTCAATTTTGAATTTCCCATAAGTCTGTTATACTTTTTAAAGTATTTTACAACTGTCCTTGAAACACAGATCATTTTTTTAATGTACAAGCTATAAGAGCACTGGTAAGTGGTTCTGTCTTAACCAGCTGTGTAATGTTGAGGTTTGAAGTATGGGAGCTCATCATGACATCTTTGATAGCTGCACCCCTTTAAGATGAAGAGACACAAAGTTTGCAATTCTTACTTTCCTGGAAGTAAGTCCCATAGAAAACAATGGGACTTATTTTTGAATAGACATGGTTAGAATTGTGCTCAAGAATCAACTTTAAATTTCCTCATTAGTGAAAGTGAGGAGTGCAGTTTCTCCTGCACTTGTTCTTATTTCAATACTACATTTAAAAATGTAGCTGACTTCATATTTTGTTGTGTGACTAAGCACAAGGTCTTGTCTTCCCATCACCGTGGGGCAATTCCCCTCCCCTCATTTCCATGAACAGTTTCCATGAACAGTTTTTGCTGTCCCATGAAACATAAAGTGCTGACTCAAGGGCTTTCTTTCTCCTCTTTCCATATGGCCCATACTATCTTCAGTTTCGATTGATCTGATATGAGTCTCTCTCCTTTCTCCTCCTTCTGAGTATCTTGTATAGCAAAGCCTTTAGAAACAGGCTCCCTGCCTGTTCAAAGGGTTGACATACCTGCAAAGTAATATTTTAATAATGATATTAAATGATACACTATGGAGGAATCTTTTGTAACTGACTAGCAAGACATATAAAGGGCCCAAGAAACAGGAAATAAAAAGTCCTCTTTATGCCTTGCTTTCAGTTTGACTCTTGAAATCTTCTATATATATAAAATTGAAAAGTCACTAACTCACTCACCAATGCTCAGCCAAAACCTCCAGACCTACAAGCATGAAATTTGGGGAGGGTATTCCTTCTGTGACACGGGCACCTACTAAGAACTGATTTTTGAACATTCAAACCAGAAAGGGGTGAAAAGGAGAACAACATGTTTTTGTCCCTCATGCCCACCGGGGTGCCCACTGGTGCCCAGCAGGAATACCTGGTACCTGGTGGTGCTCAGTGGTGCCTGCACCCCACTGTGTGGTGGTGCCCGATGTGTAGTGGCACCCAGTAGGAATGCCCCATGACTGGTAAGGATGCCCCATGCCCACTGCCGCCTGGAAGTGTATGCTGTGCATTGATGCCTGCTGTTGCCCAGTGGTGGCTGGTAGGGTTGTCCAGTGGTGCCTGCTGATGTCCACTGGTGCGCCCTGCCCACTGGTGCCCACTGCCTGATGCATAATGGTGCCCAGTGCTTCCCAGTGGTGTCTGGTATCCAATAGGGATGCCTACCAGTGCCTGCTGCTGCCTGCAACTGTCCCCTTGTACGCTCCAGTACCCGGTCCCTGTCGTTGCCCAGCGGTGCCAATAACCACGAGTGCCTGCCACCCGGTGCTACTGCCCAATGCCCAGCCTTGCCTGGGGCCCACCAATATTCTTGAAACTTTACTCTCATAACAACTGGTTGATTCTGCTTGTATCCATATAAATATTGGGGAGTTCCCTTGTAAAAAGAAATGTGATAATTATGTTGCATGGTACATGGATGTTTTGAAAGTGGGTCTATTTCATAGGTGAAATGTAGAGAAGCGTTTACACTGTATGGGAGGATCTCCCAGCCTTTTGCTAGAATCTGGTTGGATGTGCGAGGATGCACCTATCCTTCTTTGTACTGCTATCTGTTAATGTGTGAACATAACAGAACGTCAGGCAATCAGGTCATGCAATCTCCTCATTATAAATGTTACTGATTAATAGTAGTTTTTATGATGTGATAGTCAAAAGGGCTGTGGGTGGCGCAAACGGTTAAGACGCTGTGCCTGTTAACCAGCAGGCCAGGGTTTGAGCTCCTGTCCTTAGCCCAGCTCTGTGATGCAGCTGGATCCAATCGTATTGGCTCTGCCTTTCCATTGGACTAATTCAGTGGCGTGGAGAGGGGGGATTTGCTGCTTGGGTAACAGCCTATCCTCCATAACAATCCAAACCAGGCTTTTGTGCTTCGCATGCAGCGTATGCAACGCAGAGCACGATACCATAGTCTTTCAAGACTGACAGAGGCCTGCTTTGGTCGATATAAAAAGGTTATGGCAAATAAGGAACATGACCAGCAGCTACCACCATTTAGAAATTAGGCCCTGATCACCAATGAGAGATACTTTAAAAAAGAAGTGGGGCCAAGTTTTTGCCACCCTCCATTTGTCTCTACCCTCCATGGCCATTCATGTCTTGTTGCCAGAGGGATATTTTTCTATATTCCTTTTTTCCACCTTGGTTGGAAACTGACAGCACAATTCTATGCATATCTACTCAGAAGTAAGCCTCATTATATTCAATGGAGCGTACTCCAAGGAAAGAGTGTATTGGGCTGCAGCATAATGAGGGAACCCTCAGGGAACCACGTTTGGCCCAAGTCACTGACTCCAATTGTGCCGAATTTTCCCTACATTTTTTGCCCTGGGGCCAGATGTGGTCTGTGGTGAGTCTCCATGCAGCCTGTGGCAAGTTCTCTCAATCTGGGCCATGGGTGAGCTCTGATCCTTTCACCTCTGGAGAAAGGATGAATGGCTAGAAAGGATGAACATCTCTCTCTCTCTCTCTCTCTCTCTCTCTCTCTCTCTCTCTCTCTCTGTGGAAGTATTTATGAACTGGTTTGAAGATCACTCCCACTCTCCATGTTAGAAAGTGTATATGAACTGATTTGAATTTAAGTTTTGTCCCTCATATATTCATTTATGTAAAATTATTTAAATTTGAAATGTAAATTAATTCTTTTTTTCCACACCCCTGATACAATGTTAAAGAGATGATGTGGCCCTGCTGCCAAAATGTTTGTGTACCCCTGATCTAGGACTTGTCCTAAAAGCAGCAGGACTCTGGCCGAGGGACAGGCATACATTAATTGATAACAGTAGGAAAAATTATCTCCTGCTGAAGCCAATTCTTTTCTGTGATGTTTATTGGAAAACAACTTTCAAATCTCTTGATGATGACAAATCTCTTGATGATGACAACACACGTTCAAATCTCTTGATGATGACAACACACTTTCTGCTGTAGGAGAACAACTTTCAGATCTCTTGATGATGACAACACACTTTCTGCTGTAGGAGAAGATCCAGACTGTTCCTCCCCACAAAGCTTTCTTTCCACTTCATCCCTGATCTCAGGTCTAAGTCCTGTTGCTGCTTTCAAAACCTAGTAGGGTAATATAGCAAAGGAGAATACAGTATATTCCACATTGAGCAAGGGGCTTTTCTAAAGCCTTGCTTCACGCCATGTTCAGTGAAGCTGAATAAAGCTATTAGGTTGGGGTTTTAAAAATAACCGTAATGTCATGCAAGTGGTACAGGTCGACACAGTTCTTAAAAGTTTCTGGGTGTGTCATCAAAGGGATTGCCTCCACTTAAGTGCTTAGGCCTTGAGCGATTCTTGGGATGACCTTCTAAATCCCAATAAACGGTAGCGCTCAGGAGTGGTTTATTGCACACTGCGGTGCTCAGAGTCGTCATTGATTCGCTTGAACTTTGCTCCCTTTAGTGGCTTTTAAAGATAAGAGGAGTTGATGAACTCAGAGGGGGAGACTCTCTCAGGAACATTGTGGTAACTTAGTCATGAAGTCATTACCTTCACACCATTTCCTTGATATCAACAGTAAAAAAACAAAAATGTTCTTGGATGCTCCATGAATCTGGGACACCTTAAAAGAAAACTTTTTTCATCCTAGGCTGCAATCCTACAACATTTTCACTGAACACAATGGAACCTTCTTCTGAGTATACATACCTTGGATTGTGCTGTTATTTTCGTCTTAATTTTCATCTTATTTTAAATAATAATTATTTAAATTCCATGAAATTAATCATGAATAATCTGAGTTTTCTTCCCCTGCACGTTCAGATATTGCTAAGATATTTTAAACATATTCTCTTGCTTTTCTACAATCACAATTTAAGCCAGTGATTTAAACCCTGGCTGAGGGGCCAGAAGCGGCCCCTCTATCCAGACTGTGGCCATTCTTTGGTTCCCTAAGAGCCTCTGAACCACTCAACCAAGCAGTGTGGTTCTTGTGAATTGATGTTGTGAATTTCTGATGGGTGCATCCAGTAGTGGGATTCAAATAAATTAACAACAGGTTCTATATCCTAATAACCTACATTAACAACTGGTTTTATATCCGTAGAACAACAGGTTCTATGACCCACTAGTAACTCATTCTCAGAACCAGGCACTTATTAGCAAAAGTTTCTATAGAACCTGTGAGAACCCCCTGAAGCCCACCACTGGTCACTCACCATACATCTAAATGCACCTTTATGTCTCTAGGTTGGCTGTCTTTCCAAGGCTGTGAGCTGTTTGCTAAGTATTCAAAGCCACCCGTAGAATGGCTTGGTTGCTTATTTCAGATTTTTAATATCTGTTCAAAAGGAAGATCATGTTTCCTATGCACAGGGTGACAGAATGAAGGATTTAACCATTGCATAAAAGAGGGAATTTAGGCAAGTGCTGTTTTTTTAAACCCTTCTATGTTGAGCTAAACCTGCCTGAATTTCAACTTCTAATCTACTTCTAATCTCAAATGCAATGCTTAAAAGGGTAAAGTCACTCTGTTCTCCATTCTATATAGTCACCCTCGCTATGCATGTTTACTTGAAAGTTAGTCCCATTGTTTTAATTGGGACTCACTCCTAGGTGTAAGGATTATAGGATTACAGCTTTCCTTGCCTAGCAAGAAGGTGTCTTTAAGCTCAGCATTTAGTTTGATGGACAATTTTAAGTGATGGGGTTCCAGTTAATTTGGATTGTAGGATTCGTGTAGGGATTGTTTATTTGTAATGTAGGGACTTTAGAGAACAAAGTTTAAGCCAGAATCTAGAGTGAAATTGGAATGACTGGATGAGTTTGGCATATAAACATGCCACAAAAGTAAGAAAGATTGGGATTTACTTGCAGGTAAATATGTACAGTATAGGACTGCAGCAAAATGCTGGTGGAAATGGATTGTCCCTTTTTCATTACTTGCCCTCTTTGAGTCTAAAATAATTCACTGTGTAAGTGAATGTCTTGCATATTTCACTATACATGTATCTATTTCCAGACAGAATATTAAAACTCTATCTTTGAGTTGTTCAGTTGTAGACTTTAATTTGTCTGGTGGTTAAAAAAAACATCTACGATATTATGATATTAACACATGTAATGTGTTGAATTTTGGTCAAAAAGAATCTGAACACCGTCTACTTCAGCCCAATTATTTTTCATGTTGGCATTCTTTGGCAATCGTCTTTGTATTTTTTACCCTAATTGGCCCAGAATACATAAATTAATATTTGATTTATTTAAAAATCCACCCTGTACTAGAGAATGGGGAATGTTGAAAGACATTTGGCCCCCTAGAAGTGTGAGCTCCACAACAAGAGCCAAGTGGCTCAAGGGCAAAGCCCTTGTGTTTCCAAATGAAATAAGGCCACAATTGGGGCTAACTTGCTTTAAGAAGTGGCCAGACCTGATCTCAAGCAGGTCTTGAGGGGCAAACTATGCTCAGCTGTCTGACTTGACTTGTATATTTACATAGCCACCTAATTTCTGCTTTGGCTGCTATTGTAGACATCACACCTTTTAATGTATTTCAGAAAACTTGGACCTTTATTGAGGAAGGGGGTACAAGTGAAACAGATTTGATTCAATACTTTCACGCCTGTGTGTTGATCCATTCATTTGCTCACAAGAAGCAACAGCCTGAGAAATGCGGGGTATAAATTTTAAAATAAAAATAATAATATAAGAAGCAGCCGCATGATATACCTGGGATGAAAAACCCACACTAAACTTCCATAATATTGTATGACCAGATATTTGCATATCCAGTTGTTTCTATCCAGTGATACTGTCAGACATTTTCTGAGCAATGTTCAGTCTGGTGGATTTATATATTTTCAGCTCCAACATAAATCAAGTGATAAGAACGAAATCTTCACTTTAGATTTTAATCTGAGTTGGATTAGAGATGTCATCCCTTCTTTCCACCCACCCTTTCCTCAACTCCTTTCCTCCCAATAACCTTTCTCACTGTTCAGCAGGATATGATGATCTTTTTATCTACTGTATAGATGAAGAGTATCTTTTTTCTCTTTTCCCTCCCTGAGGTCAGCTCATGTTGCAGTGACAGTCAGAGCCTGACGGAAGAATTGCTGGAAACTGTACTTTTCCAGTACTACCGCACCATACAAAATGAATGACGATAATGTATGTTATCATAACTTAAGCAGTATTTGTGCCATAATTATTCTGTTGGTAACTCATCAAAGCAAGAAATGTTCATATTTATTAAAAATAGGTTTATTATTAAAAATAGTTCTTCTTTGGTAACCCTTGGAAATATATATAGGCATAGGCCATTGTGCAGTGCTTGATTGCATACTTTATATTCTTTTTTTAAGTAAATTTTTATTTGAGCTTTTTTTTAAGGTGAGTTTATACTGAATGAAAAGAACAAATGAATACTCTAACTTGTATTAATCTGGAAGCTGATGACATGTCAGCAGAAATTGGATTTTAGTGTTCTGGTAATTAATAAACAGTATCAAGAGTCTTACAAAACTATTTACTTTTTGTCTCCCATATTTGACTCTTATGTAGCTTGTTAATTTTGCTGTAATTAAATATTTGACTTGGTCTCCCATTAATTTTGTTGTAGATATTTTATTTGCTCTCCAGTGCTTAGCATATAAAACTTGGTTGTTTCTCCTATGCAGGCCACTAATTCATGGTGTTCATTTTTAAGACTGTTAAGCAAAGAAGTGGCAGTGGATATTATTTTAAATCTAGTGTTAAATTGGTTTATGGGGCTATTGCGTTTTCTCAATATGTTAGAGAAAACATATAACATATACTGGTAAGAAGTGTTAACTGTGTTATTCAGCACTGATAGGACTGGGCCAAACAGAATTTACTTCAACAGTAGGGAATGTAGGAACAGATTGAAGTAATGCCAGATACCAGGAAGGGTGTGGTTTGGGATTTAGGTCTGGAACAGCCAGATTCAAATTCCCATTCAACCATGATGCACAGTGAAATTCCTGCATTTTCAGGACTGCAGGCAGTCATCCAAACTGCCTATAGCCTCTTCCTGGTTACTTTGTGGTAGGATGACCATATGTCCTATATATCCAGGATATGTCCTCTTATAGAACCTTGTGGCCTGGAAAAAAACAAGGAATTTGTCCTCTATTTTCTTGTGGGCAGGCAGCATGTAGCCTTTTTGAGATTAATAAATTATATGCAACCAGTGAAACATACCCGTGTTGCAGGAGTAAAATGCCTCGATGTGCCATCCCCCCATTGTGCAATGTACCCCCATGTGCAATGTACCATGTGCAACATCCCCCCGTGCATGAACTCCCCATGTTCATCAACCCTTCCATGCACATCAACCTCCCATGCACAATATCCCCCCATGCGCATCAACCCCCTGTGCGCAACGTTCCCCAATGCGCAACATCCCCCATGCACAACATCCCCCCACATGCAACAACCCTGCATGCGCATCAATCCTGAATGCATAACATCCCCCATGCACATCAACCCCCCCATTGATGCGCAACATTCCCATGCGCATCAACGCCCCATGCGCATCAACATCCCATGTGCATCATTCCCCATGTGCATTCTAGTTTTGGAGACATAATTTGGCTGGAAAAGGTGAGCATTAGATTTGAATAAATATGGTAATTCCTATACTGTATTGACTTTCTAACTTTTTTTAATTTGAGCCAACACAATACTGTATCCAACATGGGCAGCCAATGCAAACCTGACTTCAGGCAAGAAAAATGGTCCAGATAAGCTGGCCTAAGATAATTGAGCTGACAGGCCAAATCCACAGGTCTAGAAGAAGGCCTCTGGCCAGGGCCAGATTTAGTTTTGATGAGGCCCTAAACTATTGAAGGTAATGGGGCCCTTTATATGAGCAAACCAGTGATATTTTAGGGAGCATGCTAGCAGGCAGGGCCCATTACGTACATCATAGGAGCCTACGCAACACAAAATTCTGTTGCTATATGTAGGTTTTATTTTATTTGCTTTTTATCTTATATTTTGGAAATGTACATCCTTTTTTCTTTAAATTTTTTTGGGACCCCAAGAGAGTGGGGCCCTAAGCGATAGCTTTTTTATCTTATACATGAATCCAGCATTGCCTCTAGCTGGTCTAACTGTTGGAGACCAAAAGCTGATATAAGGCCATCTCCTGAGTGCTGGATCAGTTCAAGGAGACTTTACGCCTGAGTGTGGGATGGTTGTGATGCTCTGTGAAAGAACAGCAACTCATGGTGGGAGCTGAGCCGAGTGTATAATGAACTGTCCAAAGAAGGAGCTGCTTAAGCAGCTTTTCTTCATAGCACAAGAATCTTGGAATTCAGATCATGGAAAGGAGCCATAACTCAGTAGTAGTTCATATGCTTTGCATGTAAAAGTTTTCAACTCCTGACATAGCTGAAAGTCTCTCAGGCCTGAATATTTTCAAGAGCTACTGCCTACTAGCAGAGATAGCCCTGGATAAAGTAAAAGTATACATTCATTTCAGAGCTAATGGGAAGCTGAACTGAAAAATTGTGCCCATTCAGTTTAATATTCATTTGCTAAGAAATTGATACCTAAGAGGCCTGGCTGAAAAGGAAACATAGGCTGTAATCCTAACAACACTTTCCTGGGAGTAAGACCCATTGAACACAATGTGGCTTACTTTTGAGTAGAGATGGTTAGGAATGTGCTCATAATTGAATGAATAGAATTGCTTATCTCATTCATTTGCATAGCAAAAGGGCTTGGGAGGGCTTATCTTGTAGTGTGGAGACCCTTTTTTGAACATCTTGTAAGGTGTAAAAGCAGCATCAGGCTTTCCCTTAGTATTTACTATGTCTTATTACCTCCAATGACCCAGACATTGAGTTGACTCACCATATGCACTCTTTTTCTCAATGTCCTTAACCAGCTTTTCTCCAATTGTGCTCCTAGGAGGCCTGCAACTCCATGGGCTGCACAGTCCATGGCTGCCATCTGACCCTCATCTGTCAATTTTGCCTTCCCCATTCATAATTCTCCTTCTCAATGCCCTCCCAACTCTTCACTGTTACTGAGCACTGAGCTTGGTGGTGTGACATATTGCTCATATTCCAGTGCACCTCAAGTCTCCACACATGCGCCAGTGAGGCTTCCTGAAACTCCTCTTAGGAATGCAAAGGACTCCAGAGATCAAAATATCTGAGAACTGCTGCCGTAGATGATATACAGTACGGGAAATGTATAGCAATCACTGGTAGGCATCCTCCAGGTATTAGATAATTTCAAGATCATGATTTTGATCATGATCAAGATCAAGATCATTTTAGAAAAGTGAATAAAGTGCAATTCTGCTAGGTAAGGCACCTGCCCTATTATGAAAATTAATTGGTTAGCAAAAGCATTCCCTGCCCCCAATGAGGTAAGATTTGCTAGGGAGATTTGCTTTTGCATCCACAGCAGTGGAATTGTGGGAATTGTGTTGCTCCCTTCCATTACCCTCGCCCCTTAAAGTTCTGGGACCCAGTGCTGTTAAGCTGGGATGTCATGACACCCCAGTTTGAAAACCATTAGGTCTAGCACCTTTTCATTAAATGAGACACTAAATTAAGTGATGAAGTTTTTATTTTGAAATCAGTGGAAAAATTCTTCCTCTCTTCTCTTTTATGACTCTGCTATGACTAGAGGAATGGTGGTTTGACTTGAGCAAGGAAGTATCTTATCAAGGAAGTTTAAAAGATCCCTACAGCACACTGGGGGGGGGTGTCAAATGTCAACTTTTAGCATACCCCTTGATTGAAATTCGGTGTGGAGAACATAGTGTTTGGCCTTGACGTTTTCATTCGTGGATCTTAGAGGAACTCCCACATTTTCCCAAGGATTTACAAGAGCATGTATAAGGAAGTATCCCAGATGTCCCTGACTCAGAAGAGTGGCATTTAACACCTTGCATAATCATCCCACACACACTCACTGTAATTTTGCAATTTTATAATGGTAATTCAATTATACTTGATTTGCTGAATCATTAAGCAGTATTGGAAAATTCTTTAAATATGAGGTCTTTTTCTTCCTTCTTCCTTCCTTCTCTTCTAGGTATTTGTAGCCTCATAAAGCAGAATTGTTTTTAGAATGTTTTTTTTATAGGTAAATGTACTCACTGGGGTGTTTGTGAGGTGGTTACTTGTTTATGGTTATTGTTACCTAGAATATGGCTGGGAAGGCAGGGTACGAACCTTCACCCAGTTCCAAAGTCTTTTAATGCTGATTCCATTGAGTGTGCAGATCCAAGTCTCCCATGGTGGCCTAAATCCGAGTAGACACATTGGGGCTGCTGCAGCCCTATGAAGGGGAGACACTTTTCCTTCCCTATAGTAGCAGACTTGCAGCCCTGAAACTTGTGCAAGCTGAAATTTAGCACAGGCTGAGCACGTTAGGATTGCACTTCCTACTGTGGGTGGATCATCACACTGGAACTGGATACAGAATTTTGAAGATGAGAGAGATAGATCTGAGATGTGAGTTTGTGGTTCTCATTGGAGAAAGAATTTTTAAATGTTCCTGTGGCAGCAAATTCTATCCCACCTTACCTGATGATGTACCTGCCTCTGTTCCTCCCACTCTCAAGTGTTCTAGTTCAGTAGTCTTCTCCTTTTACCCCTTTAACTCTTCCAGTGAATTGGGGGAAGGTAAGGAGTAGCAGTGGAAAGTAGCTGGACAATAGATGAGTGGACCTCATCAGTTTTCTGCTGGAATGGGGGTCACAGGACCCCCAATTCCTGTCCCCCTCGCTCACCCTTTCGCTCCTGCTGAACATGACCAGATATGTTATCTAGTTATGGCGGGGGGGGGGGGGAGTGGTGAGACTATGTATATCTTCCCAGACAGACCGTCACTTCTGGTTTTCAGCCAAAACCAAAAAGTGACTTTTGTGCTCCCAGAAGAGGTGACTGGAAAGGAAGGGGACAGCTCTGGGCTGAAGTGACAGGGGCCCCCATATAAACTAGCTGAAGGAGAGGGAACAGGGTCCCCGCTGGTATTACATGCATAACCCACCTGCATTCTGAAGAGGGCAGTTGAAGATGCCTCCACTGCATGTCTAGTTTGTGTTGTTCAGTTTTAAGTCCTTGCATGTCCCTTTGGACAGCAGGACTTGTTCTCCAACATTTTGAGGCACTGGTTTAATTGCACTTGGTTTAGTCAGATTTGACTCTTCCCTTTCTTAATTCATTAATACAGAATAAGTTCTTTCAAGATTTTTGGTAAAGTCGCCAACTTCTCCTTTGGCCACTGCAGCTCTGTTCCATATATAATAGCACCTTGTTTCATATATAATAGCAGGTGATAGGATTTATCTTCATGCTGTCAAAAATACCACTTGCTGCTTTCTGTGCGTCATGTGGGTGTTAATGACACAAGGGCAGGGCAGGCCCTTAAGATTCTTTCCTGATCAGGTGACTGTCCCCATCATAGTTTTTGTCCCATGATCCAATTTAAGCGTTTCATCTATATACATAATTGACTTACAATATTAAGCTTTCTGAGTATATAATTTTACAATTGCAGGCAGGTATCGTTTTTAAAAAGGAGTTAATTGCCTGATAGTTGCCCTCAGAAGTTCAAAATCAATGATAGTTATGCTAGTTATGCTGTAAATGGAAGATAAGGCATCTATATAAAAATCAAAGTGAACCTACCCTATAAATTAAAGAACATTTATCCTTACAACTTATCAGATAAGGTACACTGATAAAAGATATGCACTTTGCATTATCAAAGGTACAGTAGGCATTTTATACTCTGCCAAGATTATAGAAGGCATTCTTACTTAACGGCTATTCCTTCATACGATAGGAGGAGATTCTTAGGCTGCAAACTTGTGCATTCTTGTTTGGATGTAAATTCCATTAAATTAACAAGAACAAGGTGACCATATAGAATGGAGTCAAATTGAGCCTGGTTTAGCTCATTAAAGAAGGGTTTAAAAAGCAGCACCTGCCTCAATTCCCTCTTCTATGCAATGGTTAAAGGTACAGGCACTCTGTCCTCCATTCTTATATATGGTCACCCTGCACAAGTATTCACAGCTTAATTGGCACCAGGGTTTAGCTGTGTTTTCCATATCAAGCCTTGTTTCAAATACACATAAAGTACTAGAGACAATGTGATCTAGTGGTTAGAGTGTTAGCCTAGAACCAGGCAGATGTTAGTTCAAATAATTTCTTACCAACTGGACCTCAGTTACAAATATACTTCCTCCCAACCTACATTATAGTGCAGGATCTGAGTGTAGGATCTACTGATACTGATACTTTCAGTTGTGCTGAAATCCCATTTCAGTCAATGGGTTACTTGGAGTGCAATCCTAACCGATTTAGGCCAGCACAACTACTTGTTCCTAGGGTGGTGTGGGGAGGCCAATGTATGTCTGTGCAGTGGCTTAACCCCCAGGAGTGGTGCAGAAGTGCCTTACTGAATTTTTGCAACAACACCCCTAAACCAACATGGGACATGTGCGGGAACTTATGCTGCCCTAACTAGGATTAGGATTGCAGTCTGAGAGCGCAATCCTAACATTGTGCTGGGCTGGTGCAAGTCCTTTGCACTGGTCCAGGAGGGTCACAAATATGCCATAAAGCACATTTTTGCTTCCTCTAGTGTCAGCTGGGCTGGAGGTGAAACATGTGCCTGTCCACAAAGGCTGCATCCAGCATCATTCTTCACCAATGGACAGAGGTAATTCCATGTCAGCAGACTTCCACTGGTGCATTAGTCTGGGGTGTGGAGAGTATGGGGAGAAGGCATTTTGGGCATGGGAAGATGAATGGAAGGTGGCCCATCAAGGGCAAGTGGGCATGGCAGGAGACGGAGTGGGGTGCCTAGTCTTGGACATTTGTGCCGGATCCAGATGCCATTCCCAGGCAGCTCAGTGCAGCTAGAAGATCAGCTCAGTGACTTGTTTGTATTTCTGAAAGTTCATAATTCAAATGTTTGTAAGTAGGGGACTTAATTGTATTTCACAAATACCACACTAGACTGCCTGTAGAGATAAGGCATGTGGCAAAACAAGGTAGTTGTGATTATTGTTGCTCTCCTGTTTAACCATATTTCTTTTAGGCCTCCTGCTTCCAGTTTTTTTTACCTCTACACTTATTATGAAATAGTTACTATTACAAAATAATTGCTACAGTTAGCTGCTACTAGACAAGCAAATAGGTTGAAGATGAGCATGGAGATTGGTGCAGAGGCTGAAGACAAGCTAAAGATTACTTTTTATGCAGTTCTAACAGCAATGTTATTTGCCCTATTAGTAGGGACCTGCAAAAGTCGAGGTTATGTTTCCTGACAAAGGGGTATTTCTTTTGTCAGGAAAAATAACCTCGCCTCTTGCAGGTCCCTCCCTGTTAGAGTTCTTTGCTCCTTTATGTCTGTTATTGCTAGCTCAACCTGCGACCAGAAAAATCACTTCTTCTTAGACCAGGTACAGCTGCAGCAGTCCCAATGGTGCCACTTGGATCTATGCCACCCAAAGTGGTGGGACAAATCCGTGTAGCACAGAGAGATGTTACGATCCTGCACAGTGCCAGATCCTTACCCCCACCTCACTCTCCTGCCTCCCAACCACAGGTCCACCTGCTCTCCCATTTCCCCTCCCACTACAAATTGCCTCCCTCTTGTCCTCTGTCAGCTCCAGGACCAGACTGGAAAAGCCCTGACTCACAGAATGGTGCAAAAACGCTTTACAGCACTTTCACTATAGTAGTGGGTCTGCGCAAGGAACTTGCACTGGCTCATATCATATCAGTTGAACCTTCCCATTTGCGACATTTGATTCCAAGAACCTCCATGAATATCTATTTTCACATTATATCAAAGGCAGTTAGTTACGATGGTAACCCCAAAGCTGAATTCTGTCAACTTTTCTCAGCAAGCTGAATTGCCTGCCGTGTTACCAGGGTAAGCAGGCTGCCTTTAAACCATTAAATACTATTTAAAGGATGTTGATATTTCAATTTAAGGCAAATCACAACAAATGGAAGATGTTTCTTAGTGGCTTCCAATTCTGATGTCTCCAAGCTGTCTCCAGGTTCAGAGGCTAGAAACTCGAATTTGAATAACTTTTGCTGAAAAAGAAAAAAATGATTATGTGCTTTCATGCCCTGTTTGTGTACTTCCCAAATACATCTGGTTGGCCATGTTGGGACATAGGATGCAGGACTTGATAGGTCTTTCAACATCCAGCAGGACTCTTATGTTCTTTCATATAAATGAAAGGGTGGGCATTGACTTAAACAGAAGATTAAAAGGAATCAATCCAACGAAATTCTTGAGGTGGAGCCAAAGATCATCCCACTTCCACTATGCGGTCATCCCACTTCCACTATGCAGAGGTCAGCATCATCTGAGATGGAGAGAAGATTTTGCTCTAATTAAATCAAACTTAAGAAGTGCTGCTTCCCCCCCCTTCATGGTTTCCATCAATATCTATGAGTAAAAGCAAATACAGTCCACCATATCAATAGAAACTTGGCTCGAATTGCATCTGCCATACATAAAATTAATTTTAGAAATAAGAGCATTATGATAGGCCTCCACATATACATGTGCACACATGTTGTGTCTCACCAATTGGAAGGTGCTCGTCATAGCTGAAGATCACAATATCACTGTGAAATCACTTATGTATTTTATAAACAGATGTTTGCGCTAATGTCATCAGCTATTAAACCAGAAATTATGAAATTTCTAAAATTAAAACGCTATAGCTGGATCAGTTGGATAATGAGAAACTGATTGCCTCAATTATCACCTAGGGAATGAGTACGGTTGTACAGAAGGTATAATTGAGCCAATAATTCTCAAATAGAATATTTTATAGTACCTGGAGAGAACCGTGGTGACTATATAATGATTTAGCCCCCGAATTGGTAAGTTGCACAGTCACACTAGGGTCGCCTCTAGCAGAATGCATTAAGGAGAGCAGATCATTCTGAGTGAGAACTTCTGCCCCATCTCATTAATTAATGGTGTTTCACCAAGTCTTGTCAGTTACTTTGGAAAGGTCAGGTTGATTTCCTGCTTGGCTGATTCACTGAAGATAATATGTGTAAAAGATCTAATTTAACCCAGCAAGCAAATAGATTACGTATCCTATATGTGGTAATTTCTGGCCATGCCCAGTGAACCTTTAGCAGACTGTTTTCTAGGAAACTTCCCCCTACAACAATTTAATTTATGAGGACAACCACTGATTTTATGCCATTTTTATCTGCCGCTGCCTCTAGCCATTCTAAAGTGTAGTTATACGACTGTCTACTAGGTAAGTAGCTGATACTTAACCTTCATTCACAAAACAATCTCCTGCTTGCCTCCTGCAGTTTGCAGTGCAGTGCTTCAAAGGCTGTCATTCCAGGCATGGAGTCACATGAGAAAGCGAAGTATATGTGAAAGCATGAGCGAACCTATGCATGAGGACATGCTCATTTGAGTACTAGCAGAATTTTAATCAGATCCCACATATATATTCTTTGAATCAGAAATTTTCAATCACTTTTCTGTGCCACAGATAATCTGCTGATGTGTTGTGAGAATTTGATAGTTATTGAGGGGGATGTGAGTAGTGCAGTGCGCCTTGTCAGCTGTCTCCCTCCCAAAAATGTGTGCCTTGAAAAGTTTAGTGAAGTTTAGTGTCTTGTCAGTGTGCCATGAGAAGAAAAAGGTTAAAAAAAACTCTGCCTTATATTAACGTATTCAGCGTCTGTGGAAAAGTGTGCATTCAGTGTATGTATTCAGAGTGTCTGTGTATTCAGAGTCTGTGGAAAGAGCCTGTTGTCAGTGTCCATGTTACGACATTTACTCCTCCTCTTCCCTTAGATGCATTAGTGGTGAAGTACAGACTATGTGAACAGATCAGTCCAAATTTATAGTGGCTGGAGTTGGGGAGAGGGTCAGGGACTGCTTCCCTGCATTTTAATTTCAAGAATTTCACTCTCACGTATGAACTAAGCCCAAGGCTGCATTCCCTGATGCTAGGAAGCAAGAAGAAGCATGTTAGAACACAATACTTTGGGCTAATTTTCCCGAGAAAGGCGGGATATAAATTTTTAAAATAAAATAAATACTTCTAAATAAATATAAGTGGCCACCCTTGTCCACAGGATAAGATTCTGTGCCATATATAAGGCACAGTTGGGAACAGTCGGGCCGCCTTGAGTCGGGCTAGACAGCCTGAGAAAGGCGGGATACAAATTTTTAAAATAAAATAAATAAATAAATAAGGAAAAATAATTACAAAAAGTTAGTGAAAACACTCTTCCTTCATCTCCCCTTGGTTTACCATCCTGTGACTCTCTCCTGCAAAAATGCCCTTCAACATTTGTTCCACAATAAAGAGGACTTGTTCAAATTAAAGATAAGGTTAGTTAACCATAATTGCCCCACAGCGTGTCATCAACCCTTCAAAACACAAGTTCAAGAAAGCCAGTTTCAACATGCAAAATGGTAGGGTAGGGGCAATAAATCACCAAAAATTATTTTGTGGCATTCAGTGGGCCTGGACAACATCCCCACAAGGTCCATCATGCCCTGTATATTTGCTCCTTCGTCTTTCCCTGGTCACAGCATCAGTCAAGAGGCAAGTGCTTTCCCCAAGGAGAGCTACTCCTTATGATGTAGGATAACCTAGGGAATGAATAAGACTGATAAAGGGGTAAGTGCTGAAATGAGGGTCAGTCAATACATTGTGGAACCGCATCAAAGGCAAACAGTTAAAAACCTAACAGCACAGCCCTAACCATGTCTACTCAGAAGTGTTCAATGGGTCTTGCTTCCAGGAAAGTGTGTTTAGGATTGCTGTGTACAACTACTTCGAAGTTGCTCATTTGGCTTCTCATTACTCGTACGTTCACAGTAACTTGAGAGAACTTTTAATGCTGCTTAAAATAATCCCACATGACAATTCCACATTACTTCAGATCATATTGTTGCGTGCTGCATTTGTTCCTTTCAGTTTCCATCCTAAATATCCCTACTGATGTCTCTCCAGATCTGTTTTTTTTTAATGTTGACAAAATAAATGGTCAACTTTTGTGGAAAGAGCTCTACTTCCTCCTAGCGGAGACTCCTGATCATGACCACCTCTTGACTGATTAGAAAAGTCTTTTGAGAGTGGTAACCAAACCCTGATCATTATCTAAGTGTGACATACTGGATGGGAACCAGAGACAGGAGATGCATCCATGGTATCTTGGATTTACATCAAAGCTGAAATGTTAGCTGCATTATCTCCAGACGAGAGAGACCTGACTTTAAAGCACTCGTTATTGAGATGCTTCTCCGGCAGGTATATCTTAATTAAAATAGAGCTGACATTGCACCTGTCTATAAATCTTCTTAATAAAAATCATTCATTGGAAGGAAGTTGGGAAGGGCCACTGCTTTCGTTCCTCTCCATCAGAACTGGGAGCATTCTTTTTCAGTTTATTCAAAACTCGTAAGTGGAACAGCGTTAAATGGGAATCATTTGAAAAGACTGGAGTAACCAGGTTAAGGGCAAAAAAACACATCAATTTAGTGCATGATCTATGAGGAAGTGGAGCTGAGGTCAAGATTCCAGCTGCTAACCGTTCCATGTCTAGAGGATGCTGATCCCCCTGGGAGAATATCCTCTTTCAATCTGCCTCACTTCTAAGAGAAAACTGGTATATCATGTCCTTTTGTCTTCTAACCTTTCCAAGATCATTAAACATATCCGCATACTTCCAGGACAGTGGTGTCACTAGGGTTTGCATTACCCCCATAATGCATCACCCCCATAATGGACCTCACCCCCCTGCATGTAGCAAAGCATTATCACCCCATCCTGTAGGTTTTTTGGATATACGTTTGATAGAATAGAGAAATTTCAAAAAGGTTTGATCCAACGGATTCTGCTGTAAGTCATGCATTGATTGAAATATAACATGATGGCATTATTCCTAAAAACTGTGATTTTGCAGTTTTGATCATTAGTGAGTCATGATCATTTGATCATTCCAGAGTCTCTTCCTCTTTTGCTCACCAAGCAGGAATGAATCAACACAGACCTAACATATTTTGTTATGTTTTCAGAAATACAGATATTATAAGGTCTCTTGCAGAATCAAAACAGCTATGAGGCACAGCAAAAGCAAATGCAATATTCCAACCAATATTTGCAACTAGGCTGTTCTGCCAACATTTTTTTCCCCAGGCCCTGCTCCTGTTCTTTGAATGGTAGCGTAATTTGCAGATATTAATATGTCAGATATCAATATGCCAGAATGTTTTCTGCTGCTCAGGCTTTGGTTAAAGGCTTCAGAGCAAGGATGCTAGTTTTTTTGTTTGTTTGTTTTTTGTTTTGTTTTATTTTCTTGCAACCCAAATTGCAAGAGATCCTAGGGCACATCACACACAGGTGTGACCGGATTTCTTACATATAGGCTGCAATCCTAAAGACACTTTCCTGGAAATAAGACCCATTGAACACAATGGGGTTTACTTTTGAGTAGATATGGTTAGGATTGTACCAATAGTTTATTACTTATAATTTATTAATTCAGAGACATATACAAATACTGCAGATAGATAGATAGATAGATAGATAGATAGATAGATAGATAGATAGATAGATAGATAGATAGATAGATAGATAGATAGATAGATAGATAGATAGATAGATAGATAGATAGATAGACAGACAGACATGGTGCCTGCTCAACAAGGAGAATGAAAACAATGAAGATTTTTTTTCCAGGATAGAAGGCTTAAAAAAAAAGGGACGTGTCCTGGAAAAAGAGGACAAATGGTCACAAAGAGTGTGCACAGTTTCACTGATGACACTGAAACATTGCCACTCCAGGCAACGTGTTAGATTGCTTGCAGCAGTGGGTTTGGTTCTGTGAATTGCACAAGGCAGAAATTTGTGGGGAAGAAGGAGATTGGCACAAACTAGACATCATTTCTTAGAGTACAATCCAGAGTAACTACAGGAGCACACAAGAGACATAATGTGCACCCGTAGTTATTGCACCACCTGGTGAAAACCTATGGGAAATTTATATTGCAATCCAGAGCAAATTGTTTTTACACCGGAGCAAGGACTCCCCATAGTTACTCTGGATTGCACCCTTAGTCATTTTTTTAGCCTGTTTTTTAAAAAAAAACACCACTTTGAGGGACTGAGGGCACAATCCTAACCAATTTTAGCCAGCACAGCTCACTCATCACCCCATTCCCACAGCAGCATGGTGAGCCTAGTGTATGTGTGTTCACTGCCCTAACCTCCCAAGAATGATGCAGAAGTAACTTACGTAGGGTTGCCATACATCCCAAAAAACAGGATGTTTTGGGGGATAGAGTTCACATACTAGCAAATGGGTCAGAGGGTCCTGTGCCGATTTTGTGGAAGAGAATTATGGCAACCCTAGCCTTATGGCACTTTTACAACACCCCCAGGCCAGCACAGGACTTGTGCCAGACTCACTGGGGGTTAGGATTGCAGCCTAACATTGAATGCAATGGGACTTACTTCCAAGAAGACATGGAGGAGAAGAACTGGCATCATAGTGGCATCATTTTCTGTTCAAGCTGTGACATCATGTCCAGCATTTCCTGGACAAATCAGAAGGAGGTCCTGGACTGAAATGCTTAAGAACCACTGACATAACCCACCTTATGAAGAGGAGCTAGTGCAGATCTTCCCTTCTCCCCTACTCAGGCTATTGACCCTGATTCTGCCTCTAAACATCCACTATCCAAAGCCACCCAGCCCCTCATGTGCAAAATGTTTGATATAACAGATCAGACTGGAACAGCCAAAAGCTGTATTTTTACTTCCAGGGATGCTGAAACACATAGATGTGGGCCTGTACACATAGTTGTGGGAAGGCACTGTTCCAGTTTGCCTCCGTGAGTTTGGGAATGAGTCCTGTCTGTCCATCATCCATCTGTCTGTTCCCTTCTTCCTGATGGCAATCTGAGCTAGTATCCAATTCCTCATTCCTTCTACATACCTACAAGGTAATGTTTCCTTTTGAAAGTGACTTTTTGTCCATTTTGTGGTGCCACTCTGGAAATTTACACAGGACAACATCATTTATGCTTTTAAAAAACCAGAATTTAGCTTCATCTCTTTTTATAAAGAATAGAATTTTGGTTACCTAGGTCTAGAACTGTAATAATTATTTTTAAATAACAAACGAGGATTGTATCTTTATTAATCTATGAATTCTCCCCACACATACAACTCTTTCTGCACAGAATAGTGAAGAAAGACTTGTCCATAATATCGGTTTAATGAGCTCTACATTATTCCCACATCTTAAAAATACATTCAGCAGCCATTGCACAATTTGTCTGTTCCTGAAGGGCTTACCTGGTTGACCAGAATTGGGAGGAAATGGCATTGCCACCAGCCTTTATCTGATCTGCCCACTTGCAATATTGCTATCATAGTTTGTCTCAGAAATGTCTCTTCCCAAACTGTAAACCTTTAAGGGCCAATTTAAAAAGGGATAAACTGGATGTAATGCAGTCCCAGTATGCTGTACCAGTTCAGGCTGTGGAAGAGGGATCATGTTTTGGAAAAAAAACAGAGGGAAATAAAATGTATGTTCATTAAATTAAACCCACATACTGTATACACACCCTTGCATTTCATACCCCTCTTGTCAATAGAAGTCTTGCTTTGAATGCTTCTAAAATTCCATAAAGGTTTGAAGTTTGTTTTAATGTGAAGATCTACATATTTTAAACATATGATAACACTTCTGTAGTAAAGTGGTACAGTCCTTGCAGGACAGTGTAGGCAAGATATATATGATTTGTTAAATATATTGTGACACACAATTACACAACTCCACCCACAGGTTCCTGTTAACCCATGAAGACTAATAGAGTTTGTGCCTTTATGGGGAATCCGTCCTAAACATTAATTAATCCCGTTAATGTTGCGGGAATGGGGAATGCATCTCACACCTAAGTTTCATGTCGAATGTAAATTAAAGACAAGTCACAGATTTGTTTGTTGCAACCTGTTAAACTTTTGCTTTGACATCTTTTAGTTGTTTATTAAATTGTCCAGAATGATTTAAGCCTGGCTTCAATTTTCAAAATGTCCACAAGGTGGCAGCATAGCTGAGTACCATACATACAACATGTATAGAATTTCTTGGAAACTTATTACAATCCAGTAAAGAGTCTTTTGAAAAAAGTAAAGTAAAGGGAAATGTGGAAAGATCACATACTGCAACATTCATTTCAATATATCATGTGCAGCTCAATCCTATCTTGCACTGGAGCATGCAGGTTGGTGTGCCTGTGCTATATATCCATTGCAAGTTATTTGCCACCCTAAGGCAAGGGGAAACTTTCACAGGGAGAGCTGCAGCAGACCGAATGGAATTACTCAGATCAGTGCCATCTCAGGAGCAACCTACTTCACCAGGTCTATAACCGGCATGGGGAGGCCACCCCAACACCTTGCACTGGCCTCCTCTCCTATCTTGGTGGTGGAAACATGCTTCACAGCATATTTGTGACATCCCTGGACCGGCGCAAATAACTTGTGCTGTCCCAAAGGTGATGTTAAGGATTACATCTTTAACCTAAGTACCTACTGTCACCATAAAAATATTGTTTCCCTTCTGCAACATGAGAATATTTACAACCAGGTGGTTATATAGAGCCAGGATGTTGTAGTCGTTTGAGACCTGAACTTAGGTCTTGAAGATAAGGTTCAATCCATGCTCAGCCATGAAACTTTCTGTGTGGCTTTGGGTCAATTATTGTCTTTCAGCCTCACCCACCTCACAGGGTTGTTGCGAGGATAAAAGAAGGGGAAAACATATGTACACCACCAGGAGCACCTTTGAAGGGTAGTATAAAAATGTGAATAATAAATATAAGTAACACATAGCAAGCACTTTGCTCTCAGAAAGCATTTTATAAACTTTTAGTATTATTATTATTATTATTATTATTATTATTATTATTATTATTATTATTATTATTATTATTATTATTAGCAGACAGTATGTCTTTGTGATGTTCTAGCCCTCTGCAGACTGCATGGAAAAGCTTCTTTGAACCTACCAAAGCTTCTTTGGTTCAAAGAAGCTTCTTTAAATTCTACCAAACACAGCTTGAAAATTCCTGCGTCCACCAAACTAAAATATCCATGAGAGATTCTAACAGTAGTTAACAAACTAGCTAGTAATCAGGATGCAGTTGTTGGTGATCCTTGCATCCTGCGCCTTCTCTTGGCCTTAAACAGGGTTATATTTAAACTGGGAAAATCCAGAATCACTTCCAGCTTAAATAGCTTCTGGAATGTCTCCACAAACTGGTTTTCTTGCTCCTGTCGGAAGCGCATGGCCCAGATGATGGTGGTGTTCTCCTTGCACAAGTGGTCAAAGGTGAGCAGGAGCTCATGCAAGTAAGGATGGTGGTACACAACATCAGCAGCCAAGATGTAGTCAAACTGGCACTGTGACCTGGGGAAGTTCTTCTCCAAGTCGACCCCCCAAGAGAGCTCTTTCACTTGGGGCTCATGCTTGCATCTTGCCTTTGTGTTTTTGATAAGGTTGTACTCAAGGTTTCCCAGCAGTTCGGGCAGGTCAGTCGCAGTCACACGTGCACCTGTGACAAAAGGGAGTCCCAGAATGAACGTCCTCCATCAGGAGAGGAAGCAGGAAATGCTTCCATGCACATTCTCAATGGCATGATATAAAACTCTGATCCAATGCTACTCACTATGATAGGTCCATGGCATTTCTGTGCATGCCCCATTTCTCCAAGAAGTGAAAACACGAGGGCAGAAATTTGCTTTGTTTGCAAATATGTAAGCACAGAACAAGAAAGGGCAGAAGGCTCTGTATTGCAATAATGCAGCAGATCCACAACACATCAAATTCCCAGAGACAGACACTCCTAAGTTGCCATCAACCAATCTGGACAATTAACCAGCACTCTGCCTAATGCAGGAATGGGTAGTCAAAATCCTTAATAATATTCATTATTTTAAAAAAAACTTCCACAACAATTCATTCATATATGTTATGATGATTTACCTGAGTTATGATTCATCCTGAGAACCAGGCAGGGTTAGAGGTTAAGGAGTGGGACTGAGATCTGGAAGATTCAGGTTTAAATCCCTCCTTGGCCATGAATAACTTCACAGGGTTGTTGTAAGGGCAGCAGGAGGGGAGGAACTTTATAAGCCATCTTGGGCATTTGCGTTGGCCCTTCCAAATGACCTTCAGGTGGACCAGTGGCTTGCAAAGGACCAGAGTCTGGCTCCAGGGCCATGGTTTGGAGATCTTTTAATCCTGGAGGGTCCTTGAAATACCCTGCTCACAAGATGTGAAGGTCATCACTAGCCCTTGAATTGTGCAGAAAACTGAACCAACAGCCCATATCAAATCATGTTATAGCTTTGTAAGATCAACTTCACTCTGTTTATTTCCTAGACACTAAATTATTTTCAAGTTCATTTGCAGAGTGTAATCAGGTTCAGGCTGCACAGGCAGTTTGATATAATATATTGGGAAATGGCCACAGCTCATGTAGAAGGTCCCAGTTTCAATCTCTGACGTCTCCAGGTAAGGCAGAGGAAAAACTCCTGTCTCAAACCCTAGAGAATCGCTGCCAATGGTCTGATTCATACAAGGCAGCTTCTAATATTTAAAAGTTTCACATAGATGGTTGCCTCCTGTAATTATGATTTCACCTGAAGAAACTGATATAACAAGCCGGGGAAGTAAATATCTAGCATTTTTATTTAAATGACAACATTCACTGTCATGGAACGAAAACATCTTATCAGCCATGTCAATCTGAAATCCAACATTGACATTCAAAATACTCACCAACTAAGCTGGCAACAATCGAGACCAGGCCAGTCCCAGCTCCAATTTCAATGACATTTTTGTCAGTCCAGTTATAGTGCTTTGCATTGGTTTCCAAAAAGTGACATAGAACAAGAGCCTGTGGGGGGGAGAAATAATGTCAGGTGGACAAGGCTTCCTAACTTTGTCCAAATTTCATGACCACTGAGGCAATCTAACCACCTCAGCCTCTGCCATCCCCTTCTGCCTTCAGATTTTCCCAGCAAATGGTAGCAATACACAAAAAAAGAAATTGTCTTCATTAGCAGCAACAGAAACGATGGCTGTAATTCAGCAAGAGGCTGTAATTCCCTCTATCATGGGAACGATAGAAAGAAAAGGTGCGGAATTTCTCAGTGATCATATGAACAAAAATAAATTTTGACAGAGTTAAAAGTGAGTGTTTATCACAATGAGGAGTATTAGTCACAAGAAAAAAAATCAAGAAATAAAACCACAAGATTCTTTTCTATAGCATTTTTAATAGAAGCTATAAGGCCCCTTTTACGAGTTGAATTCGATCTCTTTCCAGAAGTGAACCCATTTGTAGATTCTATGTTCTCTGATCTAGCAAAGACCCTTTTATTTATTTATTGGATTTATGCCCGGACTTTCTCATGCTAAAGCAAATGCCAGGGCAGCTTACAAAGCTTTAGGCTACAATCCTAAGCCCCAAGTAAACCAGCCTAAGTCCTGGCACAAGTCCCATGCTGGCCATGGTACGTCGCAAAAGTGCCATAAGTGTGTCACTCCTGAGGGGGTTTGTGGTGCACAGATATGTGGCAGCCTATCCACACCACCACGGGAATGAGGAGAGGGTAAGTTGTGCCAACCTAAATTTGTAAACCCTTTGTTTCTTCCCTCCTGCTGGCCTCACAACAACCCTGTGAGATAGGTAAGACTGAGAGTAAGTGACTGACCCAAGGTCACCCAGGAAGATTCATGGCCAAAGAGGGATTTGAACCTGAATCCTCAAGGTCAGTCCAACTTCCTAACCACTACACCATCCTAGCTCTCATCAGCAAAAAAGAATTCTCTGTCAGTTTCCGAGGCCCAAGTACCCTGGCAGAGCCAACCTGTTCCTCTTTTAAACATTTTCTGGCAAGTTTTATGGCTGCAGACATTCCCTTTGACCACAATATCTATGAGTGTTGTGGAAAATTTAAATGGTGGCTTCCAGTCAACAGATACTGAAAGGTTTGTTTCTGCTGCCACTGTGTCGGAGTTTCGCTGGAGGACACCTTACCGGCAGCCTCCCAAGATAGCTTGGCTTCAATCTGAATGGGGTTTTCACTTGTGAACATCAGAAGCATGTAAGCGTGGGGAGAAGCGGAGCACTGCTCTGACATGTAAAATTTTCACACTTAAAGCCATGGTTTTTGCAGGATTTAAATGCTGTGACTGTAAAATGCTGTTATTTTCACACAGAATGATTTATAGTGCTTTGTTTCAGAAAGCCAAGCTCAGCTAAAGAGAGCAGGGTGACCTAATCACAAAGCTACTAACCTTTGTATTGTCAGGGCTTCCCTCATAAACACCATCAGCTGAGTTATGTCCCTTTCCATAAATATCCCTGACAATGCATTGCTAAGTATGATATACAGACAGCCCATAATATTGTTGGACTACTATACCGAAGGCCAAACCACAGCTCCATAACTGTCAGTGGCTTCTGTAATCTTTATCTCTTGGCCAACAAAATGGAATCCTTCCCAGGGGCGAGTGGTTATCAGTGAAGGGCAGAAGCATCTTCCCATGATTTCTGCAACTATCTCCTCATCTCCATTTTGTCCTAATAATTAATAAAAACAAGAAGAAGAATAAATATGCTGAGAGGTAGAGTTCAAATAAAAATAGTTTCGTGACCTGCAACCTAATCCTCACTGGTCACTTCTTCTGCTGAGGTTGACTGCCATAAAACAGCAGGCACCAGTTGTCAATATGAAACCGCATTCAGATGGAGCATCAGTGAGAATGTCGGAGCATTCCCGTGCACTCTGGAACAGTATGAAGGAAACAAGGTGGTGGAGGGAGGGGGTAAAAGGGATGCAGGAGGGAGGGTTGGGTCCAAAATGGAGGCAATTTCAGCAGTAGTCGCCCAATCCTAACCCCCATCCCTGAACTAATCCAGTGGCTCAGGTCTATGTAGACTTCCCCAGACCATGGAAGCTTACCTGCAGAAAAACCAGTGGTGTCACTATGGGGTACTGATGGCTTCACAAGGTAATACACACAAGGAGTCACATCACTACAGGCCAAAAATTTTTAAATCTTGGTATTTTTAAATAGTACATTCATTTATCAATCAATGTGTCATTTCATGCAGAATGCAATGGAACAAACCATGTTAAAAATCAAAAGTTATACCAACAAAAACAAAACCCAGTGGGTGTGGGGCATCGTGAACCTAGTGGGTACATCATCACATTGCCCACCATCCAAGGCACTGCCCTGCCCACTACATAGTAGTAGGCCCATCATAAGAATGATGCACTGGCCTCCAGCAGCAGACACAAACCCTAGTGACTCTACTGGAAACAGTTGATCCCTTAGTCAGAGGAGTCCACCGACATCGCCTTTCCACAGTAAGATGCAGGAGTAGTGTGTTTGATGCCGCTGGCATATGGGAGGAACAATAAGTTTGGGTCATCTCTAACCTTTACGTTGTTAGGATGTCCAACATCCTAGTCATTTGAGTTATATTACCATCCACAAGTGATACCAACAATGAATTGTTTAGTATAATATATGTAGCTGGAAGGTACTGCTATTGATGATAGTATGTATGTGATAATAGGATTTATTTCTCCTTTATTCAGCACCAATGAGAAATGCAAACCTCAGTTAAAAGTTATAATACAAAACCTCTGAGGGGGAAGAATGGAGGAATAGATTGATGATTTTGTTAACTTTCACTCCAGTCGGTCCAAGCATTCACATCGCACTATAAGCTTCATGCTTATAGTGACCTTTAGAAGGAAGAAATGTTTTCTTTTTGGTAAATTCCTAAATGACTATAATGTGCTGGGGTGAAGGGCCCACGCAGTGGATATAGGGTTCCACCTATCAGCAAGGGAAGGGGCTAGAACTTATTCCCCATGGATACCTGTACCATCTTTGAGATGTGGTGATAAGAATTGGACACAACACCCCAGATGTGCCTTTAACATTGATTTGTACATTGGTATATAATACAAGTTTCAGTTTTAGGACTCCTGGACATTTAACAATTGTGTAGAAGAGGGAATTTCAGCAAGTGCAGCTTGTGATCTGTGATGACAAGCTATCCCTGCTAAAATTCCCTGCTCTGCATATTTTTTAAAGGTCCAAGTGCCCTGAAGTTGAAAGTTTGGACACCCCTGGTATAATGCTATTGACCATTTTATTCTCAATCCCTTCTTTAATTATCCCAAGCATGGAATTTTTCTTCTTCACAGTGAACATACATTGGATCAACAGTTTCATTTACCCATCCACAACCACCCCAAGATATCTCTTCTGGTCCATCACAGGCAGATTATGGGGTTGTCTCACCGAGAGGAAAGCTACCTCCTCCAAATAATATTCCAGTATATTATATCAGGAGTTCTTTAAAAACAACCACCCATCTTAAGGTATTAACATCGTGACAAAGGACAACTCAGGTCATGTACCAAGATGACCGGGCTTTTATAAAGTGATGCCTTCAAGCAGCCTACTGAAGCACATTCAAGCAGCTGAAGTTGGTCCAGCTATGGAAATCCTAGAGCAGTGGTGTCAAATAGTGAGCCAGCCAGATTAAATAGCGAGGCGGGCCGAATTGACACCTGTGTCCTAGAGTGCGGCAATGAGTTATGCAACTCATGCTCAGAGAAGAGTTTGGCTTTTGACAGCATATTCTTCCTGAGATAAAAACTATATAAAGTAGTGCGGCAAGCAGTTGGACATATGTGGAGCATTTGCAAATCACTTCCTAAACATCACTGACTTTAAGGCACAAGCAAGCTGGTATGAGAGTCTTGCAGAATGCAGCCAGCACACCATCCAGAAAGTACTCTGAAAGCAAGGGGGACTGGCACCGAGCAGTAGGCAATCGCAGACACTGGACATCGCTGGGTACCAACAGGCACTGGGCACCAGAGAATATTAGGGGCAGTAGTTAGCATAGCAGCAGGCACCTGCGCGCACCAACGTGTACCAGGCATCCCTACTGGGCACCATGTCACCTCATGTCTGTGTGGGGGGCTCCAGCTTGCTGCTTGAAAAGAACATACTAGAGGCCTTCCTTAGAAGCCGGCCTCCAAAGCTCTCCCTCACCATAGCCTTGGCCTTCAGTTTTAAACCTCAGGATTAACATGCTCCTGTCTACTGTAGAACTACACTCATATACCAGTGATGCTATTCAAAGAAATGAACAACCTGTTCTATGCCCATCTGGCAGCCGCTTTTAAATGGCTATTTTTAAACTTTATATGTCCTATTAACGACCAGTTCTATAGAATAGGTGCGAACCTGCTGGAGCCCACCACGGTGACATATACATGTACTGCATCTCTCCTGAAATTGTCTCCATGCGTTTCCTGTTTTATAGCAGAGAGGCAGCAACAGAGTTGCTGAATCTTTGCAAATGTGTTGTTCAGGTCTGAGAAAAAATGCAAAAGAGTTTCTTCATTTTGATAAAGTGTACACCAGTTGTGAGATTCAAATAGATTAACAACAGGTTGTATGTCCCTTTAGTAACCGGTTCTCAGAACCAGGCGCTCATTAGCAAAAGGTTCTCTAGAACCTGTGAGAACCCCCTGAAGCCCACCACTGGTATACACTGTACTTTGTTGCTAGAATCTTTGAATTCCTTAAGATAGGAATTCACGGGCGGGCAGGCATACTGAGAGGGAAGGCTTATACAGAATATTTTTTTCCTTCCAAGACCTATATTTTTTACTTCCAATACTTACAACAGTCAGCAATTTTCCTCAGAGTATTATTTCATAGACAAAAGATGAACAACCTCCCCACACCACTGCGCAAAGGTCCACATTCAAATTAGGAGGTTGTCCTTGCAAGTGCTTTTTTACTCTTCTTGTCTAATTCTGCTGACAGGCACCCCAGATTATTTTAAATGACAGATTCACACAAATGCTGTTACTTGGAGGGAGTGTTGGGGAGTTGTCATTTTTATACTGGTCATTGGTCAATTTAGTAGGGTACACACTCGTTCTGGTAATACAAAGCAGTTTTATGTTATTTTCTTTTCCAAATTCACCATGGCTTTCTTGCTGGCTCATACGGCAGGCTGTTTAAGCCAATAGACATCAATTAGCCCTTGCAGCTAAGCCCTCCTCCAAACCCTAGACACACATGCACACAGTAATTTATTCATACTGTATGCAGTTTTAGATTAAAATGTATTTAGATCCAGTTGGTTCATAAACTGCATGCACTTTTTGACTGCCTTCCATCCTACCACATAGATATAAAGTCTATAATAAATGTTATTTATTTCTCTAAGTTTCTACAGAACTTGGCCCCACCAAAAAAAGTTTTAACTTATGGTCAGAACTCCTTAGTATGGTTCCGCTAGTTCATATATTTTCTATGACCTTCTCCCCTGTTCATTTAATCTTGCACATAGTGTATATACTCAATTGACCTACAGGCAACTTGGGGTCAGATCCAAACTACTAAAGGTCCTAATTCCAATTGTCCTCTGAAGCAGCTCTTGTTTCCCCCATTAAGAGTTCTTCTTAGGTCACAAAGACTACAATCCAGAGTAACTACGGGATCTTTTACACCGATGTAGTTACAATGCCACCTATGGAAAACCTATGAGAAATGCATAGAGCAATCCAGAGTAGGTGCCTCTTACGTCTTCCTGTAGTTACTCTGGATTATAGAATGAGTCTCTCACCCTTTTCTGTAGGCCTTTCAGGTTAACAGATCCCTATCTCAGAGCAGCACTCATGTCAAGCAAGGTCAAGTCTAGAGCATTCTCAGAAGTCACTGGAGAACTTCATCAAGACATGGATACAGTTCATATACACCTTCTTGTATATATAACACTAAATACAGTTGATTAACGGGTTGGGATATGGATGCTTGTGAATATTCTATTTCACCCCAAACCCTTCCCCAAATCCTATTAATTGACCTGCCAGCTCATCAAGATTGCAGGCACTAACATTTTCTTCACCTACTACTCTTTCTCGCTTCTATTTTAAGGAAACCAAAACCTGTTCGATGCTGAGTTCACATTACCTCTAGCAACCTCAGTGGCTCTTGTTCCATTCTTATGTAAGATAAGTCAATAATAAAAAGTTATTACCATATATAAGTCAATCTCCCACATAAGACGAGAGTAGGTTCTGAGCCAAAAATAATCGAATTTTCTATGAACTTCAAATAAGACGGAGGTTAAATTTAGGGAGTTCTCTGACTATAGTTTTGTTTGATTTTATCTGAGGCCAGATCCTGTAAAATCACCTATTACTAATTACGTGAAAACTGTTTGTTTAAAAATACTGTACATTTTCTCACCACTGCTTCTGTCTGGGTGTGCGTTGATTTTTCACTTTCAAGCATAGAAAAACTGCATCCCTTGCAAAATGTTGGGGAAATATCAGACACTATCTAGTTATATTGAGTAAACATTGGCCTGCAAGAAATACCACACATTTGCAAAGGGACTTCTCTTTATAATCACTTAAGGCATTACTATTTTTCACTTTAATTATCTGATATTACTGTTCCAAGTAAGTCTGGGAGGGGAACAGATTGCTAAGGGAGGTGGTGGACTTTCCCTCACTGGGAAAAGGCTTGACGAGCACCTGTTGGAGATGCTCTAGGAGGATTTCTTGCTACAGGCAGGGAGTAGGACTAGATGACCTGCTGGGTCCCTTCCAACTTTATGATTTTATGCAATTTTCTGTGAAATATCTCCATAATATCCACTGATAATGATATATGTGTATCTGTTGGTCTTCCCCATTGCATGATTCCCTCTGAATATCAACCCCTGCTAACTGGGCATTCCTCTTTTATTAAGCAGGGGAAGATTAACTGGCCCTCCACACCCCAGCAATGTCTGTTCTAGTGGCTTCTGCTGGTGTTCTTTTGCATTTCAGATTGTGAGGCCTTTGGGGACCAAAGCCATTAAGATTTTTTTTGTAAATCACTTTGTGAACTTTTTAGTTGAAAAGCGGTATATAAATAGATGATAGATTAGATTAGACTAGAGAGAGAGAGAGAGAGAGAGAGAGAGAGAGAGAGAGAGAGAGAGAGAGAGCATGCGTGCACAGTCTTACTTAAAGTTGCCATAATTCTCGTCCGCAAAATCAGGACAGGACCCTCTGTCCCATTTAGAAGTATGTGAACACAATCCCCAAAATTTAGGATTGTCCCTGTTTTTCAGGACATGTGGCAACCCTATTCTTACTGGATCTGTACAATCTTGTCTTGTCACAGTGGCCCACCAGCTCCCTCCGGGAAGGCTACAAACACAATGGTTCCATTTTAGACTTGCAGCATATGAGGTGTTTCTTCTTATATGCTGTGGAGATGCTGTGCCTGTTAACCAGCTGTGCCTGTTAACCAGCAGGCCAGGGTTCAAGACCTGGGTCGGCCCCACAAGACAGGGTGAGCTCCTATCCTTAGCCCAGCTCTGCGACGCCAGCTGGATCCAATCGTATTGGCTCTGCCTTTCCGTTGGACTAATTCAGTGGTGTGGAGGGGGGGATCTGCTGCTTGGGTAACAGCCTATCCTCCATAACAATCCAACCCAGGCTTTCGTGCTTCGCATGCAGGGTATGCAGCGCCGAGCACGATACCATAATCTTTCAAGACTGACGGAGGCCTGCTTTAAGTCACATTATTATTTTTGAAGGAATACATAGGTTAATAGACTAGAACCAGACAAATGTTTGGCTAATTAAAAATGAATGCACAAAATGGCTTGCGCTTTTTGAACATTGCCAGTTTCCACTTCGATATTAATGTTCTGGTGTTTGTGCACACTGACTCAATTTTCTATGTACAATATCATGGCTAATACATCACCACTCAAGCAAACGTGGGGCATGTAAGATCTAAGTTTAAGGGGACAATCCTGAGCAACTATGGGGAGTCCTTGCTCTGGAGTAAGAACACTTTACTCTGGATTGCAATATGAATTTCCCATAGGTTTTCACTATGTGGTGCAGTAACTACGGGTGCACATAATGTCTCTTATGTGCTCCCATAGTTACTCTGGATTGCAGCCTAAGACTATAAGAGCCTCCATTGGATCAGGGCAAAGGCTCATCAGCTTCCTGTATCTCACAGCAGCCCACTAGATCCCACAGGGAGCACACAGGACCTATATCCAAGTGCCTTGCCCTGCATCTTGCATTTTGAGGTTGCCTACATTTACATCTGTCTATTCATACACATGCACATTGTACATCCATCATGGTTTATAACTTGTGATGGTCCTGTAGGAATTTGTCCAATCCCTTCTTAAAGGTACTGAGGCTAGATTGCATCACCACATCCTGCAGCAAGGAGTTCCACAGATTAATTAAACACTGGGTAAAATTTGTGGGGCATGTTTTCCTAAAAATCACATGGGATATTACAGAGACTAGGAGGAAAGAGTTTTTACCTTCCTTGTGATTTGCCTTTTGAAAGAATTCATTTGATACAAGGCTCTTGTGTTGTACTGATTTTGAATCCATTTCTTTCAGCAGACTGGACAACTAAGATACAGACATAAAAGTATAAAAATTAACAGAAATTAAAACAGAAATCAAACACCCAGACATGAAAGAACTATAGCTTGTGTACAACTATAATAAATAACTAGTACTCTTGGAATTTTTTGCTTCATTGGCTATGCATTTCAGTTCAGGGAAATAAAGGAATGATAGAATATCATAACTATAGTGGTACCTTGTAAGACAAATAACTTGTAAGAAGAACACTTTGTAAGACAAACTAAAGTTCCTAAGGAATTTTGCCTTCTAAGACAAACAGTGTTTTGTAAAACAAACAGTTTTGGCAGAGTTTGGCAAACAGTTTTACAAGGAAAATGTGTTGTAAAACGAACAAAAGGATGGATCCGTATCACGAGCAACAGCAAGAGGTTCTGGAGGAGATTTCATCTGCAGAGGAGGAGAATAAGGAGGAGGAATTCCTCACATTAAATGAGATTAAGCACATTTGTAAACATTGGGAAATTGTGCAAAATTTTGTAGAAAAGCACCATCCAAATAAGGCTGTACCAGTGCAAGCAATTAATCTCTGTAATGACAATGCAATGTCACATTTCCATGCAGTCCTCAAAAGGAGACACTCCCTGTGCAACTTCCCCCCTGCACTCCTTCCCCACATGTGTAACATCCCCTCATGTGCATCAGTCCCCCATGTGCATCAGTCCCTCATGCGCATCATCCCCCCTGCACATCTTCCCCTCATGCACAACATCCCCCATGAGCATCAACACCCCATGTACATCAACACCCCATGTGCAACTTCCCCCCATGTGCATCAGTCCCCCATGTGCAACATCCCCCATGCACGTCATTCCCCAAGTGCAACATCTTCCCATGCGCAACATCTCATTATGCGCAACTTCCCCTATGCGCAACATCCCCCATGCGCAACATCCCCTATGCGCATCCACACCCCATGCACATCAGTCCCCTATGTGCAACATTCCCCCCATGCAGAACTTCCCCCATGCACAACTTTCCCCCATGCACAACTTTCCCCCATGCGCAACTTTCCCCCATGCGCATCATTACCCCATGTGCAACTTCCCCCATGCACAACTTTCTCCCATGTACAACATCTCCCCATGCACAACATCCTCCCCAGTGAAACCTCTTCCTCTGAACAACATCCCCCCCCCCAATGCACCAGGCACTAAGCGCCAAATTGGCTGGATGTTGGTCAGTCTCCCATATTAAGTATAGGACGAAAAGACGTTGCACCCCTTTTCAGTCCCTTAAGGGTTAAATTTCTCCAGATGGTTCTTGGTGGGAGTTCAGGTGACAGAAGGAACTCCCAGAATTCCATGCTTCAGGCCCAGCAGTTGGGGCGGAATGTTGATGAGTCAGCAATTCTCAATGCAAAGTATAATGCAAAGAGGAAAATGCGTTGCACTCCTTTCCACCCCCTTCCGGTTGGAATTTCCAAAAACCAGTTCTTAGTGCACCCCTCAGTCACGGAAGGAACACCCTCCCCAAATTTCACACTTCTAGGCCCAGCAGTTTTGGCAGGGCGGTGATGAGTCAGTCAGTGAGTCAGTGAGTGACTTTTCACTTTTATATATATATAGATTAGTCATCCTTGGCCATAAAGGTTTTTCTTTTCTGTTTTACTGTACAATATATTACAGTGTTTTTATCAATATTACAGTAATACAGTAATTGTGTTCTGTATTATATTACAGTGTTTTGAATTCAGTTACAGTGTTTTGTCATCATTTTTACATACAGTTAATATTTTTAATAACTTAATAATAATAGTTACAAGTACTAGAGTATTACATCCTGACAATTGTGTCATCCCTCAACATTTGCGTCTGGTTTTTTTTATCTTCATGTCCCAGTTGTTTGCATCACAAACCACACACACACACACACACACACACACACACACACACACACACACACAAATTTTGCATTAAAAAATTAAAAGTATAATGGCACCTCACGTAACAAATTTAATTCATTCCGGAGGCATGTTTGTTACATGAAACGTTCTTTACGTGAAGCAGATTTTCCCATAGGAAATAATATGGCATCCCTGACGCTTTTTAAAAGGTCTGCCGGCCAACACATCTGCCCCAACTGCCAACGAGTGTGTTTGTTACATGAACCACAGTTTGTTACATGAAACAGAGTCCTAGAGAAATTTTTGTTACATGGAACATACTTTATGTGAGGCGTTTGTTAGGTGAGGCGCCACTGTACTTTTAATATAAATATACATAAGTTGGGACACAAATGTCCAGAATGCAAAAAGTAAGAACATACGAATCATGCAGATTTCTTTCATTATGCACTGCAACCGTTTAACACCAATACGGCCATTTCTTAATGGTTGAAAACTATTCCTATAAACATAGGCTGCAATCCTAAAGACATTTTCTTGGGAGTAAGACCTATTGAACACAATGGGGCTAACTTTTGAGTAGACATTGTTAGGATTGCACTCAGAATAATTTTCTTTGATTCAATTGACGTTTCTTTCCCTCATAAAATCAGGCCCAAGGAGATTTGTACAAGCATTAATAAACTAAAATTTAATTATGTATGTATGTCCGTCCATCTGTCTGTATACACAGAATACAAAAGTAGACTTCACCATACTTTTGTAGTAAGACAGAGGAAACAAAAGACATCAACAAAAGACATTTTAGTGCCTAAGTGACAGCACAGTTGAGCTACACAATCATTCTTAACCAGGAAAGCATTTCTCTTTGTGGCTTCCTTTCAAAATGTTACCCTGAAGGTCATCCCCATAGTATATGATGACGTTCAGTCCGAAACAATCCACAGATCTCAGAAAGCTTACCTGCCATATTTGTATGTGCATTTATTACAACTGAAATGCCTCCGATAAGAACAATTCCATTTCTAAATATGCATTCTATGGAAGTCCTTCAGAGTAATTCCAACAGTTCTTTTAACTGGTTAAAGAAACTCTGTCTAGAATCGTAATAAATCTACAGCAGTGCACTGCATTTGGCAACGTACCTAAAACTTGCGTTCTGGATTTTCAGCATGAAAAGGTATTCAGATACACATCCAAATGTCTCCCCGTCACACAAAGGTGCTGGTTCGTTCATAAACAGTGCTAGAGAGAAAAGCAGTGGAGTCAAAACACAAGCTAGCAGCAGCCACCCCACGATGAGGAACTAACAGCTGCAACTTGAACAAAGTGAATTTCATTGGGATGGAAAATTCTCAACGAGCTTACATAAGATGATGTGTGATATCCTAGAAGAGATGCTGATCTATTATTACACAAGGCACATCTCACCACTCAGTCTTAAATTAGAAAGATAAAGTGCAATTAAAAAAACAAAGCCTCCCTTAAGTGTATTTTTTTTACAAAACTTTTTGTTTTCATAATTTTACATATTTGGAAAGAAAAAAGGTTAAAAGTACAATAGTCAATATTCCCTTTTGATTACAGATCAGGCAGTTGAAGAACATAAAAAGTATACGATGTGTATGGAGTTGCAAGTGACCAGAATCCAAAAACGCAATCCCGTTAGCAGAGAATTGCAAATCAGTGCAAAAATAATGTTTCCATTGCAACTGTAACCCTCTTTCCAGGATCCCAACATGCTTACTGTACTTTACGACTATGGCAATGATTACAAAATAATTTCATTCAATCTCAACTTGAGCATGTACTGAGGTTTATCTTGATTCAGAGATGGTTCAGTTTGTTCAGAACTGGCTGTATACAGTTCTATGCAGCTGGCGGTATGAAATTTTCTGTGTGTGGCTTATTCAAATCACGCAGTAGTGCATCTAGAAGAGGGCTAAACATTAAGTACTACAGTCACCGGAGCTGTGTAAGCACACCCCCTACTCATCGTTTCAACCATTCTGGGGGGTAACGGTAATGCACAGGTGTTTGCCAAACCAAACAGTTTCCTGTGCATTGCTATAAATGCTGGAATGGCTCTAACAGGCAGTGAGTGGAGCAATTACACAGCATATTGCGACGTGTGCAGTATTTTTAACTCCCCAACTATGCTACTGGCATCATTGATACACTGAGTTTGCATTTTCTCCTCCCATCTGATTCTGAACAGGATCCATACCCAGCACAGTATCTGCCAAGACTCACTGTTAATAAATGGGGTCTTGTATCTACCCCACAGTGTGACTGTGGTGCTCCTTCACAAACTATCCATCACTTTGTGTCCTCCTGTAAATCAAGAGCTTATGCCAGCCCATTCTCTGATTTTTTTCAACGTACACTACTCCGTCTTTGGAGTAGGACACTACTCTGACTGGGTGGACTGAACATTTACATCTGGTTTACCATAAGTCCAAGTATTGTATACCATATGCTTGCAAAATAATAAATAAATAAATATTTATTTATTTAATAAATAATTTATTAAATAAATTAAATATTTATTAATAAATATTAAATATTAAATAAATTAATATTAATATTTTAATATTTATTAATATTAATATTAATAAATTAATATTAATATTAATAATAAATAAATTAATAATAAATAAATTAATATTAAATAAATTAAATATTAAATATTTATTTAATAAATAATTTATTATATTTATATAATAAATATAAATAAGGCTGCAGTCCTAACCTGCAGCTGGTCTGGCATAAGCCCTGGCAAAAGTCCTTTGCTGACCCAATGGTGTCACACCATTCGGTGTGGGGTGTTCAGTCCAGTGCACAGGAATATGCTGAACCCCCCTCCCCTCACTGTCACAGGAAGATATGCCAGCTGAGTTAGGCTGGCCTAAATTAGTTAGGATTGCACTCTAAATACTTTTCTTCAATCACCCTTCCTTTCTTCAATCACCCATCCACACAGAAATATCAACATGGCTCCTGGATATATTACAATATATATTATAGATATATTATATCTTCCATTTGTCCTCACAATGACTTCCAAGGCTTGACTATCTGCTTTTTTTATTTTGCAAATTTTCTGCAATTTTTATTGCAAAATTTACTACAAAATAATGTAAAATGTAATCTACAATTTTTCAGGAAGTAATTTTGCAATACAGGATATAGGGAATTGCCATACCATTCAATAAAGAAGACATCGTCTTCTGGAACTGGGCTGTGTTCAGTAACGGTGATTAATGAATAGCACGCTGGTGAGATGAGATCTCCCCTATAAAATCTCACAGCTGAGACGACAGATTCGCTACTGTTATGAAATTCTACTCTAGGCAGAATGATGGGCCAAACCTTATGAAGGTCACTTTCGATGTTCATTCTCCTGAAACAGGCAAGGTTATTTCTTAGCATCCGTTTGAATGGATGGGCTTTTTGGAGGATAAAATATTAAGCAACAAAAGCCTTTCCATTCTGGAGGAGCAATAAATAAACCTGCCTGAGGCTCAATATCTCAAATGTACAGTGCAGTTAATCTTTTTTGCTATTCTTTTCCATTCATACAACCTTTTAAATGTTTCATCTTTCTTCCTGGGAAACAGCATTAGAACAGGAGGGTGGCGCACAGAGAGGCTTAACTCCTCCTTTACCCCACCTTTCTGCTTGGACACAACCTGCCACAGGCTGTTTCAGTGTGTTAACATATTTAAATCCGGTTTTGGATTTAATTGTGGCTGCTGGAGGTCTCCTCAACATAAAGATACCTTTATCTTCTATAGCAGCTACTAAGATCCGTAACAGCTGGTGAAGAGCTGGTGAAAATCCAAGTCGTCACGTGTTGGGATTTCAGGCTTAAGAGAGAGGATAGAAGAGGAATTCACTGTCATCCTCACCCTTTTACCAGTCTAGATGCTCCCTCCCTTAGCCCTGTAATATCTCCAAAACATGCTTTGAATATGACACTTGACTCATCTTCATTAGAAGCTGGGACTAAATTAGGCATAGCTAGTTTTAAGTGAAGTGTCCTTCAGCCACTTCAGTTTTCAGAAATCCCAATAGTCAATTGGTTTCTCTCCTTTGTAGGCATAAGAGTTGCTAAGATGTATATGTCACAAGCTCTTGTCTTAGAATCCAGTGGGCCATTTTGTGAGAATTGGCTAATATCTGCTCTTTGATACGCTTAGGCTGAAATCCTAAAGACACTTTCCTGGGAGTAAGACCCATTGAACACAATGGGGCTTACTTTTGAATAGACATGGTTAGGATTGTGCGCTAAGCTGTGCAATTTATGTCCAGTCATTTACTTGTACACATCAGCTTTATTATTTTTGTTGATGTCCTCTTTTCGACAACATGCTCAAGAATATCATGTTTATTATGTAGTTTGCATTAAAGAACCAACAATATTATCCCATTCTTATATACTGATGTTGCACTGAATGCCCAGTTTAAAAAGATGTTGATATGCAAGGAGCAGAGAATGAGGGAACTTACGGTATGTCGCCCAAAATATTTCCTTCTAGCAAAATGCAAACCCTGTATGTGTACAGTATGCTACTTATCACACTTCATGGTGTGAAGCAGAGTGAGAGACTGGTATTACAAAATGGGTTTTTTTATTGCCATTATGAAAAACATACACATTACAAAATCACCTTCAGAAACTTCTGAAGGGTGGAGGAAGAAATCTCATTTTTATTCTAACAGAGGTTTTCTGGAAGGAATCAGTTTCTCAAGAGTCTCTTAGGAGCTTCAAAGTTAAAAGGATCTTATTTAAATAGTTCTAATAAATACAAAATTGAAGATGTGGAAGGCCAGGGAAGAGAGGATCAATAATCCATTTCCATTGAAAATTTCATTGTATTATTTACAAAACAATTTTTCCAAATGTCCATTTCTAGCGCTATTGCTTTCTTCTACCTCGTGAAGATCTTCTTCTTGCCTTTTTGCCCTCAAACACAGGCCTGGCAGTCACCAGCGGCATCTCCTCCTCCATACTGGAGCTGCTGTGCTCTGCTTCGTCCTCTGGGGGGCCTTTGTCCTTGATGACTTCACTGGCTTTCAATGCCTTTGTGCTTTTCCCTCTTTTACACCTGTTCAAGGTTTCATTCTCAAGATCCTCAACTGATGAACTACTGGATGCTTCCGAGAGGTGGACCTCCCCTATAAAGCCTCCCCGCAAAGAGCTGTCTCCTTTAGGTGGTGGACGCTTTTTCCTCTTGCCCTTTTGGCTCTGCACTCTGGCTGGTCCTTGCTCTAAACCTTGCCCAGAGACATTTCCTTTCCTCTGCTTCAATTCTTGCTCCATGACAGCAGTGGCCTCCAGGACTTCGCTTTCCTCTTCTTCCTTCTCCTTCCTCCTCATACAAGTCACAGCCCTACGAACCCTTTGACTCCTGATGGCTTTTTTGTCTTGTTGCGCGAGCCGGAAAAATGAGTCAATACGAAGCTGACTCTGCAAAGAAACAAAATCAAAACACAAAACAAAATCGATCACCCACTTAAATGAATTAAGTGACAGGAATTATAAAGTACTATTGAGAACGGGCCCATGAATCTACATTAATTTCTGCTTAAATAAATTGAGGAGGGGAACCAAAATTGATCACCCACTTAAATGAATTAGGTGACATGAATTATCAAGCACTACTGAGAATTATACAGGAAGAAAAAGAGAAAAGTCTTACACAGACTGGGACCATAAATCCTCAAATGTCACTCTGTAACCTAAGATCTACAGGAAGGGTCCATCTCTCCAAGTAGCATGCAGCATGCTAACCATGCCACCAGCATGCAAAGCAGAACCTTTTTGCTAATGGTACTTCAATCTTAGAATCTCCTTCATAGAAGACCATAGAACTGAACACAACAACATGTCAATAGAAAGATAAACAGCTAACTTTATTATCTATTCAGACTACCTTCTGATAAATAATTGTTCAATAGGGAAGTTTAAGGATATAACGTCACTGAAACACCATATTTTGTGGTCTGCCATTGGTTCAATGTTTGCTAGTAGGTTTCTTTGTTTAAAGTAAAAAGGAATACTATAAAAATATTTAAAACAACCCATAAAAGCACCTCAATACCTAAAAAGACAAATAGCAAGGATTTCCAGTTACAATATAGTGGGGGAAGCAACTTGTTCAGAATTAATGGCTGCGGGTCAGATAAATCATACAAGGCTGTTACTAAGCTGTGTACTATGTATATTTGCATACTATTTGTTGACAAGTAGCCTGATGTGATCTGAGAGCATACTGGAAAAGACATACCAGTAAGTATCTCATATTTTCAAACACTCTCTAGAGATTTATCTTCCCAACTTAGAAATCAAGTGGTTTGAACACAAATCAAATGTGTGCAATGCTAAAGCTCCCAAGTGCTGTCCTGGGAGTGTAGTGAAAGTGCTGTAACCCAATTTTAATCTACTTCAGGCAGTAGACCAGCACATGGACATGTGCAGTCTCCCAGTGCAAACACGTACACCAAGAACAGGTAAGTTTGGCCAACACAGCTGGTCAAGTTTGGCCAACACAGAGTTTTGGAGGGGACGGGGTGGAGGCAAGGCATTCCTTGCAGGAGGTAGGTCTGGGATCTGGCGGATATTCTGAATCCCAATCCTGTTCCCCAGATAGCAAGGAACAGCCTCTTGGTTCTTTTGTTTGCTTGACGCTGTGCCACATCCAGAGGCAGTGTAGAACCAAGTAAACCCATTGGAGCTGCTGCCACATTACCCAGGTTAAGGGGGAAAGTTTTCCCTTGCCCTAAACAGTGCAACAGCAACCCCAACCTCATGCTGGATCCAGTGTCTGCCTACCTGCTCCACATTTCCCTTTTTAAAATCCCCCCCAAATTCCCTTTTAAAAACCTAAGAACTTTTGTGGATTGTATGTGGAGTCTGGCCTAAGATGTTCTACAGTACACCAACCCAATTTTAATCCACCACATAAATTTCTTCATTTATATTACATTTGTGAACAACAGTTTAATTTTATCTGTTTGGGTATATATAACTGGTGTCATTTTTTCACTCAAGCTATAGCCTTGTGCCATTGCAGCAAAACTAGTTTAAATCCTTGACCTCCATTGTGTGCTGTGGAATACCTGCTGGGCATTCAGCTTTTTGACCACAGGCAGGAGGACTTCATCTGTTTTTGTCTTGGTCCAGCCAAAGCGGTTCTGGCAAAATGTGCAAGCAGTTAAGGACTGCCAACAGAGGAGGAAAATGAAAGAAAACCCAAATGTGACCAAAAAGGTCCTGAAACATCACACGTACAAAGGAGAAACAGAGTTTGAAATCTGTTCACACATCTATAGTAACAGGAGTGATATATAACAGCATGACAACCTATTAATATATACCGTAAGTTTAAGGTTTTCCCAAGTTACAAGCCATGTTCTGGGAAAAAGGGACCTGCAATTTTGCAGTACATATCATGTTCACAAGACTCTACCGTTCTCATACTTTCATCCTGGCGACCAAAGCAAGTCATTAATTACTTCTGTCTTTCACAGAAATCCATGCCAAACACTATGTATTATATATGTCAGCTCCTCACTTTATGCACTTTAGGAGCAGAAAACACATGTATCGGGTAAGCACAAAAGCAGGACTGAGACAATTAACTGTTTCTGGATAGCACAACTATGATATATTATAGTGCCATTAATTTCCTGGTATGTAGAGGCTTGCTCAAAAAGGCACTTTTTCAAGTGGTGTCCCTCTCATATTAAGCAGGGAGAGGGCAACTGTCCCTCTTCACCCCCACTGGTGTCTTTTCTAGTGGTTGTTTGCTGGTGGTGTTCTGCATATTTTATGCGTATTTTATGGTGTTCTTCCACTTCCCCCCAAAAAGCCATTCAATCTTGTATGTAATCTATTTTCTGAACTTTTTTGCTGAGAAACGTAGTATATAAATATTTTTAATATCTCCCAATTACCACAGAACTGTTCTATTGATCACTGAATTCTTCAAGATTCGTTGCTGGTTGGCTTATATACTTTCTATTAGAGCAACTATAAACCAGGTTTTTATCAGGAGAATACACAAACAGGAAAAAAGGATATTCTCTGATCTGCTCCAAGTCAGGCCGTCCCCAAACGAAGGTTCCCTTTGACTCATCCACCACAGGATGCAGATAAGCTTCTGCTACTGCAGGGTTTGGAAAACCAGGTGTCAGCTGCATCTGCCGCAATTTTTTCTTGACTTTGGTATCATGTGGATTAGGTCGCATTTTCTTATTGCTTTGTGCCTCAGTCCACCATTCCCTTGGAGAAAAAGCATTTGGTAAAAATATTTTTATTCAAGCTTTTCTATTTTGATGAGAGATGCCCAAGGTGATAAAACTAGGATAATACAATCCTAAAGACACTTTAGGCTGCAATCCTAAAGACACTTTCCTGGGAGTAAGACTCACTGAACACAATGAAAAAAACCCTCTCAAAGAAAAACAAAACAAACTTTACTGTGGTTATGAAGGCAAAAACCAAGCTTTGGGGGGATGTTTCCCAATACCGAGTGCCATATATTTGTACAGAGTGTCACATATTTGACTATCTGGAATTTGGGCAGAAGTTGTTCATGGGTTTCATGCTCATTCTCTTGAAGTTAAGTTAGCTAAGTGGATAAACTGAAAGGCAAGAAGTTAAGTGGATGAGATCTTTAGGAACATCTCATTGCCAGCCCACAGTTTTGTTACTGACACAGAGAACGGAAGTTCTCAGGGACATCTGCCTGGGAAAGAATCCCTTAGAAGGGACCCATTCCTTGGATTAGGGCACCATATCTTCTTGTGGTGAGGACAGTGGTAGAGCTGCAATGTTCAGTCTTTTTCACCTGATGGCACACTGACAAGATACAAAACTGTCAACGCACACTTTTTTGACACACGAATATACTTGTGGCACATGAATATACTACAGCACAATGGTTGAAAATTGCTGGGGTGGAGGATGAGGGCTATCTAGCGCAGTGGTCTTCAGAATGGTTGAGGGGGTTATGAAAAGCTGGGTGCAGCCATCCTGGAATCAGACACTGGGCATTTTTAATGGCACTTCCAGCCATGACACCACTTCCGGGGGGGGGGGGGGAGGTCCCAGACAGATCATAATTCTCACAAGGGGGTCTTGGGCTAAAATATTCAAGTAACACTGGTCTAGTTGGTGATGAGAAAATCAGGAATGCACAATCATTTGAAAAGCAAAGATTGATTTATGAAGGGTGGGCAAACCAAAAGGTATAAAGGTTTTAGGCATCACGAGTCATCTAAGACAGCTTGGCAGGCTATGCTGGGAAGAAATTGATTGTGGTGCTTATTGGTACAACACCATTGAGAAATATAATTAGGTGGTGCTGGAGGTCAAATTTATATTGCCAAGGAGGAGGATGAAGGCTAAAACCTCCAGGCTGCCTTTTCCAAAAGGGGTCATCCAAATAGCCGAGTCTTAATGTGTGAATGAGAAGGAGGTGTTTGGAAAAGGAGTTTGCGTTTGTTAGGCACAGGGGAACATTTTAGTATATGAGGTATCAATTACACAAGGACAGTTGCTTACGTGAGCTTTATGAGAGGCTCCATTCCTCGTCCAGGGAATTCATTCAAAATCTCCATGGCTGTGACATAACCAACATTTGGAATGCCTTCTGTGTAGTCACTTCCCAGAAGATAGGCCAAATTAATTAACTTGCTACGGTCTAAGCCTAAGGAAAAGGGAAAGTGAATTATGTGTTATTGCAGAAACTATGAACTCTGTTTCAAAATACTAGAAATTGCTTGATAACTATTTGTCCATTCTCCCACCCTATCCCTACACACCAAAAACAAGTTATAATTATTGTTGCAAAACTATGTGCTCATAAAATGGGGGGTGAATTAATTTGGTATCCTGGAGTCCCAACAAGTTTTAAGGTACTCTCAGTACTTTTTTCCCTAGAAATTAAGGTGGGATACTCCCCCTAAAGATTCTATAAAGCCGGGGGTTCTCACCATGAAGATGTTATTTATAATCACAGGCATGTCTTACAAAAAGTCTGCCATCTCACAATGCAATCTAAACTTGTGCTGGAACAGGAAGAGTGGCATACCTACGCTGTATCCAGCACAAGCATTGGGAACTGCTGCGACACTACTGTGGGGAAAGGAAGGCTTGTCCCTTTTTCCATGGTATGGCAACGTTTGAGTAGCACTGGTTCTAGATAGTAAAATTACATCACCAATGCTTTGGTATGTCTATTGAGAATTACAAATATGAAAAGGATATGTTTAAATGGAAATAAAACAAATTAAAATACCTAGAGAAGGGGTTCCCAAACTGTGTGCACTCATACGGGAGCTACTTGGGGCCAAAATTTCACAAGATTTCAGCACCATCATTGTGAGATTTGGAAGCCGTCATTTCGGATATCTCAAGATTACATGAGATCCAAGTTGGCAGCACCAGGCTAAGTATGAAGATATAGCAGGGGCTCCATGATTTAGTAAATCATGTAAATTTAGTAAATTTAAGGGCCAAAATTTAGTAAATTTAAGGGCCAAAAATTCCACATAAGCAAGGTTATCAACCTTACCTAGCTGATTCTGGAAGTCCACATACTGATAATACTCCACATACTGGTTTTGACTAAAGAAGTTTTTATAAACGTGCCGTGCTCCAAAGAGCCAAATATCACTGTCATCTGTGATTGTGCCAGAGGTCTGGTCAGTGAGATCCAGAATAGCACATTGGGCCTCAGCTTCCATAGGGGCCTCAATATATGGAATGCCAAAGAGGCGTAGAAGTTCCTAGTAGAAAAGGGAAACAATTCAACATTTATCTCTAAGGCGATCTTAATCAGGGCTGGTTCATACACATAAATACACCATGTGGTTTATATACTTCTAAAAATTACTACAACGTGCCATTTTACATGAACTGACTCACACACAGACTATTTCTGAGAGTATAGCATTATTTCAGGGAAAAGATAAAATAATTGCAACAAACTACCATCACTTATATCCAAAACAGTGCTTGGAATGAATTTCTAGACTTTTCAAAGAAAAGCTCATTCAGATTGATTGAACTCCTCTGCTCTAGTAACATTACCCATTATAGCTGATACCTAAAGTCCTATAATAAAGGTAGATTAAAACTGTTTTATTTTTTCACAGGCTCCAAAGACAGAAGTACAGAAAGCAGAGTGTTTTATTCCAAAGGCACATTTTAAATAAATTATAATTATAAATTATAGTTGCTTGAAAAGTTTACTAGGTAGGAAATATAGGTGGTATAAGTGTCAGCAGATGCAGCCATGTGCATGTTGAGGTGTTAGAGTACATGCAGGAAGTATAAGAGAATTGTTATTTTTTATATTTCAGGGGTTTTTTGTTTATTTGTTTACCAAAAGAGCACTGTATAAAGCAGTGTTCAGTGTATTTATTTTGATATCACCCCAAAAACAACCACCACTAGATGTAAATTCTGGAATGTTGCTGGGAAATAGCAACAACTTCATTTTTTATATGGGAAGGGCTTTCACCTTGCAAGGATGCTACTTGTGCATTTGTGTGTTTTGTAATGGATGTTTTTGTGAAAACCAGAAAGTGACTAGATACAGCACAGCCTTAATTTTACGGGGGAGGGGAGGGCATGGGGGGAAAGCAACGCTGACTGATGACTGAGTGAGCCATTCAAATCCATCTTCTGCTGACAGGTGTTTCTGATGCACATGTTCAAGACTGACAAACTACTGGTACATTTACTGTTACGTGATATGATACTGTTATGTGATACTGTTATGACTTAATGTTGGCTTTACACTGGATGGACTGGTTACATCAGATCTAACTGTTTTTCCATTTATGTAAACCACAAGTGTTCACAGTTTGTTTTCTCCAATCCAAATACATTTTCTCAGAAGTACATCAGATGAACAGAATGACTGGACCAAATATATAAAGCGTGGCCAAAAATCTCAAAATGACAAATATATGCATAAAATTTTATTACTAACTAGCGAAAAGCATACCCGCATTGCGGGTGTAACATTTTCCCCTATGCCATCCCTCCACGGTGCAGAAACACCCCATCTGCCACTTCCCCCATGTGCATCATCCCCCCATGCGCATCATTCCCCCAGGCTCATCATCCCCAGGCGCATCATCCCCCCATGCACAACTTTTCCCCATGCGCATCATCCCCCCATGCGCAACTTCCCCCCATGCGCAACTTCCCCCCATGCGCAGCATCCTTGCCAGTGCAACCTCTTCTTCCAAACAAAACCCCCCAGTGCACCAGGCACTGAACACCCAATTGGATGGATATTGGTCAGTCTTCCATGTTAAGTATAGGACAAAAACACGTTGCCCCCTTTTCAGCCCCTGAAGGGTTAAATTTCTCCACATGGGTTCTTGGTGGGTGTTCAGGTGACAGAAGGAACTCCCTCCCAGAATTCCATGCTTCAGGCCCAGCAGTTGGGGCGGAATGTTGAGGAGTCATCAATTCTCCAATCCAAAGTATAGGGAGGAAAACGCGTTGCGCCCCTTTTCACCCCCTTCCAGTTGGAATTTCCGAAAACCAGTTCTTAGTGCACCCCTCGGTCACGGAAGGAACACCCACCCCAAATTTCACGCTTCTAGGCCCAGCGGTTTTGGCAAGGCGGTGATGAGTCAGTCAGTGAATCAGTGTGTCAGCCAGTGAGTGACTTTTCTCTTTTATATATATATAGATAAACAGCCCAGTTAGTTCCCAACCTGGAGACACCACGGAAACCTATGTCCAAGGCAACCTTGCACTGAGTTACAGTCAGAATATTAAGAAGAAATTAATTAAAAATGAGACTGTAAGCATGGTAATAATTCAGTGAAAACAGATTGTGTATCATCATTGCACAAATAAGTTAAGGCACAAAAACACTAGTAAGTTTGCAAAGTAAAAAAATATTCTCCTAACACTCCTTTCCTAGTTGCACTGATAGCCAACATGTTCCTATGGAAGGTACAATAAAATGGGAGGTGGTGGAGTCAGGGTCAGCCATGACAGCCACCCATCTGGCTAGGCCAGACCTGAACAGCAGCAGTTGGCATGAGGGTGGTACAATAAAGGACCCATTGGGTAGTCCAATAAAGGAGCCCCAGGGCTCTTAGAATCTGAACCAGCACTGAGGTGTGGGCATGCTAATGTTAGAAAACAGGGTGACTATGATCAACAAGATGGATTGCCAACACATACTTGACTTTCTAAGAACATCTGTCCCGTCACTGTAGCAGCAATACGTTCTTGCTGTTGCTTTTGAGTCTGAAGTGTGTTTTGTTCAGCAGAAAGACTGGTTTCCAAGACTTCCAATTCCTCCTGAAAAAAAGCAGAATTAAAGTTTTATTTAACCCAAATGACTAATGGCATGATCCTAACCATGTCTACTCAAAAGTAAGTGTATTGTGTTTTGTTGGGCTTACTTCCAGGAAAGTGTGTATAGGATTGCAGCCTAAGATTTGTTACCAATTGATACTTCAGCTGAACTGAAACCTATGCTCTATACTGTGGGCAATATCCACAAAATTACAGTGATGCCCTGTCTTCAGAAAAGCAAGTAAACACTGAAGCTGATGGGAAACATTAGAAAGGAAAGTTTCGTGGAAGACATAACTGGCTCAGTCTACAATCCTAACCACACTTTCCTGGGAGTAAATCCTACTGAACACAATGGGACTTAGTTCTAAGTAGACATGCTTAGGATTGCATCATTAGTTACACATTTGCATCAAAAGAAGCTGAAATTTCAATTTTCCATTAAAGCTGAAATTTCAAAAGAAGCTGAAATTTCAGTTTTCCATTAAAAAGAAAAGAATAAACGTGGTTCCCACGAGACAACATTTAAATACATACATGTAGCATCCTTATCAGAAGATGGCAACCTCTGTGTTCATCTCTGTCCACAGAGACATCAAGGTTCGATGCAGACCATCATCAAATCTAGCTGTGCATCTTTCATAGTTTTTTCCAGTTTTTTCACAAAGCTTCCTAACCCAACAATACCATTTACACTAATTTCAAACGTTCAAGAAATGCCTGAAAGAATTTGGGCTTTGCTGGCCCACAGCTGTTTCCTTTTATGTACCTAATACCAGTGACAATGAAATATTTACCATACTGATATCTTGCCATTCATTCGCTGTAGTCTCTTCATTAGCTTCGGTATGGACATTCTGCTGTGTATCCGGCTCTGCATCTCTACTAGAATTTGCCGATAGGTTCTCCATATCATCCTCTCTAGACTTTTCCAGTAGGTTCTCCACAACACCCTCATTCCTTCTGTTCTCATCCACTGTTCTGGCTTCCTGTTCAGCAGACGTAAGAGGCATTTCAAATGTTTCATCTTGAGATTTGCTATCCACTTCAATGAAACTACCTGCTGGGAAAGTGTGAAAGGTTTGCTTCTTCAAAATAGGTATTTTCTTGCTACTTTGTTTTAACAAGAGCTTTGCTAGTCAAGAGTTTTCAAGACATCTTACAGAGTACCACTATTCATGGCAGAGGGTGGCAATAATTCTCTCGGTAGCAAGCGCTTGCAAGGCTCCTTCCAAAATGTGATCACAGTAAGTAAATGATAAGTTATGAGATAAAAAGTTATGGCACAGTAAGTGCCATAACTTGTTATAATACAAATCTCATTTTTTTCTCTACTTGTTCTCTTCAAACATAGGTAGCCGTGAATAATTAGAGCATGTGTGAAATCGTCTGTTACTGAATAACCCTCTTTATAACCTTAATGATGAAAGGCCGATGATAAGAGGTCTTTGGAAGTCTACTTACGGGTCTTTGGAAGACTACTTACAGGTCATCATATCTCAAAAAGGATATAGAGGAAATGAAGAAGGTTCAGAGGAGACCGACCCAAATGATTGACTGTTTGGGACACCTTCCATTTGAGGAAAGGCTACAGCATTTGGGGCTCTTCAGTCTAGAGAAGAGGCGCTTCAGGGAAGACTTGATTGAGGTGCACAAAATTATGCAAGGGATGGACAGAGAGATGCTCTTTTCCCTTTCACATAACACCAGAACGAGGGGACATTCATTAAAAGTGAATGTTGGGAGGGTCAGGACAGACAAGAGAAAATATTTCTTTACCCAGCATGTAGTTGGAAGGTAGGAAGTAGTGTACTTGGGAGGGTGCACATGGGTGTTGCACAGACAAGACAGACAAGAGAAAATATTTCTTTACCCAGCATGTAGTTGGAGGGTGTACTTGGGGGGTGTGCATGGGTGCTGCATGGTGCTGCACATGGGAGGCGCATGCGTTGGGAGGGATGGTGCATATGGGGAGATGGGGGGATGATTTGCATGGGCAATTGATACGCATGGGGATGTTGCACATGGGGGAGGATGTGCATGGGGAACAATATGTAATGTTGGGATAGGATACAGGTGGGACACAGAGTGCACAGGGGGGTATTTTACTTCCGCAATGCGGGCACATTTCACTAGTATATATATAAATCAGTAAAATTAGTATTTCATAATATATAGTTATACTATAGTATATTATAGTATATTATAGTATTATAGTATATAGTATCTCATAAAATCAGCAAAATTAGTATCATTTATATACAATGACCAGAAATATACAATGGGAGAGAGAAGAAATCTTTTCCAAAGGATACCAGACCAATCAGCTTCAAACGAGGCTATCAAGGATACAAATTGCCAAGTCACCTAAACCAGGAAATTTCAAGAGGCATCATTACATTAAGCCATGCAATACCTGATAAACCCACTTACCATCAGAATCACTCTCTTCAGACTGTGACTGATCTTTTATTTGTTCTTTGCTAAGGTCTGCTGCTTCTGAAGTAAACAAAACTGCATATGGCACATCATCAGGGACACATTTTTCTGACGGGCAAATCCATTCTCCACAAGGCTCAACTTTCCCATTTTGGGTTAACTCTTCAGGTTTTGAAGGGGTTGGGACAACTAACTGAGTCTGAGCTGGAGATCTTGCTGGTGGATGAAGGCTGCTTTTACCTTGTGCAGGACTCGCACCCATTTTGGAAGTCTGTGTTTCCAGAAGTCTGTCCTCCTGATCCATTTCAGACAAAGGTCTTCTTTCCACAGAAGGGGTGTTGGTGGTTTCAAGTGCACCCTGATCCTTTTCCAAAATGAGTTTCTTTTCATCTTTATCACTCTCTTGGTTCATTATTCCATTTCCTGTTTGGAAATTATCTTTCCCACTTTCAGCTACTTGGTCTTCCTCATCAGAGCTACTGGTGAGAAGTTCCTGCACCAAAGATCTTTCTGCTTGATTTCTACTGGCACTGCTGCCAAAAGGTTTCCTAACATCCTCATCCTCATCACATAAGGCCTCGTGAATAGCCCTCAGTGTTCTCGGGGACACATTGCCTTCATCTGTACCAAGGCCAACCAATGGATTATCCGAACCAAGTTTGTTCTTGTTTTGGTCTTCTAGTTCCTCTTCAGAACTGCTCCCTAGCATAGCAGCTTGGATCGCAATCACGGTTCTGGGAGAAGGAGGTGCTGGGTAAGTATTGCTGTTTGAGTCAGCCTTTGAAAGCTCAGCTGGGAGTGGCTCTGCATTAGCCTGAGACTTATCCATATTAACACTAGGCTTTGAATCTTTAGGCATGGTGGAAAGATGGCCAGCAGATGTTGTTGCCCGATCTGTGGAAACATCTCCCTTGGACTGGATACCTTAAACAGAATTGAAAGAGCATACTTTTATTCACATCACTCAAAAACCATACTAGATTAAAAATGAAGAGTTAAAGATCACACACAAGTCAAATGTTCAATGGAATTTACTGTAGTTTTTCTTGCTTTAATGTTGATAATACATTGTGCACTAAAGATGGCTCAAAACATTGATGAAGACCCCAGAGCTTTTTCATAGGGTACTTACCAGTTGTCAATCCCAGCACCTTTCCCCACTTGTCCCCCTATTTCCCTCACCAGTAGCAACTTAATAATGAGTCATATGTGGATGACTTGTGGTGACTACCAGCACCTTTTCCCCAGAAAAAGTACTGTGAAGACAACATAGCTTTACTGAACATTATGTATTTAAATTTATGCAAATGAAACAAGACACTATGCCAGTTAACCAGTAGGCCAGGGTTCAAGACCAGGGTCCCCACAAGACAGGGTGAGCTCCTGTCCTCAGCCCAGCTCTGTGATGCAGCTGGAACCAATTGTATTGGCTCTGCCTTTCCATTGGAGTATTTCAGTGACAGGGAGAGGAGGGATTTGCTGCTTGGGTAACAGCCTATCCTCCATATCAATCTACCCAGGCCTTTGTGCTTCGCATACAGCATCAAGCAAAATACCATAGTCTTTCAAGACTGATGGATGCCTGACTGGAAACATGGAGAAAGAGCATCACTTCTAAGTCACCTTTTATCAGAATGTAGTGAGAGGTGTCTTCAGACACAACTCTCCTTGCTTCCACGTCTTTCAAGAAACCCCCATCATTTTCATACTGGCTCTGAATTTGGCCCGAGTGCTGCTGATTCATCTCCTTCTGCACATTTTCTAAGTGTCGATTTAAGCTGCTTTTTTTCAACAGTCCCTTGAGCTGGTACTGGGAGAAGTCACTGGATTCCTAAAAATAAATAAATAAATAAATAAATAAATAAATAAATAAATAAATAAATAAATAAATAAATAAATTAATAATAATAATAATAATAATAATAATAATAATAATAATAATAATAATAAATGCCAGTTGAAAGCAATTGGTCTTCCTGTATTCTAAGAGCAAATTGTTTCCTTTTGGGGGAAATCAACAGTTATATTCACACCTTGGATACAGTTCAAGTCAGAAAATTATCAACTGACTTTGGAATATCCGAATTACAGGTTGGGGTATTTCCTTCTTATGAATCCATCCTTACAGCAGTGTCATATACTGCTGTGTCATATACTATACATAGATAAAGCAGCAGAGAATTCATCAGGACAACACTGACCCCTAGAAATTGGAGGCAGATAAGGCAAGGGAAGGAGCTCAGGACATGGTGTGCACCACCACTGTCACTCCTTCCTCCCTTCAGGGCTTGATCCTCCCTGCTCCCTGACTCTTTTACCACCGCATTACACCACCCTCTCCTCCATTATGCTCATTCCACTCCACAAAGCAGCATCTGCTGGGAAAACACTAGCTACAGGGAACAGGATTGGGCCAAAACATTTTATGTTTAAACAACCTGCCATATACTTCGTACCCTGCTATATATATAGCCTACTACATATTTGTCTGGGCTGTGGGTGGTGCAAGTGGTTAAGACACTGTGCCTTTTAACCAGTAGGCCAGGGTTCAAGACCTGGGTCCCCACAAGACAGGGTGAGCTCCTTAGCCTACCTCTGTGATGCAGCTGGAACAAAACATATCGGCGCTGCCATTCCATCGGACTATTTCAGTGGCGTGGAGAGGGGGGATTTGCTGCTTGGGTAACAGCCTATCCTCTATATTAATCTACCCAGGCCTTCATGTTTCACATGCAGCATCGAGCACAATACCATAGTCTTTTGAGACTGATGGATGCTATGATTACTATATATTTGCCCTATATACTGTTTTTGGAAACCTACTATATATTTGTCTTATTTTACTTGTATTTTAAATAAAATAAACAAGCAAACATGACAGTGTTTAGCCTACAAGATAAATTGGCAGCTAACTGTTTTGAAAGCAAGTGAAACAGGGAAATCAAAGCTTTGCAGCTTCGTAATAGAAAAATGTCAGTCAAGACATAAAGATGGAAAGGGAATTTTAATATAAACCATTACCTTTTCTCACAATAATCACCACGGCCTTAATAGGCATAACAGTATAGAGGTGCCTCAGCTCGATCCCATTTGAGAGGATATACACTGAAAAGACAGACACCCTGCCATTTCAAGGGGAACATCATGCCTGATAATTGGAGGGATTCCCAAGAGGGACTAATAAATTCTAAAAGCAAAAAAAGGTTCTGAGAAATCTGGGCTTTACCTCAGGCATTGCCTCAAATAGTGTTCTTCTTCGTTTGGTGAACTCCTTCATATCAGTGAGGATTTCGTGTTTTACTTCAGGGGGCAAATTCAGGAAATCATCCGATTCCACATCCACAGAATGAGGGTTTTCAATCAATTCTTCCTACACAAGTTAGAAAAGGCAGAGCACAATACGTGGAGCTTCAGAAGACTAGCAGCTAAAATTTAAGAACACTGACAATGCCATCAGTACAATTCACACAACTATTTCTCAACCAATGCTGAAACAATTAAAATTACATAAGGAGATCTGTGTTCTCTTTGTAACAGACCACACTAAGCTGCAACTATGGGGCAATAGACAGAACAAGCAAAAGCCCCGATTCTGGTTCTCAAACAGTGTGCTGTGGAGACCAAAGGTGCTGCAACACACTCAGATGCACAACACACCACTTCTTCTGAGCTTGCAAGGCCAAGATTGTGCAAAATGTTGCATCATTGCACTACCACAACTTGGCGCCATGTACAAGGGGTGCATCAACAGTAACTTTGGGAACTACTGGTCCAGAGGAATACAGGAAGCTAAGGGAAGGATCCTCTGAGCCCACCATTGGTAGCTCTCCAGGATTTCAAACACAAATTTATTTTCACTCATCAGGAGATGCTGCAGTTTTTTTAACCCAATGCATATGTTCTATCCTGGTATTGCAGACTACTGTGACAAGAGGGTTTGTGGGTGCAGATTTCATACTGCAGGAAGCCCCAGAGTGTGTTGTAGTCTTTCTGTAGTCCATACACAACCACCTTGAAGCCCTCTGGAGGGAATAGGCCACCAATGCCAATTTTGCCACTAGAATGATACCCAACCTAGCTCTACTTCTTCCTCAAGTGTTTTATGGGAGTTTTCTTTTTAGAACTTCAATATATTACAGATCAACATTTTAGTCACAATGGTCTAGAGCAGTGGTCTCCAAACCCCGGCCCATCAGCCAGATGGGGCGATCGGAAAGCCTCAATGTAGTCCCTGGCAAGACCACTCTATCTGGCCCTTGGGCAAGCCTTGTAATCTACTCCAATATAGTCTTATATGTAAATTTATTCAAATTTGAAATATAAATTAGTTTTCCAGCCTGCAACACAGTGTCAGGGAGCTGATGTGGCTCTTCTGCCAGAATCTTTGGAGGCCCCTTGTCTAGAGCAGGGTGGTCAAACCAAAGTTCATGAGACACATGTGGCTTCTCAACACATAGGCCTAAAGTCAAATTAAGCCCTTTGCTCCGGAGCAGTTAAGGTGACTTTCCATACAATAACACTAGAGGGTGACGTAAAGTCGTGGACCTGTAACTGCTCTGGATTTTGATCATAGTGTGTAGTTCACAGAAATATTTAACTGAGTTTCCTTTTACATCACAATTAACATAAAAGATAACATTTTTCAAGTTTTATAATTATTATGTAAACCAAGAGTCCACTGGATAAAAACCATTAAGTTTAATGGTTATGATGAGCAAATATATTCAAGAAATTAAATGCTTTTAAGTATTGTGGCTCTCAAACATCTAATCATTTGTAGCTGTTATGTTAAGCATGTTTAGCCACCCTTGACTAGAGTATCTAGAGTCTCTCTGCCCAAATGCTATGGCACTGAACCAAAACCACAGAAAGATGACGTTTGGATAAGCTTTGAATATCAGCCTCTGCACTACAGAGTTCGCTTGTCACATTTATGAGGTCAACTGATCAGATGAAGCTGCCTTATACCAAGTTCAACTATCCAGCTCAGTTCAGGACTTCCACCTAGAGGTGGTTCTCAGCGGTCGGCTCACAAGCCAATGTCACACAACCTGCCTACCTTATCCAAAACACAGTGCTTAGCCTAGAATCACTTTATCACATGGGTTTATTCTTAGCCATTTATAAAACAGTGAGGTAATATAGATAGGAATGTAGAGAAAAATGGCAAGATATTTACTTGCAGTATCTGTTTCTGAGTCATTCTCTCCTCCCATTCTTTTTCATCTTCCTCTTCAGAGCTACATTACAAAAGCAAAGGCAGGAAGTTATTAATCTCCAGCATGCTTTTCATACAAAGCTAAACCTCCATTTTAAAAAATGATTGCTTAATATTCAGCCACTGATTTTGTTTTATATACCTATTTTTTTCTTTGTCTTGTAAAGAAGGCAATACGTAGATATCATCTATTTCTTCTCTTCTTACTTCTGAAAGACTGGGGAATTCTACATTGCTGCAAATAAAATAAAATATATTTACAAAAAGGTCCTTACTATCCAAGATTGGAAAAAAACACACACACAAGGACACGAAGTCTTCCTCTTGCCTCTTCCCTGCCAGAGCAGTTTTAATAGCTTGTCTTTTCAGAAAAGTTTTCAAAAGCTTCTCTGTAGTTTTTTTGGAGTCAGTGGCTGCAATTTCTTTTCGCTGTCTTCGTTTAGCCTGCAACAAGATTGGCAAGAAGATGGGTTTGCTTTATTGAATAACCAGGGAACAGGCTAATGGTTCTTTTAATTAATAAACAATTATCCATAGCCTGCACTTCCACATAATTATATGTGGAAATTAATTATAATTAATGAATTAATACACAGCCTGCTATTATTCTGAAACAATAACTTCCACAGGTGAACCAGAATAACCTGTTATTCTGAATAAGTTGTTATTCAGAACTCACTGAATAAGATGTTAAATTTGATCCTTAGAAAACTGGGTTCAAATCCTTTCTCAGTCAACATCTCAGATGCCTGTGGCTCCATGTTAACACAGTGGTAAAAATTGCAGTTTATTTTTGTCAGGCTTTTATGATAGGACAGAATAGTAAATTACTCAATGCGTATGCCATAAAATATATGGTTGAGGACATGACAAAGTCGCACACATACCAAAGTCTGCCTCTTCAAGAGGGGTGCTTCTCCATCAAAAACAAAGACAGGCCGGATTCGAAAAAATAGCAGCTTGCAAAGCCGATGGAACAAAGTGAGGAGGTGAGCGTTGTGGATGGAATTGCCATGACGGTCCCTTGCTCCTTTAATAGCTTGGTTCAACCAAATGCTGATATCTTTGACAAGCATTCATAGGAAGACAACTTGATAAGCAAACACACATATACACACCACATCAAGCATGCTCAGACATGTTGGTTTGAAACATGAATTGCAACTGAAGACAAACAGGCACAATGTTAAATGTGTTGATGATATATTACAACCACCAACAAAGATCAAATTGGCAATGCAAAGTAGCAGACACTCTTTTCTTGCAGGTTTGCTAAGCAAAACGTCTCCACCAGAAGCCGCAAAGAGTTCCTGAAGATGACATTTGTTGCAATGGCAATTAGAATCACATCTAGGTTGGCCCAAAATGGGCTTGACCCCACACAATGGGTTTGCTTATAAACTGAGTTTATAAGGAGCCACAGGATGTCTCACTTAATTGAATTGACAAATATAAATAAAAACAGCCTCCTTTCATGGGTAAGGAAAAGCAACACAGCTACTAAAGTTAACAACGTCTCTGCAAACAAAACTCTGGATTGCAATAATGACAGAGGAGAGAGCCAGGATAGTGATTAGGGAGCTGGACCGAGACCTGGAAGATCTAGTTCCCTCTTTGGCCATGAAGCTTCCTTGGTGACCTTAGGAAAGTCACTAACTCTCAGCCTCACCTATCTTATAGGGTTGTTGTGAAGACAGCAGGAGGGGAGGAACCAAAGCCTTGTTAGCCACCTTGGGCATTTGCTTTGTTTTGGGAAAGATGGGCTATAAATTCCTTAAACAAAAAATAATAATAAAGTGAGGGGGTTTTTAAACACAAAGACCAGAAATGTTTGGGTAATCCTACACCTCTGGAATGAAGAGGTATTTAACAGAAGCTGGGAAGCAGATCTGGCCCAGAGAGGAAGAGAGGGCATGGTGCTTCTTAGCCACAGCATCAAGTGTGTGGCTTCACAAATCAAGCCTCCATACCTAGGTGCACATGCAATTAGAGCTAATGTGGGGCACCACCATCACAGAAGCAGTTCTTTGAGGACATGCAATTTAGACTCAAATCCAGATTTTTAAGGATACCAACAGCAAGAATTTTTCCTTCCAGTGTTTCTGGATTTATGGGTCTTCCAGAGCACTCCAGCAGCTTCCAAAGTCCTTGAACTCCCATCTTTTCTTATTTAATTTTATCTGTTGCAAAACAGTTTAAAAAAGCCAAAAGATCGATTAGGAAGGCATTCTGCGAGAAATATGCACACCTAGAACTCATAATCCTGCACACCCTTGCACACAAATGGGCCGCTATTGCAAACAGCAAGTGGTGCCAGCTATGCAACTTTGGCTCAACTGGCTCCCCAGTGCCAGTAAGTTGGTGCATAGGGTGGACAGTGGCAGATAGGGAAAGGGAACAATTAGAAGCAACGGCACTGCCAAAACCCCAAAATCCTGTCCATCCTTGCCACACCCCTTTGGGTCCTCTCAGTCTTTTGTCAGATCCAAGCTATAGGGCAACAAGGACCTACCTAAGTTACGGAAACAAAAATTCAAGGAGGCCGCCTGATTGCCCCCATACCATAGGATACAGAGCATGCCTCCGATATGCCACTCAATCAGTGCAAATGGTGGGGAACAGCACTGCGGTAATATTTATTTATTTGATTTATATCAATCCATCAAAACAATCAAATAATTAAATGGCTTGAATTTAATTTGTTCAGGCCCTCAAACCAACGCCGGTATTTTCTGCAGCGCACTGGAATTGGTGCACACTGAACTTGACTTAAAGGCTGCAATCCTAAAGATGCTTTCCTGGGAGTAAGACCCCATTGAACACAATGGGGCTTACGTTTGAATAGACATGGGGGAAAATCCAGAGCAGTTACAGGTCCACGCAGTTACGTCACTCTCTAGGGTTATCTCATGGAAAGTCACCTTAACTGCTCTGGAGCAAAGGGCTTAATTTGACTTTAGGATATGGGCCATGGTTAGGATTGTACTCATAGTCTGCACAGTCATGCTACAGAATCATATGCTGTTGTTTAAATTATTAAAAAATACTAAATTAATTTAAAAGCTTGTAGACCTGGATCTGGTCTGGATACAGACAAAAATGCCACTTTTCTTTGGGGGAGTCATGAAAACCAGTGAGCCACCATCTTGGAATTTGGCCTGGGCAACACCATCATGGAATGGGACACTCAGGCAGCTTTCTTGGATGTAAATCTCACTGAACCTAATGGGACTTACTTCTGAGTAGGCTGGAGGACCTACTCAAAGTAATGTCACTTCCAGTCATGACCTCATTTCTGGGTGTGCGGGGCTGACATGCTCAAGAACGACTGCCATAGAAGATGAGGTACAGAGGTGACAAAATAGCTTCCAGCGAAATGGGGAGAAACTGTCAAACCCATCTTGGTTTTAAAAGTGGGGTGTCAAGGCTTCATCCCTCTGACCTGGCTGTCTGGAGAAAGTCACAAAGCTTCCTGGGACCAAAGGGAGTACAGTAGTAACCTATACCGGTGGTACTCAAAGTGGGAATCAGGACCCCCATGGGTGGTCACAACCTTGGGTCAGGGGGGTTGCAAGAGAGTCTTGCAACCCCCATCATGAAATCTGGCACTGTGTTTTCCTGGGAGTAAGTATCATTGAACATAATGGTACCTACTTCCAAGTAGACATGGAGGAGATCTGGCATTACAGTTATATCACATCCTGTAAGTTTGACAGGAGGTCCTGGACAGATTTTTAAGTTTGAAAGGGGGTCCCAGTCTGAAATGCCAGCCCTACACATCCTTTAAGCATAGGGGACTCCTATTTCCACCCATGTCTTTCCTCTGCCATTTTCCTGGTAATCAGGGTGACCATCCTAAAAGAACTGCAATCCTAAAAGACACTTTCCTGGGAGTAAGACCCATTGAACACAAGGGGGCTTACATTTGAGTAGACCTGGTTGGGATTGTGCTCCTTACGTCCTCTTTTTTCACAGCAAAATCTTTTTTTAAGTCTCACGCCCTGGAAAAAAAAATCGTCATTGTCCTTCTTTCCCCTTTGAGCAGGCAGCATGTAGCCTTCTTGCGATTAAAGTAACTATCTATCTACAGTATTTATATACCGCTTTTCAACTAAAAAGTTCACAAAGCGGTTTACAAGAAAATGAAAAAATTAATAGTGCAATCAATTATATTTGTAATAGTTTAATTTAATCTTAAATTAATAGTTTAATTTAATAGTTTAATCAATTACACATATGTAATAGTTTAAATTTAATAATAATAGTTTAAATAATAATAGTTTAAATTTAACAGTTAAACTAATAATACTTTAAATTTAATAATCAGTAACAGTGTTTACTTTAAATTAACTAAATGAAAGCTATATAACTATATGAGTGTTTTTAGCTTTTATTTTTGTCGCTTCCTATATTTTTCTTGGGTGTCCTACATTTTGGGGGTACCTTGTCCTCCTTTATAGGTTTATGACATCTGGTCATCCTGGCTGCTGGTGGATTTGAGACTGTAAGGTCCTTGGGGCAGAGCTCTGCCAAGCCCACCAGCCCTGACACTGAAACCAGCTTCCAATAAAGAGTGCTGAGGCTATACCTGGAGTGGAGTCCCTGCTACTCATGCCCCAGAAGGAGGATCCATAGCACAATCCTTACCATGTCTACTCAAAAGTAAGCCCCATTGTGTTCAATGGGTCTTACTCCCAGGAAAGTGTTTTTAGGATTGCAGCCAGTTATCAATGAAGCAAGGGACCAGGTTGACCAGATGTCCAGACTGTAGCCATAGGCAAGCAGGACTGACGCAGGGAGTACCAACGATACTCCAGATGAGATTAGACCCCCCCCCCCCCACCAGCCCGGCTCTCCCCAAGCAGATCCTGCCTTACCAAACCGCTGCCATGATGGTCATGACGTCATTACACACACACACCGTGCCCCTAGAGTTATCGCTGAGGGAGCAGTCTAGAGTAACACACTCATGGTCTACTTACGGGACTTCCCCATGATGTTTTGATTGCCTTCTCCTTTCCAGTATTGAAAAGAGTCCAGAATTTTTGGAAGTGGTTCTGATTGGGGGGAGTATTTCCCTATCCTTCCCCCCCTCAACAGGGTGATTAGTCCTCTTTTTCAGACCTGTGTCTTAGAAAAAAACTTCAATGTCCTCCTTTTCCTTGTAAACAGGCAACACGTAATCACTACATTATACAGTGGCGCCTCACGTAACAAGTTTAATTCGTTCCGGAGGCATGCTTGTAACGTGAAGCGGATTTTCCCATAGGAAATAATGGAAACTCAGACGATTGGTTCCACAACCCCCAAAATATTCATATAAAAATATTAACTGTTTATTAAAATGATTACAAAACACTGTAATATAACACAGCACAAAACACTGTAATATGCAGTAACACACAACACTGCAATAAAGAAAATACTGAATACTGAATTGTACTGTACCTTTGAAAACTTTCATGGCTGGTGTGAGGGTTACAGAGAGGGAGATAACTTTGGCTGCAATCCTAAAGAAAGTTTCCTGGGAGCAAGACCCACTGGTCACAATAGGGCTTACATCTGAGTAGACATGGTTAGGATTGTGCTCAATCACTAATGGAGTCACTGCTATCCATTGGCTCAATGGAATCTTTGTCTTTATGTGCAACTACCATTCCCAAGCTTCTGATGGGGAGCAGCAGGCCTCTGTCAGTCTTGGAAGACTATGGTATTGTGCTCGGCGCTGCATACGCTGCATGCAAAGCACGAAAGTCTGGGTTGGATTGTTATGGAAGATAGGCTGTTACCCAAGCAGCAAATCTCCCCTCTCCACACCACTGAATTAATCCAATGGAAAGGCAGAGCCAATACGATTGGATCCAGCTGGGCTAAGGACAGGAGCTCACCCTGTCTTGTGGGGCCTACCTGGGTCTTGAACTCTGGCCTGCTGGTTAACAGGCACAGCATCTTAGCAGCACTAGAACATTTATAAGGCACACCTTCCATGCTGCCACACACAGATCCCACACACAAACCTGGCTCAGGCTGCTCTCCCCATACTCCCCATGAGATCCCTGGCCATGGAAGCCTATTTCAAACTTTGCCCAGGACCCAGTATAGCTCAAGCTGGTCCCCTCATCCCCCATGGGTTCCCTTGCCATGGAAGCCTGTTCCAAACTTCCTCAGATGTGCTCTTTACCCAAGACAGTGCTCTTTACACAAGTCAAAATTTCTGAAGAAATTATGCTTTTTGGTCACCCTGCCCTCCAAAGTATTGAAAATGGGGGGAATATCCAGGATTTTGGGACATAGTTCCTATTGGAGGGGCATTTTCCTATCCTTCTCCTTCCAAACACAAAGAAATGTTGAAATGTGGGAACATCCAGGATTTGGGGATGTAGTTTTGATTTGGGGGAGCATTTCCTTATCCTTCCCCTTCCAAATAAACGAACAAATACATGGTAGAAAGAGAAGAGCAGCCGGAGTTGATGCTTTAATTCAGGTCCCATTCCACTCCAGATGGGTCTTTGGAGTGTTAGAACATTCCAACAGCTGCCTGCGTGACATCACAAACACAAACCCGTCTAGTTGTTCTTTGTCAACAACAAATTGTCACTGTTTTTTGTGTTGAATATATGCTGTATTGTAATTGATGGACCTAATAGGTATCTTAAGCCATTTGCACATAACACAATATGTATTTAATAAAAGTAATTGTTGAACTGAAATACAATTTAAATATTTTCGGGTGACCCCAAGAGAGTGGGGCTCGAAGCTATAGCTTGTTTAGCTTCTATGTAAATCCAGGAGCGAGTGATCAAAGCTGTCTTCTTGGGATCAAAATTGTGCCTTTCGTTAAGCAGGGTGACTGGAGTCCATGGCTGCAAAAAGCCACCCTCTCCCGGTACAGACCAAAATCACAGCTGAGCTCCCTCAATGACAACCAGCATGGGTACGAGAGGACATGGAAGAAAATGACTTGAGATTTGCTGGTGTTTTAAAATGCAGCACTTGCAAGTTATTCCTCACTCTCTGGCGGGTTTGGATTATCAGCCAAACACTCACACACTTTCTTTACCCCCCACGCCGAGAATAAAGAGCCGGAGACAGATGCTGGATTTGATGGCCACTTTATTAAAATATAACATATTTAAAACCCAACAAAAGGGGCTGCTAACTTGTCGTGCTGGTAGCTAAAAAATAAGGGATGGCGAAAGCCTGGCTCAGGTGTCACCCTCGCAAGGGTACCCATCAACACCAACCCAAAGGTCGAGACAGCTGGGCGCTTGGTCAATCAAAGCAGCTGAACACTCGGTACACCCGAATTAATGCCCGGCCGAACCAAGCCTAACTTCCCAGGTACAGGGCTAGCCATCCCGACCTACGTCCGGTCTGGTACCAATAGGCAAGGGATGCGTAGCACTGACCCTGCTGTCTCAGGCAGTCACCGAAGGCCTATCCTGCCTACTCCAGCACGACACCTGCCACACGGGGAACCTGGCTAGAACATGGTTCCACCGCCCCATTAAAGACAGGTTAGCAGCCCCCTAACTAAAAACCAAACATATTCCTCTATGGCCAAATCACTAAGGTGGACCCCATCTGATCTAAAAAACATGGGGCACCTGCCACATGACGTGACGGTGATCAATCACCAACCCACCCCAACACTCAACAAAAATGCGCCCGTAGGCGTAGCCTGCATAAAGGCCAAATCACAATCCGGATGTCCTTAGCCCCTCTCCAACCCACCTGGGAAGGAAGACCAGACAAACCGGACAGCTGGGCACCCCACTTCACAAGTGATAGGTCTTATCTAATCTGCACCCTGAGGCCCCCGTCCTCGTCTGGGTCAGATCGTTCTCACCCAGGTGCACCAGCAAAACATCAGGGGGTGGGTTGTCACGTAAAAATTCACTGACTATGGGCAGCAGCTGACCCCACCCCATACCTCTCTGGACAGCCCAGGCAATGCACACGTCTGGACCGAGGCCAAGACAGGAGCCGGCGCCACTGCGTTCAGTCCCACTTCTGGGCCCAGAAGAGGATGGAGTAGCCAATCACCAGGACTCGAAGAGCATTTTAAAATACAGCACTTGCAAGTTATTCCTCACTCTCTGGCGGGTTTGGATTATCAGCCAAACACTCACACACTTTCTTTCTGTCTCATACACAGACCTTTTTCATTCCCCCTCTCTCATACACACATCACTCCCCTCTCTCACACACAACTGTCACTCAGTCTCACCTCTCTTCTTTCTCTCTCACACACCCATCCTCTTCTCTCACACACAGATCTTCTCACTCCCTTCTCAAATACACACACCTGTCTCTCATGCAGTCACACCCCATCTGTCACAAACCCTCGTCACACACTTCCCTCATACACACTTCCTGCTTTCTTACACACCTGACTCTCACATGTAGTCACCCCCTTCTCTCACACACAACTCAGTCACACCCCGTCTTGTCTCTTTCATTTCCTTCATACACACATCTGTCTCACAATCACACCCCTTACTCTCTCGCATACAGACACAAGTCCCTCTCACACACACTCACCTCATACAGAAACTCCTCTTACACACACCACACATGCAGTCACACTCCCACTTTTCTCTCACACACACACTTCCATGTCTCATACACACAAGTCTCTCACACAGTCACACGCCCCCTCACACATGCACACACACCCTCATGTACACAAACATCTTTTCTCACAGGAACACCCCTTCTTCTGCCTCTTACAGACCTTTCACACACTCACACCCTCACACATGCACACATAAGCACACCCCTTTTCTCACACCCACACATACACACACATCAATTGCAGCAAAAGTTAGTCTCACAGAAGTTCTCCTCTCTCTCAGCACCTTGTGCTCAACTGCAAGCAGAATCTTAATAGTGTTATCTATGCCTTTCTGCTGTCCTTTGAACCAAGCATCCCAAGATACATCAGTGTACATTTCTCTTCTTATGCTTTAGTTCTGGCTATTTTCTCTTGAACTAGAAAAGCAATGCAGAGATGACATTTCCCAGATCTGCAAAGGCTGCTACTTCATCGGTTGTGATGGATTTGGGTGCTTCAGGTTACACACACACACAGTGCAAGAAACAGGTGAGCCATCATAGGCAGGGTGATTATACGTGATAACAAAAAAAAAAAGGTCAAGGGCCCCCCACAGTGATCATTTGCTACCTTTCTTTTCCTGTTACTATGCAATGCTTCTTATGTTTGGCTGAAAGAATAGAAAGTGTCCATTTCAAATATTTGCATGTGATACACAACTCTTTTTCGTTCTGAAGCAAATACTGTATATTAAGACCAACTTCAAGAGTACCTAAGCTTTGGGGGACATGCGCAAAAAACAAATTATGGGCAAAATCCAGAGTAACTACAGAGAGTCCTTGCTCTGGTGTAAGAACAACTTACTCTGGATCCCAATATGAATTTCCCATATGTTTTCACTAGGTGGTGCAGTAACTATGGGTGCACATAAAGTCTCTTACATGCTCCCGTAGTTACTCTGGATTTGGGGGTATATCATATTTATTAAACAAAAAAGAAAATGCTTTAAAAGTTTCTTAATGATTAACAGGATAGTAAATTTACAAAACAAGAAAAAGAGTCTTTGATCCCACTGATATTTTTATTCAAATTTTTTCATGAGAACAAAATATACTTCAAAATAAAGCTAACCAACATGATTATTTGAAAAAATACAAACAGTGTGCTGGCCAGAGAGGTATATCACTGAGGCTGCCAGTGTGTTTCGGCACTTAAAGCATCTCCCTTCCTAAACAACTAAGGGAGTGGTTTGAAAAGGGTACAGAAAGCACAAGAGGAACAAAATGTAGATACAGCAGAAGATTGCAAATGTGGCTACTCAGATTAACAGCCAACAGGGGAGATTTAAAAGCAGCCCATCGACTGTGAAGAAGTGAATTCAGTTTACACAAAAAGGTGCTGGAGTACACCACACCCGGCAGTGAAAGTTTTTTTTTCTGCTTCTCCTCAAAGGAAGACCAAGCAGACACCTCATCATTCCAGGACCGATCACAGGCTTAACGCCTACGACCACCAGCAATGATCCCCAATTAAAGCAAATAAACTCAAGTCATACAGAACAACGTTCCAATGGATACCAAACTGAGACCACCCAATATCGTATAGGTCAGAAAAACATTTGGTGCTCTTAGTTTTGAACTGGACCATAATGTCCTTATTGCATTTGTGTAAGTGTTTAAAAACTAAATCACTCTATGCATTTACCACCATTATACAATATATGTAATAATCATTTCAGAAAGGAATTTTCATGCTTTGAATATTATCTATTTCTTCTAACAAATAGATTTTTTCCCAAATTGCCTTGATCTAGTTTTGTTTTGTTTTCACAAACGTGAAAAACAAGTCAGCTGCTTATATTACAGTAGATAGTAAATGTACAATATTCTGTGCTTATCTTTGAGCTAACAATTTCCATTATCCCATTATCCAAACACACTTTTAAGCAACAAACATTGCTAAGTCTTCTTTTTGTACTGCATTTTCTATTCATTGCCTACAAAATCTTACCATCTCTTAGCAATTTTTTATTGTGCAGCATTTGCACGCATTACTCCTTTTTTAGTCATGCCCATCGTAGTCTGTATAACTCTGAAAGCCGCTGTGGCGTCTTTCATGAAGGTGAGATAACTTCTTCCAGACGGACTCTTGGTGGAAACTAGCACTGAAAGATCTACCCAGGCGCCCATGTTGTTTCTTGGAGATATTGTCCTCACTCTCAGATTTGGCTATACTTGGTACCTGCAACTGCGGTTGCAACTCTTGCCTAGCATTCCCAAAGGGGAAGTTCCAGGGACCAAATCTTTGCCAATTAAGCCTCTGAAGAGCTATGATGCAATGCAGGTTTCCTCCCACCTAAATTTAAGACAAAAACATATCACATACAAAGAAGTGCCGTTTATATGCTCACATACCAATTCAGAAAATTAGAACATTATCTAATCAGAAAATCAACTAAGCGCCTTTCCCATGTCTTCAACCCCCTCCATTTAAAGATATCTTGCTAGATATCAGAAGCCCACATAGAATGGCTTCTGCTTATCAGATCCCTACAATGCTCCAGTTAACTAAAAAACTACTTAAAATATGAAGCAGTCCCCATATTAATCTACCCAGGACATTGTGCTCTCAGAGCACGATACCATAGTCTTTCAAGACTGACAGATGCTAATGCATGTATGCCCAAATGTTCAGCCTATTCATGGTAATCTAGTTGTTTCTAGTTGCTGTACGTTTTCTGTTGGCTTCGGAAATTTTAAAATATATGCAGTGCTATAAGGAATATAAACTAATACAGAAAAAATTATTTTCATGAATTGGCTTCTAAATTAGCAGCCAATGACAACTTAAAATATAACCATTAATTTAAAAAACAAAACACAGAAGAAAGGTTCCTAAAGAGGGATTCTGGGATGGCCAATCATACAGGATGATTCAAGATGAATGGGACAAAAATTTAAGGTTGCTTGCCTTTTTGTCCCATTCATTTTGAATCATCCTGTTTCTGCATTTGTCACAAATGGAGATTCTTCAGGTTAACTTCTGCAACTGAAGAAAAAAGCAATGAATATTTCAGCTTCTACACAGATCAGTTTATTGAAACATCAGCCTCCAGTTCACTTCTATGACTTCATAATTTTTTAGTCATGTTTGAAAGACGTTTTCAAATCTTCATGTTATTTACAAGCCACATCAGAAATAAATGTAATATTATACCTTCTTGACCTTCATGTATGTTTTCCATTTTTAAACCACAAGTAAATATTTTCAGTTTCTAAATCAGTTATGCAGTGGCACCAGATTTTTTGTCCGGCAATTATAATTTATGCAAATTAGGCTATTTTTAGATGGTCATCTAAGGGTTAATATTCTTAACTAAGCAAATAGATCTAATGGATTTCTTTCTTGCAACCTCAGGACATACTGAATTTATATTATGTTTTATGAATTATCTTACCTTCTTTGTCTTCCGAAACTGAAGGCCCCTTTCTAAGTGCCGAATATCTAAATATTCCGGATTTTGGGTGTTTAAATCAGTTACAATATCTGCCCACCTATACAATAAGTTGGAAAAAAAAATCAACTCATTGAACTCTCCTGGGAAACATAGTTCTATCCTTGCTACCAAAAGCAAAGCTACAGAGTATAATATGCCAAGGCTACAGTTTTTAAAAAAGAATAGTTAAAACTGGGGTATTAAACATCTTTTACTCACAAATCCTTCCTAAATCAGCCACCCATTCATTCCCCTGCCATCAATGCAAACCAGAACAATGAAGGTAAGAGGGAGAGATGGGATGGAGAATGACCAAACATCTTTTTCCATCCTCTTTTAAGTTTTGTGTCCTGGAAAAGAACTAAAGGCTGCAAATCTAAACACACTTTCCCATTGAAGACAATGGGGCTTACTTTTGAGTAGACATATTTAGGATTGTGCTCTGTCCTTTATTGCCCTATGAAAGGGCAGTGCAGAGCTTTCTTGTAACGAATAAATTAAATATAATAAACTGTATGTAAAACTATATTGCCTGATATGTGTTATGTAGTATACATAAGTATTGTTAATAAAACTATATAGTATTACATAACTTAATAATAAGTAATATAGTGTTTACATTAACGACAAACGTTTTTAGCTTTTATTTTCTCATGTCCTACTATTACTTTTACTTGGATGTCCTACATTTTGAGATGCCCTCTTTTGTGATATTACCCTGATGGATCGACTTACACTTTGGTACCGGCATTTATAAAAGGGTTGGATTGGAGCAGGGTTAGGAGTGATAGATGGAAGTCAACACCTTTCATGTCCTCTACATGAACATGTTCAAAGTTGCCAAAGGTCGAGTTCAGGGGTCCACAAACCTCAACCCAGGAACCAGATGTGGCCTATGTCCAACCTTTGTTCCCCTAGGAGTCTCTGACCTAGCTGAACAGACATGATTGGAGCTGTGACAGTGGGGTGGAGACCCTGTCCTCCGTCCTCCCCTCTTTAAAACCCTCTTTAAAAAGACTAGTCACCCTGATAACTTCTGTCAAAAAACCAACTCAAGAGAGATACTCAGGCTGTTTTCCTGGGATTGGGTATATCAAAAAAGTGCTGTAAGGTACTTCTGCCTCACTCCTGGGACCAGTGCAGAGGCATACACCAACCTACCCACATCATCATGGGAAGACATGCCAGCTGAACCATTAGGATTGAACCATATCCTACAATCCAGAGTATCTACAGGAGCACATAAGAGACATTACATGCACCCGTAGTTACTGCACCACTTAGTGAAAACCTATGGGAAATTCATATTACAATCCAGAGCAAATTGTTCTTACACCGGAGCAAGGACTCCCCAGTTACTCTGGATTGCGGCCTGATCTCATTTAACACAATGGGACTTACTTTTTGAGTAGACAATAAGGAGCCCAGGCACCACAGTTTATTTAACTTCCAGCCATGACTTCCATCCCCACTTCCAGGGGGGATCCTGGACAAATTGTCATTCTCAGAAGGTGGTCCCAGAGTGAAATGCGTGAGAACCATTGTCTTACAGTTATCATGTTTGGAGTTCTACTTTATAACTGAGGCCACTTTGGGAACGAAATGTTTTTAGTCTACATCTAATCCTTATACAGGGATGCAGATAAGATCCAAGCTATGATTTTGGGCAAAAGCAATAATGACATCTTAAACTTCAAAATACCATAAGAGTCACAAGATTTCTGAATATTCAAAACATCATTAGAATAGTATTCTTATACAATTTTTGCACACACACACACACACACCACAACAGCAACTTTACAGAGATGCTGATGTTTCTAGGCATAAATATAGTAAGCTCATTAAAGCATACTCACTTTTTACAGTGAATAGTTGGGTGTTTTCTGCTTGGTTCTCCAATCAAAATCCAGTGTTCCACTTCTTGCTGCAAGAGGCGCCCCCTAGTGCATATCAAATGATGTGCATGTTTTATTATAGAAAGAAGTCTCATGACAACATTTTTAGGTTTTTGAATACCAACAATGCCAGTTAACTGCTTCTTTGCTACACATTACAGTTTTATTAATTCTCTATTAAGCACGATTGGCAAGATTTGAATATTTCAGAGAACCTGCATCACATTCAGGCACAAAAAAATTCTTCGGCTCCCAATACAGAGGTGCTTTGTAAGACAAACTCAATTCGTTCCCACAGAATAAACTTGAGACTGACTTTTTATTCTTCTTCATAGGTCCCATTCAGTTCCCTTTAGCCAAATGCTTTTATCCCTTGAAGCCCTTCACTGCTTCTCAAAAAACATAGCCTGAAGTTAAAACATTTTAAGTCAAGGACCCTCGTAGCATCAGATAGGTCATGAAACTCTTACTTGTATGCTTTACCAGGTTTTATTGAGGTTGCTTCAAATCCAATTGGACAAAAATAATGATTTTGGCAATGATAAATATAGGCCATCGATTCATCTCGCAGTCCTTGTGTCAGCTTTGTTAGAGCTCCTGAAGCTGTAAATTAAAATAAATGTTATTTTATGTGCTTAACCCAATGTTTCTCAAACTTTTAAGGAGATTCACTTCCTAAAAACGTTTTTGCAGTGGAGGGAATAGGACAGAAATTCAATCTCTAGAATTTTTTTCACTCATGCAGAGAAATGAGGATGCTTGCACTTACTTTTTCTAAATAAGTGCACTGCAGCAGGCTCCAAGGAGAACAGGTAGCTTTGTGCATCCTTCTCTGGGACTCCCCAATGCTTTGAATTTTTAAATGATACAATCTCAAAGCACCTCCTTGAAACTGGAGCACTGAATATTCCAAGGACCCCTATGGAAAGCTAAGCAGAGCTCACTGCAGCTCATGGAGCCTACTTCAACCCTATCTCAGTAAAAATGCAAGCACCCCCTCTTCAGGATGCAATCTGGGAATAGCATCCCTGCCTAACCTTTCCCCTTCCCCACGTCCCTTACAAGAGCAAGGGAAGCTTCACACAAATTGATGGGTCACAAGTCTGAAAATCACTGGCTTAACAAAAAGGTTTGAGGAACTTTCATGTTATCAAAACATATTAAAATAGAATACACAGCTTCTAAACACATCCTTATATCATCCATTAAATGGTTTCCCAGGTGGAAACATTATTATTAATCACCAAAAGTGGCTACTATCCTGAATCTTATTAACCAGTCTGCTTTTTGGACTGTTGCAGTATATTCATGTTTTGAAACATACCTCTAAAATTAGCAACTTACCTGTCTCTCCAGCTGTCTTGTTCTTCCCATGAGGTTTATACAGAAAATATGAACATCCTTTTACGTGGAAATGATCATTAATTTGTCTAAACCACCTGAAAAACACAATAGTGCAGAATGCTGTACTCAAAATGCAAAAAATTTAATAAAGCTCACATTAAGACAATATTTATCTTTATTGTTCTTTATGTATCAGACAAATACAAAATGGCTATGTTCACTGTTTATTACCAATCGTTTGGCAATAAACAACACGTAACATTATTATGGGAACAGCATAACGGGAACAACATTATGCCACCACCACTCAAAAAAAAGAAGGAGTCCACACTCCTGCATGGACTCTTTAGAAATAATCTAGATCAGCAACCAAAGATTAGGCTATCATTCAAGCCTCTCTATTTTAACTTTTTTCACTAGTGTGTGTGGGGAAGAACCACCTTCTGAAATGTTTGCTAAGCTCAAATATATATCAAACCAGGCTTATTCTGATCCTGGTGAAAATAGTGGTCCTGTGTTCCCCTTAACCTATCCTTTAATAAGACCCAAAGCACACTTGCTTACTCACAAGTAAATGCACAAGTGCAGCTCAGTTTTATTTTCCAAAGAGCTAATTACTTTTTCCTTGTCAGCTATCTGCTTGTCAGCTTCAGAACACACCAATAACCAGGTTGCAACCCACAGTTTAGGAAACACTTTTCCCTTTTCTGTCTCCTCCAGAGACAATTTTGTCTGTCCTTCCCACTGTAACATAACAGCTGGTCAAGCAATCACTGCCAGAGGCCTCACTACCATACTGCAATGTATTAGTTATATGTAGTAATCCAGTACAATAAAAATGTGGCTTGTTTTAAAAGTCTTTGTACATAGCTGAACACAAAACATTGGTTTATCCTTGTAATCTAATTCTACAGAGTAGAAGGAATATTGAATATACCATATTTACTTGAATCTAACGATCACCCTTTTCAGCTGAATTTAGTCTCCAAAATTGGGGTGCACATTAGATTCAAGTAAATACTGTATTTTGATTATGTCAGTATTAATGCTGCATTCCTAAAAACACTTTCCTGGAAGTGTTTTTGGAAGTCAACCCATTGGGGCTGACTTTTGAGTAGACATAGGTTATGATTGTGCTTTTAGGGCGCAATCCAGAGTAACTACGTGGAGTCTTTGCTCCGGTGTAAGAACAATTTGCTCTGGATTGCAATATGAATTTCCCATAGGTTTTCACTAGGTAGTGCAGTAACTACGGGTACACGTAATGTCTCTTACGTGCTCCCATAGTTACTCTGGATTGTAGGGTTAGTCTGTTTACTCTATTGTAATGAAAAATGTAGCATAAACCCACAGTCGTATTATTGTCATGTAACTTGTTTAATGCAGTAAAATTAAATTTTGCACCTTCGTTGCAGCAGTGCATTACACCCACCAGCAAACATTTTTTCTAATTTCAAGCCTTTTAAAATCAGGGTGCACATTAGATCCAAAATATGGATCCAAAATATAGATCCAAAATATCCAAAATATTTTATGTACAGAATCTGTATAAAAGTATATTATATATTTCATAAACTCAATTTTACCTCATTAGTGTAGTATTTCCAGTAAACGGACCAAATCTAATTTCTTCAAAAGGGGGTTGAAAACCCAATATATGCAAAGCTTCTTCTTGAGTAATGGGAGGCAAGCTGGTAAAACAAGGAAAACAGAAAAGAATAATAAACACAGTTTGTATATGTTTTAAACACACTTACTGAACCCAAAAGGGTCTCACCCCAAGAAAATATTTAGATAACTACTACAGAACAACTTACTTTCCAGCTCCCATTGTGCTATATAGAAAATTCCAGCAAGAGACTAAGGAGGAAATTCCACAAGAAGTCTTATATTGGGGTCGACTTATACAGTACCTGAAAAATATACATTCTTAATATAGACAGGCCATGCTTGCATTTTTTATAATTTGCGGCTGCAGAAATAATGTGTTTCACTTTTATTGCTCATAAATTATTATTATTAACAGAATACAATATAGCCTTCAACAAGAAGTTCAAAGTGGTTTAAAAAGAAAAATCAAATAAATAACAATGGCTCCTTGTCCCAAAAAGTCTCACTTATCTTAAAAGATGCAAAAGAAACCATAGTCAATTGCTACAAAAAGACCTCTCCTAGGGTGAGGAGAGCCAGTTACTCTTTCCTTGTTAAATAAAAGAGGAGCAGCCATTTGAAACAGTTCCTCTTACTAGTTAACAAGGATTAAATTAAAAACACAGGGAGGCATATCAGCCAATATCTTGCAAGTATATCATCTCTCTAACTGAAAAATAGTGCTGCTTTTCAAAATAACCAATTCTCTAATTTAAAGTATTTTGCTTTTTGTTTTGTTTTTTGTCTTTTGCTTGTTTTTTAAAAGTATTCAGTGGCATAACAAATTATAAATATTTATATAAATATTACCATCTCCGGAGATCTAACACTTTTCGTTGCTTTATGTCTTCAGGGATATAATGCTGAGGACATTCTCTGTACTGCTTACTTTTTTTTTCAACAAGTATTTTCTTGGTTCCTTGCTTCTTCATATTGCCTGTAAATTATGAATATTAAGATTAATATGAATTATTTGCATCCAATTTATAGGTACCGTATCTAAAACACGAAAGGCTATACTATTTATCTCAGAGCACTGCTTTCCTAGCAAACTACTGTAGTTCTAAAAATAACTTTATAATGGAATTTATACATTCCAAATGGCATACACTACAGCCCAACATCCCAAAATCTGACGCACGTGTTCTGTAAATGTATATATAGTTTAACGTAATCTAGGTTTAATTTTATCTAGGATGAAATATTTTGATTGGACACCTTTTGAAGAACAAACTGTGAAGCAGTATGAGGGCACAGTACAATACACAGGAAAATGGGAGTCATAAGGAGAAAAAAGATACATGAGTCATGTAAACTGAGATAAGTATCCAAGAACCATTGATTTTGAAGAAATCGAGATTTTTAATGCAATGTGCATCTTTCCACAACTAAGATAATGAGTTTTGAATTCTACTGACGTAAGTAAGAGTCCTCTCACTGTGAGTGTGTACTATGTTCTTTAAAAGTAAAAATGTTCAAAATCTCCAATTACACATAGCTCAACATAGACACATTTATAAAATATGCAATTTCTCAATTTTAATGCAGTTTGTTACCTTTAGCACAAAAAAGAACTAGCAAAAATTTGAATAGAAAGCTAAATTTGAATAGTAGATCATCTCAATCTATAGTAGTCTGGTCACTAATTCATAAGTCTGTAATTTTCAGTGACTTCAACAAATATATTTTATCATTAGAAAAGATTGATCTCAATTTGTCTCAGTCTAGATCACCCACTGTCATCGATAACTCCCTCCCAGGATCCACACTGTGCCACTTCTGTCTGTCTCTCTTCAGCTTGGTTTAACCTCTTAGTCTTCATCTCTAAAATATGTTAGAATGAAGCAAACTTAGGGTGCAATCCAGAGTAACGATGGGGAGTCCTTGCTCCGCTGTAAGAACAATTTACTCTTGGGTTGCAAAATGAATTTCCCATAGGTTTTCACTAGATGGTGCAGTAACTATGGGTGCACGTAATGTCTCTTGCGTGCTCCCATAGTTACTCTGGATTGTACGGTTAGTTGCTTTAGTAATGAAGTCAGTACTAAGTTAGGCAGAGCTGTGCCCTGCTTGTTTGTTTACATGCACTGGGAACAACTCCCTATGGTATCATACAGGGATCTTTCCCAACCCTATATGGAGATATCTGGATATTTGGATTTACTGTACACATTAAATTATCTTTGTCCTCCTTTTTGTCTTCCAACAGAATACAACCTCTTTAGCTTGTACATGTGTATATACATTAAGTACAGGAAACATATGTACTATCCGTATGTATTAAATAAAACATATTAAAAATATTTCATTAATTAGTTTACAATAAAACTTGATCATCTGAAAGGACAGTGTACCTGCTCGATTCTTCAAATCTGGAGTTGTTTCATTGAATTCAGATTTATCAATTTCCCATGCCAAAGGGAGCTTTCCAAGGCGTCTAGACAAACTTTCCAAGTTAGTATCCTCATTATAACCTATGTCTGATGATTCAGTTCGAATGCCAATAAAGCCAGGAGAATTATTTCCAACAGTTAAGGCAGGATTGTCTTGCAGGCAGGCACTAACTGTAGCACTTGGGCTTTTGCGAATAGATGGAACGTGATTTAAAAAAGCATAGTCTGAACAGATTGTGTAAAACTTTTCTCGGGTGTGAGTCACAGGACATCCCCACGGATAATGCCTGTCCCCACTAGATCCCAGAGAAGCAATTGAGGCACCTGCAGAACAAAATGGTTTTACAGTAACATGATGATTAACTTCTGAAACATTTCTTCCAGGTCCATGCTCATTTTCCCCAGAACCACTCTCAATTTGTGAGTCTACAATGTTAGGCATTGAACGAAAGTACAACGCTTTTCACAACAGTAAGAGCAGAGCGGGCCACTCCTCCTTTTAGTCTCAGAGAGTGTCTACATTGCTGCTTCCAGATTAATAAGATGGGTTTTGGAGTTTCTGAAAGAAAAAGAATGCATGTTATTCTTTCAGTTAATAATCAATATTAGAATTTTCTGCAATAGTTCTTCGGATTCATTTACATGCCCTACAATCCAAAGTAACTATGGGAGCATGTAAGAGACATGCACCCGAAGTTACATGCACCCGAAGTTATGGCACCACCTAGTGAAAACCTATGGGAAATTCATATTACAATCCAGAGTAAATTGTTCTTACACTGGAGCAAGGACTCCCTGTTGTTACTCGGGATTGCACCCTTTTGCTGAGTGTGCATTTGGGAGAAAAACATCTTGCATAAAACAAGTTTTCCTTGGATACGATCATGAGATAAAATGTGATATAGTGATTGTGAAAATCTATATATATATAACTGAAGTCACGGACTGACTCATCCATGCCCAGCCAAAACCGCCAGGCCTAAAAGCATGAAATTTGGGGAGGGTGTTCCTTCCATGATAGAAGCAACCACTAAGAATCAGTTTTCAGAAATTTCACATGGAAGGGGATGAAAAGGGGTGCAATAAGTTTTCCTCCATATACTTTCCATGGAAGAATCCCTGACTGATTCAAGCCCTGCCCCAAGCCCTGAACCTAAAAGTATGAAACACTGAAGACGATCAACATCCAGCCAATTTGGTGCCCAGTTCCTGATGCGTAGGGAGGGGATAGTGTACATGTGGAAATGTTGCACATAGACATGTTGCGCATGGACAGATGGTGCACATGAGGGGTGATGCGCATGGGGGAAATGACGCACAGGGGTGTGTTATGCAGGGGGGATGTTGTGCATTGGGGGTGTTGATGCACATGGGGGGATGCTGATGAGCATGGGGAGTGTGCACATGGAGATATTGCACATGGGGGGATGATGTGCATGCAGGGATGACTTACAAGGGAATTTTACTCCCGCAACATGGGAACGTTTTCGCTAGTTACTAATAATCCACTTTCTTTGAAGATCCACTAAAATAATGTAGGCTGAGAAACTCTACAAATGGAAAGCTTCCTTAGGGACTAGAATGCTCTTTCTGATCACGGACGTAGCTTCCATTTAAAGTGTTTGTGAATGACCAGGAAAGGACATGTTTGTAAGTTATGGAAAGTCAGCTTTGTGTGACTCATCAGGCTTCTAAGATCCGGGGACAGCCAGGACAATCACTTCTACTGTTGGCCTTCTGGTGCTATAAAATTATACATGTCATATTGTCATCTGGAGCAAGGTCCTGCTTCAAATTCATAATGAAAACCAATTCTAAGTTGATACTGTCTCAGCTTTCTCTGGGCCTTTGCCATTGTTTTGTAGCCCATTCCTTCCACTAGAAAGGTTTTCTGCTAAAAACCTGCTGTTTTTTGTTAGCAAGATGCATTTTGTCTGTAGACATTGCAGTACTCTGAGTGGCAGTCCAACTAATTCCTCTCCTGCTGAAGCCTCCCTCTTAAGAAGTAGGCAAATTTCAAAACTAGCTAAACCAACAATCATATTCCTATTTAAAACTATCCTCATTTCCAAATTGATGGAACTTACTTCAAGACAAACTGAAAAAACCCTGTGGCACTTGGGAAAAAAGTCTTGCCAACTGGTCACCAGCTCCTACCAACAAATACATAGCTATAGCACTTGCCTTTCTGCTGGATTCTGATTCCAATTTACCGCAAGTTACAGGGTAAGTGGTTATCTGAGAGTCTGTACTGTAGCAACTTGTGTCCAAGAGCAGCCCAAATCCTCCTGATAAGTTCAGTTGTAGGCAACAACCATCCCTTGTTTGACCCATCTTAGCAACTGATGTTTGGCAACATATTGCTTTTGAGCACAGTAATTATCTTAGGTAGCTTCTGTTTATAGGACTGTCCTTCCTGAACATATTTATGTTCTCTTTAAAAAAATACCTGAAAGCATCAAAATAATCTAAATCAGTGTTTCTCAACTAGTGGTGCAGGCACCACCAATGGTACTAGAGGTGGTGTCTGGTGATGCTCTCTGGTGCAGGGACACTGGCACATGCCTGTGCACTTGCCTAACTTCTCCAGGAGTGGGGCAGAGCCGGGGTGACCATATAGAATGGAGGACAGAGTGCCTGTACCTTTAACCATTGCATAGAAGAGGGAATTCAGGCAGGTGCTGCTTTTTAAACTGTTGAGCTAAATCTGCCTCAATTCCCTATTCTATGCAATGGTAAAAGGTAGAGGCCCCCGTCCTCCATTTTATATGGTCACCCTGGGCAGAGCATAGCAGGCCTCCGTCAGTCTTGGAAGACTATGGTATCGTGCTCGGCGCTGCATACGCATGGTGCAAAGTACGAAAGCCTGGGTTAGATTGTTATGGAGGATAGGCTGTTACCCAAGCAGCAAATCCACCCTCTCCACACCACTGAATTAGTCCCATGGAAAGGCAGAGCCAATACGATTGGATCCAGCTGGCGTCGCAGAGCTGGGCTAAGGACAGGAGCTCACCCTGTCTTGTGGGACTGACCCGGGTCTCGAACCCTGGCCTGCTGGTTAACAAGCACAGTGTCTTAGCCACTTGCGCCACCCACAGCCCGGGCAGAGCATGCACTGGCTTTATATCTAGGCCTCAGTGTCTGCCCCCAAACTGAAGGATGCAGCACATGCCCCACTGGCACAGCTTATTGTAAGATTGCACCCTCAGTCTTTTGTGCCTTTTATTGCTAGGGAAATCAATTTGGGCATCCATTTTCTTTACTTCTGCCAGCAATTGGGTATCCTTTATTGACAATTAAACAATCAGATCTATGTATGTTCACAAGAATTAGTTCCTGCTAACTAGGCAAGAGGCACATTTTAAAGTGGGTGCTCTTCTTTTACTTAGCTACAGGAACTGGCCCTTCTCCCCACAGCAGTGTCTTTACTAGTAGCTGTCTGCTGGTGTTCGTTGGCATCTTTTCATAATATGAGTCCTGGTGGGATAGGGAGCCATTAGTTATTTGATTTCCTCTGTAAAACAACTTTGTAAACTTTCATTAAAAAGCAGTATATAAATACTATCAATACTGATGATGGTAATATTTTTGCAATCAAGCAAATGTTATTGCCTGGTTTTTTTTATCCAGACTTCAGGTCCTTCCTAAGAACCTAGGAGGTTTTTATCCTATTTGGCTGTTATAAATATCCAGCTTAAGCAAGGTTACTTGCAGCAGCCCTACAGACTCTGGCGCTGGTTGCTCAGCTGAAGATCCTGAGTATTATGACCAACTCCCCAGGAACTGGCTCAGTCCTTGTTGATCTGGGTGTGACCATTTGTTTTTTCCACACCATACTAGGAACGGTTTGGGACACATTTGGTCCAATATCTCAGCAAAAGCATGTCTGGTTTGGGTGGCCCTATCCAACTAAGCCCTCTGCCTTACTGAACAGAGGAACAACTACAAGGTACAATGAGTCCCTTGGGGGGGATGACAACAATGATGTTTGGGATAGGATTGCATCCTTACAGCCCATCCTAAGCATGTCTACTCAAAAGTAATGCCCATTGTAGTCAATGGGGCTTACTGCTAGGAAAAGGATAAAGGATTAAATGATGATTAACAATAGGTATATATATATAGGTATATATAGGGGTGTGTGTATGTATATATATAGGTAGGTATATATATATAGGTGTGTGTGTGTGTGTGTGTGTATACACACACACACGTATATATAATATATATATATACACATACATATATTATTTATATACATATATATACATACATATGTATATATATGTATATATACATATACATATATATATATATATATATATATATATATATATATATATATATATATATATATATATAGTATGTAAGTATTATTTATTCAGTATTATTTATTCAGCATCACTATCATTCACTATAAGCAGCATAGTCCAAACCCCCATCTAGTCCAAGATCCCAGTTCCCTGCACTGCTTGTAGGGTGCCATTCCAAGCCTGCTTACCTGGGAGCAGGTCCCATTGAGTCCAATGAGACTTACTTCTGAGTAGGCCTGCCTGGGGTTGGGCTGGGTGTTGGCAGGCAAGGATGGAGGAGAGGTGATTCCACTGGCCCTGCTGCAGAACAGACTCCCCTGAAGAGGGTGACCATATGCTATACCAAAAAAGGAGGACAAGGCCTGTGCTCACCCTGGAGAAGGAGGATTTTTCCAGGACACAAGGCTAGAAAAGAGGACGTGTCCTGGAAAAGAGGGCAGGTGGCCGCCCACCCAGTGCAGGGCAGGAGGCTCTGCTCAGCTGCATCCCTCCAGGCAGAGCCATGCCTTCCATGAGGGCTCAGCTCTGCTCCCTTCCCTTCCCCCAGGGAGTCCCCAGCTCACCCGGTGCCGCCCCAGGTGGAGGGCAGGCCTACCCCGAGCCTCACCTGCGCGGACGGCTGTGGCTCCCTGGCGGAGGAGGCGGCGGCAGCAAGGCCCGTCCAGGCCACTCCCTCCTTGCCGGGCCTCCGAGGGACATCCCGCAGGCCTCCTCAGGCGGAGGGAGAGGCGAGGCTGGTGAAGGCGGCACCTCCTCCTTCTCCTCCTCCAGGACACCGCCCGCCTCCCTCTGGTCCTCCCTCTGCTTGGTGGCTGCAGGTGGCCTGAGGGAGCAGCAGCACCGCTGTCCTGTCCCTGATTACTCACGGGTAACGCCCGTTGTAGTCAATGGGGCTTACTCCCAGGAAAAGGTGTACAGGATTTCAGCATAAAAGCCCATCCTAAGCATGTCTCTCAGAAGTAACTCCCACTGTAGTCAATGAGGCTTACTCTGTAGTCAATAAGGCATCCTTACAGCCCATCCTAAGCATGTCTACTCAAAAGTAATGTCCATTGTAGTCCATGGGGCTTACCCCTAGGAAAAGGATAAAGGATTGCATCCTTACAGTCCAATCCTAAGCATACCTACTCAGAAGTAACACCTATTGTAATCAATGGGACTTACTCCCAGGAAAAGGTGTACAGGATTTCAGCATAAAAGCCCATCCTAAGCATGTCTACTCAGGAGTAACTCCCACTGTAGTCAATGAGGCTTACTCCCAGCAAAGGGATAGGATTGCATCCTTACAGCCCATCCTAAGCATGTCTATTCAAAAGTATTGTCCATTGTATTTAATGGAGCTTACTCCCAGGAAAAGGCTTGCAGCCTTACAGTCTAATCCTAAGCATGTCTGCTCAGAAGTAACTCCCACTGTAGTCAAAGAGGCTTATTCCCAGGAAAGGGATAGGATTGCATCCTTACAGCCCATCCTAAGCATGTCTACTCAAAAGTAATGTCCATTGTATTTAATGTGGCTTACTCCCAGGAAAAGGTTATAGGATTGCAGCTTTACAGTCCAATCCTAAGCATGTCTACGCAGAAGTAACTTCACTCAATGCAGCTAACTGGATTAGAAGAATTATTGGATTGCAGCATAACAACTCAATCCTATGGTTTATTACCAGGCATGGATAGGATTTTATCTTAAGGCTATTCTTTCCTGGGAATAATCCCCATTGACTATAATGGGGCCTTCTTTTGAGTAGACATGAATAGGATTGGACTCTGTCTCCTGAGTTCCCCTTCAATGTGGAGGTGAGGTTTGGGGTGAGGAATGAGTAGGTTGTCAACTAACTGTCTTTGAGGATGTGCAAAGGGATGGTGTCAATGGGGAGCAAGGGTGTGGGGTCATCCTGCTTGGCCTCATCTCCAGCCAAGCAAGGACAAGGTGGCACGCAGGGTGACCATATAACTGCAAAAGAAGGCAGAGCCCTCCCAAAATGTAGGACACCCAAGAAAAATGTAGGACATGACAAAATAAAAGCTGAAAAACTAATGCAGGTGTCCCTCATAAACAGTGGAAAAATACATGGAAAGACCCACTTCCAGGTTTCTTGCTCCTCCATTGGTTCTCGTGGAATAGAGTTGTGCCTCGATAGCTGCAGGGTTTACTATCGTCTGATACCAAAAATGGGTTTACTCTCGTCTGATACTAAATAAAATAAGTTTAAAAAATTTAAAAAGGTGTCCCTTTATAATGGTTTAAAAACAGCTTTTCTTCCTGTTGTAGAAAAGCAGTCAGCAATTATAAATGCAAAGAATCTGGTCTTTGCCTGGCTTAGGCTGCAATCCTAAAGACACTGACCCACTGAACACAATGTGGCTTATTTTTGAGCAGACACGGTTAGGATTGTGTTCTCCGCTAGATTTTAAAACTCTTACTTGCAGGGGCTGTTTATATTGAGTCAAATCTGTATAAAAAATCTAACAATATTGGGCCTGTATATTGTTTTCATGTGATTAATTCAAACGCTACATTGTTTTGTTTTTATTTAGTGTTAGTTGTGTTCGACTCTTTGTGACTCCATGGACCACAGCACGCTAGGCCACCTTGTTCTCCACTAGCTTCTGAAGTTAGTCCAAATTCATGTTTAAAATATTATACTACTTCTTATTAAATTTAAAAATATTGTGTATAATCTATCGCATATAATTTATTAATGACTAAAAGGTTATATGCTACCTGCTCACAGGGGAAAAGAGGAGAATGAAATTTATATTTCCCAAAGACACAAAGCTGAAAAAAGGTCATGTCTTGGAAAAAGAGGACATCTGGTCAACCTGATCCCTTGCTCCTTTGGAACTATGGCTGCAATCCTAAAGACACTTTCCTGGGTGTAAGACCCAATGAACACAATGGGGCTTACTTTTGAGTAGACATGGTTGGGATTGTGCTCTAACTGTAAATCATAAGTAGTGGTTCTTCCTTAGATCATCTTGAATGTAATTTTCCTTTTGCTCCAACTTCATGGAGTGTGTTTGTTAACATAATGACACTGCTCCAAACTTTCAAACTATTGATGGACTACAAATCCCAGCATGCCTGTTGAACCTGGGAAGTGATCACTGGGACTGGAAGAAGTATTGCTGGACCAATGATCCCTTTCTCCACTTAGAGCAGAAGGGCTCAGGCAAAGATGCTGCAGGAGAGACAAGAGTAGCAGCAGAAAGTCAAGACAAAGAAACTAGACTTGGAGGCAGCTTCTGATCTTTTATTATTTGGAATTGTATATATCTTTTATTATTTGGAATTGTATATTGATATATCCTCAGGAACTGTATAGAATAAAGAAGCCCTTTTTTCCTCATTTTGCAAAAGAAGTGGAGTCCTTTTAAACCAAACCAACACAGAGCTCATAGCACTTGGACCATAATTGAGGTTGTAAAGCATTGAACTTTCTTCAATCAATCAATCAATCAATCAATCAATCAATCAATCAATCAATCGTAGTTATATACCGCTTTTCAACAAAAGTTAGTACTGTACACTTTCTACCTCCAGCAGTGCACTATTTTCTTTCTTTCCTTTTTTTTTTTTTGCAGTATTTATTTCCGACGAGGAAATTCTGTAAATGTTTAGCATCTGGTTGACTTGCTATTTGCCTTTTGGGACAATTGTTCTTGTGTTTCCTGAATCAGCTGGAGGAAGCCAGCTCAGTCCTGAGAACAGTTTAATATGGGGACCTGGCCTAAAAGCAGATGTGGTCCTTCCGGCTCGATATTTTTATGTCCAGGCTGTGGACTCTGAAGGGAAGAGGTAAGCAGAGCTGTTTTTCAGATCAGCCTTAAAAAAAATTGGAAGGGCTGATACAAGATGACCATATACTGTATTCTCTTTTTCTAGGATATGTCCTTTTTTAAAGCCTTGTGTCCTGGGAAAAATCTTCATTGTCCTCCTTTTCCTGTTGAGCAGTCAAGCATGTAGCCTTTTTGTAATTAATGAATTATATGTAACAAATTAAATGTAATATTTACATCTATTAAGTGGTAATATAGTGTTTAGGTTAACTACATGAAAGGACAAAAGAATGTTTTAGCTTTTATTTTGTCACGTCCCACTTTCTTGTTGTGTGTCCTACATTTTGGGGCGCCTTGCCCTCTTTTGGAGTTATGAATTATGGGTCACCCTACAATTGGGCCATCAGTCAGGAATTATAACCACTGCAGTGACTTGGACAAGTGTTTTCTGTGCAGTGATTTTTATGCAAATATGTTTTGCAAATACATATGTATTTACATTTAAAATTATACATTTAAAATGTATTACATTATACATTCAAAATACCTGAGAAAGAGGAGTTTGTCCTTATTTGAGTGTCGTATCATAACAAAAACAGAAGAGAGTGTGTTCTGTGTTGCACTTACAAATTCCTTGAAAAGACGGTTGCATAGAAATTTAAAAAATACAGTACTGTCATACATGCTCTTCTCTGTATTTTAGCCATCACTAAATGAGTGCAGGTCTTCATCAGCAGTTTGATACACTGTTATGTAGCAGATTTGTCTGTGAAGACCCTGTGCAGATGGTTAAGAACATAAGAAGAGCCTTCACTGGATTGGGTTTTGGCCAGTGATGGGCTAGAAAAAAATTAACAACCGGTTCTCTGCCCATCTGGCAGCCACTTTTAAATGGCTATTTTTAAACTTTATATGTCCTGTCTCTCATTAACAACCGGTTCTGTAGAGTAGGTGCGAACCTGCTGGAGCCCACCACTGCTTTTGGCCCATCTAGTCCATCTCCCTATATCACACAACAGCCCACCAGATGCCTCGGGGAGCACATTGTTACCACTTCCCTGTGAGATTGCTATAACTTGTCAAGCTGACTTTATGTAGTTTAGCTGATGCATAAGGGCACAATCCAGAGTGAGGGCAGTGAGGAGAGCCCTAGCTGGGCTACCCCAACTATTCTGAATCCAGAGCAGAAAGTTAGGCTGCATCCAGAGTTAGGAAGCCTGCGCTGCCCTGCCTGCTCCAGAGCATGCTCAGTAGTACCAAGCAGTGGCACCTGGGGAGGGCTTGCTCCTGCGGAGACCCCCCTCAGATCACACTGAACAAGGAACAGCTGTGGTGCCTGCCTTATAAGGAGTCCCTGATGAGATGCCAGCACAGTCTACAGCAGTGGTTCTCAATCTTCCGAATGCCATGACCCCTTTATAAGTTCCTCATGTTGTGGGGACCCCCAACCAGAAAATTATTTTTGTTGCTACTTTATAACTGTAATTTTGCTACTGTTATGAATCGTAATGTAAATATCCAATATGCAGGATGTATTTTCATTGTTACAAATGAAATGTGTGTTCTATGCACACATTGAACACAATGGGATTTATTTCAGAGTAGGCATGCATAGGATTGGGCCCTGAGGCTGCAATCCTATCCACATTTACATGGGAGTAAAGGCCCCCTGACTATAATGGGATTTTTTCAGAATAGGCATGCATAGGATTGGGCCCTGAGGCTGCAATTCTATCCACATTTACATGGGAATAAAGGCCCCCCCTGACTATAATGGGACTTTTTTCAGAATAGGTATGCGTGGGATTGGGTCCTGAGGCTGTCAGTCAGCCCCAGTGCGCGAGCAGCTACAGCCAGAGGTCTGGCAAGCCTGACCTGGCCCCCTGCACCAGGGGTTTTTAGGCGACCCCCAGGAAAGCTCTAGGCGACCCCCAAAGGGGTCCCAACCCCCACTTTGAGAAACGCTGGTACAGTGAGTACAACAGGCTGCCATATCCTGAAGTTGAGAGGCAGGGGTTGCGGATAGGCTGGCCAAGAACTCAGATTTTTGGTCAACACTGCCATTCTTACTCAGGCCTTATCATGGACTCCTATGGGTCTACTCATTACTATACCTGCTCCTGAGGTGGTGTAACTCTGAGGAACTGGAAGAGGGCATGTCTGCCCTGGAAACAGGCTCTAGATACAGAGTAACTGCTCTGCCCTAGGCAATGCTAAACATGCCCTCAATATGCCTCTCCTGAACTGCGTAGGCTGGCCCTGTTAGGGCAGCCCAGGTCCACCTGTCTCCGGGCACCCTATGTTGCTTTAGGCTGCCCCAAGCCTTTTCCAGAATAACTAGGGTGGAGCATCTTGTAGTTGGGTCAGCCCAGTGATAGGGTAACCCAAATGCACTTCTGGATTGTGCCCTTAGTGTGTTAAAGTTAAAGCTGCAAAATTCCACTTTTCTTTTGGAATGAATTTTGCTACTTTAGTTAAAGTTTTTTAATCTTCCAGGACTGTGTGGAACTTCAGTATCTTATTAGGGTCCCTCGCTGAGAACATCAGCAGACAAGTGTCTTTGAACAGGTCGCTCACCACTAACTGCCCCTGTGGCTCAAATGTAGTGTTGCTGGTATTCTAAGGTGTACCTCCAGTTTATGCAGAGTCCAAACATAGCTAACACCTGAAATGTCACATTGAGGATGCAATCCTAACCATTTTTGGCTGACCTAACACACCTGGCATATCTTCCCTTGGTGGTGTGAGGAGATTAGCATATGCCTGGACACTGGCCTAACCTTGCCAGAAGTGGGGCAGAAGACAGCACAGGACTTATGCCAGGGCTGATGCCGCCCTAATTAGAGGTTAGGATTGCAGCCTAAATTGCATGTTGCATAGGCATAAACCTACAAACCCACTGCAATTTGAAAGGGTTCACTAGCAAAGAAGTCAGTGTGGAAACTGTTCTTGGCAACTATTTCAAATGCCCAAGAGATTCAGTAACCCTTAGGTGACCATTTGGATCCAGAGTCTGGAAATTCAAATTTATGCAAATTGGGCTATTTTTAGATGGGATCTAAGAAATCTAAGACCTGGAAAATCTGAGACATCAAAGATTCAGGTTCAACTTGCTCCTTGGCCTTGAATTTTCCTTGGTGACCCTGAGCCAGTTATTCATAATAATAGGTAGGTGTTATGAAGGCAGCAAGGTAGATGTTGTGAAGTCAGCAAGATCGGAAAAGCTAACGTGGGGGGTCTTCAAACCCCAGTCCTGGGACTAGATGCGGCCCTTGGAAAAGCCTTGTAATCCTCCAGAGGTGCTAGAAACTGCTCTTCACACCTCAGGAAGGTATTTTGAGTGCTGGCGAGGCTGCACATACTGTATCTCTTTTTTCTGTGTATGAAAGTGTTTATGTACTGGTTTGAAGATCACCCTCTTTGCATGTGTTGGAAGTGTTTATGAACTGATTTAAAGTCATTCATTCACAAGTTCCATCATTAATATATTCATTCATGTAAATTTATTCAAATTTGAAATGTAAATCATTTTTTCCGACCCCCAACACAGTATCGGAAAGACTATGTGGCCCTCCTGTCAAAAAGTTTAGAGACCCCTAAGCTAAAGCATGTAAGCCACCTAAAACACCTTTCAGGGATGGAGTATAAATCCCTTAATTAAATAAAATCTCTTTTTTTGCCCTTTTATCTGGATTGTTGTTTTGATTTCCTGATTTCTTTTTGTTCCTTGCACATAGATTTACTGCCTCTCCTGGTGAAAATGCATTTCAAGTGAAAATCACAGCTCCCGAGGAACAGTTCACACGAGTTGGTGTGCAAATATTGGACAGGAAAGATGGTTCCTTCATTGTGAGGTACAGAATGTATGCAAGCTACAAAAATCTGAAGATTGAGGTTCAAGCCAAAGATAAACACATTGACAAGTCTCCATATTTTTTAAAAGGTACCAGTATGGCAAATTAATTTGAAACTGATTCCTAAAATGGTTAACTTTCAGTACTTGTGTACAGCTTGTCAAAAACTGCTGGGGCGTTTTAGTGCTCTGTAAAAGGGACAGAATATGGCCTTATTTATAAATGAAGCATGTCTCTGATTTTCATCCAGGAAAAGCATGTATCCTAGGAAAAAAGGGAAAACATTGTGTTACACCCTTCTGTCTTGAACTGTCCTGAGAACACAGATATCATACAGTTGGTTAAGGGATCTTTGTACATTCTGAAATATATTGGATATGTATCAGAATCTTGCTTCATTACAATACTATGTAAAAACTGTATTGCCAAAATAGCAGGCACACCCATCAGAGAAAATAATGATATCAGTATGAACTGTATACTGAAAGCCTGAAGACATGTTATTCAAATTCTTGGCCTCTGGATGTATTGGTTAATTAAGCTTTAGATTTTTTTTTTGTTTCCTTTAAATTTCTGATTTAAATTTAAAGATTCAGTAACACTCCCATGAAAGCCCAGTGCCAGATTCAGTAATACCATTAGATAGAAAAATAAGATTCCCTGCTTGTCATGAAAGGTGGAATATATTTATTAATATCATGTAATAAATTTCAGATGCAGATAGTGATTCTGATGTAGAGCAGACCTTAATGGAGTTGGGTCAGCAGTCCTCAGAGATTCTGCTACCTCAAGCTGACCTGAGCTTCAGTCTGAGACTGCAAGAACTTTGTAGGAAACCCCAAAGGAAATGGATGGGTTCTGCCATCTTGAAATCTGGCACTGGGCTTTCCTGGGAGTAAGTCTGATAGAAGATAATGAGACTTCCTTCTGAATAGACATGGAGAAGCTCTGGCATCACATCCCAGTTAAGTTTGACAGAGGTCTGCTACTGAAAATGCACAGGCTTGACTTTAACAGTATTGTAGGGAAACATTGGAAAAGCCCTGTGTGCCTTTGGAATTCAAATGCAATGTATAAGTGAAAATAATATTATTCCCTCAGTAGTATTCTATTTTTAGGTAGCCTCAGATAAACACAGGTGGTAAGAGAAATGTGGTTTTACACAATCAAATACAGACAAGTATGTTAATCATACTAACATGAATTTCCATTGCATTTATTTTATTTTTATTATTATTATTTATTCAATAATTATTTTTATGTTGTATTTTACTATCACATATCTTGGGCACTCCATTGTGGAAGAAAGGCAAAGTAGAAATGGTTAAATAATTGAAGGCTGCAATCTTAACCTAGGCTGGCCTAATTCATAGGTCTTCCCATTCCCATGGTGTTGTAGTGGTGCAGAAGTGCCTTATGGCTCTGTTGTGACACCCCGATTTCAGCTCTGGGCTTAGGCTGGCTTAAGTGGAGCTTAGGATTGCATTGAAAGACACTATTCAATTTGATCCAGCTAATGTCTTCTGATGCACATTTAAACCAACATATTGTACTCAGGTCCTGTCTACCATGAGAACTGTGATTGCCATCAAGAAGACAGCAGTGCTTGGATGGAAGCGATGAGTTGCCCTCAGACCATTCCACAGATTCAGAGAGATCTGTCACATTTTCCTGTGGTTGATCCTGATAAAATTGCCAAAGAAATACCCCAGCGGTTTGGGCAGAGACAGAGCTTGTGCCATTACACCATAAAAGATAACAAGGTATGTTCTGTGGGTAAAATCTATATAAAAGTAGCTAAATTGGCTATTTTGTTAAAGTATTTTTAAAGCAAATGTTACAATTATTTAAAAAGCTTCTGTAAGTAAGTGGCTGGCAGGTTACCTAGAAAAGTATTACAGTACTGTATAGCAGCTATTCTAGGACTCAAGTCAAATAGAATATGCCACTCAGTTGCCATATACAAGTTCTTGGCAGTCAAGCAGAAGGAAAAATGAAAAAGCTAAGAGTGAGCGAAACAGGTAAAGAACTCGAGGATTACCATAGCAGAGGAGTTCCCAAATATTACAGAGCCATGACCCATCCATATGGTTGGTTGCAACACTCCTAATAGTGGTGGAGGCCTCTTCCAGTCTAGTGACCCACTCTGCAAGCCTCAGAACGGCCCTCCAAAGCCACATAAGCCACTTCTGGTTTTCAGAAGCAAACAAGAAATGGGATACTGACGCTTCAGAGGACCATTCTGAGCCCTTCAGAGGTCTGCAGTGTGGGTCCCAAGGCCAGGACATGTACGACTTTGTCCTATTGGACTGGACTGTCCGGTCCAATAGGGCCATGTCCAGCCAATTCTGGGGGGGTGGGAGGCCAGTGGGGGCAAGTGGGGTCACTTATGGACCACCGCAGCACTGTGCTGGCACCCAAAAAGTAGGCCAGGATCATCCCAAATTTTTTTTTAAGTTTGGATTTTCAGCAAACTGGTGGCTGGCACTGTTTTTAAGAAAGTTGCTCATCAGTTAACTTTTTTGACTACTTTTGTGTTCTCCATTAACTCCATCTAATGTTGTAAAACATGCCAGGTCTTGGTAATCCTTTTTTGGGATCTTTTCTGAATGTTTCTACCAAGAACTTGATAAATTGTTGTTGATGCCCTGGCTCACTTTTTAAATAATAGGAGGAGCAACAGCAGAAAGATTCATTGTGACCACAGATCCGGCATTGTGACCATTGATCCGGCAAAAGTCCATAGTCCTGAAGCTTAGAAAGTGAAACCAGGGTATCTAATTTATTTGTGATTAAAAAAAAAATTCAGGAGCTTTGAAGGCCATTTCGTTTTGAAAAGAAGAAAAAAAACTAATTCAACTTTTGAATTGTTTTAGGTTTATATAAAGACCTATGGTGAACATGTAGGGTTTAGGATTTTCATGGATGCCATCCTCCTTTCTTTGAGTAGAAAAGTGAGTATATCTTCAATACATTCTAATTACTGACCATTCCCTTTTTCATTTTGTTTTGAGGAAGATCAGTATATTGCATTCACTTCCATAAACATGACATTTTCACATGTGGATACTAACCACCCATGGATACTGTGGGTGTCCACCAATAATTGAATCTGTGGGAAGGGCCTAAAGGACCTCCTTGACATGACCAGAAGTTGCTTTCCGTTGTGTCCAGGGGGTGTTCTTTGATGCAATGTGGATTCATTGAGGCACTCCAGACATGGGGTTGAGTTGAATTCATGGACCTATTGTACAGTTTTGTTTTATTTATTGGTACACAATTTTGTTTTAATTTTTCCAATCCACTCTGGACTTCATGGAGCAGAATTTGATATTGTCATTAACTGCTTATGCACTAGGGTTTGAGGGATTGAGGGAGCTTTATGCATGTTATTTCTAAGCTCCTTCAGAGTACACACAGAGAGGGGATTAACTTTCTCCTTCCAGTAACAGCTTCTTGTGCCACATTGAATGCAAGGTCTTAGCGTTCAGAAGTGTTTTTCAGAGACTGTGATGGGCCACACGAGTGATCTGCAAAGTCCTGGTCCGTGCACAGAACACTGATTCTTTTGAATCCCAGCCTATATAAATACTAGATGCTTGCAGGATGTGTCATAAGCAAAAAAAAAAACCAAATCCAGATGACTTGCGAAAGCGAACAGCACTCATGTTTCTTGGGTAAAGTAAAAAAATCTCCAGGGTCTCTAATGTAATAATTTCTGCTTGATTCCAGGCCAAAACAGAGCGTCATCTGTAGCTGTATGGAACTAGGGAATGTTGCAGGCACAACTTCTCTAGTGCAGTGCTGCACTGATGAGGGAATTTATGACCTGCTGAACTGCCACATAGTTAGAATCATTAAGGCAAAGTGTCAGTTACTCTCTCCTTACTCCATAAAGCTCAAGAGACATACGCTTCATTTTCCCACTCAAACGTCCTTAGAAAACCCATGGCATAATCTTAACCCCCCAAATGAGGCCAGCACAAGTCCTATGCTGGCCTGGGGGTGTCGCAAAAGTGCCGAAAGGCCCTCCTGCACCACTCCTGAGGGAGAGGTTAGGCAAGTGGACAGACAAGTGCTGGCCTCCCAACGCCACCATGGGAATGGGGAGATGGGTGAGTTCTGCTGGCCTAAATTGGTTAGGATAGTGCCACTGATGGCTTAACTATATTCGGTATCCCATGTGTAAGCGTTTCTATCTGGCAGTTTAGGTGAGCTTTGTTGGAAGCTGAATCAACTCAGCAGAGTGATGACCACAGAGCATCCCCTTCTGTGGTTCAGAAGCCTTTCTCTCCACTCCGGCTGTTTGCTTAGACGCATGCAAAAATCAAGTCTGAGACCAGAATTAAAACTTTAGAATAGGTTTACGTACAACTCATGAAGGTTTATATTTACAGCATCTGGTGAAGACCAGAGTTGCCTAACACTTGAATGGACCAGAAGCACTAAAGCTGCTCCTGCATGCATGTGGGTTTGGGGGCTGGTGAAGAGCCATGTGCTGGTGAAGAGGGGGCTGGTGAAGAGCCATCTGGACAGAGAGGAAGAGGAGAAGGGTCCAAACGACACCTCCTGCAATTGTCACAGAGAGGGGACAGGTAGAGAGGTCAGTCAAGGCAGAGGGTGGTTCACTGCCCACTTCTGATACATGCAGGTCGGTGTTGTCTCTTTTCTTCCCAACAAGCTTTCTATCTTTCAGTCATGATGAAACCATTTCTATGAACTCACAGTCCACCCCAGGCAAGCTTAGGTTCTTGGGCCTCACTCTTGACACATGTGAATTGGAAGCATGATCCGAGAACAAACTTAGCACTCTCCTCCAGCTTCAAGTTTGCAATGAAAGATTGCTAAACTGTCTTCTTAATGGAAATATGCCTGCCATGAACATCTAAGTGAGAAACCTTCCATAAATTTCTGAAGAGTTCCATACACTTCCATACACTGTTCCATTCACTTCTGTAGAGTTTCTCAAACCACTGAAGTATAGATACCGCTCACTGGTTTTAGGATTAGAAAGACCTCCCTGCCATAACTGTGGAAGAAAAATTATCAGGACCCCTAAAAACCTGTTGTAAGAATCTATGAACAAATACAGCATGAAGTTTGTGGTTTAGAAAATGTTTGTGTAAGTTGTATGAATATAGACCAATAGAGGGCATTGTGCTCCTAAAGATTTGGGATTACTCTTTAGGAAGTACATAATCCCTTTATCCTCAAGGAGGCAAGAGAAAACTATCTCTGTTTCCACTTCACCTGTCTCTTTGTCCTCATTTAAATCTCCATTCAGCATTCTGTTATCAAAATCATTTACCTCTTTTTATCACACAACTCCTGAAATGGCTTCCTGCATGTTCTCAGATCCAACACAAACTCCTAGTCCTTACAGTCAAAGCCTTTTGTGTCCTTGCCCTTCTTTACCTCTCTGCTCCCTTATCCCAATTCTCCACAGCTCCCTTATGCATGACCTTCTCCCTTGCTACCCTTGAACTCTCTTCCTGATAACCTGAAGAATTCATTCTCCTGTTTCTTTCAAATTCTTCCTCAAAACCATTCTTTCCTATCAAGTCTTACCCTAAAATCCAGAGTAACTATGGGAACAGTTAAGAGACATTACATGTTCCCATAGTTAATGCACCGCGTAGTGAAAACCTATGGGAAATTCATATTGCAGTCCAAAGCAAGTTGTTCTTACAGCGGAGCAAGGACTCCCCATAGTTACTCTGGATTATGCCTTAGTTTCACAGTAAGCTACAAGGACTAGCATAAGTATGCAGAAGGTCTGGTCTAGAGCAGTGGTACTCATGTGGGGGTTGGGACCCCCTTGTGTCAGGAGGGATCATGAGAGGTTGGGATCCACCATCTTGGAATCTGGTACTAGTCTTTCCAGGAAGTAAGTCTCATTGAACAAAAAAGGACTTACTTCTGAATAGACATGGAGAATCTCCATCATCACAGTGATGTCACATCCTGGTAAGTTTGGCAGAAGGTCCTGGACAGATTTTTAAGTTTGAAAGGAAGTCCCAGGCTGAAATGTCCAAGTACCTCTGGTCTAGAGCAGGGACGTCCAACCGTTTTGGTAGGAAGGCCACCTCATCTCTCTGACGCTGTGTCAGTAAGAGCATTGCCTTCAATACGTGCTTGTTCTATGTGTAAAGCATGCAGTGTTTGAGGTGTCGGTTCAAAGTATAATATATGCAGAATATCCGAGTGAACTGCTGTGGCTGTACTAAGCATAATTATTGGATAAATGTAAGTCTAGAATATTTTCAAAAATCAGGTTGTTCCAAGAAGCCTACACAAAGTAAATGGAGACCCTCAAGTTTTAGTGTAATATACTCTTGGTAGTCCCACTGTGTCTGGAAACTTTAAATTCACAGTTGCATCTTTTGGGCATGAATTTCAAAGGCAAGAATCCATTCCAGTAATCAGGTCTAAAGGTTTAGGAGATTGTTTTTCCATGTGCTCCATCACAGCAGTGTGTGATGACTCCTTTACTTCAATGTTTTTCAGGTGAAAATACCAGATATTGAATTCTTTGTCAATTTGGGAGACTGGCCATTGGAAAAAAAGAAATCTTCTCAGGACATCCATCCCATATTTTCTTGGTGTGGATCCAATGATTCAAAAGATATTGTAATGCCAACCTATGACCTGACAGACTCTGTTTTAGAAACAATGGGCCGGTAAGAATTTGTGCAGATTTTAGAATTTGCTTAAATTTTAATGAATAATCTTTGGGGTTCTTAAGTATGACTTAAAATTGTATATATTTATGGATCACCTATGCCCATCTCACATTTCATAAAACTATTTTTTAATTTGCTTATCACAACAAAATTTAATTAACATACTATTTTTTCCAGAAGATTAATTATGGGCAAAATCCAGAGTATCTATGGGGAGTCTTTGCTCCAGTGTAAGAACAACAGGCAGCACAATCCAGAGCAACAAATCTGTCCACATAAGAGGCCTTGGGTTGCCCTATCTATCACTAGGGTGGAGCAACTGCAAGATGCTCCAGCCCAGTTACTCTGGAAGAGGCTTAGGGCAGAGCAAGGCAAGATAGGGTGCCCTAAGAGAGGTGGACCTGCTCTGCCCTAACTGGGGCAGCCTAAGCAGCTCAGGAGAGGCAAGTTGAGGGCATGTTTAGCATTGCCTAGGGCAGAGCAGTTACTCTGTATCCAGAGCCTGTTTCCAAGGCAGAAGTGCCCTCTTCCAGCCCTCAGAGTTATACCACCTCAGGAGCAGGTATAGTAATGAGTAGACCCATAGGGGTCCATGATAAGGCCTGTGTAAGAATGGCAGTGTTGACCAAAAATCTGAGTTCTTGGCCAGCCTAGCTGCAACCCCTTCCTCTCAACCTCAGGATATGGAACAAACTACGGCTGCCCACAAACCTCAGGATACAGCAGGCCACTCCAAGAAGCCCCTTGTATTCACTGTAGAATGTACTGACATCTCATCAGGGATTCCTTATAAGGCAGGCACCCAGTGGTGTCACCAGACTGGTGCGGCTGGTGTGGCCCGCATTGGGTGATGCACTCTGTATGGCGTAATGCGCCAGAGTTTGACTGTCCTTTGGCAGGCCCCAGGCGTCAGCATGCCCAGGGCGGAGCAGCAGCCAGAAGCTGCCACTTGTCCACGGAGCTGGTCTGAACGGCCAGCTGAGGTGCACTGCGCAAAAACACACTGAGCATGCCAGCTTCAGAGGAGACTTCCTTAGAGTGGAGGAAGTCTGCGCCTCTGCACGGCCATTCAGCCTCACTCAGGAGGTGGAGCGGCAGCCGAATGGCTTCAGAAAGAGTACTGCACAGGCACCAACTCTGACGACTGCACAGTCTCCTCTGAAGCTGAAAGACTTCAGAAAAGTACTGCACAGATGTCAGAGAAGGTGCCTGCGCAGTACTCTTTCTGAAGCCAACTGGCTTCAGAAAGAGTACTGCGCAGGCACCAACTTGGCGACTGCGCAGTCCAGATGGGGGGGGGTGCATGCATCCCAGGGGTGACACATAGACTTCCGCACCAGGTGATGTGCAGAGTCGTGTCACCACTGTTGGCACCACAGCTGTTCCTTGTTCAGTGTGATCTGAGGGGTGTTTCCTCAGGAGCAAGTCCTCCCCATGTGTCAACTACTTAGCATGCTCTGGAGCAGTTAGGGCAGCCCATGTTTCCTGACTCTCTGGATGCAGCATAACTTTCTGCTCTGGATACAGAATAGTTAGGAGAGAGCAGTTAGGACAGAGCAGGCTAAACTTGCTCTGGATTGTGCCCTTACTCTGGATTCCAATATGAATTTCCAATAGGTTTTCACTAGGTGGTGCAGTAATTATGGGTGCACGTAAAGTCTCTTATGTGCTCCCATAGTTACTCTGGATTTGAGGGTATGGGCACAACCCAGAGTAACTACGGGAGCACTTAAGAGATATTACGTGCACCCGTTACTGCACCACCTAGTGAAAACCTATGGGAAATTCATATTGCAATCCAGAGTAACTTGTTCTTACTCCGGAGCAAGGACTCCCCATAGTTACTCTGGATTTCACCCTAAGTCTAGTTAGATATGAATCTCTTTTGTAATTTTCAATGGAAGCCTGGGATGCATCATTTTTATTACATTTTCAGCAGAATGACTAAAAATAAAATTGCAGCAGCTTTTATATTAAAACATCTTTTCCATCTCCTTGCCCAGAGTAAGTTTGGATATGATGTCTGTTCAAGCAAATACTGGCCCACCATGGGAAGAGAAGAACTCGACAGCAATATGGAGGGGCCGAGATAGTCGTAAAGAGAGGCTTGAACTTGTGAAAATGAGCAGAAAACACCCAGAAATAATTGATGCAGCTTTTACAAACTTTTTCTTTTTCAAACATGATGAAAGTCTGTACGGTCCGATTGTGAAGCATATTTCCTTTTTTGATTTTTTCAAGGTATGATATAAATGGATATTATGATGTAAGTAGCTTGGTAGAATTAAGGGTCAAATTACATGATATATCAAATGTATAATTGGGTCTTGTTTGTGTGCTTTTCTTTTACGTATAGCTGCCACATGGTGGGGGCATGATCCAAGTGGAAGAATCATGATCAGGACAGGCAGGAATTCTTTCCATTCCCACCCAGTCTCAAACAATCCCTTTGAAGCTATGTTAGTCTTGAGAGGGAGGCTGTGTTCATGGGAGAATTGAAATTGACTGCAGCTCCCTACTGAAAGTACATTTAGTGGCAAGCTCAATTTTATTTATTTAATTAATTAATTAATCAATCAATCTATAGTTTACTTATTTTATTTATTTATTGCTCAGTTATACGTGGTATGGCCCTGTGGCTACTAAACCCTGTACCTGAATATTGTGCAAGTGATCAGTTATCTGCTTTGGGTGGAGGGATATGTCAAACATCAATATGCCATGCCAAACACAGATATGCCTATGAATTACATATTGTATGTTTCGCAGTATAAATACCAAATTAATATCGACGGCACAGTGGCTGCATACAGGCTGCCTTATCTGCTAGCAGGAAACAGCATCGTGCTGAAGCAGGACTCCATCTATTATGAACATTTTTATAATGAGCTACAACCCTGGAAACACTACATTCCATTTAAAAGCGACCTGAGTGACCTCTTGGAGAAACTGCAATGGGCAAAAGAGCATGATGTGGAGGTAGAAACAATGTTTTTGTCTTTAACACACATTGCAAACAAATTCTGCAGAATGAACTTCCTTAGGCCAGAATTTGTGCTTCACAAAGGGGGATTTTATTTGGGACATATGTCCAACTGACAACATTGCAGGAGCGGGGATGCGACTCCCTTCCCCTGCTCTTTTCCCCAAAGGTTTACTGCAGATAGCCCCATTGGTAGGAAAGGAAGCAGTTTGAGGCTGGAGAAGAGGTTTTGGGAAAAAGATTAACCCCTTCTCTCGATGGCTTTCTCTTGTACAAGTAAAAAGAAGCAATTCCTATTAGTAGCATGTTTCTTAATCTCATATTGTCAGGACTGTCTAATTTGGTTCTTAGATCATGCAGGCTGGGATTCCACCATCTCTCTCTACCAAGACTTTTTTCTTTATAATGGCCAGCCAGTGGAAAAGTCGTGTGGAGGAAATTTTGAAATCTATCTATTAGTGATCCCATAATGCTCATTTAAAAAACAAAACAAAAAACCCTTTTATTAACTGTTTGTATACTTTCACTAGCGAAATGTAACCATGTTTCGGAAGTAATATACCCACCCCCATGTCCCTCACCACCATTGCACCACAACGCCTCCCATGCACGCCTCCCATGCGCAACAACTCCCCTACGACTGTGGGCACCCCTGCTGAGTAGGTGCAGCATTTGGGGCTGGGTGTTGATCAGTTTTCAGTGTTAAGTATAGGCTAAAAATGCATTGCAACCCTTTAGGGGTTAAATTTCTCGAAATCTGTTCTTGGCGGTGCTCCCATCATGGAAGGAATATGCTCTCTGAATTTCATGCTTCTAGGTCTGGCGTCCCTCAGTCAGGGATTCTTCAATGTAATGTATAGGGAAGAAAACAGGTTGTGCCCCTTTTCACCACATGGCTGGAATTTCTGAAAACCGGTTCTTAGTGTGTGCCTCTGTCATGGAAGGAACACCCTCCCTAAATTTCATGCTTCTAGGACTAGCAGTTTTGGCTGGGCTTAACAAGTGAGTGAGTCAGTCAGTGACTCTTCAATTTTATATAGATAGGAACTGCTTTTACTAGAGCTCATGCTAAAGGCAACACTACATTCCCCACTCCCATTCCTATGATGGATTCATTCCATATGGTACAGTCCAAACCATATGATGGTCAGAAATTGGTTGTGTGGAATCAATACTGCATATTGATTTTTATCACACAATATTTAAATATTTGTTTGTTTTAAAAAACTGAACATTTTCTAACATTTCTCCCTGGCAGGCAAAGAATATTGCAAAAGAAGGACAAGAATTTGCAAGAAACAACCTTATGGGAGACCATATATTTTGCTACTACTTCAAACTTTTCCAGGTCAGTTTATGTCCAACTACTTGAATGAAATTTATTATATAGGCTGTATTTAAAGAAAATTAGTAATGTCTGAGCACAATTGAATTCAGTGATACCACTTAATGTAGACTAACTTCTGTCCCTTTAATTACAGTGGAACTTGACCTGCAAACCTATGCACACTTACCTGGGTATGCATATCCTGGGAGTAAATTCCAATTAACTTAATGGGACAAGTAGACATGCATAGGATCATGACTTTAGGGCAAAATCCAGAGTAACAATTCTGGTGTAAGAACACATGGATTACTCTGGATTCCAATAAGAATTTCCCATTGGTTTTCACTAGGTGGTGCAGTAACTACGGGTACATGTAAAGTCTCTTACGTGCTCCCGTAGTTACTCTGGATTTGGGGAATAGTCACAACTAATTTTAGAGACAACCTAGTGTCATATTTCAATTCTGCAGAAAAAGCACAAGGTTGTTCTCTCAGGGTTTTTCGCCCCATGCCGTCACATGAGTTAAAATGTTTTCCTAACATGAAGAACATGGGGTTTGTGTCTTGAATATGCAGATTGTATTACAACAAGTATTACAGCTACATCTTAAAGCCACCAGTTTAGATAAAGACAGCATTAAATGAAATACTACAAATGAAGCAAAGCAATTAAATGAAAAACTACAAATGAAGCAAAGCAAGGTTTGTAAGACGATTGAAAGCTCTGTGTGAAAGAAATGCCCTAAAAATCAGCTTAGCGTTTGCTAAAAATGCATTCTAGCTTCCACAAATCCCATTCTAATATAGAGAGATAGAGATCAAAGGACCCAGATGTAGAAAGCCCTTCCCAAAACACAGCTGACAATGTCTGTGCATTAACACGGAGATACTGATATTTCAGCAAGTCACCAGATGGAGCCTGCCATCAGTTTACAGTCTCTGAGATACTGAATCTTGAGTTCTCTAGGTTTCTTGGAGCAGTGGGCAGTTGCAGGCCACAGATGATATCAACATTAGGTTGCTAATTTGTGTTTGCAAGATAAAAAGAACCCTTTATTTTCAACTAGGAATATGCCAAACTACAAGTGAATGAGCCAAAAATTAGAGATGGCATGGAAAAAGTGGAGCAACCCGATGATGACCTTTTCCCTTGTAGCTGCCATAGAAAAAAGGTACAGTGTGTGCACATGAACATTTAAGGAACTGACTCTATTTAGTCGGTACAGCATCTTAATCTTCCATTTAGTTTAATGAGAACATCATATGCCTCACCTAGTGAGATTCTAAGTTGAGGGACACAGATTTCATTACAAGTGCCACAACTGATAGATACATCTCTGGGGATTGTCAAACGCTGATACCAATTGTGTGTTTATACTGATAATGTGTATTAGAAAACTGCAAATGTTTGGAAATGTGTTGAATCCTGTCACGGCAGAGGCAGCAACAAGTGCAATGAGGTCAAGTATCAGAAAAACTAAGGGTATGCAGATACCACATGGGAATGAAAATGAAATTTCATTTTATCTGTACATTCTTTCTATAATTCTATGATTTGAAAAAAAATTTCATCAATACATCAGCATTGGAAATTTGGATAGGATTGCACCCTGAGACTTCTTTCAGACTAAAAATAACTGCTGTCTCTTTAAAGAAATCAAATTCACTAATGGAGCCAGCGTCAGCAAGAGGTAGAAAAGCATAACCACAGGCCATCAGAATCAGTAATCATAACCATATTGTTCACAGCCACCATAAACATAGAAAGGAAAGACTAATTTTCATAAGAGAATACCACAGCTAGAGCAAATCAGGATTGTCTCAACAGCAAGAGCATCTGCAACTGAGTTGATTTTTTTTCCCCTACAGGTCAAAGAGGAACTTTAACAGGACGAAAAAATGAAGTTTCAGATATCTTCAGAGAATATTAAAAAGATGAGGGCTGTAATCCTATGCTCAGTTTCCTGGGAGTAAGCCCCACTGAACACAGTACGATTTACATCTGAGTAAACACTCATAGGATTATACTGGAAGTGTTGAATAGTTGGAAGGCCTCTACTGTGAAGGATTGCTATAACTTCTTTTTTATATATTTTTTAAAAAATAAATATTCTTTCCATATGAGTGTGAATTTTTTAAAAAAGCTCCTCTAAATTTTGGCTTTTTATGGCTGCCTAGATAAATTAAATACACAATATGCAATTTCAGTAATCTACAGGGTTGTATTTGAAGTCCCAAAACATTCACTATTTATGTTCATTCCTCCATATCAAGTTTTCATCCACTGTGCATTGTTGTGCCATGAATGGTCCACATGCGCATATTTTGTCTAAGCTTCACCTAGAGAACTTATGCCCACTTCTTTCCCCAACAATGGCACTATTTCTGCACTTCATCACTGCTAGACCCCACCATGAAGGTAGCCATCCTGCTCAGCAAACAGAGGTCATCCATCCTCCCCTTTCCTTCCAGTCTTCTTCAGCCACCGCTGCAACACCTTCATTTTCAGCAGGTCTTGGGCATGGCAGCCACAAACCAGCCCACCAATATACTCTGTTCCAACAATCATCAGAAGTCTGTTCATTCATCCATCCATCAACCAGTCAGACTGTTGATCATTCAGACAACCCAGTAGTCGTTCATCCAGGCTATTAGGGCAAAATCAGAGTAAATGCAGGGAGTCCTTGCGCCGGTGTAAGAACAATTCACTCTGGATTCCAATATGAATTTCCCATAGGTTTTCACTAGGAGGTGCAGTAACTACGGGTGCACATAATGTCTCTTACGTGCTCCCATAGTTACTCTGGATTTGGGGGTTAGTCTCTCAATCAATTCTCTCTCTTCCAAGATCCTTTCCTATACTTACACCCTTTTGTTGTCTCCAGGTGCAGCTTTTCTTCCTGAGGGCCTTCTTGCCTTGAAGTGGCTGCAGCTGTGCCCCACACTCTGTGCATGCTTCCTACTTGAGCAAGGAGCCACTGCTGACCCCACATCCTATTTCCTTGAGGAAAAGTGTTGGACCGTTTCAGTGTGCCACAAGCATTTCCTTACACAGTGTTGGACCATTACAGTGTGCCACAAGCATTTAGCAGCATCAATAGTGGATGACCAACTGCCAGCCACCTAGACAATTTTAACACCACGTCAGTGTGCCACAAGATGAAAAGGGTTAAAAATCCCATTTGGGATTCCCATTTAGCTGGCATTGGCTGAAAATATCTGGTTTTTGCCTGTTGAACCGGACCGTCTGGTCCAATAGGCACATGTCCAGCCATCGGGGGGGGGGGGGGTGGAAGGGTGCTTGGGGGCACTTACGGGCAGCCGCAGCATTGCGCAGTTAAGTTTTGCCGGCCATGGCAGCCGCTATAATTAGCATGTGCATGCAGCATCAGGGCTGCATAGTGCACATGCGTGCATTGCTTCTATTAGCCGTGCACGCCTCCTGACGACCTGGCCACTCTCATCGGACTGGCCAGGTCATCAGGAGGCACGCACAGCCGGCCACATGCTGCAGGGAGGAATAGGAAGCGTTGTTTCCGTAATGGAAGAATGCGCACATGCGTGCTATGCAGCCCCGACACTGTGTGCACATGCTGACTGAAATGGCTGCTGCGGCTGGCAAAATTTAACTGCGCCATGCTGCAGCTGCCCATACGTGCCCCCAAGTTCCCCCACCACCCTCCCCAGCAGCAGCCCAGATAAGCCCCCTATCCATGTACACTCAGACGTAATCCCATTAAGTCAATGGGGCTTGCTCCTGAGTAAAGGGTGACTATATGTTGGAACCCAAAAAAGAGGACAGGGACCTCCAATTTTTTTTTTTTTCAAAAGTCCAGATTTTCAGTGGAAAATCCGGACTTTTCAGGGACCCTGTCCTCCTTTTTGGGTTCTAGTATATGGTCACCCTGACTCAGAAGTAAGTCCCATTCTGTTCTATGGGACTTACTCTCAGAAAAGTGTGCTTAGGATTGTAGCCTTAGTTTCGAATAGTCTGCAGCAGATTTGCATGGATTGCAGTTGGTAAAGCTCTTCTATAGAACCCAACGAAAATCATTTGGAGGGGGGAGGTGTGGACAGAGACACATTTCAGTACTTGGTAATCTATAAGGCTCCAACAAAAAAAAAATTGCAAGTGGAAGGCCTTTTAAAATAAATGGCTGTTAACATAATTGGCTCCAGTGCAATTAAATGGTGCCAGCTTCTCTTAAGCAAGCTGGTTAGCAGGGTTTATAATAAGCTTGTTTAATTCCGTATTCTCTTTTGTCTGACAGCTGTGCCAAGACAGGCTCTTTCACATGGACAAGAAAAGCTATGCTGAGCTTCTGATTTCCCAACTATACTAAAATCTTACCAAGTTGAATATGGTATTTTTGAAAGAAAAATAACAAATCCTGCCTTTTTATTTGTAGACTTGCACTGAAGCTGTATTATACGTGCTTTTTCCATGCAGGGTTCCTTCTCCATAACAACTGATTCCAGTATAAACCCATTACCAGTAACTGTCAAAATGTGGAGTATTAAATGGTACCCCTTTTTTCCTCTCCTTTATTAAAATTACACCCTTTTAAAAAAAATCTTATTTTTAGGAAGGGAAAGAAAAAAGAATGAGGATAGACTGCTTTCCTTTCCCCAAAGACCATCCATAGCAGGGGTGGGTATGCTACATGTGAGAACTTATCTGAAGTATGGTCAAAGTATCAAAGTACACATCAAAATATGGTCTGTGTAAAAATTACAAGCATATATAGATGTATAGAGACACAAGTGAAAAAGGAAACACACACTGACGAGAATTTAATCTTCTAAATACACTTTATTAAGAGAGTGGCTTAACATATCGGTAACGTTAAACTATTTGCTCCTTAGTTAAGCACTACATAAGAATCCATTATACCCTGATGTGCAGCATCAAGCAATAGAACTGACTAGTTTTCATATTTTACTTGCAGGTAAATAAAAAGTCTTAACACAAAATTAAGCTTGGAAATTTATCCATAACAATTTTTTTTCTGTACAGAACTTCCTATAAATAAATAAGGTATTAACAATAAAAACACAGGACCTTTTCAGTAACATGATGCTCCAAAAAAGAATTAATAAAATACAAGATAATACATACTGGTAGGGCCTCCAAAAATGACAAATTTCTCTTTGTTTAGACTATTTCTGAAACCGAGACATATCTAAATTCCACTAAATTAAACACTGAGTGGTCAGAAGATCTCAGGATAATTCTGGGTAAGACTGTTTCTTGGACATCTTGGATTTTATCATTGCTATCAAATGAACATATTTTGCATTTGCTTTTTAAATCTAAGCGTCCAGGTTAAATGCTAATATTACTTGACTATACAGTGGTGCCTCACATAAAGAGCTTAATTCGTTCCGGAGGCATGCTCTTTAAGTGAAATGCTCTTTAAGTGAACCAGATTTCCCTATAGGAAATAATGAAAACTCAGATGATTGGTTCCACAACCGAAAAAGTATTCATATAAAAATATGAACTGGATGTAAAAATGATGACAAAACACTGTAATTGAATTCAAAACATGCATTCAATGTGCATGATCCTATGAAGTCTAGTTAGGCTGCAATCCTAAACACTTTCCTGGGAGTAAGACTTATTTAACACAATGGGGCTTACTTCTGGGTAGACACGGTTAGGAGGCTGCAATCAAAGACACTTTCCTGGGAGGCTTACCTGGGCTGCTGCTGGAGGTTCAAAGTGGTCGGTGGGGGCACTTGGGAGCAGTTAGCTGCAGCTGCCTCTGGCACCCCCAGGCAACTGCCCCCCAATTGGGGGCAGTTAGGGGCGGCAGCAGCGCTGGCCGGCACCCCTTTTAAAAAGCCTCCATGCGGAGCATCAGGACTGCATAGCACACGTGCCCAGAGTGCGCTTGCTTGTTAAGTGAAGCAGAACTTCTTATGTGAAGCAAGATTTCTTGGAAATTTTTGCTTGTTATGTGAAACGCTTGTTAAGCGAGGTGCTTGTTACCACTGTAAAGGCGAGGTACCACTGTATAAGTATCTTAGTTATGAAAAGTGAAAAGTAGTACTGTTTTTCACTGCAAGTCTCCATAAATGAACAGTAAGAACAAATTTCCAAAAGAGCAACCCCATCCCTGTTGGATTTTTAAGTCTCTGGAAACGTGTTATCAATGAATATAACCTGCATTATCAACTTTTTATTGTAAATGTCCAGGCCAATGCTAATTTCACTGGCTTAGATACAAAGCAGTAACTAGTCATTAATTTACAATAAGCAATACTGTTAATAGAGAATGACATCAAAGTAGAAACTATATAGCAGTTGGTAATTGCATTTTTATACTATTATGTCTTTAATCCAAGACAAAACACACATGTTTATTTCCAAAAGGATACAATCTGTAGTACGTCCTCTTACTTCCATACTGTGGTTTGCCTTTTCAATCCAATGAATTGTTTTATGTGCTGTCATTTTGCTTGCAACCCTCTCCAACAATTGCTAGCAGAACAAAGAAGAGACGGAATATGAACACAAAATTCCTCCTAAATCAAACCAAAGACAAATCTAGTCCAACTTCTTGTATTTCACAGTAGCCTGATGTGCAGCATCAAGCAACAGAACTGAATAGTTTTCATATTTTACTTGCAGTTCAACATGTTGCAGTCCCATGATGCAGAGGTGAAACTGAAAATGTTAACAAGATTCAAAAGACAGTACTCTGTAACAATCAATGCATTCCTAAGCATGTCTACTCAGAAGTAAGCCCTATCTTATTAAATGGGGCCTACTTCCAGGAAAGTGTGTTTAGGACTGCAGCCAATGTCTCTCTTGCATTTTAGTAGATAATCATAATCCTAACCATTTCTACTCAGAAGAAAGTCCCAAAGTGTTCAATGGGTATTACTCCCAAGAAAGTGTCTTTAGGATTGCAGCCAATATGAGAGATCATTTCAGGATGGTGTGGTGTTTCTTAGGTATGGAACATAGCCATGGAATACCTAGGATCAAATCCATATTAACGTACAGTGGTGCCTCACATAAAGAGCTTAATTCGTTCTGGAGGCATGCTGTTTAAGTGAAACGCTCTTTAAGTGAAGCTGATTTTTCCATAGGAAATAATGGAAACTCAGACGATTGGTTCCAAAACCCCCAAAATATTCATATAAAAATATTAATTGGATGAAAAATGATGACAAAACACTGTAATTGAATTCAAAACATGCATTCAGTGTGCATGATCCTATGAAGTCTACTTAGGCTGCAATCCTAAAGACACTTTCCTGGGAGTAAGCTCCATTTAACACAATGAGGCTTCTGGTAGACGTGCTTAGGAGGCTGCAATCAAAGACACTTTCCTGGGAGTAAGCCCCATTTAACACAATGGGACTTACTTCTGAGTAGACATAGTTAGGAGACTGCAGTCAAAGACACTTTCCTGGGAGGCTCACCTGGGCAGCCGCTGGAGGTTCAAGGTGGTCGGTGGGGGCAGTTAGGGGCAGCTGCCTCTGGCACCTCCAGGCAACTGCCCCCAAGTTGGGGGCAGTTAGAGGCAGCAGCATTGGCAGCAGCCCTTTTAAAGAGCTTCCATGCGGAGCGTCAGGGCTGCATAGCACATGTGCCCATAGCGCGCTTGCTTGTTAAGTGGAGCTGAACTTTTTATGTGAAGCAAGATTTTTTGAAATTTTTGCTTGTTATGTGAAACGCTTGTTAAGCAAGGCACTTGTTAAGCGAGGTACCACTGTATATACGTATGAAACTTCCAGGGTGACTTTGGGCGCAATTATGGGAGTCCTTGCTCCAGTGTAAGAACAATTTACTCTGAATTGCAATATGAATTTCCCATAGGTTTTCACTAGGTGGTGCAGTAACTACAGGTGTATGTAATGTCTTTTACAAGCTCCTGTAGTTACTCTGGATTGTAGGGTTTGAGCCAGTCACTATCTCCCAACCTCACCTACCTCACAGGGTTGCTGTGAGGACAAGAAGAGAGAAAGAACTATTTGCACCATACTGAGCTTCTTTGAGAAAGGGCAGTATAAAAATGTGAAAAATAATTATTGTAAAAATGTAAAAATAATAATTCCCTAGGAAAATACACTAACAACATATTAATAATATCATAGAATATATAGTGAGAAATAAGTGAAAAGACAAGTTCTCTAAGCAAATCTTAAAGAATACATTTTGCTTTTAGTGCAAATCGGTCAGTTCCAATGGGGGAAAAGATTTCTAAAGGCAAATCTGGACTCAGAAGAAACAAGTATGAAAAGGAAGGGGAGAGATGGCTCTGCTAAAGAAAAACAAAGTAGTGATCTAATAAAAATCTTTTGCCTAAAACTACCTTTCATTCAAAGTGTTTGAAAAACAGATTCTAGTCATCATTATTGTAAATTTAAGTAAAGCTGTTATCTCTTCTTGCTTTTGACTTGGATGTAAGTAGGCACTTACTTTATCACACATCTCATCTGCTGTTCCAGACACAAACAGTATTGGGGACTTAATGGAAAATAAATCTTCATCCCGAAGTTTTGTCTGAAGTTTTGGTCGATGCAATGGATAAGATAAACATATTAAACCTCGAATGAAACTATCATTATTCTGGTCAGCGTGACGTGTCACAAAGGCAGCTGCACGTGAACCCATTGAGCGGCCTACATTTGATTAGAAATCAGAGGGGGAAAAAAACAGTTTTCCCATCATTTTATTGACCCTTTTCCATCTTGCATCAAAAAATCCTCACAGTGAATTCTGCCTTATGGTAATCAGAAACTCAAAGGTTCTAACAGGGAACGATATGAACATTTTGACAGCTATATGGAACAATTCCTATTATAGTGCTGAAAAATGCACAGCCTTGATTACTATACCCACTGCCAGAAAGCTGGAGGGTACACAAAAGCACTGCTTTGATTTGCTTTGAACTGCCTAGTTTTCAGCTAACAAGATTCCTCTGTAAAGTTCAAAGTCAGGTTTACAATGATATTATCAGTGGTGGGCTCCGGCAGGTTCACACCTACTCTATAGAACTGGTTGTTAATGAGAGATATGACATATAAAGTTTAAAAATAGCCATTTAAAAGTGGCTGCCAGATGGGCATAGAACTGATTGTTAATTTCTTTGAATCCCATCACTGGATATTATCCTTTCTCGGTGTCTCCAGCTTCTGGTACAGCAGTGGTTCCCAAACTGTGAGTCAGAACCCACTGCTGGGTCACAACCTGATTTTTGGTGGGTCACCGATGGGTGATCAGATACCTTTCTCAAGCCGTGAAGCTATTCAAAAGTTATATACTATTAGCTGCTAATTGCCCTGCAAAGAGTTTCTCTCCTGCAGTTTGCAAGTATGTGTAAACTCAGGGAAATAAATGTGTGAGTGTATTTTTCTGGTTATTACAAATAAAAAAGTAAATAAAGAAAGGTTTTTCATCCTAGATAGCCCTCTTTTTAAAGAATGTTAATCCAAGAGTAGTCCATATAAAAGTTTCTTTTTTAAAAGTGTGTTCAAAGTTTTGGAACCACTGTGGCACAGTATTCAGAGGCACAAACTGCCTGCACATAAATATGGAGGTCAATATAGTTAACATGGCTAAGAGCCCAATGCTATCCAACTTTCCACCTCCGGTGTAGCCATGATAAAGGAGCACATCATATCTTAACTTAAGAAGGTTCCAATGACTGCCCTTCCACCACTTGATGCAGTGTGCACACCACATATACTGGAAAATTAGATAGGATTAGGCCTGTGATGGGATTCAAAGAAATTAACAACCGGTTCTAAGCCCATCTGGCAGCCACTTTTAAATGGCTATTTTTAAACTTTATATGTCCTATCTCTCATTAACAACCAGTTCTATAGAGTAGGTACGAACCTGCTGGAGCCCACCACTGGATTAGGCCCTAAATGTCATTGACAGACAGGGTGACCATATGCTGGCACTCAAAAAGTAGGACAGGGTCCCCCAAAAGTCCAGATTTGCCACTGAAAATCCAGACTTTAAAAATTGGGGGGGGGGACCCTGTCCTTCTTTTGGGGTGCCAGCATATGGTCACCCTTTACTCAGGAGTAAGCCCATTGACTTAACGGGCTTACTTCTGAGTACATATGGATGGGGGCTTACCTGGGCTGCTGCTAGGAAGGTGCATGGTGGAGGGTGGTGGGTGGACACTTAGCGGGTGCCTGGCTGGTGCGGTGAGACTTTCAGCCGCCCACCCAGCAGCTATCTTTAAATCTACATTCCTGTGCATGCGTGCAGGTCCTTAGAGGCGCGTGCCAGCCGCCAGGGACATAGGCGCCTGCTTCCACTTCCTCTTCAGCCACCTGCAGCCCGTACACGGACTTGTGGCTGCGGGCGGAGATCGGAGGCTGCCACTGCTAGCCTCCCGCTGCCTGCCTGCTTGCCCTGGGCGCCTTATCCGTTCATCTGCTAGCTGTGCCTGAGGTGCAGCCAGCCTCTGTGGACCTGCCTTAATGGACCAGTCCAATAAATAAAAGCCAGAAATGCCCGGCCAATTCCAGCTAAACAGGAAGCCTGTTGACAGACCCAACCGGCACTGATCAGTTTCGACCTTTCTAACACCGATCCATGAACACACTGGACTGTAACACTTGACTGGGATGCTTCTTTTGCAATATTCTAGGATTGCCTCCCATTCTTGATTCCATTCTTTTGTGTTTTACATAAAAGCACCCAATCCTGGAGTGCCATGTCCCAAGACAGTAATGTTGATATTACACTGCTAGTGATAGATTTCTAAGTGCCCCAAGACAAAATCCTGCATTAGGTTCTGAATGAAATTTCACTGGGTTCTACCACTTTTTCTGAGGGTCAACTTGACCCAGCCCTATCTGGAAACAGATGGCTAATTTAAGCACAAATGCTTCAATGAAATGGATAGCTACTACACAAGCAGGGGGTTGAAGAGCAGGTGGACTGACTTTAGAAGTGGTTAGAAAATTGTTTATAAGATCATGGTAAGTGTACTTTTTGTGGTTAGAAAACATTGGTTAGAAAATTACATATAAGATCAGGATAAAGATACTTTTTGTATAATTCTCAAGCCATAGCTTAAAACAATGTAGTGTATATATTAAACAAAGCCCCTGGAATGAAAAACTCCAGTCCCTAACCTCCCTTTTCTGGGCAAAGTGACTGAGCGGGTGGTGGCGTCTCAGCCCCAGAGGGTCCTGGAGGAAACTGATTATCTGGATCCCTTTCAGTCTGGCTTCAGGCCTGACTTTGGGATGGAGACAGCCTTGGTCGCCTTAGTGGATGACCTACGCCAGGGACTGGATGGATGGAGGCTTTCGACACCACTATCATGGCATCCTTCTGGGGCAGTTAGCTGAGTTGGGGATCGGGGGCACTGTTCCACTCCTTCTTGGCTGACAGGTCCCAGATGGTGATGGGGGACTCCTGTTCAGCACCCTGGCCCCTGAGGTGTGGGGTGCCACAGGGCTCTAAATTATCCCCCATGTTGTTCAACATCTACATTAAACCGTTGGGAGTGGTCTTTTGGGGATTTGGAGTTGGGTGTCATCAGTATGATGATGACACTCAGCTCTATCTCGCCTTTCCACCCAATACTAAGGGGGCTGTTTCTGTCCTGAAACATTGTCTGGAGGCTGTTGGGATCTGGATGAGGGCAAAAATGCTGAAATTAAATCCTGACAAGACAGAGATCCTCCTGGTTCAGAAATCCTTAATGCATGTACTGGATTGTTGCCTTGCTCTGAATGGGGTTGCACTGAAAGAGCCTGGTTCTTTCTTGAACCTGAAAGAGCAGGTTCGTAGCTTGGGGGTGATCTGGACTCACAGCTGCTCCTGGATGCTCAGATGTCAGCTGTGGCCAGGAGCGCCTTTGCCCAGCTTCAGCTGGTGCGCCAGCTTTGGCCATACCTGTCTCAATCAGATCTGGCCATGGTGGTGATGCTTTGGTGACATCAAGAATTGATTTTTGTAACACACTCTATGTGGGGCTGCCCTTGAAAATGGTTCGGAAGTTACAGCTAATTCAGAATGCAGTGGCTCATGTAATTACTGGAGCTTGGCCATTTGACTCTGTCACGCAGCTGCTCCAGTGGCTACACTGGCTCCCAGTTTGGTTCCAAGCCGAATTCAAAGTGCTAGTTATAACTTTTAAAGCCCTAAATGGCCTGGGACCAGTGTACTTGAGAGACTGTCTTTTTCTGTACAATCCGGCATGTCATCTGAGGGGGCTCTGTTGGTTGTGCCGCCATGGAAAGAGGTTGGGGAATGGCGGCCAGAAACAGGGCCTTCCCAGTGATGGCACCTGTATTATGGAACTCCCTCCCCTTTGAATTAAGACCAGCCTCCTCTCTTTTAACCTTCCGGTGAGGCTAAAGACCTTTTTATTTTAAAAAGCTTTTGAGGCCACATAATGTTTTTAATCTATCTTCATCCATCTGTAAAATCTAATTTTATAAAAAGCTTTTGAGGCCACATAATGTTTTTAATCTGTCTTCATCCATCTGTAAAATCTGATTTTACTGCTGATTAGTTGTTTTTAAATTGTTTTTAATTGTATTTTATTGTCAATGTTTTTGATTATTAGCCACCTTGGGTGCCCTTCGGGAGGAAAGGCGGAATATAAATCAAATCAAATAGGTAAATAAATAAATATCTCTCCATTTCCAATTTTGTGCACTAGCACTAAATTATAGTAATTTTAATTTCAAATTAATAAAAGTTATCCTAGTCTGAAATTTCTTACCTCCAAGAAAAATGCCAGAAAGATTATAATCACCAGAAGATCTTAGATATTCCTAAAAAATGTTAAGGATTGTTTATTTATAAAATGCATTATTGAATTAACAGTAAACTACTCTAAAATTATCAGTAATTATGAATGAAAGCAAGCTATAGCCTATTCAGGTATACACATTTCTGTTCCAGTCCTATCCTAAATTGCTGAGGCACAGCCAAGTTGCATGACTTCGTGCTAGATTAGAAGGTGCCTTGAGGTCACCTTGGGGTACAGGGATATTTTTCCTAAGCATCCATTTAGGGCTTTTCTGATCTACAGCAGCTACATAGCTGGAACAAATCTGGAAAGTCCAAAAAGAGCTGACCAGGCCAGGAATTAGGGCTACCACTCACAGCCCCCTCCTGAACCATCCTTGTCAAAATTCAGATGGTTAGCTTCTGAAGTATTTAACAAAGATCTGTCTTTTTGCTGTTACTGCTATCAATAGGGCCATATAATTATTATGTTTACAAAATAATGAGTGAATTTTTAAAACCATTTGGTACATATCAGATATGCACTATGTATAAATATCATTACTATGTTTGTTGGCTGAAGTGACCTAAAGGCCAAATGCCCCACTGAACCACACAGGACACAATCCAGAGCAAATTCAGCCTGCTCTGACCTAACTGCACTCTCCTAACTATTCTGTATCCAGAGCAGAAAGTTATGCTGAATCCAGAGAGTCAGGAAGCCTGGGCTGCCCTAACTGCTCCAGAGCATGCTAAGTAATTGACACAAGGGGAAGACTTGCTCCTGAGGAGACACCCCTCAGATCACACTGAACAAGGAACAGCTGTGGTGCATACAGTGGTGACATGACTCTGCACATCACCTGGTGCGGAAGTCTGTGCGTCATCCCTGGGATGCGCCCCCCCCCACCTGGACTGCACAGTCACCAAAGTTGGCGCCTGCGCAGTTGTTTCTGAAGCCAACTGGCTTCAGAAAGAGTACTGCACAGGCACCATCTCTGACACCTGCGCAGTACTTTTCTGAAGCCTTTTGGCTTCGGGGGAGACTGTGCAGGCGTCAGAGTTGGTGCCTGTGCAGTACTCTTTCTGAAGCCATTCGGCTGCCGCTCCGCCTCCTGAGTGAGGCCGAATGGCTGTGCAGAGGCGCGGACTTTCTCTGCTCTAAGGAAGTCTCCTCTGAAGCTGTTCGGCATGCTCAGTGTGTTTCTGCGCAGTGCATCTCAGATGGCCATTCAGGCCAGCTCCTCAGACAAGTGGCAGCTTCTGGCTGCTGCTCCGCCTTGGAGCAGGCCTGAATGGGGGTGCTGACGCCCGGGGCCTGCCAAAGGACAGTCAAACTCCTCCGGCACATCACCCCATACGGAGCGCATCACCCAATGCAGCCCACACCAGCCGCACCAGTCTGGTGACGCCACTGGGTGCCTGCCTTATAAGGAGTCCCTGATGAGATGCCAGTACATTCTACAGTGAATACAAGGGGCTTCTTGGAGTGGCCTGCTGTATCCTGAGGTTTATGGGCAGCCGTAGTTTGTTCCATATCCTGAGGTTGAGAGGCAGGGGTTGCAGCTAGGCTGGCCAAGAACTCAGATTTTTGGTCAACACTGCCATTCTTACTCGGGCCTTATCATGGACCCCTATGGGTCTACTCATTACTATACCTGCTCCTGAGGTGGTATAACTCTGAGGGCTGGAAGAGGGCATTTCTGCCTTGGAAACAGGCTCTGGATACAGAGTAACTGCTCTGCCCTAGGCAATGCTATACATGCCCTCAACATGCCTCTCCTGAGCTGCTTAGGCTGCCCCAGTTAGGGCAGAGCAGGTCCACCTCTCTTATCTTGCCTTGCTCTGCCCTATCTTGCACCCTATCTTGCCTTGCTCTGCCCTAAGCCTCTTCCAGAGTAACTGGGCTGGAGCATCTTGCAGTTGCTCCTACCTAGTGTTAGACAGGGCAACCTAAGGGCTCTTATGTGGACAGATTAGTTGCTCTGGATTGTCCTGTTATTCTTATTGCCTCCATAATGCATCTGAAATTTAACTGCTTCTTTAATTGAAAATCAGATTTGATCTATCATACCACAACTGCCTTATACGCTTTTGCTCTATAGATGATATTAAGACTTTTGCAGGTAAATCGCAGGCACAGAAATCCATGAGATGCCAAGTAGTTTGCCAAAGAAGTCAGATGGAAGAAATTCATATCACCAGATGCTCCATGAGTAAGAACCACAGCATATGGTAGGATCTTGTCAGGGATAGAGAAAGCTGCATCTAAGTATTTGGTTCCAAAAGGTATTTTCACCTTAGCCTAGAAATAAAAATACAACAAATATAAACTCCAGCATGTATATTAAAAATGTAATACTGAAGACGGACAGCCATGTTTTGATGCAGATCAAATAATACATACTAAACTGTAATGAAAACAATTTTTACCATTAAATCCCATTCAAGATTTCTACAATTTTCTCTGTTAACTTCAGTATCACCACATGTACTCATTATTTTAATGTTCATGTCTGTAATAGAAATCTTCCTGTAAAGGAATATAAAGGTCTTGGGGTGCAATCCTAACCTAGGCTGCCACAACTCTTTGGTCTTCTTGTTCTGTGGTGATGTAGGGAGGCAAGCGCATGTCTGTGCACTGACCTAACCTTCCCCTAGGAGTGGTGCCAAAGTGTCTTACAAGACATTTTGACATCCACACATCAGCACATGACTTGTACTGAGGCATATGCTGACCTAACTGGAGATTAGGATTGCAGCCTTAGAAAAATTTTAAGACATCCTACCTAATTGTTACCTACCCATATCACCAACACTGTAGAGTAGGTTTGTAAATAGCAACTTGCCTGGTCACCTGTAATGAGTAAGAATGGCCTCCAGCGATTAGGCCAGGTGAACTAGGTTCTTTTGGCACTTTCGGCGCTACTGATGATTGATATAATTATATAAAGTCATAATAGCTAGTTAAGAATTGTTATGGGCCAGTAACCTTTATGAGTTGACACAGTTGTCTGGAATAGAACAACATTTAAAATGAGGATTACTCGTGTGCTTGCAGTTATAACATACCTCTGTAAAATCACTCATTATTCTTTTACAGTCTTGCACATTTGGATTTCAGAAAGTTCCACTCCACATCACTGTAATAGGAGAAAAACAAAATAAAAAATAAAAATATATGGAATGCAACAAGGCAGCCTACATGTAAACCTTACTTGCTATGAAAAGGCAGAAGTTCCCAGAATTAGAACACTGAACACAATGAACATGGAAAGGAATGATTACAGAAGACAATTCCAATGGTCCTTTGTCCATTCTGTAGCCAGCAGCACAAAGAACTCCAGTTCCCTGAAGGCTAAAGGAACTTGTCGATATTTATAAGCATTTACAGACGTCCCCCACTTTCTGACAGTTCTTTTTTTATGATTCCACTCTTTCAACGCCTTTCAATCACAGCCAGAACTCATTCATTTAATACATGCTTCACTTTTTCAGTCTGTTTCTCCTGGACTAAAGGCAAAAATTGTTTTCGATGTTGCTTTGAATACGACATGGTGATCAAACTGTTTTGGCATTTTCTTAGGAGTTTCTTCAATAATCATCATAAGATATTCACACATGCATTTGTTAATTTTACAACACTGGGCAAAATCCAGAGTAACTACAGGGAGTCCTTGCTCTGGTGTAAGAACAATTTACTCTGGATATCAATATGAATTTCCAATAGGTTTTCACTAGGTGGTACAGTAACTACAGATGCACGTGATGTCTCTGACGTACTCCCGTAGTTACTCTGGATTTGGGGATTTGCTAAGTATTTTGGCTCCGTATTAATAAATATGTGTTATTTAGGCTTTATGTCTTTTTTTGGTGGTCATTATGTATTTACAAGCTGAATGAGACTGTGTTCTGCTTTCCAACAGTTTTCACAATAAGTGGGGGATGCCTATACTTTTATACTGAAATTTGTTACCATTCCAGAACTAATCCATTTATGTCTAGTGTTCCATTGTTTTCCATTTGTGCTCAGGTATAAATGGGTTAAGTTGCTCTCTGAGCTTATTATCATTATTATTATTATTATCATTATGTATTTCACAGTCGCCAGTTGTTTGACGGGAATTGGCTCTATTAAAATTCGGTTCCTATCCAAGGAACTAGGAATCACAAAGGTATCATCTCAATATGTGTGTACTATTATTATTGTTGTTTTTGTATTGTTGTATATTTATATTATTATTACTACTAGTAGTAGTATTTATATACTGCTTTTCAACTAAAAGTTCAGTAGTAGTAGTAGTAGTAGTAGTATTTATATACTGCTTTTCAACTAAAAGTTCAGCAGTAGTAGGAGTAGTAGTGGTGGTAGTATTTATACACTGCTTTTCAACTAAAAGTTCAGTAGTAGTAGTGGTAGTAGATTTATATATTGCTTTTCAACTAAAAGTTCAGTAACAATAGTAGTAGTGGTGGTGGTGGTGGTGGTGGTAGTATTTATACACTGCTTTTCAACTAAAAGTTCAACGTAGTTTACATAAGAAAAAAAATAAAGTAACTAATGGCTCTGTGTCCCAAAAGGACTCACAATTAGAAAAGGTGTCAAAGAACACCAGCAGAAGCCATTAGAAAGGACACTGCTAAGGTGAGGAGGGCCAGTTACTTTCCCTCTACTAAATAAAAAGAGGCTCATCCACTTTAAAAAGTGCTTCTTGCCCAGTTAGCACCACTGTACAAACCCATCATGGCTTGTTGTGATGGACTTTTCCTCCAGGGATTTGTCCAGTCCAGGTCAGATACTATCATCACATCCTGTGGCAGGGAGTTCCACAGGTTAATGACAAGCTGCAACTCCTCTGCAACCCATGCACACACTAGACACACCAGCAGCTCCTTTACTGGTGTTTCATGAGCAGACCTCCCATCTCCAAGCCCTTTATTAAACCAGCCTTATGCTGAACATTCACACAAAGCATGAAACCCCATCAACTCTCCCCATTCACTTGCCTTTCTTTCCAGGACACCAAGCTGCAGCATGTCAAGTGCATGCCGGGAGTTGTAGTTCAGAGCTCCACTGCAAGGTTAAACTAGCTTATTTTCCTGCCTCTGGGAGAACTGAATGAAAACCACGTGACCTTCCCTCACAGGCCACCTTCTCTCAAGCAGAAGCTCCCTTAGAAGCTAATTCTATGCATCTCTACTGAGAAGCAAGTCCCCTTAGAATCAATGGAGTTTATGCCCAGCCTGGCAGTGGGGGTTAGCATTGAGTTCTAAGGTTGCATTCCTAGCCACACTTTCCTGGGAGTAAGCCCCATGGACTATAATGGGACAGACTTCTGAGTAGACATGCATAGGATTGGGCTCTGAGGCTGCAATCCTATCCACACTTTCCTGGGAGTAAACCCCATGGGCTACAATGGGACTGACCTCTGAGTAGACATGCATAGGATTGGGCTCTGAGGCTGCAATCCTATGCACACTTCCCTAGGAGTAAGCCCCATGGACTATAATGGGACTGACTTCTGAGTAGACATGCATAAGATTGGGCTCTGAGGCTGCAATCCTATGGAGAAAGGTTTCCTGGGAGTAAGCCTCATGGACTATAATGGGACTGACCTAGGATTGGGCTCTGAGGCTGCAATCCTGTGCACACTTTCCTAGGAGTAAGCCCCATGGACTATAATGGGACAGACCTCTGAGTAGACATGCATAGGATTGGGCTCTGAGGCTGCAATCCTATCCACACTTTCCTGGAAGTAAGCCCCATGGACTATAATGGGACTGACTTTTGAGTAAACAACCTGAGGATTGTGTTTTAAGGTTGTGATCCTATTCACATTTAAACCCTATTGGCCACTTACGTCTATTGGGACTTACATCTGAGTAGACATAAGGCTGCAATCATATCCACACTTGTCTGGGAGTAAGCTTCATTGGCTATAATATGACTTACTTCTGAGTAGACATGCAAAGCAGGCATCCGTCAGTCTTGAAAGACTATGGTATTGTGCTCTATGCTGCATGTGAAGCATGAAGGCCTGGGTTAGATTGATATGGAGGATAGGCTGTTACCCAAGCAGCAAATCCCCCCTCTCCACGCCACTGAATTAGTCCAATGGAAAGGCAGAGCTGAAATGATTGGTTCCAGCTGCGTCACAGAGCTGGGCTAAGGACAGGAGCTTAGCCTGTCTTGTGGGGACCAACCCGGGTCTCGAACCCTGGCCCACTGGTAAACAGGCACACTGTCTTAACCACTTGCGCCACCCACAACCCACTCGTAGCCCACCCACAGCCCACTCTGTCTCTAAGGCAGAGACAGATCCTATCCATACTTTCCTGAGAGTAAGCCCCATGGACTATAATGAGACTGACCTCTGAATAAAAATGCATAGGATTGGGCTCTCAATTTTCTGCCCTTGTGAAGGAAGATGGAGCTATTCAGATCCAGTTGAGACCACGCTGAAGAGCTGTATCATGATTATTCTTCAAGTGAGATATTGTGAGTCACCCTAAGCAGCTAGCAAAGGAAAAGGGAACTAAATTCCCATGGGGATCAATACACAACCATCTGCCTGCCCTCTTACACCACAACAAAGTTTGGCATAGTTAAGACACACTAAAGAGAAGCTCTTCCTCTTCACTCAGCAGGGTGAACAATACAGACAGTGGGTGAAATCTGGAGTCACTATGGGGAGTAGTAAGAACAAGTTACTCTGTATTGCAATATGAATTTCCCACAGGTTTTCACTAGGTGGTGCAGTAACTACAGGTGCACGTAATGCCTCTTACATGCTCCCATAGTTACTCTGGAATGTGCCCAGTATTTATTAAAAATTTACTGTATTTAATTAATAAATTATTTTAATTTAAAATTTTAATTTAATTGTATTTGTTCAGTTGTAAACATTATTAAAATGGTATTAAAATATATTAAGAGCACAATCCTAACCAAGTCTACTCAAAAGTAGGCTCCATTTTGTTCAATGGGACCTACTTCCAAGAAAGTGTCTTTAGTATTGTAGTATACATTTATTAAAAATTTCCCATGTAATTTATTCCAATTCCAAATCCAATTCCAATTCCAAATAATGCACATCACCAGCAATACTATCAAATAACATAATAAACAAATCTGAAAAAAATAACTAGAGCATTGTCAACACCACTAGAATGCAGGGAGCTTCAGGTGGCATCTGGCTAGCTTCCAACCAGTGTAGGTCCAGTGCAAGCTCATGCTGGGTCAGCTCCAGGCCTGGATGGCACTAATTGCTGCAGGCATGCTTTACAGAATATTTGCAATAGTGTGTGCTGGTTCTGGGCTGGCTAATCTTGGACAGGATCAGGCCAGTGGTGGGATTCAAATAAATTAACAACAGGTTCTGTGTCCTAATAACCTAAATTAACAACAGGTTCTATGTCCCATTAGTAACGGTTCTCAGAACCAGGCACTCATTAGCAAAGGGTTCTATAGAACCTGTGAGAGCCCCCTAAAGCCCACCACCATCAGGCCCTAAAACAGCCATGAAATCAGATTCTTATAGCCATTAAAGGAGTATGCTGATGGTGACTTCAAGGGAATGCATGCTGAGAAATCAGGAATAACTTGAAAGTTTTATTTAATTTATTTAATTTTAATCAATTTATATCCCGCCTTTCCTCCCCCGCAAGGGGGAGCCCAAGGCGGCTGACAATAGGATTAAAACACTTCCTTTGTTGTTGTTGTTCCTTTTTGATAGCATTTGATAGTTGTTTCCTTTTTGATAGCATTTTTAAAGAAATATATTCCCTATGCTAGGGGGGAGTCATTTTTGCTACAAGTCTTCACTAAGAATAAATGTACCGTAACTTAAGATGCATTTTAGAACTGAGAGGTTTTCTATCCTCCTCCTGCAATCCTTTTTGTGCACAGTGTAAAAAAAATGTACATAGGAAAGATTTATGTGATTCCTACAATCTTGTATATCAAGAAGGTAGGACACATAGAAAGAACCCTCTGTAGTTTATGCTAAATATCTAATTACATAGAGATTTCTGAACATTTCCTTTGTCAACATTTAAAAGGTAACTGGCCAGGTGACTAGACAGCTATTTTGGGATGTGATCACTAGCTGGAATTTTGCTTGCATCATAGCTTAATACCTGCTGGGAAATAAATGTGTCCAAAGATCTTAATGTCAACTGACTTCATACTCATGGAATTTGTTCAAACCAAGAGTCAAATCCTCAAGGCCTGTGAGAAGCTCATCCAAGATATCAACTGTGCTCCTGTGAATAACTTCAAGATGATTCTTGCTGAAGTACCAAAAAGAAAAACCTACTTAGGGAAAAAAATTATGAGATGCAATGGTACACTGTAAATGCAAAATTTTACATTGTGAATGTAAAAATATTACAGGAAATGTAACATCCAGGAGAGATTTATCTGTCCTGTTAAAAAAGTAGGGATTAAAGAGGGATCAATAGAAGACCGATAGAAAAACAGATCAATAACTACTGCACAGTGGTACCATGGTTTAAGAATGACTTGGATTATGGGTGTTTTGGATTAAGAGCAAAATTGTCTCAGTTTTGACTTGGCTTAAAAGCACTGTCTTGGAAGAAGAGCACATCTGAGTAAGTTTGGAACAGACTTCCATGGTTAGGGAACTCATGGGGGAGATCGGGAGAGGAAGCAGCTTGAGCCAGTTGTATGTGCAGGATGTGTGTGTGGCAGTGTGGAAGTGCTTTATCAATGTTCCATTGCTGCTCCCCATCAGCAGCATGGGAATGTTAAAGCTGCACCAAAGGACAAAGATTCAATTGAGCCAATGGTTAGCAGTGACTCTGTTAGTGATAGTGAAAGTCATCATCCCTCTTCTCGTCTCCCTCACACCAGCCATGAAGGTTTTCAAAGGTACAGTACAGTTCAGGACTATACAGTATTTTCTTTATTACAGTGTTTTGTAATCATTTTTATGTACAATAAATATTTTTATATAAATATTTTTGGGTTGTGGAATCGATCGTCTGAGTTTCCATTATTTCCTATGGGGAAATCTGCTTTGGATTACAAGCATTTTGGATTACAAGCATGCTTCTGGAAGAAATTATGCTCATAAACGAAGGCACCACTGTTAAAAGAAACCTTTAAAAAGAAGTGGCACTGAAGGCATAATACTATGTGTGTCTATTCAAAAATAAGTTTCATTGGGTCCAGAGAGTTTTACATCCTGGAAAGTGTGCATTGAATTGCAGCCTAAGAAGTTTACTGAATCTGACAGATACGGAGATGGAAGAAAGACAGGAAACTAAAAGTAACAAATGAATAATACTTAATCATGAAAGAATGTATTTGTAGCGTTTAATTATATTACCCTACAATCCAGAGTAACTACGGGAACACATAAGAGACATTACGTGCACACGTAGTTAGTGTACCACCTAGTGAAAATCTATGGGAAATTCATATTGCAATCCAGAGTAAATTGTTCTTAGACTGGAGCAAGGACACCCTGTAGTTACTCTGGATTGTGCCCCTAATCAAAAAATTATTAAGGAATTGGATGAACTTCAGTACCATTTACTCTCATATAAATGATCTCAGGGGAAGTGAAAACTGTTGTGATTTCAAAACACCAGAGAAGAGCATTTGTTTCAGCCAATTACATAATTTTACATCTACATCTGGAAACAGCAAATAATACTTTAAATCAAATAATTTGCTCTAACGACAAATAATATTATTTGGCTTTAAAGCATAATCATTTTCATTTTCTTAGCATTATTCACGCTCTGGGCAGGGTCCACTTAGATCAGGGGTCCTCAAACTTTTTAAACAGGGGTCCGATTCACTGTCCCTCAGACACTGTCGGGGGCTGGACTTTTGGAGGAAAGTCCTGCATTTTTAAAAATGTAGGATAAAATGTATGCTATCCTACATTTTGCCCTTCATTTTAAAAACACTCCCTGGGGGCTTACCTTTGGGGTCTCACCTTTGGGGTCTGTTGGAGCCTCTGGTGTCTCTAAACCCCACCCCCCAGCCGGCTGGGGGGGAGGCTGTAGAGGCATGGAGGACCAATGCAGGTGGCTTTAAACCCGCCCTGGCCGGCTGGGGAGAGGCTGCTGCTGCGTGAACTCCCCTGAGCCCTCCCCACACACACACCCCATGCATTCTTACACACACACACCCCATGCATTCTCACATACACACACACCCCATGCATTCTTACACACACACACACACAAACACACAAACCAGCTCACCTGCAGAGGCGCTGGCGTGTGCGCTGGCCAGGGAGACCCTGGCACCACGGACAAGCGGCTGGTGGCGCACATGTTGGCCAGAGCTCCCCTGAGCCCCCCAGCCGGCCGGAGCGAGGCTACTGCCTCCCTGGTCTTTGTGGGCACTGGGGGGCAGTTGAATGGTGCTGCGGCAAAGATCCACCAGCCGCAGGCAGCCATTTCCGAAGGGAAGACTGTGTGCATGGGTGCACAGTCTCCCTTATCCTTTGAGCTCCGCCGGAGAGCTGCAGGGCTTCTCCATGGGCGGAGCAGACTATCCTCGACTGTCCCCAGGAAGTGAAAGTGACTTCCTGGGGTCAGCCGAGGATAGTCAGCTCTGCCCACGGAGAAGCACTGCAGCTCTCTGGCGGAGCTCAATAGGGTGCTCAGAAATGGCTGCTGTGGCTGGGAGATCTTCACCGCGGCAGCCTTAAACTGCCCCCCAGTGCCCCCCAAACATACCCCAGTGCCCACAAAGCACCTCCCAAGCCCCCCAAAAGGCTGGCGGGCCTGATTGAGGCTCCTGGCAGGCCAGATCCGGCCCGCAGGCCGTAGTTTGAGGATGCCTGGCTTAGATGATTGATGCAACATGGGGAAATCTGGCCAGGCTGTCGCCAGATTGTTGCTTCATGCAGCACCCAGGTCTTGAACCGCTGACCTGCCAATCTTCTAATCAACAGGGGCAGCGCCTTTAACCACAGAGCAGTAATGCTTTTGTAAGCACATAACAGTGATTCAGAATTAGCAGCTGACATAGCTTTATTGATTGACGCGGTTGTGCAAAGGATTATAAAGCAGTGGTCTATCCCCATAGATCACTGAAAGATCTGGAATTGTTCCACATCCTTATTTATTATTCGGATAAGTGAATGGAAATTCACCTTAAGCAGTTAGAAGTGATTACAAAACCAGGAAGGTTTCCAAAGCTTTTAGGACAGATGAGACAATTCAAATTTGTATCAGTAAATTGGTCAGACTGGCATGATGACATTTACAAGGACAAATGTAAAGTCATGTAGAATGGAAGAAAGTGCTCGCACATAAACTTGGGATTATGTGGATGGTATTTCACAGCAGCGTGCCAGGAAAAATGTAGGTTTAAAGTATGTGAGAAAATCATAAATCAGAAGTATGATGCGCTGTCACAAAAGATAAATGTCAATCACTGATTTTCTAAAAGGAACATCATTTCTGAGATGTAAGAGAGGGGAATGCCATTGCTCTATCCAGACCTCAGTGGAATTTTGTTACGTAATTTCCGAAGGTAATAGTATTAGAAAATATGCCAATAAAGCTGTAAGTTGCCTACAAACAGCTACAATGGTAAGAGAACAGTAGGGTGACAAATTGATTCTTTTTTCCTTAAGTTACAATGTTAGACTGGATTGTAAAACCTTGAATAATCAGAATATATATTGAATTCAAAATATCTCACATCATAGGGATATGACATGTTGATACTGAAGAGTATCTGAGGATACTCTGGTGTGTTACTGAGTGCTAAATATTCAGCACTAAATGGTATAGTGTGAATGGGGTGCAATCCCGATCAGGGTGATCGTGTAACTAGATTTTTCTGGATTTGTCTTATTTTTAGCCTCCTGTCCAGGTGTTCTCCAAAAGGGCTTCATTGTCTTCCATTTTGGCTTCATTTTGGAACTTTGCAATGGTGTGCAGTACCCCATCATGTCATATGTCATTGGATTTGTATTGAAGAGCAGAATCCAGTGCAAGAATCGGTTTTGAAATATCTCCTTCCTATCAAAAGCTATTGCCATAAAACTAAAAATAAAAAAAATGCATTGAGCTCTATGGGAAAGTGAAAGTGCCCAATATTGTTGCTTTATTCATGAGTAGGTGAATGTGCCATTGTCTGCTGGAAAGGCCAGGCTGAGAGGAATCCAAGACCTTGTCCTCCTTTTGAGGTTTGGGCATCTGGTCACCCTTCCCCAATTAGGCCAGCACAAGTCCCATAAGCCACTTTTGTGCCACTCCTGGGGATGTTATGCCAGTGCACAGACATGTGCTAGCCTCCCCACACCACCACATGAATGTGGAGATAGGAAAGCTGTGCTGACCTAAATTGGTTAGGATTGCACCCTGAATGAATCAAGTGAGTAAAGCCATAATTCTTGCTTCAGCCACAAACTGTCTAGGGTCAGAGATTCTCAAACTTTCCCCCGTCATGACCTATCTCATCTTCTGTGCTAGACTGAATCCTAACATTCCACAAGGCACTTTTGAGAGCCTCCGGAGGTCATTTCCACGTTGTGTTGGGCTTGCAGCCCATTCCACTGGTCTCCACAGTATCCAGAATGAAATGTAGAAGTGTCCAGGAATGTCTTCCAGTTTGTGGAAGTTGCTTCAAGAAGTTGCTCCCATGCATTCTGGTGCCCATAGGGGTCAATGGAATGGGTCGTGGGCCTGTTGCTACTGGGAAGTTGCCTTTAGAGGTTTCCATAAGTGAAACATTGAGCATCAGTTGCAAACTAGTAGACATTGGGTCACAATCCACACTTTGAGGAACTGCTATATGATCTCTCATCATTAGACCCTGCCCATCTATAATATGACCTAGCTGACAAGCTCTGGTAAGGCTTACTTCAATAATGTATTTGAAATGTGTGTGCACACATGCACATATATGATTGAAAGGCAGAACATAAATACATTATGACTAGAATGAATAGTAATTACAAAAAAGACATGAGAGACTCTTTTAGTATTGTGCAAGAACATTTTTAGCTTTTCAGGGTAGACTCACAAATTTTGGTTCATAGACAATAGCATGATAATGGGGTGGGAATAATAGAAGGAATAATCTTGTAGCGCGTTTGCTGCTTTTTATAATGAGAAATGTAGGTTTCAGTACTGAAGAGGTGTACAAGTCCTTCTTATGTTATATTTAAAAAATGATCACAAAATATTGTGGGAATGATGGAAAATTATAGCTCTAATTCCAAAAATCTTTTTTTAAGCAGTGGCCCCTATATGAATGTGAACATCCTTTTCAATTCAGGCTTTACTTATTTGGTATTGACAAGCAGCACAATCCCACATATTTATTCCCATTTATATCAGTATTATGGGTGGCACAAGCGGTTAAGACGCTGTGCCTGTTAACCAGCAGGCCAGGGTTTGAGACCCGGATCGGCCCCACAAGAGAGGGTGAGCTCCTGTCCTTAGCCCAGCTCTGCGACACCAGCTGGATCCAATCATATTGGCTCTGCCTTTCCATTGGACTAATTCAGTGGCGTGGAGAGGGGGGATTTGCTGCTTGGGCCTATCCTTACAGCCTATCCTCCATAACAATCCAACCCAGGCTTTCGTGCTTCGCATGCAGTGTATGCAGTGCCTAGCACAATATCATAGACTTTCAAGACTGACGGAGGCCTACTACTACATTATTCCCAGTGTATTCAGGATTTCAGCCAAAATGCCCTACAATTAGATTAGGCAAAGTTTGAGTGTGAATCAAAGTGATGGTTTTGTTGTAATACACATAAAGCTGTAAGAAAAAGAAGGAACAATTATTATCTTGCCAGATCAGTGATGGATCATGCTCAATTATTACGATATATCACCATTCTGGGCCTTACATTGCATCACCTCAGACATGCTTTCTGTAAAGTCCTCTCAACAAAATCCTAAAGAGCATGTGTACTATCTATTTTGATGATAGATGTGTAAAATGCTTCCATGGTTAGATCATTTATAAAACTTCCAGGGAGATTACAGCAGGCACTAGCCATAAATAATATACATTCTAATTTTTGGAGTATATGGCAGGTACAAATGCAAAGAACATGACAGAGCTGATCAGCAACACTGCTCAGTCCTAAGGTCAGCACATGCTGGTGTACAGCCTTAGTGGTCCCCCCCATGCCTTACAGCACTTTTGTGAGAGCACTGCTGGTGTGCCAGCCAAAGAAAAGCATGTGGATTGCTCACTTAAGTTGCAATCCTATCCACACTTTCCTGAGAGTAAGCCCCATTGAACACAGTTGGGCTTACTTGTGTGTAGACATACATAGGATTGTGCCCTTAGACCCACTGTGTTAAATGGGTCTTACTCCCAGGGAAGTGTCTTTAGGATTGCAGCATCTCTGTAGATATGCCTAAACCTAAACTGTCATTCAAACCTCTCAGTCGGTAAAGATTTTTTTTCTTTCAGAAATTCTCTCAGGTTTTTCATGAAAAATTAAGATAAAAAACCTAGTGTTAAAATTCTTGCAGCAACTTCAATGCAATTGAGAGTGATTTTGTCTCAAAGCTAATAAGGTTGGCTCTTTAAATTGAAATTACATCAAGAGGTTTGCATCACTTGCTGTGAGGGCCATCACATCAGCCAGATGATGGACCTCCTCCCATGGGGTGAATGGGGCAAAACCCTGGGTGGAGGGTGTGATGATGTATATACTTTCTATAGCTTTGAACAGAAATACAGTATTTCAGTGTGGTTGGCTTCATTGCATTTCACATGAAGTTAGGCATCAAATGATATATAGGAAGGAATTATTTAAAAAGACCAGAACTTTAAATATTTTGACTAGTTGTAGTGTCACACACCACATGCACATTACCTGGTACTGCTTGCACCCTTCCCCCAATGATGCCACTTTGATCTGTGACTTGGGAAAATGTGACTCTGGCAATCCTCAACTAGATATTCTTTCAACATAACCATTTCAAATAAAGTTATCACATGCTAGCAAAATTGGCAGTGTTGTGCAAAATTTGTCAACACCTAAGCAGCTGAGTGGGTTTACACTGGCAACAGATAAGGAACTTTCTCTGCAAATCAGCTGACTTCATCCAATGTCTTCCAATGACTTCATCCAGGCTTGTAGCTCATGTGTTTCCCAAATTATTATTATTATTATTATTATTATTATTATTATTATTATTATCATCGTCATCGTCGTCATCGTCATCCATAAATACACAGCGAACAATTTCGTGCTGGTTTCATTCACATCACCAGTCGGACCCTTCCCAAGAGTCTAGGACTGTGTGATGTAGCGGCGTATAATTCGTGCTGATCCCAGAAGAGCAGCTTTCTGCAGTTGGCAAAGTGATATTTTGTCAATGCCAATAGTCTTCAGGTGCCTGCCAAGGTCTTTGGGCACTGCACCCAGTGTGCCAATTATCACTGGAACCACCTGCACTGGCTTAGACCAGATATGCTGTAATTCGATTCTTAGGTCTTGGTAGCAGGAGATTTTTTTTCCAGTTGTTTCTATTATTATTATTATTATTATTATTATTATTATTATTATTATTATTATTATTATTATTATTAAAATATTATTAAACATCATTCTCCCATTGTAGGCCACAGGCATAATTATAATTGTCAGCACTATATTATACTATAAAAACACTATAAAAATCAAATCAGTGTAGTTTTCTTTGAGTTAAAACTTGAGGTTCTTTTTCACAATTACATCAACATCTTTTTTTTAAGGAAGCTAAACAGCATTTTAGTGGTAATTAGTGGGGAAAAGTAAAGATCAAGGATACAAGATAAATAATTGAGAACTCAGCAGCATAAAATGCCATAAAATCCTTAAAATATTTATTTTTAAAAGGTGGCACCTGTCAAATCCTAATCACCTTCCTGGGCCCAATTTTCCTTCACCAGTCAAAATAGTTTTGCACCGTTAAGGGAACGTGTGAGAGGAGCCACAAGGGCCATCCGGCCATGGCGTGGTGGTGGTGGACCTGGATGCCACCACAGCTAACAACACCTTTGTAAATGTCGTCTGCAGAACTGTCATTCTGTTGTTTTTATCTTGAGGCAACATACATAAAGCCAGTTGTCCCACTGAACATTTTGTAGTCCAGCATTTTCACCTTTGACACAAGTTATGCCTCTGTCCCCCTACACACACAAAGGCTGCAATCCTAAAGACATTTTCCTGGGAATAAGACTCATTGAACAGAATGGGACTTACTTTTGAATAGACATGGTTAGGATTGTGCTCCTAGTTACCCCCAGAAAATGAGGAAAAAAATAGAGTTTGCAATCCTAATCCCCAGTTAGGCTGGCATAAGTCCCAACATAAGTCCCATGCTGGTATAGGGGCTATTGTAAAAAGTCCATAAGACACTTCTGCACCACTCCTGGGGGATTAGGCCAGTACACAGACCTGCGCCATTCTCCCAACACCACCACAGGAAAGCGATCATGGATGAGTTATGCCACTCTAAATTGGTTAGGATTGTTCCCACAATCTCCTTTCAAACTTGTTATACTCAAGTACCTCCATCAGAAGTGAAGTTCACCTGAAGTACAGTTATAATTTTTATTCATTACATATACATATTACATGCATGTAAGGCAAGTAAACAGGACTGGTAATTTTGTTTAACAAGACTAGGTGATGGATGTGCCTTTATGTCGTGTACTGAGAGATCCCTTCCCATGGCTATAAATTTGTCACTCCCCTATTTAAAGGTACTGCATTCCTGTCATGGTATTATATGACATGATGCACCCACTGGTGTGCAAGCCGCAGCTGTTACAATTCACTGATACCTTGCACTGGGAAGGCGAGAGTGACTGCCAGTGTGTAGCATTTTGTGGCCTCTCTCTCTCTCTCTCTCTCTCTCTCTCTCTTTGTGAGCTAATTGGAGTAAAATGCCTGTAAACAAACCTCTTGGGGCATCAATCTTTGTAAGGGAAGTCACAATCTTTGTAAGGAAAATCACAAAGACTGAGGCACTTCCAGAACTGATCATCTGCTAGAAAACATTTTTTTTATTTATTCCCTCATACTTTATTGGCACCAACAGCTTAATGTGGAAACTTTCTCCTCAAATGCATAGCATGAATATCCTGGAATTGGGGTGCCACAACTCATACTGTCCTTATTTGAATGAAGTACCTTGTGAACAAAACCTTGGGTACAAAACCTTTAACATTTAACTGTTGGGCCCAGAAGCATGATGACATCCATAGCCATGCAGTTACTCATAGTAGGGTGAGATCCGCCAGCAATGACTGCTATTTATAATGGGAAATAAATATCACCTCAGAGCTGCTAATATATGAAAGCAAAGAGCATTGCTTATATAGGGTTGGATGTTCCTTGGTCAATCTTTACTAAAACCAATAGTAAGCTTCACAGCATAATGTGGAGTTGTCCAAATTAAGTGTGAACTGACACAAATTATAGCACTGGAAATGACTCCTTCATTGACAACTCTGGGAAATTTCATCAGAGACTATTTTGACTAAGTGGTTCATAAAGCTAGAAGGGAAGTTACGGGTATTAATATCCTCGGGCAGCATTGGCTCTGTCTCCTATCTAAGCCTGAGCTGCTAATTGAATCTCCTCAGCTAATAATCCATAGGTTCAGACTTCTCAGGAAATATCCCATTTACAGTGCAACAGTGGCGTAGCTAAGTCATTTGATACCCATAATTTTTTTTGACACCCCCATACAAAATTAATTATTATAAGCAAGCCTCCGTCAATCTTGAAAGACTATGGTATCGTGCTCAGCGCTGCATACGCTGCATGCGAAGCACGAAAGCCTGGGTTGGATTGTTATGGAGGATAGGCTGTTCCCTAAGCAGCAAATCCCCCCTCTCCACGCCACTGAATTAGTCCAATGGAAAGGCAGAGCCAATACGATTGGATCCAGCTGGCATCGCAGAGCTGGGCTAAGGACAGGAGCTCACCCTGTCTTGTGGGGCCGACCCAGGTCTCGAACCCTGGCCTGCTGGTTAACAGGCACAGCGGTCTTAACCGCTTGCACCACCCACAGCCTAAAACAATTAATAAAAATATTAACATTCTCATATTTTTATACCATCCTTCCTCTAAGAAGCTCAGTTCCTTCCCTGCTTTTGTCCTTTTGCATAGTTCCTTCCCTGCTTTTGTCCTTACAGGTAGGTGAGGCTGAGAGACAGCAATAGTTATGAAATGCAACAAATAATAATAATAATGGCCAGAAAATAAAAGCAGTTAATATTTTCTCACAAGCAATGGAAGAACATCAGTACTCATCCCAGCTAATGCTCCCGTGTACAGTACTCAGTGATATACTGCATTAGAATGACATCATGAACTCAAATTTGCTTGGAAGAGATACCGTATTTCCCGGCTTATTACACGCACCAGACCATGAGACGCACCAAAGTTTAGAGGAGCAAAACAAGAAAAAAAATATTCTGAACCGAATGGTGTACTAATATATTTAATAAAATATAGCAGAATAATATTTCAACCATGTAAAGTCAACAGTGGTATTAAGAACCATTATCACTATCATTAACAAATGAGGAAAGACTTTAAGCTTCAAGCACTCTTTTAATTTTCTGGTAACCCCAAAAACTCATCATCTCTAGTGTCAGTGATTTGCGACTTTTGCACAAATCTCATTGCAAATGATCAGACAACAACATTTTGCACAAATCTCATTGCAAATAGTCCAGGAAGGCAGGTAAGTTGGGGGGTCCTTTTGGGGGGGTAGGTAGGGAAAGGTGAGGGGATCTAGATACATAGGGAAGAGTGAGGGAGGCAAAGGCATGGAGCAGAGGGACCAGGTCTTTGGAGCAAATCTCCAAGCCAGGGAAGGCTGGTTAGGATTGCAACTGTACCAGGGTGACCAGATGCCAAACCCAAAATTCCTGAACCCCAAGGACAAAATTCCTACCCGCTTTTAAAATTGCCAGAAAATGTATTTTTTGTTTTTATATTTTTGATTTTTACTTTTTTGGCCATAACGTTTGATAGGAAGGAGATATCTCAAAACTGATTGTTGCATTGGATTCTGCTCTTCAATACGAATCCAACGACATATGACATGATGGGGTAAGGTGCTCCAGGATTGGCCCTATCACTCTATCAGACGCACAGACATTTCCCCCCCCTTTGGGATGGAAAAAAAGTGCGTCTTATAAACCGGGAAATATGGTACTTCCTTTTTCTTCTGGGATGGTTTGTGGAGGCTGCGTTCAATGAATAACGACCATTTTGGTGGCATTGGATTCCTCTCATTGTGCCCTTTCCAAAAACTAAGGCATGTTTATCTATTACTGTTTATTTAGTAAAGGCACTATTCAGCTAATTTTCAACATTCATAGGATCTCATGTAGGTTTTGTTTTCGGATTTGGGGCCATAATGTTTCCTAGGAAGGAGATATTACAAATTGGATGTTCGCCTTGAATTCTGCAGTGAAACACACACACACACACACACACACGCACACACACACACACACACACACACACACACACACACACACACACACAACACATGATGGAAAATTCCATACACACGTATAACATGATGGACCATATAACATGATGGAGTTATTCTGAACCCCCATAATGTTAATTGGGTTTTTGCAATTTTGGTCACCCCCTCAGTGTGTCACCTCCCCTGGTGCAACCTGAGGTAGAATGCCCCCTTCACCCCTTCTAGCTATACTACTGCACTTCAGCACCTGCACTTTTCAGTAAAGCATTTTAAACAACATTTTGTGATTAAAAATTAAACCCCCTACTATTAAGTTTCTTGGCTAAGCAGCATTGCTGATGAGGTTCTGCCAGGTGACCAGGACTTCTTAAGTTAGGGGCTGCTTGCCACAAAATCTCATTTACAAGAGTTTGTTTCATGCCAATTTGAAACCTGCCAGAAGATGCCGCATGGACAGCACATTTTTGGAAGCCACATGACAGGCCAGAGCACCAGACGTGTTTGGCACGCCTTTTCCAGCCTTTATAAATCAGGAGACTATGACAAGCACAAGTTCATATGAAAGCTGAAACAGGTCTTTTTCCAAAGTGGTATGCAACTCCGAATGGCTCACTATCCAACCCTTTTTATTTATAGGAGATGAAACATGTCCATTTTTAGCCTCAGACGTTTCTTGACTATCCACGGTCTTTCCTAGATCACCTGGTTGATCATATGTTTAAAGCCTTGAGACTTTGGATTTCAAAGAGTATTTCTTCCATTCATCTGCTGGCATCTGAGGCAATTCAGCTGGGAATCTGAAAAGGAGAAAGAGCTATCCTTTGCTGTTTGGGGCCACCGCCATCCAAATACTCATGCAGAACACAGTACAAGCCATTTCCAATAATCTACAGTCTACAGTCATTTCCATGAAATTGTCAAAGGATCTCCATAGACAAGCGCATCTCAGCTTGATGTTAATGTCAGACGGCGATAAACATGGCTAAAAGCTTTCTTGTGCATGTTCCTGTTCTGAAGCTTCTTTGGCTTTAAGGAATGAGGTTTGGCCCAATACCTTATGTATGTATGATAGACAGCAACAGCACTGGGAAGTTGGCCAGTTCCTCTCAAGGAAAAGCTGCTCTTTGTGAATGGATGGTTTCACCATGACTCGGTTTACTAGTTGCTACAGTAGGGATTCTCTAGAATGAATCTCAAAAGGAGTATCTTTCATTGGAATATATTTTTGTTGTGGTCTTTTATATTGCTGTTATCTGGTCTGTGTACCTTATCACAAGAATGACCTAAAAATAGTCCTTGAGTCCAACACTAGTTTTTTTTTTTAACTCCATATACCATATCTGTCACATTTTAATTCATCTCTTGATCCAAGGATTTAATGGTGTGTACATAGGGATATCCTATTCAACCTTCTCAACAACTTATTTTTCTGACTGATGTTAGCTGCCTTGAGCTCCCTCTTGCAGGTGAGGAAAGGCGGGATATAAATTAAATAAATAAATAAACTATCTAAGGGCGCAATCCAGAGTAACTATGGGGTGTCCTTGCTCCGGTGTAAGAACAATTTGCTCTTAATTGCAATATGAATTTCCCAAAGGTTTTCACTGGGTGGTGCAGTAACTATGGGTGCACGTAATGTCTCTTACGTGCTCCCATAGTTACTCTGGATTGAAGGGTAAGATAGTTAAGCTGAGAGATTGTGACTGACCTAGAGTCACAGTCAGTCACTTTCATGACGAAGGGTGCAATCCAGAGTAACTATGTGGAGTCCTTGCTCCGGTGTAAGAACAATTTGCTCTGGATTGCAATATGAATTTCCCATAGGTTTTCGCTAGGTAGTGCAGTAACTACGGGTACACGTAATGTCTCTTACGTGCTCCCATAGTTACTCTGGATTGTAGGGTTAGTGCCCAATACTCTCCATCGTTCACTGTCAATGCACCCATAGTGCCACCATGAGTTAAAATCCATTTCTGCCCACACTGCATATACACAATAGGGATCAGATGTGTGTAGCTGTGGGCTGGGCAGAAATAGATTATGGGAGCAACCATTCCCTTACCTCTTTGATCGCCCCACCACCACCAAAGGACACAGTACATGTTCTGTTGGCATTGCTGCATTGGGGCTGTTGAATGCTACATGCAGTGTTAGAATTGGATCAAGGGGACCCAAGATTTGAACTTGGGTCCCCTTGATCCAATTCTAACACTGCATGTAGCATTCCACATTGGCTCTCATAATCTTAGTGTTGATGCATGATGAACTCTCAGAAGGGCTTTATGCATTATAATTGCTTCAGGAAACATCCAGGACTGCACTGTAATCAGGCCAGAGCGTTCCACGTCCCTGATGTGTATAAAGTATGTTTATACGTATGTGCATGATAGCTATGTCATATGTTTAGTATAGGCAATCACATGGAGCACTGATTTATATTTTAAATTTGCCTTATCTTAATGTACTACCATTTTAGATATGTTGACTACTTGTTCATTTTAGCTCAGAAATAAATAAATAAATAAATAAATAAATAAATATTCAAGCAGCTGATTTTCCTACCCCTGACCTAGAGACTGATGGTCACAATACGAACACTGTGGACTGAGGAAACATGTGGTAGGCATCAGCAAGGTTTCCAGAGGGAAGGTCAGTTTACTGACACAGCAGGAGGCTTGTACAGAATGCTATCAATATACAGAGCAATTTATGGTTCATCCCTCCCTGCAACTACTGAACACCAGGTATTGATCTTGCAAGGCGCTGCTTTATGTGGTTTAAGAATAGCAAGACAAGTTACTCCTGGTTCTAGTAGGTTCTGTCCTTTGGGCTATACTCTCTGTTATTTCCCCTTTATTCCTCTATTACTGATGCATACATTTTTTACATTATAAAGGAAGTGGGTGCAACTCTTCTGTCTTAAGATCCAGTTCAGGTTTTCCTTAGTGTCGCCATTGTCCATTTTGCCATCCCTTAAGTTAAGTTGGGAGGGTATACCAAGCCAAAATATTTGAAAAAGACATGAACACTATTTCCTGCCACTCCATTTAAGTGAAAACCCTCATCGTGGGTGTTTCCAAACTGTTGTGATGTCCCTGCCAGAAGAAATAATCCTCCCAGGGGCATGGGGACATCATGAAAGATGGTGCCAGCCATCTTATGGCATATGGTCACTGGGTCCTGTCACTGGGCTAGTCTCAGGAGCCCTCCCAAAACCTAACAGCCTAAATGCCCTTATCCCCACTGGCCCTGTTCAGATATTTCAACTCTATGGACTCATGATTAGCCCTGCCATTTCCTTTCCCTTTCCTCTTCTTCAAAGTCAAATGATCCCCCTTGTGAATTTGCAGGATGTGGTTAGGACGACCCCCTCTCCTTTCTGTTAAGCTCACAACAGGAGATGTGTTTAGATTTCAAAAACAGAGCACCAGCAAGCAAAAGGAGATCAAAACTTGAAAATCTACTACACTGGCATTGAAGATTGAGTCCAAATATATCCTGAAACCAATAGAAAGCACAAAACAAAACAATCTAACCTTCATTTTCAACTCTTTGTGTCTTTGAGTAAGATGTGGGGTAGAGATGAATGAATGAATGAGGAAACATTTTTGTGGCCTGTCAGTGTAGCACATTGTATTATAAAAAGAATTGCAATTCCATGCCCCGCTATCAGAATAGAGCACAATCCTAACCACGTCTACTCAAAAGTAAGCTGTTCAATGAGGCTTACTCCCAGGAAAGTGTCTTTAGGATTGCAGCCATAGACAGATTTAAATAGATCAGATTTAGACAGATTTACAGGAAACTGCACAGGAAAATATGCTCACCTCTCACTACAGTCCCCGATCACTTGCTCGTTGGTCTGCAGTATTTATTTTAACAACTACTGATACATGACATGTCCTGGCACAGTCACTCCAAATCCATAGTGTGGACTATAGTAGAATTGCAATCTGATCTCATTACTCTGGGTTTCAGTTTTCATTAGAAGCAGCAAGCCAAGGAGTTTTCCTGTTTCTGAGAGTGTGAAAAACCAGAAATTTGATGTTCAAATCTTTCATGCTAAAAAGCTTCATAATGCTGATCTCAATGTACTTCCAAGTGCTGCGGTTAATATGACAGCTACAGGATTCAGTGGTATTATATACTTGTATATTTCAAATACTTTAGAACAGGGGTTCCCAATTCCTTGGTGACAGACCGGTACCAGTTCATGGCCTATTAGGAACAAGGCCAGCAGGAACCCAGGTCCAGCTGCTGTCTCAAGTGCACCCTGCACAAGGTGACCATATATCATAATCACAAAAAGAAGACAAGGCACCCAAAATATAGGATGCCCAAGAAAAATGTAGGAAATGACAAAATAAAACATAAAACACTCATGTATTTTGCTTTCATGGGGTTAATTTAAACTATCACTTATTATTAAAACTAGTAAATTTAGTTTATAACATATAATTTATTAAGTACATGTAAGTACATTTAGTTTATAACATATAATTTATTATTTACATAGATTCTTGGTGCCAAAAAAAGGTTGAGGACTGCTGCTGTAGAGCCAACGTTGACAAGCATGGGATAAGGTTTTTAAACCGGATTTTTTTAGGTCATTATTTTTAAAATATTTTCTAGTTCAGCATATCATATTGGTTCGTAATTACTTTTGGTTAGTAATTGCTTTTAATCACAACTGGAGAGAATGAAACTATTTTTATTTGGCTGCATCCCAGATAATTTTTATTTGGCTGCATACCTTTACATTAATGGATCAACCAAGATGAGGCAACAGTAGCTACATCCACTCATACCCCTCATGGGCTTTTTCAGTCTTTGTCTGCCAGAAGACTAAATACCAATGAAGTGGTTCTCAAACATTTAGCACTGGAAGCCAGTTTTAATCACTCACCAGAAGACATGTCATTACAAGAAGTGACATCTACAATCCAGAATAACTATGGGAAGACATAAGAGGCACTAACTCTGGATTGCTCAATGCTTTTCCCACAGGTTTCCCATAGGTGGCACCGTAATTACATTGGTGTAAAAGATCCTGTAGTTACCCTGGATTGTATCCAATCATAAAGCAGGAAAATTTTTTAACAAGGCTGCCAGGAGTAAGTACCATTTACTATCACTGTAATAACAAATCACAGTGTTTCTCAAACTGTGGGATGAGACTAGGTGGGTCATGAACCAATTTCAGGTGGATCCCCATTCATTTCAATATTTTAGGGGAAATTATTTAAAGAATTGGGAGAGGAACAGGCAAGAGTGCCCATGACTTCACCTCCTACTTGATCTGTAAGTTTGATTGATCTATAAGATATATGGGATGCAAGCTCTGGGATGCAAGTCTATTGGATGCAAGCTGGTGGCATATGATATAGTAAGAGAACTTCTGACTTGTGATATTGGAACTTGAAGAGGATTTTGTCCTAAGCATTGTACAAACCTGATTTTTTTTAAAATGTAGACAGATATTTCACTTTCTATAAGTAAAAGTATCTACTGTTCATATGCCATTCATCCTCAAAATAATTTAGTGAAGTGGGACATATAACTTACCTTACTCTGATGGTTCATTTTCTGACAATCTGTTTTTTCAAAATATTTCAATTGTAATAGGAACTCATTCATCCAATGCATATGCAACTCTTTCAACCTCTACTTGATCTTCTAAATGGCTAAAATTGCCCTCCCTGCTTGTTCACATTGTGATTCAAACTGTGTGTGTTGTGTGTGTGTGTGTGTGTGTGTGTGTGTGTGTGAGAGAGAGAGAGAGAGAGAGAGAGAGCTTATTCCAACTTTAGTTCCCATTTCCGGTTCCCAAAGATGTTAAAGAGAGTTTATTTGCAGAAATCTTTTGTGAGACAGCAGGAATTTGCAAGATTAAAAAGCATTTGTAGTTTGCTACCTAAAAAAAGAATTGGAAACAACATTTGTGTAAATTATAAAAAAGGTTCAGCTATTAAACTGTTTCCACTTTTCAACATTGATCCAGTCCCTAACCTGTCCAATGAGCAAGGAATGCTGTTAGATGGAAACCTGGGTTGACTGAGGCAGTTATTATAGCTAAAATATGAATTGATCTCTAATTTTCCTATTCAGGCTTACTCCCTGTATACATAGCACTTAATAACACTGCCTAAGGGACACACAGATTATCCAGAAAAGGAGAATCTTGAATGAACAGGAGTATTGGTTGTATACAAAAAGTGGACATATAGTACATTTGTACAATGAGGACCTTTTGTACACATAATTGTGCTCCCCAACTTATACAGCTATCAATCAGTTAAACACATAGTCTATTAATCAATTAATCAATGTGATTTAATAATGTCAATAATGCTGGTTTGATGGGAGGAGTTTTGCACTTTGGAGAATATTTCTTTTTCCGTGATTCTCACATTACAGGATCCTTCTCAAGTTAAATCTGGCAACCCATACTTGGAATTCAAACACTTCTCAACATGTGACCAGATCCAGCCCAATAAAAGATGTCAGCTGGAATCATCCTGAATATGTTCTATGATACTTTCTTCCCTTTCGGCGGATTACATTCGCTCACGCGAAAATCTCATTGCAGAACTTGGCAAAGTTTATGTTCGGCTGCAAATGGGATCCACTATGTTGACATCTTTCTAGGATTTAAATAGATGGTCAATGCAGTGATTGATGGAGGAGGTGGAGGAGAGGTCACCCTTTTGATGTTGGGGGGCGAAGAGTGGGAGAGTAACACTTGCGATCTTCTTGCAGCTGCTGTCATACAGAGACTGCACAGCAACCAGGTTAGTTTGCAGAAGCTGCTCAGTCTGAGGAATAGACAGGGGTTTCACTTTCCAGACATAGTCACACAGCCGCTGGTCTTCCCTGTTGAAGAAGTGCATGAGGGCCGTGCCAGGGAAAAAAGAGGAGAAATCGACAGGTAGGCCTGGCTTCTCCTCTTGTGGCTTTCACCACACAGATTTCTTTTATGCCAGATCTACAACATCACACGCCTCCTGTCAATAATCCCAGAAAGTAATAGTACAAAGGAGATAGAAACTATCTTACGAAACATTGCTGGATAATGCTGGGCTACGAAGCTGTTATTTAAGGTTTTTAAAAAAGAGTGTGCATGTACTTTTTAACATAAAACTAATAACTAGCACAGAATCGACATTTTTACTAACTTTTGCACAAACTATCTAATGTGCATGTGCCATTGATATACTACAGTTCATTGTATATATAGTGATAGGTATACATACAGTTCAAGCATGTATTCTTACCTTTTTCCAGGGTCATTCCTAACCACACTGAAAAGCCATCCCATAACTCCTTGTGGTTTCTTTTGTCAGTGTTATGCAGTTAGAGACAAATGCTGTGTTTCTGTCTAACAGCTGGGGAGGGGGGAGGGGGAATATAAATTGGGATGGCCACTTACTGTTGCTCCACCTTGTTTAGAAGTATGATGGAGCTGGGGAGAAAATATGTAACTTCATCTTTTACAGATGCAAATACTTAATATTATATTGTTGTACAGCAAAAAGAGCCATATATGATATTTTGTTTCAAATCCGTACTTAGACAGGAGGTTTTCTGGATAGGAAATACAGATTGTCTCTATGTGTGGCGCAAGTGGTTAAGACATTGTGCCTGTTAACCAGTAGGCCAGGGTTCGAGACCCGGGTCCAGTGGTGGGCTTCAAAGAAATTAACAACCGGTTCTATGCCCATCTGGCAGCCACTTTTAAATGGCTATTTTTAAACTTTATATGTCCTATCTCTCATTAACAACCGGTTCTATAGAGTAGGTGCGAACCTGCTGGAGCCCACCACTGCCCGGGTCCCCACAAGACAGGGTGAGTTCCTGTCCCTAGCCCAGCTCTGTGACGAAACTGGAACCAATCGTATCAGCTCTGCCATTCCATTGGACTATTTCAGTGACATGGAGAGGGGGGATTTGCTGCTTGGGTAACAGCCTATCCTCCATATTAATCTACCCAGGCCTTCATGCTTTGCATGCAGTGTCAAGCACGATACTGTATTCTTTCAAGACTGATGGATGCCAAGTTTAAGTGTGTCTCTGTAGTGTGTCTTTATCCACTATGGTTCTGTTCATGAACCCCAAATTGATTTTAAAAAATGTTGGATAAAAAAACCAGTGGAAAGATAGATTTAAAGACCCATTACTTGTACCAGGTTTCTTGCTCCTCCATTGCTCCTAATGGAATAAGCATGCTTCGACATTCATTGGGGTTTGATTCTGGGACTCCCTACTGTTACCAAAAAAAGAGTTAAATAAAAGCAGTTTAAAAAATAAAAAGGGCATCCCTTTAAAGTTTTTTTTTTAAAAAAACAGCTTTTCTTACTGTTGTAGAGAGACCGCCAGCAAATAGAAACACAAAGGACTCAAGAATGGAATTATAGTTTGCAAGACTGCCTCTCTGCGATAGTAAGAAAGCATATGTTAAACTGTGATTATAAAGGGATGCTTTTTCCCCCTTCTCCAGGGATCAGCACATTCCTTCTCATTTGCAATGGCCTTATATGTTGAATCAAATCCATGTATAAAGAAAATCTGTGTAATAACAAAGTTGGACCTGTTAGGAGGCTAAAAAGCTGTCTGATTGCTAATGGATCTCATTGGACCACAACGGGTGCTGCCCAGTGGTGGGCCCGGCCTGGCCCAACAACCGGATCGCCGGAAGTGGGCGGGCCAGGTCAGGGGCAGGGGGCAGGGCTGGGGAGGGTCAGAGCCGGGGTAGGGAGGGGCAGGGTCAGCCAGCTTCAGGACAGCATTGTGCGTGCGTCAACCTCAGCGCATGTGCAGTGCTGTCCTGAAGCTGGTCGACTGGCCGGTTGACCATCTTCAGGACAGCATTGCACGTGCGTCAACCTTGGCGCATGCGCAGTTTAGGGCTTCCCCTGGGCGCCGAACTGGTATGCCCGGTTTTCTGGCTTCCCGTAGCTACCAGATCGGTAGCGGAGGTTCAAAACTAGCAACTGGTTTGGGCAATCCGGCCTGAACTGGCTTGTGCCCACCACTGCTGCTGCCACCTTCCACCTCCACATGCTTTCTTCCCTCCCCATTCTACTCCACCTCAACCAACTATGTTCCCACAGCCAACTCACTTTTGTTGGTGGGGGCTCTGCTTCCGGGCTCTGCAAACGTGGGGGCACCAGGTTTGTTGGGGGCTCTCTACCTCCACAGCCTGGGCTTCTGCAACCTCTCCAGCAGCAATTCAGAACCAAGTAACACATGCCATTTACGACATGTTTCACAACCAGAACAAGTGTTCCGACAGTGACCCATGTCAACAGAATCAGGCGATGGGTACCCTAAGGAAAGCTGCCACTTTTTCTTAACTCCCCCTTACTGGGATTTGAAAGGATTATTGGGCCAAGATACATGAAGTGCTTTGAATGGTGTTATATAAATGACCAATCCAGTCCACTGCTGCATCCAGCCTCCCATACCAGTCTAAGCTGGTCCTTGCACGGGAATTTCTTGCCACCTCCTCTCCATTCCCATCTTTGCTTCCCTGATGACAGCTCCCCTGAAACAATAACACAAATAGCCGTTTAGACAGAGAATAGTAGTGATATCATAGCATATCTATAAGTTCTATGAAGGTAAGCAAGGAAGGTAAAACATGGGAAAATTGTAGTGCACCACAATACAGTCACAAAAACAATAAACAAGGTATCAATTTGAATATTTAAATAAGTCAAATTTCCCCTCCCAATATACACAATTTGAGAGTTTGCCGTCTTTGATGGATTTTCAGCAGACTTCATTTGAAAGAAAGTTATGGGTTTTGTGGGCAATGCATTCTCCTCCATTTGTAAAGTGTTGTTTTCATAATTTTTCAAAAATAAAGTTGATTTTGTCAATATGCATGCACAGCAACAGTCAGGACAAATCAGGAGAAAATTTTGGTTTCCTGAAGTACATCTTCTGTGATTGGAACTTAAGACAGATGATTTGGGCTTGACTTGCAAAAATGCACGGTTTTTGCTGAGGAAGACTCGGAAAAACACTTGAGTCGCCAGGTTCAGTCACACAACAATCTATATGTGTTGTACTGCCTATATCTTACCCTTTAAAAATATTTCAATTTGTTCACACTACTGGGTGGTGCAAAGCTCAGAGCCCATTCCTATCCAAACTTCCAGAGGCAAAACATCCCCTTACCTTGTGGAGCCTTCCATGGCTAATCCTTTCCCTCTGCAGATCTACCAGATCTGCTTGTGGCTCAGCAGTATAAGTGCTGGAAAGTTGGATAGGACAGTTGGGCCCGTGTCTGCTTTCTCCCAAGTTATCATGCAACCAAGTTATCTTTGCAATTTCTAACTTGGCCTCACCACTGAAATGAAAAACCAGTCCTCACTTTGTAAATATGCTATCACACTGTTTATATGAAATGGCGTAGTGCTGGACTGGGCTCCCAAGCTGTAATTTGAGTTGCTGATCATAAACTGTCTAAGCCATCTTTCTTTCTTGGTATTTACTTGTCCCGAACTTGAAGATAGACTTACAGTCTGCTGTGTGGTCAAGGATACATAGGACAGATAAGAAGAATATTTAATACACTTTGGCTAATAATATGGAAATAATATACGGTATGTGGAATGGAAAAAGTTTATAGTTAGTTCAGTATAGGGTACCAAATACAATATTATTTGATCTGCCAATTTTCATTGCTGTGATTTTGAGCCAAGTATAAGAAAGCAGATTTTAGCCTGGATTTTGTAATACATTGATTATTTTTTATTGATTGCCATTGCATGTGATTACTATTCATTGAAATTTAAAATCCATACTTGCTATTACACAACAGCAAAAACAAGGTCTATTCTCTGGCTTGCATTCCTCAACTGAGAATTAGGCTACAATCCAGAGTAACTACAGGACTTTTTACACTGACTTATGGGTGTAATAAGCCACCTATGGGAAATGCATAGAGCAATCCAGAGTAAGTGCCTCTTACGTCTTCCCGTAGTTACTCTGGCTTGTAAGGTTATTATGCTTTCCATAATGGCACATCAGTTGAAAATTGTGGGGAGGACAATCCAAACCACCTTGATCCAATGCAGGTCTTCCTCCACCAGCTTCAAGTGTTACAAAAATGCCCCCCCCCCCCAAGTTGCTGCTACTTTGGAGCCCACAGGGATGGCACTGCTGACTATGTTAATACCGATACCATTGATAAGATGATTGTGAACAAATTCAGCTATGGATTTTGCAATTTCGGGATTAAATTGGAATACAGGTGGAGCCATAGTATCCACAAGGGAGCCATTCTTGGACCCCTCCCCATGGATACAAAAAATCATGGAGAAGCAAATCCACAATTTTTGGCCTTGCATGATCTTTGAAGGACCCGGAGCTGTGCTTTCTGAAGCCTAGAGAGGCTGCACACTTACAGAAAGCCCCTATGAGTGTTCTTGAAGCCCTCAAGGGGCTTTTCTGAGACTCGGGATGCCTTAAAAGACATTAAAAATGTTACTTCCCATTTCCTTTGAGTAACAGAGTGGCATTTTTTTGCCTCTCCACATCATTATCAGGACTGCAGAGGTTTCAGACAGATGTGTGCAGCCTCTGCAGGCTTCACAAAGCTTTCTGGAGGCGAATGGTTTAGGTCACCATCAGAGGTGCTGGTGGGACCCAAGTCTGGTTTTCTACAGGTCCAGGACACCATGTTGATAGGAATGGATATGAATGGATATCATATGAATGGATATCATTCATATCATGGATATGAATGATCCACATGTATATGATCCTTATATGCAGGGTGACCATATAGAGTGGAGGACAGAGTGCCTTTACTTTAACCATTGCATAGAAGACGGAATTCAGGCAGGTGCTGCTTTTTAAACCCCTCTATGATGTGCTAAAAGATGTTGCCTCTTCTATTCAATGCTTAAAGCAGTGATTGTCAACCTTTTTCATCCCGCAGCACACTAACAAGGCACTGAAATTGGCAAGGCACACCATCAATTATTTTTGCCATTGACAAGACACACCTGGCTGTTCAAATCGCCCAATTTTCCTATTAATTAATGTCACTCCCCAAATTCATGTGGCACTTCTGAGGACTATGGCACACCAGTGTGCTATGGCACATTGGTTGAAAATCACTTGGTAGAGGTAGAGGCACTCTGTCCTCCATTCTATATGGTCACCCTGCTTAAATGACCAAAGAGCCACTTTAAAATATGTGCATTCCCAATTTTATCACTCTTCATTCAATTTACAAGTGTAGGAAATGAAAAATACCAGTATAAAGCATCTCCTATAAATAGGCCTATTGGTCATATTTTGTGGAAAACAACTGTGTTCACATGAACATATATTCCAGCATCTTTTGTTTCCTTCTATTGTTCATGCATATCAATAATATATTACAATGATGAAGGAGGCTTTAGGCATGTCTGATACAGTTCTAGACTGGCCCTACAATCCAGAGTAACTATGGGAGCACGTAAGAGACATTACGTGTACCCATAGTTACTGCACCATCTAATGAAAACCTATGGAAAATTCATACTGCAATCCACAGCAAATTGTTCTTACACCGGAGCAAGGACTCCCCGTAGTTACTCTGGATTGTGCCCAATATAAACTAGTTTATTGTCTCTGACTTTGGCTGCAATCTTAACCACACTTTCTTGGGAGTAAGTACTATTGAACACAATGGGACTTACTTTTGAGTAGACATGCTTAGGATTGCACTGTTTGGCTGCAGTCCTAAGCACATTTTCCTGAGAGTAAGCCCCATTAAATACAATAGGACTTCTGAGTGGACAGGCTTAGGATTGCAGTTAATTTTGGTATCACACAACAATGCTTTCTTTCTGAAGGATATTTTTAAACAATCTTGTTATATATAGTGAGACAAATCTGACACAAACATTTTCAAAGGTGGCATAGAAGGTTATATGGATTTCTCATGCGCTAACCCTCCTGCTTTCTGGGAATCACAAAAAGACAGATCTAACCTGTGAGGTCCTTATGACTATCTTAAGAAGGGTTTTGCAAGTTGCCTTTATAGAATTTTGCTGCCTTTGCCATTCATGCCACACAACAGGATCTTATTTTTAAAAGTGGTTCCCTGGCTGAACAGGGTGTAGGGGCATGCGTGAGTGTGCCAAAATGACAGAAAATCCTTGAATGGAGATGGGGAGCTGACATACAAGAGGGTGAGGCAACCTAACACCTGATTAGCATGATAAATTTTACGCTGCATTCCAAGAATGTCTCATGTTTCTGGTTCCTACTCTGGGCATCTTTGCGGCCATGTGAAACTTGATTGGCCGTGACTCAGTTTATCCAGAGAACATCCCAAGTATGAAGAAAAACTTCGGTTCTGGTTTGGCGCCCATTATATTTATTACTGCAGCAAATAAGTGATCCAAGATGCTTCTGTGCAGATAGAATAACATCAAGATTTTTTATTGCGAGCAATAAGATATGAAATACATGCATTCTGGTTGAAAAATAAATCTGCTTTTTAGAATGCAAGTTGGGTGACCTCAGTAACAACAGAACTACAGAACTACAACTACATCTGTCCATGTTCTTTTACCTTTTGTGGTTTAATTCAAGATTATTTTTATAGTATGAAATGTCCATAGGCAATCTAGTACATAAGATCTGTGTTTGCTTACACTAATGTTAATATATTTCTTGAATACTGGTTGGCCAGTATGGCCAAAATACTGGATGGTTGGCCAGGAAAGTTTAAATAATGAATTGGAAGGGGCTTAGGGCAAAATCCAGAGTAACTATGGGGAGTCCTTGCTCCGGTGTAAGAACAACTTACTCGATTGCAATATGAATTTCCCATAGGTTTTCACTAGGTGGTGCATTAACTATGGGTGCACGTAATGTCTTTTAACCCGCTCCCATAGTTACTCAGGGTTGTAGGGAATATGTTTGGTTTTTATTCATTAAATAACTTCTCCGTTCCCTATTGTTAAATGAGACTGCGTGAAGAGCAAGGAAAAGCTTTCTTTCATTTCTTCTTTCTTTCTGCCTCCCACCCCAGCAAATAGTGGTGGAGGAATGCAGATGAGGGTCGTTGATGCTGGTTATGTATGTAATGCAAGACAGAAGAGGGACAAGGGTGATGCTAAGAGTTCCCACACTGGGTGACACCAGCACTAATCTGATGGGCTGAGTAAACTCACCTAAACTTCCCTCCCCTCCCCCAAATATTTTATATAGAGAATAATCTAGCACTATATTTGCATACTAGTTTCCTACCCAGAACATTTTATATTGAATATTGTTACCCTGCACGTTGAAGCTTTCAGGCATTTCATTTCAAAGTCCTTCACTTGGAAGAGATTTGACAAAGTTCTTCACTTAAGCATTTCCATGCAAATGCTATAATTCAGTTATTTCGGCTTTCCTCTTTTATCTGCCTAAACAGCTGTTGGGATAACAGGCTCACTTTTCATAAGCTTTAAATACCATATTGCTGTTCTTTGCCAGATTAGAAATAATAGGATCAAAGGGACAGCATATCTGAAATGTATGTTGGTTTTTATTGTTAGTTGCACTGGTAATATTTCACTGACAAGGTCGACTGCATGAGATAGAGAGAAAAGCTGCGGTTCTTTTTGCCTGCTATATCAGGGCTGATTCTGCCCTGATATAGAAAATTAACAACTGGCAAAGATAAATTTCATATTTCAGGTTTATTCAACAAAGGCTACAATCCAGAGTAACTACGGGACCTTTTTACACCAACATGGTTATGGTGTCACCTATGGGAAACCTATGGGAAACCTGGATTGCAAAGAGCAATCCAGAGTAAGTGCCTCTTAGGTCTTCCCTTAGTTACTCAGGATTGTAGGGTAAGTAAACTGGGCTTCCATACTAAGTTTGGAATACCTAATTTTTCTTGGCATAGTTGTATCTCTGTAAAACAGGCACAGTTCAGTAATCCAAACTTATCACATATATCTCATGACAAGGAAAATTCCCAAAGGATAGCCATATTAGGCGGAAATCTTATACACATTTTCCTGGGAGTAAGCCCCACTGAATACAATGGGGGTTCCAAGTAGACATCCATAGGGTGCATTGTTTGCTACAACAGATGCAAAAAAGATGTGATGTTTCTTAAAGGCAGTTTTAATACTCATGCCACAATAAATCTATTAAAGTGGTGATGGAAATGAAGGCCTGAATTGAAAATTGTCAGCATGACATACATCAGTTGAAGATTGCCAGAAAAATGTTGGCAGCCCAAAACATTACAGAAAACCATTTTCATCAAAACATTATGTTTTCCCAGACAGTGAACAACATTTTGATGTAATGTTCAAATATTTCCAGAGTCAAAACAAGGAAAAATTACTAGCAATTGGATCTAGTTTAGGATCTAATTTATATTGGAAATTTTGTGATATAATCATGGGTTGGGAGGTTTGTCACAGAATTATTAATTCCTATGACAACAATTAACACTGGCTTTCCACATCCCAATCAGGAGATGTTACCAAAGAATTTGTAACATGGACTATATCCAAACAGTTTCTGTTCCCACACTAACCTTACAATCCAGAGTAACTACGGGAGCACGTAAGAGACATTAAGTGTACCCGTACTTACCATACCACCTAGTGAGAACCTATGGGAAATTCACATTGCAATCCAGAGCAAATTGTTCTTACACTGGAGCAAGGACTCCCCATAGTTACTCTGGATTGCACCCCTAAATAAAGTAGTGTGGACAAAATATACGGTAATAATTCTCAGCTCTCAATCCACAACACTGGCAATGCTTCAGGAAGCCTTGGTCACAGAAGTTTAACTGAGGGCACAATCCAGAGTAACTACGGGGAGTCCTTGCTCAGGTGTAAGAACAATTTGCTCTGGATTGCAATATGAATTTCCCATAGGTTCTCACTAGGTGGTGCAGTAACTACGGGTACACATAATGTCTCTTACGTGCTCCCATAGTTACTCTGGATTGTAGGGTTAAACTCCACTAGGATGACTTGTTTATTAATTTATCCCCGGTGTAAATTTGACATTTCAAAATCCAGCTGACTATAAACTACTGTATGTAATGTTATAGGAGCTGGACAAAGACTTGCGATGCAATCTTCTATCTACAGAAATGAGTTCCCACTGGAAAGCATTCATAGGTGATGTGCCCTTCACCCAGCCTAGTTTTAACTAACAATTAACAGCCAAACTAGATTTAACAGGAATTCTGTGACAAGTGTCCCATCACATTTTTTCATTTGCAAAAAAACAGCCATGTGGATTGGAGTCTGGACACATAAGGGGGTTTACCCAGCCTCCAATTCCTGGTGCCAATTCTTTGATGCAAACCAGCCCTCTTCAAAGCTACTATTAGCACAAAGAAGGAAACATAAAGACAATCCCTACAATCCAGAGTAACTACGGGAAGACATAAGAAGCACTTAGGGCACAATCCAGAGTAACTACGGGGAGTCCTTGCTCTGGTGTAAGAACAATTTGCTCTGGATTGCAATATGAATTTCCCATAGGTTTTCATTCGGTGGTGCAGTAACTACGGGTACACGTAATGTCTCTTACGTGCTCCCATAGTTACTCTGGATTGTAGGGCTTGTCTGGATTGCTCTATGCATTTCCCATAGGTTTCCCATAAGCGGTACCTATGGTGTAAAAGGTCTGATAGTTACTCTGGATTGTAGCTATACTGTACATCTAAGTGCCTGCCTCGCTGTTTTTCTCTTCTAGTAGCAACCGGACAGTTTCCATCAGCGCAGCAGCATGGAGAGAAGGGTCATCCTCCCTTTTGCTGTATCAAGGCCAACAAATATCAGCTCCTACAGTTGGTTTAAAAAACAAAAAAGCATAAGCAAAAAAAAGCATAAGCATAAAAAACCTTTTGGTGACCACTAGGCACCAGCAAGCACCAGGCATCTCTACCAGACACCAGGCAGCCACCAGGTGCCAATGGGTGTCTGGGTACTACCAGACACCAAATCAGTTCTTAGAGGGTCCCGACATCACAGAAGGAATACGCTCTTCAAATTTCATACTTCTTGGTCCTTGGGTTGGGGCTGGGCATTGATGAGTCAGTAATTATTCAATGTTAAGTATAGGTATGAAAACACATTGTACACTTTTTCACCCCTTTCTGGTCTGAATTTAAAAATTGCTTCTGAGTGGGTGCCTATATCAAGGAAAGAATACCCACCACCACCACCACAGACACACAAAAATTCACAATTCTCATTTAACTGACAGAGACTCCTAGGTGTGTCTACTCAGAAGTAAGATCCAATTATAGTCAATAGGGCTTACACCCAGAAAAGTGTGAATAGGTAGTAGCCAGAATTTCTGCTGCAGCTAATACATTATACCCATTATAATGTGGGTATACATTATACCTACATTATACCCACAAAGGATCTGTGTTCTCTGCTTTCTGAACTCTTAAAACACCCAATGAAATAGTAGGTCTTTCAAGGATAGTCATAAATAATAGCCTTTCTGTTTATTTGTTAATTTATTTCAAATGGACAGGATATAAAGAAATACCTAAGAATTTATGAATACTCCTGCCTACTGCCCCAAGCATTTTTTTTACTCCCATGTCATGTCACAAAAAAGCATCCAAGGTTTTCCAGATTTCAGGAACGGTCACCGTGCAGCAAGTGACTGTAATTCAGGATGCAATTCAAGACTTCTCTTGTGTGCGAAACAGTCATATGGTTCTTTGAATCCAGGCAAATATTTTTTTCCCCCAAAAACCAGAACCCATTTAAAATTCACCATACAATGTACAATCCACATTAATTACTGCAGTGAGTTGCAGTTCTAAAAACAACCCACACAAATCCAATAAGTCTTTTGAATGTTAATAAGTGCGTGAGATCATTGCTGCAATAATTTTGAAAAGCTTTCTTAAGCATTTCTTAAGTGTTGAAATACTGTAATATTCAGGACATACCTTCTTATCTATACAGTACTTCCATAGTACATGTGACGTTCTAATTCATTCCATTTGCTCTATATCTAAGATGTTAGGTTGGAGTCAATGCATATTTTAGTTTAAATGTTGCTCGGATTTACTGGAAAAATATTCACAAACACACCAAGTTGTAACTATAACTATAAGAATAACTATTCACAAACACACCAAGGCTTTCATACTCATGAATAAAAACTGTTTTCATACAGATGAATAAAAAACACACTTAAAAACTATTCACATTAAAATGGTTAAACAGAATCCACCTGTACATAAACAGTGCCTAGGAATTTTGCATGTTTACAGCAATGTGTAGCCTATTCAGAGGTGGATGAACGTATCCTATACATGGTTATCTTTTAATTTAATATAGATTTAAACATTGCTTTGAGTCACCCTGCTTTTCTGATTAATCTTATGAGGGATACCAGGCTTAAATCTCCATAAATCTCTGGAATTTTCCGGAACATGTAAAGGTTGCCTATTTCATTCCTGATGTATGATGTTCATGCTATATTACGCAAATAACTTGACAATATGAGGTTTGCCAAGATCTAAGCTAAATCCCTAGGGCATCTCCGCTGGGCTGCCTCCCATCATCACCTCTGGAAAAAAATACACCCCATGGAAAGCAAATATTTTTATAGATGACAATGAAATTAAATGAAGCATTAAGTTAGTATAAACAGACTGATAAAAATACTAACAAGAGGATCTTACCCATTGGTTTCCTAGGGAAGAATTGGTGGATGGGACTTGGTGGCACTCAGCTTGAGTGAGTCCCATAAGCAGGCTCAGGAGACAAACAGGGTGGCTGTATGTCATAACCACAAAAGAGGACATGGTAACCAAAATGTAGGACACCCAAGAAAAATGTAGGACATGACAAAACAAAAGCTAAAAACACTCATATGTATTGCTTTCATTTGATTAATTGAAACATTACTTATTAAATTTAAAACTATTACATATAATTTATTAATTACAAGAAGGCCACAACCTGCCAGATCACAAAGAAAAGGAGGACACTGAAAAGTTTTTTCTAGGACACAGGGCTAAAAAAGAGGACATGTGGTTACCCTGGATGAAAGTCTCCCATTACTTCTCCCAGACTACTGTTTTTGGCGGGGAGCAGGGAGAGTGGGGTGAGAAAATCCATTTCTCTAAGTTTAATTTATATATCTAACTAAGAAAAAAACTGTCATTTAATAAATTAAGAGCAGAATCCTAATTATTGTGAGCCTCCTTGTGTCTTATTCCCAGGAAAGTGTCTTTAGGATAGCTGCCTAAATTTGACTTTATCGTGGTCAGTGGCGGGGGGGGGGGGGGGCGCTATAGCATCTTCTTTGACCCCTGATAGCAGATACCTTAGCTATGCTACTGCCCAGTTTTTCATGCTTTGTAAAAGTCTGGATATGATGTGACTTCTGGAAATATTGTAGTTATGCCATTGGATAGCTCTCATATAATTTGAGATGCATTTTAGCCTCATAAAGTAGCAGACAACAGTGTGTGCTTGTTCCCATTCTTTATAGGGTTTGGATATCTACTGGGAGTCCACTTGAGCAATTGATGTAATTGGTTTCTAACTGATTGGGTTGTATTTTTAGCTGTGGCATAATGCCGCAAATACCCAGGAGATTGTAGGCCCAAAATATCCAGCGACTTGATCAAATACATCCTTTTAGCTGCAGAATTTTTTATATATGTCTGTCCCAGGCTGTCCCAACCTGTTTCGTATACGCTATTATCACCTGGGCATTTGAAACATTTTTGATATGTGGAAAAATCAAATAGTAGTTGAAGGATACATGATTTCTACTAATCTTTAAACCTTTCCATTTACATATAGTAATTGTACTTCTATCCATGTTTTGTAGAAGTCTGGATATGATGTGAACACATCTTTGAAGTGTAACAAAACAAAAAGACAGGTTTCTTTTCACAGTGAAATAAATAGTAGGTAATTCTTTAGGAATTGTAACCAACCTGTGCTCCAAAACATGGTACACTCTCTGCCCGCAGCAGACTCACACCCTGTTCTTGAGACACACGGCCAAGTGAAGTGGCCTAAATGCCCATGACACACAAACAACGCTGATGCTAAACAGATCTGGTCTACTGTAGATGTGAAACTTATTGGGAATTCTATGTATGCTACCTAGACTCCCATGGAAAAAAAATGGAATACAAATGTAGTACATACAGTCTGTCCACATTCTGTACTCCAAAGCTATGTGGTATGTTCTTTGCTCAAAGCAGTTGAGACCATCTACTGTTTCATCCACAAGGCATGACGATAGTGTCTTACCACCAGCCTTCCCATATTTTTTCTTTTAAAATCAGAAGGCCTTGGATGGCAATAGCTACAGTGAAATAGAGAAGGCTGTCCTAACCTGTTTCATGTATGATTTCCATAAATGGCAATTTTTATTGTTTATTAGAATCTACAATTTGGAAATACCGAGTAAAACCTGAGAACTACTGAGAGATACATTATGAAGCAGCAGAACCTGACCAGGGGATTGCGTACTCAGGGAAAGCCCTGCATCATCTATGATGCATCTATGATGACCGTTTCTGTCCTTTCTAATAGGTTGATAAAAACCATCAGAATGGATACAAATAAACTGCTTGTTCTCAACAAAATTGCAGGCAGCATGAATATATTAATGTCTGCAGGAAATTAAATTGCTTTAATTTAAAATACACTTGCTATGTGCTTTTCTAAACTTGCATTTAAGAGCTCTGGATATCCTAGTACATTTAAAATCATAAATTAAAATCATATTTTTAAGCATGAGTTTTTTAACCCCCATTCCTTCACCCGTATATTAAAAATTATAGATCGATCAGGATTAATATCACACAGAACAGTTGAACGCACAGCACAATCCTAACCACGTCTAGAAGTAAGTTCCATTGTGTACAGTAGTTCAGTAGTACAGTACAAGTTCCACAGAAGTAAGTTCCATTGTGTTCAGTAGGTCTTACTCTCAGGAAAGTGTCTTTAGGATTGTAGCCTCAGTTTTCTTATAACCCAATCCTTTGGATGCCAGCTCATAAATAAGCCAATTTTGCTCTATATGGCTTACTCCCACAACAGAGTGAATAGGATTGCAGTCTGAGGGCGCAATCCTCACCAATTTAGGCTGGCATAAGTCACCAGCTCATGCTCTGCTCCACTCCTGGGAAGAGTCATGCCAGAGAACAGGCATGCACTGGCCTACCTACGCTGCCAGGGGAAGTTATGCCAGGTGCGTTTTCCTGGCCTAAATTGGTTAGGATTGCACAAGGAGACTACTTGTGATTTTGTGGTTAGGGGCGCTGTGCCTGTTGTTTTGAAGATTGGCAGGTCAGTGGTTTGAGACCTGGGTGATGCATGAAGCAACATCCTGGTGAAAGGCCACCGCGACAGGCCAGCCAGATTTCTCCATGTTTCATCCGCCATCTAAAGGGATGGGAATAACTAAGAAAAATAATTCACCTTTATATGGTTTAGGCTTTATACCAAAATGAATGGTGTTTGCGCGATTATAATGCTTCTAACACACCATGAATGATTTCCATTTGTTTAAGCACCACATTTACTCAGATCTCATCGGAACTAATGCACACCCTATACTTATAATCAAAACACCACATTTACTTGAATCTAACCATTAAATCTAATGTGATCTTGTTTTTGACAACATAAATTCGGCTGAAAAGGTGAGCATTAGATTTGAGTAAATACAATATTTATTTGGATTCTTTTCTGTAAATGTAAATCACAACTACTACTCTGTCCACATAAAGGTTTATATGACTCCCTAAATGGTCTGGAGTCCTGCCCCTTCCTCAGTTTCCATCCCACACCGGCACACTGTCTTTATAAAAGAAACAGAGCTGACTGACCATCCGTCAGCTTGGGATTGGAATCCTTGGCATCTGGATTAATTCACTTTCCAGGTAAAAAGATATTGCTATGCTTTTTGTGGGATAGTCAGAGGAGGAATAAGGTGTCATGGTGCATAAAGGGTATGGTAGGGATTTTAAATGTCAATTTCATTTTAATTATGTATGATGTTTCCGGGGATAAGGGGTACAACTTGTGTGTAATGGTACAAGATGAGTAATAGCAGGAAGCATAAATTTGAAGAGACATCAGCATCTAATAGACTAGTGAACATTAAAAGGTTCATAGAGAACAGGCCATAATTTACAAAGGGTAAAAGAAAACAGCGCATGTAATGTACATTTCGAATCCAAAACAGAGATGATAGGTAAAAGCAGTAATTAAATGAATTGCAGGCCCCAGCCACTCATTTCAGGCCCCATTTGAAAGTTCTCTGGAGCAGCCTCCATTCATTTCCAAGGGGGTTGCATCAGAGACGTTCCCAAGGGTTTGTGCTCAGCATTATTCATGATTACTGCTTATCAAACCAATGGCATTGGAAGTTGAGAAGATTTTGTAGACAATTTAAGAACTGTAAAATGAATATTATATGCTTGCCAAACAACTTAGAACATTTATATCTCTCTTTTTTCTTTTCTGTGTTCCCTCCCCTTTTATCATATTTTTAATAAATAAAAAGATATTTACCAACGAAAGTTGAGAAGGTTTTATCAGCTGGCACATTCCCCTGTATTTGTTCATTTCTAAATCTTCAACTCCCTACCGAGCAGGTTTTCAAGTAAGCTCTTTCAGGAACAGAATTTTACTAACTGCATTCTGAAAATGGAAATTAAAAAAAAAATCCAAAGCATACTGTTATTTCTGTAAGACTAGTAAAGAATGTAAAGCCAGACTGAGGAGTAATTCTCAATGACTGTTCCAGAGAGATCTCTTGTAGGAAAAGAGAGACTTGCAATGGAACCAACAGATCAACAGCTCGACTGTGGCACAAGCTTTTAAAGACACCTAGTGGTCACCATTCAGAAAGAGACTCAAAATAATTCGTAATCATTCATAAACTAAGATTGAGTAGGTAGTGATGGATGTGGGCCTTAAAGCAATCATTTTAGATTTCTCAAATTAGGTAGATTCTGTTCTAAGCGCAGATTTTTTAAAAAAGAATATTCACATTAAAAATAATTATGTTTATTACTGTACATTTAATATACAGTAATATTATAATAGTTTTTAAACATTCTGGATATTACTAGACGTTTATGCATTAAGCATTAAGCTTAAAAGAACACCAAGAGGCTACTTGATCAGTTTAAAACAAAAAGAGACAATTGCTATAACAGTAAATTGCTTACTTTCCTGGCAGTAAGATCCATTGAACACAATGGGGCTTACTTTTGAGTAGGCATGGTAAGGATTGTGCTCAGTAACACTCTTTATGGAAGGAAAACTGCTTTCGTAAAAGAGTTCCTGGTTGTCAGTGATGACTAGTCACCTTCTCAGTGAACTGATAAACAGGCTAACCAGAAGACAATCTACCCGTGTGTTGCATTTGAGCTCTGTAGAATAGAGATCATGTCAATGGGGGCTCACCGGGAAGGTCCAGTACTCATAGTATGCTGTGAGTGTGAAGGGTTTCAAGAGGTTGAACCTCACTGTTGCTGGCAGAATTTTGGCTAAATCGATGAAGCACTCAAAGAAAATAATTTGTATTAATTCTACCAGGGCTGTCAAAATCACACAAAATGTCATTTTTTGCTACTAGAAGCAGAGTTAATGTTAATGAGAGAAAAGCTGTCTTCTATTCCTACACCATAATATATTCACAGATCAACTCTCTTCAAGCATCACTTACCCTATATTGAATCAAGTAGTTGCATGTTATTTCTGGCATACTCGCATTATGGAATTATTTCAGTTTTAAGCAGTTTTAAATGAAAGCTGGAATGGATGAGACAAACACGCTCAAGTGTAAACCAAAAAAGATAGAGACACTCCTGATGGGTAGAATCTGGGAATAAATGTTGATCAGCATCAGATCAGCTCCAGTTGAAAGGTCTGGTCTGTTGTTTGGTGCCTCTTGGTTCTGGTTTTAAAGGTGGCTGCCCAAGTATCACAAGTCAATTTGCTCAACATCCTTTCCAGCATGGGTGACACAGTCTCCTCAAATCTGCATCCATTTAATGGAGGATGCAGATCCGAGGTGACCCATTGGGGTTACCTGGCCATTACACCGGGTAAATGGATATGGTGATCATCATTTTGGCACCATTTTGGCTTCCTTTGGCATATGTCTGAGACATAGTTTGCATTGATTTTTTTTAAAATCTCAATGCACAAATTACAATTGTGTTAAACAATTCTTTATTAAACAATAATAAAGAATAAAAAATATTCACTAGTTGAAAGATGATATGGGATTACATGGACTTTTCGTTTTTGTGGGATTAAAATTTTTTTTTTTAATTAACTGTTCACATGTTTAAGCGTTAACAACTGTTGCCTTCAAATTAAGCCAGGAGAGCAAATTAAGAGAGATGGTACAGAGAAATTTGATCTTCTCCTTGCCCCCCTCCCAGCATTCCTACTATGATATCTACACAGCACTGCTTGTTCCCCAAACCATCCCAAACAATGGCAGAAGAGGAAGAAACTGACCTTTTGGAAGATGAATCTGAACTCCAGGACAACATTTATGATTCACCAACATCTGGCTCAGGTTACCTTTGAACACTTTTTTGTGGCTAGAATATCTGCACTGTAATAATGTCCCTGTAGCAATAACTGCAAACAATTCTCTCAACTATAGACAATATAATTTGTGACTGACTTCATCCTGCTGTAATTTAAATGGGAGAAAAATACACTTATCATTGAAATCAGAGGGTCATGAATGTGCTCAACAAGCTGGCAGATTACAGACCGGTGATTATTTTAGGGGATCTTTTCAAACTCGCTAGCATTCAAACTTTGGGTTGAATTATGAAAAAGGCATCCACGTTTTATTTAACATCCTACTATCAATCGACAGGAGTTTGGCACCTGTTTTTATTCTGCCATTTTATCTATTATTCTTTTTAGATTATATTTGTACTACCTGCTGCAAGCTCTAGTAGTGATGCTTTTAACAAGCAGTGCAGGATATAAATGTGTAGAATACAGTATATTCATAAATATTGGCAATTAAAACACTTTATAAGAGCTTCTCTAAATACTGTGTCTTCAGACATTTATGCACAGAAATGTAGTTAGGCTGCAATCCTAACCACACTTTCCTGGGAGTAAGTACTATTCACAATGGTACTGACTTCTGAGTAAACGTGTTTAGGATTGTACTGTTAATGTGATTTTATTTTCTCTCTAATGCTTTTGTGTTTAAATGCAGTCTTATGTTCACAGACAGCAGTTGATTTCTTTCTCTACAGGACCTCGCATTTGTAAAATGTTTGAGAAATGGGTTCCAAAAGCCTCCCATTATTTTGACAAAGAACATTATTGTTATGCTGGCTATCAGATCGTCATTCAAGAGTCCATAGAAACTTTTGGAGCTGTTGTGTGGCCTGGTGTAAGTTCTGAAGATCTAAGCTGCAATCCTATAAATGTTACTTAGGGCAAAATCCAGAGTAACTATGTGGAGTCCTTGCTCTGGTGTAAGAACAACTTACTCAGAATTCCAACATGAATTTCCAATAGGTTTTCACTAGGTCGTGCAGTAACTACGGGTGCACGTAAAGTCTCATACGTGCTCCCGTAGTTACTCTGGATTTGGGGGTTAGACCACACTGAATACTTTTAAATGTAATTAAAAATACATTTAAGATGCATAGGATTGCACTGTTTGCCAGACTGATGAAGTCTTAGAATCATATAGTTGGAAGGGACTCTGTGGATCATCTTGTTCAACCCCCTTCCTGTAGCAGGAAATCCTCATCTTATGGGACCTGGGTCTCAAATCCTGGCCTGCTAGTTAAATGGCCGGCACAGTTTTTTAACCACTTGCACCACCAAAGGACTTTTCTTGATTCCTCTGATGAATTATGTGGTGCTCATAAGCTTGGCAGCTATTGTGCAATGTTTGAATTTTTATTTTTGTAAGAAAAATTGGAATAAATTTCTGATAATTTTTCTTTGTATATGTAAAAGTATGATATCCGAATACAAAGGAAATACTAGACTGAAAGACTTTTCATTACCTTGTATACCCAGAAACACTTGATTGCTTGGAGGAAACACATTTTGTCTTATACATGCACTTTTGAGTAGAGGGAAATACTGGTATCTTAATGAACTCCTTTGGGCTCCTTATCTAGAGTGATCTGGTGTCCTGTTGATTATAGATGAAGCCCTTTCAGTAAGTTGGAACTAGTGAAGCATTCATTGTATCTACAGAAAAATTGACATGATAGAATCTGCAAGTCCCTATGTTTAAACTGCTAAGAACAAGGCAGTACCAGAACTAGGGATACAAAATCTCAGATGATGTAGACACAATATTTTATATAGTCTATGAGTCTATAGAATTACAGCCTGCATAACCTTCTCAATTGGGGAAAAGCCACAGCTTTTCAAAATCCCCTGCTTTGCTGCTACTGAAATAATTTCCTTAATAATTTCCTTAATTCATTGTAAGCAAGTCAACTACAGAGTAACTACTGGAGCACATAAGAGATTTATGTTGATGTCGTTACGGCACCACTTAGTGAAAACCTATGGGAAATTCATATTGCAATTCAGAGTAAATTGTTCATCCGTTGGAGCAAGGACTCCCCATAGTTACTCTGGATTGTGCCCTTCCTTTCTTTTTAATAATTTACTAAACTTTTCTTCAATAAAATAAACAAATTTAAAAAAACACAACAACAGAGTAAACATTAAAATCAATGGGACATGTCTGCACACTTCTATAGCCAGATTTATTTTTTAAACATCTGTTAATAGGCAATTCCACTAATCCTTGAACATGAATATTATTTCAGGCCCTTGCTCTGTGTCAGTATCTGGAATCTGATCAAGAAGAAATTAATCTTAAAGGCAAGAAAGTACTTGAAATTGGAGCTGGGACAGGTCTGGTGGCTATCGTGGCAAGTATATTAGGTTAGTAATCTGCAATAATAAATTTGATTAAGGGTACTTTCTTGGGTATGCAATACCTTCACTGTCTGTTTTTCATTCGCTTTCACATAGAAACCCACTCATGTTGACAATTCTCAGCATATTTTATCAGCTACAAATAGTGTTGTCTGCTACTATCCCTGCCCAGTTCTTTCAATTTTCAGGTACTCTATACTGACAAAATCAGTGGCTGAGCAGCTGCAATTTCTTAACACATCAGAGACAATCCCCAGGATGGATGATTTCAGTCAACTGAAGCCGTTCTAAAACCATCCACTGCAAAGGCTTCAAACCCATTTATGTACAAGATTTATACAATAAATCCTTTTCTAAAATGCCAAGTATATTGCTCAGATTCCTCCGGCCTCTCCTACTTCTTTCTTTTAACAGCTTTACCTGATCTGCAAACAAATTGGCAGTTACTTTGATATTGTCTTATAGACATGTAAGTGTTGTAGATCTTGTCCAAGATTACTTTTGATCTTACTGAAAAACTGGAGGCTATTATTGGACGGCTAATTTAGTGTTTCTCAGATTGAATCAGAGCCCACTATGTGGATCACAAACCAATTTCAGGTGGCTCACTTCAATGTGTATTTCATTTAGGCTTAATGCTACCATGGCATATGACTGTATTGAGGGAAGTGTTACAGATCTGAAATTTAAATAGGCTACTCTCTATGCTTTTAATAATAATAATCAATGAGGCTTACTCCTGGCTAACCCTACAATCCAGAGTAACTATAGGAATACAAAAGAGGCACTTACTCTGGATTGCTCTATGCATTTCCCATAGGTTTCCCATAAGTGGCACTGTAACTATGTCAGTGTAAAAGATCCGTTACTCTGGATTGTTGCCGTAGTTTGATAGGACTGCAGCCTTTGGGGTAGTGGGTGAATATTTTTTTTAAAGTAATGTTTTGGGAGAGTTAGGGGGATTCTTAATTTTAAATTAATTTTTTCAACATTCTTCTTGTAAACTTTAATTTACTCACTTGATGTAATTTTGTCATACAAAATTTTCTTGCTTGATTGTGTCACTTGTGGAATAGCATCACTTTTAGGTTAATGACATCACTTTCAGTGGACCCTGGTGCTAAAATGTTTTAGAACCACTCTGCTAATTTAGTAACAATTTGCTTTGCTATTCTTAGATAAAGCCTTTAAAATTCTTTATTCAAGTAAGACTTCTAGATGCCCTGACCTGCAATAAATGTCTTAAAAGTTATAGGTGAACAAGCAAAGGTGATCTATTAAATAGAGGGGTGACACTGCTCATTATTTCATTCACCCTCTGAGTGTGATCTACAGAGCTGTATGGTGGTATGGTTTTTCTTTGAAGAACTGTCCATTATGCTTGCACCAGGAGTGGGTAGAGTGCTTAGGCATTCAATGATTATTACACTCAGCAGTAATAATAGAAACTGCTAACCTGAAGAAAGGAGATGGGACATTTAATCAAAACAAATTATGTAGTTAACATGGCTTTGTTCTCTTTTAGGTGCTTTTGTTACAGCTACCGATTTGCCAGAGGTCCTCGATAATCTGGAATTCAATATTTCAAAAAACACACGGGGCATAAATGTTCAGAAGCCTGAGGTACGGAAGTTGGTTTGGGGAGAGAACCTCCACGAAGACTACCCGATGGAAACCCACCGTTATGATTTTGTTGTGGCTACAGATGTGGTCTACCACCACACTGCTATGGATTCTCTGCTGGCCACCATCAGTTATTTGTGCCAGCCTGGAACAGTCTTTATATGGGCGAACAAATTCAGATTCAGCACAGATTATGATTTTTTGGACAAAGTCAACAACTTGTTTAATGTCACACATCTAGCAGAATTTCCAGACTCAAATGTCAAGTTATTCAAAGGCACGGTAAGAGAAAATTAGGATCTGATTATATGATAGCAGCCTCAATGTTTACAGTCAGGTTTTACAAACATTATTTTACTATAGTCTGGTTTGTAGGGGAAAAAAATCTTCAAAGTGTAGCATTGAGATTCTAACTCAACCTGGGAGAAAAAGAATAACTACTTATTTATAAATGATTTATATAAACACAGAATACTTAATTGTGCCAAGATATGTGTGTGTGTGCAACAGCCATGAAATATTTGCAAGTGAGTACTCTTTTACCTCCTTCATGCAATCCTTAAGTAAAAACCATCAACTCCATCTTTCCACCGCTGAACACATTTTGTCACATTATGACTAGACATAAAAATTTCCACTGGATTTGAAACCTTATCTTGAACTTCACTTTTATTGCTCAAGCTATACAAGCCACTAAAATGACTAGAAGGAGTTGCTACGCTAACGTTCTTTAGTTAATCTTCTAGTTACTACACCAAGCAATCTCCTAAATCCAAAATGAATATAGAGGAAGGACTGAGAGAAAGAAGCCACATTTCAGATAAAATCAGAGGTCATAAGCATACATGTTTTCACAGACCTACAAGGATAAAAATTTCCAGGTAGTAGAATGTACTTAATCAGCCCTATTTCTATAGCTGTTGACATGAAGCATGTCATGACATGAAGCATGTCAACTCAAAGAAATGAAGCTCTGTGGTTTTGCATACCAGTGGGCCCTTGACATCCATAAATATGGATACCAAGCCCTAACTTCAGAGGGCCTTCAGGCCAACCAGAAGCCACTTCTGGTCAATTCCAAGAGGTGATCTGAGGTATAGAAAGGCCTATGACTCACAGCATGGGTTTTCCTGGGTCTCAGAACATCTCCTATGCAACTGGTAATGGAGCGACCTTTAGGCATCTTGGACACAATTGGAAGTTAGTCCCTCAACCAGAAGTGGGTTCTGAACATATCAGAAAAGAGTTCCAAGGAGGCAGAGAGATCCACAGAATGGGTCACAGGCCCAGGATGGCATCTGGAGGTCTCAGTGCACTCCCAAGATGAGAAATTACAGCACTGCACTAGCCCTTCCTTTGATTCCAGCATCTGCAGACTTTGGTATACAGGAAGGGGTTGTACCCTGGAATGGATCCTCTAAGTATACAGAAGACCTATTGTATATGAAATGAAAATGTTTTGATACCTCATTTTGAAGCCTGAGGAGCTACCAGGCTGACTAACTGGTATATAATATAAGCTCTGGCCAAAATTTGACACAGTGCTTAAAAGCAAAAAAGTTAACTTACCCCCATAACCAGTGTAACTACGGGAGCATGTAAGAGACTTTATGTGCAGTAACCTGTAGTTACTGCACCACCTAGTGAAAACCCATGGAAATTCTTATTGCAATCCAGAGTAAGTTGTTCTTACACCGGAGCAAGGACTCTCCGTAGTTACTCTGGATTTTACCCATAATCTCCAGAAAGTTATATATATCCAGCATTGTGTCTTCTCTCCCTTTGCTCTAAAATTAATTAATACTGAATTCCTAACACCTCCCTTATGTATTCTTGAAAAAGGACAGATTTCAGCTTTCTTAATCGTTTTATTATTTGTAAAAAATTGAAGTATGAGAGTGCAGGTTTTTGATCTTGAAATTTGCACATTTATTCTGCAGTTTACAGTTTTTCAAACATTATTAAACATATCTGTATGTATAAGTTTTACAATACCTGATTAAGTGTTGTCTGACACTTTATACAAGTATAAGTATCAGTTTATTCTGACACTCTTTCACATGGATATTTTAGAGTATCTCCAAGCTGAAGATATTCAAGAGCACCAGCGATTCAGAATACATTTGTAGTGAATGTGAAAGGTTTATTTAAAAAAATTCATAATGTAAACTCTTGCAAGTGATACTGATAAGTTCCATTACTGTTAAGTCTAATAAATAAGGTTGTAGCTACTCTTGATGTAGCTTTATTTTTAAGGCCTTCATACAATTGAAAAAAACTTAGGTTTAAACATGTTAAAACCCTGCTGGTTGTAAAAAGAACAGCTTGCACAGGCTTCTGGTTAAAATTACAAACAGTTAAGAACCATGTATACATGCAAGAAACCTTTCCACCTCCATTTCTCATTCCTCGGTGCTGGCTTTCCCTTAATTTCAAGGTTCCACATTGCCAGCAATGTGATGTATGCAAAAGGTTTTGTTCATATGTTGTAATTTCTAGGCAAGCAAGGGCTACCCCAAGAAATTAGATGTCAGAGTGTAAACAGGCTTCCTGTTATCAGGAGCCCCACTAGCACACACAAACTACAATCCCTTCCCCTTCGTTTAATACACACAATTTAAGCATTCAATAATGGATGAAAACATGCATTCCAGTAAGATAAACATAGCTTTATATCCAATCAATATAAGAACACATCAAAATTTACAACTGCGGGTATTTCAGAACACACAATAATCAGGCGGATACATAACAGGAAGCCAGTTTTCAGTGAAAGATGCACAGTGCGTCCATCCAAGCAACTTCATTAGCTAAAGAAAACAAAGAAATTGTGAGTCCATTCCATTCTTTTTAAACTTTGCACTAAAAAGTTGCATGATATGCTTTTTCCTAGAATTTTAACACACCAGGCACCAGAAACAAATACACCCAATTCACCATAGGTACTGGCATTGCTCCCTTTAAGGTGTGGAGCTGAGCAGCTCAAATTAGAGCCCACACAACTTCTTTGATGGTACTCAGAAACCCAGCAATACTGTACTGCTATATCCAGTAAGACTTTCTACAGTTCCTATGAAAACTATAGGCAACACTGCATAGTGCAGTTCTAACCTTTCCTACTGTTAACAGCCCAATCCAGAGTGGCACTTGGGTTGCCCCATCTATCACTAGGGTAGAGCAACTGCAAGATGCTCCACCCTAGTTAATCTGGAAAAGGCTTGAGGCAGAGCAAGGCAACAAGAGAGGTGGACCCAGGAGAGGGGTCATATTGAGGGCATGTTTAGCATTGCCTAGGATAGAGAAGTTACTCTGCATCCAGAGCCTGTTTCCAGGGCAGAAATGCCCTCTTCCAGCTCCTCAGAGTTATACCACCTCAGGAGCAGGTATAACAATGAGTAGACCCATAGGGGTCCATGATAAGGCACAGTAAGAATGGCAGTGTTGACCAGAAATCTGCGTTCTTGACCAGCCTATCTGCAACCTCTGCTTCTCAACCTCAGGATATGGAACAACTATGGTAGCCACTAACCTGGGGATACAGCAGGCCACTCCAAGCGTCCACCCTCCACTAGAAGAACTGCAGCTGTAACTGGTTGTCAGGAACTTCTGGGCTTCCTTATAAGGCAGACACCACAGCAGTTCCTTGTTCAGTGTGATCTGAGGGGGGTCTCCTCAGGAGCAAGGCCTCCCCAGGTGACACTGACTTGGTGCCTACTGAGCATGCTCTGGAGCAGTTAGGGCAGCCCAGGCTTCCTGTCTCTCTGGAAGCAGCATATGTTTCTGCTCTAGATTCAGAATAGTTGGGGCAGCCCAGCTAGGGCTCTCTTCACTGCCCTTACTCGGGACTGTGCCCTAAGTTTTACAGTTCCTAAGATATATAAAAAAAGATTTGTATGTGGGAAGTAGGTGAATGATGGTGCAACTATGTTTACTGACCTGTATACAATTCTTCAAATTTTCTTTTGTGGGTTTTTCCTCTGCAAGCTTTGTTGCAAATTTGAGACCTCTCCCATACATTTTGTTTACCAGTGCATGCTTATAGGCGAATGGTAAAACCTATTCCGAACATAAAATAAGGAGGTAAGATTCATAAACTAAAGATATTAACTGAAGAGAGAGAAGTTAGCCTAAACAAATTATTCTTTGGTTTTACAATACCACTGCAAAAATACAGAATATTTTCATATTGTAGGCTAGAGGTGCAATAATGTCTAAAATTGTTCCATTCACTGATACTGTTGAACTAAAGTTTCAGAATTTATTTTATGACTCAAAATAATATTCTACATGATACTCTTTTTGGAATCCATTAAAACAGATTTTTTTCACAAAAAGGGTCATACAAATGATGTAATAACATATTAGTATGGTAAGTTTGATGCCTATATTACATAAACAGTGTGTGTCTCAAAAGTAAATGGTAGGGGCAAAACAAGGAATGTCATCATCTTTATGCCCTGGGTGGCTGCATGCATGCATTGGCATCCATCAGTCTTGAAAGACTATGGTATCATGCTTGACGCTATATGCGAAGCACAAAGTCCTGTATAGATTGATATGGAAGATAGGCTGTTACCCAAGCAGCAAATCCCCCTCTCCACATCACTGAAATAGTCCAATGGAATGGCAGAGCCAATACGATTGGTTCCAGCTGTGTCGCAGAGCTGGGCTAAGGACAGGAGGCTGTCTTGTGGGGACCCGGGTCTCGAACCCTGGCCTTCTGGTTAACAGGCACAGTGTCTTAACCACTTGCACCACCCACAGCCCTGATGGGAAAAGCAAAATGCTGGACTAGACTGATTTTGCCTTGGTATAATACAACAAAGGAATTCTTAGGTTTGGGCAAGCACTTTGTGTTCAAATCAACACACACTGCAAGTTACACTACCTAAAACATTACTATGATTATTTTAGCCCCTACAAAAGTGCTGCTGGGTTGGAGTATGCCTATTTATTTGCAAAGATAATGTATGAACTGCCAGAAGAAGCTGGTTTCCAAAGAGTGACATTTCCAACAACCACCAAAATGGACTCTTTCCTCCAACTGCATGGCCTGAAATACTGCTTCTTCCCCTTGCCCCAATACCTTGGTGTCAAACAGGTCAGTCCATTTAGTTGTCTCCCAGAACGTTTCAGTCAAAGCATCGAAGCTGCACTCCTGACCATCTTCTTTACTTTCTTCTGTATCACTTGACACTGCCCCTTCCTGGGCCGGTAACTGCAGGAGCTGGTCAGACAATGCGCTCCCCTTCCGACAGAGGGCATCTACTAAGGTAGATTTCTGCTTTTCCATCTCACTAAGTAGAAAATATTCAAGAAAGTCATTACATTTCCAACAAGGATTTTTTAAAATGTTATTTTGGGTTTTGGAAACTGAACACTCAGTTGCAGATTAGCATTTGCAAATTCCTCCCCTTTACTTGAATTTGATGAAAACTGAATTTATTGACATTGTTTAAATGTCTCCCACTCCCCAAATACAAGGATATTCTATGTTATATGCCTGTGATATACATTAGAACTTAGAAATTTATCTGTAAATTTAGGTGAAGAAACCAGGATCCAAAAGAAACAGTGTATTTAGGGGCATATAATATGAAGGGAACAAATCCTCCAAAAGGTGAACACACAGTTTAGACAAATTTCACTACAACTAACCCTTTGCTAGGTCTTAGTTATAATTCCATTTATAATAGGATACCCACTACAAGGAAGACATGAACCCATCCTATCACTATCATGACTACCTTCAGGGCAAAGGGGCAAAAACTTTCAGTTTTCTATTTGCTTGCTAATCTTATTTGATCACTCAAATAAGTGATCTACTTATAAGTGATCACTTATAAGTGATCACTCAAATAAGTTTATCTACTTATACGGTACTTTTATGATCACCTGGACTACAGTCCTATAAACACTTGTACAGAAGTAACTACCTCCATGGGGTTTATTTCTTACTACACATGCATCGGACTGCATGACATAATCACTCCTTGTGGGCTATAAAAATTTAACTTCATCCCTTTTTTGGATTGTGGCTGCTAATATTCTATCATGAAAATGAAATTGCTTTAATTAAGACCCAAATGGGAGCCAGCCTTAAGACAGGCTGCAAAAATAAGATGCAAGAAAAAAGTATTTACTGGTTAGGTACTTTTTTATAGTAGCTGCATCAGGTCTGGGGTCACTCTTCATAGCAAGATAAATTGCAAGGGCTGTTAGATCGATATGCGAGATAACTGTATTGGCAGCTTCAATGATTTCAGGCAGTCTTTTCATTCGTTCCTAGTTGAAACAAACACATACGGTTTACACGTTAAGGGACATGAATGGCTAATATGTATGTATGTATGTTTGATGTCTTTGTCATATTTGAATTTTGGAAGCACGTCAGGATTCACCCCCCACAACGGAGTGGCCTAGCACAGGCAGAGTACACCAACATTTGTGTTGGCATTTCACTTGGTATTTCCTCTTATTTGCCAGTTTAAGAGCCTGTGACAATAACATGCATATTCAGGTAGCACAACTACTGCAGCTAGTGCTTAACCTATAATGGAAAAGAAATAGTGTTCCACAAATGATCTTGTCAAAGCACTGACCTGTACAAGGACTGACACCCTCAACAAAAATCAAGATTTTCTAGTTCATTGCTCCAAGTCATCCAGAGCACTGAAGGCTACGGATGGGTAAAGAACACCACAAGGAGAAAACCTCAGAGAAGAATTATGTGGTTGACAGCAGATTTAAAGAAAAGTCTCATTTAAAAAAAGAATCACACCTTTTCAGAATCCAACTGATGAAGTCTTGCAACATATAAGGGGAGATGATTGGGGAAATCCTCTTTCAATTCATTATATATGTCACTGGTATCAAGCCTAAAGAGAAAGAATGGCAGTGAAAAGTGCCAACTGAACAGTTTCTGAGACAAGAGGAACAAAGATATAAATTACATTAATACATTTATTCTATGAAGCATGTGATTGGACATCATGGGAATTACAGAAACTTACTTTGTCATCCACTGTATCTTCAGGTCTCTTAAAGCTTCAGCAAATTCATCCTTTGCATCTTTCTCTTTTTCTGGCTCTTTCTCCTTCTCCTTGTTGCCATTTTTATTTTTTATTGGGGATGGAATCAGATGATAATGAACTGGAATTATATCCTAGGAAAAAGCAACAATATGATCACAATCAGTAACCGTACACTATACTTTACGCTGCATGATTGCAGTATCTTTTGAAACAGTAGAGGAAACGATTAATTTCAACAACCACCAAAAATAGTGCAAATGATCAAGTACTGTATTTACTCAAATATAATGTGCCGTCGAATCTAATGCACACCCTATGCTCAAAAAACTGTATTTACTCAATTCTAATTAACATCAAATAATGCGACCCTGATTTTGGAGACTGAATTCAGCTGAAAAAGGTGAGTGTTATATTTGAGCAAATCCAGTATATTTTTCAAGGTATTTAAAATAGATACTCAAAATAATTTCAGGCTGCTGGCTTACATGTAAATTGTTTCCATCAAGGGTATTCAACATCTTAGTTTAAAATTTGTCCTTATTTGTATGTGAATTGTGCACACTCACATCCAATCCCCTGTAACTTTATTAAATGAAGAGTGCATCAGACAGAGTTAAACAGTAGAATAAAAATTCATTTTTAGTGCTGTGAAATTTTAATCAGATGATTCATCTCCTAATTAAAAAAAATATGTGGGTGAAGGGAAAAGAGAAAGGCAAGTTAAAATACATAGTAAACCCCTGAATTTAATAGAGTCCAATAATGGACAGTGTTTAATAACCTGTGCTTCTGATGTAGCTGATCACAGAGTAGCCTGTTGTAATGCTCCATAGATTATTTTACAACAAAAGGGTCAATTGTTTGGTGGGTTTTAAAGCCCACTGTAACTCAATTGTAAACATTTGAGAATTTCATTGGAGTCAGAGCCATCTGAAGTGAATGGCGTAGTGAGGAACACTGCATGGGCAAAATACTGACAGGTCTAAACAGCCCATCTTGGTAGTAATACATCTACTACTTTATATTGATATAGCTACTGAAAGGGTTTAAAAATTCCAATTTTAATGAACACATAGCTCTTTTTCTTGTGTTGAAACAGTGCATGAGTAAGGGTGGTGGGAGTGCTCCAATTCAAATACTATCTCTATATACACTTGTATGCTTGCCCTATTTTTAAAAAATCCTGAAATTCAAATATTCTTGAGCCAACATTATCAATATTTGATTAGCAAAGTACTTTCGATTAGCAGAAAAGCTTTATTCAGTTTATTCCCAAGTAGCTGATGAACTATTCAATCACAAAACTGTGAAAAGGTTTAGTAACGGAGTCTTCATACAGTCCCACATAAGAAATGTTGCCCAAGCAGACTATAAATTGAGGCCTTCCTAGAAAAGTCTACTGCCTTGTTCACCCACTAACACACATGACTCCACATGACACCACATGTGTCACCTCTCCCCCATCAAACATAGAACATGTAGCATGACTCATGCTACTACTCATACCTACTTTCTAAATCAACAGATACCCAACCCCCATCTAGATCCCATGACAACTGAAATTCTTCCTCACTGTGAGCAGAGCTTACTGTTCCACACTATTTCAACTTGTCTCCCAATCCAATCTTTTCCCAAAGTCACACTGAGCAGCCATTTCTGTTGGTTGTCATCACATCAGGTTCTGTGATGACAGATGTCATCACAGGTGTCTTCCTGGAGCAAATTTCAGGTGTCTTCCTGGAGCAAATTTGTGAAAACATCAGCTTGGAAGATAAGATGGAGCAACACAGAATAGTAAGCACTGTTCACAACAAGAAAGGGCGTTCGATTAATGCAGCAGTCCACTGTTTGGCAACTGCTGTCTAAACTTTAAAAAAAATAATTTCCATTGCACCTTCATATTTGGATCCTCCTGAACTGCTACAGAAACAATACCCTAGTACTACTCTCTTATGAGTGTAGTTTTCAGCAAGAGAATCAAGGAGCTCAATTGTATACACAATTCTGCAAACCCAGCTTCAAAAATATCCTAACGTTGTTTCTTCCTTTGATGAACACTCAAGACACCCACCTGAACCATCTGAACTAGAATTTCTTAGCTTACAGAACTAACAGCTGTCACATGGAACACTTTTGACTTCTAATTTTGAGCAAACTGGAAGATAATTATGATACAAGATGGCTAAAATTGAATGAGAATGTGGTAACCATATAACCATAACTATACCTCGACAACATAGCTGATTGCAGTACATAAAGCTAACAGACATTTGTGCATAGTGCTTCCAACCTACTATATCTAAGACCTTTTTCCACTGATACATGGTGAGGATAACACATATTATGAATTATTGCTATTAAGAATATTTACAAATGCTTTACAACATTTGAAAGTTCTGGACCTCAAATGCAATATAATATAATGATGTTCTGGACTTGGAAACAAGAAAATACTTCTTTTGTATAGCAAAATCGCTAAAAGCCTTAGCAGCAAATGTACATCCTTTAATGAGATTTGATAATGGCATTTGCTTAAGGCAAAAAGAGCCAACATGGTGCAGTTACTACCACGCTGAGCAGATATTTGTAAAATAGGCTTTAATCCTACACAGGGCCTACTGGGTTGGTATAGAAATATGTCACAAAGCTGGTAACAGTTTAATGTGCAGCCATGCCTTGTAAGGAAGAAATCTCATGAGATTTCATTTGCAGCACCCAGACATTACTGGGACTAAGATGGTAACAGCACACAACTGCAAAAGCTGAATGACGTGGTGCATATTCTCATGAAGACTCTAGATGAAGTTTCCTTTACGTCTTAGATGGAAGGCTACAAAACTATCATAATCTCAGTTAAAAATTATGAATCACCACATGACCAAATTAATATCTCCCAATGAAAGGCTGATCTGCACTGCTTGGTTTACAAATGAACACACTTGGCCATGAAGTTCTCCTACAGTACAATGCTAAGAACACCCTTATGGGACTCTGAACCACTAGAAGGAACACTAATAACTCTTTCAGTAAATTCCCTTAATTCGTCAGAGGCATGAGTCACACTGAACACATCAATGTGTTCATCCACATCAGCTGAGAGAAATACTTATATATTAAAGACCGCAATACTGTAAACTTCGTCTGCAGGGCTTCCATTCTAGAACCTAGAAAGTGAAACCTTGTGATGATGAATGCCTCCTCCTTGCTCTCTTGAGACTATTACCTCCAGATGGTCTGTTTGTGGCCTCTTCCAGGCTCAGATAGCCTGACAGTGAAAAAAGATATTTCCAGTTTCCCTTACTTCTTAGATGTTTTTAATGCATTGTAAGACCCAGGGAAGCCCCAGAGAGGTATACAATAAAATGTACACAGAAAGTGTAGACTCTAAAATGTCTACCAGAAAACAGAGAGAAACACTAATGTTCTCTTTGCACGAAAGTTGCCTAGGAATGTGGTTTCCATACCTTTTTTGTGGCTTCCAAGGTTAGGACTACCGAACTACTCCCAGTTAATAGAAGGAAAACGTGATCTTACTCTTTATGCTTACAGATTGCTTTGCACTTTCCAATGTCCAGCTATAGTTTATGGTCAATTACCAGTACTGTGTATTAGCAGGCCTCTGCTTAAATAAATGAAAAGTCTATTTCTTTGAAGTAGTTCACACAGTTGGCAAGGAAGCTTTTGCCATATTTTGAGATTGATATTTCTTCACTCGTTATGGGGGTAATTTAAAAGGAATGAACACAAAGGCCTGAGCTGTTTTTTAATTTTGAGTATCTTCTGACCTTTACCTACTCTTTTACTAAGGGAACATGGATTGCATTAATGGAGGTGTCACAAGAAAGCAGATTCCTCCCTGGACTAAAGAATCTCAGCTCTAATGCAGTTTGACCAGTACTTCTCGTTTTTCATCGATCGTGGCATGTGTGGTGACCATTGCCACGAATGTAAGTGGTTAAAAATTGGGGTTACCTTTCCTATGAGGAAAAATATTTTTAAATATTAGACATCAATGGTGGGCTCAACATGGCTCATTTTGGCTTAGCTTCATGGTCTGTAGACCACACAGTAAGGTTGGAGCACCACCCCCATCAAAACTTTGTATTTTATGAAGGAAAACTTTCTTCAAAATAAAAAGCGTTCTGTGAGACAAACTAATAGTACAGTGAGTTCAAAAAGATACCTATTATCTGTATATTCACACAATTGCTATAATATAATGCTAAGCCAAAGGGGCTTTATTAAACTAATTAAGAGGTGCTGCTCAAGGGTATAGCATGATTCAGGAAGATGTATGAAAGGCAACTAAGGACAAAGAAATAACTCAGTATAATATTTTTAAGTCATATGCAGTAAGACTTAAGTACATCTTTCAAAAACTGACATTCAGTACCTTTTTAAACTTTCCTTGCCGCTTTGCTGCAGACTGCCCCTGGGAGTTAGAACAAATACTGTAAGAAAACATGCACAAACTCTATAGAATGGAGACACCTCTTCCTAACAAGGTTTTGTCCCCCATTTAGGGGTTTTAAACTCAGCACCTTGTTCCTAATAAAGTGTGCTTGCAAAGCACAGTATTTTGGCTTTAAATAATATTAATAGAACACATCCCTATGTATACAGTTTATTCCTTTTGAGAAAGCAGGCAAGTGTTCAGTTACTTTAAGGCACTAGTTGAACTGGGCATTTCACTTAACAAGTGCCATAAAGTTGAAATCTCAACATCTATAGCAAAGTTTTTATTGCAAGTTCCCCCACCTAACATTGAACTATCATGAAACTGCCTGCCTGCTTCCCTTTTTGTGTCTTAAGGGTCTAAGTGAATACAGGTATGCCCTGCTTACCTGACAGGTTAGGGACCAGAGTGGTGATGAAAAGCGGAAATGGTTGAAAAGCAGAAACCGATTTATTTTTACTTTACAAATGTTGCTTCTGATGCTTTTTTACTAGCAAACTGCAAATATCCTTTTTATTGTGCAAATTCCTGCTGTCACAAAAAGATTTCTGTACATGGATTTTCATTAATGCCTTTGGGAATGGGCATAGACCTGGAGCTAAAGTGACCATGTGGACTTTCTCTCTCACACGTGCACATACCAAAGCTGTCTGAATTAACATGTCATAGGCAATAAACATGGGAAAAGGCAATTTAAGCCTTGCAAACAGCTGTGAGGTTGAAAAAGTGGAACATACATTGAATGAATGAGTTCTAAGTATAACTGAATGGTGTTGAAAGAGTGGATCAGAAAACAAACCATCAGAAAGCAGGGTATACCTGTATAGCATTAGCTAAAGTAAAAATGCAACCAAGCGTATGGATGGCATGACTTCAATAAACTGGGCCAAAACACATAATGCCATGACTAGGTGAAGAATCACTGATCAAATTCTCCAGCCAACTTGAGTTATTTGGTTCTTCTTAGTCATGCTGGGGGGAGGTGGAATAGATTGATATGCTCATGGCTCTCTACATTATAGTCTGTTTTTTTTCTGAGTCATCAATGTACTACACATACCATTAGGTGAAGTATGCAACAGTTTTGGTACAACAAAAAGACATGGGGCTATCAGTAAGCCACTAAGTTTAAGAAAACTTATACCCATCAAGATAAATCCCTTTAAATATGCGAGTTTGGGCTTACTAGCTTGCCAATGATTCAAACTTATTAATAAACAGCTACTGGGCAACCTGTTTACTGAATCTGACCTTGTGGAATATTTTCAAAAATATGTTGGGCTCTGACTCTTTTAGTACACTAAGTGCCACTATCCTTTTCATTTCCATCCAACTAGGTGAGGGAAGAAACAGCTCACATGGTTCAGCATACAGGTCTATAGGCAGCTGTAAATTTAGCAACCTGAGTAAATTTAGACACCCCTTTCATCTTGAGCCTCGATGCTGTGTATCAGCATCTTGGTGCTATGAGGCCACAGAAAAGCAACTACAATTGGAAAGTGATTTCCTGTCTCTATCGCATACAAACACACACACACCCCTTCATCAAGCATGCCTAGTACAGGGACAGAACTTTTGTAAAAGTACAATATAAGATTGATGGATGACTTTTCAAATACTTGGCCTTGCTGTTCCTTCCAGGTCCCACTGGGAAGCAGATAACTCACTAGTCCTCCAAAAATTCTACTAAAAATAGTTAACCAAAGTTGCTAAGAATTTCTACATCACATTGATAATGTATAACTTAAATCTCTGTGGGACCTATTGTTCAGCCATACTACAAATAATCCCTATTATAAAAAATGCATTTAGTTCATCCAGGTAATTTTTAGTATGAAAGAATTTATAAGGCATTTCAAAAATGCTAACATCTAACTTGCTCAGCTTTCACAAGCTAAAAAAGAACTAAGGAAACCCTTCAAAAACTTAGCATTAAGTGAACATAAAGATTATTTAGTATTTTGTTAGCATAGACACTGGTATAATACAGTCTGTGCTACTGCTATATACCCCCTCACTTCGTTTAATTTGCCACTGGAATAAAATAAAATTTGCTCAGTGGAAGTGTGTATTGAGTTGCAGCCTTACTACTGAAAGTTAATTCTAGATAGAACTTTGTTTTTCCTATTTCTAAGTATAATGCGTGACTTTTATCACTTATATAATCAGTGACAGTATAATCACTTTTCCAGCTTCATATTATTAAATGAAGCAGAAGAAATCTTACACTAGTATAGCATCAAAGTAGTTTTTGATTTGCAGAGTAGACTGAGCAACCTGTATTGTTTTAATGAAAACTGCATATTTAAATGCAGGGTGAACCACAAAATATCTTCAAAAGCAAAATTATCTTGCATCAAAGAGTAGTTTGTTAAACAATATTCCAAAACCTGAAAATTTCCTTTTAAGTCTCGATAGGGCAGAAGCATTAATTCTTCTGCCTATTAAATTCATTAGTAATTTCAAAGTGTTTGGTTATAATAAGAACACCGTAAAAATACAAGTCCAACATGAAATTGAATGATAACCATTGTCCAAAAAGAACTGCTGGCATTTGGCATCAGAAATGCTTTTTGAAAACTTTCTAAAAATCCTGCTCAAAAAAATCCATTTGAAATATTTTCGCAGAAGGTTGTTTTTAAATAACAGCTTTCTTTTTGAAAAATTTTTTTTAGAGCTTTGGAGTATTTTTCTCACCGCTTTCTTTCCAAGTTCAGTCTTCGAAAGTGTTAATGATCCTGTAAGGTAACACCCTGGGCTTGCTCCTTTGGGTACTCTAATAAGAAAAATATAGAACAAGATGAAGGTTACTTGCTATCAAGCGCCAGTTTAAGACATATCACAAATAATTCTTTGTTAATTCAAACACTTATTGCTTTATAACAAACAAGCTCTTTACATAAAAAACACTAGTAATTTGTATTGGAAGGGAAACTATCCTGGAATAAATAAGAACAGCTGCAATACCATAGCTATCTATAAAAGAAAATCCCGACTTTTCAGGAGCCTCTTTACACAGAGCAATAGGCAAGCACACTATGAAGTTGTCCTTTTTATGAGCATCAGTGCTGTCCAAGAATCTTGAAAGAAAACCTTCCTAAAGAGTCAGAGCGTAAGCGTCTGTGTAAAGGTAAGCGTCTTAAGTGTGTCTCCCTCTTGTTCATAAGCCACTCTGGCTATTCCCTTCCTATCAAAACGATATCACCACCACTGTTGTATGCATCTGCTGGCAAGGCATAAATAGACTGTTCCAGGATACAGAGTCATACTACTTGCAGAACAATTTTTTTTACAGTAACAGACAATTCCTTTGTTGGGTTATGAAAACTACCCTTGCATTTTTATTTCCCAATTTTCAATGTTCAAAACCGTCTACAACTTAAAAGTGTTATAGGCTGGAAAGCAGAACATGTATTACTCACTTGTCATCTGGCAAAGACGCAACAAAGAAGGGCTGGCTGTGTCTGGGTGGCAAAGACATACTATTTGCTTTCTTCTTCCCTAAAAGAGCATAACTATGGTTTTCATAAATATCTAAACTCAGGACGGTGGACAGTCTGTGGGAGACAATAAATGGGAGGTCTTTTATCCGATCCAGTTCACTGTTCTGCTCATGACGAATCTGCAGCCGAATGGTATAATCTCCTTTCTCCAGTTTCATGGAATACTAGGGAAAAAAGTGCCTCATTAGCACAAAGCTTATTAACATTTTGCAAAGTAAATGAATAAGAAGTTGTTTGACTAATCCCCAAATCCAGAGTAACTACGGGAGCACGTAAGAGACTTTACGTGCACCCGTAGCTACTTCGCCACCTAGTGAAAACCTATGGGAAATTGAAATTGTAATCCAGAGTAAGTTATTCTTGCACCGGAGCAAGGACTCCCTGTGGTTACTCTGGATTTTGTCCATAGACTCTGATGTCAAACAGAGCAAATATTCTGGCAGAAATGAAACAAAAAAAAATCAGAACAAGAAAGATGAATAGGATATGGGATTTAATGGAGCTCTCAACTTAGTAAACACAGAATAGCTGGATTCTATTCCAGTTGATAACAAGCCCATCTAATGATACATATAGCACAATCCCAACCATGTCTACTCAAAAGTAAGCCCCATTGTGTTCAATGGGTCTTACTCCCAGGAAAATGTCTTTAGGATTGCAGACTAACTACAGGACCTTTTACACTGACATAGCTATGGTGCCACCTATAGGAAATGCATACATCAATCCAGAGTAAGTGCCTCTTATGTCTTCCCGTAGTTATTCTGGATTGTAGGGTTATTCTCTGGTAACTATATCAAGGATTTCAAGTTTTAGAACTAGTGAAGCAAACAATGTTTAACAGAAAATATTGTATCTAGTATAGCTAGATACAATACAGCTAGATTAATTAGCTATTAATTTTTTCATTTTCTTGTAAACCGCTTTGTGAACTTTTCAGTTCAAAAATAAATACTGTAGATGTAGATGTAGCTAGATACTTTGCATACCTGGTGTGGATAGGCATCCCCTGAACCCATTTGTTTTTTGTTCTGGTCAAAGATTATCCATAATTGGCTGTCATATTCTGACTCATATAAGAGTTCACAGAGCAAGGGACAACTTGGGGTTACTTCTCCACTCTTGGGCTAAAGAAAAATTAAAATACATAAAGGGAATACTATTCAATAATAGCAAAAACAAACAAACAAAACCCCTAATATTCGTATAACAAAAAATATAGAATTCTCAATTAATATAGCAACACTTTGTAATCCTAATGTGATTTCCCTGTCACTAGATAAAATTCAAAATTCTTACTCTTCCCAACAAAAGAATACATACACAAAAACCTTAATTCAGGGGTAAAAACATTATGATCTTTCGAGGGAGTCCTCTACCAATTCAGACTTACTTGATGGAAGTTGTATGTCAAGATCATTTCATATAACTGTCGATTATTTGGCAAAACATCTCGGGATCCTAATGGCTTTATTTTAGCACACAGTGGTCTGTAATTCAGCAACACAATGCTAAGCATTAGACAGTAGCTTGGATTGCCATTTTAAAGCAAAATTCAGAATCAGTACAAACAATAAGGGGTGTAAGTAATAATTGGTACATGGATTAAAGTAGATCAGTTATGGGTACCACTAGTGGTACTTGAGATAGTGTCTGATGATACTTGCAGGACCCCTGGACATGCTCGGGTAAGAGTACGGAGTAGTTCCCTTACAAACCCATAAAAGAAGAGTTATATATACATAATGGCAACAGTATGTGAGAGGCCAAGATCAGCTTCTTCCATAAGATCTTGCCCAGGTACTAGTGAATAGGGTTCCCCCCTCCCACAACTATGACACCTAAACAGTGGGCTGCCCACCACAACTAGGCTTGCTTGTCTGCCTTTGGCAAGCAGCTACACTTTGCTCTTTCAGAAATCTTTTAGGCTGATGGCAACTGCTGCTGGCTCCAAAAGAAACCATAACATAAAAATGGATCACAGTCCAGAGCTGTTCTCAGTTTTAAAAATTTAAACATTGTAATTGCAAATTGCCTTGACCAGGTTCTCCTCCCCACACTTCAAATGACCAGGTGGGTATGAATTGTTAATAAACAACCAACATAGCTATCTGGTTTTTCGACTGATTTGCTTCCATACCTTAGTGTTTGAACCCAGCTTTTGAGACTGATACAAGGAGCAATATCTTCATATCTCAACGTTGACTCAACATCAAAGCGAACTAGTCCTTCAGAAGCATGCTAAGAATAGAAGTCATTTGTTAGTATAATAGTTTAATTTTCTGCTCAAAAAATATTGCTAACTTTTACACTAATGCAAATGCCTTACAGTAGACTTCAGATAATCCAACACTTTGGGGATTTAGGTGGTGCTAGATTATGGATGATCCCAGACTATCATCAGGAGGTGCTTTGCCAAACCTGATGATGCCTGGATCAAAAGACAAGGTCACTGCCAAGCCATATTACTGCCAAGCCACCCGGAGTGGCTTCTGACGTTTGCCACTGCTGAGTCAGATGCAACTGTGCTTGTGCAGGGACCGAAAAGATTGGGAAATCTGTTCCTAGCTGACAGATAACCAACATTTTTGGGACCACTGGATACTACTGGGTTAAACCAACTGTTACTGGATGCTGGACAGTGGAAATTTTAGTAAATATAAGAAGACGCAGAAGATCAATAATTGACAATAATTGAGTTGACAGGTCAGAGAACTTGAAAAATGCACAAGAGGCCCTTGAAATAGGTACTAACTCCTTGCATTTTTAGTAAAAGCAAACATTCACGATACATTACATATTTAAAATCTATTGATTTATTTTAAAAAAGCTTTTTAATGGGGGCAGAGATTGGGGGCTGTGTTTTTATTGTTTTTCGTCTATATGTTTTTAGCTTGTTAATCTAATTATATTTTAATTTTGTTTTAATCTGTATTTATTATCTAATTTTAATGGTGTTTTATTGTTCTTTTAATTGCTGTCAGCCACCTTGAGTTCCCTTCGTTAGGGTAGAAAGGTGGGATATAAATTTAATAAATACCGGTAAATAAATTCTAAAACTGGAAAGTGCTCACATTAGGTAAGATCCTCAAGTTTAGTTTTAAAACTGAAAAAAGGAAACGGAAAATCTAAAATTAAGATGCAAGGAAATTAACTTTTAAGGAAAAGATGGTAGCACTGAATGAATACAACTGAAAGAAAAGATTTAAGGTTTTTAAACTTTGCCTGCAGACCACACATTACAAAGACAATTCTGAAAAGTAACTTTCTCTTATTCTTTTGACAAGCAGTTTAATAAAGCAAAATAAAAAACAATAATACTTACAATATTTAACTGGGAAGCAGTGCAAACTATACCGTGAAAGGAAATTGTGTAGTCAATACTAACGTCACTGAGGCTTGCCCACCAACGAGCGATACAAAATTCAATAGTTTTTCCACCCTTTGGAGGGGAGAAGAAAAAAAGATTTAACGCCAACCATCATTCTCCATGGCTCCAGAACTACCAGAATTCCAGATAAGATACACTGCTACAACTTTCTACCTTAAACTGATAAACACCTGGCTGGTCCATGTTAAACTGCAGATTTAGAGTATAAATTTGTAAAAACCTCACGTTGTGACCTGCTTTTATTTTTTTAATGTCGGAACTTAAACTTTTTTAATTATGGGAAGACTATAAATTACCGTAATTCCCACTTGGAGAGACGCACTTTTTCCCCCAAAAACAATGGGGAGAAATGTTGGTGCGTCTCTTAAAGTGATGTGTGATGTGCATGATGTGTGATGTGCGTCTCTCTTAAAGTTGGTGCGTCTCTTAACACTCAATTATCCACTCTGCAGGATGCCTGCAGTTTGAAGAGAAATGTTCACCTGGTTGCCATAGAGGTTAATCCCTGACTGCAAAGAAGTTAAACAGCCTTTTAACCCTCTCAGTTCAGGTTCTCTGGCTCTGAACAACCTTTAAAGCCCTTTAAAGTGTAGAAATTAAGTGCAGGAAAACAAAGTGCTTCTTAAAGCCCTTTAAAAGTGTAGAAATTAAGTGCAGGAAAACAATGAGTATTTCTCCTTTATTTTAATGTGTCTCCCCTTCCCAACCACCCACTGCACCCACTAGTCCCAGCCATCCCCACCAGTCACCCCTAAATGCTCCCCCCCAGAAACCCTCTACTTACTAGTTTCCCCTCCCTCCAATAACCCCCAGCAGCCACCCCCACATGCACACACTCCCCCTTCCCCAAGAGAATGAAAATATATACATATATAATATGAAATATATATAATACACACACTCACACACACACACATATATGTGTGAGTGTGTATTTTATATGTATTATATATATATTATATTTGTGTGTGTGTGTATCTCATAGAATCTAGATTGGCAGGCACCCAGGCTTAAGCCAATCCAAGATTGACTTGGCCTGCACAGAGTGTCCATCTGTCCCCCTTTTCCCCAGGACATGTGCTCTTTTTCAGCCTTTGGGCACAATCCTTTCCAGGTCTACTCAGAAGTAAGTGGTATTTGATTCAGAGAAGCTACCAGGGGATCTATTCTTTTTTCAACCACTGTGCTCTCTTTCAACCCTGGAGTTCATGACAGTGATGATGGCTCTAAATACAGTACATGGTAATTTATGGTATATGTTAATTGTATTTCTATGGTTGAATGTTTACATAGTTGAATGTATTTTTATTAAATGTATTTATTATTTATTTATTTAATTTATATCCCACCTTTCCTCACCTGCAAGAGGGAGTTCAAGGTGGCTAACATCAATCATAATAAAACACCATTAAAATGATCATAGAGATTAAAACATAATTAAAATACAATTAAAATACAATTAGATTTTAAAAACTAAGAACAATTTAAACAATTAAAAAATGTTAAATACCACTGTTGACTTTACATGGTTGAAATATTAATTCTGCTACATTTTATTAAATATATTAGTACACCATTTGGTTCAGAATTTTTTTTTGTTTTTCTCCTCTAAATTTTGGTACGTCTCATGGTCCAGTGTGTCTCATGGTCCGGGAAATACGGTAAATGTAATGTGGAAAGTTTTGGTTAATTATGGGATATACAAATATTATCCCAGGCCTGACTCCTGGATGTTCAGCTCAGTGTACATTGACTTAATACAGGATCCAGGATATCAGACAGAAGCTTTTTCCAGCCCTATGTAGAGTTGTTAATGTCTTTTCGTTTACAAAAAACATGTTCTATCACTAATATATATCTCCATCTCTGAAATATATTTATAACAGTCAAGTTACATTGCAAATCGAAGATAACTTACTAAAACAGGAAATGCTTCAGTAACGGATCCTTTTTCAGGTATTGAAGAAAACTTATAGAATTCATGGCTTCGGTATGCCTTTTGCTTCACTAGTTGAACTGCATGAAGGACAAACTTGGCAGTCACATCAGATGATGAGGAACACACTGTTACTTCTAGACAAGAGAAAAGGCACTATCTTTAGTATTTGTTCTATAAAGATTTTGGCTTACACTCTTGACATTACCATGCTTAGGAAGAGGGTATAAGAAGTCAGCAAAGTAGAGGATCTGCACCCAGAGCCTACCTGACTAGAATGACCCATGCACATTCAGTAACAACAGTTGTTCCCATTCACAACCAGGGGGCGCAAGAGGGGCCAGATGCAGGATTTTGCACCCTATGCTGTGGGTGGCGCAAGCGGTAAAGACGCTGTGCCTGTTAACCCGCAGGCCAGGGTTCAATTCCCGGGTCGGCCCCACAAGACAGCTCCTGTCCTTAGCCCAGCTCCTGTCCTTAGCCCAGCTCTGCGACGCCAGTCTGGATCCAATAGTATTGGCCCTTTCCATTGGACTAATTCAGTGGCGTAGAGAAGGGGGATTTGCTGCTTGGGTAACAGCCTATCTTCCATGACAGTCCAACCCAGGCTTTCGTGCTTCGCATGCAGCGTATGCAGTGCCAAGCACGATACCATAGTCTTTCAAGACTGACGGAGGCCTGCTGCAATTACATTAAAATAATTGCTAACGCAGATTTTACAGTGAGAGATCAGTAATGGAATATGATGATTTTTACAGAGGTAGAATCAAAAAGCTAAAGCAAGTACTGAACTATGACATAAAATTACAACTTTGGTCTGGTTACTCAATGTTCAACAGAATGCAAATAATTTAAAACTGCACTCAAAACCATTGGCATGCACTGCTTTCTGGACAAGATGATAGTCTATTTGCCTTACCAGCCCATGTTGCTCCAGAAGGAACTTCAACAAAGTGTCGTTGGATTTGACCAGGTTTAAAATGAACATCAGTATATTTGAGATCACAGTGCGGTGCCTCATCTGTCCTGTAACCAGAATCAATACTGAGAGAACGCAACATTTCATAGAATCATAGAGTTGGAAGGGACCTAGTAGGGTCTATTTTCTATGATAGAAAACCCCCTGCTGTGGGTGTCTGGGTATGTCAGCTAGTTTAAAGATTTAAAAAACCACCAACTTTGTACCTCAAGTATTTCATAGATATTTGCCTGATATCTATGAACTCAGTGAGGCAGAGTCTGAGAATGTCTCCAGGGAAAAGATATTTGAAGACCAAAAAGTTTACAACCTCTAATAGGCAACCCCTGTGGGGAAAACTGCTACCTCTTTTGGTAGGCAAGTGAAGCTGAGATACATGCTAGCACAAGGCACTCAATTAATGACTAACTGTACTGGAAGAGGTACTACCATAGTTTTTTCACAGGGAAACCCCCAGATTGGAGTAAATATGTGGCTGCAAATCCCCAGTAGGATAAAATTCACAGATGCAATTTTCCAACAAAATAATTGCCTATGTCTTGTGGACCTTATTATTTATGAAAGCAAAAACATACTGACCTTGTTGGTATAACAACAGTTACTGGAATTCTAAACAAAGGACCTGCAGTTGGCATTGATATTTCATAACCACACACCTTAAAAGGGAGAGAAGGCAATAAAATTAAGATACAGACAAATTGCCACACATTTAAATTTTTACAGTTGATTTTTTTAACTATATGAAACTCAATACTTATTACACCACTCAAAATCTATATAAATAATCAGCAAATTCTGACTGTCTGAAACCCCTCTAACTCAGACCACACTTGCCCTTCAAAGACTTATTATAGCTTTCTGGAATCAGGATGATCCCAGGATTGAAAATCTGCCATTCACCTGTTGCATGAACATCCAGCATTGGAAATTGTGTCTGGCTCAAATCAGTAGACATGCCATTTGAATTCAAAAGACTATGTATTTGTCTCTTTAGTTTTGGGCTGGAGGCCCAAAACACCCTCTGCAGGAGCTGGCTTAAAAATCCGCATGGAGTATGGCTTTTAAGTTAGTACTGAATAACCTGTTATTTCCCTTGACTGTGAGTAAAAATGACAGAAAACTAACAGGCTTTTCTGCTTATACCCAATGCTTTCTTTACAGGTCTCAAATCTTTCCCCACAATCTTAACTACAGAGAGTTCACATAAATCGGTGTTTTCTAGACTTACAGCTACACACAAACCCATGAAGTAATTCAGTTTAAAGTACAAGACAGTGATCTCTTGTTCTATACTACATCTCTGCCTACAGTTACGTAGATTGGTATATCTATCAAAGTTGGTAAGAGTTGACAGCCTGTGACAGGCTGAATAATATCAAGAAAGATGAGAATGAAGCTCACATGATACAGAAATTTAAACAACAAGACTACGAAGGCTGAAAGAATGTACCTCTGTATAGTGAACACCTTCTCGTAGACCACGCGGGTCCACACGAATGTTAATATGTCTGCACTGATTCATGAGCTCCAAGTGGGTAGGGCACTGAACCCAGGACGCATTTGACGTTAAGGCTAAATGAAGCTGGAGAGAGATCCTGTCAGCATTTTCTGAAATAGGAACATGCAAGCATAAAAAATTAATTCTCAAGTTTATAACAGTCAATTAAATAAAAAAATTAAAACAGCAATGCAAAATGTTTTGTAAATTCCTTGTTAGATTTTTGTGTGTGTTTAGAGAATGAACTTGTATGCAGATCACAAGTCCATTGCTCCACAGTATAAATTCCTGAAAATACATAATGCAGGCAGTTCCTCCCCTACCTGTATTCTCAGGAAAAAATGGCTCTATTCCAACACCATGGTCAGAAGGCGCAGCTACTTGCACAGGATCTCTGAGGTAGATTCCACGGTTGTTTCCAACAGTAACAGTAAAACCTATGCTGTTGGCAAATGATGAATTCTGAGTGAGGTAGTCATAGGCTTTATCAACCTGTTGGAGGAAAAAAAACTCCAGGAATTAATTCAAAACTTGGAAATCCATATCAAGAGCCCAAAAAACCATATTAGAACCATGAACATGGTGTTCCATAAGCAAGACCCCTACATAAAGAACAGAAGTGAAGTCCTCAATTTCTTCTGGAAGCATTTCAAGACTACCTGACCTATGCTGTGACAGAGTTAGGAAGCCTAAGTCCAATCCAATGTGATAGACTTAGGAAGTCTAAGTCCAGCCCAATCCAAGCACAGAGGTGCTAGGCTGGTGCTGACTGGTGCATGAAAGTGATTTGTTGCACATTTACAACACTCAATGCTAGCAGCAGAGTTCAGTTCCAGTGCTAGGGCCAGATGGTTTGGCCCCTAAACTGGCCCAGCATAAGTAACAAGTGCATTATCCAAGATTTGGTAAGATGCAAACTCTGTTGACTGGAATCTTTGCCTACTATCTCAGGCAAGCCGAGATGTCAGCACGCTGCTTCCCAAAGCATCTGTTACCAGCTGTCCTTCATATGCTCTTTGCCCTACTCTCTTCTTCACAAGAGCCCTAGGAATAAAGATCTTCCTTCATTAAGAGGGTCTCGTGAAGTGGAAGTCTCTGTTTCTAGAAACCCCAATGAAAAAAGTCGTAATGGCACCACAGAGAGAGCTACGTCAGGTCAAGTGAGAGAGCAGAAGAAGCCTAGGGATAGGGGAACTTGTAAACTAAGTTCATCTGAAGAATTCATGCAAATGTTTTAGAAGGGATCGGGATGGGCAATATTCCTCTTTAGAAGGGTGTTTGGACAGGCACTGCAGACAATATTTTCCTGGAGTGATTTTATGCTTTAATATTTTAGATTCTATTTAAAATTTAATTTTTTGTATTTATACAATGGTTTAAAAATGGAATCCATTTCTCTTCTTAAAAAAAAAAAACACCACTCACAGGAAATAAGAAAGAACTGATTTTTTTAAACTGTCTATAGAATCCGGGTTTTTACTGTTGATAGCATGGGGTGTGAAAAACCACTAGCTCTATAAATTTCCAAATAGGAGGCATTTGATAAGGCTGGATAAATGACTGCTCTAGGCAAAATAATATTTAAAAGATGAATGGAGAAACTGATATTACACAGCTGTCTATGAAATAAAAGAAACCAATAAAAGTAGGAGACATGCACATGATAATGTTCACTTCACGTACTTTCTTAAATCTTAAACACAATTCTAGCCAAACACTTGTTTTTAGACTTCTTTTGCAGCGTTGACAACCCCTCTAATTAAAGCAAGTTGAAAAGGAAGTGAACACAGGAAACCTCAAAAGAGCAAAAGGTTATTAAGTGCAAAGAAGAGATTACAAAACTTCAAATGTTAATGTGGACCAATATCATCAACAAAAAAAAAAACAATTCAGTTGATGCAACAGACAGCATGCTTTGACTTGTTTTCCCAGCATCCAATTATAGGTACCTGAATAATGCCATGTCCTTGGGCAAACACATGGATGTTTTCAACCTTTACTGCAGTATTTTCTAGTGCTCTTCTGACTGAATGAACAGTGTAACGTACATCGTTCGCTTTGAGACCTGCAGGAAAAAAAGGGTCGCTTATGAACAGAGGTCAGAGAAATGGTCCTCACAAGTGAATCTACATCATTGATCTTTTCTTAATAAAGGTACCTTTCAATTCATGAAAAGGTTATTTTCCTGCAAAATTTATTTCTAAAACATGTAAATAAAAATTAGTTTTTCACAGAAAACAATGAGATTAGCATAGCTTAGGAATAGTTCATGAGAACTCAAACTGACAAATGGTGATTGTGGAGGGAGAATACTGGGAGCAAGACTTAGGATGTGATGGGTTGAGGCTTTGGGGGTATGCTGTTCCAAGAATAAGAACTCACCCTCTCCACATCCCTCCATAAAAGCTGTGAAATCCCGAATTCCTACCTGAATCCTGGAGGGACTTTTCTCAACTCTTGGGATCTTTGGCTGCAGCACCAAATCTCTTTTGTCCTTATGTGAGTTCCCCCCCCCCCCCCCCCAGGTCTTGTCTGGATAGCAGGCAGGCAGACTGAAATGAGACTCTGCTTTGAATAGAGGGAGGCAACCTAAATCTATCTCAAGCAGATAGAATCCATATCTGCCTGCCTACCAGACAAGACTGGAAAAAATATTTCACAAGAAGCAGGAGACATGGCAAAGGTAATCCCAAGAGTAAAGGCAAGTTCTTCCAGGAGTTAGGTGGGAGCATGAAAGGCTTCACAGCTTGGAGAAAGGGTGGGAGAGGAGGCTGGAGTCTCATTTTAGAGAATGAGAACAGTCCACACTAAAGTCTACCCCCAGCATCAAACAAGATGGACCACTGATGCTGTTTGGGCCCAGATCCAACCCTCCAGAATTGACTGGTTCACCACAAGTTTGCCTCTTCCCTCTCATGCATTTTAAAGAGTCTCTTTGTGAGCCCTGAAGTAATAGCAGCCAATCATCAAGCCATTTACCAGCTTCAAAAGAAACTGTTCATGTAAGCCCTACTCTAGTCCTAACAAAATTATTTTTAAAACAAGCATGCACAGATAATGCTTTGGGGGTTAATTTAAAAACTGTGCTATTCCAAAATAAGTAAAATAAGATCGCACACATCAAGAGCTACCAGGATTAGGGCTTACCAAAATACAACTGTTGTTAGCTCTTATCACTATCTCAAGGGAAGAACAATGCTCTGTGTACATTACCTGACAGTACTAGAGCAATGCCACCACATGCATTGGGTGAAGACATTGATGTGCCATTCATGAGTTGTGTCCCCCGTAAAGTCCAATTAGGGACAGAGGCAATAGCACCTCCTGGTGCACTAATGCTCACTCCAAGTGCTCCATCAGTACTGAAATCAACACAATGTAGAATTATATAATACAGTAAAAACACTTATTGCACTCTATGTTTTAATTATTTCCATGTCAAAAACATGTAGAGAACGTTATCATAAAATATTCCCTTCTAACTGCCATGAGGACATCAATTTGAATTTATGGGAAGTTCCTGAATGGATGAAACTTAATCCTTCCCTTCAATATAATGTGTCCCACAACTTTAGATATTACTATTTACCAAGTATAGTGCGCATACCTGGCATTGATTGTTCAGCCTGGTATGGGAAGAGGTCCATCATAGAAATGAGCCAATTGGCTCTTGCACCAGGTGACACAAACCTTAGTGACACCTCTGTATCATCCTGCTAAATGATAAGGATTGGAATAACTAACTTATCTCAGATTTCAGATTAGAGATAATTAGTATATAAAGTTTTCCCCTAACATTTCATTTTACTGAGTTATAAGAGGAAAAAAGGAAACCCAATGCTATCTTGGATGGCAGGTAAAGGTAAACGTCCCTAACAGGTTGCCCTGCCAGCCGTGACTGGTTGGTTGGCATTCCCAAGGATAGCTCTTATTTTTCATACCTGGAAAGGATAACCACAGATTAAGCCTTCCATATCGGTTCCAATTATCAAGCATTAGATCCCAGAATTAAATTTTCAGAGTCACATTAGAAATTTGTTTCAGACAGTTTAATAAATACTACAAGTTATACATACATTTCCTTTGACTTCATGAAGCAATATATTGCTTACCTTGGCCCTCGAGATGACCAAGTATACTGATTTGCAGGTAGCTTCTCTCGCAGGGAATATTCAGCAACCATCATGTCAGGTGATACATAAGCACCAACACCTATAAAATTATTATTAATTTTATTAACCAGTTATTAACCAATTAATTTTATTTTCTGCTCCTTCAGAGGGAAGGAATTTAGAAGCATTAAAAATAAAAATCTCCATAGGAGGATGAGATTAATTAGCTGTAATTGACAATATATAGCTTTACAGGTCATCAGTACAAATCTGATATAAAGTTGGCCCTTGATGCTTCCAAAAACTTCCAAAACTTCCAAAATAGGTGCAATCTACCTATTAGCTCATTTCATATAGAGGGCTGAAATTAGCATTAATGGTGTCCCTGAGGGACACCAATCTAATGGTGTCCCTGAGGGACACCAATCTGAGTCCAATCTTATGCATGTCTACTCAGAAGTTCCATTATAGTCAATGGAGCATACTCCCAGGAAAGTGTATCCTCCAATCCTATGCATGTCTAATCACAAGTTGTAGAATCAGTGGGGCTTACTCCCAGGAAAGCAGGGTAGGATTGCAGCCTGAGGTCCCAGTTCTAGGCATATCTACTCAAAAGTAAATCCTATTAAAGTCAATGAGGCTGACTCCCAGGTAAGTGTAGACAGAGTTGCAGCCTGATCCCATTCAATTATGCTGCCCAGTCTTTTGGCTGAAAGAGCTCTCCGAGCTCCACAGAGCATTGCCCTCCCTTCCCCAGCATCTCCCACAATGGTGAGTTCCCTCCGCTTCTTCTTTCCCTCCGCTACAGCCTGGGATCTCAGTATCCAATTCACAGTGGAGAGAGGCATCTGCGCTGGCCTGCCTGGGTTCACATGGGCAGCATCAGGGCCAGAATGCTCAGCTGGTCCAGCAGCAGCTCCTTCCTCCACCATCAAGCTGGGCCTCTGCTTGGGTGCAGCACACTCTGTCTCTGCTTCCCGCCAGGAATGAGAGCTGCAGCTCTGCCTTGCCTACACAATCTATAAGCTATGCCTCTGCTGCCTCTACCACTACCTGGATAGTGAACATGATGCCATGGGCTGGCTGCATGGAAGGCAGTGGGGAGGAAGGACGGGAGGAGGAGGAGCAAGCTCTTATGGGTCGGATAAAATAGCACTGCAGACCAGATTTGGATTGTGGGCCTCATTTTTAACATCTTTGGCTTAAGAGTGGCCAACTTCATGCTTGTGCCCAATGTAGAAATCTTGCTTCCAAAACTGTTTCTTGCAGTCAGACAGGGAAGAGATTTGGGGAAGGACTGAAGATGAAAAGCTGAGATTAAGGGATGGGGAAAATTTATCTGTCGCATCACTGGAATCACATGCACTGGATTGGAAATCCCATGTCTACCACGAGTCTAGGATAGGCCTCAACAAAAACTGTTTCTTTTTGTTTTATGAAGATTGTTACATGATTAAAAATATTTACCAATCACACTTGAAGTAGTTCCCCCTGGGCAGCCAACTGTTGACAGACAAGGACCATTATTCCCTGCACTTGAGACATAGATTATATTGTGTTTCCACACAGCTTCGTTTATCACTTCACATATTCTCCTGGAAGAGCGGCAAAAAAGGATGAACAAGTCAAACAGCTCTTTCTACTTCTGTTGTCTTCCACACATGAAATTAATAGTGAAGAACTTTCCATTGCATATACCCATACATGCTGTGACCTAATGAACAAGAACTCCATGTGGCTACTGCTTGATTATCAATCATTCAACAGTATTTATAATCATACTGTATTCTGTATGGTTGTATTTGCTCAAATCTAACACTCACCTTTTCTAGCTGAATTCACTTTATAAAATCAGGGTGTGCATTAGATTCGATGGTTAATAAGATTTAAGTAAAAACTCTATAAAAATATAGAGTTTATATTTATTAATCAATTATATTTATATAGTGTTATATATAGTATATATAAATATAGTATTTATACTAGTGAAATGTACCCACATTGTGGGAGGAAAATTTTAAGAATATTTGTAAACTCCCACCCCCTCCGTGCACCTCTCTCCATGCAGTGGTGGTCCCATAACCCCCCATGCAACACCATCCCTGCGCACTAATGGCTCCCTGTCTACAATTATGTAGTTTGCAATAGTAAGTGTCATGATCATATGATACAGAATTTGGAGAGGTTGGGAATTTACATGGAAAGTAGGCAGTGCTTCAGGAAAGTGACAACATGTATAAAGAAAACAATGGAAAAAAAAAGGTTTCAAGTCCCACTTCCAGGTTCTATTGCACCTAACAAAATAAGGTAGTGCCTTAATATCTTCAAGGGTTTGATTCCGGGAATGAAAAAGGGAATGACTACTTACTTGACTGCCTCTCTACAACAGCAGAAAAACAGTTTTTATTCTACTTCTGTGAACCAAGAGTACTGCCCCTCAAAACCCCAGGTACTATCCTGTTTTGTCCCTTTGGGATCCCCTCTCCCCAACAGCAGGAGTCACTTCTATCATCTTGTTCTTTGAGAGTTTAATGGCTCCAGGATATAATAATAATTCCCCTGAATCCTGTGAATTCAGTGCAGAGAGAACCAAGTAGCTGGTGGTAAGGCCAGTTCCTGGAATAAAGAAAATGGCCATCCCAGGATCTATACAAAGTAATAATTAGAAAAACATACTTCACTCACCCAGAATTTGGCCAATGAGTTGCCTCTCCATAACTGTAGTTGACAAGGTCACATTTGTATTTTATTGCTTCTATCATCTGTTAGAATAAAAGAACTGATCGATCAACACCACAATGGGTAAAATGGCATTCCTGTGTGGACAGAACTATTATATCACCAACAACCATTTGACCAAACGAACCTCTTCCATTTATTATTTTCTAGAACAGCATTTTGTGTGGAATATTTCAAGGTCAGAAAATGGCATGATTAGCAGTGGTGGTCGTGGTGGTGAAGGACTACAATACCAATTGTAGGGTAGCCACCGTAGGACAGAAGTATGCCTTCTATTAATGAGCTTTCCAAAAACCTCTATAATGGCTATTGTGAGAAAACTGAAGAGCTAGAAGAGCCTTTGGCCTGATCTAGCATAGCTCATCTTATGGATGATCTTTGGCCCAGCAAGTATGGGATGGAGGAAAAAAGTAGTAACTTCTTGGCATGGCCAAGGAGAGATCAGGACCTTGGCTGTGGAAGATTTAACCTTATAAGATAGTGCCCATCATTGCCTTAAATCAAATACTTTTTATTCCTGGTCTCTAGAGCAACCACTTTTCTCTGTAAGTTCATGCTGGTCACAACATAATAATATTATGAATAAATAATAACTCAGACATTTAGCTTTTCTACATGGGAGATCTCAGATGTCATGAAAGGACAGAAAGCATGAGCAAGGTTTTTCCCAACTCTATAAAATTACTGAGCAATTATTTTTTAAATAATTGTGAATTCTAAAGCTTATAAATTCTTGCTTCTTTTGTAAAAAAGGGGCAAAAAACTATTCAGTCACTATCATAGGAAAAATAGTCTAGAGCCTGCCAGTAAAACTACATATTTCTAAATCATGTAAGATGCATGACTAAATTTTTCATTCATTTATCAAAACTTACGGCTCTTATAAGGCCAGTGCCAGTTTCCATTGTGCTTAATCTTGTGTCACCAATCTTGATTGCAAGGATTTGTGCACCAGGGGCCACACCATTGCGTTCTGGGTCACCTGGAAAATGGCCAGCAGCTATACTAGCAACATGGGTTCCATGTGCTCCTGTGGAAACAAATACAGCACATGTTAAAATAGTTTACTTATGAAATGGAATTTTCTAGTCCAGTTTATGAAACTGAAAAGTAACTTTTCTCACCACACTTTATAATTATATGTACACCTACTTTTCTGTGAGGAAAGCTAAATTAGCAGTGGAAATATAACTGACAAAAGAGCCCTGGTAGTGAATTTTTTAACTGACACCATCATGTTAAACCTGATTACCTTTTGCAGCTATTTGACAATTTACATATTCATGTCCCACTTTTCAAGATTCATGATATGCAGAAGCAATCCACTAATGTTAAAACTGTAACAAATAATTTTAAAATAGCCTTAAAACATTTTAAAATGTGAAAAGGCAGCAATAAACTATACGACCTTTCTTTTCTCCAGAACAAGTATAAATGATAATTTTTTTACATCCTTCATATTTGCTACTATGCAAATACATATATAGCTACATATATAGCTACATCCATGTACATATATAGCTACATCCATGGGTAGTACTGTTTCTTCATGCAGAACACAATCTGGGCACACCAGAGCAACCTATACATTGCCCTGGGTTGATCCATGTACCCTAAATTGTGTGCAGAACTGCCCTTTAACATATTTTACCTCTTACAAAAATACCTTTCTGGTCAAGAAGCTAAAAAATTTATTTATTTCAACCGACCAATATATCTGAATTTTTTCCAATATATTCTCTTTGGTCTTAAATACTAATTACAACAAGCCTTCAAGATAGAACAAGTCTTTACGTATGCTGTATATACTTGAGAATAAAGATACCTGAGAATTGCTTTTAAAGCTTACCTCCACTTGTCACAATTGACAGCAGGTTCCCATCATCGTAGATATTTACAGAATAATTCAGCATCTCCGATGTGCCAAAAGATCCATATTCTTGAGCTTCTTTATAGTTCCGTAAGACAGTACAAGTAGAGAAGTCACCAGTTTCACTGGAATCTATGCACGATCTATGGAAAGAGGAGAAAGCATACATACATATACATATACACACACACACATTATATATATATATATATATATATATATATATGATCAGTTTTGCACAGATTATTGCTTTCTCTCCACCTCCACGCAGGTGAGGGGAAAGCTTCTCCTATAACACTTTTGAAGCCGAAAACAGTACAGCCAACTTTGTCCTTGAATATCCCATGCCAAATTAGGGTGGCAGGACAATCAAACCCCCTACTACAAGGTGTTTTCTTCAACTCTTCCCCTGGAGACACAGCAGCTGTGAATAAGTACACCTTGACATGCACTGTAAGTTGTGAGACTTCACAACCACAGGACCCTTTCAAGAGAGTGGTGTAAATCAAAGTATGTATCACTTTATAATCTATGATTAATTTTGAGAAGAACATCCCCCTCCCTGCCAAATATTACCTCCAGGTTTCACCATCATGCCACACCAAGCAGTCGTACACAGGACCAGGATCATTATATTTTTTCTCAAACGAGTTCAATAACTCCACTTGAGTCTGAAGCTCTTCCTTTATTAGCTTGCTTTCCTAAAAGACAAAGTCCTTCATAAAATATGCTGAAAAAGAAAGCCCAGTTCCATGTAGCACCTGCTGGATTCAGAACTGAAGTCAGAAATTGCATAGGCACCCTAAGAGGATGTAATCTTCCATAATGTGTCACTTTGAATGGATGTGCATTCAAACACTCACTTCACCTACATTTCTGTTATCTAAATCATATGATAAAAATTTGTTTATATGCAATTAGATTTCGATCAGGGCCAGAATGTGAACTCTGTGCATCAATTTCTTGATATACTGTGAGCTTAATGCAAAACTTGGCATCCATAAGTCTTGAAAGACTATGGTATCATGCTCAATGCTGTATGCGAAGCACGAAGGCCTGGGTAGATTGATATGGAAGATAGGCTGTTACCCAAGCAGCAAATCCCCACCTCTCCATGCCACTGAAATAGTCCAATGGAACGGCAGAGCCAATACGATTGGTTCCAGCTGCGTTGCAGAGCTTGGCTAAGGACAGGAGCTCTTGTGGGGACCCGGGAAGACTCATTCAAATATAAGGGCACCAGTTCATTCATGGTCCTGATAGCAGATGTGATGACTACACCATGAAGGATTCCACCTAGGAGATAAGAGCTCTACAAACAACTACCTTCCTCACAGGGTTGCTATGAGGATCATCTGTGGCAGCATATTTGCATGCAGCGGTTCAGCACTCCAGAGATCAGTTGAGTCTGAGTCCCGAAAAAGTGCACTTAAAATTTTGCTGTATAGCTGTCAATGCATTATTATTATTATTATTATTATTATTATTATTATTATTATTATTATTATTATTATTACTACTACTACTACGTTGTACAATATTAAAGCAGCCTAAGGCCACAGCTGCACATCTGTTTTACACTGGACGCTGAAATATATACCCTCATCCATAGGATGTATTCTGTATGTTTTAAATATGGTTGCACTCAGTTAAGGATACGTTGAGAGAGATATATCAGTTCTCCTGGATTCTCAGCTAGTCCTGGTTTGCCAGGAATGGCAGTTGTGACAAGTGGGGCTTTTGCCCAGCTTTGGCTGGTGCATCAGCTGTAGCTACGCCAGAGTCAGAGACCATAGTTTTACATGACTTGATGCCACCAATGAGATGAAATTATTGTGGTATATTCTATACAGGACTTCCCTTGAAGACTGCTCAGAAAGTACAATTTGGGCAGAACATGGTAGCTCATGTGATTACCTGGGCTTGGCAATCTGCTGGGTCACTGTTTTAGTGATTGCACCGGCTGCTAGTTTGTCTCCAAGCACAATTCAAGGTGATTTGTCTTGACAGCTGAAGACCAAGGTATTTGAGGAATGGCCTTTCCCTAACTAAGATCAAGGTTAGAGGGGCAGTAGCAAAAGAGAAGACCTTTTCTTTGATGTTGCTGAGCTCATTCCCTTTGATCTTAGAACACTACACTCCTTAGTAGCCTTCTGATGGGGCTAGAAGATATTTCTTCTACAGATGGCCTTCCAAAAGATTGTATTCAGGTCCAACCTTGTTATACATGAATTTGATTCAACATAAAAGGCCTCTGCAAATCACTGTTTTAAAAACTGCTTTCCTATTGCTGTAGGGAAGCATTCTCTACATGTAATTCATGCAAGCAATCATCCCATTCTTGAGCTGAGTCAGGCAAAGGCAAGGGTCCTTTGAATTTCTAATTGCTGACTGCCTCTCTACAACAGGAAGAAAAGCTGTTTCAAATGGGACACAGTTTTTATTTTTTTTAAATGCTTTTAACACATTTTTTGGTATCAGCAGGGAGTCTCAAAATATGTACTGAGCCTTAACATTATTCCATTAGGAAAAATGGAGGAGTAAGAAAGCTGGGAGTGGGTCTTTAAATCTATTTTTCCCACTATTTTAAAATTCACTCTTTTTTAATCGATGGGAGGTTATGCAACAGAATCCTAGCGGAAAACAAGGGACACTTTTATTGCTGTTATGACTGCTTTTTATACAGGATATTTTAAATCTGTTGCTGATGCTGATTTACTCCTTTTACAGATGCTTGCTTTTTAAAGTCATACATCTCAAATGCACTGCTGATTTTATGGGGAGCATCCAGTAGGGTGGTTTTATTATTATCATTATATTTTACTTAAAATTGTTGTCTGTATTTTACTATTTTTGTATTTTATATATCACTTTGAGTGTCCCTTCCTGGGGATAAAGCTGGGTTATAAATTAGTTAAACTAAAAATGCAGGCTCTATTTGACATCTGACAACTGACCAATGGAGTCTGTATACGAAGGCCCCCATCAACAGAAAACTGCACACAACCTACATTTATGAACATATAATTTTTTTTTTGCTGGATCGGGCCAACAGTCTTTGTTCTATATTTATTAGGAAGAATAGAGCCTACTAATTTTTAATCTTTTTGCAAAGCAAAAATATAAATTAACTTTTAAGCAATTTAAAATTAAAAGCAATTTAAAATTAAAAACAATTTAAAATTTCCTACCCAACTGGTACTTAAACTTTGTCATTTTCCCATGAAACAATAATTGGATGAAGACCTTTAAAACAAGGAGCACACATAAGGCTATCATAAAATCCATCTCCTTTGCTGCCTTTCTTCATTGTGGTTTGCTGCTTTTAAAACGGTTTTCTCCCAGCTGAGGTCCAAAGCCAGAAACAGGTCAGACAGGAGTGAAAGTAGCATAATGCAGAAGGGAGAAGATGGACTTTGCTCTCCCCTGAATGCTGACTTTTGGCCCTTAAAGCAAACACCCACACACATCTGCTCTATAGGCATATTGGAGAAATACATATTTACAAAGGCCTTCTCTGTGGTAGTACCAATGTGTGGAAATGCCTGATGCATGAGATGACAAAGCTGGCAAAGGAGAGCACCTGGATGCAGGTGCCATATGTGCTCCCTGAGGCATCTGGAGGACTGCTGTGAGATACAGGAAGCTGGACTAGATGGGCCTTTGGCTTGATCCAGTGGAGGCTCTTCTTATGTTCTTAAAGCTCAAGGTATTTTTTTAGCAGGCACTCTCTGCGAATCTTTAGGTGATGTGTGGGCTGTGTAGTTGTTTGAATTTGTGGTTGTTCGGGGGAATACTTTCTTCGGGGGAAAGCAATTCTTCAGTAAGTTAAAAAACATGCAGCCGTTTCAAAGGTCTACGCTGATTTTTTAACACCACTCAAAATAAGTGTTGCCACCATGCTTTTACAAATTGAAGCCAGGAAGACTCCTTAAGGGAGAGTTCCTTAAGATAGCTGTGTTACCACAACACACACACACACACACCACTGCAGATTTAACCCATTAAAGGAAAAGAAATTCAAAGCAGGATCTCACCTGAGCATCTCAAAAGCTAGAGAGGGAACAGATTGTATGTAGATCATAATGAAGGTGGCAAACACTTAATTACACCAGGTATAAGTTATTTTAAACTTTAGAAGTCAAACACCAGTCCCCTGAACTGTGCCTGGTAGCTTGCAGGTAGCAAATACACATTAATGAACAAAAGAAGCACTACAATAAGCTTATATATTCTAGATTTGCTTCCATCCTCTTGTGGGGCAGTACATGTACTACTGGCAACTAGTAAAATGAAACTTGGTTATGACCTGGGGATTCAGGAGCAAGACTGAGAGCACAATCCTAACCATGTCTACTCAGAGGAAAGCTCCATTGTGCTCAACGGGTCTTACTCTCAGAAAAGAGTCTTTAGGATTGCAGCCTGAATCAAAGAACACTTCATGTGCAACAAAAAACCCCGAAAAATAATTTGGTCGAGTCATTTAATCCTAATTCCCCTAGTATGTACTGCTTACCTATGATAAGATAAATTATGAACTATTAATTATGATCTATATTTATGAACTATAATTATGAACTATAATTATGAACTATATTAATTATGAACTATAAACTATAAATTATGAACTATTTATAAACTATTAGGTAAGCTAAGATTTGAATTTCTTTGTTGTGACATTTACTAATATGCCTTCCAGAGAATGCATTTTACAGTATGTATGGAAGCAGTTTCCAGGTTAAGGATGCAGTAAGCATATTTGAAATTAAATAATGGTATCTGGCAGACAATTACATTCAATACATTTGCAGGTGTAACCCTTACAAACGATTATACCTGCAAATGTACAATCCTTATACAAGTACTGTGGGTCATTCTTATCTGCAGGCTTGACATCTGTAGATTTGACTGAACAAGGATCCCCAAACCCCTGTTTTTGGGCACAACCAGAAGTGTCTTCCAGTAAAGTCCAGGAGGGTCATCTGATGTACAGGGATGCTGCATCAGCCTCTCTGCACCTCAAAAGGCAGCCCAGAATCTTCTGAATGACAGCAGGGTCCCCACCCCATGGATTTCACTATCCGCAGAATTCTGTATACATGGGCAGTGATGATCCTGGAATAGATACCCTGTGAATACCAAAGGCCTACTGTCCAAAAAAATTGCATCAATGGTTAGGTTCTACACCCAGACCAACTGCTTAAGCTTGTTAATTCAATGGAGTTAGTTTTTCAGAAGAAATTTTTCTTAAATGTATTTAATAAGTAATTTTAAAATAACTGTAACTACAGCAAACCTGTGATGGAGAACTGTGAGCAGCTTCAAACTCATCTTGTTTTCTACAGGCTTCTGCTAGTACCAGTCTCTGAACAGGATCCCAAAGCTTTTCCTTGCGTTCTTTCTGCAACAGATAATAATCAGGTTAGCATTAGCATGTGCATATTCTGCAACACAAGCACATCTCTTATCACCAAGGCACATTCACATTTTATGTGAGCCAGGAAGAATGATAATTTTCAGCTCTATTCTTGTATCTCTGCCTTTTAAAACCTCCTTTAACTTCCCTAAAACCTATGTATTTCACACATACATCAATTAAAAAAATGGAATTGCAGCTAGAGTCCTCAAGATGCTGCTACAAGGGTACTTGGACAGACTTATACATCTTTCCAGCTCCATATGTTCAGGGGAGAGCAACAAGAATGATCAGTGGGATGGAAGGGAAGCCCTATGAGGAAAGGTTGGGGGAACTTGGGATGTTCAGCCTGGAGAAGAGGAGTCTGAGAGGAGACATGATTGCCCTCTTCAGATACCTGAAGGGTTGTCATAGGGAGGAAGGGGCTCATTTGTTCTTAGCTGCTTCTGAAAGCAGAACTAGAACCAATGGGTACAAACTGCAAGAGAGGAGATTCCGGTTGGATATCCGGAAAAAGTTCCTGACGTGAGGGTGGTTCAGCAGTGGAATAGATTGCCAAGGGAGGTGGTGGACTCTCCCTCACTGGGGATCTTCAAGCAGAGGCTGGACGAGCACCTGTCAGGGATGCTCTAGGGGGATTTCCTGCTGCAGGCAGGGGGTTGGACTAGATGACCTATTAGGTCCCTTCCAACTCTAGGATTCTATGATTCTAACTGAAATGAAGAAAGGCAACTTGGAGAAGAAATATTTCCAAAGGGAGTTGTTATTTAGTGACACTGTGCACTGTAACAGCACTGTGATAAAAAGGAGAATTAGAACAAGAACCAAACCAAGCGTATAGACTAGCAGTTTCCAAAGTAGTGAGTTACAAACCACCATGAGAATCAGAAGTGGACTATTCATTTAAGGGGAATGGCCCAGAAATGAGTGCCCCTTAGTGCCACCTCAGGAACACAGAAGCAGGGATAAAAACTTATCCCTGTATAGTCATGCTTGACTTAGGGAGGATCTGGGAGGCCTGCAGCCTCTTCTGTGAGACTTTATCCACTTCCTTATTACTACAGGCCAGCACAACCCCTCCCCTCCACCGGTAGGATTACATGCCCCTAGTTCCTCAGGGCACTGCAATTGTTACATGCCACCCCCTCCTCCTCCCCCCCCCCCCCACCGTTCCCACCAATGCAACAATTTAGTGCCATCCCAAGTCTAAGCAGGACTTTGGGAACTGCTGATATATAGCTTGCTTGCGATACCATACCAATCTATGTCTTGGCACTGCATGAATGAGCCTGGAACAAGATTTGGGCTTGTATACTATTTCATCCTTCTACTCCAGGGCCACAATTCCTTCCCAACTTCCTGGGGTGTATCAATCTAATTTGAAAGTTCATACATAATGGAAAACTACTGTTTATAGTAAACCAGGAAGGAGGTAAAATATATATGGGAGGGAAAAGCACTGAGCATGTGAGCCAAGGAATAATTTCAGATTCTTTCACATAATGCCAAAACACCTTATCACATTGCACTTGATGGAGCCTATTTGTAAACCAGCATGAAAGAATTAAAGTGTTGGACTATGAAATGAAGATGTAAAGAAGGATTACCTGAATTCTCTCCTTAAGAGCTTTGGGATAGAAGTCATAACCATTTTTTAAGCCAATGTGATACTTTCCTGTAGGATTAATCCAGTCTGAAGGTATCTGGGGAAAAAAGTGGTATTGGAAAATTTATACACTATGACCTGCTTTTAGACATGGTACTACTATATGACTTAATGATACATAATACATAAATAAATCAAAGGGAGCAACAGGGTTGCCAGAAGTTCCTTCCTTCTCCTGTGTAGCAGAGGAGCAGAGAAATTCATGAAGCTTATACCATGCTTTAAGATTATGACAATACACCCCATCTAAACAAACACAATAGGTTAATGTGGCTTTATCAATGTGAACTACATCCCAATTCTATGCAAATTTCACTCAAAAGAAAGCTTCCACTTATATTCTCATTCATAGTGACTTGTCCATTCTCAGTCTTGCACTTACAAACAAGCCTTCAAAAGAAGTTACTTACTGGTCAACTATCTAGAGACTCTAAGAACTTGAAAACAAGATTTTAAGATAGCTACAGGCTGGACTACCAAGAATTTAGTTCTCACTTCAGACTCTGAAGTATGTTCTTAGCTATGGGTTAGGCCAAGGATACAATTCAGGTTGTACCTGTTAAAAATTCTCAGAGGATCAACAACTTCAGTTATTTAATTGTTACACCACACAGGAATACAGCAAATAAGTTCCAATATGTAAAAGCAACAACAAAAAGTAATAAAACCACAGCATAAAAAATAAAGAACAGAATTAATACAACTGAATCTGGTTTTAAATTGTTTTTTTTGTTAAAAGGCTTTTTAAAAATAATTTTTAAAAAGTAGTTTCTAGTCACCATGTGAAAGCTATTACGGAAGGTATCAAACAAACTCCCTACACAGAGTGATTCATAACTATGGATCACCACAGGAACATTCTAAAACAAGAGCATACTCAGCAGTCAGAACTAGATTCAAATAAGCATTAAACTACCCTTTTCTTGCTGAGGATATTACTCGCTATCAAATAGCTATAACAGCCTGTTATAAAAATAAGTATCATTTTGTTTCCAAAGGAACTCAGTACCAAAGATGTTGCCATGTTTAATTCCGAACAGTTACCTTCAGAATTCTTCCTGAAAGACCAATGATTTCTCCATCTTTTGGTTCTACAACAGTTGAGGTGTTTACATCACCACTGCCTGTTGTATCTATTATGTCAATTATCTTGGGCTTCCCATCAGTAGTAATCTAAATGATGAAATAAAGAAGATACAATTAACATAAATATGAATATTCTAGTACCCAAGGCCTAGTACCCAAGGATACTACCCAAGTATCCAACGTAGAACTCTTTTGCTTGATTAGAAAAAAGTGTCAGATTTAGTTTTAAGAAATTATACCTAATGAAGTATGAAAAATGAACTGAAAAAGAAAAACACTCCAACGCACACAATACCCAAAGATACCACCCATGGATTTGAGTCCCTGGAATATTAATTAAGGGGAGGAAGATTTTCCAGTTAGACATCAAACTCACAACTATTTCCTAATAATGAGATGGCAACAGATTAGAACAGGTAGTTCATCTGAGCATGAAATGGAGTAGGAAGTGATATCACCTAGAGTAAAAGCTTACAAACAAGATACAATCACAAGTAGCTACAGCATGAGAAAATATGAAAAATGGGCAATCCTAACAGAGGGAGGATAGTGACATAAATGTACTTAATTTAAACCAGATAAGAAGGCAAAAAACAGCCAACATTTCAAAAGGATTAAGAAACACCTACAGTTCAAGCATCACAAAACTGGCCATTACTCAACCTAACACGAAAGATGTGTAGAAGTAAACATTAAGAAATGGTGCAACGGAGCAATGGCAGTAGCTCAGCTTCACAATGACGCACACAGAGCAATATCAATCATTTAAGAAATGTGCAGTAGATAGTGCCCCAGGTTTCTTATGCTCATTATAGAAAAGAATGACAACAAAAACAGGTGACCTGTCAAAACTGTAACAACACTCTAGTGAAGATGAAATTTGTACCTATACAGGTAATGGGAAAAACCTGAAACCTAAAAAGTTTTAATTCTCAGTGGAAACAAGGGATTTTTTTTTCTCCCTACCTCATTTCTTGGCAAATTTAACACGCAAAAAAACCACAAAATTGGGATGTGTTGATTTCACACATGAATGTGTGTCTGAATGTGTGAATAAATGGCTGGATTTGAATCAGAAATTTTCAAACATATGTACTATCCCCTCAAGTAACTCAAGATGCTTGGAATTTTTGGGTGAAGATTTTGATCTGAAATTACAAAGAATGACAAACACGGCATCCAGACTCTGAATAACTTATCTGAGGAGGAGACATTTTCCCAGAAGAAAAACTGAACAGTACAATTACATGGGCTTAATTTCAATCCATCCCACAAACTTGTCCCACCTCTATTCTTTGTTTATATGTATACAGTTGCATGATATATCTACAGTGAGTCTATCTATGTTCCCATCAATCCAAGCCTACAAGAACAATCAACCCAGTCAGTTTTAACTAGCCAAATATTTCTAAATTCAATTACTTTTATGACAGATTAAAATTCCAGCACAGAAGCAGTGATTTTCACAATGTGTTTTTCCCCCTGAGCATCCTAAAAAGGATTTTTTTAAAAAGTCCTTTTTTAAAAAAAAGGGGGCGGAGAACTTGACACGATAATAAAACTGGACAATGAAGAATCACCATGAAGTATCTTTCTCATTCAACAGAATGATCGTGGAAAGTATTCTACAATGGATAAGTCACTCACATATCTGCTTCCCCATCAAAACTTTGCTTGCAGAGAATATGCACTTGGATTTTGAGACAAGCACTTGGTTTTGAGATTTTGAGACAAGCACTTGAATTTTGAGACAAGGATTTTGAGAAATTTGATGGAAATGCATCTAGAATGTTAGAAGGCTTAACTAAATAAAATAACCATGTTCCTACTGAGACTACATCAACAAGAGTTATAATCAAGCGCATAGCTGGTTGCACTCAAGTTTTCCTGAAATCAAAGGTGTTTAACAGAGCTGGTCAATCTGATTTTATGAGAGTGTAAGCTAAGACAGTGGTGAGCGGTTTGCAGAGGGGGCACACTTTGCCTACCGCAACCCAGATGATGCCACTGAGGGTGGCCCACAAAGTCCTGCCCAGCAACAGAAGGTGAGCTTGGCAATCCAGCATGTCAAAAGGAGGGTGGTGTTGATCCTGGAGATGGTAGGAAGTAGCAGCTGGCAATACCCCCTCTCAGCCAGGTGAATGGGTAAAGAGAGGTCAACTGGCCAGTAGATGGAATAAGGAGAAGGAAAAGGCAAGGCCAACATCAGTGAAAGGGGAGAGGTAAGGAGGAGGACAGAATACAGAAGAAGGGAGAAAACAAGGAGACTGGGACCAGCTGGAAGAAGACGGGCTCTCCTGAAGGGTTTAGGTGCCCCAAAAGTCTTAGCCCCTAGAGGAGAAGAGAGAAAAACTGTGACCACCAGGTTTTGTGAACTCCCTGAGCAAGACCTCTTCCCTTAGGGGAAGGCAGAGGTGACAAAGATCAAGAAACATCTAGCACACAATGCATCCACTGTTCAAACAAAGGCAATCTTCTTTCTCTTTATGATTCTTAGGAAGCAAGGCGTTCCCCAAAATTAAATTCAGATTTAATTAAATCCAGCTAAATATTCAAACACATTCAACATCATTGTGGTTATGGGATATTACCCAATCGCTAGGAGAGCAAAACTGGTTTTCTCTCCATCCCGACGGACTTGTAAGAATTATTTTAGTGCTAGATTTAGATTATATTGACAATTCCCTTATCAGTGATCCTTATTCATCCTTTTTATTGTCTTAAATATGGCACGTGAGACAGATTCTTTTGAAGAGAGCTGTGACAATGCTGTATTTTCAAATCTTGTTCCATCTTGAACCTAACTAAAATTTGGTGGTCTCCTTCATCTAAATACAGAAAGTACTTGAAGTGGGCTGAATTTCATTTTTCCTCCCTACCATTTAATATTCTGGAAGTAGTGGTCACAATAGCAAGGTGACATTTTATTAAACAGTTGCTGTTGTACAAAATAATCAATATTCTCAGAAGTCTGATGGTGTGATTTCATGACAAAAACACGTAAGACAAGGAGATCTGTAGCAAGTACTTAATTCTGAAAATGATAAAGAACAGGATGGAGCAAACTTCCACAGGCAAGAGCATCTGAGAGAATCTCAAACTACAATAACGTTTTTAAAGACTATCAAGTGCTGTGGGATTTCTTTTATCTTACAATGGCCAAAGGCGGATTCCTTTCTGAAATTTAAGTACATCAAAGTTTAAGATACGGCTGTTTAACCCCATTTAGCTCTCTTCAACTTTTGTCCCAATGCTTTGAACATACAAAGTGCTCTACCAGAGATACTTCTCCCCAACCATTCTTTTTCACTTTTATGAGGATTATTATTGTCCATGATACAAGCAGAAAGTCTGGTTTAGAGAGGGTAGAGACACTGTTAATCCCAAAGATAAGATCTGAAGGTTGCCAGTTTGAAAACACTGGAAGCTGTGCCTTGAGTCCTTGAAGCTGCTGTGTTGAGTGGGAAGATAAGAAGCCAACTACAGCTTTGTCTCAGTGCTGAGGCAACACAATCAGAACGATCCAGTAAAAGGACCTATTAGGACTGTAGGGTATTCTTGAAAGATAGAACCTCTTTGTGTAGCTAAAACCCCTCCAAGGTTAGAGTAGCCTGGCCATCTAAACCATCTTGAAAAAAAAGACAAAAGATAAATTAAACTGCCAAAAGGTGGTACTATATTTAATCACCTTTATTATTATTATTATTATTATTACTATTATATGTATTGTGTAAACAAGCGTTGCTACCACAACAATAAATGCATTAGGCCAATGTTCTTCAACATTGGGATCAGGATCCCAATTGGGTTGTGGTCTCAGTTGTGGATCACAACAACTTACAGGAATGAAAAAGGTTTGAAGAGCATGGAACTAGAAATGGGGTCCAAAATGGGGACTAGAAATGGGGTCCAAAACCTGACCGAGGTGAGATGCAGCTCTCAGCAAAACCTCCATGTGGTCTTCGGCAAGTCCCCTCCATCTGGCTCTCAGGCAAGCCTGTAATCCTAAAGGTGAGGGGAGACCTGCTTTTTCTGAGGTCTATTCTGAGGACTGGGGAAGATGCACACACCTCCTCTGCGCATGAAATGTTTATTAATTGGTTTGATGCTCACCCCTCTCTGTGTGCTAGAAGTATTTATCGACTTATTTGAATTTGTTTGTTCCTATAAGTTGTCTCTAATATATTCATTTATGTACATGTTTCCTAGCCCCCGACACAGTGTCAGAGAGATTATGTGACTCTCCTTCCAAAAAGATTGGACACCCCTGGACTGGAACATCCTTAGATAAAGGGGGAGGCATCTGGTGTGTCCCTACAGTGATCGGGAGAATTGTGTCCCCCTTCTGCTCAGGTTCTTAGCAATTGCACTAAAAAGATATTTTACTAAGGGTTGTGGTGGTGCACGTGGTTAAGACACTGTGCCTGTTAACCAGCAGGCAAAGGTTCAAGACGTGGGTCCTATAAGATGGGGTGAGTTCCTGTCCTTAGCCCAGCTCCTGCCAACCTAGCAGTTTGAAAGCAAGTAGATAAACAGGTACCACTTCGGTGGGAAGGTAACAGTGTTCTTTGTGCGTGCAAGCCATATGTCGGACAACACTGGCTCTATGGTTCTAGAAAAGGGGATGAGTGCTGCACCCTAGGAGGTCATGACTAACAGTATAACCTGCGGGGGACACCTTTACCTGACTTTTACTAGTGCCAGTTCAGAGTAACTTTTCTGCTCTCTCTCTCTCTCTCTCTCTCTCTCTCTCTCTCTCATTCGGTTACAGTGAATGTTGTAAGGGGCAGATAGTGGGTGATGGGGTCCTGGAGATGGGAAGGGGATCATGGCATGGGGTCTGATGCATTATGTCATTGGGGTAACGGCATGAAAATAGGCTGAAGATCACCACATCAGTCCTTAAGCGGTCTCCATTTTTGTAGTCTAACAGAGCTGCAAGTTGTGCCTTGTTGCTAGTTACAATCCCCTTGTGGAGTCCTTAGAGCAGCAACTTTCAAAGAATGTGTCACAGCCCATTGGAGTGCCACAAATAGCCCCTCACCCCGGTTGTGCCACTGTGAGCATGGAGAAAGGTCATTCGGCAGTACTGCCGTTGGGTGTTATGAGCCCCCAACTGGCAGTGTGGTCAATCAACCCTGTCAATGGTCAATCAATTGATTGGTGGGTCTCAATAATTTGAGTGACTAGTCAGTGTGCCAGTGAGATAGGAGTGATTGTCAGTCTCATCTCAGGACACACTGACAAGATACTAAAATGATCAAGGCGCACCATCCTTTTTTTTTTACCACTGACAAGGCACACCATGCTGCTGGTAGGGGGCTCAAATCCCACAAGTTCCCTATTAATAAATGATGCTCCCCAAACATCTGTGGCACACCAGAGAACCACCAGTGCGTCACAGCACATTGACAGGAAATCTGAGGCTCAGAGTCCTCTGTCCCTTCTATGCTGTCTCACATACCCCAACCCCAAGAAATGAACTACGGACACAATCCAAGCCACACTTACCTGGGAGTAAGTCCAACAGACCATAATGGGGCTCACTTCAGAGTAGACTCCCAGAGATATGGGGCTCCACTATTAGTATTACTGATACTACTCATCCACAGCCCCCCAATTCCTGGGAGTAAGTCCCATAGACCACAATGGGCTTACTTCTGAATAGACAGAAGGGTTGTGCCTTGTGTTTCCTCCCAGAGATATGAGGCTCCCCTCCTATCATTACTGCTGTTACTCAACCACAGCCCCCATTCTCTTCTTTCCCTGGGTGTAACTCCTATAGACCACAATGGGTTTACTCCTGAGTAGACACTCAGGGCTGTGTCTTGTTTCCTCCCAGAAATATGGGGTTCCCCTACTAATTACTGCTATTACTCATCCACAGCCTCCCTCCCCCATTCCTGGGAGTAAATCCCATCGACCACAATGAATACCACTCCTGAGTAGAAACTCATAGGGCTGTGCCTTGTTTCCTCCCAGAGATATGGGGCTCCCCTCCTATCATTACTGTTGTTACTCAACCGTAGCCCCAATCCTCTTCTTTCCCTGGGTGTAATTCCCATAGACCACAATGGGCTTACTCCTGAGTAGAAACTCACAGGGCTGTGCCTTGTGTTTCCTCCCAGAGATATGGGGCTCCCCTCCTATCATTACTGCTGTTACTCAACCGTAGCCCCAATCCTCTTCTTTCCCTGGGTGTAATTCCCATAGACCACAATGGGCTTACTCCTGAGTAGAAACTCATAGGGCTGTGCCTTGTGTTTCCTCCCAGAGATATAGGGCTCCCCTCCTATCATTACTGCTGTTACTCAACCATAGCCCCCAATCCTCTTCTTTCCCTGGGTGTAATTCCCATAGACCACAATGGGCTTACTCTTGAGTAGAAACTCACAGGGCTGTGCCTTGTGTTTCCTCCCAGAGATATGGGGCTCCTCTAGTAATATTACTGCTGTTACTTATCCACAGCCCCCCATTTCCTGGGAGTAAGACCCATAGACCACAATGGGCTTACTCCTGAGTAGAAACTCATAGGTCTGTGCCTTGTGTTTCCTCCCAGAGATATGGGGCTCCTCTAGTAATATTACTGCTGTTGCTCATCCACAGGCCCCCATTTCCTGGAAGTAAGACCCATAGACCACCATGGGCTTACTCCTGAGTAGTCACCCCGTGCTCTGTGTCTCCCCCAGGACCCCCTACCTGCATGCCCGGCGCTCCAGGGTCCACCCCTGTGTCCAGGACGGCCAGCAGGACTCCCCGCCCATCGTACTCCGGGTACCGGCAGAGGAAGGAAGCGGCGCCGGTCTCCTTCTTGGGCAGGAGCCCCTGGAAAGGGAACTGCTCTTCTCCGGCCGCCGCCATGTTGCGAGGACAGAGGAGAGCCCAGTCAGGCACGCGCGCGCACGACTGCTCGGGAGGAGAAGGGGGGACTGATGGAGGTGACGCAACTCCGGGAAAGACCAGCACCGCCGCTTCACTTTGCGGAAGGCGCATGCGCAACACCCTCAGCCAATGGGAAAGGATGAGCGGGCGGACCAATCAGCAGTGAGCAAAGAGACGCAGGCGCTAAGACCCTGGGTGGGCGTGCAGTCAAAGAGGGAACCCCCAATGGGTAGGGCTCTGATCTCGGGTGGAAGGAGGGGAGCCAGCATGGTGCAGTGGGCAAGGAGTTGGACTGAGACGTGGAAGAACAGGGCTCAAATCCCTCCTCAGGGGATGGGATGGGAGACTGAAAGAGGATAAAATCTGTGTTTGAGGAAAGGGCTGCTGCAGAAAGCTAAGCAGGAAAGGTTCCGGATAACTCTTGGATGGGAGACTGAAAACAGAGAAAATCTATGTTTGAGGAAAGGACTGCTGAAGAAAGCTTAGCAGGAAAAGTCCCGGATAACTCTTGGATGGGAGACTGTTAATGGATAAAAGCTTGTCTGATGCTTGAGCAAAGGGGGGGGGGGTGCTAAGCAGGAAAGGTCCCAGATAACTATTGGATGGGAGACTTAAAGAGGACAAAAGCTTGTCTGGTGGTTGAGTGAAGGAAAATACATGGATAAATCTGGAATGGGAGACTGTTGGCTGTCTTGGGCATTTGTACTGACATGGGAAAGACAGGGTTTGAACCCCAGGAAACAGGTGTGGTTTGGTGGTTGAGCAAAGCCTGCCAAAGAAAAGCTAAGCAGGAAATGACCCGGATAACTCTTGGATGGGAAACTGAAAGTGGATAAAAACTGTAATGAGACAACAGAGTGACAGACCTGCAGGAAGCTTGGAAAGCATCCCCTGGTGACATGATCACTATCCCTGTCCAGAAGAATACATTTCTAGGAGCTGCTGTTCTGTACCGCACTGATAATAAGAGCATAAGAGAGGCTTGGCGTAAATAAATAGTTATGAAAACTATTAATAAATACTTCGTTTTTCATAAATAAATTGTTATTGTTAAGTCTTGTCTGATTGTTTGTGACCTCTGTGGACTGCAGCATCCCAGGCCACCCCACTCTCCATTAAATAAATTGTTGTGTAATAATAAAATAAATAGCATTTCCCAGAGGAATTTACAGACAGATAACCAACCCCCTTATCCGGGTATCCAAAATCCAGATTATTCTGAAATCCAGACATTTGTATCGGTATTGGGAACACTAGCAGGTCTTGTGCTCATTCATTCCATGTACAGTGCAGGGACCGGCTGTGAGTCCTGTCCTCTGCTCCATGATGTGTATCTGTACGGATGCTGCTGAAAAATGTCAAAGATGCGAGCAGGCACCTGGTAATGCAGTTACTCAAAATTCCAGACAAATCCAAAATCCAGATACTTTCCCACCCCAGGCAGTCCAGATAAGAAAAGCACAACCAGTACTGATAAAGCTGAGAACTGGAAAAGCCACAGAGGAGCTGGTTATGTGCACAGAACGTTGATTTAAAAGGGGGTAACGCAGTATCTCTGAGCAAATTGCTAAGATCTAAAAGGAAGCTGGGGGGATCACCGATGCCACCCACATAAAAAAGTGGGGCACAGTACATAGAGTGTTACCCCCAAAACCAGAGTAACTATGGGAGCATGTGAGAGACTTCACATACACCCGTAGTTATTGCAACACCTTGTTAAAACCTATGGGAAATTCATATTGCAATCCAGAGTAAGTTGTTCTTACACTGGAGCAAGGACTCCCTGTAGATACTCTGGATTTTTCCCTTAGACTAGAACTGGAGAGGCTGTCCTTCCCACCGATACAGCCACAGCACTACTGGCCAATTAGAAATGAATTAGAATCCAAAGCCCAATTAGACTCAGAACTCCCATTAGAAGACATGGAGCTTACTCCCAGGAAAATGTGTATACAATATTTTTTTCTTCTTTTTTGTACTTTTAAAAATAATTTTCCATCAGTTTTATTTTTCTCCCTTTTTGTATTTTGTATTTTTTATAAATTCAATAAAATTATATAAAAAAGGAAAGTGGATAGGATTGCAGCCATTCCTCGCAGGGTTGTTGTTGAGAATAGAGAGGAGAGTGCTTGGACTCCTTAGAGGTGGGGAAGGAGTGACTTTTCATTTATATATAGATATAGATAGATAGATAGATAGATAGATTGAGTGATTGATTGATTGATTGATTGATTAAGATGTTGCAGACTTGAGAGCACTGTTAAGATACACATTGTTTCCATAAACTGCAATTAAGGCTACAGTACCATGCACACTTTCCTGGGAGTATAAGCCCCACTGGATATAATGGGTCTTTGTTGAGAGTAGACATGCATTGGATTGTGCCGTAAGTGACACAGACTGCAATCCTAAACTCCAGTTCAGTCAGCCTAACCTCTGGCAAAAGTCCTGGGCTGATCTGGAGGTGTCACAAAAGTGCCATAAAACACTTCTGCTCCACTCCTGAGGGATGGTTAGGCTAGTGCACAGACATTTGCTTGCCTCCCTACATCCCCACAGGAATGGGAAGACCAATGAGTTGTGCTGGCCTTGGCTGGGATTACAGCCATAATTAAAGAACCAAAGCTTCAGAGTGTAATCCAGAGTAACTACGGGGAGTCCTTGCTCCGGTGTAAGAACAATTTACTCTGGATTGCAATATGAATTTCCCATAGGTTTTTACTAGGTGGTGCAGTAACTACAGGTGCACCTAATGTCTCTTACGTGCTCCCATAGTTACTCTGGATTGTAGGGTCAGTGTCCGCCAAAGAAATTGTGATCCTCATTTAATTCCCATTTTTTCTTAATTAAAGCTGAGTGTTATCTTGTTGCATGTGCCTAAGAGCGTGGATGACACTAACAGACACTAAGGCTGCAATCCTAACAACAGTTTCTTGGGAGTAAGACCCATTGAACACAATGGGACTTACTTTTGAGTAGACATGGTTAGGTTTGTGCTCTAAGAGTGTGGATGGCAGAAATTCTGCTGCTACAAAGCTTGGGGCTAAACGCAACTCCTACATGGACAGTGAAATCATCAATGGTCTTATTGCAAGTTGCAGCCAGATGCAAGATCTTAAATCCATTTGTTCATCTGCGTTCATGAATGGGGAAGAAGGAACAGGTTTTCTCAAAGAGAGCCCAAGGTGGTGCTGTGTACCAGCTTATCTGATCCCCCCCTCCAAGTGGTTTCCATCTAGTGGCCACAGGAAGGACACAGATTCACTGCTGTCTGTATATAAAATTTTATTTGCACGGAAAAGAAGGTAGCAATCATCTTTAAGAAGCAGTATAAGTGGTATATTAAGAACATTCACTTTCCAAGCCTTGGTTATTTGAGGTGTGACAAGTTAACTGCAACTGCAAGATGCTCCATCCCAGTTACTCTGGAAGAGGCTTAGGGCAGAGCAAGGCAACATAGGGTGCCCTAAGAGAGGTGGACTGCTCTGCCCTAACTGGGGCAGCCTAAGCAGCTCAGGAGAGGCAAGTTGAGGGCATGTTTAGCATTGCCTAGGGCAGAGCAGTTACTCTGTATCCAAAGCCTGTTTCCAAGGCAGAAATGCCCTCTTCCAGCCCTCAGAGTTATACCACCTCAGGAGCAGGTATAGTAATGAGTAGACCCATAGGGGTCCATGATAAGGCCCGAGTAAGAATGGCAGTGTTGACCAAAAATCTGAGTTCTTGGCCAGCCTAGCTGCAACCCCTGCCTCTCAACCTCAGGATATGGAACAAACTACGGCTGCCCACAAACCTCAGGATACAGCAGGCCACTCCAAGCATCCATCTTGCACAGTGATGGGCTTCAAAGAAATTAACAACCGGTTCTCTGTCCATCTGGCAGCCACTTTTAAATGGCTATTTTTAAACTTTATATGTACTATCTCTTGTTAAGAACCGGCTCTATAGAGTAGGTGCGAACCTGCTGGTGCCCACCACTGATCTTGCACTAGAAGAACTGCAGCTGTAACTGGTTGTCAGGAACTGCTGGGCTTCCTTATAATGTAGGCACCACAGCTGTTCCTTCTTCAGTGTGATCTGAGGGGGGTCTACTCAGGAGCAAGCCCTCCCCAGCTGTCACTGACTTAGCATGCTCTGGAGCAGTTAGGGCAGCCCAGGCTTCCTGACTGTCTGGATGCAGCTTAACTTTCTGCTCTGGATACAGAATAGTTAGGAGAGAGCAGTTAGGGCAGAGCAGGCTGAACTTGCTCTGGATTGCACCCATGGGCTGCAAAGCTGAACACTCTTTCCTGAGTGTAAGACCCACTGAATACTTTTGAGTAGACATGATTAGGATTGTGCTGCTAGCCTTGCATGTTTACTCTAAAGAAAGCCCTATTATAATCAGTAGGGCTCACTCCTATGTAAGGGGGCGGATTACAGCCTGAGACACCTGAGACACTAAGTGCAGGTTAATTTGTTTAATTTTTTTATATTTTGTATTTTCTTTATTATTTTGTATTAAATACAAATTGGTGGTGGCGCAAGTGGCTAAGACTCTGTGCCTGTTAACCAGCAGGCCAGGGTTCGAGACCTGGGTCGGCCCCACAAGACAGGGTGAGGTCCTGTCCTTAGCCCAGCTCTGCGACGCCAGTTGGATCCAATTGTATTGGCTCTGCCTTTCCATTGGACTAATTCAGTGGCGTGGAGAGGGGGGATTTGCTGCTTGGGTAATAGCCTATCCTCCATAACAATCCAACCCAGGCTTTCGTGCTTTGCATGCAGCGTACATAGTCTTTCAAGACTGACAGAGGCCTGCTGTATTAAATTACAGTTTTGTAATAATTTTTATATACATTTTTTAGGTTGTGGAACAAATCATCTGAGTTTCCATTATTTCTTATGGGAAAATTCACTTTGATATTCAAGTGTTTTGGATTACAAGCATACTTCTAAAACGAACTATGTTTCTAAATCAAGGTACCACTGTAGAAGGTTCTGAAATACACATACATTGGAAAGTTACATGCATACATACAGATCACAAATGCTCTCATCCAGGTATAGTATGTAAGTCTGTTTCAGGGCGTTAATGCTATCAAGTTAAAGGGAAAGTAAACGGGAGAAAAGGTTTCCAGGAAAGAACCAGTAGTTGGTTACTGTCACTTACTTGTGAGAGTGCTTCACAAGTATTTTATTTTATATTATTATATTATTTTTATTTTTTATTATTAGTTATATTTATTACTTATTATTTTTATTAATTTATTTTTATTAATTTATTTAGATGCGACATCTATATGCTTTTTAACAAAAACGCAAACTTCCTTTCTGTTAGCATTTTACATAGCAGAAGAAAAAAAATGCATAACTGATTTCTACAATTTTGGTATTCCTTTTCACATATGTGTCTATTTAAGGATACTTACTGCCAGAATAAGTGGCATGTGGGTGGCGCAAGCGGCTAAGACGCTGTGCCTGTTAACCAGCAGGCCAGGGTTCGAGACCCGGGTTGGCCCCGCAAGACAGGGTGAGCTCCTGTCCTTAGCCCAGCTCTGCAACGCAGCTGGATCCAATCGTATTGGCTCTGCCTTTCCATTGGACTAATTCAGTGGCGTGGAGAGGGGGGATTTGCTGCTTGGGTAACAGCCTATCCTCCATAACAATCCAACCCAGGCTTTCGTGCTTCGCATGCAGCGTATGCAGCACCTAGCACGATACCATAGTCTTTCAAGACTGACGGAGGCCTGCTGCTGCTGGCAGAATTACTATTACTTCCCAAATTACAATTTTAAATGAAATGATTGAAGTTTGCTTAAGGTGGATGCACAGTTCAGTCTGGCAAACAACAAACTGCATGCATAATAATTCACTGATTCATGTGGCAGTTCTGTAGACTGCACCTCGAACCACAAGCGAGCCATATACTATGAACAGGCAAGAACTTTAACTATGCATCCTCTTTTATAATTGTGCTAATGACTGCCAAAGCAAGTCTGCCCTGATGTAAATTTAATTTTAGGAGACCATGCAAATTTTAAAGTTGTTTTAATGCAGTATTACTCCTCTCTGGAAACTGAGCTTGGTCAAGCAGGCTTGCTTACCAGCCAAAAAGCATGCATACAGATATATGTCAGATATATTAGTTTATAATATATACACTAATATATAATTAGTTTATAATATATCAGATGTATTCGTTTAAACAACAGTGATCAAAATAAAATATGAATTAAGCCCAGAGTTGTTTGGTTTTTCTTCATCTCTCAGGGCACAATCCTATTTATGTCTACTCAGAAGTAAGCTCCATTGAGTTCAGTGTATCTTATTCCCAGGAAAAATGTGTTTAGCATTACAACCTTAGGCCGGAACAACTCACCCAGATTTTGAATAAATGAATTCACGTTGAATGTATGTCCTCTTGATCTTGTGCATATAATGCTGACATCCATCCAGCATACAGCTATCAAGGTGCTGCTGTTCACCCTGCAGCTACGTGAGTTACTCTGGGACATTTTGGTAGCATTGCATGAACTGGAGAGAGTTGGCTTGTTGTTGTCGCACAGTGATTGCCAAGGAAAACTGGCAGACCGAATGATTTCGGCTGATGTTTCTAGTTAGCATCTTGGAGGCAGTTTGTCATTGCATCATTCCTAATTACCGTACATGAAGACTCAACCAGCCACACTCCCCAAGGCTTGAAATCGGAGTGTTTGGAACAAGCAATCAAAATGTGTACAGTGAGTCAGAAGTTTTAAAAAAAATGGATGTTACAGATCATGCGCTGCAACTTGCAATGAATCTCAGGACTTCTTCCTGGTACTCTCAAATTCCTTCCAGATCCTGCGGAGCTGCTGCATCCATTAAGCTGAAGTGCAGTTATTATTTTGGGCCTGGGACTGAGTGTGGCTACAATCCATAGTAACTATGGGACCTTTTAACACCAACGTAGTTATGGTGCCACCTATGGGAAACCTATGGGAAATGCACAGAGCAATCCAGAGTAAGTGCCTCTTACATCTTCCCGTAGTTACTCTGGATTGTAGGGTGAGTCTGTGAATAGAAGGGGGAAAATGTGGGAAAGAAAATGTGTTTTAGAAGAAAGAATGGGAAATCAGATGGTATGGAGAGTGTTATCACTGGAAGTGGTAAGCAACAAAGCCATCTTTGCTGGGACAGAAGGTAGCTAGCGGGAGAAGTGCAACGGAGGCAGTGATGGGATTCAAAGAAATTAACAACAGGTTCTATGTCCATTGGCAGCCACTTTTAAATGGCTTTTTAAAAACTTTATATGTCCTATTTCTCATTAACAACTGGTTCTATAGAGTAGGTGCGAACCTGCTGGAGCCCAACACTGGATGGAGGCAGTGGTAGGCATCAGGGGGTTCTCACAGGTTCTATAGAACCCTTTGCTGATGAGCACCTGGGGTTGCTAATGGGACATAGAACCTGTTGTTAATTTAGGTTATTAGGACATAGAACGTTGTTAATTTATTTGAATCCCACCACTGGATGGAGGTCTAGTATGGAGCTGATGAGGGAATTAGACAGACACGGGAGATGGAAAAGATAGGTGTGTGATGGAGATCATCACTGGAGCTTAGACTATTTGTTTTAGGAAGTATGTGGAGCTCAGTTGCACTGAGGGTGAAATGGTCCAATGGGCAAACGAGTCAAAAGAGGTAGCTGAGTTTTTTCCAAAAACTTCTACGAAGGGCTGCCACAGCTCAAACTTATATACCATATACATTGCTTATATACCAATTTTCAAAAAGTGGCTCACAAAGTGGTTCCCACAGCAAAGCAAATCAGCTCCCTGTTCCCAAAGGGCTCTCAGTCTAAAAAGACATGCAGAAGCGATGCCAGTGACAGTCATTAGAAGAGATGCCATGTGGGGGTGAAGAGGGATAGTTGATTGCCCCTTGCTAAATAGAAAGGATCCGGTTTAACAGGTGCCTCTTTACCAGTTCATAGATGCCGGGTTTCCAAAGCTTGCCTTCAAGCCCTTTCACTACAGCGAAAAGTTTTCTAGTTAGTCTAACTTGTGATATTTCAAAGTTGTTAGAACATTAATCTGGAGTGTTTTAAGGCAGTGGTTCTCAAGCATTTCTGAGAATGACAATCTGCCCAGGATCTCCCCGCCACCCAAAGTGCCATCAAAGAGGAAGTAACATCTCTGTGATGCCTGAACTACTCCATATCTACTTGGAAGTAAGTCCTGTTGTGTTCAATGGAAGTAAGTCCCATTGTGTTTAATGAGCTCCTTGAAAACTATAGATTGCAGCCTAAGTAACCCATTCCAAGTGGCACATGCCAGATTCCAAGCTTTCCATGACCCACCTGAAATGAAGTTGCAGTCCCCCAAAGGAGTCCCAACCTTAACTTTGAGAACCAATGTTTTAAGGAAGCATTTATTACAATCCCACATATCCCACCACCTGAAATTTGGAAATTGTACCCTTTACCTTACGCCAGTGGTTCGGAATAATTTTAATCTGGGACCCTCTTTTGAGAATGACAATCTGTCCAAGACCCCCCAGAAGTGCTGTTATGGATGGAAGTGCCATCAAACAGGAAACAACATTTCTGTGATGCTGGGAGTTCCTTCATGTCTACTTGAAACAATTTTGTTCAAGACTTACTCCTAGGAAAGGTACTTCAGTGTCCCCTTGAGTATGATGGTGGCGTCTAAACCCAGATTCCAAGATGGCAGGGCCCAGCTTTTTGCCTTTTGTGAAATGAAGTTCTGACCCTTCAAGGGGATCCCAGTCCCCAGTCTGTGAACCACTGCTTTACACAACCAGGGCCAGATCTAGGTTTAATGGGGCCCTAAGCTATTGAACGTAATGGGGCCCTTTATATGCTCAGTTGTTCTTAGTCAATAACAAATTGTCACTGTTTTTTGTATTGAATATTTACTATATGGTAATTTATGGACCTAACAGGTATCTAAAGCCTTTTGCACATAACAAAATACAGTGATGCCTCACGTAAAGAACGCCTCACGTAAAGTATGTTTCACATAGCAAACAAAAATTTCTCTAGGATTCTGCTTCACGTAAAGAATATGCTTCACATAAAGAAAACATTCGTTGGCAGTTGGGGCAGACGCGCTGGCAGGCAGCCCTTTTAAAAAGCGTCAGGGCTGCCTAGTGCACCTGCCCATAATGAAAGCAAACTTCCATGCTGTTCCTCCTTTGGCTGGGTGTCTGCTGGGCAGAGGGAGAGAAGAGCAGTGGAGAAGAGGGAAGCAGCTCAGGGGTGGCCAGAAGGGAGCAGGGGAGAGAGAGAGGCTAAGGGTGGAGAGAAGGAGAAAGTGGGGAGACACTTTGAAGGTGTCTTGGATTGCAGTCTCCTAACCATGTCTACCCAGAAGTAAGCCCCATTGTATTAAATGGGGCTTACTCCCAGGAAAGTTTCTTTAGGACTGCAGCCTAAGTAGACTTCATAAGATCATGCACACTGAATGCATGTTTTGAATTCAATCCCAGTGTTCTGTCATCATCTTTACATCCAGTTAATATTTTTGTATGAATATTTTGGGGGTTGTAGAACCAATCATCTGAGTTTCCATTATTTCCTATGGGAAAATCCGCTTCATGTAAAGAATTTTTCACGTAAAGAACATTCATCTGGAACGAATTAAATTTGTTACGTGAGGCGCCACTGTATGTATTTTATCAAAGCAATTGTTGAATGGAAAATTTTGGGGGGCCTAAGCTATAGCTTGTTTAGCCAATCCTAACAACACTTTCCTGGGACTAAGTACTGTTGAAAACAATGGTGGGACTTACTTTTGAGTAGACGTGCTTAGGATTGCAGTTAAGTCTTTTGATCTTTTGAACGATGCCACCTTATCGCTGAAGCATAGACTGCCAAAATTTGTTGTGCAGTGGAAGTTATAGCACAGAGGTTTTTGTTGAAACAAGAATATATGTGGGAAGGAAAACATATTCTGCATGTATTCAGAAGTACCGGATCTGCGGTTAATTATTCTCCTTTTGCATCTCCATAATTTCCTTGTCCTCTTTTGCTCAATTGAGGCTGCAATCCTAATCTCCATTTAGGCCAGCCTAAGCTCTGGCATAAGTCTTGTGCTGGCCTGGGGGTGTCACAAAAGTGCTGTAAGGCACTATCACACCACTCCAGGGGGATGGTGCACTTGCTCTTAATCACCATAGGAATGGGAAGACCGATGAATTGTGCTGGCCTAGGTTAGGACTGCATCCAAAGTCTCCTTGCTGCATGATCTATATGTGCATATGCTCATTAAAAGAGGAATAAGGTTCTCTGTTCTGTTCTGAGCTTGACAAAGGACATCGTGAGTGCTTATGATGGGTGCATGTGTGGGAGATCGTGTCTTTCAGTGGCATCTGCCAACAAGCCTCCTGCTGTAGCTGCATTCTACCCAGCAACAGCAACATGCCAGGGTGTCCCTGCACATAATCACCTTCTTTTCAGCCTTAAGGTACTTGGAATGGAAATTTTTTTTAATATGAAAGGAACGGTTTATCTCCCCACCACTACCAATCCTCTTGTATTTCTCTTTTCTGGATGGGTACTGACCATCCTGTCCAAATTATAGGTTCTCATAAACCAGGTGTATCCAAACTACTGCCTGGGGGCCAGAGGTGGGACTCAGTGCAGCCCATAGCAATACCCTTTATCCAGCCCTTGGGCAAGCCCTGTAATCCTCAGGATCTGTCCCTAATACACTCTTATATATACAAATTTATAGATGTAAATTTATTCAAATTTGAAATGTAAATTCATACAGTATCTATGATATGCCCCGCCTGCAAAAAAGGTTTGGACACCCCTGTCTTAAACCAAACTTTCCCTTGTTTGTAAAAAGCTGCCATGTGTTTGAAACTGCATACACTGCTGAATAATTAACTCTTTCTAACCTTAACCTCCCTAGTAATGTACAGTAGTACCTTGGTTTACAAGCATAATTCGTTCCAGAAGCATGCTTATAATCCAAAATGCTTGTACATACAAGCAAATTTTCCCATAAGAAATAAAGGAAACTAAGATGATTTGTTCCACAACCCAAAAATATTCACAGAAAAATGATTACAATACACTATATTCAGTGGTGGGATTCAAATAAATTAACAACAGGTCTATGTCCTAATAACGAAAAATTAACAACAGGTTCTAAGTCCTAATAACCTAAATGAACAACAGGTTGTATGTCCCATTAGTAACCTGTTCTCAGAACCAGGTGCTCATTAGCAAAGGGTTCTGTAGAATCTGTGAGAACCCCCTAAAGCCCACCACTGAATAATACAATATAATAAAGAAAATACAAAATATAAAGAAAAATAAAACACATTAACCTTCACTTAGGTTGTAATCTAAAGTACACTTTCCTAGGACTAAGACCCATTGAATACAATGGGGCTTACTTCTGAGTAGACATGTATAAGGTCTCTCAGGCTGCAATCTGCTCCCCTTACATAGGAATGAGCCCCACTGATTATAATAGGGCTTACTTTAGAGTAGACATGCAAGGCCAGGTCTTTCCAGTGCCTTTCCATTGCCCCCATTACATAGGCGTGAGTCCCATTGACTTAACAGACTTGCTTTAGAGAAAATATGCATAGGCTGGTCTCTCAGTAGAGGCTGAGCAGATACTGGCAGAGTGCTGAAACCGATCGTATCCTTTTTTTGCTTGTTTATCAAGACATCACTTGTATACCAAGTTAAATTTTATTAGAAATGTTTGTCTTGCAAAACATTCTCAATCCAAGTTATGCTCAATCCAAGGTACCTACATACATTGTTATATATGTACTGTTTATTATTTTTCACACAGCGTTCAAAGTAGGCCATTGTAAACCTCTATTTTTTAAATGGGTATTTTTTCAATATGTCTCATGACAAGACTCACAAAATCACCAGGTGTTGCCTTCAGAGTGTGGTTATCTCTTCTGGCTGTGTGTCATCAGCCTTCAGCAGGCAATTGTTTATCAAGCCCAAACAGGTCCTCCAAGCTTTATCCATTCTTTGCTTGCTAACCTTCATGAAGTCTCCTGCTCTCTCACTGCAGTCATTCATCAATGGGGCTTACTTTGGAGCAGACCTGGTTAGGATTGTTCTCTTTGCCTCCTGCCCTAACATCCACCATGCCCTAACATCTCCATATGCTAACCAGGCATGTGCTGTTTCTTCTAATTCGCTTTACAAGAGAGTAAACCCAGAAGGTCAAGCAAGTGGCCAGTTGAAAAGGTTTGGGAGTCAATGGCCAGCCCTTCATTATGCACCCTTTTACATAAAACTGGCCTACAGCCAGCATGTCTTGCACTTCTTGCTGTATGTAAAGGAACCACATAAGAAAGGGAAGGGAGAAGAAGGGGGGCTAGATCATCACCATCTGATTTGGTGCCCACTTAGTGAATATGAAGTAGATTGGAACTGCTTTCTATGTAACTGGTGGCATCACAAATAGTATATGCTATTTGCATCACAAATAGCAGGGGTATTCAGAACCGTAGGTGACATGCATAGCATACGCAGCATGTTAGCACTACTTGCCAAAATTTGTAATATAACTTTCTGGGAATAACACCATCATTGTGGAATTCACAGCAGAATCCAGTAAAATGAATCCAGTTGAGATATCTTGACTTTATCAAAGGTTGTTGCCAAAAATCAAGCGGGGTGTGGTGATAATGCATTGCCATAACCATTGCATGCATGAGAGGAGGTCCATTAGGGGTTACACATTGGCTTTCTGCGGGTGATACAAACTCAGTGATGCCACTGCCTGTAACAGACTGGACGAGATGGTGGCAAACTGAGGGTAAAAGTCACTCCAAGTCTGTTCACCATTCCTAGCAGCTTGACATAAGCTATATCATTCATGTCATGCAGGGGCCAGTCCTATTCCACCTCCCGATTCTCAAACACAACAGCTTCTTCCAAGCCAGCATTGTTTTCTTTTTCCAACATTATCTGCTTCTTCTTCCAACATTATCAACATGGGATTGGATGACATGTTTTCCTTTAATGTCTCATCTCTTCCTTGCCAAGTCCTTGAGTGCTGATTAGCTTAAGATTGAAATGCAGCCACCCACAAAAAAGATAAAAGTTTCTGGGTACTTAATGAATTCAAGAGGTTTCTAGAAATTAGGAACTTACAAAAATAAAAACCCAGAGGGGAATTAAAAACACAGCAAATTCCAAATGTTTTCTTACACGAGACTCTTAGGACACAATCCAGAGTAACTATGGGAGCACGTAAGAGACATTATGTGCACCCGTAGTTACTGCACCACCTAGTGAAAACCTATGGGAAATTCATATTGCAATCCAGAGTAACTTGTTCTTACTCTGGAGCAAGAATGCCCTGAAGTTACTCTGGATTTCACCCTAAATTAAAGAGAGATACCTACAATCCAGTGTAACTATGGGAGCACATAAGAGACATTTATACTGACATAATTACAGCACTACCTAGTGAAAACCTATGGAAAATTCATATTGAAATCCAGAGTAAATTGTTCTTACATTGGAGCAAGGACTCCCCATAGTTACTCTGGATTGCACTCAGAGAGCCTGGATTCCTATAGATGCTTTCCAGTGCTTAGAACATCAATTTCCTGCCCAGAAGTGTACCAAAGAATTATTATTGCTGTAAGAGCCCATCAAGATATGAGTATGATTTGTGTTTATCCATCACATATCTGCATTTGGCTGCAATTATATATTCATTTACATGAAAGTAATCATCATTGTCATGGGGTGTGATGGCTCAGCGGTAAAGACGCTAGGCTTATAGATCAGAAGGTTGGCATGTCAGTAGTTTGAGACCTTTGAACCGCATGTTGGAGTAAGCTCCTTTTATTTATCTCAGCTTCTGCCAACCTAGCAGCTTGAAAGCATGCAAATGCAGGCAGATAAATAGCTACTACTTTAGTGGGTAGGTAACAGCGTTCTGTGCACTTTGGCATTTAGTTATCATACCGGTCACATAACCGGACAACACAGGCTCAACAACAGAGTCTTCGGACAACATGGACTCTTTGGCTATGAAACAGAGATGAGCACTGCTGCTAGAAATGGACACAACTGAACAGGGGAAACTTTACCTTTGACGTAATCCTCATTGAAATTAATGGGGCTTATTTCTGAGTAGACATGCGTAGGAGTGCACAGTTTCACTAATGACCAATTTCTATAACAGCCCAGACCTATTGAACTTTCCAGTACTTATTTAACTGTGCCAGACAGGGTATGTACTGCATCCTGTGGTGGGGTGCAGGCTACATGGTGACTGCAATAGAGCTGGAAAGCTGGAATGGAATTGGGCTCCATATGTCCTTCTAAAGGTCTTTTCTTGTTAATATGGTGACATTAATAAAAATGATCAAGGCTACAATCCAGCGTAACTACAGGACCTTTAACACCAGCATAGTTACGGTGCCACCTATGGGAAACCTATGAGAAATGGATAGAGCAATCCAGAGTAAGTGCCTCTTACGTCTTCCTGAAGTTACGCTGGATTGTAGGGCAAGTTCTTGGAAGGAACTTGACCCCCATCAGAAATTCCAAATATGGATAACTTGAGGTTTCAAATTAAATCATGAGGTAAATAATAAATATTTACTTCTATAAATACCTTCTACAAGTGCCACTGCCTAGGGAGGTGCATGGGGCGGCAGCAAGAAATAGGGCTTTCTTCATAGTGGCACCAACACTATGGAATTCCATCTGGTTCAGGGTGACCAGATGCCAAACCCAAAATTCCTGAACCCCAACGCCAAAATTCCTAATCCCAGGCCAAAATTCCTACCCACTGTTTTTGTTTTTCAGTTTTTTTACCATAACTTTTGCTAGGAAGGAGATATCTCAAAACTGATTTTTGCATTGGTTTCTGCTCTTCAATATGAATCCAATGACATATGGCATGATGCACTATTACAAAGTTTAAAAATGAAGCCAAAATGTAGGACACCCGGACAGGAGGCTAAAAATCTGGACAAATCTGGTCACCTTATTTTCCGTTTTGACTTAAAAACTGTTCTCTCCTTAGAAACCTTCTGGCTAGGTGAGAAAACATTTCTTCTTTGAAAAGCCTTTTGAGTGTCTGGCCGTTTAAAATATTGTTAACACTTTGGCTTTTAAAAGCTAGGGCTATTTTAAATTACTACTGCCTTTTAACTGCTTCTACTGTGGGAATTTTTACACCAATATTTTTCTTGTTAATGTTTTCTTGTTAATGTTAATGTTTTGTGGTGTTTTTACTGTTCATTTTTATACAAGGTTTTTATTTGATTCTATAGTCTATTTTATTTTTTGTGAGCCGCCTTGAGTCTTTTACAGATAAAGGCGAGGTACAGTGGTACCTCGCTTAACAAGCGCCTCGCTTAACAAGCATTTCACATAACAAGCAAAAATTTCCCAAGAAATCTTGCTTCACATAACAAGTTCTGCTTCACTTAACAAGCAAGCACACTATGGGCACACGTGCAATGCAGCCCTGATGCTCCATCAAGAGGCTCTTTAAAAGGTCTGCCGGCCAGTGCTGCTGCCTCTAACTTGGAGGCAGTTGCCTGGAGGTGCCAGAGGCAGCTGCCCCTAACTGCCCCCACCAACCACCTTGAACCTCCAGCAGCAGCCCAGGGAAGCCTCCCAGGAAGTGTCTTGATTGCAGCCTCCTAACCATGTCTACCCAGAAGTAAGCCCCATTGTGTTAAATGGAGCTTACTCCCAGGAAAGTGTCTTTAGGATTTCAGCCTAAGTAGACTTCATAGGACCATGGATATTGAATGCATGTTTTGAATTCAATTACAGTGTTTTGTCATCATTTTTACATCCAGTCAAGATTTTTATATGAATATTTTGGGGGTTGTGGAACCAACTGTCTGAGTTTCCATTATTTCCTATGGAAAAATCTGCTTCACTTAAAGAGTGTTTCACTTAAAGAGCATGCCTCCGGAACGAATTAAGCTCTTTATGTGAGGCACTACTGTATATAATAACAACTATAAATAACCCTATAAATATATAAATATACAAACAAACAAATTAATACTTTTTTAAAAGTTCAGAACTTACCACTACACCATATGTGATATGTGGCCCAGAACATTTTCTATACCTCCAGCATACTGTAGATGCAGAATATCTCAAGGAATGTTTCAGATACATGTGTCTTTGAGGACCAGAGATTAGGGGAGGAAGCAGCTGTCATCAGTGGTGGGTTTCAAATAAATTAACAACAGGTTCTATGTCCTAATAACCGAAATTAACAACAGGTTCTATGTCCCATTAGTAACCGGTTCTCGGAAACACACGCTCATTAGCAAAGGATCCTATAGAAGCTGTGAGAATCCCCTGAAGTCCACCACTGGCTGTAATGTCTCCCATACTTCTCATCACTTTTTAAAAATCACTCCCATTTCTGGAATGTGTACATAATGTACCTAAACTCTGAAACAAGAGTGCCCTCTTGTGTTCATTGATACATATACCATTGCTTGTACAAAGATACTGTATTCCTTGCTTGATGTCTCGGTTTTATTCCTTTACAGATCTTTATTTTCTAGGCCAAATTCAGATCAACAGTCCCAGGTCACTCCTAATAGAAAAAGGGAGAGAATTAACTCCCGTGGTGATGTAGGGAGGCAAGCACATATATGTGCACTCACTGGCCTAACCCTCTCCCACAAGTGACGCAGAAGTAGCTTGCAGCACTTTTGTGACACTCCCAGATCAGCACAGGACTTATTCTGGGGCTTAGCCTGGCCTAACTGAAGCTTAGGATTGCAGCCTTCACATATATAAAAGAACATTTCATATTTATTTCCTAGCAGGCAAGCACTGTAGAGCCTTGAATAAAGAATATAAAAGTAGCTTCTGTTTTTCTATTCATTATCCAAGTATAAACCTTTCTGATATTGCAGTTTAAAACCCTGTCACCTGGATTGTAGCTGGAATCTGTCCCTGTATTTATCAAAAGATGTACAGTACTATACAGAAATAGCACTTTCTATTGTTTTTGACAATAAACTGTATACTTTGGCAACCAAGTAATCTGGAAGCAGCCAAGTAATCTTGAACAAATACCAACCTGGTTCAATCCTGGGTATGTCTACTCAGAAGTAAACTCCATTAAGTTCAATAGCAGTTAGTCCCAGGAAATATATATAGAATCACAGCCTTACAGTCCAATCACACACATGCCTACTCAGAAGTGTGTCCCACTGAGTTAAGTGGACCTAATCCCAGGTAAGAAGTTGGGAATAGTGAGTCTACTCTTGTGAGCTTCACAGCCCAAATTTATCTGTATCTTGCAGAATCTGTGCAGCACAAGAAGCACAACAAGGGGAAGAGTAAGGAGCACCTACTCCAGATACTAAGCCAGGGGAGGGGGACACAATTCCGCAATGGCCTCATCCATGACTTCGATGTTCTCTAAAGAAAAAAGTGCTGGCTGCCACTCCTGTTCCTTCTCTGGTAGAGGTTCTCACTTGAACACACAAAAGAAGGAATGGGGATGGCAACCCAGATTTCTAAACAGTCTCTGCCAGTGGAGAGTTCTCCAGTCTCCTTCTTGGAGAACCTGGAAGTGACATGACACCACAGTCCCGGGCACCAGAACTGTTATGTATGCCTGTGCTTGTGCTCAGTTCAAGGCTACTAATGGTGGTGTGAAAGCAAGGATACCACTGTCCACTTCCAAACGGCTGGTGAGAATGGCCAGAGGTGTAGTGTGTGCATCAGCAGTACCTGGAAGCTGTACTGGTATTGGTAGGTTGGTAATTGCTGGGAGGGAGATTTGGTGGGTTCTGGAGAAGGACAGGGAACAGGCTGATCTCAGCAGCAATCTAGCATGTTGGAGCTTATCTTCAGTTTTCAAGCCTGCCTCCCTTCTTCTTCTCATATTCATTCCAGCAAAAGAGCCAATATGGGACCAAGGAGATCTAGAAGGCCTGCCTAGAGGTGAATTTTTTATATACCTCCGGTTGGCTTGTTAAATACCGCCATCGTAGCATGCAGCTGGATCCTCATTGATGCAGCTGCATGCTATAACATGGTAGGGTTCAGACTGGGCTACTAAAAACTTATCTAGTGCCACTTCAAACTGCTTGCAGGTAGACATTCAACAGTTCATCTCTTTATTTTTCATCAGAGCATTTACCACTATTAATGTTTTGTCATATAAGAATATTTAATTATTTTGATGAGTTGTAGCCTGCTTTTCAGTAGAACTCCTCAAACGCTGGGGTAGGGTTGAAAATTAAAAATACAAATAAATAAAATCATAAAACATGAGGGTCTTTGGATTCTTGTTAACACATCAGTACAGTGTGAATGTCACTAAAAAAACAATTTTCAGTGCACCTCTCACTCCATTTCTTTTAAATGCTGTTCTGATCACAGAAGTGGACTTTTCTGGGCACTCTCCTTCCTGTTCTCATAATCCAGGCTATACAGGCACACTTGGTCAAGCACAAAATGCTTCTATGAGAAAGCAAATAACATTCTTCATGAACAGAAGCAATGACTTCCAAGCCATATCAGAAGTCTTCATGAGGTTCTGTAAACTAAGTTCACTAAGATTATCTCTGACTTAACACTGCAGTCTAAAATTCAGCAATTTGAAAAGATGGTGGAAAAACTGAGGCTGCTTATAGTGGTCATAAAATCTCTTGCCTGTCGATACAACAATACACAGTTAGTTTGCTTTATATGTGAATTTGCTATCTGCAGATTCGGTTATCTGTGAGGGGCAGCAATGCCACCTACCTCTCATTATGTGTGACTCTGTTCTTAATACTAAGCTGGCGCACTTAGGCTTGGCATAGCTACATGTAGATGGGCAAGTAGGGGCAAGAGGCTGTGGGATGAGAAGAGACATCCTCAGGAGCAGATGGCAGCGCTGGTACTTTGCAGAAGGGAGTGGAGGAGACGCCTATCCAATATATGGCCGATGGAAGGAGTTGTGGTATTCATGTCCACTCAATATGCCTCGTTGTACTCCTCAAAACACTTCTAATTTTTTAGAAAGGTGACTAGACTTAGGGCAAAATCCAGAGTAACTATGGGGAGTCCTTGCTCTGGTGTAAGAACAACTTACTCGGGATTCCAATATGAATTTCCCATAGGTTTTCACTAGGTAGTGCAGTAACTACGGGTGCATGTAAAGTCTCTTACGTGCACCCGTAGTTACTCTGGATTTGGGGTTTAGTCCATTTTTACATCAAATTGCCTTGATATTGGCCTGTGGAGAATCAGACACATGTGTACTGTATATCTGTTTCCAGATTTGCCCCATCATGGGGCACCATTTTGGGGGATTCCAGCTGAACCTTCCCAACCTTGGTGATGATAATTTGGTTATGGTAAGTCTCTGGAAGGCTGCTCTGGGACTGAGGAAAGCCCAGATAGGATGCCAATAACAGCCTTCACTCAGCAACATATTGGAATAGAACCCTCAGCCTTCCCTGCCCCAAAGACACATGGTAATATATCCTCAATCTTCTCTGTCCCAGGGGCACATGGAAATAGAACCCTCAGTTTTCTCTGCCCCAGAGATATATGGGAAAAGAGCCCTCAGCCTGCTTGATTGATGTGGAATGTGTGGATAAATTAACACAATGGTCAAGGCTCTTATGTAGATAGCTGAGAATAGATCTTAAGCATGTACAGATAAGTATGAGTGCGTAAGACCTTCTAGTGTTTGCACGATTGAAAAATCTTTGGATTTTTCAAACTCTGGACAAAAACCTCTAGAATTTGGAATTGTCTGGATTTCAGAAATACAAATAAAGGGCATCAGTATACATAGTGGTTAAAAAGGGAAAAGCGGACCAACGGTTGGGTTGGAACACCAAAGGCCCAATCCTATCCATCTTTCCAATACCAATGTAATTATTCCAGTGTAGTGTGAGTGGCATCCTGAGGTGGAGGGGCAGTCAAGGAGGCCTCCTCTAGAAATTTTTTTCCTTATGTCAGGGCTCCACAATGGCTGCATTGGGGCTGGAAATTTGGATAGGATTGGGTCCTCAGATTTCTTTCTTGCAAGATATTTTATTTTTAAATACAAGATATATACCATATTTAAATTCAAGAAAAATTCATGAGAATAATTCATTGTAGCAAGCAGGTCTAACATAAAAGTAGAGAAGGAGAAAGTATAGGAAGAACAAATGCTGACTTAAAAGGGATGAGAGAAACTTTCAAAAGGCTAGGCAGATTTGATGCCACTGTAAACAATCGCTGTCTTGGATGCAAAATACCTGACTGGATGACGCAGTGGCAGATGACTAATGGCCTGGTTCTGTGTGATGGGGAAATAGCACCTCCGAGGTTTGATGGGGCGATCTTTGTTTGCCTTCTTATTATAAAAGAAAGGGGCTTATGCCACGTTTTACTGGTTCTTGTGCCAATAGGACACAAAAACAAGGCTGTGAAGATGTCCCCTTTTATCCTTCACAAGGTGATTTGGGTACCAAAATAGAATCCCCCCAAATTCTGATTGCGGTTTCCATCCTTCCAAAATGGGTCCCTGGTGCCTTTACATTTAATTAAGAATACCAAAAATGATTGCTTCCTGGATTCCTCCAGGGAGGACTTCTCATCTGAAGACTATTATGAGTGGTGAAAGCAATAAATTCCTCATCAATTATTCAGATGTGTTTTGGAGACCATTTACGTCTCTCATATTGACGGAAGGTTGTACAGGGCAGAACCGAAGCAATCCCCAAGACTCCAGAGGCTGCAGAAATGGAACTTAAAAAGCCATGGTGGCAATAAAAAAAGTTTGACCATCAGATTCAGGACTACTGTGGATAGGGCCATCGCCCTGGTCTCTCTGTCATCAAGGAAAAGGCAGACTATCAAGCTTTGTTGCTTAATCTCTTTCAGTTGAATCAGCAGCAAACTTAAATATGGTTAAATATGATCCCCGCTACAATCCTTGAGCTTGAAGGAAGAAGATGCAGCTCCTGTGACCTCCTCCTTGCACTTGAGAACTTCCATATTTATTTCAGTGGGACAGATGTAGTCTCCTCCAGGGACTCATAGTCCCTCTTCCTTAACCACCTTAGTCTGTGTACTATCTACAGCAGCTCTAATGCAGGGGACACAGATGAATGGAACTGCCCGAAGGTCTCCGAAAAAAGGTGGGACTTACCAGCAAGGCAGAAAACCCCGCCTTAGATCGGATTCTGGGTATTTCCCTGATCAAAATGTGAATTTTGTGTGCAGAACCCCAGAACCACTCTGGGGCTCCCACAGGGAGACCGGAGAGGTGGGACCATGAGGAGGTCCTTCCCCCACCTCCTGGTTGGCCAGCAGGCCACCAACCTCATGCAAGTTGGCTGCCTTGCCCATGCACCACCTCCTCACCCCCTCTGCAGCCCTTCCAGGGCCCTCAGTAACTGAGCTGTGGCTTCTGGAGGCCCCCACAAGCTCTTGTGCCACCTCCACGGCTCCTCCTGGGGCCTCCAGAGCCAAGCCACAGCTTCTGGAGGTCCTCGCGCCGCCTCCACAGCTCTTCCCACTGCCCCCATCTGTCCCTGCCACCCCCGCCAGTCCCCTAGGCCTCCAATCCAGAGACCCCCAACAGCCCTCCACCACTGCCTTGACACCCAGGTAAATGCCTCCCACCACCTACCTACTTTTCCTCCCACCTACTTAACTTTCCCCTTTCCCTCTAAACTACCTACCTTTCCTCCCTTCCCCACTTACCTCTCCCACCCCTTCTCCCTACTTACCTCTCCTACCCCTTGCGTTTCTCTGCTTACCTCTCTCACCTCTTCTCCTTCCCTGCTTACCTTTCCCACCCCTTCCCCTTCCATACTTACCTCTCCCACCCTCCTTCCCCTTCCCCACTTACCTCTCAAAAACACTCATATTGCTTTCCTGTACTTAATTTCAAAACTTTTAAAATTGAAAACCTCTTTGCAAGAGCTGTTTTCACCAACAATACACATGTGAAGTGGCTCAAAGCAGACACAATCTTGTCCCACAGACCCCAGCCCCACAATACCTGTTCCCACACACAGCACTCAAATACACACACACCCCATGCATGCACTACCTCACTAACATATGCACGCACCCCCATGCATGCAATCACACACACACACCCCTATGCATGCAATCACACACACCCCATGCATGCAATCACATTCCTCCCTTCCCCACTTACCTCTCCCACCCCTTCTCCCTACTTACCTCTCCCACCCCTTGCGTTTCTCTGCTTACCTCTCTCACCTCTTCCCCTTCCCTGCTTACCTTTCCCACCCCTTCCCCTTACAAGCACACACTCACCTTCAGGCAGTGCAGCCAGAGGGGACCAGAAGTGGTGTGGCGGCCACAGAAGATCCAGGCCAGCCGATGAGGCCCCAGAGGTGGCATGGCTGTACCGGAGAGGAGGCAGAAGCGGCATGAGTCTGGGGCTGGCTCCTGAGGCCCCAGAGGTGGCGTGGCCTGGCTGGGGAGGGAGGGGAGGTGGCATGGGAGACCCAGCTGGCCGGTGAGGCCCCAGAGGCAGCACAGCTGAGTGGAGGAGAGGAGACGCAGGAGACCTGAGCTGGCTGGAGAGCCAGCTGAGGCAGCACGGTGGCCACAGGAGGGGAAGGGTTGGCTGATGAGTTTGCAGTGATGAGAGGGCACTGGAGGGGCCGCAAATCTGACTCAACACAGAATGACCACTGCAAATCAAAAGCAGCTTTTCTACTGTTTGAGAGGAGTCATGCAAGCAATTATTCCATTGCTAAGCCGGGCAAACCAGGTGTCCTTTGCATTTCTAAGTTCTCACTGCATCTATACAACAGTACGAAAAGCTGTTTTTCAAAACAATTATAAAGAGATGCCGTTTTTTAAATTGCTTTTAAATAGCATCTTTTTGTATCACCCAGGAGCACCAGAATCAAACTCCTATGGATTTTGAGGCACAGCCTTATTCCATTAGGCTCAGTGGAGGAACAAAAAAATCTGGAAATGGTTCTTTAAATCTATTTTTCCACTGATTTTTTTAATCCACTGATTTTATTTATCCATGGGAGTTCCAGAATGGAACCGTAATGGACAACAAGGGACACCTGTATATTTGTCAAGCAGTAGTAATCTTTTTGCAATTGCCTTGGATAGGAAAGGACCTGTTGTGTAGTAGCTGATTGGTTTTCAAAGGCTGTGTTTTTGCTTCGTTCTGAACAGTTCCTTCTAAAGCTTCAATAGCCTTACCGTCTAACTTCCTTTATTATATCACGAAATGGCTTTTCTTTATTCCTTTCAATGATACCGGTACTTGTGCAGCACTTTAATCTTGGAAGTGCTTTACAAACTATCTCTAATTAACTGGAGACAAGATCCTGGCAGCATCCCAGAAACATAGAAAGTTGGATGGAAAATGCTTTGAGATGGAGAAGTGTTTGTCCACAGCATTTGGCTCAAGTAGAATAACTCCATCCCGGCTTTTGAATCGAATAGTTTGTCTTAATACATTTGAGACTGACATTTATGCCCCAAGTTCAGCCCTTGATGTGAAGTGTTCGTACCTCCATTTTGGCAGTGTGTTCAGCGCATCGTGAAAGTTACATGGGATTGCTTCATCCGAGATGAAATATTAATTGCTTTGCAAAGGTTACGCAATCCCTGTCTAGATATAATGAAACTAGTCTGACTTTTTTTGTAGACTAAAAAATTCATAAGGATTTAAAGCAGCTGGTTAAACCTTGGCTAATACATTGTAGTCAGTCTGCAGAAAGACTGTAATTCGGTGCACAAGCCAGGCCCTTCTTTTCCTTCAGAATAATTGAAATGATGGCAAAATGCCACATCAGACAGCAAATGCGCATCCTTTAAGTAGACACATAAATCTGCTTCTTACTCAAGTTTTATTGCGAAGCATACAAAAAACTACACCACAACAAAACTGGATCTCTAAGCCACCTGGGTTTCCGTTCTGAAGCCATTCATTCCAGAATGGCACTGTTGATTGAAATGGGTTTGTCCTGGAGTAAGCACTTGAGGATTGCCTCCTTAATATGCTTCAGTGCTAATCTGATCTTCAAATGCTTGAATTTATGTCTGTGCAGTCATGGGTTTTAAGCCTCAGCAAATTTTGTACACTGAGGGGAAAAAAAAGAAGTAGGTAAGTGCAAAGTTTTGTGAATATAGTTTGGGGAATATAGTACCAGCCCATACTGCTGTCTCAGATATTTTTAAATAAATGCATTTCATCCGCATTGTTATTTATTGTTAGCACGCTGGAGAAGTGTGTGTGGGGAACTGTTTAAGCAAGACGGCAGAATTTATTGAGCTATTTCTCATGGTCGAGGGTGGGAGGCTTTTAGTCCTCCTCTTGAAAGTGTGTTAAGGCCAGATTACATGTGACATACAAAAGAAGGAAATAATAACTCAACAGACCTAATGTGGACAAGCAGCTTCCTATAACAGCAGGCAGAAAATCCAAGGTTGAGTCCATCAACCTTCCATCAACTGTCCATGGCATCTCTAGATGGAACCATATCTGAAAATCTGGAAAACTTTTGGGAGTTCAGTGCAAAGTGCTGGGCTGGTGGTCTGACTTTGTAGGTACCATAATACACAAGCCATGCATACAGTCAAAAGAAAGTTAAGGAGACCAGGTGCTTATGCCTTTTGCTCCCTCTCATTTGTTGCTCTAAATGTCCTCCCAAACTGCATTTCATCAACCTGGAATTTTAATGTTCAAATGTTTAAATAAATGTTTGAAAGGACAAAAGAGTAGCTTTCAGATTACATACATGTTCACAGTTGCAGTATTTCTTTACATGTGTTACCCTGACTACCTGCATTATCCAGGTGTAGGAGAATAACATCCTAGATTATAATAGGATGATTCACTAACGCTACAATCCAGAGTAACTGGGACCTTTTACACCAACATAGTTATGGTACTACCTCTGGGAAACCTATGGGAAATGCATAAAGCAATCCAGAGTAAGGGCAGTGAGGAGAGCCCTAGGTGGGGATGCCCCACCTATTCTGTATCCAGAGCAGAGAGTTATGCTGCATCCAGAGAATCAGGAAGCCTGGGCTGCCCTAACTGCTCCAGAGCATGTTAAGTCAGTGACAGCTGAGGAGGGCTTGCTCCTGAGGAGACCCCTCAGATCACAATGAACAAGGGAAAGCTGTGGTGCCTACATTATAAGACAGGCCAGAAGTTCCTGATAACCAGTAACAGCTGCAGTGCCTCTAGTGTAGGGTGAATGCTTGGAGTGGCCTGCTACATCCTAAGGTTAGTGGGTTGCCGAAGTTGTGCCATATCCTGAGGTTGAGATGCAGAGGTTGCAACTAGGCTGGCCAAGAACTCTTTTTTTGGTCAATACTGCCATTCTTACTCTGCCTTATCATGGACCCTTATTTGTCTACTCATTACTGTAGCTGCTCCTGAGATGGTGTAACACTGAGGAGGTGGAAGAGGGCATTTCTGCCCTGGAAACAGGCTCTGGATACAGCGTAACTGCTCTGCATGGTCTCCTATCAGTCAGAGACATTCCATGACCTGGGGTGAAAACCTAACCAATTTAGGCTGGCATAACTTACCTGGTATATCTTCCCATGGTGGTGTGGGGAGGTCCATGCATTCCTGTGCACTGGCCTAACCCCTCCTCAGGAGAGGGACAGAAGTGCTTACAGCACTTTTGTGATACTCCCATGACAGCTTATGAGGACAGCTGTCCTCAGCTTATGCTAAGGCTTATTCCAGCCTAACTGAAGATTAGGATTGCAGCCTTATTGTGAGACTCATGCATCTGGAAGGTATTCCGAAAGCCACAAAAGTCACATGTGGCCTCTCTGTTTCTCAGAAGGCCTTCTACTCTGATGCAATCATGTTTTAAAAATTTTGATCTGGAGCCTGTGGCCTATAAAGTATCTGCCTATAAAGTAGTAAAAAATAAAATTCCACCTGAAACTTTTTGCAAAACCAAATTAACACTCCTCAATAGCAAAAGGAGAATAAATTATGCAAAAAGAGAAATAATTTGAAATTATTCAGTATGCATAATTTATACAGATCCCAGAATTCAAGTTTTTGGTGTGTAATCTTTAATTAATTAACTTTTTTCCCATAATGAATGACTCCTCTGCCTGGTTTCCTTTCCTTTCTCTGGTCAGCTATCTAAAATATAGGTTTGCTGGAACCTGCAGGATGACTTTTTGTAAAAGATAAATTTGAATCTGGGGCTGCACATGCCATGGATCCAAGCACATCTGACTTCAAACATTTATCTCTGTGTCAAATTCCCTATCAGTGTGACATGAGATTAGTGTTTTTCTTTGAAAAATGCCTGCCTTTAAGGAATCCATCTTTTCAGACATGATGAAGCATAGAAGAATTCTACTGCGAAAATGCGGAAGGGCTGATAGATGATCTTAGAGATTTTTTGAAAGTTTCAAGTCTTTTTCTGTTCTAAGAACATAAGATAAATAAAAACAAAAGGGCCACTCTTTCCCTATTATGAAGAGGGATATGTGACAAAAAATTGTAATGTAATAACCCGAACTACGTTTCACATTATCAGAAACACATTATCAGATCCTTGCACACAGCTATATGTTGAGCCAGTGATTGTATAATTTGGGCTTGAGAGTACACACATACTTGAGAATGAGTATTTGAGTTCCAGTATCTGAACTCAGTAGTGTATACAACTGCATAGACACACATAGGATTGCTCTGTTAATTTTCTTTTTAATTCCAAGGCCACTCCAGAATTTAAGAATTGAAAAAACATGACCAAGTTCAAAATCAATCTTTCACCAACGTTGTGTCCAGTCATTTTATATTGTCAGGCATCTATCTGGATATCATAATAGTATTTATATACCACCTTTCAACAAAATAGTTCACCCGCTTGTTTACAGACAAAACCAAATAACAGTCCAAATCCTGCAGTTGGGGTGGAGGGGATGATGTTGGCCTCCTCAAGGTAAGACAATGTTTGTTCCCTTACTTCAGATTTGCACTTCCTCTTGCTCAGATAAGAGCGGATTAGGTTGATTTGAATATTGATCCTTTCCCATTTCCCATCAGCCACAAAAGGGGTTCTGTTGCTGATTGATAGGGCCAAGGAGGCCAATATTGTTGTTGTTGTTGTTATGCAGTATGTCTGTTCTGCTTTTCTCAATGTGTGAGTCCTGCTGATCTAATGCAGTTCACATAAGCAGGCTATCACTAACCCCCTTTTTGTTACAAATTGAGTTTTTACAATTAATCTTATATGAGAAACTCATAGAACTCATTATTTTTCTATAGTATCAAAGTATAGTATTATTTTTCAGTATAGTATACTGAAAAGCAGTATATACTGCTTTTCAACTAAAAAGTTCACAAAGTGGTTTATCAAGAAAATGAAAAAATTAATAGCTAATGGGTCCGTGTCCCGAAAGGGCTCACAATCTAAAATGCAAAAACAAAAACCCAACAACTTCCAGATGTTTTCCTTTCTGTGTGGTCATCATTATTTTCCTGACACATTTTCTTCCAGCAGGATCAGTCACAAATCAGCCAAGTGTTATTTGATCTTGGCAGCTGATATCTACAGCAGTGGTATTCAAAGTGGGGGTTTGGACCACCTTGGGAGTCCACAACTTAGGGATGGGGGGCGGTCGTGAGAGGATGGGAGCAGTGGTGGGCTCCAGCAGGTTCGCACCTACTTTATAGGACTGGTTGTTAACAAGAGATAGGAGATATAAAGTTTAAAAATAACCATCTAAAAGTGGCTGCAAGATGGGCAGAGAACTGGTTGTTAATTTCTTTGACTCCAATCACTGGATGGGAGCCACTATCTTGGAATCTGGCACTGGCTCTCCTGGTAGGAAGTTTCATTGAACACAATGGGACTTACTTCTGAGTAGACATAGAGGAGCATCACAGTAGGTTTGACAGGGGGTCCTGGATTTATTTTTAAATCTGAAAGTTGATCCCAGGCTTAAATGCCTGAATACCAGTGATCTACAGTCTTCTACCTGCAGCAGCTTATCACAGTTGACTCCTTCACCGACCATCACAGCAACTCCTCATGGTTCTGTTCTCTTCCAACAGCTTATCAGCTGTGTTTATTTCTCTTCCAAATAATGACCTCAGTGTGTGCTATCACTCAGAGATCCTCAAGGACAGGGGCAGGGACCACTAGGGGACTGCAGCAGCTGCCTGACTGGTCCACGAGAGGATGCTTCTGCCCCTCTCAGCAGGTGGACCCTCTCCTCTATGCACGTGTGGAGTTTCCCCACCAGGCACAGGGGGGTCGCTTGGCAAGCGAGGAGCCAGCTTGCAAGCCAGGTGGAGAATGTTATAAAAACCCCTATCTTAAATACCATGATCAAAGTGTGGAGAGGAGAGGAGGAAAAGAGGGAATTAGAGAGGTCCCTATCCTAATGGGGGAAGTAAAAAGAAAGAGAGAAATGATCAGACCCCCAATCTAGGCGGGGAGGGGGTGTGAAGAGGAAGAGGGAATGAGAGAGGTCCCATTCTTAGTGGAGCATAGGGGTAAAAAGAAAGAGAATTATCAGACCCCCAACCTATGCTGGGGGTGAAGAGAAAGAGGGAAAAGTGAAGAAAGAGAGAGAGTGAAAGAGAGACATATATATTTTCAGGAGGATGTGCATGAAGATATGTTATGTGCTCTTTCATTGCCAGCCCACACCACTGCTACACAACTATTTGAGTCTTTGAATGATTACGTCTCAGGAAAACTGAATTGTTCATTTGGTATTTGCACAGACAGAGCAGCTGCCATGACTGGACGGCTTTCTGGTTTCACTACTCAGGTCCAGGAGGTCGCTCCTGAATGTGAGTCTACACACTGTGTCATCCATAGAGAAATGCTGGCTAGCAAAAAAAAAAAAGTCACCTGAACTTAACAACGTTTTGCAAGATGGGATTAAAGTTATTAACCACATGCTTAATTCACATCTGTTTGCACAGCTCTGTGAAGAGTTGGACTCAGAGTACACACATGTTCTCTTATACACAGAAGGGAGATAGCTTTCTAAAGGTAGATCACTGGCCTGAGTTTTGGATTTATGAGAGCCACTCCGGAGATTTCGTTCTGAAAAACAATCACCATGGGCAGCACATTTTAGTGACATTGAATGGATCACAAAACTTGCTTACCGTATTTCCCTGCTTCTTACATGCACTAGACTATAACACGCACCTTGATTTCAAGGTGTATGTTATGGTCCGATGCAGCTGGGCCTGAGTGCCGCCTCCCCCAGCGAGCCCAAGCCTTTCAGAGGCTTGAGCATGCTGGAGGAGGGCTCTCTGGCCGTGCTAGGTGATCTATGCGAGACCTCTCCCAGCCTTGGGTGGTCAGAAAGCCGCCTCCTCCAGTGCGCCCAAGCCTCTGAGAGGCATGAGCGTATTGGAGGAGGTGGCGTTCTGGCTGCGCGAGACACGGGGGTGGGGGAAGCCATATAATCGGCTTATAAGATGCAGAGGGATTTTTACCCCCATTCTGGGAGTTTAAAAAATGCGTCTTATAAACCAGGAAATACAGTAATTGTGTGACGTATTCATCCTGCTCAATGAACTCAATCTGTCACTCCAGGGGAGAATGACAACTGTGTTCAGGTCCACACATAAAGTGGCTACATTCAAAGCCAAACTGGAAAAGACACGTGAATGTTGGGATTTTTGACGTTTCAAACACTAACAGAGATTTTGAAAGGGACTGAGCCAGGGCCTTCTTCCTCACAGCTGGTCCATGATCACCTATCTCAGCTTTCCAAAGAATTTGAGCATTACTTCTCAATCACAAAAGATCCTCAAACTGAATAAGTTCCTCAAACTGAATAATGATCCGCAACCCCTTTGTGATTGAGTCGACTGGACATATGCAAAATACTTTGGGTGTCACTGTCTCCCATCACCCCCAGATGGGACCATTTAATTGCAGGAAAACAAGCTCAGGGCTCCTACTGATTCTCTGTTATGGTGAGTTGTATTTCAATATACCTCGTATATTGCAAGATAATAATAAAAATCAAGTGCACAATAAATGTAATGTGCTTGAATCATGCTAATTACCTTGCTGGTCCTTGGGGAAAAAACCAGTCCCTGGTGCTAAAAATGTTGATGATGATCCCTGCTATAGCTGATGTAGGGGAGTGCCAAATCATTTAATTTTGGGGGTACATATTATTACCATCTCATCCTGCTATTCAGCATGAATTAATTCAGCATGGATTAAGAAAGGGGTAAATTCCCTGCTTTTCTGCATAATTTCTCCCAAATTAAATGGCCTGGACTTTTGAGATTTTAAAGCTAAGCAAATATTTCCTTTTTCCACAGACAGAAGGAATGTTTATTGTACTTCACCAAAACTGGCTTGCTGTCGGAGATTTTCCACATGCTTTCCATCTTGCCTGCCTTTGCAATGTCAAGGAAACCATATCTGTGTATACACCATGACAAAAATGAAACTGGATCTTAAAAATAACTTCTGAGTACAAGAACATGAGGGTGGCTTATGTAATAAGTGTTTTGATACAAATATGTATTTTTAAGAAAAAAAAACACAATTAAGTTATCAGGCAAGCTCTGAGACACATGTACCATGTGCACATGGGGATCTGAACTCATGTGCAGGAAACTGGGCACATGCTTTGTGAAACAAATCAATGGTTTTCATGGAATCAGAAATAAAGCTAAGATAAGGGTTCAAAACAATTTATTGAAGGAATAAATTTGCCTTCTTGGGTCAAATGGGACTTGCACCAGCAATAAAATTATATGTTTGAGTTGATTTGGAGGAGCTACTAGGGTTTACGCAGGGTAAGGGGGAAATTTTCCCTTTACCCCAAGGAAACATCTGCAGCTGAAAACCCCTGTGGTAGTGGATACAGGGTAGCTGGTCCAGTCCCTGTGGTAGTGGACCAGGGTAGCTGGTCCAGTCCCGCAATTGTCACATGGGAATTTAGGTAGGCTATCAGCATCTAAAACATAATCCGAAGCAACCTGATTCCCCCCAGTATTTCATGATCCTCTGAAAGGTTCTTAGGGCCACCATGCCCACTAAATAACATTTTCTTTCCAAAATTTGTTCAGGGAGCTAACAGAAATTCAGAAATTTGAAATCAGTTCAAAATTGTGGAGCAATAACAAAAATTACAGTATGTTTTTCCATGCATTTTCTATTTGTTTCTATTTGTTAGACATATAGAAACTTGTGACTGGTTTCTTCTAAGACTCTGACAAATCTGCAGAGGGCAAATAAATTCTTTTTCAAAAGCAGTAGTAGCAAAGAGAATTATACTGTTTCAACTTTCTTGCTTCCTCACATAAAATAGTTAATAATAATGTGTTTTACAACATATGCTAGCATAGTGATTTTCACAGAGCGAAAATTATACCCAAAGTACCTAAAGCACAAATTTATTTCATTCTGTGAAAGCCAAACTTGAAAAATAAGAGCCATGGTTAAAAGCAGAAATGGAATAGAGAGCATAGGTCACTATGGATAGTAAGCTTGAGTTCCAAGCTAGATGCAACACTGAATATCTGTGAATAGGATTTCTTGCTTTTTTAATGTTGATCACAACGTTGGGGAAAATTAGTTTCAGAAAACATGGGTCCGGGAGTGGGTTACAACATTTATAGTCAAAAATAACATACAGGGTATACAAAGTCCATGTTATTTCCAATAATTCATTTTCCTTCAAAATGAGGCTTGTTTTTCTTCCACAAATAGATGCCTTTTGATTTTGTGGAGTGTAACTTTTGAAATCAGAATGTTTTGTGGAACATTTCAAAATGCCTTAAATAATTTGAGAGCATGATAGATTAAGGTAGTTCTGTTTTGTTTCAAGCAGAACAAATATTGATGAACACATTTGTTTGCAAAGATTTCTTTCCCCCCTCATGCCATTGACAGCACAATCCTACCCCCGTCCCCACACCTGAACTGGCATAAGTCCCTTGTGCTGAATCTAGCCATCAAAAATGTGAGCAGATCAGAGGGGGCTGGGATTAAAATTGGGACCAGGATTGGGACCAGGATCCAGATTTGGGTCAGATCATAATCCTTCTCCTGAGCAGCCTAGCATTACATAGGTTGCTTGAATCTGCACCACCAATTTAGGTGGCATAGATCTGAGTAATCCCATGAGGCTGCATGGGGAGTTGCAGCCTGGAGAGTTGCTCAGGGTATGGGGGAAATAATTCCCCGTACTCCAAGCTGTGCCCCAGAATGCACAATCTTGGACTGAATACAGTTCAGGAAGCATGAACAGTCCTATGGAATGCCAGCATTGATTGGGATTGTCCCGAGGCTAATCCTATTCATACTTACTAGGGACAGGGTGACCATAAGCTTAACCAAAGAAAAGGGAAAAAGGCCCACCAAAATGTAGGAGTTACATTTGGGAGAAAATAATTTATTAGCAGGGACATTGGGAGATGTGAGCACTCATCAACAGCATGGTGTGCCTTGTTAATTGTCAAAAAGGCAATGGTCTGCCTTGACAATTTTACTACCCTGTGAGTATGCCATGAAATGAAAAAGATTGAAAATCACTCGCAGCACATTCCTGTCTTGTGCTGCAACAGGCAGGCCAATGTGCCAGCACTGTACCAGTGTAAAATAAAGGCTGGGGCTGCACTACTGTGGGGCAAGGGGGAAACTTCTGTACTACTGCAGGGTGAAGGGAAACTACTGCAAGGGGCAAGCAATGCAGCAGTCCCAACGTTTTCAAAAATTTGCCATTCCCCTGAGGAAGCAGTAATTTCGAACCAGTCTTTGGAATACCAGATCAGGACATTTTTGTCTGATTGGCAGATATTTTAATAACACATTCTTATTTGTGTGTGTACCTTGTTCCAGCATATTCTGAAGTGTGAGTACTGAAAACGGGACATTATTAAGAAACCAAGAGAACTGTTGTGAGTTTCATTCCTCATGAGGATATGCAGATCATTCCAAGTCATTTTGAAATTAAATACTGAAATTCCACAGGTGGAATTTCATAATATTTGGGAACACTTCAATGTGGCATTTGGTACAAATGAGCCTTAATGGATACTTTGCCCTTTGCTGCTGTCGCCTCACCACGTGGGGAGTCAGCTGGGATCGAGCTGTTCTATACCAGTTCTAACAGACAAGGAACTATGGCAGAAACAAGCCTTTTCCTCTTCCCCATTTCTTTTCCTTCTCCATAAAGCTTTTTCTGCATCGTCTTTTAACTGGAGTTAAGGAGCAAGCAAGCCCATTACGACCTGTTCCATTTTATTGGGAAGCCTTCAATAATTCATGCAACGGCTTTAAAATACAGCTAAGTGTTATAAAATTTGCTTCCATTTCAAGCTTCAGTGGAACTCTTAATTTCCGTTGAAGCAAAAAACCAACTATATTTAGGCTATGACATATACCCTTCTTGTGACCCTAGAGATCCAAAAGAGAGTGCTGTTTCCAGCACCAAATTTGGCAGCTACCTACTGCATGTCTTCTCAACCCAGTAAAAAACCATTGGTTGCTTTGTTGTATTCCAAACCAGAAAAAGTCCTGTGTATCTTCACGGTGCAAAAACAACATCGTCCAAATATCCCTTTAGAATGGCTTGTGCACTGGTTCTCAAATTGTGAATCTGTGGCCCACAAATGGGTCATAAACTAATTTTTGGTGGTTTGTGAAACTTATAGGGTAAATTAGACTATTAAGGGTTAAACAATCTGCTACTTGTGGGGAGTACTAATCACACACTCATAGAAGCATTATAATGGAATTCCTTCAATATACAGAATATACAGTATAATACCCGCAATAATATAATATAATACAGTACAATACAATATAATATAATATACAGTGGCGCCTCATGTAACAAATTTAATCCGTTCCGGAGGCATGTTTGTTATGGGAAACATTCTTTACATGAAGCGGATTTTCTCATAGGAAATAATGGAAACTCAGATGATTGGTTCCACAACCCAAAAAAATTCATATAAAAATATTAACTGGATGTAAAAATGATGACAAAACACTGGAATTGAATTCAAAACATGCATTCAGTGTGCATGATCCTATGAAGTCTACTTAGGTTGCAATTCAAAAAGCACAATCCTAAAGACTCTTAGGAGGCTGCAATCCTTAAGACACTTTCTTGGAAGTAAGACCTATTGAAGACAATTGGTCTTACTTCTGAGTAGGCATGGTTAGGAATCAGCAATCTTAGACACTTTCCTGGGAGTAAGACCTATTGAAGACAATGGGGCTTACTTCTGAGTAGGCATGGTTAGGAATCTGCAATTCTAGACACTTTCCTGGGAGTAAGCCCCATTGGGGAGGACTGGGGGTCTTCTGGGGGGTGGGAGGGTGTTTGGAGACAGTGGGGGGGGGGAGATTCAGGCAGCTGGAAGTAGTGGCTGCCATTTTAAAAGCCTGGCTCCCTGCAGAGCTGGCTGGAGGGAGGAGCATCCCCTCAGCCCTGCTCTCCAGCCTCTTCAAAAGCTCCGCAGGGACCCTGGGGTTGGAATGCAGGCTTTTAAAGTGGCAGCCACTATTCGCGGCAGCCTATATCTCCCCTCCACTGTCCACAAACCCTCCTACACCCCTAGAAGACCCCCCAGTCCCCCCAAGCACCTTCCCACCCACCCCAGAGGAACGGACCTGCATTACCGGACCTGTTCATTCAGGTAACAGGGCAGGCTGGCAGCTCTTTAAAGAGCTGCCAGCTGGCCTTCCTTACCCAAATCAGCTTCGTTACCCAAGTCAGAAGCTCAGGGGAACAGTATGTTCTTTACCTGGAACATACTTTACCTAGGGCATTTGTTACCCAAAGTACCATTGTACTTTATCTACACCTATCCCACATGGCAACCACAACAGTCTTGTTTTTGGTAGCAAAAGAAATATGGTAACTAAATTTTGCTTTGCATATGTTTTCTAACTGGACCTGCTTAAAATAAAAATATGTGCCACTTTGCTCAATCTGTGTACATTCTGTACCAGCTTCATTCTGTATGGTTAGAACGGTTTCTTTGGTACAAGGTCCAACCACATTACTTCTGTTCTGCCAGATTTTGAACGGTGAAAATTTAGCACATGGAAGCTAAAGTGAAAAAAATGAAGTGTGGAATGCTATAACAACGTTACCTGGATAGTAGGGTAATGCCTGACTAAATACTTTTTGTCCGTAAATAACCTTGTGATCAGTTCCTCAAAGCTGAGATGTTCAAGGTGATTTCAGATGGCAGCATTTCCCCATCATGCAATGAAATTTACTGTGAGTGTCCTGTCAAATCCATTCAGAAATCTGTTTATGTGAAGGGATGCGGTGTGTGTGATGGGCTTAACTATCACCATACTGACAACAAGCTGTGTCAATCTAGGGGCACGCTGTGCATCTGATCCTTGCCATCCACATGTGATGCACATGTGGCAATGAGCACAGGCAGGCAATGACTTCTCGATACAAAGATACTCTTCTCTAATGCTTACAATGGGACTTCAAAGTATGCATGCATAGAATAGGGTTCTCAGGCTGCAGTTCTAGCCACACTTGCTTGGGAGTAAGCCCCATTGACTGTCATAGGATAGTGTGTGTTAAGCAACCACAGGAGTTCTTCTCTAATGCTTACAATGGTCCTGTGAGAAACAAAAACCTTCTATGTCTTACACTATTTGCTGGCTTATAAGATGCACTTTTTTCTCCCCAAAAGGGGGGGGGAATGTCTGTGCGTCTTATAGAGTGATAGGGCTAATTCTGGAGCACAGTACCCCATCATGTCATATGTAGTTGGATTCGTATTGAAGAGCAGAATCCAATGCAAAAATCAGTTTTGAGATATCTCCTTCCTATCAAAAGATATGGCCAAAATAAAATTATAAAAACAAAAAAAATATCTTTTGGCAATTTTTTAAGCAGGCAGGAATTTTGTCTTGGGGTTTGGAATTTTGCCCTGGGGGGGGGGTAGGGATTTTGGCCTTGGGGTTCAGGAATTTTGGTTTTGGCATCTGGTCACCCTGGCACAATCCTAAGCAGCCTTCCCTGGCTTGCAGACTATCCCTACAATCCAGATAACTATGGGATGGCAGGTAAAGTGGATGTGAGTCTTCCATCACACCATAAGTGGAGCCATAACAGCATAACTGTGGCAATAGCAGGAAAGAAGGATTTATGGTTGATTTTCGTAAAATATTTATATCCCACCATTCCTCAAGGTAGGGCTTGAAAAAATGCATCTAAAAATATAAAGTTGCAAAAAACAACAACAAAAAACCCTTAAAAGCATAAAATTCAAAAAATAAAAACAAATGTCAAATACAAAACATGCTTAAAAAGCCAGAGCAACAAAGCTGATAAAAAGTAGCAACATCGCAGTTAAAAAAAACCTAGATCAGTAAAAGATGAAAAAAATAACACAACTTCCACCTGTTTATTATTCAGTCCATGGATAGGAAAGGGTAGCTATTGCATTCGGACATCTATTCCATAGTGAGGAGGGCAGGTCACGTGAGTAGGGAGCGTTCTTCATAAGATAGGGTTACTGAATAGAATGGAGGACAGAGTGCTTCTTTAAGCATTGTATAGGAGAGGGAATTTAGGCAGGTTTAACTCAACATAGAAGGATTTAAAAAACAGCACCTGCCTAGATTCCCTCTTCTAAACATTGCTTAAAGGTAGAAGCACACTCTGACCTCCATTTATATGGTCAGTCCAGTGGTGGGCCCAGCATGGCCCAAGAACTGGTTCCCCGGAAGTGGGTGGGGCCAGCCAGGGTCAGGGGGCAGGGCCAGGGAGAATTTAAAGGGAGAATTTTTTAAAAAAATTTAAAAATTTAATTTTTTTTAAAAAAATCTAAGTTTTTGTTAGTGGGACTTAACTGTTATGGGACTTACTTCAGAGTAGGCATGCATAGGATAGGGTTCTCAGGTTGCTGTTCTAGCCACACTTGCCTGGGAGTAAGCCCCATTGACTGTCATGGGACTTACTTCAGAGTAGGCATGCATGGGATAGGGTTCTCAGGCTGCAGTTCTAGCCACACTTGCTTGGGAGTAAGCCCCATTGACTGTCATGGGACTTACTTCAGAGTAGGCATGCATGGGATAGGGTTCTCAGGCTGCAGTTCTAGCCACACTTGCTTGGGAGTAAGCCCCATTGACTGTCATGGGACTTCAAAGTACGCATGCATAGGATAGGGTTCTCAGGCTGCAGTTCTAGCCGCACTTGCCTGGGAGTAAGCCCCATTGACTGTCATGGGACTTACTTCAGAGTAGGCATGCTTAGGATAGGGTTCTCAGGCTGCAGTTCTAGCCACACTTGCCTGGGAGTAAGACCTGGGAGTAACTGACTGTAATGGGACCTACTTCTGAGTAGACCTGCCTAGCCTAGCTCCCTGAGGATGCACCCTGTCCACACTTTCCTGGGAGTAAGACCCATTGAGCACAATTGGGCTTACTTTTGAGTAGACATGGTTAGGATTGTAACCACCAGGCTGAGAAAAGAAGATCTATACTGGAAAGAAGGGAGGAATGCTAGAGACAGTTTCCTGGGAGTAAAACCCATTGAGCACAATAGGGCTTACTTTTGAGTGTTCATGGTTAGGATTGTAAGCACCAGGCTGAGAAAAGAAGATCTACCCTGGAAAGAAGGGAGGAATGCTAGAGACAGTTTCCTGGGAGTAAGACCCATTGAGAACAATAGGGCTTACTTTTGAGTAGACATGGTTAGGATTGTAGTCACCAGGCTAAGGAAAGAGGCTCTATCATGGAAAGAAGGCAGGCAAGAGTTAAAAAGAAAAAGGGGCCGGGGAGGCTGTGTTCTCCTCTGGCCAGCTGCTGCTTGTGCTGGAGGAAAGATGCTCTGTGCTGGAGCCTTTAACTGCTGGCGTACCAGTCCCCTTGGTTGAGCCCCCTGCCGCTGCTACAGGCTCTCTAGCGGCTGGGGATTTGGAAGATCCTATTCCCTGGGACTGGAGCGAATAGGCCTCCGCCCACCTGTGGTCACCATGTCATAAGATTATCCCAAAACTAGAGCCTCCACAGGGCAATGTATAGTCTCAACTGAGCTTTTATTACTTCTACTCAACTAACCCAAGCAAGCCTAAGCCTAACCTAAACTGAAGCAATATTCCTCTAAGAGAGTGGAAGGGAGGTCCTTCCAAGGTTGGGGAGAGCAGACCTGGGGCGTGAAGGAGGGGATAGGGAGGCAGGCCTCAATTCTGTCAGTTATGTCAGAACTTCCTTCTGTCAGTTATGTCAGTTATGTCTGCTTTCCTTCCTACACAGCTGAGAGCAGTCCTAGGATGCTCCCATCTGCTCAGAGAGGCTACTCAGAGGTGGCTTAGATCTGAGTAGACCTATATGATCTGCTAAAGCCCTACTGCAGGGAAGGGAATGAACCTCCCTTCCCTCCAATAGCACAGCAGCAGTCCTGATATATGTACTGGGTACTGCACAGCCTGCCTTTTCCAGCACAAGTTAGGAGATGTGCCATCCAAAGCTAACAGATTCATATAGGAAATATTTAGGCATTTTGAAAGTATGGACCAGTCAGGTCAAATAGCATAAAGCCTACTTGAACAGGGAGAAGAGGTGCCAGTGCTGGAAAAAGCCCTGCTCTTAGAGGATTGTTGCCGAATCTCACATCAGATTTCTAAAGTGAAAAGGAGCACCCCAGATTGGAACATGCAGGGCTTTGCTGAAGCTGCTCCCTGCAAGACTATTCTACATTCATCAAGGCAGTGGTGGGCTCCAGCAGGTTCACACCTACTTTACGGAATTGGTTGTTAACAAGAGAAAGTTAAAGTTTAAAAATAGCCATTTAAAAGTGGCTGCCAGATGGGCACAGAACCAGTTGTTAATTTCTTTGAATCCCATCACTGATCAAGGGACTCTAGTTATTGCGTTGTTGCGTCTAAATCAGACATAGCAAGACTCCAATAATTGCCGGAATGTGACGTGGCTGCATCTTGACTAATAGAAAAGTCCCAGAGATTTAGGCAAGCCTTCTTCGTATGAAAAAAACATTTGCTTTCCTCTGAGCTCTGGCCTTTTCCAAAGCTATAGACTTTTCCCAGAGTCTAGTGGAGCATGAATAATTGCATTGGACTTTGCCAAACGTTCTGGTTTGAGAACAGATGGTGCTCCTTCCGCGGCTGGAGTAAAGGATGGCATGGCAACATTTTCTCATTGCTCATCTGTGGGATCATAGAGAAAAAATTGAGTTGCACTGAAATTCAGATCAAGAAACCTGTATGCTAAAGTCTTCTTCCTAAATGATGTCTAAGGGCACAATCCAGAGTAACTACAAGGAGTCCTTGCTCTGACGTAAGAACATTTTACTCTGGATTGCAATATGAATTTCCCATAGGTTTTCACTAGGTGGTTCTATAACTACGTCGACATAAATGCCTCTTACGTGCTCCCGTAGTTACTCTGGATTGTAGAGCTATCCCTAATAGCTCTTGTTTCTAATAGAAGTTCCTGTGAATGTTGTATTATACATTTGACAATCCTGGGTAGGATGTCTTCGGAAAGAGATTTGAATGGAGTCTTAAAAGATGAAGCTCCTGAGGGCATCTCAAGATGCACCTTTCTCAGCCTTTACGGAGTATATTTCAGCTTTTGTGTTTGCGCATGTTTGTGTATAGCATTGAAATAGCAGGAAAAATTCTGAATGTGGCCTGTGACTGTGTGTGTGTGTGTTTGATCATTCAAGTGATGTAATATTTTTGCAGTTGTATTTTATAACTATTTTGCAATTGTTTGGAAATTTCCCTTTCACACTATTTTAATTATTATAAACCACCTGAACGTCACCGAGAATTATGATACTAATAAAAGAAATTATAGGATTATCATGGTTTGTGATGAAGTTGTGCACATAGCTTCAACCGCTGCAGCATTATTGGCTGCACATGCTATAAGATGCTATTGTTCAATGACATTTGCATTGCAAATGTAGCATGTCAAGCAGGTTCTGACCAGAACTAGGTGGCATGGAGGCTGCCAAAAACAGCATCCTTGTATCTCATCTTCCTTTTATCCCAGATAATTAGTAATCTTCAAATTAGATTGCCGTCTCTCAGTGAACTGGTTAACATGGTATTTGAATAGTTATTGATCTAAATTTTTATATGGCATTTATTGCCATGGTATCCAAATCCCAAGAAAACATTTTTTTTATTGCAGCGAGAAAGATTTTTTTCTCTCTCTGTTCTTCCAATGTGACAGAATGTGGCTTTGGATTGTGTGGGATATTCTCAATATCATTATTTTATTTTTAGCAACATATCTAGGTCTAATCAGTTCCACTGGCAAAGGATCCTTCATTCTCAGTATTTGATCCTACATATGTCTAGCTGACCAAACCCTAAGTGGCACATAATATTTGTACCCCCAGGTCAGCATAGAACTTGTGCTGGGGTTAGGACTGCAGCCATAGTAACTTATATGTAATAGTTTTAAATTAAATAATGTACCCCTGCTATTAAATAACCCCTGCTAACTGGACAAGAGGCACGCTTTCAAGTGGGTGTTCCTCATTTATTTAGCAAGGGGAGAGTAACGGGCCTTACACACCCCAGCAATGTCTGTCCTAGTGGCTTCTGCTGGTGTTATTTTGCGTTTTAGATTGTGAGCCCTTTTGGGACAGGGACACATTAGCTACTAATTAGCTATTAATTTTTTTCATTTTCTTGTAAACCGCTTTGTGAACCTTTCAATTGAAAAGCGGTATATAAATACTGTAGATAGTAATATAGTGTTTGAATTAACCACATGAAAGCAATACATATGTGTGATTTTTGCTTTTATTTTGTCCTGTATTTTTCTTGTGTGTCTCACATTTTGGGGGCTTGTCCTCTTTTTGTGGTTCGGACACATGGTCATCCTGTGCCATGCATAACTTTTCTAATACTGAAGATACAGTCCTATGCACATTTTCTTGGGACTTAGAGCCACTGAATAGAGTGGTTCTGAGGAGACATGCAGGTTTCCCCTTAATAACTGCCTCTCCAAAGATCAAAGTGCCAAGTAAAGTACAGCTCATAAAAGAAGATGCTTCAGCTCTCTGATTATTTTGTCTACCCTCTTTTGAATCTTCTCCAGCTCCCAGTATCCTTGAAGTGGAAAATCCCAACAATCCACAGCCATTTCCTGCTTCCCCAGAGCAAGAATGTACGTTGCCTTCTAATATACACGGAGCAACTAAACTCAACACATACTTTACCAGCTGTTTTCTTACAACTAGCTATGCCTGCCTTATGTTTCCCTCTTCTTAAATAGAGAGAAGGGGAACATAGCAAACAAGACCAAAACAATTTTTAAATGATTTTTTAAAATAATAGCATTTATATAGTGCTTTCTGCGTACACAAAGCACTTTATTTGTATTATCATAATGCTTCCCTTACAACAATCCTGTAAACCTGTAACTCAGTAGTTTCTACAGTGGGCATTGCAGCACCTTGGGGGGTAACACTGACCACACGAGAGCACTGTGTGATGCCTACCATTCAACAGAAAGACCATGAAACAATGCTGAAGACCATACGGCTTGGTTTGGAAGGCAGAGCTCCTGCATGTACGGTAGCTTGGTACCTGAAAAACCCCAGTCTCCTACCCAACCTGAGCCACTTACTGGTACTATCATTTTCAGGATTCAATCATAGGCTACAATCCAGAGTAACTATGGGACCTTTTACACTGTCATAGTTATGGTGCCACCTATGGGAAGCCAATAGGAAATGCATAGAGCAATCCAGTGTAAGTGCCTCTTATGTCTTCCTGTAGTTACTCTGAATTGTAGGGATAATCTCAAACCTGGAAGCAGTTAGTGTTGACATCCTCACATCAGATGCCAATTGATCAGCACAATCCAGAGTAACTACAGGAGCTCTTAAGAGACATTTACAGTCGACATAGTTATGGTGTCACCTAGCGGAAACCTATGGGAAATTCATTGAGCAATCCATAGTAAATTTTTCTTATGTCAAAGTAAGAGCTCCCATAGTTACTCTGGATTGTGCAGGATGACTATTTCTAGGTGCAAGCATGCAAGCACTGAAAAGCATGCATGGGGCATCTCAGCAATGATAAGTTTGAGGACCGCTGCTGCAAGGCAGTACTTACCAAATACTACAGCTTGATGTTAGAGAGGGTGACTTACCTAAATGAGTGCTTAATGAATGCCATTAACATTGATGAGTCAAGACTAGTGAAGGCAAGACTCCAACTAGCGAAGTCCTGATTCTTGTCCCTTAACTCCTCTACTGCACCAACTCTGAAATGTTTTAAATGAAATGAAAACCTTCATTTGCCTTTCAGAAGTTGCGTTCCTCAAAACGGCCAGTACACTTTCTAAAGGCACTGCGTGTATGCACACCTCAGGAACTATGCAAATATATTCTTTTCTCTGATGACCATTATTGACCTAAAGGTAACAGTTTATGGTAAAAGCCATAACTCTGACTAGCAACATACAGCAGCTTTGAGTCAGAATGGGCTGTCTGTCTTTTTATTATTTATTCACAAAGAATGGGTGTCAGTTCTTGATCCTTTATGATTTCCCTATCAACACAAACTTTGTAAACTAGAAATCAAACTGGTTTCACCTGCTTCCTCCTGGACAACTTTGTTCAGATCCAGTTAAATCCTAATTAACATTCATGTACATTCTTACAGGGCAGCAAGTCTGCTACTCTACATCAGGGTAGCAATGCCCATGTCCTCCCAAACATGGGTTCAGTTTAAAGTTCTCTTCTGTCTCTCATTCTGATTTAAACACATTATCTCCTGAACAATAGGGATACAATCCTCAAGACACTTTCCTGGGAATAAGACCCATTGGACACAGTGGGGTTTACTTTTGTGTAAGACATGGTTAGGAATGTGCTCTTATTCTTTTGCTTCACTCCCTCTTCTTTCTTCTAGAGAGTGAAAGGAAGAGAAGTTGGCACATCACCAGGTAAAGGGACAGCATTTGGCACTCTCCCTCAGGTACCAGGAGGTCCTGGATAACTCTGTCCATCAAGGAAACATCAGCCAAGCATACTGAAGTATCAACAAATAATATATCTAACCAGTGGCATCTCTAGGGTTTTCATCACCTGATGCAGGAGGCCAGCTTGTCACCCATATGATGGATCTCTTCCTATGTAGGCAATGCTCCAGGCGTTGTGTAGGGTGATGTACCATCGCTGCCTCCCCACTTTTTTTTTTTTTGCTGTAACATTGGATAGAATAGAGATATTTCAACTTATTTGTTTTATTGTATTTTGCATGATATATAAAATGATGACATTATTTTAAAATACAAAGATTTAAAAACTTTTTGCCAGTAGTCATATCATCCCTCTGGTGTGCATTGCTGATTGCAACCGGCACCCCCCTCTAGTGACACAACTATGTCTGACAAATGTACTGGTCAATCAACTGGAAAGAGACTTTCCAATATAAGGAAATAGCTCTTCCTGTTCTTTTCATAGTCTTTAGTTGGCCTAAATTTAATATTGAGAAACTCTTGCAGCGGCTCAAGTTTTTAAAAGGCAGCCTAAGAACCTCGCCAGTGCACAGTGTACTTTTTATTCGTATATATGCACCTGGCGATGCCTGCTGGGAAAAAAATGCCTTGACACGCTGCTGGAAGGAAACCAGAGTAGGACTAAATGAAGCTATTCGGGAAGCATATCCCACAGTATGGATGCCAATACTGAAGAAGCCTCACACTGTGTCAATAAAAAGGTATGCATGGAGTAAATCATCATCTGCAAAAATTAAGGAGCATAGAAGAATACAGTACATGAGAAAAAATTATCAGATCTTTCATGGTAATAGGCAATATTTTGGTTTGCATCTCAAAGCTGATAGGTAGCCAATGCTGTTAGGCATGAATTGGCTTGAAATGCAGCTTGGGATCTGCTAGTGCAAGCAACTTGCATCAGTCCAGGGGATCCCTTAAGGTTGCACTGTTACTTCTGAGTAAATGTGTACAATATTGAACTGTGCTGTAAGTCTACAGTTAATTGATGCTTCAAACATTTCTGTTCTTAAGACCAAGAAATGCTGCTTACAGAAGATTCACAGCTCAATCCTAAACCCCAGTTAGGATGGCATAAATTCTATGATGGCCTACGGGTATTATAAAAGTGCCACAAGGAACCTTTGTACCACTCCTGGTGGGGAGGGGATTTAAGTCAGTACACAAACATGTGCTGGCCTCTCCATACCACTGCATGAACAGGAAGATAAGTATATTGTGTTGGCCTAAATTAGTTAGGATTGCACTGCCAATCCCCTCTAAATGCTGCCCTGCCTATTCTGGAATTGAAGATGAGGCATCTTCTTAATTATCCATTACTCCAAGAGGCAAAATGGGCTATTTGTGACAGCCAATTGAATATCTGAGTAGGTGGGAGATGCAGCTTTCTTAGCCATTGGTGTTGGCTATGGTGCACTTGAGAGCATTTGCAATCCCTTCCCACACATCCATTACTACAGCCTAACCCTACAATCTGGAGTAACTATGGGAGCATGTAAGAGACATTTACATCAATGTAGTTAATGCAACACCTAGGGGAAATTCATGGAAAACCTATGGGAAATTCATATTGCAATCCAGAGTAAATTGTTCTTACGTTGGAGCAAGAACTCCCCACAGTAACTCTGGATTGTACCCTAAGTCTTGCTTTAGCATTACTATGGGACCAGATTACAGTGAATCTTCTGTAAGCAGCATTATTTTTCAACTGACTAGCTGTTGGTGAGAAAATTTTTCCCTTACTCCAGGTTGTTTTTTTTTTTGTGTTGGGTATAATGCAGGCCAGAGAGAATGATTGAGGCATGATGTACACTTTGAGATAAAGAGTCATGGAGGAACCAGAGCTGATCTCAGTAGGCTCTTTGGCTATGGGATGCAGCTTGGATAGCTTGGACTGCAAATTCAACCTCAAAGTCTGTTTAGCTTGGAAGAAACAGTGCATTTTGGCTTCTTCCACCGGCTTTCCAAGAGATGACACAAAAAAGGTGGCATCTACAATAGATTTGAATTAAAATGGTGATTCCAACCAGAATTTGAATCATATGCCATTCAGGAAAGAGCATACAGATGTTCCATGCTATGACCACAAGGTAGGACCTGCACTAATATGGGGAGGAAGGTGGACCAACTGCAGAGTTTCATGTATAGCACTAGTGGAATTTTCGCATCATCATGAGAGTAAAATTTAAATAATATTTGTAGGCATCAGCAGGCAGAGGGCAGTGGGCACCAATGGGCATCAAACACCAGCAGGCAGTGGGCATACCATTGGGCACCAGGTGGCATCAACGGGCACCATTGGGCATCACCAGGCACCAGGCATCATGCACTACTGGGCAAAACAGGCACTGGCCATCGCTGCCAGTCACCAGACAACACAGGGCACTGGACAGGGGTGACACTGGGCAGAGGCACCACCTGGCACCAGGTACCACCAGACACCAAATTGGTTCTTAGAGGGTCCTTATATCACAAAAGGAATACACTCCCCAATTTTCATACTTCTAAGTCCAGGGATTGCGTGATGACGAGACAGTGATGAAAACATGTTCTCCTTTTCATCCCCCTAGGAGCTTAATTTCTGAAAATTCATTCTTAGTGGATGTCTACATCACAGAAGGAATACCTTCCCCAAATTTTGCACTTCTAGGTCTTGGCTGGGTATTGATAAGTTAGTCAGTCAGTGAGTCAGTCAGTGATCTTTGGATTTTATATACTGTATATAGATTGATGATGACTGATATTGATTTAATAAATGTTGTCCAATGTCTTTCCAAACCTTGTTTTGTATTGTTCAAGGAGGAGGGCATATGGCAATTTGTTGTTTTAAGTCCTATTATAGTATATAGGATGCATTAGAATTGTCTACTAAGTACCTTTCTTTTCAATTGGACACAGGTGTGACTTACTGTATTGTTGCCAGAATATTTTTGTCTTCACTAGAACATCCTATCTTTTCTAAATATAATTATATCCCTCAACACTGAGTAACCTCAGATTTTCTAGAGGTAATGAATCTGTAAAAATAACCAAGTTATCCCAAGATGATATGAAAAATGTTAGAAGACATTCATTCTTTCAGTTCAGTGTAGGGCAAAATGGCACAGATGGGAATGAATTAATAAGAGTGGTCTTAGAGTAGGAATCTGGCCAGTTGTTTTTTCCAGCCTATCTCAATATATGCTTTGTAAATTTTTAAATTTGCATTTAAAATATATTTTATTTATTTAGAAATTTATATCCCTCTTTATCTCACAAGTGGGCATTTAAATTTGTCTCTACTCCTGTCTCTTCAAATCTCCAAAAGCCAATCCTATGCATGTTTGCTAAGAAGTAAACCTTACCATGTTTAGTGATGCTTAAGTCTGTCTATTCAGAAGTAAAGGTGCAATCTAGACTAACTACGGGAAGTCCTTGCTCCGGTGTAAGAACAATTTACTCTGGATTGCAATATGAATTTCCCATAGATTTTAACTAGGTGGTGCAGTAACTACGGGTACACGTAATGTCTCTTATGTGCTCCCGTAGTTACTCTGGATTGTAGGGAGAGTCTCATTACAGTCAATCGGGCTTATTCTCTGATGTCGATAGGATCGCAGTCTCAGACCCAGAAAAGTATACATTATTTAGAATTGTAGCATGACAGGCATTGTAATATTTGCATTCATTCAGATCTCATTCCTACCATGTCTGTTAAAAGCAAGATGTTTGATATTGCCTCCTCTAAGCTTGCAAGTGGAATATTCTCCTGAAAAAGGTTCAACGGTTAGGATGCAGTGAGTGGTCCACATACCTGGGAATAAGCCCCATTAGCCACAGCGGCATTTCTTTCATCAGACTCTCTTCCAGCTATGTTTGGAAGTTCAGGTCTGAACAGAATTGCAGCTAACCTCATGGAAATACAATCTCGCTCATATTGGCTTCAGGAGTTTTTAAAAAGCTACCAACAAGCAGATGAATTAACACCTCACATTTCAGCTTTTTGGTCCAAATAAGATCACATGCAGAGGGAACTACAGCTTGTGAAAAAATTGAGCAGACATTTCATCAATGATAAAAAAAGGAAAATGGTTTATTTTTTATCTGCTTGTGAGAAAAGTACAGAATTAGGAATGGATCAGTATAAGGCACCTTTCCAAGGTGATGCTGTCCCATGAGCCTACATTTTGAAGCATCAATAGATCCTGCTTAGCGACTTCTAGAGTTTGAATGTTTCCTTGATCTTGTACATGGATATAGGCTAAGGGAAAGTGAAAGGATCAGGCACTCAATGGCTGTGATCCTAAAGACACTTTCCTGGGAGTAAGACCCATTGAACACAATGGGGCTTACTTTTAAGTAGACATAGTTAGGATTGTGCTCTAAAGCTATAAGCTATATACTTAGCTTGAAATGTGTCTGCTTCTGAGTAGACATGTCTAGGATTGTGCTATTAGTTCATAATTTCCAAAAAAGCAATTGAGGTGACAGTCACCACTAAGCATGCAGGGGCAATAAGAATTTTGGCTATTCTTATGGAGTAGAAAGGATGATGGTCATATAAATGCAACACATGCACATATTTGTACTAATAATGCAAAACAGCATTGTTTAAATTTCAAACTCATACCATGAATTAACCTTACTTTTATGGCATGTTAAAAATGTTCAGGGTGCTTTCAAGTGGCAGTCTGTGTGGGACCCAGCAGAAGTAATGTCATTGCAGGATGTGACATCATCAAGGAAATTAAAATAAATGATTAATTACAGTTCAACAAAAGTAATAAAATAAGGGGAAACCAGCCCTGTTCCACCAAGTGAATTTTCTCTGTAGCTTGTCAGCAATAACACCCGCTCCCAAACACACAAAAATAAATAAGATTTTCAGCCCTAACCAGTGCCAGTTCAATTTAAATTCTCATAACACCTTCAGGACCAACATAGCTTTACATGTCTAAAAAATAATAAAAATTCACTTTAGCAGCAAAGATGCTGTTTTTATCCTTTTTAATTCGGGGGTGGGGGATGACTGAGTTCTAGAGCATTTGTTGAGCTCCATGTTCATCGGTTTGGGACCATTCCAGTGGCTTCTCATTCCTCTTTGCCTGACTTGACCACAAGCCAAGGCATGTTTGCTTACTCATGAGTAAAAAAAAGTGTAGCTTAGTTTCACTTTCCATAGGGCTCATCAACTTGGGAAGAAAGGACTTCTTACTTAGGTGTTTTGGGGAGCTGTTTTAATTGAATCAGGAACATTTTGGTGTCATTGCAGTCTTCTCTGGCTACCCTTTTGCATGGACCAAGGCAAGTCTGCCTACTCACATGTAAACATGGAATATGGCTCAGGCTACAATCCTAAACACACTTTCTTGGGAGTAAGACCCATAGAATATAATGGGATTTACTTCTGAGTTGTCAGGTTTAGGATTGCACCCTTTGTTTCACTTTTTTAAGGGCTTCATTAATTTGCTTTTTGACACATAAGATAGTTGCATTCTTATTTTTTGGCCATAATTTTGATATAATTGAGATATTTCACTCCAGTTTTTATGTTGTATTCTGCTGAAATTATGCATCCAATGGTATATAGCTTGATGGGGATAATTATTCCCAACCACTGCAATTTATCTATTTTAGTGCACAATCCTAACTATGTCTACTCAAAAGTTAGACCTATTGTGTTCAATGAGTCTTACTCCCAAGAAAGTGTCTTTGGGATTGCAGCATTAGTAGTGACGTCACCCCCAGGTTTTCTTTTGCCATAACCATTGATAGAAAGGAGATACTTAACTCTGGTTTCTTGTATTGCATTCAGCTGTAAATTGCACACCCAGTGGTATATAGTATGATGGGGATATTACTCCTAATTGCCATTTTAGCACTTATGGTCACTTATCACCAACAGGGTTGGTTTTTTTTTGCCGTATCATTTGATAGAAATGAGATATTTAACTGTAGTTTCTTGCATTACATTCTGCTGTAAATTACACATCCAACAGTACACATGCATTGTACATTATATTGGATGGGTTAGGGATCGGAGCACAATCCAAAAGTGAAAACTCTTGAAAAATGGAACCCCATCTTTCTTAATTTCCAAATGTTGCTTTCAATGCTTTTTTAGCTAGCAAATTGCAAATCCCCTTTTAGCTTGCAAAATCCTGTTGCCACATAAAGATTTCTGCAAATGGATTCACATTAACTTCTTCGGGAATGGGATTAGACCAGGATCTACAACATGGGAGAGGGCAATTTTGGCCTTTAGATCCTTGAAAGAATGGAACATGAGTTGAATGAATGAGTTTTGGGCAGTGTTTTTTTCCTTAGAAATAAAGGTGTGGATACTCACCATGAAGATGTTGTTTATAATCATAGGCAATCAGTGGTGGGCTCCAGCAAGTTTGCACCTACTCCATAGAACCGAGATAGGACATATAAAGTTTAAAAACAGCCATTTGAAAGTGGCTGCCAAATGGGCATAGAACCAGTTGTTAATTTCTTTGAATCCCATCACTGATAGGCATGTTTACTTGGGGACTACAGAGGTGCTGGTACTCAGTACCCATGAATACCCCCTCAAAAGACCCCTGGTTCTGAAAGAGTGAAATTTTGAAAGAGTGGATTGTCATAAAATGAACCATCAGAAAGTGGGGGATACCTGGATAGCATGATGTGGTTATACCTAACTGTGATTTTGGTCTTTAGTGATGTTACCCCCCTAAGGGTGGTACCCGGGGTCCAGGACCTCCCCTAGTGATGCTACTGGAATCACACACCCCTTTCCTGAAGCCTGCATGTGCCATGCTGCTTTTCTTTTTGGGTAGGCTGTAGGGACAGCTTGTCCCAGGACTTGCACAAGTGGCAGGCTGGGTCCAGTGAGGTGCAGCACATTGATATGAGAGAGAGAGAGAGAGAGAGAGAGATGGGGGGAGGCTTGGACTGCAGTGACACTGCCTTCCTGGGGCTGGCTGAAGCCTCTCACTGGTGACAGTCCTGGGAACACGTGGCTACGTCATGGCAAAGCCAGTCTCAGTCTCAATGCAAATCTCAACTCCTCCTACTCAACGTTGAATGCCTGTAACTCATATTCCAGGCTCAGGATCAAGATCCAGTGTGTGAGTGTGTGTGTGAGAGAGTGTGAGTGTGTGTGTGTGAGTGAGTGTGTGAGGTGGGGGGAGAGAAGCTATCTTTTGTCCTCTCCCCCCAGAAGAATCAGGCAGCCAGAAAAAGGGACCTCTCTCTCTCTGTGTTGTGTGTATGTTTGCCTGCCTGCCTGCATGAGAAAGGCTCAGCTTTGCTTCCTTGGTGGAGGCTCACAGAGAACTGCAGGTGCCACACAACAACTGCATACATCACTGAGGAGGAGGATGATGATGATGATGATGCTTCGATGGTGAACCCAGCACTTCCAAAGGGGAGCATCTCTGCTTTCTCCATCCACCAGACTTGGCCAAGACTGTGCATTCTCTGCTCTTTCCAGGGGCTGCTGCACCATGGCAGGCTGTTAGTAGGATGCTTCCTACTGCTTTGTTCTGCAGATCCACCCATCCTCCAAGCCATCAACTCATAGGCTATGGTTGCCTTTTTGGGGATCTACCCTGTTTTATGGTGGTCTGGGGTTAGTTTTTGGCCTTAACTGGAAATTTGTTGCCTGGCTTCTGCTTGAAAAGGGGAGGAAAGAACCAAGAGGGGAAAAAAGAAAAAGAGGATCTATGTCTCATTTTTTCCTTCTACAGTTTTGGGTGATCTTAATCCAGCTTCTATCTGGAGGGGGAGGAGGAGAAAGGTTCCCCCTGGCTGGAAAAACGCATCCATTGAGAAGTCTGGAAGAAATTTAACCACGTGAGGGCCAAAAAAGGGGGGACTTCAGGATTTAATCTTGGTTTATTTTTTTTTTCTCTCCACCCCCCTTTTTATTTATTTTTTAAATTTTGATCTATGAACAAACTGGGAGCCCTACTTGAGAAGAAAGTGATTTCAAATTTATGATTATTATTATGCAACAACCACCATCCCAAGGATCTCCTCTTCTTTCTCCGGGTGTATAAGCGCTGGATTGCTTTTCGCCCAAATCAATGAGGTTTCTTTGGAACATTTTCAGCAAAGGATCGCATATGCTGCAGTGTCTTTGTGGCAAGGGTCTCAAGAAAAACAAGAACCCAACTGGTAAGCCCCCCTGTGAATGTATCTATCTATCTATGTATGTGTGTGTGTGTCTGTATGTCTGTTGCTGTAGATCTGCAGTCTGGTGGAGATAAAGGGGGGGATGTACAAACAAGCCCAGGTCCATGGGGAGGAGATCAGCTTCTCTGCGTTGGGTTTGCAGAAACTTGGCTCTTGGTTGGCATTTGCAGCAAGGAGTAGAGATAGAAGCAGAGGGTCTGATCAGCTCCTCCTCCCCCCCCCACTTCACAGTTTCTTTCTCCTCCCCCCATCACCACCACCATAACCACCACTGAGTTTCCAGGAGAGAGATCTCAGGGCCTTGTTGCTGCTGCTCCCTGCAAAACTGCAGCTGGCAGGAGCACCCAGGTCCTGGCAGTGTCCTGTGTGGCACTTTATGCTCCACTCTTAGAGATGCTGCTACTGGATGTTTGCCCAAAGCATGCCAAGCTCCAGCCCTGCAAAGGGGGTACCACATCAACTGTCCTTCCCCCAGCCCTCCATAAGATCTGAGTCCTGCTTGTGCCTGGAAGGGAACTGAAGGCAAGTCCACCTGTCCAAGAGGTGTGCATGATGTGTGCGCATACATTGTGCCTTGTTGCAGGGACGCTGAGTTGGAGTGTGTTCCCTCCCTCCCAACAGGGTGACCAGATGTCATAAATGGAAAAGAGGACAAGGCCCCCTCTCCAAATGTAGGACACTCAAGAAAAAATGTAGGACAAAATAAAATAAAAGCTAAAAACACTCATATATTCCTTTCGCGTGGTTAATTTAAACACTATTTAAACATTTAATTAAAACAGTTACATATAATTGATTAATGACAAGAAGGCTACAGGCTGCCTGCTCACAAGGAATAGGAGGAGAATGATTTTTCTCAGGCTAAAAAAGAGGATGTGTCCTGGAAAAAGGGGACATGTGGTCACCCTTTCCCCCGCTCATTGTGAGGCCCTTGTGCTTCCAGGCAAGTCAGGCTTCAGCAGGGAAACTTGCAGCAGCCCATTACATAAGGAAATGCAGGTGCTTTGGATGGCTCCAACCCTTAGGGAACACTTCCTCCTCAAGCCCCCCCTTTGCCTTGGATAGAGAGTTGGTGAGCTTCACAGTGTTGCCCTTCCTCGAGCACTTTGGAGGGCTAAAGTCTCCTGGCTGGGAAGGTGCGTAGCCAGCAGGAGAAGGGAGCCTGTCTGAATGTCTGGATATGGCACTGTCTGCCTGCCTGCCCTGCAGTGGCAGCTTCCAAGCAGGAGGCTCCTGACGCTGGCACTGCAGTGTAGTAGATCATAGGCTTCAGCTGACACCCCAACATCAACAAGCTACAGGAGGGGGTTGGCAGCTGCAGGCACTTCCCCCTGGCTGGGGGGTAGCCCTACACCCTTCTCCTCTTCTTAGGCTCCAGAGCAAGCAACCACCTTGGGATGCAACTAGAGTGAGAGAGCAGGGTGTCCATATATCCTCTTTTTTGAGGATATGTCTTTTTTTGCCTGGAAAAATGTTTCATTGTCCTCCTTTTCCTTGTTAGCAGGCAGAGTGTAAACTTCTTGTCATTAATAAATTACAGATGCAATCCTAACCAATTTAGGCCAGCATAACACCTGTCTCCCTGTTCTTGTGGTGGTGTGGAGAGGCCGGCGCATGTCTATGCATTGGCCTAACCCCCCCCCCCCCCCAATGCTTAGGAGTGGTGCAAAAACACCTCATGGCACTTTTGTGATACCCAGGCTAGCACTGGACTTTTGTCAGGACTTATGCTGGCCTAACTAGGGGTTAGGATTGCAGCCCAGATGTAATAGTTTGAAATTTAATATGTAGTATAGGATTTTAATTAACCACCTGAAAGCAATATATGAGTGTTTTTAGCTTTTATTCTGTCATGTCCTACATTTTTCTTCGGTGTCCTATATTTTGGGGGGGGGGGCTAGTCCTCTTTTGCTTTTCCAAAATATGGTCACCCTGAGAGAGAGAGAGAGAGAGAGAGAGGGAGAGCTAGCTAGCTTTGCCTCCCTCAACTCTGGTTCCCTCAGCTTGCCTGATGGTGCTGCAGCAAACCAGAGCTCCTTCCCAGAATACCAAAGAGCCATGAGTGCCCCAGAGCTTCCAGCTCCACTAGGCAGGCAGGCAGCCTCTCCAGAAGATGGGAAAAGGTCTTCAATGAGGCCAGACTGCTGGCGTTGAGCTTTCCAGCAGGCACCCTTTACTCCCATTCACTGCAGTGAGGCCACTTTCCCTGGGCGACTTTGCAAGGGTGCAGCAGCAGCTCTCCCTCCCCACAGCAATCCACAGCAAAGGCAGCTCCTTTGCCTCAGTATCCCATGTGGTGCTCTTGCCACTAAAGTCCCAGAGAGGTTCTTCCAAGGCAGGGTGAAGCTGACCCAAAGAGCTCCCTTTGGCAAAATGTTGCCAACTGGAGAGGCCCAGAGAAGCAGGGAGAGGAACTTCATGTTCCAGCCAAAGAAAGGCTCAAACCAGAACAGGGGCCAAATGCGCACAACCCTTTCTCACAACTTGACCCTGTCAAGCACAACTTGGTCCCTGTCAAGCACAACTTATTCATGGGCACAAGCCTAAGCATGTCGACTCATGAGTAAGTCTATCCAGGAAAGTGTGAATAGGACCTTATGGCAGCAATCCTAATTTCCAGTTAGGTCAGCCTAAGCCCTGGCATAAGTCCTGTTGTGAAGCTGTAAGCACTTCTGCCTCACGCCTGAGGGGTTAGGTCAGTGCATAGGCATATGTGCCATCCTCACATCCCTTTGGGAAGATATGCCATGATTTATGATATGCAATGAGTTATGCCAGCCTAAATTGGTTAGGATTTCACCCTATGACTCTTTTTCTCTCTCCAAAGCTCCTTCACAGAAGCTCCTTTGGTCTGACTCTTTCCTAAGTCTGTGGTGCCAGACTTTGGGCTGACACCCTAGCCTTGGGCTGCAGATTTAGGCTGCTTGGTTTCAGTGGCAGTGCACAGGTTACTCACCCCACCCCACAACTTCCCTTCCTATGGTTTGCTAATAAGAAGCACTTAGAATCGTTCAGGATTCTTGCACTACAAGCAATCAAACTTGAAGGTCTTAGGTTTCCTGTCCCTCCGAAAAAGTACAGTACAGTAGTTCTAGTCCTGGTGCAATAAGACATAATATACCAAATGTAACATGTGAGAGAGGGTTGTGGGGGAAGTCTTGGTTGGGCTGTGAATTTTAAGTCGCCAAGGAACATCAGGTGCTATGTGTATCTTTCAAAATGACTATTCTAGCAGTGCGTTAAGGGTCCTGGACAGATTTTGATGTGTATGATTTCAGGCTTTTTGCTTTCTAAAAGTTGTGGAGCTTCTTACAGTTCTCTCCTTTTCAGTCTATGGCCTTTTGTTGTGGTAATGTGGTTTCTTTCCCCTACTTTCACCTTCAGCTTTGCTATATAGGTTCTGTATAGCCTTTAATATAGTCCCCTGGAAGTCTGCAGTTCTGAGACACACAGCTGCTGTAAAATTAAGCCGTCAATTAATGTGAAATAAGTATAGGCAAACCCTTGTAAACTTTAAAACAGCCCAGAGGAATAGTCTGAATACAGTCTAGCATGCTATGTTTGTTATGACTCAGAGGAGGAGAAATAGGTTATAATTTTAAAGTGGATAAGTCTTGGCAATACATGTGGTAGCTATAGAAATAGTTTTATTTGACAGTAGTTGTGCTGCAGGAGGTCAGAGACTGATCCATGTTTGGATGTATTTTAGTGTGACAAGGTTTGAGCATTTTGGTATCGCATGAGAAAAGCAAATGGTACAGAAGTTGTTATATTTGACCTCTGAGAGTAAAACTCAGCTGTTTTTTCTGGGGGTTCCACAATCTGGATTTCATCTACGTTGCTAATGAGTAAATTGTACTTAAGACAAAAGTATCAAATAATGTCTTTCACTCACTTTTGTTTTGCTGCATTCTTAGAAGGATCTTGTACAAACTCCAACATAGCAAGAAGCCAAAATGAAAATATGCTTTTGACATTGCATGATAATAGACTTTTTTTTTGAGATACAAATAAGTTAAAGTGGTAATATCTTGATTCAGATTTGATGATGTAAGTTGAGAGAATGTACAGCCAGATCATTTTCTTTCTATACTTCAACATTTAATAGTTGTTATATCCAGTAATAATATGCTCTGAAGCCATTATTTGCCTTTCTGTCATTGACCCTGTCTTTAGTATCTATATTTTTCTCATTTCAGTGTTGTATGAAACACATTGTCTTCCCAGGGCCAAGTAAAATCTTTTTGTTTTGTTTTTTGTTTCTAAGCCTGTGGTACAGCATTCAGAATGTATTGTCTTTGACTAGAAAAATGAATAGTCATAGTGATGGGTGGAATATTCGTCATCCTCCGAATGATGTGCTGGTTTTAAATGTGATTGAAAATGTGTCCAAAAGCAATGTTGAATGTGCCTGGATTTGCCAACTGCTGTGTTACCTCTGTTATGACCATTGTATGTGGACGTTTCCCCAACTTTTTGCTAATAAGAATAAGAATAATGCCATCTTCTCCTTCCATCTGTTTTTCCTTACCTTGTTGCCTTGTCTTGTTTACTATTTGATGTTGTTTAATTTTTAACATCCATTAAAAAAAATCTGACAAAAAACTGAGACATGGCATTAATTTAATTTTAGAAGGGGAGAGAATAATGGTATGTTTTGTGTCTAAAATAGCAATTGAAATTTTTGGCTTGTCTCTCAAATATGAATGGTTAAATCTATTTTTGATTTTCAAGTTGTGGCTCATGGGGAAAAAGTCACTTTGGTTTCTGTTTAACTTATTTATATTTTTTTCAAGCAAAAAAAATGTGAAACTTTTTTTCTTTGGAAATTTTTAAGTGACCCAAATAAGTTGGAGTGCCAAGGTTTATATATTATGTTGTCATTACAGTTTTGCTTTGATGCCTATGTTTTTTCTAATACATAATGCTTGTTTTTTTTTTAAATCCTGAGATTTTGCAGAGTTCTGAGAAGGGTGTGGGGGGTGATCCATCATTCTAACTTCTATGGGGGCTGAGAAGCTGTATTGTTAAGAGAGGCGATGTACTTTGATCCTCTTCCAGTATCACACTGTTTGATGGAGCACAGCTCTCAGATCAGATGTGGTGTCACATGATTTAAGATTTGCATCCCAGGGACACCTATAAATATTGTCATAGCAGATAATTTCTTGATTTAAGTGTGCTGTAAGTATGTAAGTAAATCTTGTTTACATAGCGTTCTGAGTGAAAGAACAAAAGAGACAAAGCCCTGTAGGTTAACTATTATGAAATTCAGATAAGTTCAGCTACTAATCTGCAAACAGTAGGGAAACGTGGTTTTGACCAGTAAACATTACTATGGCTGTGGAAAGTGTTTTCCAAGAATATGGACTCCTGGACTTGGAATGAAAAGAAATATGAAATACCGGCAGAACAGAAAGCTGCCAGCATGGGGCTGGCTGTAGTGCTTGTACAAGTTCCTCATTTTCCTTTTTAGTGGACTCCTCCTCTAAGCTTGTAAGAGGGACATTCTCCTACTGTAGTCACTACAAAACAGTTTCCCAAGTGCTCATAACAATCTCCAAATTTATTGGGGTTTAAGGAGACACAATGGGGTAAGAGGGACCCAAGGCCAGTGATAGTAAAACACATGGTTGTGCCTCATATGCTTCTTTCTTTATTCAATAAATATCAGTGAGTTTGAGCTTTCATGGTGTGGGGCAAAGGGTTTAGTACTTTGCCCCTGATCTGTTTCCTAATCTTGACTAGAGCATCTCTGTGATGCTCTTTGCCCTGGGAGAAAAAGTATAGTTTAGTATAGTTTCACTGTCCCTGAGAGTTGAAGGACTCAAGCCTAACCAATTTTCCAGGTTGGAGTAAGGCAATGCAACTTACATTATCATGGGGTAAGGCAAGGCAACTTACATTATCTTATTTAGAGGAGGCTTCCATGGCTGTCCGTCAGGAAGCAGCACATGCCCCACTGGCACAGCTATGCCAGGACTGGAAAGTTGGTTAGGATTGTGCCTGAAGTCTCTTGGCTTCTGTTCTTGCTTCATGCTCCCTTGTATTCTTTGTTTCTGTTTGCACAGGGATCGTCTCCTCATACTCTGAAAATATGAAAATAAGATAAAATAACCTTTATTGTCACTTTACTGTGCACACACAGGTACACGCCCACTGGTACACACCAAATGATATTACTTTGCTTGTTCACAGGAGTAAACTCATACAAGCAGGAGCAACCTAGGCAGTTCAGGGGAGGCATGTTGAGGGCATGTTTAGCATTGCTTAGGGCAGAGCAGTTACTCTGTATCCAGAGCCTGTTTCCAGGGCAGAAATACCCTCTTCCAGCTCCTCAGAGTTATACCACCTCAGGAGCAGGTATAGTAATGAGTAGACCCATGGGGTCCATGATAAGTCCTGAGTAAGAATGGCAGTGTTCACAAAAAAATCTGAGTTCTTGGCCAGCCTAGCTGCAACCCCTGCCTCTCAACTTCAGGATATGGAACAACTGCAGCAGCCCACTAACCTGGGGATACAGCAGGCCACTCCAAGCATCAACCCTCCATTTGAGGTCTTTCTATACGACATTCTCTTGTGCTGCTTTCTATATGGCATTCTCATGTTTCTGGTTGTCAGGATCTTCTGGGCTGCCTTATAAGGAAAGCAAGGAAAGCAGTCTCCTCGGGAGCAAGCCCTCCCCAGGTGTCACTGACTTGGTGCCTACTGAGCATGCTCTGGAGCAGCTAGGGCAGCCCAGGCTTCCCGACTCTCTGGATGCAGCATAACTCTCTGCTCTGGATACAGAATAGTTGGGGCAGCCCAGTTAGGGCACTCCTCACTGCCCTCTCTCTGGATTGCTCTGCATGTTTACTCAGAAGTAAGCCCTACTGTGCTCAATGTTCTGCAAAGGATGCTCCGGAGCCTCCTCCCCGAGGGTAACAAAGAGAACTGGTGATTAAGGGGATGAGTAGCATCTTGATAAATACTGTGAAGCCTACTCAACCATCATTTTTGTGCAATATCCTAGATGGAAGGGAGTGGACTATCAATGAACTTTTCCATCTTCTTCACCACTCTCCACACTGCTTTCCAATCAGAAACAGTAATACTTCAAGATGTAACTGAAAATAACAATGTAGTCAGGAATGCTCTGTCTCCTCCCCATGATTTTGACCCTTGGCTACACAGTACAACCAAAAGTACAATGATATGGGGGTATGAAAGCTAATTTCCTACTTCTTTTTGGTTTAAGTTGCATTGTTTGGCCCTACCCCGCCTCCCGATTATAAGTCAACATTGGTACGAACAGTGCTTTTTTTTCTAAAAGTAAAGGTAGGGGTACTCACCATGAGGATATTATTTGTAATCATAGGCATGTCTGCTGGGGGCCAAAGAGGTGCTGATACTCACGACAGAAGTGTCTGTATTCAGTACTGGCAAGTATCCCCTCAAAAGACACCTGGGTACAAATATGTGTACTACCTCTTGTCTTGTTCTCCCAGTTATCCTGTGAGTTAGATTACCATTACCATCCTGAAAACCAATTTACTTCAGTTTTAAGTTCTCTAGCCAACAGTATGGGAACAGTTGATAGTATGGGAATGGTTGATATGTGTTATCAGTAATTATAAAACACTGGATCAATAGCAAGTTCTGAGTTGGCCAGTTACTATTCATGACTGAAATCTTGTTCAATAATATGGGCAGCAATAAATGGCTGAAGACATGGTTTTCCTTGTGTTTCTGTGCTCTGTCATGAAGTGGGGCACTCCCAGAGATATGCAAGTGGCGGGACTCTCAGGCAGCAATCCCATCCACACTTTCCTGGGAATAAGTCCCATTGACTCTAACAGGATTTACTTCTGAGTAGACCTGCATGAGGCACAATCCTAAACAATTTTCCAGCACTGGCATAAACCTGCCAGTGGGGCTTGAGCCTCATCCTCTTCAAGGTAAGGCAATGTTTGTTTCCTTACCTCAGTGTTGCGTTGCTTTGAAATCGGTGTAAGAAAATGGTTAGGATTGTGCCTTCACAGTCCAATCCTAAACAACTTTCTAGTAGTACAGCTGTATTAATGGGACATGTAGTCTATGGGGGACAGCTGCAGAGATCTCAAATTAAGGAATTTTTTCCCCTTCCATTCCATTCAACAGCATTAGAAAGTTGGCTGGGATTAAGCAGATAGTTTTTCAAAATAATCAAGTGTCCTTATCACAAAACATTCATAATAATCTTAGGATAACCTAGTTTTGTATTTTGGCAGAAATTTGCAAAGACTTTTAAATAAATATATTCTGTTTTGCATTTTTTCTGTCCCACTCATATAAGATATGGTTTCATCACGTCAGAGCTTATGATAATGTGCAGTGCACAACTTTGTTGAATGAATGTGGTGAACTAATGTGTAATGCTACAATGGTGTTTGAGCCTATGGCTGCAATCTTTACCTCGGGCCAGCCTAAGCCCCAGCATAAGTCCTGTGCTGACCTGGGGGTGTCACAAAAGTGCCATAAGGCACTTCTGCCGCATCCCTGGAGGGGTTAGGTCAGTGCACAGGCATACGCCAGCCTCCCCAAATGACCACTGGACAATATGACAGGTGAGTTAGGCCGGCCTAAATTTGTTAGGATTGTGCCCATGCTGCTTTACTGTGCAGGCAATGGTTTTACCCAGGAGTGGCGAAACAGTATCATGCACAGTTGCGATTTAAAGAGCTAGCCACACAAATGGGTGGAATGCAGAAATGATAGGAGCAGAACTGGAGATATTGTCCTTATGTGCCATCCACCAGGGATTTTAGGCCAGCTGCACTGACATAAAACTTTGTGCCAGATGTATTACAGTATGCTTTTAGAACAGAATTGAAACTGACAGGAATCATAGCAGGATGGAGGACTAAATCCTCAACTTGCCTTGCATATGATGCTGCCATTGGGACTACACTTCACTGGAAGCAATCTGTATGTACCTCCTGGCTTTTTGTTTCTAAGCTTCCATTTTCTCTCCCTCTTTGGAGACTGTTATAACTAGTATTTCGGTCTTTACTTTACACAAATGTTCAGACTTCAGGAGCATAAAGAACATACTTCAAGAACAGCATAAATGCTCAGTACATTTGGTTTTTCCCATTGCTGCCTCATTGCAATAGAGAAAGTAGCACTTGGCAAAAATCTGCCTTTTTGTGGATTGTATAGTGGAAGAGGTTAGTGCAAAACATTTCATGTTTCCACTCAAAGTTGTATTTGCATGTAAGTTTACAAATTGTCGAAGTGGCGCTTTGTCCAATGGCCCACGTGGCAAGCATTGCTGAGATCAGTTGAATTACTCATATGTAAATTTGCATAGCTACATCTTTTTTGTAAATGACCCATCAGACTTGCAACTTAATTGTATTCTCCACTATGGTATAGAATACAGCTGTGGCAACAAAGGCTGTGCTGCATGTTGTGTTGGTGGGGTGTGCAATCAGTCTGCCTGAGTTATGTCAAACAATAAATGGTATATTTAACCCCTTCCCATAATTACCTAATACCTATAGGTTCAAGAAAGGGGGACAGGATCCTTGTGCAAGTTGCTGCTACTCAGATCTACCCTCTTCCTGCTCTTGCCTTTCCATTTCCCCACCCTGAAACTCTCCCTGCTCTTGCCCTCTTCACCCGTGTCATGCCTCCAGTGCCAACTCAGTGGTGGTAGTGGAGGCCTCTGTAGCCTCTGCAATGGGAGCTGTGTGCCTCATTTGTGGCAGTGTGTGACAGTGGTCTGGCTTTCACGCTGCCAGAAAGTTCTGGTAGTGCGAGTTCTACCAGTGCAAGGTGACCACAGCATTGGTTTTTTAGATGTTCAAACACATCATTCTAAAGCATTAGTGATGGCCTTTTCACATGTGTTGTTAATGGCATTGTGGTCAACCTTCTTCAGATGTAAGTACAACTCCATGTCTCAGTTTATTTTATCTCCACAGAGATCTGGGACAAATGAAAGAAACTGTTTTTCTCCAACTGGTTCTGTTAATATTGCTATGGCCAATTCATACAAGTCAAAGTATTTTTGGAAACAAATTGTGATGAATATCCCAAAATTGATGTGTCCTTCAATCTTAAGACTCAGCTATGCACATTTGCCCAGGAATAGTTCCAGAGAATAGTTCGCCCTTCCTGCTGTGTTTGGGCTGGGGCTGCAATCCTAAACACACTTCCCTGGGAGTTGGCCCCTTTGAATACAATGGGACTTACTTCTTAGTCCTTGGATTGCTTAGGATTGCACTGTGCATACATCTACAGAGCTCCTCCAGAGGCTTAACCACTTCGTTATCCTGCATTGGCAGTTTGGATATCAGAAGTGAAATATTTTGAGTCTGTCTAATGCTCGACATCCATGCTGTTATAGGTCCAGGAAATTTCCTGATCTCAGGCAGCATACATTTCCATCTCCCAAAGAAGATATGACGGATGGATGATTTTATTTCACATCAGAGTCGGGAATGATCCTAGAATATGTAAGCAAATATATGATGAGTCGCAGGCTTGTCTGTCACGAAATTAATAGATGCACAGCATTGGCAAGCCCCTCCCAGGCCTCAAATGGGAACTGACCTATTTTTGTGTATCTCACCTAGTCGAGCACTTGCCCTCCTTGGAATGCATTTTCCAAATTTATATGAATTAATTTTTTTCCATGATCCGATGGGTGCATCGCTCTTCTTAATGGAAGAATTTCTTTCCAGCTCACGCTTTGTTTGACACGTCTGCTTTGGCCCAGCTCTGTTCAGGTTGATTTGAGTACTTAAGAAGGTGATTGGCAGTCGGGGACATAAATAACAGGAATATTTAATTATGATATTTAAATTTTGTTTTGTTGAAAATGTTGATGTTTGCATGAAAGTATTTGTTTAATGGCTAAATGGACTGTTAATTTGAAGTTGAGAGAAAGAATATGCTAGGAAGGTGGTCCAATTTTGGACAGACAGGGGACCACATGACCCTTGCCTGACCAGTGGTTGGGCTGACATAGACTGGCCCAGAAGTAAATGGCAGTGATGTAATGATGTAACTGACAATGAACACCGGTGACCACCAGTAACACCAAAGTTCTGAGCTGCAGAAGTCTCTTTGGGCTTCACACCACTGCTATAGGCCCAAGGAGACCCACTGGTGGTGAGTGGTCTACAGATAGTAGAGTTAAGGAAACAATATTTTTCCTTAACTCTTATATTTTGTCTGGTCTTTCCACCACACCAGTGGATGCAATGTGCTCTCTGGCAGTGCAACTGCATCGCATGTGGTGATCTAGGATTGGGCAGGATTGGGAACTCGAGTCTGGGACTCAAATATGAGTCATGAAAATAGATGTTTTTTGGTGACTCAGTGACTCATGAGTCGTGTGTGTGGAAGACTCTGAAGAACACTTGAGTCAAGGGCTCCCGGACTAGGCACTGCCCCCTCCAATGAATGCAGAGTTGAGTCTTCTTGTGTGTAGGTGTGCTTGCTTACTGTTTCTGGTGCATGAAAAATTTTGTGCGAGCAGCAGAGAGTTTCCAACCAGGAGGCATGGAAGGATGACTGTCTTCCTTTTGCAATGAATGTGGCGAGGCAGGCTCTTTTTTGCCCATCTCTGAAAGAAAGGATGGAACTGATGATTCTTTGAGGAAGGGTTGTGTTTTAATATTTTCTTTGGCTAAGGGAAGGCAAAGGCAGAACCATGAGGATGCTCATGCCTTACTATTAGTTGGAGGGAGAGAAAGGAGGCAAAGAAGCTGGATACTTGGTCCTGTTGGGGCAGGGTGACCAGATGGCCAAACTCCAAAAAGAGGACAAGGACCCCCAAAATTCCTGACATCCAAGCAAAATTCCTGACATGTTAAAAACCTGTAGGACACCTACATTTCTACGTTCCTACATTCCTTTTGTCATAGATTTAATCATATCCATGTTGGGGTTTTCACCTGCTTCTCCATAAAGTGCTCTGTATTGTTGGCTTGTAATGACTATGGGAATTTCTAGTTACATCAAGGTAGCAGGATTTGTTTGATTACTAATATATTTGGGAAGTATGTCCACGATGACCATATCACAAACACAAAAGCAGATAAGGCCTCCCAAAATGTGGGGCACTCAAAAAAATGTAGGGCATGACAAAAGAAAATCTAAATGCACTCATATAAATTGTTTTCATATGGTTAATTTAAACACTATATTGCTTATTAAAACATTTTTAATTACAAGTAGGCTCCTTGCTGCCTGCCCACAAGGAAAAGGTGGACATGAGGCTAAAAGATTTTTTCTAGGACATGAGGCTAAAAAAGAGGACATGTCATGGAAAAAGAGAACAGATGGTCACCCTCTGTCAAACAAGTGAGTAAAATTAACAGAAATGTGAGGTACATCAAAAATATTGGAATTGTTTATGCTGGTTTATCAAGGAAAATTCAAACCAAGGTAAAGATTTGGAATGACCATAAAGAAAAGAATATAGTATATTAAAATTGGATTATTAATCCCAAGCTAACTGGGTACCCCAAGCTAACTGGGCAAGAGGCACTCTTTCAAATGGGTATTCTTCTTATATTTAGGAGGGGGAGAGTAACTGGCCCTCCCCACCCCAGCAACGTCTGTTCAAGTGTCTTCTGCTGGTGTTCTTTTGCATTTTAGATTGTGAGCCCTTTTGGGACAGGGACCCATTAGCTATTAATTAGCTATTATTTTTTTCATTTTCTTTGTAAACTGCTTTGTGAACTTTTTAGGTGAAAAGCGGTATATAAGTACTGTAGATAGATCATAGGGTGCAATCCTAACCACTTTAGGCTGGCACAACTCACCTATTTCCCTGTTCTTGCAGTGGTGTGGAGGGGCCTGTGCACTGGCCAATTATGTTCCTATTATGTCACTTTTGCCACACCCTCATAGTGTCGGGACTTGTGCCAGCCTAAGCAAACGTTAGGATTGCACAGACATTTTCCTTAGATACATATAATCAGCTCTGTGGCAGAAGGACATTGTAGACACAATGTAGCCATTTTTAAGTCACACAGATAGCAATGGGAGAGTTAAGCATGTTCTCAGCTTCCATTGCTGAAACCGATGGTTCAGCTTCAACTGGATTGCTCCCACCATATTAAAGACTAGTCTTTGGAGGACATGGGATGAACTTGGAATCTCTGCAAAATGTTGAGGCATCAGTGAATAAGATACCTTCCTATAAAGATTTTGCTATATGACATCTACCAGCTATTGTTCCTGATGTTTAGACGTAAGTAGGAAGAAGGGAATCTTTTAAACGTATATAAAAGACTGTGCATTTATTGCCCCATACATGCAAGGCAGGGTGACCATACAAAATGAAGGTCAGAGTGCCTCTACTTTGAAGCATTGCATAGAAGAGGGAATTGAGGCCGGTGCTCCTTTTTAAATTCTTCTATGATGAGCTAAACCTGCCTAAATTCCTTCTTCTATGCAATGATTAAAGGTACAGGCACTCTGTCCTCCATTCTGTATGATCACCATGATGCAAGGTCAATTCATAGGACTCTCAGATATTCTTTACTTTGCTTTGGCTAGTTTAAAACAGTGTTTCTCACTGTTCTTCACTGTAACACCTCACACAAACCACCTATTCATTGCTAGAAATAACTGGTAATAACAGCGTCAACAGTTATTTCTGGTTTGGGAGACTTCATGCGACACAGTCAACACCAGAAAGAGGCTTAGGGTACACACAAGGGCTTTTCTGATGCATGCTTTGGAGCTCTGCCTGCCAAGCTGAGCCTCCTACTGTTGTTTGCTGTGTCGCCTGGTCTCACTGCTGGGCTGTGGGTGTCTAGAGGTCTCACAGGTACCACCAGACCTTAATTCAACTACCTCTCATGGTACCTGTACAACTGGTTAAGAAACATTGGCCTAAATGTCAAGAATGAGCAACTGTACATATATATTTTAAATTATTCATTTCAAATTATTCATTTCTGCTGATATCAATAAAATCAGTAATATTTTTGCAAAGCTCTTTATTTTTCCGAGATTGACATGATAAGTACATAAACCAGAACTGATTCACTGCCACATTGTACAGGTGATTAGCATCACATAAAAAGTCCAACTGAAAAGCGTGACATCCATTCTTGGTTTAAAATTATGTGCAAGCTCTTGTGTTTCTCTGCAATTAAATTTCCAGTAATATCATTACAAAAACTGAAGCAACAACAGTAAAAAGAGCCTGCTTATCATAGCAGGCTGATGGTGAGATCACATGCGGGTGTGAGGAATGACAAAATGAGTTGAAAATGAATATTGTCCTTCGTGAACATGCAGTATAAGGAAGTGTTTAGGTATTGGCCATTATACAATACAGATGGAGATATGTTTTTAAGCCCACTGATGGAAAGAAACCTAGGTGAGTTTACCTGTATTTTTGTCAGGCCTAGGCCAAGTTGTAAGACAGGCTGCAATGAGGGTGGCTTTTAGTGGTGGGAATCAAATAAATTAACAACAGGTTGTATTTCCTAATAACCTAAAATAACAACAGGTTCTATGTCCCATTAGTTACCGGTTCTCAGAACCAGGCGCTCATTAGCTCATTATCAACCTGTGAGAACCCCCTCAAGCCCACCACTCATGGCCTTGTATGAACGAGGAGCAGAAGGCCAGAGGAAGGAAGTATCATTGAAACAGGCCTGGTGGTTGGATATTGAGGAAAGGAAATCTACATAGCTTCTTAATGTGACATGTTTATCAGACTGATGGCCTTACCTGGATGGAGAGGCCTTATAGAGCTTGATGCATCCTTATTAAGCTAATGGGTAGCTCATAATACCCTGACCAGCACCAAAGCTTGAAAGGCTTTAAAGTGGGGGTTGGGACCCCCTTGGGGGTTACAATCTTTGGTTGGGGGTGGGTCATGAAAGGATGGGATTTACCATTTTGGAATTTAGCTAGCACTGGGCTTTCCTGGGAGTAAGTCTCATTGAACATAATAGGACTTACTTTCAAGTAGATATGGATCTGGCATCACAGTGATGTCACATCCCAGTAAATTTGATAGTGGGTGCTGGACATATTTTTAAGTTTGAAAGGGGGTCCTGGGCTGAAATGCCCAAATACCATTTCTCTATGAAATGTTACCACTCAATTCTCATTAAATCCTTCCCCAGCAACCATATCAGTGGAGTTAGGGTTGGCATAGGTCGCCTAAAACTAGGACTGCCCTGTGTTTGGGAACTGCACTCACCTACTGGCAAATTTGAGAGGGGATCCTGTCCCAGTTTTGTGGAACAGAATTATGGCAACCCTAAGTGGAGTATGTATTGCGTCCTGCAGGGAAGCAGGATGAGACCTCACTGGAACAACTTGAGGGAGTAGATCTTAGTTTTAAACATGTCACATGAAAATAATTTAAAAGTATTTACGTAATTTCTGTTGGATTGTGGCTGCAATCAAAAAGTGCACTTGGGCTGCTCTATCTAACACTGGGGTGGCCCAAGTCCAAGGTGGGGCAGCCCAGTTATGCTAGAGAAGGCTTGGGGCAGCCAAAGGCAACATAGGCTACCCCAAGATAGATGGACCTGGGCTGCCCTAACTGGGGCAGCCTATGCAGTTCAGGAGAGGCATGTTGAGGTCATGTTCAGCATTGCCTGGAACGGAGCAGTTATGCTAGATCCAGAGCCTGTTTCCCACGCAGAATCTTCTTCCAGCTCTTCGGAGTTATATCTCCTCAGGAGCAGGTATAGAAATAAGTAGAGCCATATAGGTCCATGACAAAGCAGAGTACAAATGGCAGTGTTGACCAAAAATATGAGTTTTTGGCCAGGCTATCTGCAACCCCTTCCTCTCATCCTCAGGATATGGCACAACTATGTAAGCCTACTAACCTGGGGATACAGCAGGCCACTCCAAGCATCCACTCTCCATGAGAGGTCTTGCTATACTGCATTCTTATGCTGCAGCAGTTACTGGTTGTCAGGAACTTCTGTGCTTCCTTATAAGGCAGGCACTACAGTGTTCCTTGTTCAGTGTGATCTGAGGAGGGGTCTCCTTGGGAGCAAGCCTTCCTCAGGTGTCACTGACTTGGTGCCTACTGAGTATGCTCTGGAGCAGGTAGGGCAGCCCAGACTTCCTGACTCCCTGGATGCAGCATAATGTTCTGCTCTGGATTCAGAATGGTTGGGGCAGCCCAGCTAGGGCACTCCTCACTGCCCTAACTTTGGATTGCACTGCCCATCTTATATTTGGTATTATTTCGATCATTTACATAAAAGCATACAAATATATGGAAAGCCCTCCTGAATCAGGCTAGTCAATGTCCATCTAGTCCAATAGATGCCAATGGGTGGCTCCCCATTAAGAGAGAGAAGCATATTTTTCTCCCTTATTGGTCCAGTGCAGCTGTTCTTCAGAGGCATACCACTGCTGAATGTGGAGCTAGTGTGTAGTCGTCATGAGTAGTAATACAGTAGTTGGAAATGACTGTCTACAACATTTGTTGTAGACAAATGCATATGAGCAGTAGCCTTATGACAATTAGTTGGTGTAATAGTTTGTGAAGTTAAATAGGCCCCACCTGACAATAAAGTAGATCCAATTTCAACATTGTTGGAATTTCTTGTGTTGTTTTTGATGAAGGCATAGGTGCAATACTTGGCTGTAAGAAGCTTTGTTTTGAAGAGATTCTAGGAAAATGGATTGTGAAACATTTCAGTGCAAAGGCATTTTTCATTTTTATGAACATCCAACCTCTACGTTGGAACTCAAGGCAGCATTTGTAGGATTCCCAGTTAGTCTTCAGACCAGGTACCTTTGTATCTGTTAAGATTGTTTTATTGTGTGCCTTGTTTGATTGCGTGTCTTCAGGCCATGCCCTAGGACTAGCAAGCATTCATAATAATTTCAAGTGTCAGTATCTTTAATCTTTTTCACTATAAAAGATATGTTGTCACTGAAATTACTACACCAGTGTTTCTCACCATTTATCCTCCATCTCTTTGATGTACCACTGGAAGTAACTGGTCATTATATCGCTGCCAGTTATTTCTGGTTTGGAGTTAAGATGGGACTTCTTAAACACCACTAAGAGACTCAGGGTAGACTGGAGGCATAGAGAAGCCTCCTACTGCTGTTTGTTGTGTTGTATTCCTGGTCTCACTACCAGGAAACACATGCCCAGAGGTTCCACTAATACCACCAGCTACCACCTCAAGTATCACTAGTGGAACCCTTACCATTGGTTGAGAAACACTACACTATACAATTAAAGAGTTTGGCAGGCCAGTCACAGTAATATAGAATTATTGTGGGTGGCGCAGGTGGTTAAGACACTGCGCCTGTTAACCAGCAGGCCAGGGTTCGAGACCCGAGTCAGCCCCACAAGACAGGGTGAGCTCCTGTCCTTAGCCCAGCTCTGCAACGCAGCTGGATCCAATCATATTGGCTCTGCCTTTCCATTGGACTAATCCAGTGGCGTGGAGAGGGGGGATTTGCTGCTTGGGTAACAGCCTATCCTCCATAACAATCCAACCCAGGCTTTCATGCTTCGCATGCAGCGTATGCAGGGCCGGGCACGATACCATAGTCTTTCAAGACTGACGGAGGCCTGCTTTGTTAATGTTTGTTAGCCACCTTGAGTCGGCTTGGCTTTGCCGAGAAAGGCGGGATACAAATCCAGCAAACAAACAAACAAACAAACAAACAAACAAACAAACAAACAAATAAATAAATAGCAGGCCTCCGCCAGTCTGGGAAGACTATGGTATTGTGCTCAGCACTGCATACGCTGCATGCGAAGCACAAAAGCCTGGGTTAGATTGTTATGGAGGATAGGCTGTTACCCAAGCAGCAAATCCCCCCTCTCCACGCCACTGAATGAGTCCAATGGAAAGGCAGAACTGATACGATTGGATCCAGCTGGCATCGCAGAGCTGGGCTAAGGACAGGAGCTCACCCTGTCTTGTGGGGCCGACCCGGGTCTCGAACCCTGGCCTGCTGGTTAACAGGCACAGTGTCTTAGCCACTTGCACCACCCACAGCCATCCAAATAAATAAATAAATACATACATACATACATACATACATACATACATACATACATACATACATACATACTCACTCTTTGGGATGTCTCTATTTTAGGAAGCCTATTCTATTGCCAGGGGTAGAGTGGAATTGGGGCTGAATTTGGCATAATAATTGTACAATATCACACGTAATTTTGCTGAAGAGATGTGTTTGAAAAGCATAATGTGGAACACCTGCCAAACACATGTTTAGTAATTGTAGCAAAATAGCCATGCAAACTTCACATATGGAGAGATTCAAGGATGCAAATGTATTTCAGATGCCCACGGAGGAAAAAAAACAAATGTGCTTACTCAGCCTTATGATGCAATGACTGTTAGTAAGTCAACTGGAGCTGACCTAGGCAAAGCATTGAGGATGATAGCTGGTTCTGCAATCGAAATAGAAAGGAGTGCTTTAAAGACGTTCTCTTATGTCTTCTCATGGTCCACTTCTGAGAATTGCAAAAACATTACCCAATGCAATTATGTACCAAATTCCCTTTTGTCTTTGTGTTCCCCTTTGCATTTGCTCTTCAGTGACTTGCATTGTCTGGTTACAGAGCCTTCTGCCTTGTACAAAGGAAATAAACTAATCAGTTTTATTGTGTTCCTGGAAATTCAGGCTTTTTCATCCCCTTGCTATATATCACAATTCCTCAGTGTCTAGGTTACAAATGCCACAGGGGAGACTTTCTCGTTCTGCTTTTGTGCTAATGGAATTTAGCAAATTTGTTTCCTTATACAGTGTTAAATTGCATCTTCCCCTTCTGTACAGCCCAGGCTTTCTTCTGAAGCTGTAATGAATTTCTTCTCTCTTTGTTGCAGATCAGAAAGGGCAAAATATTAGGACCCTTATTTATAGAGAAAAGCCAGTTTTGGTGACTTTTATTTGGGGAACAAACATGAATGTTGCAGTGACTTTTTCAGCAAAGAAATACTGTTCTTTGTTGACAATAGTCTCAACATTGTGCCTAAGCATTGGTGGAGAAGTTATCATTATTCCTGGATGGTTTCGATCTTTGCCACTAGTTCAATGACAGCTGAAGACCTTTCTCTTTCATTCAACTTTGGGGGCCTAATTTATGTTATTTGTTCAACTGTTGTTTACTGTCTCTTAGGCCCAAATCCTATTCAACTTCCCTGCACTGAATCCCATTCAACTTCCCACAGCTTCCCAGCACCAAACAGTGCTTCCCAGCCCTATTCAACCTCCCAGCATGTCAACAGTGTGTGCACTGCGTCCTACTGTAGGGAAGCAATCGTAGAGTCAGGGTGACCATAAGGAATGGAGGACAGAGTGCTGTCCTTTAAACCTTTAAACATTGCATAGAAGAGGGAATTTAGGCAGGTGCTGCTTTTTAAATGCTGCTATGGTGAACTAAACCTGCCTCAATTCCCTCTTCTATGCAATGGTTAAAGGTAGAAGCACTCTGTCCTTCATTCTATATAGTCACTCTGTCATGGAGTCCTCCTCAAGGTAAAGAAACTGTTTTTCCTTTATCTTAGGTATGCATCGTGATGGCATTTGTGCTAGAATTTTGGATAGGCTTGGCCATTAGTTGTATTTATTAAGGCTGCAATCCTAAACACACTTTCTTGGGAGCAGGCCCCATTGAATACAATAGGACTTATTTCTGAGTATACAGGATTAGGATTGCACTATAAGTGTTGTTGGTATTTTGGTTACATCTACTTGTTATTGGGCCATTAATGTGTTTTTTTGAGTTTATCGATACTGTGTGTAATTGTATTATTTTTAATATTTTAAAGCACTTGCTGCTTTGAGTGACAAGTGTTATTCACCTCCTGCAGAAAGGCTGGGAAACACTCAGAGCACTACAGAGGCGTTTGTATGGTGCCGCTATCCACCGCTAGCCTGTTGGTCAATCTCATGGACAGTCCCATAGATAAGCCTTGCACTTGCCCACCCCCACCATCTGCTTTGCCACTGGTTCCTGGTTTACACAATGTACTGAATAAAAATGTTCTGCAGAATTTAATATTGAAGGTGTTGTTGCCAAGTTCAGATTTAGAAATATAGCTACTTAGTCATGTTTAAAAATCCAATAATAGGCATGCAACTTATAAAAATATCATAAAGCCGTGGTTCTCGATCTTTTAGCATCTGGACCCACTTTTTAGAATCAGAATGACAAGAAATGACATCATCAAGCAGGAAAATTTTAAATGGTCCTAAGCTGCAATCCTACCAGTCAGTCACTATTAATACCATTATTAAAAGCATATACATAATATTCTGTTAAAACTATAGATCTGCAATATTTTCATGCTTCTGAAAGGTGACATGTATACCAAAATAGTAAATGTCTTTCCAGGTAGTATAATGTAATACAAATATAAGGCACACCGATTGAAAGCATACCTTAGCATGCTCCGCCAGATACCTTAGTTTATGTGGTACAGTATGGTACTGCAGCATCTGCTTTACTGAACTGTTGGCAGATCATAAGACTAAACAGTTGACAGATCTTAAATTTGAGGGTCTTCCTGGAGAGGCTTGCAAGGGGCAGGCAGCAATATCCATGTGGATAAAACTGTTTTTCATTGCATAGCATTTGAGATTAGGAATTGATTAGGAATAAACATAGCATTCAGTTATTATGCTTTTAAGGAAACTACATGGAATTGAAGGAAGCTTCTTGTTACCTCCTTGGCACACCAGTTCTCTTCACCTGCTGAGAATACACTCTCTGGGGGTAGGAGACCCCCAGAAAATGACTATGAGAATAATGCAGAAATAAGGAGAGACTGGCAAAATTGCCCTTTGTCTATTTTGTGCAAGGGAAAGTGTTTTTGGTTTGTCATATAAATTTGAATACAAGCCTAAGGCTACAATGATCCATAGCACCCCTTCTAATAATTGAGGGCCTAGTCTTATGGGGTGGTTGGAGAGTGGGTAGTGGGCACTCCTGAGGCAGGGCAAAGATCTGGATCCTAGCCCCTTTTTCAGACAGCCCAGGGCCATTTCAGGCTGTGTGGATTTGCACCACCTCCAGAGGTATATCCAAATAGCTCCACTGGGATTTCAGTGCATTTCTCTGGGGTAAGGGAAAGTCATTTCCCTTGTCTGTGACTGTGCCTGAACCATGGATAGAATGAAGGCATACTGGCCTTCTTGTTCCAGCACCAGTCAGGATCCCCATTCAGGCATTTCAAGGAACTTCATTTTGATTCTGAGCAATAATAAAGGGAGATTAAAATTAGTATTATTTAATAGAGGTTCCTCTACTCACCCCCCAACCCACAATTGGTGCAGACTATGTGATATGTAAAACTCAAACTCTTCTTTGGTATTTGTGCAATGGGGGAAAAATGATGTATGACCATGTTCTTCTCTTAATCCTGCAAGTGTCAGCCTTTTTTGTCTGGTATCTCAGCAATGACTGTATCTCAAGTGTTTTAGGTAGTGTGCTGTTTTTACTATTTTTAACTGATTTCCAGTAGAGAAGGTTCATGCCGAGTGCCTTTTCTTTTTTAAAAAAAGTTGCTGTGCTTGGTTTCTGTGGCTTCTGAGACAATTACTCTGTGGCTTTGAAAATATCTTTCTTGATTCTGTGGTTCAATGCAACTGGTGTTTGCTTATATGGGACAGTGCTGCACTCAATATTATTCCAGTCTCTTCTTGCTGTATGAAGTCTTCCTTCTGTTGGTGGTAGACTTGGGTAGAAGATGATTCTATGCTGCTTTTATCTCCTTAACTATGTGTTCAGCCATAAGGACAAAGGTTCATTTTGTACATAGAGATGGTGGGTTCAGTCCTATCCAGCTTTCCAGCATCAGTGCAACTGAAGTGAATCCCGTATGTAAGACAACAGACATTGGACAGACCTCTGTGACTGCCTTTCCACCACATGATGCAGTCTGCATCCTATGAACATGGCTATGTTGGGGCTGGAAAGCTGGATTGGGTCCAATATGATCCCAGTGGGTGAAGCTGGAACTGCATAAGTAACAATTTCCCTCAGCTACCACAAACAGTATTCTTATTCAAACACAATCTTCAATCCTTCCAGATGCAAGTGGCTTTCTTCTTCCAGATACATCCCTCCCATTTAAGTTGCATTTGGCTGTCTGCAGCTGTCCATACAACTGGTTAGCTAATAAGTTTTTTAAAACTGTTTAGGTTTTCTCTTTTATTTATGTGTGTCATTCCTATATTCCTATGTGTGTCATTATTATTTCATCACTTTTGGGAGGATAGTCCTGGTCTGACAAAGTACTAGTCTTAGGTGTACCTCTGTTCTTCATGGTGTTTAGCTGGTTATATTGAGCCAGACTAGTCCATCAATAGTTATCCAAGGACTCAGATAGTATTGATGTCCCTTAAGCTGGAGAAGCTGGAGACTGAACCTGGGCTTTCTACATGTAAAGCATAGTACATGCTGCTGTATATTTAGGAACTAGCAAAAGGCGTACCCGTGTTGCGGGAGTAAAATTCCCCCATATGTCATCCCCCCATATGCATCAACCCCCCATGGATAACTTTCCCCCAGGCATAACAACCCCCCATGCACAACTTCCCCCATGCACATCAACTCCCATGCGCAACTTCCCCCATATGCATCAAACCCCATGCGCAACCTTCCCCCTGCGCAACTTCTCCCCCTGCACAACTTCTCCCCCTGCGCAACTTCTCCCCCTGCGCAACTTCTCCCCCTGCGCAACTTCCTCCCCTGCGCAACTTCCTCCCATGCGCAACTTTCCTCCACTGCGCAACTTTCACCATACACAATTTTCACCATGTGCAACTTCCCCCCAGGCGCAACTTCCTCCCCTGCGCAACTTCCTCCCCTGCGCAACTTCCTCCCCTGCGCAACTTCCTCCATGCGCAACTTCCCCCCGTGCGCATCATCCCCCCCGTGCGCATCATCCCCCCCGTGCGCATCATCCCCCCGTGCGCATCATCCCCCCGTGCGCATCATCCCCCCGTGCGCAACTTCCTCCCATGTGCAACTTTCCTCCCATATGCAACTTCCCCCCTGCACAACTTTCCTACATGCGCAACTTTCCTACTTTCCTACATGCGCAATTTCCCCTCATGCGCAATTTCCCCTCATGCGCAATTTCCCCTCATGTGCAGCATCCTCGCCGGCGCAACCTCTTCCTCCGAACAACATCCCCCAGTGCACCAGGGTCTGAGCACCAAATTGGCTGGATGTTGTTCAGTCTCCCATGTTAAGTAAAGGACAGAAACACGTTGCCCCCTTTTCAGCCCCTGAAGGGTTAATTTCTCCAGATGGTTCTTGGTGGGAGTTCAGGTGACAGAAGGAACTCCCAGAATTCCATGCTTCAGGCCCAGCAGTTGGGGCGGAATGTTGCTGAGTCAGCAATTCTCAATGCAAAGTATAGGGAGGAAAACGCGTTGCGCCCCTTTTCACCCCCTTCCGGTTGGAATTTCCGAAAACCGGTTCTTAGTGCACCCCTCCATCATGGAAGGAACCCCCACCCCAAATTTCACGCTTCTAGGCCCACCGGTTTTGGCAGGGTGGTGATGAGTCAGTAATGATGATGATGATTAGTTTTATAAAACGCATTGCACCCCTTTTCACCCCCTTCTGGTTAGAATTTCTGAAAACTGGTTCTTAGTGGATCCCTCCATCATGGAAGGAACACCCTCATCAAATTTCACGCTTATAGGCTCAGTGGTTTTGGCTGGGTGTTGATGAGTCAGTGATGATGATGAAGATGCCTTTTATATATATATAGATGATCCTTCTAATATCACATTGCAGGAATACAGTGGAACATACCTTTAAGGAAATTATTAGAAGATATGGTATCATCTTAGGGATACCAGTGCTGTAAACTTTATTCCCTATTACTTAATTGCCAATTTAATTACTTAATTGCAAATTTGCATGAGTATCATTTATGGGTTAAAGCTCAATAACATTAGAACTTTAGAACCATGAATAAGAACATGTTAAAGTGCTAGAATATGGTTAAAAATATAGTTTATGGGCAAAATCCTAACCAATTTAGGCAAGTACAACTCATCCATCTCCCCATTCCTGTGGTGAAGTGGGAAGGCTAGTGCATGTCTATGCACTGGTCTAACCCATCCCTGAGGAGTGGTGTAGAAGAGCAATTTGCAACACCCCAGGCCAGCACATGATTTGTGTTGGCTTACCCAGAGGTTAGGATTGCACAGTAAATAATATAGCATTGTAGTGAAATGGTGCGTCTAAATCCTTGTAACAAGTCCTGCAAATTAAGTGTTTGTTCTGACATTGATGAGCACAGTCTCTATGGGTTATTCCTTTTATGAATGCATCTCTTCTGGCCATTGATACTTAGCAAATCCAGTGGTAAGAAGATTGCAACCTGATACACACTTACCAGGTAGTAGGCCTCATTGAACACAGTAGGACTTGATTTGAGTAAACCTGCAGTACTGGGTTGCACTGTTTGTTGGGAGAAATGAAGGAGAAAATCTCTTAGCCCAAATAATTTATTACTTTTCAATATTGTGTTCTTTGTCCTACCTGGAGATACTACAGCATGAATGGACCCAAATGCAAAGCAAGTACCAGTACATAACCATTTAGGTACATTCCCTCTCTTAGAGTCTTAGGACTGTAGAGTCTTTGGAAGTTTTAATATAAAGATCCAGCACTCCACTTTCCAACTTTCATGGATTTTTCAACACCCACAGTGGTAAAGGAGGAAGCGAAGAAGATGGACTTTTCTGCAATTTTTTAATGACAAGCTAAGGTTGTTATGCTACAGAAGGTGGCAAGATGCCTTGAAACCCAATTTTCTTCGATTTCTTGGCCTAAAAAAATTCCACATTTTCCACATTTTGTTGCAACTTCTTGCCAACTTGCATGAAATGTATAATCCCACCTTTCTAACAAGACTGGATGTTTTTTGTGTAAACTTTCCAATGGTTAGCTTGTAGTGCGAATCCGTAGTTACTGATGTATCCACTCAATGTCACTGGGCTAAAATCAGTCCAGAGGCTTTATTAAATATCTTTGGGTTGGCCTTTTTGAACATGTATGTATGCAAAAGACATTTGCGTTAGAGAACATTTCATTTGCATCCAGCATTTTGAATAGTAATTGGCCTGATACAATATATGATGTATGTTTTCTTTTTGTTTCAAAGTGTCTGTAACGCGCGGATGTCAGTTCGAATGGGAAGAAAGCCAAAACGCACAAGGCGTTCTCCTTCATAAGCCCCATTCAAAGGACTTTCAAGTTTGCTCATTTCCCCTTCATCTCATGGGGTTCTATGCAGGAGCTCTCCATGGTGCTGTCATGTCCAAAATATTTCACTTGAACTATGAAAACATTCATTGTTTTACTTCCTAAAGAGTCACGGGAATAATGAGATAGGGTTAAAACCCTTCTGGATTCAAAATTTAGCTAAGGCTATATTCTGAATTCAATGTCTAAAATAAGTAAGACAAGAAGGAGTGCCTTCCATACAGTGACTTTGTAAAATAATTCTGACTCACTGTTTACTGCTGATAGCCTTGAACCTTAATAACTACTGTTTTCTGTATTGTCCTGCTTGTCATGCATTTGACACAATGTTCCAGAGAAGCAGGGGAAGATCTCTTTTGTAGTTGATATGCACAGTATGTTCCTTTTCATTAAATAAAGAGGTCACTGAAATGTTGGAGAAACTACAGAAGCGGTGGCACTAAATTTTTCATTGAACACGGCATCAGTTTTGTAACCAAGAATGGTAACATGGTCTCTCTGGAAATCTCTCTCCTTTATAAAAAAAAAACTTTAAAAAAACAACTCACAAAATAATCTCTGAGATAATGTCATTACTCAACAGAAAGAAGTGAGAGTTTGGTCATCGCTGCTTGTCCCTGAAGTTTGGCAGTCGTTTGCTATTGACCTAAAAGTCAACAGCACAAAAGCTGTTTGTATTTTGTTTGCAAGGAATAATGCTGTATTTTAGGTTTCCACTATACATTCTTTCAAACTGTTTGTGTAATTTCACCATTTATATTAAAACTAGCTTAAATGTCCTCACCGTGCGCGGACGTTTAATCCAGCTCCTATGGAGAGCATTTTGGGCCTTTGGCCCACAACTAAAGGGACGTCTGGTCCAGCTTAGAAAATAGAAATTTTGAAGAAATAATTTTGAATTCCTCAATTCAGTCCATGGAACTTCAAAACCTCACTGTAGGTTTTGTCAATTTAAAAATTTGCATTTTTAACTTTTCCATCCTCATCTTGACACAAATCCCAATTCTGGGAGTTATAACATGTCTATGTAGAGCAATTTTAAATTCAATATAAATTAAAAACTTTTGAAATCACCAATTTTTTTCAGTTATTTTAAAATCTGAATTCAAAAATTTGAATTTTTAACTGTTCCCTACTCATTCAGACACAAATCCCAAGCTGGATGTTATAGTATGTCTATTGTGGAGAAACTTTAAACTCAATATAAAAAACTTTTAAAATCACAAAATTTTAACTGTTAAAATAAAATGTGTGTGTGTGGGGGGGGGGGTTGGAATTAGGCTGTGTGTGCGGGAAAGGGTTAGGTTGTGTGTGTATATAGAGTTGGGTTTTGTGTGTGTTTGTGGAGTTTAGGGGTTGTGTTGTGTTGGGTGCGGGATTCGCGATATATTGTGCGTGAGTGTAGTGGTGTTGTGTGTGAGTGTGGGTTTGTGTTGCATGTGGGGGTTGGGCTATGTTGTGTGTGTTTGTAAGAGTGGGTTAGCATGTGTGTGGAGTTGTGTTGTGGGAGTGTGGTGTTGTGTTGTGTGCGGGGGTTGAGATATGTTGTGTGTGAGTGTAGTTGTGTTGTGTGTGAGTGTGGGGTTGTGTTGTATGTGGGGGTTGGGCTCAGTGATGGGCTTCAAAGAAATTAAGAACCGGTTCTCTGCCCATCTGGCAGCCACTTTTAAATGGCTATTTTTAAACTTTATATGTCCTATCTCTCGTTAACAACCGGTTCTATAGAGTAGGTGCGAACCTGCTGGAGCCCACCACTGGTTGGGCTATGTTGTATGTGAGTGAAAGGGTGGGTTAGTTTGTGTTGTGTGTGTGTAGAGTTGTGTTGTGTGTGTAGACATGGATTGTGGGGGGTTGGGCTACATTGTGTGTGTGAAAGAGTGGGTTAGCATGTGTTTGTGTGTGTGGAGAGTGGGGTTGGGTTGTGTGTGTGGGTTGGCCTACGTTCTGTGTGTGTGAAAGAGTGGGTTAGCATGTATGTGTGGAGTTGTGTGGGGAGTGTGTGGTTGTGTGTGTAGAGTTGTGTGTGTGGAGTGCGGAGTTGGGTTGTTTGTGGGAGCTGGGCTACATTGTGCGTGTATGAAAGCATGGGTTAGAGTGTGTGTGTGGAGTTGTATTGTGTGTGGGTATGGGTGTGGAGTGTGGGGTTGTGTGTATATGTGTGAAGTGTGGGTTGGGATTGTGTTTGTGGATCAATCCTGGGATCATCCTGATTCCAAAAAGGTATAATATGTCTATGTAGAATGAGTGTAGGTGGAATTAAAGGGGTTTAAGACATGTGTGTGTGTGTGGGGTTGGGCTACTGTGTGTGTGTGTGTGTGTGTGTGTGTGTGTGTGTAAGCATGGGTTAAGTTGTGCTGTGTGTGTGTGGGGTTGGATTGTCTGTAGGAGTCAATTCCGGGATCATCCTGATTCCAAAAAGGTATGTCTATGTAGAGCTAGTGTGGGTGGAGCTAGACATGTGTTTAGGACATGTGTGGAGTTGTGTTGTGTGTGTGTGTGTGTGTGTGTGTGTGTGTGTGTGTGTGTGTGTGTGTGTGGAGTAAGGGTTGGGTTGCATGTGGGGGTCAGTCTCAGGATCATCCCAATTCCAAAAAGATAATATTTCTACATAGAGCAAGTGTGGGTGGAGCTAGAGAGGTTTAGGATGTGTGTGGAATTGGGTGTGTTTGGGTGTGGAAGTGGAGTATGGGGTTGGATTTTGTGTTGGGGTCAATCCTGGGATCATTCCAATTCTAGAAAGGTATATGTCTATGTAGAGCAGGCATAGGCAGGTTAGGCATGGGCGGTAGAGGGCTAAAGGATGGACGGACGGATGGATAGACAGAATTTGCCTTTTATTAATATAAAAAGCAGGCCTCCGTCAGTCTTGAAAGACTATGGTGTCGTGCTCGGCGCTGCATACGCTGCATGTGAAGCACGAAAGCCTAGGTTAGATAGCTATGGAGGATAGGCTGTTACCCAAGCAGAAAATCCCCCCCTCTCCACGCCACTGAATTAATCCAATGGAAAGACAGAACCAATACAATTGGATCCAGCTGCGTCACAGAGCTGGGCTAAGGACAGGAGCTCACCCTGTCTTGAGGGCTGACCCGGGTCTCGAACCCTGGCCTGCTGGTTAACAGGCACAGCGTCTTAACTGCTTGCGCCATCAGTAAAAGATGTGAGTGGAATGCCCTGGAGGTTTTTCATTAAACAAATCCTAGTTTTCTGGCATGCACTAATTTTAAGGACTGCTTCTTTACCATGTTGGGGTGTAAAGAATGGTCAGTGCAACAAAAGTGTCCAGAATGTGTATCCTGGCAGGCTAGTAAGTGGAAAAACAATAGAGATAAGAGGGCCTAAAAATAAGCGGGACTGTGAACTGAACCGAGCTTGATGCCTTAAAGAATCTTATGCTGAGCTGTATTAATTGTTTGACTAAGAACACAAGCCTGTGCATATTTACTCAGAAAGTAATTTGGCTTACTCCCAGGAAAGTGAGTAAAGGATGGCTATCTTACAGTCCATTCCTAACCTTTCCCCTGCCATAGCATGCAATTGTGCTAAAATGGGCTGCTCTGCATGGTATGATGAGAGGAGAGGGCAGATTAGAAGGTTTGGAGAGGTAAGGGGAAATACCTATATTTACTTGAATCCAGTGCACCATTAAATCTAATGTGCACCCTTTATTTTAAAAGTCTTGAGATTTTAAATATGGTTACTGGTTATTGTAATGCACACAAAGCAGTTACCAAATTTAAATTTCCTGCATACAGCAAAGAAGTATATGACAATGATAATATGACAATGGGTTTCTGCTGTGATTTTTTACCTAATTGCGCTACTTTATACAACAATTGGTTTATGTTTCTTTTTTATTACAATACAGAAAATTATTAAACAAAATACTGACCTATATACTTATAATCAAAATACTGTATTTACTTGAATCTGATGTGCCACCCTGATTTTAAAGATGGACCCTACAATCCAGAGTAACTACAGGAAGATGTAAGAGTCACTTACTCTGGATTGCTCTAGGCATTTCCCATAGGTTTCTCTAGGTGGCACTGTAACTACATCGGTGTAAAAGGTCTCGTAGTAACTCTGGATTGTAGCCGAACAGCACAATCCTTACCATGTCTAATCAAAAGGAAGCCCTATTGTGGTTACAATCTTAAAGACACCTTCCTGGGAGTAAGACCCATTGAACATAATGGGGCTTACTTTTGAGTAGACATGGTTAGGCTTGTGGTGTCAATCTGGCTGAAAAAGGTGTGCATTAGATTCGAGTAAATATGGTATTTCCTTTACGTCCATGAAAGCCTCTTGCTCCCCAAGGGATCTTGAACCTGCACTGTTTTTGATTAACGGGAAAAAAGGGGAGTGTCAGGAGGAAAGGCAAAGGATAGTATTCAATGCCAGGCATCTGCCGTGGGTGCAACCCCTGCCACCTCGTGACATACCTTCCACCCACTCCCTATATTACTCCCTGTTCCTGCTGTCCCCCACCACCGACTCGTAAAAGTTGGCGGGCATGTCTTGATGTGCCAGTGTGTGTTGTACCCCTCTGGCCTCTTCTGGAGCAACTTTTCTGAGATCAGAAAGTGATGTTCCACTGTTGCAATGCTGATTTCTGCAGCCAAGTCTGATAGTCGAGTGGGACCACTAGTGTGCTGCAGAGCATCAATGAAAGTGGAATCCTGCGCTGTATGAGTTAGAGTGGCCACATCACATTGAGCTGTAAAAGAAAAAAACCCGCTGCAGAACTGTTATTAGCAGAACCCAATGGGTGTGAATAAAACAGCTATTAATACTACAGGAGCTGACGTGTTTTGTTTGACACTTCTGTGGACAGGCTCTCATTAATTATGGAAATTATATGCTGGGCAGAAAAGGCATTATGCTTGTTTCAATTTATTTTGGAAAATTAGATTTTTTAAAAGTAGTGGCTGCAGATTTCTAACCAGGAATGAGGATAGTTGTAAGCGCAAGTATGTCGATCTGTTGCTAGATGGAAGATACTACCATGGCCAGCCCTTCAACTTGTAAACAAATATACTTTTCAGTATTGCAAATAATAATATTTAGCCTGCTGGTGATTTGCAATTATTTTCTGAGAGTATCAGAATTTTTTTTTAAGGCAGAACAAATTTTTCTTTACCTTGATGAGTCTTCTGGACGATCTTCTCCTTAGATACAACATGCATACCATCGCCATAATTCAAGTGTACAAGAAACTCAAATGTCTTATTTTCAGTCTTTCTACTGCTTCTTAAATATTGAACTCCATCTATGGATATAGCTTTTGAATATTACAAACTTTGACATACATGGTGAACAAATATGTGGACTTTGTATATATGTTTCAACTGGAATGAAATTGTGACAGTTGACTGCCAATCCTCTATTCTTTTTGCTGTAAAAATAATCTAAAGGCCACAGAGTTCAATTAGTTATGTAAAAGAGGGATCCAATTACTTGACTAATCCTTCTCCACTAGATGTTGGATGTTCTGCTTAAAACATAGGGCACAATCCAGAGTAACTACAGGAGCAAGTAAGAGACATTATGTGCACCCGTAGTTACTGCACCAGCTACAGAAAACCTATGGAAAATTCATACTGTAATCCAGAGTAAATTGCTCTTACACTGGAGCAAGGACTCCCCATAGTTACTCTGGATTGCTCCCATAATGTGCACACATGATTACTGCACTACCTAGTGAAAACCTATGGGAAATTCATATTGCAATCCTGAGTAACTTGTTCTTACTCAAGAGCAAGGACTCCCCATAGTTACTCTGGATTAGTCTGCAAAAGTTACATTTGCCCCATTCATCAGCTGCACTTTTTCTTAACTTGCAGCAAAATCTCACATGGTTGCTGATTTCATCATAGCTCTTAGCTTGTTGAGCTTTATTTGTAAATGTTCTTTATATGTTATAACTGAAAAAGGTGAGATTTCTTCCTAGGTATTAATTCCTAAGCATGAAAGCCTTTCCTTTCTGATATTAGCTACAACAGTGGTACTCAAGCATTTCAACTCTGATCCCCTTCTGAGAAAGACAATGTGACCAGGATGCCCCCAGAAGTGATGTGCCATCATTGTGATGCCAGAATACCTCCATGTCTACTCAGAAGTAAGTCATATTGTGTTCAATGAGACTTACTCGCAGGAAAGCAGCCTGAGTGCCCCATTCCAAAATGGTGGCGGCCAATGCCAGATTCCAAGATGGCGGCACCCAGCTTTTCATGACCCCCCTGAAGTGAAGTTGCAACTCCTCATGAGGGTCCCACCCCCCACTTTGAGAACCACTGAGTTACAGTATTTTACTTTGTACACTGAGTGCGCAATCCTGATTGCTATTTGGGCTGGTGCAAGTTCTTTGCGCCAGACCGGAGCTGTTGCAAGAGTGACGTCTGGCACTTTTGTACCACCCAGAAAAGAGGTTGGTGCGCTGAAGTTGAGACTGCATGGTCAAAAATCCACCAGTTGGTTACAGTCTCAGGAACTTCAAATGTATAATGTGAACAGTTTAAGGGTGTTGTGCATTTTTAACCAGTACTCAATTCAGATTTGCTCAAATATGCAGATGTAATTATAATAAAGTGATGCCTCACGTAAAGAGCGCCTCACGTAAAGTATGTTTCACGTAACAAACAAAAATTTCTCTAGGATTCTGCTTCACGTAACAAACTGTGCTTCACGTAAAGAACAGATTCGTTGGTAGTTGAGGCAGATGCGCTGGCCGGCAGCCTGTTTAAAAAGCATCAGAGCTGCCTAGCGCACCTGCCCATAGTGAAAGCAACACTTCGATGCTGTTCCTCCTGTGGCAAAGGGAGAGAAGAGCAGTGGAGAAGAGAAGAGGGAAGTGGAGAAGAGGGAAGCAGCTCAGGGCTGGCCAGAAGGGAGCGGGGGGGGGGGGGAGGAGAAAGTGGGGAGACACTTTGAAGGTGTCTTGGATTGCAGCCTCCTAACCATGTCTACCCAGAAGTAAGCCCCATTGTGTTAAATGGGTCTTACTCCCAGGAAAGTGTCTTTAGGAGTGCAGCCTAAGTAGAACTTCACAAGATCATGCACATTGAATGCATGTTTTGAATTCAATTCCAGTGTTCTGTCATCATTTTTACATCCAGTTAATATTTTTATATGAATATTTTTGCGTTGTGGAACCAATCGTCTGAGTTTCCATTATTTCCTATGTGAAAATCCGCTTCGCATAAAGAATGTTTCACGTAAAGAACATGCCTCCGGAACGAATTAAATTTGTTTTGTGAGGCATCACTGTAGTTTTGTTTTTTAAATGGATAAAGTCACAAATCATTGTAATCCTCCTGGATTCTGCAGAATTTCTACAACCCTCATTAACTTCCAGGTCAGGTGATTTATATCAAATGAATCACAGTTATGAAAATTTCATTGAAAGTCAGTAATTGAATCCCATGTTGTGGTCTGGAAGTCGCTCAAGACTTCTGATGCTGGAAGAGTAAAAGCATAGACTGACCTCTCAAGAGCAGCCACAACCTATCTGGATAGAGTACATTTATTCAAGGATTATGTGAAGATTTCCAAATTATAGTACCTAATTAGGCACTGTAAGTAGGAGATGTCTGTTATGGACAAGGGAGAATTTGTGTTAAGGTTTTAATTAGGGGTATTCTATTTGCTGTCAGGATCATAAGACCTGGTTTATATATATCAGTGGTATATCAGGGGAGCCCTTTTAACTAGAGGGCTTCTAGATCTTTAACAATTGTGTGGAAGAGGAAATTTCAGCAGTTGCAGCTTGTCACCTATGGGATCTATGAGCCTACTAGTGCTCCTGTGCTGCTGGTGTGGGAAAGAGGAAGAGATGCAGAGTGGAACAGGGGCACAAAGAGGTCTGGAAAGGGATGGAATTGGCAACAGTGCAGCAGCAGCAATGTCCTATATCCCAGGCCTCAATGTGCCTTCCACAAGACCTTAAATTTGCATCAGTGAAATTGCTGGTTTACGTTTGAGTAGACCCATTCCTGTGCTGGTGCCTTAACCCTAGGTTAGGGAACAATTATGTTTCTTCAGTCAGGGACTTCCTGATTTTACAATATTGTGGAGCATACGAATGTTCCTTTAACTCAGAGGAAACATCTGGAACTGCCCTCCCCTCAAGATGTAGTGTATCCTCTAGCAGTGTAACGGTATATGCAGGGGACAAAAAGGATAGGACTGGGCCCTCTATCTCTTTGTATGTGCTTTGAACGTGTTATCCTATTATGTACTATTTCGCAGTCGCCAGGTGTTTGACTGGAATTGGCTCTATTGTGATTCGGTTCCTATTCAAGGAACTAGGAATCACAAAGGTATCGTCTCAATATGGGTGAAGTTCCCAAGAGCGTTGCTTTTAGTATCTGGGCAGTTGTGATCTTCTGGAGGACCATTAAGTTTAGATGTTCCTTGAGCCTTGATGGAATCCTCCAAGAGCGCCTCTTATTATTGGAAGCAAAATTGCCTTCTTTTGTCTGATTCTTTGAATTTCTGTTTGCAAGTCCTTATACCGTGTGATCTTCTCATGTTCTTTCTCTTGAAGCTGACTTCTTCTGATTATGATTATTGTCCCATCTTTTTATGAGACACACAAGTGAAAATGTCCTCCACGCTCATGCAGTTCTTTGGATGAAACTCATCACATTTTGCTTATTTGGTATGAAGTATGGTGTGTCTTCAGATTCCTAGAAATCATCCGTCAGTACTATTGGTCTGTTTACAGTGTGAGAGGGGGAAGGTGGGAGGAGAAATTTAGTTACATGACAGGGGAGAAATACATTCACAGAGCTTAACTAGAAAACTAGGGAAATTACACCACACTGTTTATATGCTTTTTTTCTGTTTGGATTTTTAAGAGTTCTTTGAGCCAGCCTGTTTGCTTCAGAAACCTGATGAGTTGGATTGATTCAGGCAAGCAACAGAAAATCATGATTCACAAGTCCCATCAAATTAGCTGAAATCGTGACTTGTGAATATTGAATATGAAAAGCAGTCTTGGCAGTGATTGTATCATGAGTTATATATGGAATGCAATCTGTTGGCCAGTCAGAATCAGAATATTGATTTGCAGCACAATCCCATGCATGTTTACTCAGCAGTACATCCCACCACATTCAGTGGGTATTTCTTCCACATCATTTGGCAAACAGTATTGCAGCTTTGCTGTAGGTTGGTGGCGTGGGAGGAGGCGGGGGAAGCTTGGTGGGAAAGCATCAGTTGTGCATGTAAAGATCCCCATCTTCAGTCTTTGCATCTCCAGGAGGGAATGTGAAATATCCCAGCCTGAAAAATCTGAACTGTCCCCTGGCTAGCACTGACAGTACTCAGGGTGACCAGATGTCATAACCGCAAAAGAGGACAAAGCAGGCCTCCGTCAGTCTTGAAAGACTATGGTATCGTGCTCAGCACTGCATATGCTGCATGCGAAGCATGAAAGCCTGGATTGGATTGTTATGGAGGGTAGGCTGTTACCCAAACAGCAAACCCACCCTTTCCACGCCACTGAATTAGTCCAATGGAAAGGCAGAGCCGATATGATTGGATCCAGCTGGCGTCGCAGAGTTGGGCTAAGGACAGGAGCTCACCCTGTCTTGTGGGGCCGACAAGGGTCTTGAACCCTGGCCTGCTCTTAACCGCTTGCACCACCCAGGACTCTCAAAAATGTAGGACACCCAAGAAAAACACTTATGACAAAATCAAAGCTTAAAACATTCATACAGTGTATATTGCTTTAATGTGGTTAATTTAAACCCTACCTTATTATTAAATTTAAAACTGTTATATATAATTTATCACGTGTAATTTATTAATTACAAGAAGTCTATCTGCTGCCAGTTCACAAGGAAAAGGAGGACTTTTGTTCTGTTTTTTTGTTTGTTCTGGCATTGTATACGGCAACACATGAAATTGACCCAATATCGTGCATTGCTGTCGCCATGTCACTGAGAATAAATGTGTTGTGGGGTTGGGCACACTGATGAATTACAGATCCATATCAGCTTTTTATGCAGACCTACTCAGAGCAGATGTTCACACTGAACTTGTGCCACTTCATTTAATTAGACAGTCAGTCCAGTTGCATTTGGTGGATTCCCAAATATGCAAAGCATGGATATTGCTGATGGAGTGAAGAAGGTGCCTTGGTCAGGCAAACTTATTTTGGTACATCTCGGGACCCATGATGGGACCCATAAAAGCTTGATTTACCTGTCTACTCTGATGCTTTGCCTGTACAATCGAGTCCACATGTCCAACATCCTTCCTTTAATGGCCATGCCCAATATTGTAGCTCTACCACTTACTTCACAGGAATACAGGAATTATGCGAGGCAAACTTCTGCCAAGTAATCAATTTTGGAGGCAGAAACCCAGTAAACTCTGTTTTTCTATGCATACGCAGCTAACCTCACAGGATCTTTTTGAATCTATCCTTATCATCCTGATTCTTCTATGGAAACTGTTTACTGTGGTGTCACGTGGTGAATGGGACAAAATGTTTTAAATAAAAAGGTGTCAGTCTCTGTGGGAACAAGGCTTGCCAGATGTGTGAAATTGGTCTGGCAGCTTCATACACACAACTAACAGAAGAGGCTATTATATAGTTTGGGTTTTGAGTAGCAATAGGTCATAGGCTTGATTCTCCTGCAACAAGTGGTGTTTATAAATAAGACTACTTATTTTTATAATAATGTTGGTTACTGTGTAGGCAGTCCAGTTAATGTTGGTTACTGTATGGTTACTGTATACTGTATGGTTACAGTACAGTGAATTTTGGCTATGTGTTAATAAATATGTGGGCTGTGGGTGGCGCAAGTGGTTAGGATACTGCGCCTGTTAACCAGAAGGCCTGGGTTCGAGACCCGGGTCCCCACAAGAAAGGGTGAGCTCCTGTCCTTAGCACAGCTCTGCGACGAGCTGGAACCAATCGTATCGGCTCTGCCTTTCCATTGGACTATTTTCAGTGGTGTGGAGAGGGGGGATTTGCTGCTTGGGTAATGGCCTGTCCTCCATATCAATCTACCCAGGCCTTCATGCTTCACATACAGTGTCGAGCATGAAACCATAGTCTTTCAAGACTGATGGATGCCAAGTTTTTAATAAATATGTGTTATTTAGGCTTTTGTAGGATTTCTGCAAAGATTTCTGCTAATGGATGTTCGTTAACTCCTTTGTGAATGGGATGAGATCTGGAGGGGGGCAGTTTTGGCCTTTAGAACAGCAGAGAGAGGTTGAAAGAGCAGAACATGCATTGGATGAATGAGTTCTGGATAGAAAGGTGTTAAAAGAACGGTTCATCAGAAAATGATCAGAAAGTGGGGGATACCTGTAGTTTCAACCCACTGATTACAGTTCCACCCTCAGATGCCACAAGGATTATGTCCTTTTTCTGGTGGAGTATCTCTCTGTTTTATTTAGTATTCATTACTTTAAAATTACTGTTTTCATGTTATTGGTTTTTAAAAATATTCTAAGTTTTGCCTTGAACTATTCTGATAGTTGCCTTGAAGTATTGAAAAGTCAGGGTCTAAATTCTGAAAAGAAAACATATAGACTACATCCATAGAAAGGTTTGAAGCTAACTACCTGAATTTTTCTGATTGCAGGTTTTCTGCTGTTTCTTTCACACTACAATGAACACATATTTTTGCAACAGCTGCAAAATAAGTTGTGGCGAGAAGCCATATTTGTTGATTGAGAGGGAAAGAACAAAGTCCGGTTTGTTCTGGGTTTGGAGATTTTGGAGCCCAGATTCTTTTATGTTTCTATGAAATCTGTTTCTGCAAATACTGATAAGAAAGATTTCTGTGACTAAACATGCATGACAGATGATGGTAAACCCACTGCCACTTAAGGAATAAACCACTCTTCTTTGGCATCCATATGCCAAATCAAGACAGTAAATTATGGTTCTCATTTTTGAAATAAAATATGCCCTCGTGGCCCTTTTAGTGAACCTCATCTCATTTTTTTTATGAGAGTGATTTATAAATGTCATGATCCCTGAAAGAATTAAATTGCCTCATCTGCAGTTTGTTTACAGAGGGGAGAAATTTCAGGCAGTGAGCCCTACGTCTAACTACTTACTAATTCCCTCTCTTCTATTGTGCACAATGCTCTTATAAAATTATGCAAGGATGAAAAGTGAAACATAGATTTATATGTCTTGGGAAACAGCTTTAATCCAATTGGTTTTTAGAAACAGATGTGCTGCACATGTTGTAGAGTTGGCAAATGGCCAAGAGCACCTAATCCAATGTGATTCTTCAAGGCATTACTACCGTACATGTTTCTGTTGATCAGCTTCTGTGATCCAGATCAGAATGTACCACTATGAGGTTAAAGTTCCCGCAGGTGACTCATGCAAATAAGCCAACCTATACTCTGATTCATTTTTTCCCCAAACATGGACATTCAAATAAATGATTGATGTCTCCAGAACTACTAGTGTTGTCAAGCATTTGCAAGGCACTGCTTCTTTCTCCACCTTTATTTATTTTGCACTCCCAGACAAGGACAAAAACAGGAGGTTTGGCTATGGAGGTTTGGACAAGGCTAGCTTCTGCACTGATTTTGCTTGAGGTAGTAGTTGGGTAGGCATTGCAAGGCATGGGCATTGCATCAGAGAGAGAGAGAGAGAGAGAGAGAGAGAGAGAGAGAGAGAGAGAGAGATACGAAATTCAAGCAGTTAAATTCAAGTATATCTAAGACTGGAGGACTGCAGAGTTGAAGCAAGCCTAACAGTGGCCTGTAGTATGACATTTTTTAAGCACCATGCACACACACACACACACAGAGAGAGAGAGAGAGAGAGAGAGAGAGAGAGAGAGAGACAGACAGACGGACGGACGGATGGACGGGGTAGTCTATATACAGTATGCAGACTTACTAGAGGGAATAAACTGCATTGAACACAATGGAACATTTCTGAGTGGATTTGCACAGGTTTGTGCTTGCAGTTTAATTCTGCCATTTTCTCCTTTGCACTGTCTATATAATGTTGATAATCTGAGTTACTTCAGGATACGTAGTGAAAAATGTTACTTAATTTTCTCTGTAAACCGCTTTATGAATATTTGTTGAAAAACAGTATATCAGTACTGTTGGTGGATTGATATCCTTCCTCTGTGTCGATCTCTAAAGCATAGGTCAGTTTCATGGCTCTTGGCTTAAAAATTCTTGTCTCCTGAACAACTTCCTTCCATTTGTAGGATCAGTGAGTTCTGTGAGCTGTATTGTTTAATGCAGACTGGGAACCTTCAACACAATACAAAGTTATTGGCATGTTTTGGAAAGAAATTGCCTTCATTTTGACTTCTAAATTGAACTCATGCTAAGGTGAGGGGCGGAAAGAAAGCTTCACAACTTTTAGGTTGTTGTTGATATTTTTCATTTCTAATGCTTCTGTCATTTTATTTAAATCTCAACTTTGCAACTGGCTGTTCTGATTTCTGATTCTACTCACACCTGTACACTATAAAAAGCCCGTCTTGCCAATATTTGGTATTCATGCAAATTGTAACCTCTTTTTCCTTGCACACATTCAAACTTCCATGCCCTGTTTTTCAGTCTTTGTATTTTCCATGTAAGGAAAGAAGGAACGGCTTTTGAGCTGAGTTGGCTTCATGTACTGCCCAGAAGATCCAGATCAAGTATCTTCTGAACTGAGAAACTGACCACATTTAACTGATTGCCTTTGGAGGTACATCATGGGCTGTAGCTGATAGGGATATTTGCTCCTCATTAGGCTCAGCTAATGGACTTTGGGTGGTATCCTAAGTCTGCAATCCTAAAGTCACTTTCCTGGGAGTAAGACCCATTGAACAAATGGGGCTTAGTTTTGAGTAGACATGGTTAGGATTGTGCTCTAAATGTCCCCTTATCTGTGGGAAACCATCCAAGTGTCTGCACATTCAGTATAGAGCAGAAGGCCAAACTGTGACCTTTTTGCCATAATATCTCATAGTTGGCTGGCTGTCTTTATGGGATGGTGCCAGAATTGTGCAGGCAGTGCCAACCAGTATGTAGAAAAGATGATATGAGAAAGGCTTTCAATCAGATTCACCAGCATGGATTTTGATGTCTCAGATTACTTCTTTTCAATCTCCTAACTTGTTTGCATTGCTGTCTGGCTATATCAAAATACTTTCTGCTTGCAAAGCATGTACCTGGTTGCTGAACTAAAGACACGGTGTCTACCAGCCTTGTTTGTTCAACAGCATGGTGCCTGACATCTCTCCTGTTTTTGAAGTCTCAGGCAGGTGACAAAACCAGTAGGCTTTTGAACCCTGCATAGGTCATGAGAACATGGTGGGTCACAAACTATGCTTTATAGGCTACAATCCAGAGTAACTATGGGACCTTTTGCACTGACATAGTTACGGTGCCACCCATGGGAAACCTATGGGAAATGCATAGAACAATCCAGAGTAAGTGCCTCTTGCAACTTCCCATAGTTATTCTGGATTGTGATTTTGTGAGACTCTATGTAAAGCTGGTCAAATACATCAGAATGCTTCTGGAAAAGTTTACAGTGGTACCTCGCTTAACAAGCACCTCGCTTAACAATTGTTTCACATAACAAGCAAAATTTCCAAGTTCTGCTTCATTTAACAAGCAAGTGTGCTCTGGGCACGTGTGCTTTGCAGCCCTGATGCTCCTCCCAGAGGCTCTTTAAAAGGGCTGCCGGCCAGCATTGCTACCTCTAACCTGGAGGTGCCTGGAGGTGCCAGAGGCAGCTGTCCCTAACTGCCCCCACCAACCACCTTGAACCTCCAACAGCAGCCCAGGTAAGCCTCTCAGGAAAGTGTCTTTGATTGCAGCCAACTAACCATACAAAAGTAAGCCCCATTGTGTTCAGTGGGGCTTACTCCCAGGAAAGTGTCTTTAGGATTGCAGCCTAAGTAGACTTCATAGGATCATGCACATTGAATGCATATTCTGAATTCAATTCCAGTATTTTGTCATTATTTTTACATCCAGTTAATATTTTTATATGAATATTTTTGGGGTTGTGGAACCAATCGTCTGAGTTTCCATTATTTCCTATGGAAAAATCTGCTTCACTTAAAGAACATTTCACTTAAAGAAGGTGCCTTTGGAACAAATTAAGCTCTTTATGTGAGGCACCACTGTATTTGAATTTAGAAACAGAAGTTAGAAAATAAAAATAACCTCAAACGTTGTTTCCTCTCCTGTGATTAACACATAATAGAAACAGGGTAATTGTCTTTTTAAAATTTAAGTGAAAGTCTGTAAAGATCTCTTTGAAGATCTGATCTATCCGGGTAAAAGATATCAAGAACTTCCTCTAGCCTGGGGCTGAGCTTTCAGACACAATCCAGCATCTGGATCTGTCACTTTTTATGTTTATCAGTCTTTCTTTTGTGCCAGTGACCCAGATCAGTAAAAAGATACTGATATGATTTAGACATGCCTGCTCATATCTAGGGGACAGGAGGAAGTCACTGTGTTCATGAAGCTGCGTAAAAGGCTATATATGATAGATGATGAAATATTAAGATATTTTCCACTGATTCATTCCTTCCCTGCTGTTCTGTTACCAATAATTCCTTAATTATTAACTTAATAATTTAATAAGTTATATAATTATATAAGTTAATTATATAAGTTAATAATTATTAACTTAATAACTTAAGTTCTTGCAGAGTTACAGTTCAACCCTCTAGTAACTTCTTCCCCCCAAAGAACAAATTTGGCTTGGGCTGCTGCTCCTGATGGCTGAGAACCTGATCTTCATTCCACCCACAGGTAAAGGACCCAGGGCTTTACCCACAGGTAAAGGTCTCACAGTTTACTGAAAGGAAATATTGACCAGGATATCAATGACCAATATATTGGTCATCAATATATCAATGACCAGGATATATTGACCAGGATATCAACCAAACAGCAGCTGTCCCAGTGCTGAAAAAATTATTCAATAAAGGTGAATTTGCCGGTAAACACTGTATCACAATACCAAAAGTTTCATTAGATTAATTATCATCTTAATATACATTTAATGAAAAATGCCACGTTCAAATTCTCGTTTTGCCAGAAGAAGAAGATCCAAAGGTTGATGATATTAAAACAAACAAACAAACCTTGATCTTCATTCTGTATTCTAGATATGCCAAGATCTGGTTGTTCAAGCCAAGGACTTGTAGATATAATCAATTTTCTTAAATGACAGGTGCACACTGTCCTTTTCACAACACTATTAAGCACTTGTGAATGATTTTTATGGTTTATAATAAGGCATTTAAAAATCCTCCGAAGCCTACGTTGCACACAGGTATAACCTCTGGGTGCATGGTGTCCTGAATCACTATACCAGTCTACCAGAGAGAAACTTGACCACAAAATATAATGAGCAGGTGGTTCTAAGGCATAATTCTATTCCTACCTTATCTTCAGGTAGCCTTATGATTTTTGAAGAATAGGAATACTATTTATGAATATGTCCTATGATTGTTGGTGTGTTATTATCTGGCAGAGATGATAAAATGCTAAAATTTATGGATCATTTTATGAACTATTCTGGAATGCCATAAACTAGAGCAGGGGTCTCCTAACCCTAGCCCAGGAGCCAGATGTGACCCTTGGCAGGCCTCTATCTGGACCTCAACCAGTCCCTGGTCCACTGAGTGCTTCTGGTCCACTTCACAGAAAACAGCCAGAGCAGCACTCTGATTGCATCCAGAAGGTGTTCTGAGGGCCTCAGAATTAGAGTATCATCTCTAATGTATTTATTTAAATTTTATATTTAATTTTTTTTAGTCCTCAACAACGTGCCATATATATGTCATGTCCCTTTGGCCAAAATGCTTGCAGACCCCCTGAATTAGAGCAATCACATTGCATTGAATAATTGCTCAGATCTTACTTTGCTTTGCGTATACCTGCTGTGACATTGTAGCCCAGAAGGAATGGCTATGGATAAGGGATCACTGAGCATCTGAAAGTGATAATTTCTGGGTATTATCCAGCCACACTATGGCTGCAATCCTAAAGACACTTTCCTGGGAGTAAGACCCATTGAACACATTAGCACAGTACATTCAAAATGGAATATATTAAATGGCTTGTAAAACCAATTTATTCTAAACTATAGTAAAATCCTCAACAAGGTGAAAATCTTAGTTCAAATATAATTAGTATTCTATATGGATGAATCATTAGGCATCCTGTGATTTTTTTTGTTGCTCCGTTCTGCTTGTACTACCTAGTAATATTAATCTAAATACGGGTAATTACAGAAAGAACATACTGAAAGAGATCAGTGTTCAGTAAATCATTTTTCCTAGGAACAAACACAAATATAAAATTAGAATTGATATAATTTTATTATGGAAATGCCACTAGCTTCTCCCCGACCCCCTGCATTAGATATGATTATATAAAATGTCCAGTCAGCCATGCCATTTAGGTTTTATCAGACTTCAGTAGGGATATGCTTTTGGTCGGTGGCTGCCAAGACATTGGTTCAGTTCAAACAGTCTGGGTCAAAATCCAGTTAAGCAGATTGGGATCTGAGTAGCCACTGACAAGTTTGTATTTCTGACCATTTTGAGAGTCGATTTTGACAAAAGAGAAGTGATCTTGATTCTAGAGACTGCTTGTTCTGGCTAAGAGGAGCAGAAATACCCAGTCTGGAGCACATCTTCTGGGTATTGTTGAAGTACAGTGGCGCCTCACATAACAAATTCAATTCGTTCCGGAGGCATGTTTGTTACGTGAAACACTCTTTACGTGAAGCGGATTTTCCCATAGGAGATAATGGAAACTCAGACGATTGGTTCCACAACGCAAAAATATTCATATAAAAATATTAACGACATGTACAAATGATGACAAAACACTGGAATTGAATTCAGAACATGCATTCAATGTGCATGATCCTATGAAGTCTACTTAGGCTGCAATCCTAAGGACACTTTCCTGGGAGTAAGACCAATTGAACACAATGGGGCCTGCTTCAGAGTAGGCATGGTTAGGAGTCAGCAATTCCAGACACTTTCCTGGGAGTAAGCTCCATTGGAGGGACTGGGGGTCTTCTGGGGGGTGGGGATGTTTGGGGATAGTGGGGGGAGATATAGGCAGCCCTACTCACTTTAAAAGCTTGGCTTGCTTTTGAACAGGAGGCTCCCTGCAGAGAGGGCTGGAGGGAGGAGCATCCCTCACCCCTCTCCTGCATCTTTCAAAAGTTCTGCAGGAAGCTTCATGTTTGAAAGCAAGTCAGGCTTTTAAAGTGAGTATCGGCTGCCTGTATCTCCCCCCATGTCCCCAAATACCTTCCCACCCCCCAGAAGACCCCCACAGTTCCCCCAAGCACCTCCCTGAGGGATAGACCTTCTGTTGCCTGACCATTCAATTCAGGTAGCTGCCAGCCGGCGTTCGTTACCTGAGGCAGGTTCCTTACCCAAGGCAGAGCCACCACCTGGTGGTAGGTTCGTTACCTGGAACATACTTTACCCGGGGCATTTGTTACCCAAGGTACCACTGTATAGCCAGGATAAGGCCTATTCTTCCTGAGAATGCTTGATGGTGCAGCGAGTACCATAATCCCTGCCACCTGCACGAGAACCACCTTTATCCAGCCTTGGCATCCCACAAGACTTTATATTGTATATTCATTACCGGCTGTGGGCGGCAGAGGTGAGGCCTAGCTTACATAGCTGGCTGTATATCCAGCACATGACCCTTCTGTACACAGTTTTTAATCAATTTCATGACAGTTAATTACCACATTGCAACTTCTAATTCAAAATGGCAAAGTAGAAACTCTAGTAAAGTTGTTGGAATAATAATGGGAGTGGTTGTTACAAAATACTATTTTTGATGTGCTGATACTATTCATCTCTGTGTGTTCATTTCTGAGACAAGAACATTGATACTGTATATTGGGCAAGTTTCAGTTGGCAAAAGCTTGCAGCCTTTCAGGATCTGCTGTGGTCTTTGATATTTACAACTTGCAAAAACAATGAAGAGGAATATGGAAGTAAGAAGCTGAAGAGATCACAGGGTCTGTTGTTGAACTATGTAGTTGATGGAAAAAATGAAAAAAAGTTGTTATATTTTTCAACTATATACTGCTTTTAATCAAAAAGTAGTTCCAAAGGGATTACATACCAAAGTAAATCGGTAAATGGCTCCTTGTCCTCACAAACAAATAAACAAACAAATAAAAGTGGTACAGAAAATATACCAGTAGCAGACACTGGAGAAGTTGTCATGTTGGGGTGAAGAAGGACAGTTTTCTACTTTAAAAGGTGCCCCTTTTCTCAGTTAGCAATCTCAGTCTGACAGCATGTTTCTTTCTGCACTTGAGGTCTGTGTATAGCAATGGTCTTCAAAGTGGGGGTAGGGACTCCCTTGTGGGGTCGTGACTTCATTTCAGGGGGGTACCGATAAGCTGGGTGCAGCCATCTTAGAATCTGGCACTGGGCACCTTTTATGTCACTTATGTCAGCCACAACATCACTTCTGGGGGGGGGGGGGAGATCCCCGAAGAGATTGTCATTCTCAGAAGGGGATCCCAGGCTGAAATTCTTGAGTACTACCAGTGTATAGTGAATCCCAGGTTAACTCATGAGACTTGGTCCTCACTAGGCTCAGGCCTAAATCCTTTAAATGCAGAAGGAAATATAGTTTGCCACATTGGCTTCTGCAATTGTCCTCTACTGACTGATCAGGCCTGGCATTAACACTTGAAGTAAGGTCTCCCAAAACTCAGTTTCTTCTGTTGTTTTACATTTTAAATAATTAACTGATCTAAAGCAAGAGGCTACCCTGTCTAGTTTGGTCTGAAGTACTTACTGTGGGTACCTCATGGAGATGAACCTAAAGGGTAATGTTAAGTAGTACTGGGAAAGCACTGAGTGTATTCTGCTAAGAAACTACTGATTTTGGAGCTGATTTTGTTGCTGGATGACTGATAACATATTTTATTAATCTAAACCTGTATTGTCCAAACTTTTTGGCAGGAGGGCCACAAGGAGCAGAATCCTAACCATGTCTACTCAAAAGTAAGCCCTGTTGTATTCAATGGGTCTTACTCCCAGGAAAGTGTCTTTAGGATTGCAGGTATGGGTCTCTGGCACTGTGTCGGGAGCTGGAAAACTAATTTACATTTCAAATTTTAATAAATTTATATATACTGTATTAGAGTAGATTTCAAGGCTTGCCCAAGGGCCGGATAGATATTTCTTTTCAGGGGCCACATTGATGCTTGCCCCTGGATCGAGGTTTGGACACCCTTGATCCAAACTAAAGAATTTAATATCTCCCCCCATTGCTGAAAACGTTTTCATAATGTTATCCTACTTGTATTTTAAATCAAGACTGCCATGGGAAAAGCAGGAATACTCTCTGTACTCTGCTTGGAATTTAGGTTTCAAAGGTCAACATCCTGACACATAGTCACGATTGTTACCCACTTCTGACTCTGTCAATTGCAATAATTAGTTTGTGACAGCATGAATACACGGACAGTCATGAAGAGCACAGACTGTTGTTCTGAGAAATGCACCATTCCGAGTGTAAGAGAAAAGTAGGCTTTGCAAGGTGGAAAAGCAATGTACCCTTAAGTTGCGTCAACAGTAATGCTTTGTTGGAAACCCAACCAAACACCTTTTTCTATGCCTTCCAAAGTAGTCATATATTTTCATTTTCTTTTTCCCCTCATCTACTTGTTCAACTCAAGTGTCTACTAGTAAAACCACTTTTGCAGAAATTTCTAAAAATAAACTCTGGTAACTGCTACGTAAGTAGGAAAATAATTCATATCAGCTAACGGAAGGGACACTGTGCTAACTGAACTGGTGGCATGAAATAGGGTGTTCTGTCAACAGTAGAGGGTGTTCTTTGATGTGCAACAGACATTTGAGAGAGGCAATGTTGTCCTACCATTTTGGGGCATTGAAAAGGTTTGTCTGCAATCAACCATAACTCTACTGGCAGACGAGCTGAACGTTGGGACAGTCCTTCCATACAGCAATTTGTTTTGTTGATTCTCACATTTCTATCCGGAGTTTCAGTTCACAAAGTGTCCTTAAGAAAGCTGATAATATCATAACAATAATGAAATAAATAAAACAATTCAAACTACTCATTAAAATTCAATCAAACAAATAATAAAACTATTAGAACAACACAGACAAACCAAATATAAATATAGCCTGAGGAGATTAATAAGATTTCAGCCTTACATACAGAGATGTGTCAATAACCCTACAATCCAGAGTAACCACAGGAGCATGTAAGAGACATTATGTGCAACCGTAGTTAGTGCACCACCTAGTGAAAACCTATGGGAAATTCATATTCCAATCCGGACTAAATTGTTCTTACACCGGAGCAAGGACTCCCCATAGTTACTCTGGATTGCACCCTAAGCCCCATTAAAGATAAGTTTATAATGCTATAAATGACAAAAAAGATAGAAATTGATTAAATAGATGTATGTAAAGTAGTATTAAGGAAATGTAAAGTAAGGGTTGTGCCTGGAGAACTTTATATGAATGCCTTTGTGTATCTATTCCTTTGTTGTACACCCAATATCCCTATCCCCATATCTGAAATAAATAAAAATAAATTAACAACAAAATGATGAGGCTTTATGATGATATGATTGTCAAAGTGTTGCATAGCAGGCAACACTTCCTGCCACTCAAAAAAAGCTCTGGATTCATTAAAAGAAAAATACAACTAATCCAAAATGATGATGCTTTCTTCTCAGCTGCAATAACGTCAAACAATTTTGCCTTGTGCTGAATCAGCAGTCTTTTCGGCTGCAACACAGGGAGCTTCAGCAAAACCATACCAATTAAAATCCTATCAAACAACTAACCCAGGGGGCTGGTGGTTAGTATGCTTTCCTCCCAAACTTAGAAGGATGCAGAGTTGGCTCCAATCCAGTTAAATGCAGTCCATTATAGCTGCTTTAAAGGATAGGGCAAAATTCCCAACTCCGGCAATAATGGGATTCAAAGAAATGAACAACCGGTTCTATGCCCGTCTGGCAGCCACTTTTAAATGGCTATTTAAAAACTTATATGTCCTATTTCTTGTTAACAGCCAGTTCTATAGAGTAGGTGCAAACCTGCTGGAGCCCACCACTGATTTACTCCGGGCTATTACCAGTGATAAAGAAAAATAGAGATGTTTGCAGATCAAGGTACAAGCAATAGTGGGCTGCATGGGTGATATAAATGGATATAGGAGAGGGAGAGAAATATAATCAGGATCTGTGGAGAAAATGAAACAAGTAGTGTTTGGAAGTGAACACCAGAACCAGATTCCTAGGCTCTCCTCCATCGAAGATTGTTGTCTACAGATCTTCAGCAGATTTTGACTATCTCATTAAATACAAGTCCAGGAGGCATATCCTATGTAGAGGTGGCATTTTTCCAGTGCGCTAAAGCCTCTTTCATGAAACTTAGTCCGGCACAAGCAGAAATAGTTCAGTAAGTTAGTATCCATTCAGCCTGGATTCCTTAACAATCTCTTGAGAGTCCACTGCACCAGCTAATGAGATCAGATACAATGGCCTACTTAATAATTATAGAACATCTTTCTTTAAAATATTGTCTCTTAGATTGCATTAAAGTGAGCAACACCTTCGGCTTTGCCCTCATATCCTTGGCCTTCATTGGGAAAGTCATGAGAGGACCTGGATCAATCATTCTTACCTGACTTGTGCCGCAATCCTAACTGTTACTTGTGCTGTCACAAAGCACAAGGGCTGTGGAAAGGCTGGGGTGGAAATCCCATAATCATTCCCAATACAGACTGGCGGAGTTGAGCTAATGCAATCTGAACATGTGTGTTGTGATAAATACACTAAAATGGCATATCCATTCCCTTGTTAAACAGTATATAGAAAAGTCTGATTTGAATACTAATGTACATTATGTTCATCACTTGAATACTGTCAGTCAAGTGTGTAAATAGTCTAAACTCAAATTCATCTGTTCTGATTGTATGCACATGCAAACCCATGCATGATAAAGTGTGTGTGTGTGTATAAGCGCATGTGTGAACGCTCTCACCCATAGTTAAATTAAGTATGATAAATAAAATCTTAGGTCCTATACAGACTGCTCAAATCTGTATACGGATCAGGTTTTCCCCACCATATATTTTGGGATCCTATTATTTTTTCTTTTTGAATCTCTGCTTTAAAATAAAGGTAGCAGTGGTAACTCAGAGGTTGCATTTGAGGCTTAGAGCACAATCCTAACCATGTCTACTCAAAAGTAAGCCCCATTGTGTTCAATGGACCTTACTCCCAGGAAAGTGTCTTCAGGGTTGCAGCCTTAGTTTCTTTTTCAGTTGATGTATATTTTTATATATTCATTCTGCAACTTTTGAATATTTGAAAATTGGAGGATTCTTGTTTATTAAGATGTTTTATCCCACAAAATAAAATTGGGGGATGTTTTCTGTTTAACATACTGCCTTCTGTTTACTTAAACTGACTGTATTGTGCTTTGACCTCCTCCTGACTGAAAGGGGAAAGCAGGATAAAAATAACTGAAACAAGTTAATATTCCAGGATGGAACCACTTAACTACAAGTCCAATCTTAACCACGTCTACTCAAAAGCAAGCTCATTCCATTCAGTGGGTCTTACTCCCAGGAAAGTGTCTTTAGGATTGCAGCATAAATGATAAATAGCCATACCCTGTGCACATCTACTCAGAAATTTGCCCCATTGTGTTTAAAGATCCTATTTTGCATTTTTTAAAAAACATTTAGGCTTATTCAAGATAATATATCTAGCTATTGATCAGGATCTGAGTAGCAGCCAACTGTAGAGTTGGAGGCTGAGAAGCAGCTAGTTACAGGGTGCCCCTTATTTCAGGGTGAGGAGATGTCATAACCTCAAGAGGCCAAGGCCCCTCCCAAAATGTAGGACACCCAAGAAAAATGTAGGTCATGACAAAATAAAAGCTAATACTCCTATATCTTTCTTGCATGTGCCTTATTTAAACACTATATAACTTCTTATTGGAATTTAAACAATTATATATAATTTTTATATACAAAAATACATTCTGCCTGTTCACAAGGAAAAAGAGGACAATTTTTATAGGACACAGACTAAAATGTCCTAAAAAAAGGATGTCCTAAAAAAGAAAACATATCAGTCACTCTGCCTTGTTTTGTGGTTCCGTTCCAGTCCCTCCCCGAAAATATGGAAACCATGGATAAAGGGGAACCCTATGTAAATAGCAGCATTTGAACCCTCCTTCCATACATATTAACCTAATTTTTTGTTTAGTATCATTGGGATATACTCATTTTTCTTACTTAACAAAGTAACATTCTTGCTTAATTAAAGTACACAACATGCATGTTACAGGAAGGAGAATGACTGTACCTTAACAGGATACCAAACAGTGGTTAGTCTTTCTCTAGCATGGAGACTGTGCTTGCAAATCTTCTTATTCAGTTAAGCGAGAATGAGCACAATTCTAACCATGTCTACTCAAATGTAAGTCCCAATGTGTCCAATTGGTATTACTCCCAGGATAGGGTTGCCATATGTCCCAAAAAACCAGGGACAGTTCTGATTTGGGGGAATTGTGCTCACATACTGGCAGGTGTGACAGAGGGTCCTGTTCTGATTTTGCATGTAGAAGTCATAGGATCATGTCTGTCTTTGTTTAGCTTGATACACATGTTACGTTACTAATTTTTTAAATCTGGATTCATTGCACAGCGGCAGCTGAATGCTACTGAGCAGTGTCTTTTCACTGGCCACAATTTTAGCAGCTGAAAAAGCTGGGAAAGTCTCTTTATATCGTTAACTTACCTTGCTGCAGAGCCTGACAGTTCAGATTACTTTGCAGCGTACTGTCATCTTAATGACTTGATGCATTTGGTGTGAATAGAGAGAGAGGAACATTTGGTGAGTTATAACCACAGGATAATTTATTCATACAGAGAAGACATTGTATTTGATAACTGATAAATTTCGTTCCTGCTTTCCAGGGCGAAACTAAAAAAAGGAGGCGGTGAGGACTGCAGCATCTGGCTTACTGATACAGTTGAGAAATACTGCCACGATTCTATTAGGAACAGCATAAACTACAGAAGATCAGTGCTGAGACAGGTGGCTAATATGGACATGTGACGCTGCATGTATATCATGGAACAGAACCACTTTATGTAAATGGGGGGGGGCTATCAAGCCATTTTTGTCGGTTTTGGTACACACATAGTAACTGATGAATCAATACAAAACACACATCGGGCGCAATCCAGAGTAACTACAGGGAGTCCTTGCTCCGGTGTAAGAACAATTTACTCTGGATTGCAATATGAATTTCCCAGAGGCGGTGCCATAACTACTTCAACATAGATGTCTCTTACGTGCTCCCGTAGTTACTCTGGATTGTAGGGATCAGCTCCCATCTTAGGTGAAGGGTACATGTAGGCTCATTGCCAGACACTTTTTGGCAAAAGGGGCAAAATGTACATTGGTCGAAGAAGATGAATCAGTGCAGAATAGCCAGAAATTAAATGCAGGTAGCCAAATATAATGATAGTTTTTTTAATAATTGTATTCAGTGTTAATGCAATGAAGTTGAATTATACAGTTTTTAAAAGTGCCTAATGCTTGTCAAAACAACAGACAGCGCAATCCTAAGCCTGTCTACTCAGAAATAAGTAGTGGAGCTTACTCCCAGGAAAGTGTGTTTAGGATTGCAGCCGCTGAGAGTCTTAGGCTGCAATCCTAAACATACTTTCCTGGGAGTAAGTCTCATTGAATATAATGTGACTTACCACTAAGTAGAAATGCATATGATTGTACCTTTAGGGTATATGAAAGACTAGCACATTAATTGTGGAGTTAGTACCCAGTGTCTAGCACCTCCTTGGGATTGATGGAGAAGTGGGCTCTACTCCATGAAAGTTTATGCAACAACACATTCCTTAGTGGCATTGCAAGGTGGCATCCTCAGGCACCTGCTATAGCCCAAGTACCCCAGCAGAGTCCACTACTGATGCCAGTTCTGTTCTTCTAAGGAGGATTAGGCTCAAAGCTCAAAGGATTAGGCTCAAATCTTGGTACCTGTGGAGTGAAATCAGTCTTCTTTTAGTTTTGTTCTCAAATAACTCTTGTAGGTTGTGGTACACACAAAGTAACTGATGAATCAACGTTGTGAATCAACATTTCAAAATATTGTGTTGTGTGCAACCAGGCCTAACCAGTGCCAAATCTGTGCCACTCCTGGGGGTTGACGCTGGCACCTAGAATGGCAATGAGTTGCAGTATCAATTCCTGGCCAGTGTAGGGGTTTGGGGAGGATGGGGGAAGATGGAGAGGAGACAGGAGGAGGTGTTCCAGGGCAGGGAGGGTATTCCCAGGGCCAGGCAAGTGGGGAGCAAGAAGCAGGGCTCAGATCCAGCAGTTATACCAGATCCAACCCTTTGTTCCTGAGTAGATATCCGCTCAAATCTAAGCCACCTCCAGAGAGGGTTGTAGTTAGAGGGGGTGGTGGAAAACACTCAGTTCTGCAGGGATCCTCCCCACAGTGTTCAAGTGACCTCCTTCCCCCTGGAGGAGGAAGCATCCTGGAATGGCTCCGTGCAAGGAATCTGCCCACCCTCTTCTGAGCCATTCCAGGCTCAGGAGGCTCTGAGTCATTCTCAGATGCTTTCCCCTCCTGGAATGGCTTGGGGGGTGGGGGAGATCCCTTGGACACTGCAGTGAAGCTCCCTGCAAAACCTTGTGTTTTGCCCCAACCCCTGCTGCAGCCCTGCTTCCACAGAAGGCTTTTATCTGAGTAGACCAATTGGGACTTTGCTTCCCTTCCCTGTGATAGTGCAGCAGTTGCCCCGTGTTGAACCACCACTACTGGCTCCCTAGAACTGTAATTCTGGAATGTAGTCTATTTCAGTTTAATATCCTGGTTTGCAAGAATCTATTGCAGTTTAATATCCTGGTTTGTTAAGTCACCATTTCCTGATTTGATGTCAAATTTTCCATATGGTTGTGTGCATGAAGGAAAGCATTATCTATTAAAACTGTGATCTGTCAGTGTCTTACAAGGTCTGCTCAGTCTTATAGCCACTACACCGAGCTGGCTTTCCTAGATGGCTATGAAATTTTGGAAAGAGTTGCAGTATGAGAACTGTACTGAGAAACTGAGTCATGAGTGAAAGTCTACACGACTAAGGGCGCAATCCAGAGTAACTACAGGGAGTCCTTGCTCCAGTGTAAGAACAATTTCCTCTGGATTACAATATGAATTTCCCATAGATTTTCACTAGGTGGTGCAATAACTACGGGTGCATATAATGTCTCGTACGTGCTCCCGTAGTTACTCTGGATTGTAGGGTTAGAAAATAATATTTGAATGATGATTTCTCAGATCCACCAGTGACCCATATTGGCCATCAGTCTTTTTTGTAAAGGCACTTTGTGTAAGCCAAAGAAGCATATCTCTTTTAGGACCAAACATATAAATAGAGGGTCATGTTTCAAAGCTATGATTTGGAAGAGAGTCTACAGGGTCAATATTCTGTGAAACCAATTGGGAACTCATTAAAGAGAAGAGACAGAAGCAAAAGTTTTTTCCCCAGAACCTATGGAAGTGATAGTGTAGAAAAGGCCAGCTGTATCACTGATAATAAGAGGAACAATTTTTTTCTCTGAGTGTACCAGCATTGAATCTGTTACATAACTGATACTTGCATGACTTGTGACCCAGGAAGACAAACCCAACCCATGAACCATTTTCTGATAGCCACCATTTGCTTGACAACCTCTTCTCTTTTTGCAGTCCAAGAAAGATAGTAAGAATGGGTGGGTTTTGAGATCTTGGTTGGTGAGCAATATCCAGAAGTCACAAGTGGTCCAGGCCTACTCTAGGTCATTGACCTTTAACTTGTCAAGAGCAGGGATCCATTTCAAAGGCTGGCCCTGAGATGCTCCTCCTTCCATCATGACAGTTGGGAAAGATGATTCCACTGTGAATATTATGGGGACTGAGGCTGCAATCCTAACTCTCAGGCTGGTATAAGTCCTGGCACAAGGCCTGGGTTGTCTCAAATGAATGGGTGAGTTTTGAGATCTTGGTTGGTGAATGATATCCAGAAGTCACGAGGTCTAGGCCCAGTCTAGGTCAGTGGCCTTCAGCTTGTCAAAAGCTGGGAACCATGTGCCAGACTTCCCACACCACCACAGGAACGAGGTGACAGGTGAGTTGTGCTGGCCCAAATTAGTAAGGATTGTGTCTAGATTTACATATAGCTGTGCAGAGCCTATCTACCCAAGTAGTCTTTGGGCTCACACATGACCCCAGCATCTTGAAGACATCTCCATCTGTACTGGAAGTACACGCATACACATTGACATACAACTGCATCAGTTTGCACAATATTGGCCAGTTCCATAAAGTGGTGCTGAAATACAGCTGCAGTGATATTTATATGATTCATGTAATTCCTGTATATGAATCATATATGGGAACTTGTTGTTGAAAAGTTTATAAATATTGTTAATAATAACAGGAACAACAACAACAACAACAACAACAATAATAATAATAATATTGTAGATAAATGAGTACTTACCTCTGGTTTACACAAAGCATATTTATTTTCATGTGATTGTGAGCATATACGAGCCTATGGATGATCACGGTGTGATACAAACACTCAGCATTCCATATCATGTGTGATACTCTCTCCATATCGAGGGCGAGGGATACAACTACGAAGATGTGTTGATGTGGACAACATCATCAGTTCTTAGAATATCTAAAGAGAGCTATTGTTTAGGGATTCTCTCTCTCTCTCTCTCTCTCTCTCTCTCTGTATACTGCTCCTTGTAACTTTACTATTTAAATTCTGACAAGTGTGAAATGGTAGGTCTAGATTTAAGACCACAAAACTTTGCATCAGTATCACTCGAAGTCATTACTGCAACTCCTCCTGCATAAAAGAGATGAGGATAATAAAAAAATTGTTGCTGAAATTGGTGAAGAACATTATTCTGTGATTGAAGTCTACAGCGATAACTACAGTGAGATGCGTGGGCATTAGTTATAATGGGAGGATTCAGTGGGTACAGCTGCTTTTAGTGAACATATTGTTTAAGACAAGGGGGAAAAACAGATCAGGTACTTGAAGAAAAGCAGTCCTTCACTAATCTGATCTTGTCTGTATATAATTTGATTTCTTTCTGACTCTGAGGAAATATTTTCAAAGAGCAGCCAGATCATTCTCTGCAGCTAAAAGCTCATTTTTTTAAAGTTTGATATTTTTGAGACTGAAATCCAGTTGGGGCAACTTTCTAAAGGAGTTACAGCACCGAAGGGCAGAAGGTCAATGATAGAATTTTGAGCAGCTCCATAGAGCCTTCAATACCTGATAAAGCCATCAATACCTATCTAGAAACAGTTTTCAAATAGAGGAGGAGTGGAGGCTGTTAAAACCTTCATCCCTTTGAGCATGTCACCACTAAAGGGTTTTCAAGACAGATGGTCATGACATGGATATATCAAACTGTAATTGCAATCCAGTGGGATCTTTTATTCTGGGTAAACAAAACCTTCCGTCATATTAAGTGGTGGTTCAGATAGGCTCAATTTCATATTTATACTTTTCAATCATGGGAAAATGTTTTGAATAAGGACTCTATAGGGCAGTATCACAGCAGTATCTTTTCAGATTTTTTTTTAGGGGGGGAGCTATTGGATCAGACCAAGTAGGGCCTGTCTATCCAGGAGACTAACGCAGGGCCAATCCCATGCAACTTTCCAGTGCAGCTGTGCCATCAGGCTGTGGGCTGCATCTTGCAGTGGATGGCGTCAATCACGGAAGTCTTTTCAAGGGGCTGTGGGTGGCGCAAGTGGTTAAGACATTGTGCCTGTTAACCAGCAGGCCAGGGTTCGACACCTGGGTTGGCTCCACAAGACAGGGTGAGCTCCTGTCCTTAGCCCAGCTCTGCGACGCAGCTGGATCCAATCATATTGGCTCTGCCTTTCCATTGGACTAATTCAGTGGCGTGGAGAGGGGGGATTTGCTGCTTGGGTAACAGCCTATCCTCCATATCAATCTAACCCAGGCTTTCGTGCTTCGCATGCAGCGTATGCAGCGCCAAGCACAATGCCATAGTCTCTCAAGACTGACGAAGGCCTGCTTTTTTTCAAGGTAAGGAGGTGTTTGATCTCTTCTCTTGGGGTTACATTCATGCTGGAAAGTTGGATAGGAGTTTGCCCCATCTCCATTAGATCAAGCAGCAGATTATTAAGCACTGATGCTTTTTGTTGCTTTTGCCCCACTGAGAGGATTGGAAAAGGGAGTTGAGGACAAAGAGGAAGATATTCATGTTTGGAGGAGAGAGTACAGTCTTCATTCTTTCTCTTAATTTTGAGAATGCACCCTCTTCATTCCCCTTTTCCTTTACCAGTTGCAGCAGTGGGGTGAGCAAAGGATGGCATCTCTCCAACCATGGAGCCAGAAGGTATTGAGCAGACCAAGATCAAGGGTCTGTCAGGTGCCAGGAGGTATTGAGTGCACCCTGAGACCAAGACTATCTAGCTATCTAGCCCAGTATCCTGTTTCCTCCAGTGGTTAAATGGATGCATCCAGGAAACTCACTTTTTCAAGGCCACTTAAAAATTTCCTAGTTGAAGCCTCCATTTCCCATAGCCATGTCCATTCTACCACATGGGCTCAATTCTCACAAGATGATTCCCTCCCAGTGCTGTCAAAGCTACATTTTGGAACTATTTTCTTGCCAGTTAAAAAAAGTATTATACAAACAGAACATTATTCTTACAGGCTTTCAATTTTTCCAAGCCTAAAAGCTTTCTATTGTTTCTTTAAGAAAGACAACCTGTCACCTTCATATTATCCTTCTGAAACATTGCTCTTCAGGCTGATATCAATGCAAGCTTTAATTTCAACGTCTGCTGAACAATGTTGCCTTTGGATTAGCACATCATACAGCCGTTGGAAAAAGTCCACACAAATGCAGTTGTCCACAGTAATGAACTGAGCAGGAAACTGTTGTGGAAAGGGAGAATGTGGTTTGGGATTGTTAGTAAGATTCTCTTAAAAAGCTCTGTTTTCAAGGAATTCATTGAGATTTGTATGTCCGTAAAAGGTGCTGACCAACATGTTGCAACTTTCTGCAGTATTTCCCTCCTGGGAATGAGTTGTGTGCTGATATTTAAAGAATAAAATTTAAAGAATATTTGTAGGCATTGGGCACAACTGGGGACCAAGCAGTGGGTACCAGTGGGCATGGGGTACAAGTAAGAACCGGCAGGCACTGGATACTGGTGGCCACCAGAAAGCAGCAGGAACTGCTGGGCATTGGGCGTAACTGAACCTCAACAGGCACCAGTAGGCATCACTAGCCACCATACACCACTGGGCAGCAGCAGCCATAACTGAGCAATGGGCACCGTGGCACACTAGGCATCCCTGCTAGGCAGCAGGCACCACGGGCAGCGAACATCAATGCTGGGCACCAGGCACCACTGGCTCCCAGATACCAAATCGGTTCATAGTGTGTCCTTACATCACAGAAGGAATATGCTCCCCAAATTTCATGCTTCTATGTCCAGGAGTTTGGGCTGACACTATAATTCAGGCAACTTGCAAGCGCATTAATTGCCATACAGAATAATACCAAAGACATTGAAATGAGGATCTTTAGTCGTCTCTATTTTTGGTACTTTATGTTTGAAGACTGCCCAGTGATCCAAGTTCCATTTCTGTGCTCAAGGGGTAAGTTCTGACTTTGCTTCAGAAATACTAAATAAATAATTCTAGCACTTGATGTGAAAGTTCTATTTTCTAGAGACCTTTCTGACTTTGTGATTTAAATTTTCAATGGGGATACTTGAAAATAAGCTAAATTGAAAAGGATTATATTTATTCTTGTGTTTTGCTGAGAGAGAGAGAGAGAGAGAGAGAGAGAGAGAGAGCAAAGAAATCCTGCTGTATTCTTTTTCGGTATGAGTTTCTCTTTCTGTCTTGACCTACTTGCTGTGCAAGCAAGAAATGTGGGTAAATATTTAAAGACCTCTCATAACTCTTTCTCTGAAATGAATGAGCTGTGTTAGAGTGAAGAAAACTAACTGGCAATTAGAATGCAGCAATACTTTAGTTGATGACGTGAGATGTAATGATTTTTTCTCCCTCCAGCTGTAATAATGTATTGGACATCAAAATTCCTCTTCAGTTTTGGACATCAGAATCAACATTTTGTCCATGTAAAGTATGTTTCACGTAACAAACAAAAATTTCTCTAGGATTCTGCGTCACGTAGCAAACTGTGCTTCACGTAAAGAACACATTCGTTGGCAGTTGAGGCAGACGCGCTGGACGGCAGCCTGTTTAAAAAGCATCAGGGCTGCCTAGCACACCTGCCCATAGCAAAAGCAACACTTCCATGCTGTTCCTCCTGTGGCCAGAGGGAGAGAAGAGCAGTGGAGAAGAGGGAAGCAGCTCAGGGCTGGCCAGAAGGGAGCAGGGGAGAGAGATGCTCAGGATGGAGAGAAGGAGAAAGTGGGGAGACACTTCGAAGGTTCTTGGATTGAAGCCTCCTAACTTTGTCTACCCAGAAGTAAGCCCCATTGTGTTAAATGGATCTTACTCCCAGGAAAGTGCCTTTTGGACTGCAGCCTAAGTAGACTTTATAGGATCATGCACATTGAATGCATGTTTTGAATTCAATCCCAGTGTTCTGTCATCATTTTTACATCCAATTAATATTTTTATATGAATATTTTGGGGGTTGTGGAACCAATTGTCTGAGTTTCCATAATTTCCTATGGGAAAATCCGCTGCACGTAAAGATCGTTTCATGTAACAAACATGCCTCCAGAATGAATTAAATTTGTTACGTGAGGCATCACTGTATACTCAACTGACCTTATTCATTGTATGGCTTATTAACTGATCATGTTCCGCAATACCTGTTTGTTGAAGAATGGTTTACTCTCATGTCTGATTTGCTGTGCACCATGGCAGTTTGGGACATTGGCTTTGAAATTATAGTTGTCAATGCCAATTTAATTGTGACAATAATAACGTAAGTATAGCATTCTTTCACATGCGCTATCTTTTTATTCCTCAACACAAGCCTTTGTGGTGCATATTATTCCATAGAAAGGAGAACCCTTATCCAAATCACAATGATCACAGGGGTACGTTGAAGGCTAAAGCATTTGGGGTGTGTGTGTGTATATACACATTTTACCATTCTGACTAGATAATGGCTTTTTCAGAAAGGACATGTTTGTGCAGATCTCAAACTGTATAATTATCTACAATTGTACAATTAAGGCTTATTTCTATTTAAGAAGGCTGATTAATCTCACTGACCTTAGTCATCTTTTTTCTAATTAGGAAACTATGAGAAGGGTAAACCTACTGTAAAATTTTGTCCTGGTGAAATTACAGTGTCGTTTCCCATTAAGAATTAAGAATAATTAATACAGAATGCAGTATACAATACAGTTGTTCTCCTTAGGCAGGGTGACCATATACTATACAATAGAGGACCATATACTGTACAATGGACGTTAACATTTGCATAGAAGTGGGAATTTAGGCTGGTGCTGCTTTTCAAACCCTTTTATGATGAACTAAAATTGCCTCAATTCTCTCTTCTATGCAATGGTTAAAGGTAAAGGCACTCCGTCCTCCATTCTATATGGTCACCCTGTCCTTAGAAAAACCAAATAATAAACTTTTTCGAGGGGGTGAATCTTAAAAAAAAATAGATCTCATTCCATTTGGAGGAGGAAAAATTGAGTTTGCAATCCTAATCCCCAGTTAAGCAGGCATAAGATCCAAGCACAAGTCCCATGCTAGCCTTAGGGGGCTGTCACAAAAGTGACACTTTTGAGGATGGTTAGGCCAGTGCACAAACATGCGCTGGTCTCTCCACACCACCATGGGAATGGGAGACAGGTCAATTATGCCGGCCTCAATTGATTAGGATTGCACTCTCAGTAGGTTAAAAAAGGGTAACAAAAATTCTCTTCTTTTTTGTTTTTATTCAGATTTTTTTCTTTTTTGCTAAATTTCTTTAGTATTATATGCATGAAAAGCTATGCTGGTACCATGGACTTAACCTGGCAATGAGCTGGGCCAAGGTGAAATTACAGTGCCGGAGGTGCCCTGTCCTTGATTGCCACCTCTTGTGATCTACTGCCATTGGAGGTGGACTCAGACAATATCAGTGGATAAGTTGCCTCAAGAAGCAGCCTGAGCACTCATAAGTTTGCATTTGGATCAGTGTTAACTTGGCGCAGATTCAAACCATGTCTGAAGTAGTTAGTTTTCTCTTTGTTTTTATATGAAGAGTTTCTTGTTTTATATGAAGAGTATTTGTGCTCATGCTCCCTAGGGATGGCTTTCAAGCTGTATCTTGGAGGTGATAAGTTTCACTCTGTAACACCATTTCCATGAGAGTTTCCTTCCTATTTTCCTAGATATTTTATGTATAGTATGCAAAGGTAAATACGTTGTTCATACAACGTATGTCAGGTGTACATACAGTGTCAGTCAGCGGTACGTTAATGACACTGCTTGTATGTTATTCTTGTGTAATTCAACAATACTTTACATTTTTCCAAATATGGCTGCATGCATGTCCATATCTGGAAAAATGCAGCCATATTTTGAACTTGCAAACATGTTTTTCAAACACGTTCATGTGCTACCCTGTCCTTCCCTTGCATAACAGATGCGCATTATGGCACACTGCAATGGGTTGCACCCTATGTCTCTTATAATTCACAAGCATTGTCACCGCAGCTAAAAAGGCCCTATCAATGCAAGATGAGAGGGAAAAGAAAACCCATGATTTTGTCTGAAGGAGGCCAATTTCATGGGGTTCAAAACTTTCTAGAACCCAATGAAACCATTTATGGATGTGGATGGATCTTTCAACATTTACTCACTTATTAACATTTCTAGGTTTTCTCCAAATTTAATTGCATTGTTGACTAAACGGCACAAATGATAAGCTGTGTTTGACACAATGGACCCTGCTTCCGTGGAGGCATCCATAAAATTGCAGTAAATCTCTCTTTCAGGCAAGTGTGCATAGGATTGCAGATTTAATTCTGCTGCTGGTTATGCTTCTGGAATATGTCCACTGAGCAGTGTTTGCATGTAAAAGAGGAAGAGGAGAAGGACATATGGAGCACAGCTAGGAATATCACCAGAGGTCCTTTTGGCATGCAGAAAAGATCCATATGCTTGAATTAGGTCATGCCCTTCTTCCTGATTCCTGCGTACAGTTATCTGACCATGGCACCTACGCCAGAGCCCCTAAAGACAAACGATCTGTTCCTGCATCTGCTATACCTTTTAAATCTTAAAGTGACTTTTTTTCTTTCTGGGAAAAAAACACAGCCTAGCAGTCTGATGTGATCCACACTGACCACCATAGGGCATTTATGGCTTCTGCAACATTTACAGCAATTATGAAAAGGAAGATAATTAAAAAATATTTTAACAGCTGTTTTAGGGATCGTGGTAGACAAGAGAATTTTGACGGATCACGCAGTGCTGTGAAAAAAGATGCTTTGCCCCAAATTTTCTTTCCTAAAGGTACCTGTTTTGTTCTGTTTTCCTTTGCAGCTACTCACTGTTGTCAAATGACACCAAAATAGTCAGAAATCAGAAGCATTGGTTTGCCACATCAACAAAGAGCCTTCTAGTCATAGTACAAATCATACCATCCAGCCATGAACATATTCTGTAGCCAGTGTGACTTTATCCAGAGGAGTGTAGATACTTGAATTAATGTTCTTTAAGACTTTTGTTCTTATCTCTGTTATCCAGGCTTCAGTCAAGGATCAGGGCAATGACAGGGGTTTCTCTGTGCATTAATTTATAAGTGATGACTTTTTGGTACTTACTGTATTTCGTTCACCCAGTTACATCTTGTGCTTTCCTAATGATGCAGATTATCCTTTTTTCATGTTCAGTAATATTTGAGTAATTTGAAAGATTGTATATTGGAAACTAAGAGCACAATCCAAAGCAACTTTTGCTTGCTCTGCCCTTACTATGCTGTATCCTAAACACAGAGTTATGTGTGAGGCAGAGAACTTAGGTCTGCCCGTAACTTCTCCGGTGCAGTGATCCACATAAGTTACTCTATCGGGCATACTCAGAAGGCAGCCTGTAAGTGCTACATGGCCTGCAGTTACACATGAGTTGACCTGTTCTCACATCACTCAGAACCACTAGCAGCTTTCCAAACTCCTTCCCCTCCTGATCACATGGGGAACCAGCTGGCTAGATGGGGAGTGGAGTAGCTGTCAAGCTGTCAGAGTGACTCTCCAGCATGATGGACAGGGCAGGGCTGTCAGGGCTAGAAATGGGAAACAAGCTGCCCCCCCCCCCGCACCCCCAAACAGGCAAGGTGGTCCAGGAAAAGCCCAGGCATCAGCAGGGACCAGACTGCTCAGAGGGATACAGGTGTGTGTGTATTGTCAATAAAAACAACATCAACAGATAAACATGAGTTTACCCAGGAAAGAGCCCCCCTTGCTGGCTCAGGCAGGGGAGGGGCAACAGTCCCCCAAGCAGCAGGCAGAGCAGGGGGCAAGGGGAGGCAAGGGGGCTGCCAGGGGCATCTGTGAGGAGGGAAGCCTGGAAGAGGGGACAGGAGCCCACCTGCATCTGCCAGGGAGCAAAAGCACATCCTGGGTCACAGGGGACCTGGAGCTCCCACAACAGGGCAAGGGTGTCTGATCACTTGTGGGGCCACTGCCCACCCAAAACCTCCCACCTCACAGGCCTAACAAGTGGCATCAGGCCCCAGGAACCCTCCCTCAGCCCACCCCAGTGACCCCATATGGCCTCCCCCTCCCATGGTAATGACGCTCCCAGGAAGATGTAGACACAAAAGTGGGGTCAGTTCACATGTGTACTTGTTCATATGTTTGGAGTTGCTCCTGCTCATTCAGAGGGTCAGAGGATGGAGGGGCTTCCAGATACAGAACAGTCTCCAGTGAGGATGCAGTGGGACCCCAGAATCAACCACGTTCAGACTGAGCACATGGAAGGGATGACACAGTGCCTGCACCTTTAAACAGTGCCTGGACCTTTCAGTATCTTCAGACTGTAGGCAGTTTGGACCAACACTGGCATCTGCCTGAATTCCCTCATCTCTGCAATGCTCACAGGTGGTCTCACTGCTTCCATGTGGCCTCTTGTTGTGAACTCTCCAATGGCAAGGAAGCTACAGGCAGCCCCCTCCCCAGGAAAAGAGGACCAGGTCTGGATGCCATTGGGGGTCTACACTGAGGATGGGCACTCCTGTCCCACCCCCAAACAAGGTAGGCACTGCCCCACTCACCCATTCTCAGGTCATCCCAGTCATCCCTGGAGCTCTAACTAGCTTTCCCAGGGCAGCCAGTGATGACAGCAATCATATGCGGATGTTCATGGTGAAGTCCTTAAAATAACTACTACACACATGTTCACATCATTAATGTTAACAGTATCAGACATCAGTTACATCAATGTAGGTAGTTGTTAATTCGTCATCATTAATAACTTTGGCTGCGGAGGGGGGATGTGATCCTATGGCTCAAACTTTATTAGGGATGAATTGTGCTTGTTCAACTCATGTGTGATTGGGACATGGGGTCTCTGTTCTAGGTAAGTGCTTGTGCAAACATGTCTGTAGGGAGATTTTTCCCAGGGCTCCTTAGCAGGGATCCAGTGGCTGAAATCCTAAATGCACTTTCCTGGGAGTAAGCCCCATTAAACACAGTGGGACTTCCTTTTGAGTAGGCACAGTTATGATTGCACTCTGTGTCTCCTTCCCAGTGGAATGGGAGTCTGCAATGAGAGGGAGGGAGGGGGTGGGAGAGCAAGCAGATGATCCTTGCTAGTGGGACAGCATCCTGCAAAGAGAGAATGATTTCATTCCATCAGATGCCATGGTTTCAATGCACTCCTTTGCGAGCCTCTGCAGGACTCCAGCTACATAGGGCCTACTCGAGAGTAGGTGTGCAAAGGCATGGCTGAGCACAGAGTCAGATCAGCTGCCCAGCTATACTGGCAGTCTGTGCTTGGAAGGGCAGCACTTGCTGGCTGGGAGATCTGGCAATGAGGGGGGAGGTGCAAGGAGACAGACAGACATACACTTGTGAGGAGAGGTGAGTGTTTCCTTGTGGGTCTTTGTGTGCACTCCTTTCCCCCTTTGGCTCCCCCTTACCTAGGGGGACCAGTTCGGTGGGAAGGCAAACCTGCAGAAAGACCACACAGCATTTCCCAACAAGTGGCCAAGCCCAATCCCTGGTGCAGCAAACCCCCATTACACAGGTGTAAGCACCACTAAGTAAACTGTGGCTTATTTTAGAGTAGACATACAAGTCTGGAGAAAGGTGAAGGAAATTTGAGCAAGAAGTGCTTCCAACCCCCACCCCCACCCCCACCCCAATGCAGCCCTCATTACCTGGTTGGAGTACCTGTGGGGAAGAGAGAAACAGCAACTTGCAGAGACATAAAAATGGTATTACTAACATTTCATCATTGCAAGATTGCCTGTAGAGGTGTTTGTGAAAGCAGACAGTGCTCCACACACCCCACTTACCTGACTGGAGTACCTGTGGTGAGGGGGAGAGAGAGCAACAAACAAACAAAAATTTGCAAAGTCCACACTCTAATCATTTCATATCACATATATTTCATATAACTATATCATCATATGCCCCTCATGTGCACAGCTGTTTGTGGGGAGAATGCTCCTGGAGAGCAAAGCGCCCATTGAGAGAGCAGAGTGGCATAGCTCTGGGCCAAGCACTCTGCTTCTCTGGAGGGGAAGTGTGGGTCAGGGGTTGGGCTTTTTAAGGGAGAGTAGCTGAGAGGGGATTGGTCGGCCACTGGGGTGACCCAGTTACTCTGTATCCTCAAGTAGGAAAGTACTGCCCGTAAGGTCTGGTTCGAAAATTTTTCAAAGTCCCCACTTTCCCCAGCCCTTACTTCCCTTTAACATGGAGACCTATGGGTCTCCTCGTTACTAAACTACCTTTTGAGGTAGTATAACTCAGGAGGCATTTACGTGTGCCCAGAAGCCTCTGAAAATGTTCAGGATACAGCATAGTTATGTGGAAGGGGGAGGAACCTAAGACATGCCCCTGACATGCCCTCATTACACCCTCTGTTAATTGCTTGGGGCAACCTAGTTACGTTGATGGAATAGTTGCTGTGGATTTCCTTATTTGTTGCCTGAGGCTGCCCATAAACCTAGTTAGGGTGGAGCATCTCCCCAGAGTAACTAGGGTGGAGCAGTTGCTCTACCCTAGTGATAGATAGGGCACCCTAAGGCCTCTTATGTGCAAGGAATAGTTGCTCTGGATTGGGCTGCCTGTCAGGAGACATTTACATATGCCCATAAGCCTATGAAAATGTTCAGGATACAATATACGTTATGTGGAAGGGGGAGGAACCTAAGACACGCCCCCAACAATGCCCGACACGCCCCCTAAAATGTTTTTAAAAATCACTCCGTCGACAGAGTAACATCGACAGAGTGTTCACATAGTTGCGTCGATGGAAACGTCATTCCGTTGACAGAATGATCCACCAGCATACTTGCGTTGACGGAACTGGCGTTTCCGTTAACGCAAACACTGTTCCGTCGATGGAAGAGCCCTTCTGTTGATAGAATAGTTGCTCTGGATTGGGCTGCCCGCCTGTAATCCAAAACACACTTTCCTAGGAGCAAGCACCATTGAATGCAGTTGGACTTACCTGTGAGTAAACATGTTTAGGATTGCACTGTAAATAACTCTACTTATTTTCTAATGAACCTTTATTTTATACAGGAAAAAATCCCCAGAAATTGTAACTTAATTCTTTTTTATGTCATAGAAACTGTCTAATATGTGTCAGTAATTCCCTGATAGGATAATATGTTGCACCCTTTAAAAACAATAACTGACCACTTCATCTGTCCAGCAAATGAGCAGCTTAGTGTAAGCCATAATTTCTTAACCTCTTTGTAAAATAAGGCTACTCTCAAAGGAAGCATGGCAGTGTTTTAAGTAGTCCAACATGTTCTGTGAGTTTGGTGCAGTGCAGCAGGCTTGTATAATATTAGTGCTTCCTTCAAGCAAGGTTTGGATCTAAACACCACTTGGAGAGATGGAATGCATCCAGGATTTCACTATGCTGTTAAAAACTGCAATGAATACTGAGTTTCTAAAACAGGTTTGTCACTGGAAACTTGTTTTTTCCCCCCCTCTGGTAAATAAACTTGCATCTTTCAAAATAATTGAGAATACTTTGGATGGATGTTTCAGAGTTGGAGACCAGCATTGCAGAGGAATGTCTCAGAGTTGGAGACCAGCATTGCAAGAACCATTGGTTGCATGTATTTTAAGGAAAACCATCAACAACATATTTATTTATAGGTGATGAATAGTTTACACATGCTTGGTCCTAATACCAAGGTGAATGGGGTGGTATTCATCAGGTCAATGACCTGCATATGTCAATCCATACATTTTATTCACTGCAGACAGAAGTGCACAGTACCCGTGTTAATTCAAATAATGTGTACATGACAGTCAATAAGTAACAAAACTTTAAGTGGTGATGTTGATAGAATACCACATGGTAAATATCCATCTGTCAATGAGCCACAGGTTTCTCTGATTCCCATTTTCTTGTTTTAATGAACTGTTTATTCTGTTTGTTTCTTATCAAAGTAGAGCACAAGTTTCGTTGACCTGAATTACAAGGGAACCACACCATACATCAGTGATTCTCAAAGTGGGGGTCATGACATTCCAAAGGGTAGTGCCAGATTTATGTATAAGTTAAACAAGCTATAGTTTGGAGCCCCACTCTCTTGGGGCCCCCAAAAAAATTTAAAGAAAAAACTGGATGTAGAAATAATTTTGTTGTGTGTAAATGGCTTTAGATACCTTTTAGGTCCATAAATTATCATATAGCATATATTCAACACAAAAAACAGCAACAATTTGTTGTTGACAAAGGGCAGCTGGAGATATAAAGGGCCCCATTACCTTCAATAGCTTAGGGCCTCATCAAACCTAAATCTGGCCCTTCCAATGGAAGTTGCAAAGAGCTGGGTGCTGCCATTTTGGAATCTGGCACTGGACTAATGGAATATCATTTCAGGCTGCTTTCCTAGGAGTAGTTCTCATTGAACATAACAGGACTTACTTCTATGTAGACATAGAGGAGCTCTGGCACCACAATGATGTTGCTTCTTGTTTAATGTCACTTCTGGCCATGCCATCACTTCCTGGGGTTCCCAGACAGATTGTCATTCTCAGAAAGGGGGCCCAAGCTAAAATAACTTGAGAAACCCTGCCCTTCATGATTGAATAAATCCCTAAATATTATGTATCTTAATAACAGCATTACTCAATTCAGTCCAAAGAGCATTTGGTGCATTTAGGTTCCATTTACTTCCTTCCAAATTGGTACAGGATGAGACAATATCAACTGATATAAATGGGACTAATTTAGTTTGTAGCTGTAGCCACTTCAGTGCTTCAGGCTGACTGGGTTCCCTTGATTGGTTTGAATGAATGACTACCAAAAAATAGAAAGCTCCCAATCTGTGCTGTTAGAACTAGTTCTCTGGAACTCTTTTTTTCCCAGTGTACACAATAAGGTTTCTCACAGTTTAATTGAGTTGTCTATTGAAAAGAGTCAGAGTGAGTAGTTGGGTTCAATTATTGCTTATGAAAAGAAAATCCAAAATTCTGCATGCTAGTATTTCTTAGGAAGCTTTGAATGTTCATGGAAAGATTGTGTTTAGGATGAGGTGATGTTGGGATTTGTCAGGTTGGCCACTGGCTGAAGTCCCACAGTCATTAGTGGGCCCAGCTGTCCTGACTGTCCTGACTGATCCTGACTTAGGATTGGAAGCAGTGGCAACACCCAGTGTACCACCATGGGATTTGTGGAGGGCACTATTTTGAATCCAGATCAGGGCTTTGCTCCTAGAAACCTGGTGTGAGCACAGACCAGTCATCAACTTCCCTCCATTCTCAGTTTTCTAGGCAGGTACATTCCAGTGACGCAGCTTTCTACTCTCTGTCCACTCATCAGCACTTATTTACACTTTGGGTGAACTCCAATATGCCACAGTTCTGTTTCAAAAGATTTCTTTTCTATATCTGCTTTGCTTCCAAATATTGTTTCTATTTACTATTTCTAAAGCAATCTAATTTATAATGTTCTTTTCTGCTGCAGGTATTTATTCATTTGCCAATTTTGGCTGTATTTTTAGAATGAGGCCATTCTTCTTTTGGAATTTTAAGAAATAGATATGCAGTGAATCTTCTACGCTTTTGTTTTTCAACCAGTAGTAGTGATAAGAATGGTGGTACTTGAGGTGGTGTCTGGTGGTACTCACAGGATCCCCAGACCCATATCATAGTACAAACAGCAACACAGTGTGACAAGCAGTGGTATACAAGACTTAGCTCCAGTGTTGACTTTTTGTGTACTTGAGAAAGCTCCCCCCTTCACCGTGAGCCTCTTACTGGTGTCTGTGGCATTGCCATCATCACCAGTTACTTCCAGTGCTACTTCCAAGAAGTGGATGATGTGAAGTGGTACAGCAGAGTTTCTGCTGCTGAGAAACACTTTTCTACCCAAATCTATGTATTGGCAACATATTTTGTTCTGTCCCTTCTGCAAACAGCATGTTGTTCAGAAAGGCTATTTAGGGGAGCATTTTTCTGAGTATTAATGGTAACTTTATAATGATATTCTGATGTACAACTGGATATGGCATTTAAAGACATCTATTTTTCCATTTTAAATTTGCAGTTTTTACTTTTAAGTTAATCTGCAGATTTGCAATACAATGGAATTTCCTTTAAAGTTATATTTTAATTCAGTAATTGTATTCTTCAGACTTTCTTCGGTCTTCCTACCCTCTAAAATAGCCATGTGAGGAAGACTGCAATTAATAACTTGTTAATGCAAATTAGGGGTTGCCACATGAAGCTCAACACTTATTCAAAAGTAAATCCCACATTGTTCAATATAAATTATTTCCATTTTCTTCCAGTGAATTCTAGAACGGGGTAGGCAGACATTCAACTTTAGGGATCATGGACCTTTAACAATCATATAGAAGAAGAAATTTCAGTAGCTACAGATAACAAGCTTCACCAGCTAAAATTTCCCACTCCTACACAATTGTTCAAGGTCCAGGATCCCTAAAAGTTGAAAGTTTGCCCATCCCTGTCCTAGAAAGAAAGTGTACATTGTGAAAAGCAAATGAAAACCATTTTTTTCTCTTTCTGTTAGAAACAGAATGACAAAATGCAAGATTTTCTCATGCTCAAGAATAATAGAAATTCCTTTTCAATGGATGGCTTTAGTCAATGCTCTTTTTCATCAGTTGTGGGACCTCTGATTCATTGAGAAAGCATTATGAAATCTCCTTCCCCCCATAATAAAGGACAGATTCCCTTTTTGCAAGTCTAGGAACAGTGACCTCCTGCTATCCATTAACTTAAAAGTATGCAGTGTCAATATCCTTCTTGAAGGATTCCTTTTAGATTGCAAAGGGCAACAGTTTTCTTGCCATGAATTTTTTTTAATGGAATCAGACTTTTTCCTGCCTTCATTCTGGAGTGAAATGTATTTGTACAAGTTAATATGTTCTCTAAACTTCTGGAGCTTCTTCCAGTTATGTTTTGTTTGTTTGTGTTGGTAGTTAAGTTGGACATCAGTTTTTTTTGTGTGTTGCTTCTGTTATGACCTCCTTCATATGACTACGAGAACAAAACTTTGGTGGCCTTTTCCCATTTTGCCAGATTCTATCTCCACCAATTTCAGCTTGTGGGATTGCTCTTCCAGAATTGAAGGACTTACAAGGCTGCAATCCTAAAGACAGTTTCCTGGAAGTAAAACCCATTGAACACAATGGGGTGTACTTTTGAGTAGACATGGTTAGGATTACACCCTGACCTTTAGGCCAGCATAACACACCTGGCGTATACCGTAACTCCCTGTGGTGGTTTGAGGAGTCTGGCCCATTTCTGTGCACTGGCCTAACCCACTCCCCCGGTCGGCCTCCCCACACCACGACAGGGAATTATGCCTGGTGAGTTTTGTCAGCCTAAATAAATTAGGATTGCACACTAAATTTGGCTTCAGCTGTTAGTCTAAGCACCTGAAAGACTGCAGTGCACTAGTTTCTGAAGTGGAGGTGCTGAGAATTTCAAGGCCCCAGGTGGCACATTTGGAGGGGTGCCATTTATTGTTCCCTGCTGTTCAAAGGGGCTGCACACACACATACCCTGCACACACACACACACACACACACAAAGAGAGAGAGAGAGACAGACAGACTGACTGACTGACTGACTGACTGACTTGTGGGCAACCTCTGTAATGGTTACTCAGAGTAATATACAATGTCTCTGAGAGTCTTTGCGGCACTCAGGAGAACCATGGCTCCATTGTAGAAATTCAGTGTAGTCATTCAATACTAATACACAATTAGATTGGCACAAGTCTTGGCATAAGTCCCGTGCTGGTCTGGGGTATCACAAAAGTGCCATAGGGCACTTCTGTGCCACTCCTGGAGAGAGGTTAGCCAGTGCACAAACATGTGCAAGTCTCCTGTCACCACCATAAGAATGGAGAGACAGCTGTGGTTAGCTGTGGTTATTGGTTAGGATTGTGCCCTCAGAGGAGTTGCATATCTCTCCGAGTAACCACCTGCTTTTGCTTTTTTTCTAAGTAGAAAAGCGGGTGGCCCCTTAGAGCAGCTTGGTGGTGCAGAGAGGGTACTTCAGCAGTGAAGAGTCCTTGCCACCACAGTATTTTCACTTGCCCCCACACACCACTCTTGCAATTCACTCTTACCCTACAATCCAGAGTAACTATGGGAGCATGTAAGAGACATTTACATCGATGTAGTTATGGCACCATCTAGTGAAAACCTGTGGGAAATTCATATTGCAATTTGGAGTAAATTGTTCTTACATCGGAGCAAGGGCTCGCCGTAATTACTCTGGATTGCACTCTTAGTGGCTATTCACTCTTATGATTTTTTTTTTTCGAAGTGGAAAAATGTGGGCTGCCACTTAGGTAGGTGAACAGCTGATCTGTTAGAACCAGAGGTAATTGTGGTGACAAAATCACGTCACAGCAATTACTTCTAGGTCTGGTCACAGTGACATCTGAATGCACAACTCTGTGAGTAAGAAGACCCAGGTATGGGAATACTGCAGCGACAGTAGTGCCGTTTTGGTTTTAATTTATCATGCTGTGCCCAACATCAAGTAAAGTTTGCAACCAAATTCAGCCTTCCCAGGAGTGAAAGTGACTCCTTCAATTTTTAATTTATTATCATGTTGTGCTTCTTCTTGTGCCTCTATCAATTATGCAGCTTTTTATTATTAAAGGGTTTCTTTTTTTACAGTTTTGGAGGTGTTTTTTTTTTGTGTAAGGAAAAAACCGCTATACCATCCATACTATATCATATACACTGGATCACATCATAGGCTTCATAAGAAACTTATTAAACAACCATCATTTAAATCTTGGTTCTTAAAAAACTCGTGTTTGATGAGCAGTCTTTCATGATAAGTAAAATTAATGTCTAGATAAGGATAATTTTTCAGTTTTCTTGAATTACTTACCTTTAATGTCTTGCTGCAGTAATTTTTATAAAAAATGTTTTATAATACAGTATTGTGATTTATTCCCTTAATCTAGAAAGCATAGTCTGTTCTTTTTAAAGAACATTTGTTCCAAAAAAGTATCTTCCCCATGGTTTTGTTTTAGCATTAATCAGGCTGCACAATTATTTTTATTACTGAGTTAATTTCTATCTTGCCTCCCCATTCCCAACAAAAGGGGAAATAGAAAAGAAATTATTATTCCAATGACGGAGAGCGGTAATGAATTAAAATTAAAACAAATTGAATGTTTTTTTAGTTTTTTCTTTTCAGACAATGTATAGGGATTATGTATAATGGTTATGATTGATGTCCTACCCTTCCCATTCCCTTCCCATTATCCCTGCACCCCAGCGCCAGACTTATCTAGTCTGGGGAACTCTGATTGCATTTATACAGTGGTGGGATTAAAATAAATTAACAATAGATTCTATGTCCTAATAACCTAAATTAACAATGGGTTCTATGTCCCATTATAGACCAGTTCTCAAACCAGGCGCTCATTAGCAAAGGGTTCTATAGAACCTGTGAGAACCCCCTGAAGACCACCACTGCATATACTACTTTAATCTGGAATATGTTCTATGATCAGTGTGGTACAAGGGATACAGGGTTCCCATGGAGGTAGCTGGGAGGAAGTATGGTGGGGAAGGTAGCTGGATGGGTGGGGGTAGGACCAGCAGAGCTCAGTTCCACCAGATTTAGGGCCACGTCTCCGACCACACAGTCCAACACAGAGACTCTTGATTATGGACCAGCCAAGGAATGCTGCAGAATCAAGTAGCTAGCTTTCTTACCTCCCTTACAAATGTCCTCTTCTACCAAGCTAGTTAAATTTGTATTAGAAGCTGACAAAGTATGAATGTTGGCAGCATCATGACTGTTAATATTGCTCTGTGAAAGCACCAAATTCTCAAACTGAAACGAGAAAGAAAAGGTTCACTTTGGCATCGCATATTTTTAATAGAATTTGCCATTGTCATAACTGAGAATTTAATTTGTCACGGCTATTCAGCATGTAAAATAAGAACAATTCATATTAAGCATAAATATTTCAGGCATCTTTATCCATGCCTTGATGATGGGGAAGGGCAGTAGATTCATGGGAAATAAGCTGTTAGACAGGGATTCCCGTTGGTGTATAGCAATGCATGCAAAATGTTCTAGAGAAAAAAATGTGTCTGTGCGCAGTCCTGAGACTGCACTGGGCCAGCACAAGTCACTTGCACTAGCCCAGGAGGGTCATAAACGTGCTTTAACGCAATGGGCAGAAAGAAAATATTGCCGGTACTATCCTGAAAATGATTGCACAAGAGATTTCAGAGGCCTTGATGCAATATTGGAGTACGAAACCTACATAACAGTTTCATGATTCTTCTTGTGGATGCAATTCTGACTTTGGATTTTTTTTTTTTCATTTTTGTTGTGTATTGTTGTAAAAGCCACATGGAAAGTAGTCCTGCTTTTGGTGGGAGAAACATTCTGCCTGTGAAAGGGCATATTGACATTAAACTGTGGAATAAATTTGTATGCTTTTTTAGTTATTGATACCAGGTTCCAGAAAATGTTTCTATCAGAAATAAATAGGAAATAGAAAATAGATAAATAAGATATGGAAACTGTTTAACTGCATTATATTGATTTATATCATTGGAATGAATAAACCTAATTATTTCAAGGAAACTATTTCTCTTTTAACTGCTCTGCCCCAATTATATATTATTCTATATGATTTATTCCACATAAAACAATGAAGCTTGATTTTTTTTATCATTTTTTTCTTCTGTTTAATGAACTTCAAGTTAATGTATTCCTATGAAGTTACCATAACATTTGCTGTCACTGGTTTTTCTTTTGTGACGCTCACTCTGAAATATTAAGAAATTGTATAATTTTAATAATAGAATGAATTACTGCACAAATAGCTCCACTGAGAATTTCCTGTTAGACTTTAATTACAGAAGGGTTCCAATTCAGATGCTTGGAAATAGAGACTAGCGGAGAAAATTCTAACCATTACTCTGCCCCTACTAATTGCTTTATTTAATAATTAGAATTTTAACAAAATGATGTGTAGCAAATGCCTACGTATCATTATATCCAGTTTCAGAGTGATTGTATCAATCAATCTGAATTAGTGAATTTCATATAGAAAATACAATTTATTGTGCTGGTGCATATCCAATATATGAATCTTAATGAGATCGGCCAGTTACTGAGACAGAAGATATGTTTCATTTTATGGCTTTGTGAAATCATTGATGCCATGATATCACAGTTCGAAACATTTTTGTCTGTATTGACTTACTGTACAATGCACTCGCAATACAACTTTGTAATGACCATTGCATTTTTAATCAGATCATTGTACATGTACATTGCACTAATACATCCCAGTTCAGGAGTTGTTCATATGTGCCAACCCTCTGTTGCGCATATAGAATTTTTTGATGCAGGCGTCCCCAACTTTCTGATGATTCATTTTCTGACAGTTCCACTCTTTCAACACCTTTCAATTATACCCAGAACTCATTCATTCAACACATGTTCCACTCTTACGACCTCACTCTGCTAGTCTAAAGGCTAAAACTGTCTTCCTTAATGCTGATTTGCATGTGACATGGTGATCGTGTTTTTGGCATTTCCATATGACTGCTGTAAATAACCATCATTCAAATACATAAGACATTAATTGCCAACACATGCCTTTGTTCATTGTATTGTAATTTGTTATATATTTTGGCTGTCAATAAATATATGTTATTTAGGCTTGTGCAAGTGATATTTATGTCTTTTTTGGTGGCCATTTTTCATTTGCAAGCTGAAAAAGACTGGGTTCCTCTTTTTCAGTGTTCCTCCCAGTCCAATAAGTGGGAGATGCCTGTATATCACAACATCTCCAGACACTTTCTGTTTACACAAAAAAGTCTCACTGATGTTGATAGCGAAATGTGTTCATGAACAACCTCTTTGTGTCCAACACTGCCTCATGGATTGGTGTTGTAGTACAATTCTGGTACAACACCTCACAGATTGGTGTTGTACAATTGGTGTTGTAGTCAGTTTTGAAGTGCAGAAGGTCATTGTGATACCTTCAGTATAAACAACCCGCTAATACTAAACAACAAAACAATCACATTTAAATATCTTCTTTAGAATACAAGATTTTAATCCATGTGCTAAACATTCTTGACCATTTAGATAATAGAATTTATTTAAAAAGAAAAGAATTCTATTTAAAATATCTTGTAAGATTTTCTGGTTAGATTCACAGTTTCTCTGCCACAGGAACCACAGCTTAATTTAAGCACCCAAATACATTTTCTTCAGCTATTCCCCCCAACACACAAATATACACAAAGGCACACACGCAAACACATCTTCCACGCGTACAGTTTGCACATCACTCTACAGGGATAGGAAGCATGAGGCAGTTGCGCTTCCTGAGTCTTGGCTTCATCTCCGTCATATCCAAACCCAGCCAGATCTTTAAGGAGATACATTTCTGTTTATAGGTTGTTGTCTTTACTTCTATTACTGTGTCAACTGATTAATGATTTCTTTATGCAATTTTCCTCTAAAGAGGTTTGCTGCTAATTTTCTTCCTGTATCTGTACTGTTTAATTAGGCAATCACCTGTGTATCTACATGCTGGAAAGAAGAGAAATTACACAATACGTTCATTTAAAACTCTACATAAGATGCTCCTTAGGTAATAAATTAAACTTGGGAGGAAATTTAAAGAAAATACGGGTGAAAAGTATTTTCAGAGACTTGGAAAATATCTTGTTGGCACAAGTGATATTTAAAATTGTGTCTAATAAGTATAATTATAAGAGAAGTGTAATTAATTTCATATAGCATCCGCTGACATTACTTTCATTCATTCCTGAAAATAATTCATTGAAAGACAATTCATTTAATATGCTGTCACGACTCTTTTCATGGTTGATATTTGCTGTCATTTAGCTTTTTCACATGCATATACTACTTTCTGACATCATAAAAATATTGAAAGGTTATTTTCTAACCTCGTAATTCTTTTGAATATTCTCCACATGGTAAATTTAATTCATTCCAGAAGCATGCTTGTTATGTGAAATGCTCTTTATGTGAAGCAGATTTTCCCATAGGAAATAATGAAAACTCAGACAGTTGGTTCCACAACCCCAAAAATCTATATATTTATATACTCGAGTATAAGCTGAGTTTTTTGAACCCTTTTTGGGGGCTCAAAAAGCCTCCCCAGCTTATACTCGGGTTGCCCTGTCCTGAAGCTTTTGCATCCGGCTGGAGCACTTCATTGCAAGTTTACAATGAAGCACTCCAGCTGGCTGCAAAAGCTTCAGGGCGGGTGCAACCAGGAGCACCGGCCCTAAAGTCTCTGTAGCTGGCTGGAGTGCTTCATTGCAAGCCTCCAGCCGGCATGTCTACTCAGAAGTAAGTCCCACTGGAGTCAGTGGGGCTTACTCCCAAGAAAGTGTGGATTGCAGCCTCAGAGCCCCCTTCTAGGCATGTCTATTCAGAAGTAAGTCCCTTTACAGCAATGGGGCTTACTCCCAGGAAAGTGTGGATTGCAGCCTCAGAGCCCCCTCCTAGGCATGTCTACTCAGAAGTCCCACTGGAGTCCCACTGCTTACTCCCAGGAAAGTGTGGAAAAGGATTGTATCCTTAGGCATATCTACTTAGAAGTTAGTACTATAGTCAATGGACTTACTCTTGGGAAAGTGTAGGTAGGACAGCAGCCTCAAAGCCCACCCAGAGCCTGCTGCAATTCCCACCCTAGGTTTATACTTGAGTCAATAAGTTTTCCCAGTTTTTTGAGGTAAAATTAGGTGCCTCGGCTTATACTCGGGTCGGCTTATATTCAAGTGTATACAGTATGTAAAAAGCAAAAGTCACTGACTCACTGATGCACTCAGCAACTGATGCACCCTGCCAAAACCGCTGGGCCTAGAAGCGTGAAATTTGGGGTGGGTGTTCCTTCCATGATGGAGGGGTGCACTACGAACCGGTTCCGGAAACGTGTTTTCTTCCCTATACTTTGAGTTGAAGAATTGGTGACTGAGGGATTCTCTGCCACAACCCCAGACTTAGAAGCATGAAATTTGGGGAGAGTGTTCCTTATGTCACATGAACACCCACCTAGAACCGATGTGGAGAAATTTAACCCTTAAGGGCCTGAAAATGGGTGCAACGTGTTTTTGACCTATACTTAACAGAGAAGACTGACCAACCTCCAGCCAATTTGGTGCTCGTTGCCTGGTGCAGTGGGGGGATGTTGTTCAGAGGGAGGGGTTGCACTGGGGAGGATGCTGTGCATGGGAGGGTTGCGCATGGGGGGTTGTTGCGCATGGGGGGTTGTTGCGCATGGGGGGTTGTTGCGCATGGGAGGTTGTTGCGCATGGGAGGTTGATGCGCATGGAGGGTTGATGCGCTGTGGAGAGATGGGAATTTTACTCTCACAACGCAGGTACGCTTTTCACTAGTATTCATATAAAAAAACTATGTAAAAATGATGATAAAACACTGTAATTGAATTCAAAACATGCATTCAATGTGCATGATCCTATGAAGTCTATTTAGGCTGCAATCCTAAAGACACTTTCCTGGGAGTAGGACCCATTTAACACAATGGGGCTTACTTCTGAGTAGATATGTTTAGGAGACCGCAATCAAACACACTTTACTTGGAGTAAGCCTCATTGAACACAATCAGGCTTACTTCTCAGTAGACATGCTTAGGAGATGGCAATCCTAAAGACAATTTCCTGGGAGTAAGCCCCATTGAACATGGAGGATAGGGGGTTTACTTGGGCTGCTGGAGGCTGAAGGCCAGTGGGGGCACTTCGGGGCAGTTAGGGGCAGCTGCCTCTGGCACCCCAGGCAACTGCCCCCAAGTTGGGAGCAGTCAGAGGCAGTAGTGCGCTGGCTGGCAGCCCTTTAAAATAGGCTCTGCGCGGAGCATCAGCACAGAGCAACTTGGGGCAATTGCCAGGTGCTGGTTAAGTGAAGTGGGCTTGTTAAGTGGAGCACACTCCCAGTGAGAATTTGTGCTTGTTATGTGAATTACCCTTTATGTGAGGCACTTGTTATGCGAGGTACCACTGTAAATGTGAGATCAAAGAGCTCAAATAAGTGATACATATGTATACCTATGCATATATAGCATGTAGCTACACTTGTAGGTATATCTATACAGTACATGTTTTCTGCAAAAATTATGAGACAATATTTTCATCCTATTTTTTAAAACTAAAAATAACTGGTAATGCAAGGAAAATATCTCAGCTATCTGGGAATAAGAACTTAGATCCGCATCCTACTGTCCCGATAATGTTCTGTATCTGAGGTGGTGACGTGTACCATGCAATCTTGGTATCTGCTCCTATTTACAAACCGGGATTCTCAATATCTCAATAGGAGATCTTCGGAAACTTTAGCTAAGCTCAGTTCTTCCTTCTTGACAAAATATGATTTCTGTGACTCCTATAAAGATGCTTAGGCTATATTAAATTTGCATAAATACCCTGCATGAGAAAGTCATTTATTTGCGTGGTTATTTGAAACCAATATGCAGTAGCTCTTCTGTGGTCCTTTATCTATAGTATATTCAGATCCTTAAGTGTTCTCTCTATGTACTCCTTTTCTCTGCAGTCTCATTTTTCTTCACAAACTGTCTTTCATATACCATTTTATTGGTCCTAATCCTGGCACTTGCCTTTATCTGCAGATCCTTTAGTGGTGACCTACATCTGAGCAGACCCTTTGGAACTGCTATTGCCCTATTATTGCCCATCCATTCCCTGTGATAATGCAGCAGCAGTCCCAAAACATGCACAGTACATAGCTCAGGTGTTCCAGCCTGTCTGTTCCACTGCAAGTTACGATTGTGATGCCCATGTGTTTAGGACACAAGGAGGGGAACTTAGAAAGAATGTCTAGATCAGGAATGGACTTGAATGCTTTGCCCCAATTGTTTTCAATCCAGATTTTGTATATACACATACCACAGCATGACTGCAAGAGAAAAGCTGTGGTTGGAACCGGTGGCAGTTCCATCCAGACAAAAACAGCCGTCAGAGACAAGCCTACTCTGGATCAGAATTATGACTGGGGCAAAACTTTAAAGCACCCCTTTCTTCATGTTCCAAATTCAGGTCACACCCTCTCGACACACACACCACCCCAGTGAATGCTATTTAAAGAGTAAAGCACAAGCACATCACCTCCAAGCACGTACTTAATGTAATGGATAGTTCAGCTCCTTCTGAAGTCAGTGGCAAAATTCCCATTGATTTTCAGGACTCGTATTGCACTTTCAGCATTCAAAAAGAAACCCTGTTTGGATTGTAGCTCCAATTTGCTTCTACATCTGACAGTCCTGTACAACTTCATTTATTAATTACTCTGCAATTATCCCTGAAATAACTGCCTGCAGTATCGAGGTGAGGCAGTTGTTTCAGTCTATTCCTATACGGTACTGCACCAGGGGATAAACTGCTGACTGGTCGAAACAGTAACAAACTCCCACAAGAACTGAAGTGCTAAGGACTGCAGTAGGCAGATTAGAAGCGCATGTGGCAGGGAGGGAGTTCAAAGCAGAGTGATGTGGGAGGCACCCCAGAACAAGACAGAATGCAACCTGAGTCACACCATGCACATTTCATCAGTGATGGATTCATAGAGAAACTTCCATTGCATAGGGTTTAAAAAACCAAATAAGGGGTTGCACTCTCTGGCAAGTTATCAGATTGGAGTCAATGATAAATCCACCTAAACATGTGGGTTGTTATAAGGTTTTTTTTTTGTTTTGTGGTTTTTAGGGGGGAGTCAGTGCTATCCATGTATATGGTGTTTTCCAGTTTAAATTTCTGCCTTGAGGAGTTTGCCATTGAATGTTTGATGGCGGGATATGAGAGTGAGGGGATAAATGAGTGAGGCAAAGGATAAAAATGTGAACAAATGATTTGTCTAGAAGGGATCATACAAAGCTAGTCTTTGGCCTGGTGTGCATATGAATATTTCCAATCACATGTTTAATAAAACCTGCACAATAGGCAAAGAGATAGTCAGTTAAAAAGCAGGCCTCCATCAGTCTTGGAAGACTATGGTTTCATGCTCGGCGCTGCATACGCTGCATGCGAAGCACAAAAGCCTGGGTTAGATTGTTATGGAGGATAGGCTGTTACCCAAGCAGCAAATCCCCCCTCTCCACACCACTGAATTAGTGCAATGGAAAGGCAGAGACAATACAATTGGATCCAGCTGGTGTCGCAGAGCTGGGCTAAGGACAGGAGCTCACCCTGTCTTGTGGGGCTGACTCTGTCTCGAACCCTGGCCTGCTGGTTAACAGGCACAGCGTCTTTACCACTTGTGCTACCCACAGCCCTAATCAATTAATCAATTAATCAAGTCAGTTAATCAATCAAATAAGATACCATAAGATACAGCAATGTTTCTCAAACTATGGGTTGGAACTATGTGGGTCATGGGCCGATTTCAGGTGAGTCCCATTTATGTCAATATTTTTAAAAATACAGGGAGGCTACTTGATTGCATTTGTAGGTCTTCCTTAGGTTTGTAGGGTTTTTTTCTTAATAAAAATGGTATACCTACTTTTGCACCCCTCTGTATATTAGACTTGATGCTCCGTTGGTGTGTGACTCCGTTGGTGTGTGACTGCATTTGGGAACATTTTACATATCTATACTTTTAACAGGTGATTTCATACAGGCTTTTACAATGATAATAAATGGGACTTCTAGAATTGTAATTTGGGTAAGTAGGGGTAGGATTGCAACCTAGAATTATAAAAAGCCCTGCTTGATCATTTCACTTCTGCGCAAGACATCAGTGGCTGGGTCTTCTAATTTTAAAAAGGCCCAGTGCTAACTGGGAAGACTAATAAATGAAAACTAACTAAAAACTAAAAGTGGGTCCCAGGGAACTTGAGAACCATTGCATTGGTGAGATGGCACATACCTTCTGCTAGCACTGCTTACATGCAAGTTGTCACATATGCACTTTATGGCACATTTGTGATGGCTAATGCATGCTGGAGCTAGTGAAAAAACATTACTGCACTATTAGTCGGGAGTTCAGACTTAGGATTTGGTGCATAGATATGGAGAAGTGGATGAGAAAACAGGAAGGAAGGGCTTGATAGAGTAATGCATTTTGAAAAAGGATTTAGAAACCAAGTTGGCAAGAGACTTCCAGGGACTCTAGTTAAATCTCAGTAAAAACTCCAGTTAAATTTCCACTGTTCTGCCTGCTCCCCCGGTGTACCCTTACTATCTAGCCATTTTCTAAGCCGTTTCTGTAGTGTAGTGGGGTAGTGACTTGCCCTTGTCCCAGATACTTGTTGCCGTTTATATCAGGGCAGAGTCAGTATCAGTAGCGGCTTTGCAGGCACTACTCAGCTCCAAAATGACCTCTGCTAAAAATTAGTCACCAGGAATGAAAAAGAAGCCAGACAGGTGGTATCCCTGTAGGCTTCTCCAAGGGTGGTCTATTCAGAAAGACAAAACGGGGTCAGATGCTGACATTGTCTATATTTCACTTAAGAATTTGTTTGCTATATTGTGTTTATCTAAAAATGTCACAGTTCTGACAGCTTTCTCCGTTTCTTGCTCAGTTTGGATATCATATCACATGGTGTGTTGAAAAGAGGGCTGCTAGTATCAAGCTGTTATTACCATCTGATGAAAAAAAATCAGTTTAATACTTCAGAGCATGTAAGTGGGCATTTAAAAAGCAGAAAGGAAGCTTTCTAGCTTTTCCATCTTTCTCACACATTATACTGTCTCTTCTTAGACAATTCCTAGTGGTGCAACGAAAGAAGCATGTATTTTTTTTTTGTTTGGTGCTATTCATTTCATGTGTGTGTGGCAGATAAAATGGATTACTGCATTGCAGCTAATAAGGCATAAAAGATTGTCCTTATAATCCCAGTTCTTCTGCACATTTTCATGAGCTTCATGTTCTGAAGGAAAGCTGTGGAATTTGTTTGCACCACGGTGCAGTGTGTTGCTCTCCCTAGGGGAGCATACTGCAAAAGCAAATAGTAGTAACCAGCCGAATGCCGCATCGTTTTTCTGCCTCTGCAAAAAAAATTGGAGGCCTGTTCCTGGTTAAACAAATCACTCTGTAAAAGGACAGAAAGTTCCTTTCTCTTGTGGAATGTGGAGAGTGGCAGAACTGAGGATAGCCTTAAAGGGGCCATCTGTATGGTGATCTCTGGGACCAATGCTGAATTGCATTGTTTTAAAAAATTGTAATGCACAGACAGACAGACAATTTGTTTTCCCAGTATTAATGAATATTTCCAACCATTGATTAAACAGAGTTGTACAGAAGCTGAGATTGCATAGATATGCCCCAGATGTAACGCTGCAGCAGCATCGGCACAGATTCCCATGTCCTGTAAGGGATTTTTAGCTGTTGGAGGTATCATCAAGGTAAAGGGACAGTTCTTATCTCATCCTCAGCCCAATCGTTGCTCTGGGCAGGTCAGGCCTGGAAAGAGGTTTGGGATTTGGAAAGGCTACTACTTCAAATCCCATCTCCTCATGGGTCCAATCTGCTTACCTCCCCATCTTGTCACTTCAACATTTTGTCCGCCCCTACCCTTTTTTACTTCCCACATCCCATTCCACCCTGTGAACCAGGATCACCTCTCTTGTGGTTAACCCTCTCAGACCTATGCCAGCTCTTTATCCAGTGTAATTCCAAGAAGACAAAGGAAGTGTGCCAGTGCTATCATTGGGGTAGCAGCCAGCATAAGTCACCCATGCAGGATTTCACCCTCTCCTGCTTCCATTCATGCCCCCCTTCCACCCTGTTCTATCTCTTCTGCCAAACCAACAGAGTTGGCATGCCTTCCTTGGCAGGACCCTTCCAGTGTTCTGGAAGTGCACAGCTTCATGCACTGGTAGCATGCCTTTTGCAACTTCTGTAATGTAAGAACCATTGCCAGAACATTAATTCCAGCAGCATTGAAGCCAAATTGGATTGGGTTAAATCAACAGATTTAACTCCGTATTGCTTGCCAAGCTTTATAATTATTTTCCAGATATAAACAGAAAATACATTTAGTTAAAATGTTAAGTTTAATGTTAATGGTGAGTACAGTAAATACGTATATTTCAGAATTTAAATATAAATTTCTTAAATAAACCTAGGTGGCTCTCAAATATCTGAAGATTTTCGTATGAAAAATTACACTAAGCCAGCCTGGCAACTCCTTCTCTATATTATGGCAAGCTACCTCAAACAGTGGCTGCTACCTCAAACAGTGCTTTTCAATGAGTGGTACTTCTACCGATGCTTCTCAACAAGGTCCACATACTTGTCCCCACAAGCCTCATCTGGCCCAACACTGCTGGAAACAAAAAGGCTAGAAGGCCACATGCTGCTAACAGTGCAGTAAAGTGCACATGCCATCTTGTGCCAGTGTGGCACATCATCTGCCTCGAATGATCGTACATTGGTAGTGGGATGGAGGCGAATCTCAGCAGCACCGGGCTTCATTGTATCCAGAACACCCATCTTGTGCCTAATATGCCCCTGGCAGGCTCTTCAGAGCCATACCAGCTGTAACACATCTGAAGGGTTCTCTTGGGAACCAAGTGGTGGCTGGAAAGGTAAAGAAAAGATTTTTTCTTACCTGTCGCAATCAGCCTGGTCTTTGATCAGCACGGAGGATTTGGATTTGGAGAAGACAAGGATAAGGACATAAACTAGTGAACATCACCACATCTGTGTGTAAAGTATGTGCAATGTTCATTATGTACTGAATAAATTGCCTTTTCAATCCTGAACTTAACTGCCAATGAACTTTACTGAGTGATCTCACACTATGGATGATGATGGAGAAAATATTATTCTGATCCACTCTTTCTATACTATAGATAATTTTAGAAATCTTGTTCATAACCAGTATGGTACTGTTTAAACACATTATCACAGCAGCCACAGTGAAGTGGTGGTCTTTGGCTGCAATCCTAACCACACTTTCCTGAGAGTAAGTACTATTGAAGACAATGGGACTTACTTCTCAGTAGACATGCTTAGGATTGCACTGTTTATTTCTTATCTATCTGCTAGCAATTCTGTACTTAAAAGGGAGTGTTTAAAAATAAATCTTTAGTTTTATTGCTTGCGCTCTCTCTCTCTCTCTCTCTCTCTGTGTGTGTGTGTGTGTGTGTGTGTGTTTGCTTATGCATCTGTACACAGAGGGGAGGGGTTGGGGAGAGAGAGAGAGAGAGAGAGAGAGAGAGAGAGTTGCACTACAGGTAAATTAGCGAACCAAAAATGGATACTACAGAAGGAAGTGAATTAGACGCATTGTCGACTGGACAGAACCATTGGGAGAGCATCATCAGCTAATGGAGCAACATGCGTATCCCCATTGAGGCAGCAGTTTCAGTTACCTCTGGGCTGACATTTATATTTTGGTCTCCTTAACTCCTATAAATACAAACTCTTTGTGAATCATAAAGAGTTCCAGAGCAGATTCAGAAATTAAATTTCTTATCAAAGCTATATTAAAACTGCATAACATCAGCTGTTACACCAGATCTATTCTGTACACTGTCTCCTGTGCCCAGACAAGATATTATTTTTCATTATGCAAAGTCATGTTTTTTGCGTATTGTTTGGAATGCTCTCCCTGCTGGCATTAGGCACAGCTTGCCCTTTTTTGATTAACTCTTGTTTCGCCTTGGTTGTTTTCTCTTGCTCTGCTTCTGCATTTTACAATAAAAGATTATAGGGGGTGTGTGTGTGTGCGCGCGCACGCGTCTGAATGTGGCTTTGCTTAATTTTACTCTGTTTTTGGGAAAGAATAATTTTGTTTTCATTAGCTCAGCAAGTGAACACACATATGGTAGTACACAGCAGGTTTTGAATAAGAAAGAAAAAATATTCAATTTTAGAAGTTAAATTATCCTGAAATTAAGCATTCTTTCAAAAATAAATAAGTCTAAGACAGATTGTAATGCTGAGAATAAATAAAGGAAAATATTTTATGCTGCCCTTTTATGCATTCAAATTCTAAACCTAACCTTTCCATCTCTCCTCATGGTGCATCTGTACCAAGAACAAGCGCACGTTATACAGAGGAGGAGGGGGAAGAAGCTGTTTGAAAGGTTTCAGCAGGTCAAGGAGTTCTAAATCCTGATACCATTGCAAAACCTCCCAACCAAAGTGGTTCTTCTTAGACCTGTGTGAGTAACTTCGCTATCATAGATCTCAGGATAGAAAGATGATGGGGAGTCTGTTGATTGAGAGGATATGATTCAACACGTGCTTGGTACTGAATCCACCTTGTCCCACAGCCTCCCCACTTCCCCTACCTATCCCATTTACCCCATCCTCTTTATTTCCCTTCGGTTGGGTGTAGACAGTTCTAATGATCTGGGGAGCTGGTGGCTTTTAAGACTTAAAAGGTCGCTGCTGCTGAAGCTCTGTAGCACGATAGTCTTGGGCCATTAACCTAAATAGGCTTCCCATAAACAGACTGTACAGACTGCAATTGTATACAGACTTCTTTGTGAAGGAGCTCAAATGAATACAGTGGGACTTCCTTCTGTTAAATAAATAATAATTGGAATACTTGACTGTGTAGCAAATGACAGCTTTCTTGTGTGAAACATCATGGATCAGTCACAATTCATAAGTATACAATCAGATATACAGTGGTGCCTCACATAACAAGTTTAATTCATTCCGGAAGCATGCTTGTTATGTGAAATGCTCTTTATGTGAAGCGGATATTCCCATAGGAAATAATGAAAACTCATACGATTGGTTCCAGAACCCAAAAAATATTCATATAAAATTATTAACTACATGTACAAATGATGACAAAACACTGGAATTGAATTCAAAACATGCATTCCATGTGCATGATCCTATGAAATCTACTTAGGCTGCAATCCAAGACACTTTCCTGGGAGTAAGACCCATTTAACACAATGGGGCTTACTTCTGGGTGTAGACATGGTTAAGAGGCTGCAATCAAAGACACCTTCAACGTGTCTCCCCGCATTCTCCTTCTCTTCATCCTGAGCTTCTCTCTCCCCTGCTCCCTTCTGGCTAGCCCTGAGCTGCTTCTCTCTTCTCCACTGCTGTTCTCTCCCTCTGCCCAGCGGACACCCGGCCACAGAAGGAACAGCGTGGAAGTGTTGCTTTTGCTATGGGCAGGCACACTAGACAGCCCTCACACTTTTTAGAAGGGCTGCTGGCCAGCACGTCTGCCCCAACTGCAACGAGTGTGCTTATTAAGTGAAGCAACACTTGTTATGTGAGGCAGAATCCTAGAGACATTTTTGCCTTTTATGTGGATCACTTGTTAAGCGGGGTACCGCTGTACAATACATAGGTATCAGATAGTTGTTCAGAAAACTAGGTTTAGCAGCCTTCTTCCATTTCCATGGGAAAGGAACTGTTGGCAGTCTTGTTGCCTTCATAATGATACAGGTGTACAGTTGGATTCGAGACAGTGGCTGCAATCCTAAAGTGCACTTGGGCTAGCCTATCTACACAGTTACACTAGAAAGGCTTGGGCCAGCGTAAGTCAACATAGGCTGGCCCAAGACAGATGGACCTTAGCTGCCCTAGCTGTGCCAGCCTAGGTAGTTAGGAGATGCATGCTGAGGGCACATTCAGCATGGCCTACTACAGTGCAGTTAGGCTGTATCCAGAACCTGTTTCCAGGGCAAACATGCCTCCTCACAGCTCTTCAGAGTTAGAACACCTAAGGAGCAGGAATAAATCTGAGTAGACTCATAGTGGTCCATGATAAGCCAGAGTAAAATTGGAAGTGTTGGCAAAAAAGTCTGACCCAGCCTCTGCCTCTGAACCACAGGATATAACTACACCATTCCAGTGCGCATGCTGCCTTTGGCTGCAATCCTAAAAGCACTTTCCTGGGAGTAAGATCCATTGAACACAATGGGGCTTGCTTTTGAGTAGACATGGTTAGGATTGTGCTCTTTGTGTTGCTATCTCTTTAGCAGCAGTTGGGCTAGCCAGAGACCTTGTGGATTTGCCCTAACTTGTCAGCTCAGGATATGACCTATTTAAGCCAGCTTAGCTGGGCCATTTTTACTGGCCTAAAGTCAGGATTGCATTGTGTGTTTTTCAGTGTTGCTGGTTCATACATTCAACTGATGTTCAATTGATGCATGTATCATGAAAAGCCAGGTCACATACTTGAACGTGTGAACAGCATGTCTGTTACCTGCCTCTTCATATAACTTATCTTGCTATTGCTGTTTAACGAACGGCAATCCCGAGGCCCTGAAACCTTGCATTCTTTGGATCATTTACTGTACATTCTTGAATGACACATTATTAATGAAATACATCAATCATTGTATGTGGTTGTTTGTATAAACCAATAGCTTTTCTGTAAGTCAAGACAGAGTTTATTTTCATAGATGACAGTGTTATAATAAAAAGGGTACTGAATGTGGCATAATAGTGGCATTATCTTTTTTATTTCAAATTAATATTTTAATCAGTTTTAAAGCATTCTTATACAGTGTAATCATGGTCATATAGTGGTCCTCAACCTTGTGAGGACCATGGCCCAGCACAGTGGGAACAAAATTCCCATGGCCAGGGCAGGATACGCAGGCACAATTTGCCCTGGTCCCAGGATGAACTGCACAGGCGCAGCCCAGTGCCCAGCCACATCTGTGCAGTTCATCCTGTGGTCACAGTGAACTGTGCAGGCGCAGCCCAGTAGCTGGGCCGTGCTTGCACAGTTCTCCCAGGCTGTGAGGTGAGCTGGATAGGCACAGCCTGGCTTGCCTCACAGCCAATGAGAACTGCACAAGCACAGCCCACTACTGGGCTGCACTTGCACAATTCGCCCCACACATAATTCTCAGCTGTGAGGTGACTGTGCCAACCCAGGTTGAGCACCCCCAAGGCTCCTGCCTCTGGTCCAAGGCAAAGTGCCAATGCGGCTTGGTGGGCAAGGTGCTGTGGACTGGCCCTGGGCCACAGACTGGAGGTTGAGGACCCCTGATATAGGTGGTATATTTATGTGTTGATGCCTGTGGCTGTCAGCAGGCATAGCCACAGGATTAAAACAGATATAAAATATCTCTCTCTCAGCACTCTCCTATTAAAGGTCTCCCCGCAGCTTGTCCTGCTTTATAGTTCGGTGCAATGCTCATCCCCATTTCAAAACCGAAAAGCTTTGTTATAATAAGTGGTATCTACTTTCATTTACTTGCTTTTGAACTGCTATTCAGTTCAGGTGGCAGGAGTTGCGCAGAAGCTCCTGATACATGTCTGGCTCCTGCCAACCTAGCAGTTTAAAAGCATGTAAATACAAGTAGGTACCACATGGTAATATAATAGTGTTCCACGTGCCTTTGGCATTTCGTAATGCCAGCCACTTGCCCACAGGAATGTCTTCAGACAATGCTGGCTCTTTGGCTTTGTAATGGGGATGAGCAGTGCACCCTAGCATCAATCCCAACTAGTTGGATAACCTGCTGGGAGACATTTACCTATTGTGAAAGGAGCTTGCTCAGAGAGAGAGAGAGAGAGGGGGGGGGAGTGAGAGAGCAAGAGAGAGTCTACTACGTTTTTAATTATGTTCAGATACATTTTCATTTACCAAATGATGTTTGTATTTGTAATTGGATGAAATTATAACTTGTACCGGCAAACAAACATTCTCCTACGCAGGTGCGGCAAAGAATGTTAAACTACCCAGGGAGTTTCAGAGATCTAATATTCTTCATATTCTTTTTTGGGGGGGAAGCAAGGATGAAGATAGAATAACTGGGTCAGTCTTTTGCATGTTTCATAGTTGGTACTAGCAGACTTGAAAAGACAGTCAGAATATACTGTGAACTGGATAGCTGATACTCCCTGTGGACAGTGAACATTAATACATAAACACTCAATGGTGGGGAAAGTGTTGGCGTGTGGCCATTTAACACTATCATATCGCTGAAAGACATGGCAGGCAATGTTTTGATACACTTGGTGTACCTCAGTCAATTGAAACCTGGTACTTACGATGCCAGCTGCCTAAATGATTAAGCGGGGAATTGGATTTATGTTGCAGAGATGCCAATATCGGTCTAGCAGACAGATGCCTGTCAGAAAATGCATTCTCACATTAATGATATTTTAGGAACAGAACACTCCTACTTTTTTGCATGCCAGTCAGTCTAGAATGTCCTGCCTTTTCTTCCTCTGACATTTCAGGATCCCCTGTGGTTTATACCTCACCTTGCTCATCTGGCTGCCTTCAGGAATTCCTGTAAGGAATTCAGGGGCATTCAGCAAGTTGTGCAAAGCATTGGGTGGTGGGAGGGAATGCAGAACTGCCCCCTGCTTCTGTTAGGATCATCCCCTACAATCCAGAGTAACTCCGGGAGCACGCAAGAGACATTATGTTTACCCGTAGTTACTGCACCACCTAGTGAAAACCTATGGGAAATTCATATTGCAATCCAGAGCAAATTATTCTTACACCAGAGCAAGGACTCCCCGTAGTTACTCTAGATTGTGCCCATAATCTCTTAAACACCTGAGACTGCATGCCAGATCCTGTCCCCCTCCTTATCGGATAATGTGCCAAACTCTACTCCTCCCATTATCCAGTGTTCTAGCTCACCCCTCACAGTCCCCCTCCGGTCTTCTTACCTTTTCCAGTGCAGAAAATGGGAAGAGGAGGAGGATAAGAAGGGAAGCAGAGAGTCATCCTCCCACCAATATGCTGCCTGAAGCAAGTGTTTAAGTTGGCCTCATGATGGGACACCCCTCATTTCTATAGACCTGCATGCAGGTTGACAGAGGACAGGCCTTTAAGCCTGCTGTAATCCTAACTGAGGATTGGCTTCCCCATGTATATTGTCCTGAGGACCCTTTTGTATGCCAGTCCTGAAATAAGCACTCTTTGCTACCACTTTATTTTACTTGCATTTTTAGTATGCTGTTCTATAATATGTTGGAACATGATGGAGTGGATTATTAATCAACTGAGAATGTAACCATAAGGAAAATTCCTTAAGGATACTCATTTTCTTGTGTAAACCCAGCTGAAAGTTTTGGCATGGCTTCTTCTTCTCTAAGAATCAGGAAATTTAAGAGAATTAGCTAAAGCAAATATTCTCAACAAGTTGGCCATCCCAAGAATTTCTTTCCAAACACTTTTTTGGTCCTTCAGTAACATATTCTTGATTAGAACATGCAAATCGGTTGCATTCAAAGTGTATACAAACTTGGTCTTGCCCTCCAATAAACTCCCACATGTCTTGCCCTATTTTGGTATTTTCAGATGGAGGCGTTTTTGACTTGTAATGGTGGCCATACTGAGGACTGTGGTAACAATAGGAGCAATGCATAGCCATAAGGATAGTTTCACTCATTGCATTCACTATGTTGTGCATTTTTGAATTTTGGGTAAGCGTTCAGGATTTGGGGTAAGTGTTCAGCTCCAGGAATCAATAGCATCCCATTCAAAACTCTCTCTTTTATCATGACCTGCCTATTGCTGCCCTTCTCCATAATTTCTTCTACTGCCAAAGATATGTGCAACACAGCAAAATTGCTTTTGCTACACTCTTCCCTCATGTAGTACCCCAAATGCTCACTCCTGAGAGGCAAGCAAATCTCCTTGCTGCAGAATGTTTTGGAGAAGGTTCTGTAAGTGCTTCCATTGTGCTTCACGCTGGGGAGGAGGGGGTTAAAATTACATTTGTCAGGCCCAAACATGTTAAATATATAACACAATGTTTTTCAAAGTGGGGGTCGGGACCCCTTTGGGGATCACCTGGAGCTTTCCTGGGGGTCGCCTAAAGACTCATGGTACAGGGGGCCAGATGGGAAGACCTGGCAGAAACGCTGGAGCCACTGGAAACAGTGGCTGGCTCTGCTGCCTGAGATCCCAATCCCATGGAGGTCTCCTCAGAAGTCAGTCCCATGATAGTGAAAGGGCTACTCCCAGGAAACAGTGGCTGGCTCTGCTGCCTGAGATCCCAATCCTATGGAGGTCTCCTCAGAAGTCAGTCCCCTGATAGTGAATGGGACTACTCGTAGGGAACTGTGGCTGGCTCTGCTGCCTGAGATCCCAGTCCTACAGAGGTCTCCTCAGAAGTCAGTCCCATGATAGTGAATGGGGCTTACTCCCAGGAAAGTGCTAGGATTGCAGCCTTAGAGCCCAATTCTATGCATGTGTACTGAGAAGTCATTCCCATTGTGTTCAGTGAGGTTTCCTCCCAGGAAAGTGTGCATAGCACTGCAGCAGTAGCAACGAAAATAATTTTATGGTTGGGGGTCCCCACAACATGAGGAACTTATAAAGGGGTCACGGCATTAGGAAGATTGAGAACCACTGATATAACATGTTCTCCTATGTGCATTATTTTAAAATATATACTGTATATCTCACTCTGTGTGTGTGTGTGTGTGTGTGTGTACATGCATGCTCAAAGTGGCCAGCCGCCACAATGTGGTCCTAATACCAGTCCTCCAAGGTGCTATTTGCTCCAGAGAAAAGCAAAATAGCTTTGATGATGGTCCTGTTCGGACTGCAGTGTGGGAGTTCAGAATGAATCCCATTCTTTGCAATCCTGATTCTGATCACCCCTTTAACGGTCATGTTTATTGCCCAAAATATCTCTTCAGTGCTATAGAAAAATCACATGAGCAAGAGCAGACTCTATGCCGAAATCTACATGCATTGTAGCCTGGTCCTCAGTGTCTCAGTTTCTGTGCAATGAATTGATGGGCAGAAGCTGTAGTTATTCATTCTGTTCTCAGCTTCCCCATATGGAGCAATATTATTTGTGGAAAAGGTATGTGGGTTGAAATCCTGACTCTCCACACCAAGGAGTAAGCCCCCATATACACTGTAGAGATTATTTTAAAGTAATCAGCTCATACTGAAGGAGTAAGATTTCTAACAAATGCAGGGGCTATGAGCCAATACAATTCATATTCTAGAGAGCACATCGGCACAGTGCCAAAACAGCTATTAGTCCTCCCGTAAGTGACACTTTCTGAGAGCGACAATTCTTATCTCTAAGGACAAGTGATGCAGTCAGGTTAAATCAGTCACTGACCATCTGGGCATCTTCCTTAAGGAAACCAGGCATAAGATCTTCCAAGCAGTTTCACTGTCACTTAAAGATAGTGCTGCTATTGTTGTCTCAGCAGGTTTAATCACAAGTTTCCTAGTAGTTCATATGTTGTGAATATCCCTAAGTTATGAACTTGTAAGTTTTCATCAAGGTTGACAGAAGTTCCCCTGCTTGAGAACATTTGACACAAGCACCTTCAAGAGGCAATGAAGCCCAGCCATATGTCCATAGATGTTGCTAGAAGAACCCTTTCCCCACATTCTTGAACATTCCCTATCTTATTCGAGCCAGCCCTGGAAAAACTTGTTCAATCTCTTTTCAAAGTAAGACTACACCAAATAGAGTACAGTCTTATAGATACTGTATGTAAATATGTGGTTTTTCCTATTTCATAGCATGTTGTTTCAGATAATAGTGATGCTGGTCTTATGAAACAGGAAACTTACAAAAGATCTCTGGAACATAAGCTGATCTTAAGTACAAGAACTTCTGTAAATTTTTAAAGGGGCAAAAGAGGGATGATAGTGAAAAAATTAGCTGAGCATCTCCATGTTTGCATGGATGGGATTTATTGGTGAACTTTAGTCAGTTATTCATGCACCACAGTAATATGTTGGCCGTGGAGTAGTGAAAACTTATCAATCAATCAATCAATCAACATTTATATACAACTTTTCAACAAATTTCACAAAGTGAACTTATATTACAGAGAAAATGAAATAACATAGCTAATAGGTGTCTACTCAGAGGTAAGACCAGTTATGTTCATTTCAATGGGTCTTTACATTTGCATTTCATATTTGCATTTGCATATAGAACTGAAACTGTATTAATGTTATCCAATAATGAATAGGACTTAAAAGTGCTTAACCTTGGCTGGATGATTCTCATTGTTAAGAAGAATTTGGGCATAACTAAAACCAGTATACTGGAATGAATCATTATTTAATTTTTTATTTTTTGTTTTTTGTTTTGATAGCAAAGTGCTTTGAAATGCTATTAGTGACAAAATAGCAAGGAAAGGAAAAGGGCATCTGGTCTTTCGCTCACAGATAAGGTTATGTTCAGGAAATTTAGTTATGGTTAAAAGCTTAGGAAATATACTCAGCTTGTTTTGTTCGTTTATTTATTTATGCCAAGTTTTGCTGCCAGTTTTAAGCCCTTGCTAGTTTAGCCTGAACATGAAGAACAGGGATGCTGGCCTCACTACTATGGCATTGTGTTTTGTGAGCACATGTTCTACTCATACCATATTCATGCTCAGGCTTGCAAAGGCAACCATTGTACATGTGGTTGTCTCATACGCAACTGGAGTTGTGGCCAAAGAGTGTGTTTGGTGAAGGCATGGGCTAGCCCAGGTTGGCCAACTTACTAACTTTAGAAGCCCGGATTGTACATAAAGAGCAAATTTCAAAAAGGTGCAGCTTGTTACCTCATAGATGACAAGCTAAACTTGCTGGAATTCCCTCCTTTCCACAGTTCTTGAAGGTCCAAGAGCCATAAAGTTAAAGGTTATTTGCACCTGGGCTAACCCATGAGCTTCTGCTTTTCCCAGTGTTCAGGCTTAATGCTGGGCTAAGATATGAATGTTCAATGTCTCTTAAAAAACGGTGCCAACTAATTTCATGCTGAAGGCTAAATAGCATTCTGATGTCTGCTGAGCGCTGGAAGTGACGTGATTAAGCAAGTCATGACCAAAAATAAGCACTGTTTTTCACTTAGCAACTCGTTTGCAAATGACAAGAGTAAATATGCAAATCTCGACCATTTCTTCAAGATATAGAAAAGCCCTATTATAATGTGGGCCACTTTTTCAGCCATGACACCTCAGCACACCTCAGAGCTGGTAGTAGTGCTAGGAGAGCCTGAGGGCTGTAGAAAGAGCTCCCACAATCTACATATAGCCTGCAGGCTTTATCGTTGACACACATAAAGGTTTCATACATTAGTTTTTCTTAAAAACTAAAGATTCCTCAGTTCCCCCCTCAGGCAGTCAGTGGTATACACAGGCAACAGAGAGTGGTCTGTCTCTGGACCTTCACTGACCTGCTCACCAAGATTTTTGATATTATAAGATTTTTAATCTTTAAAAATCATTTTCATTTAAATTTAATTTAAATTTAATAAAATGCAAATTAGCCATCAGGCATTAGCAGTGTTTAAAAAAAATAGATTCCCCCCCCCCCCCAGATGATATTAACCACCATGGCATTCTGTGTAATATAAAATAAACTTGAGGCAAGGCAATGGGATAATAAAAACAACTGCTGAGGTCAACAGATAAGTGTCATTAGTATGCAAAGGCAGTCTTGCCGATGTCCAGAAACTATGAAAGTAGAGCTGTTAAGCACTTTTCGGAAGAATAGATTTCCATTAGAGAGCTGATGAGTGCTTTCAAAAGAGCTACCTTGTGGGGAGCCATTTTGCATTTTCTGTTTGCAAAATGTTACCACATGCTGAGGAAGGTTGAGCATCAGTATCTCTGAGAGCATGTAAAACTTGCCATGTGTCACCCCACCCCATATGTTCTGACTACCTGTTGTAGCCTTTGTGAAATATGGGGGGGAAGAGAGAAATAGATTACTATAATGAATGTATCTTTCTTCATGGAAATAAATGTTTTGTTTATGTAATCCCCATGTTTCATTATAGATATACAGTACAAACATAAGATTGTGCAAAAGATAGCTTTTAACTCATGCAGTGTGGCTTCTGGACACAAACTGATAGCACACAACTCCTGCTAAGAGAAATATGAATGGAATCCTCACATGGTTTGATACTTGTGCAAAGTATCTCACATTAAATGGTCAATACCTCATTGTTATGATCCAGATTTCTGCTAGAAATCAGTAGCTGTCAAGGTCCTAAATCAGTATTTGTCAAGGTCTCTCTGGTGTACCACCACTTCACATGGTTCACCTATTCAAAGTACCATGGGAAGTAACTGGTGCTGACATCATTATCCATTACTTCTGTGGTGGAAGGCCAGGTGAAATGGAACAAATGCCAGTAAAAGCACAATCCTAACCATGTCTACTCAAAAGTAAGCTCCATTGTATTCAATGGGTCTTATTCCCAAGAAAGTGTCTTTAGGATTGCAGCCTAAGAGGCTCAGGGTGGACAGGAGGAAAGAGACCTTCTTTTAAGTGCAGAAAGCCTCTTTCCATGAAACCTGCTATTTTTCACATTGTATTCCCAGTCTTGCTGCTGGATGACAGGAGTTCCACAAGTACCACCAGACACCATCTCAAGTATCACTGGTGGTACTCATACCACTGCTTGAGAAACATTTTCCTAGACCAGGGGTCTCCAAACCCTGGCCTGGAGGCCAGATGTGGCCCCCAGCAAGACCCCTCTATCTGGCCCTTGGGCAAGCCTTGTAATCCATTCCAATACGTTCTTATATGTAAATTTATGTGAATGTATTCAAATTTGAAATGTAAATTAGTTTTCTGGTCCCTCATACAGTGCCAAAGAGATGATGTGGCCCTCATGCCAAAAACATTGGAGACCCCTGTCCTAGACATTTGTGATTCCCAAGCCAATCCAAAATATAGGGCTGAAATCTGTCCCTAGAGTATGGCACAGCTAACATTAATCCTCTTATAGATTGTAGGTTCCCCCCCCATCTATCTAGCAGCAGAAAAATGTTGTTTATGCTGAAGCTTAAGCAAGATTAACACTCATTAAACTCTTAACATTGTTCATTCACATCCATTCCTGTTTGGTATCCATAATTGGATTCTCCTATTGCCTTTCCCTTTAGAACCAGGGCCGATATTATCATTAGGTCAACTTGGCAGCCGCCTAAGACAGAGACCTCAGATAGGTACAGTACTGACCTTTTAAGCTGCACAGTTTTACACTCATCCTTGCAATTTAAATAAGTTTAGCAGTTTCAAGTTCTGTCTTTTTTCATTTTGTCTAAAAGACATTTTTTAAAAAAAAGGAAATTGGCAACGTGGGGGAAACAGCACACAAGGCTTTGCCTAGGGCATAAAATAGCCCGGCTCCAGCCCCAGACCATGGTGTGGTTAATTCTGGCATTGATACCACAGCTGATACCACTGTTAATGAATCATTAAGATGCAGATAACATTCTGCTTCCATTCTTTTTTACACACACTTGTGATACATTCACATTAAGACCATTCTTATATTCTTCACTTTCAACCACTAGAAAAATTGTATGTTTCCACCTTTTTCGGTTATTACTTCTGGGTTTACTACTATTTATTATGTCACAGATTTTGATATAATTGGGGAGTCAACCATTCTGGGAAATTTTTTTTATCATGTTGACAGCTATGGTTCACTAACCGTGAAACATGATATTGCTGTTGTCTTTTTAACTTTGTAGGCAGGGTAGGACAACAGTTCAGTGTGGTAGCATAAGCTGAAGCACTGGCACTCATTTCCATATCATAATTTAGAGATAAAATATTATGATTAAGTATTTGCATACAACTTGCATTTTGATACCAGACACCAGGATCTGTTGCTTTTCTTTCGACACAACTTCTGCAATTCTTAGGTTGACACCAGAATAGCTTGGAGCTGATTGCAAGATAATTAAGATTTCTGCAGATGCATATTCTGCTTCAGTGACAGTGAATATGATAGGGAGCACTGGGAAGAATATGTAGCACTGAGAAGAATATGTAGTTCACACAGGCAAGTTCCCAAGTACAGTAATTTGACTGATTTTTTTTTTTTTTTGGGGGGGGGGGGGCAGCAGTAACTTTATGAGGAGGACATTTGGTTTGCAGAGTATGCATAGTATCCTTCTCTCCCTCTAATCCCCTGGTTCCTAATGTGGGGCATATGCCCCACAGGGGGACAATTTGATTTTTAAGGGGAGACATTTGAGAATTACATCGCTTTGTGATGAGACAGAAACTAAATACCCAAATCTAACTAACTGCAAGGAAAGTGTTGTCACTGTTTGCATCTTCATATTTGCTGATTGTGGCTTTAGTGCTGTAAGTGAGTTAACCCCAGTTAACCCCTGCTAACTGGGCAAGAGGCACTCTTTTAAGTGGGTGTTCCTCTTTTATTTAGCAGGGGGAGATTAACTGGCCCTATACACCCCCAACAATGTCTGTTCTAGTGGCTTCTGCTGGTGTTCTTTTGCATTTTAGGTTGTGAGTCCTTTTGAGACAGGGACCCATTAGCTATTAATTAGCTATTAATTTGTTTTTCATTTTCTTCGTAAACCGTTTTGTGAACTTTTTAGTTGAAAAGTGGTATATAAATACTGTAGATAGATAGATAGATAGATAGATAGATAGATAGATAGATAGATAGATAGATAGATAGATATGCTGCTGAAGAAAGGAAATTGACTGGATATCACTAAACAAGGAGACTTGAGACTGAAGCTGACTAGGTTTGGGAAGAAGGATAGCAGCTGTTGCTGAACATGAGAACCAATTCCTTGCCGTCCATCCTATTCTGCCCTCCTCTCACTTGTCCATCATCTCCTGCTAACATACCTTGGTGAGCAACAGAGGAAGTGATGGAGTGGGTGTGAAGGTGTAATTGTGGTCGGAGCTCTTTTTATGATTCCCTTATGGCAAGACTCAGTGCCCCTTACAAGAAAGCAGTGTCAGCAGGCAATATGCATAGTTGGTTGGTTGGTTTATCTGAGATCCTTTTGCACTTACAGTATAAACTTACAATGAACAGCGAGGGAGATAAAAATCAGTGAATTCTTGATAATTTTGCTGGCTTAATTTTGAATGAATACTCAAAGGCTTGGGAAAAGGATGATAATGTTTCTTAGGGCTAAATCCTATTAAGTTTTCCAGTGCTGATGCTGCATTGAGGAAGTAGAAGGGCTCTTAGGGAACCTTCTCAAGATATCATTGGGCTGCATTGCACTTGCATTGCCTTTAAAACCTTGGATAGAACTGGGCCCTTATTCACTATGAATTATTCCTTGCATGGGCAATTCACCTGAAGGTGTTGTCTGATGCTATTCGGGAGGGGGAAGTGTGAGAGCAACAGAAATTTTGCATTAAAAAAAATTAAATAGACTGAACTTGACATTTTCTGAGTTCTGTGGTGGCTAGAAGTGAACTCCATCGGAGGTGTGATGGTTCTCTCTAGTGCAGTTAAGAACATAAGAAGAGCCGCCACTGCATCAGGCCAAAGGCCCATCGAGTCCAACCTTCTGTATCATACAGCAGCCCACCAGATGCTTCAGGGAGCACACATGACACCTGCATCCAGGTGCCCCCCTGGATCTGATATTCTGAGGTTGTCCACCTCTACATACCCCCCTCATGGCTTGTAACCCGTGATGGTCCTTTCCTCTAGGGATTTGTCCAATCCCTTCTTAAAGGCATTGAGGCTAAATGCCATCACCACATCCTGTGGCAGGGAGTTCCATAGACCAACTACACACTGCATAAATATATATTTTCTCTTGTACATCCTAACCAGTGGTGGGCACCAGCAGGTTCGCACCTACTCTATAGAACCGGTTGTTAACAAGAGATAGGACATATAAAGTTTAAAAATAGCCATTTAAAAGCGGCTGCCAGATGGGCAGAGAACCGGTTCTTAATTTCTTTGAAGCCCATCACTGATCCTAACCCTCCCAACATTCAATTTTAGTGGATGTCTCCTAGTTCTGGTGTTATGTGAAAGGGAAAAGAGTGAATGATCCACTCTGCCCATCCCTTGCATAATGTATGTCTCAGTCTAGTCAGTCTCAATCTTGCGCCTCTTCTCTAGACTGAAGAACCCCAAACACTATTGCCTTTCCTCATATGGAAGGTATCCCAGGCCATCAGTCATTTTAATCACTCTCCTCTGAACCGTCTCCATATCCTTTTTGAGATGTGGTGACCAGAACTGGACACAGTACTCCAGTGTTCTGTGTAGTCACTTGCTTCCAGTATGCTCTGCTTGTCAGTTTGTAAAAAATCTAAGAGCACAATCCTAACCATGTCTACTCAAAAGTAAGCCTCATTGTGTTAAACGGGTCTTACTCCCAGGAAAATGTGTTTAGGATTGCAGCCATTGCAGTTTCAGTGTCACTGTACAGAGTCACTGTAGGATTGCAGTTTCAGAGTCACTGTAGATTTTCAAGGCTCTTCTGATCCAAATCCCTTTAGGAAATATTTCCTCTGGAACATATCATCACAAGGGGGATTTGGGAGTGCACGACAATATTTTAACAAGAACTTTTGTGGTCAGTGGAATTCTGAGATTATCTCGTAAGAACACAAAAACAGCATGTGCGTTTGGAAATGGAGTCACAAAGATGACTGTGTTAATAAAAAATAGTGATATTGCTATTGAAAATTACCCTAGGAGAAAATACATAAAACAAATACAAAAGAACTATTTGTTGTAACAAAATCAAATCTGCAGAGCTGTTGATCTGAGTTTAACATGATTGTTATTGGCATTATTAATCTTCCACCACTAATATTTATTCCATTTGTGAAAGGTGACACTACACTTCCCCAGGTAATTCCCTTCATTAACTGTATTCTGATACTGTACTTAAATTGCAAGGCAGGCAGGGTGAACACTGAGTGCAAAACTGCTAGCTTGGCGGGATTGCTTTAGTGCCTTTCCCCAGAAAATCACTGGTTTTGTCAATATTTCTTTCAACGTATTTAATAATTTAGGGGGAAATGGCAGTGCTAGAATATGCAGGAAAAGCTGACAGCTTGCAGCAGGCCTCTGTCAGTCTTGAAAGACTATGGTATCGTGCTCGGCGCTGCATACGCTGCATGCGAAGCACGAAAGCCTGGGTTGGATTGTTATGGAGGATAGGCTGTTACCCAAGCAGCAAATCCCCCCTCTCCACACCACTGAATTAGTCCAGTGGAAAGGCAGAGCCAGTATGATTGGATCCAGCTGGCGTCGCAGAGCTGGGCTACGGACAGGAGCTCACCCTGTCTTGTGGGGCCGACCCAGGTCTCGAACCCTGGCCTGCTGGTTAACAGGCACAGTGTCTTAACTGCTTGCACCAGCAGTAGTCTGAAATATACCTTTTTCCCCTGTGCAGGCACCACCAGTATTTGCAATGTGTGGAGAACAAGTCAAGAGATGTTGGTGTTCAGATAACAGAATAAGAAGAATATTTTCTCTTATGTCTTCTACAAAACTATAGAACTATATGTTTATATCTAATATCTTGCTGCAACTTTAATTTTTATTTTTTCATTTATTTATTTATTTATTTATTTATTATTAAAAATGATCCTGTGTGTGACTACAACATTCAACTAAAATTTCATCTCGCCTTTTTAGAATATCCTAAATCTTTCTTCAAGGTGGATTGCAGCTACATGGTGTGATTGTGTGTGTAGGAAGGTGAGATCCAGTTGCAGTCAGATAAGGGGTTTATCCTAAAAATCCTTAAGATATTTTAACCCTGCAATCCAGAGTAACTACGGGAGCATGTAAGAGACATTACGTGTACCCGTAGTTACTGCATCACCTAGTGTAAACCTATGGGAAATTCATACTGCAGTCCAGAGCAAATTGTTCTTACACTGGAGCAAGGACTCCCCATAGTTACTCTGGATTGCACCCTAAGTGCAGTCCTAACCAATTTAGGCGAGCACAACTCACCCATCTCCCCATTCCTATGGTGGTGTGGGGAGGCAAGTGCATGTCTCTGCACTGGACTAGCCCTCCCTGGAGTGGCACAGACCCCAGGCCAGCATAGGACTTAGGCCTGCATTGCACTCTCATTGTATGATTGTTATGTGAGTCTTAAAACTGTTGTTCATGCTTTACAAACTCTACATCTGTAGATTAGTCCATTTTGGTTCCCATTCATTTATAGTTTCAATGAGGGCAAATTACAATTGGTACTTCTTGAGATAAGGACATTATTTTATTTATTTCTTTAGATGCTATTTTTTTTTCTGGTTTAATCTTAATAGGGAGTGGAAATAGAAAAGATGCCCTTGCCATAGCAATGGATAGGACAATTTATTTCCTATAAATTAATCAAACATTTCTTTCAACTTTCACTGGTGTACTTATTTTGACATATCATTGATAGTGATGTTTGTTTGATTAATGATAAATCCTTAATTGGTTGGCAACTTCAGTTGCAATGTGAAGGATAAAAAAAATCAAAAGATAATAATCAAATAGCACAATCAGTGGTGGGCTCCAGCAGGTTCGCACCTACTCCATAGAACCGGTTGTTAATGAGAGATAGGACATATAAAGTTTAAAAGTAGCCATTTAAAAGTGGCTGCCCAATGGGCATAGAACCAGTCGTTAATTTCTTGGAATACCATCACTGAGCACAATGTGTATCTACTCAGACGTTAGTTCCATTGTGTTAAATGGGGATTACTTCCAGGAAAATATGGATAAGATTACAGCCCAAGTGTGGGACTTTACACTAAAAGTGTTATTACTTTGAAATTACTCTGGTGCCTTTAAGAACTTTAGAGCTGGAAGAGGTTTTATAGATTCTCCTATCACTGCAGTATTGTGCTATCTATGGGTCATGAGTGTGACTACTGCCAAAACAAAGCTCCTAAACTAGGTTCTCACAGGTTCTATAGAATCCTTTGCTAATGAGTGCCTGGTTCTGAGAAGGTTACTAATGGGACATAGAACATGTTAATTATTTGAATCCCATTACTGCATGGAAGAGCTCTGGCGTCACAGTGATGTCACTTCCAACCATGACTTCACTTCCAGGTTGACAACATCACTTCTGGGGGAAGTCCTGGACAGATTTGCATTGTGAGGAGGGGTCCTGGACTGAAATACTCAAGAACCACTGCACTAGACAGTGTCAAACATAAGGTCTGGGTTCTGCATATGGCCCCCAGAAGTTATTTAATCAGCCCCTGTGATAATTGGTTTCTCCCATGATATAGAAGATTGGCTTGGAAGATGAGGCATGGTGCAGAGAAAGAGGCAGACCAAGGTTACAATCCAGAGGAACTATGGGACCTTTTACATTGATGTAGTTAAGGTGCCACCTATGGGAAACCTATGGAAAATGCCTAGAGCAATCCAGAGCCTCTTACATCTTTCCATAGTTACTCTGGATTGTACGGCAAGTGGGGTAAGAAAGGGAGAAGCTGCTGGGAGAACAGTGCGTTACCATTTTAGCAATGCCGTGTTTGCTGAGGTGCCATTTTGCAAAGCAAAAGTTTGCTATAAGGGCAGCTTGCATGACAAAAACTTTTCCATATCTTGAAAATATGATCAAGTCTTGCATATTTTTCTGTTCTGTCATTTGCAGCTAATGAATTCCTAAATGAGAAAAACATTCTTAGTTCTGGTCATGACCAGATTAATGACATTCATTTCTGCTCAATTATATTGCTTCTTGCCCCCACCATTAATTTGGCCCACGTTATGAAATGTGTGTGACCCCCTTGCACCTGGTTTCAGAATAAACCTTGTATAGGATTAGACCATTCATTTCTTTTACACCACAAATGATTTTATTAGTATGGACAAACTGGCTAGTAATTTCTGAGGAATTTTAAAAGTGGTTGTATCTGTCACAAAGGATACACCACTTGCACTCATCCCCTTTAATAAAAAATGCTCTGTACATGACGCTTTTACAAAATGCAATATAGCTTCCATTGTGACCCATTTCTAGGTCTGTAGTGTGACGTGTGAAAGTATAATGGGATGCAAGCAACCCTTCTCAACTTAGAAAGTGAGGTAAGCATAAAGGCTGCACTCACGATAACACCTACACTGAACTATTAACAGAAACACTGATATTAGGAAGACTGCCATTAGGAAATACTTGGATATTTAATGATGCTTGGGAAGCTTCAATCCTTGATAACTAAATAATTGTGACATTAATACTGATCAACCACTTGTCTTGATGTGCAGCTCCGTAGATTCATCACTGTGCTATTGTAATCTAATAATAGCCACTTATGCATTCCAATTCAAAGTTATAAATAGCTCAGAGGGTGTAGGGGGAGAATGATGGCTCCGAACAGGCACGCTCTCAAATACTTTTTCCACAAGCGCAAAAGGCCTGGCTTGAGAAAGAAGATGCTTCAGGCCTGCTGAAGTGGAAAATTTGTTCTTGGCATGATGGATTAGATATCAAGGTGTGCAGGAAAATGCTATCGCTTTTGACCATGTAGCAGCAATGTAATCTAAAAGGCACGTAGGGTGTTTGGAGGGAGGGGCTACAGAGCAGATGTGTGACCCCAGATTTGGTAACTGGCAGAGCATTTTGGCACAACATGAGCAAAGAAATGGGTAACATTTGTCTACCAAGAAATAGTTGAGAGGTTCGTTGTTTTTGATTGCAGAACATTTATGACTTCAAGATTGGCAGCTATTAAATTGATAGATGAATGTTTGTTTTAACCTATCTTTCCTCCCAATTTTGGCTATACTTTTTCTTTGTCTCATCCCCCTAGAATCCTTTCTCTCTCCTTTAGGGGAAGGAGGCTTAGGGCAAAATCCATAGCACACAGTTACACACAGTTACATCACCCTCTAGTGCAGGGGTGTCCAACCTTTTAGCTTCCCTCGGCCACACTGGATGAAGACGAGTTGGTTTGGGCCACACATAAACACTAAAAATTTTTTTAATGTAGGACAAAGTATAAGATGTCCTATATTTTGTCCTACATTTTTTAGATCTTGGAGTAAGTCTCATTGATTTTAATGGGGCTTACTTCTTAGTAGGCATGATGCATAGGATGGGCAGCGATCCTCTCCAAGCTAAACCTTGGAGTAAGTCTCATTGATCATGGGGTTTTCTGCTGAGTAGCCATGCATAGGATTGGGCTGTCAGACTACAACGTGGGAGTAAGTCTCATTGACTTTAGTGGGGCTTACTTCTGAGGAGGCATAATGCATAGGATAGGCTGTGATCCTCTCCAAGCTTAACCTTTGAGATATGCTGCAATCCTGAAACACTTTCCTGGGAGTAAGACCCACTGGGTACAATGGGCCTTACTTCTGAGTAGACATGTTTAGGATTGCAGCATATCTCCAAGGTTAGGCTTGGAGAGGATCACAGCCCATTCTATGCATCGTTGGGCTCTCAGACTGCAACTTGGGAATAAGCCTCATTGACTTTAATGGGGCTTACTTCTGAGTAGGTCTCAAGGGCAGCAGGCAGCAGCTGAAACAGATGCTGAGGCTGCTTTTGGGGGATGCGGGTGGGCAAGTGCTGCAAGGTCTGCAGGGCCTGAAGCGCTCTGAATGCCAGGAGGCAGGTGAGGGAAGGAGCCAGGCAGCCCAGACCAACTTTGTGGCAGCCGCCCAGGGCAGTGCGCAGAGAAGCACACAAAATTTGAAAATGGCTGCTGCCACAAAGCCGGTTTTTCCGATGATGATGGCCAGCTTTCATCCAGTCAAGGTCTCCCTATAACTTTATAAAAAATCCCACATCAAAAATCCCCTCTTCCTTTGGCAAAGACAGAAAAATAACCCAAGGAGTAGCTAACCCAGCAAACTGTTTCAAAAGTTGGATTCCAAATACAATATTGCTCCAGGGAATTCTAAACACCTATTAAAGCAGAAAGCTCCTTATTCCGAGTCAGTCTGGTGGTCCACATAGCTCACTATTGACACTGGCAAGAGCACACCAGGACATCAGGCTGGAATTTTTCCTCTGCAGAGATGGGAAACTGGGACCTTCTATATGCTGTCACTTATCTATTGGGCTACAGACTTCTCCAAGTTAAAACCTGGATATTGCATCATCTGATCCCTCCTTCCCACCAAACAGTTGGCAGGAGCTGTATGTTCCATGATTAGGAAATACAGGAATAGGAGAATCTGTAGTCAGGAGCGGGTCTAAAAGCTGGTCTAAAAGAACATGCATCTTCCTTAGCAACTGCACAGACAATATCTCCTTATGCTGATCCAGCTACTCCCCCATTCCTACCAGGGAATGTAGTTACACTATAGATTTATAAACTGTACTTCTGTAAGGGATGTGGTGGTTTCCAATGGAGGACTCATTCTTGTCCCCAAATTCTCTTGGGAAGTGTAACAGGTAAGAAAGCAGTGGAAGTATGGAGTACAACTATATCCTTGCTCATAACGATGGGTTACTGAAATGAGAAGCATCTGAAGCAATCAGATAGCAGATTGGGTGTAGCATAGTGGCTCCGCGCCAGTGGTGAGCTTCAGGGGGTTCTCACAGGTTCTATATAGAACCCTTTGCTAATGAGTGCCTGGTTCTGAGAACCGGTTACTAATGGGACATAGAACCTGTTGTTAATTTAGGTTATTAGGACATAGAGCCTGTTGTTTATTTGAATCCCACCACTGTCTGAGACTACTGCCAATCAGGACTTCTCCATTTCTTCGCCATCTGCCATGATCTCCCAAGGTAGGTTTGCCATAATTCTCTTCCACAAAACCAGGACAGGACCCCCTGTTAAGCTTGCCAGTTTGTGCACTCAATCCCCCAAACCAGGACTCTCTGTTTGCCAGAACATGTGGCAACCCTATCCCAAGGTGGTCTTAGCAAGTCTTTCATTCTCATCCTTAGCTATCTACCTGCAGTTTGGGATAATAATGCTCCAGTACCTGATGGGGTTAATGGAGTCCCCCACTTTCTGACAGATCCTTTTCTGATGGTTCCGCTCTTTCAACATATTTCAATTATACCTGGAACTCATTATTTCAACACGTTCCACTCTTTCAACCCCTCTTTGCTGGTCTAAAGGCTAAAATTATCTTCCCTAATGTCGATTTGCGTGTGACATGGTGATCAAATTGTTTTTGGCATTTCCTTATGACTGTCTTCAGTAAATAATCAAATGCATAAGATGTTCATTGCCCACACATGCTTAGGTTCATTTTACTGAAATTTATTATGTATTTTGGCCATGTGTTAGTAAATATATGTTATTTAGGCTTTGGTTAATGATATTTTTGGTGGCCATTTTGCATTTGCAAGCTAAAAAAGACTGGATTCAACTTTCCAATGGTTTTGTACAGTGCTCCAGTCTCTAACCCATCCAATAATTGGGAGAAGCCTGTATAAGGATTTCTTTCAGCAGGATAATACAGATACATGTGACGGGGACTATACAAATGTGAATACTTTCAGAGCACTGATGACATTCTGCAAGCACCACCATATTTATGACTTTTGAGGGTCAACTCTGGGGCATAAATGGTCCTGCTAATTTCTGGAAAAAGCCAGTAGTTAAGACCTCTTGAAGTCTTGATGGCTCTTGAAGTGACCAAATTCTCCCCTTTCAATTTCCAAGCGGTTCTGCACTGTAAAAAGGTTCACCTTTTAAATTAATAAAATGATGAATAAATAGATAGACATCCTGGCAGCGCTTTTTAAAGTACAAAAGTCAAACTGGCCCCGGGGGAGGGAAAAAATAGGTTTATCCAGCATTAGATTTGTGGATATTCCTGCCTGTCACTTCTGTTGTGAAGGTGGGAGAAAGTCAGTCTTGCCCTGCAGCTTGAGAATTTGCAGTAACCAAATTGTTCCTACAATATCAGTGTTTATGGGTGCAACTACAGTACTTTCTCTTCAAATGGATTTCACTATTCCATTTCAGACCTTTTAGTAAGGGAATGGCTGCATTTTTTCTCTCTTTTTAAATAAAAACTAGAGCCAGCAAACAGATCTTAGAAGATTAAGGGCACAATCCAGAAGTGCACTTGGGTAATGCTATCTATCACTGGGCTGACCCAATTGCAAGATGGGCCACCCTAGTTATTCTGGAAAAGGCTTGGGGCAGCCTAAGGCAACGTAGGCTGCCCCAAGACAGGTTACCCTAATTGGGGCCTCCTAGGCAGCTCAGGAGAGGCATGTTGAGGGCATGTTTAGCATTGCCTAGGGCAGAGCAGTTACTCTGTATCCAGAGCCTGTTTCCAAGGCAGAAATGCCCTCTTCCAGCTCCTCAGAGTTATACCACCTCAGGAGCAGGTATAGTCATAAGTAGACAAATAGGGGTCCATGATATGGCAGAGTAAGAATGTCAGTGTTGACAAAAAAATCTAAGTTCTTGGCCAGCCTAGCTGCAACCCCTGCCTCTCAACCTCAGTATATGGAACAACTACAGCAGCCACTAACCTGGGGATACAACAGGCCACTCCAAGCATCCACCCTCCACTCGAGGTACTGTTGTATTGCATGAGTTACTGGTTACTGTATTGCATGCAGCTGTTACTGGTTGTCAAGAACTTCTGAGCTTCCTTATAAGGCAGGTACCACAGCTGTTCCTTGTTCATTGTGATCTGACATGGGTCTCCTTGGGAGCAAGCCCTCCCCAGGTGTCACTTGCTTGATGTCTCCTTAGCATTGTCTGGAGTAGCTGGAGCAGCCCAGGATACCTGACTGTCTGGATCCAACATTGCTCTGGATACAGAATAGTTGGAACAGCCCAGCTAGGGCATGCCTCACTGCCCTCACTCTGGATTGTGCCCTAAGTTACTTCTCACCGTATAAACCTGTGTCTTTTTACAATGTGGGGTGTTGTTGGTGGAACAGAGCTCTGTTTAGCCCATGGGAATCATCTTGTGTACTTGTACACAAGTGTACTTCAAGTGTACAAGGTTAGAAATAAATGGGTGTAAAAGGCAATGAGACAACCACAGACCAGCAGATTCTTGTATGTAGAAGCAGTCATCTGTATACTAAGGTGAGTCTGGACTGTTGATTGAATGAAACAGCAAGGTTGTGGGCTGCGAGTTTCCCTTTGTTTGGAATCTCTGTACGGGGGTTGAAAGAGAAGCCAGAGGAGGGTGATTCACCATTGACAATGATTCCAAGGCCAGGGTAGGGTGTGGAGAGAAAGAAAGCAGACATAAAAGGTATGACTCAGTAAATGTTCCCAGCAGTGGACGAGGCAAAAGCAACAGAGATTCAACGGAGATCTGGTGCAGGAAGCAGTGATAAAATTGGACATTTACCATCTACAGTAATGTTGATGCCTTGGTAATGAGGTATTTCCCATAGGCGGATTAACTCTATTAGAAATAAAAGCAAATAAGCAAGCTATTTTCAGTGTTAAATTCTCCTTTGCCACTTAAGAAAGGCTTCTATGATCATATGTGCCACAGAAGGTTCAACACGCCTGCCACATATCAAAAGAAAGTCTTGCATTCTAGAAGCCACACCAGGCTTTGATTCTGGAATGGAGACTTCCTTGGACTTTGAATAATATTTAGTTGACATTTCAATGTTCTGTAGAAATGAATTTGATTTACTTCCAAGTAAATGTGATTAAGGTAGAATCCAAACAAGATGATTGAAAGGTAATCATTTTCACTTCAGATCTTCACCCAGCTCACTTCAAAACCCAAGTATTGTATAGAATTTTTAGCTTCATATAAACTTTTCAGGCCAAGCCTTTTAGGAGCATTTAAAAATCAGATCATTGGAAATTGCAAAAAATATATAAAAATGCAAATAAGCATAAATTTTGCAGAATACATAAAAGTTAAATAGAAATTTGCACATTGTTGCAGTTTTTCACCCTATGAACTTTCAATAACCACAGTCTAGCTGTATTGATGAAGCTTTCAAGAACATGCACATCCTTGATTAACTTTGAAATGCATCTGTAGATATCACTTGCTAGACTGAGAGTTTTTACACTTTTTTATGTGTTTACTATGTATCCACAAAATTTCAGGTTCCCAACTAATCCAAAATAGGGAGCGATCCTGAAATGAGGCCAGTGAGAATGACCCTGCTAGGCTGGCCTAAATAAGCTATATCCAGAACAGAAGGTTGGGCCAAATCCAAAGGCTGGCCAAGAACTCAAATTTTTTTGTCAACACTGCAACACTGCAACACTGCAATTCTTACTCTAGCTTATCATTGACCCCTATGGGTCTACTCAGATTTATTCCTGCTCCTGAGGTGGTCTAACTTTGAGGAGCTGGGAAGGGGTATTTCTGCCCTGAAAACCAGCTATGGAAACAGCCTAACTGCACAGTTTTAGGCAATGCTTGACATATCCTCATAATGCTCCTGCTGAGCTGTTTAGACTAGTCCTGCCAGGTCCATCTGCCCTGCACTAGCATGTTTACTTACACCAGTGTAAACTGACTTACGCTGGCCCAGGCCTTTTCTGATGCAGCTAGGCTGGCATGTCTCAATTTACTAGATTTCTAGATAGTGCTAGATAGGCAAGCCCAAACACACTTCAGGATTGCACCCTAAATTCATTAATTTACATACCTCACCTAATACAGATTATAGTGGGGATTCTTTAAAATGGAAATAAAACTATATGTATAGTCAATCACTTAGGTCTTTGAAAAATTATCTTAAAAGACATAGCTCTATCGATGACAGATTTACAAAAAAATTGATTACAAAATTCTTTAGAGACAACAATTCAAAAGGCAAAAGGCCATACTATTAAATATACTTTAGTAGTGCCTTGATTAACCATACCAATTGTTTAATATATTCAAGGCCTATAAGATCTGTACTGAAGATTTTTTTCGACATGTTCCTTTTTAGTTTTTCCTTTTCAGATATTGAATCGCTATTTGAAGTATTACTTAAAAGACCCATTCTGTGTTAACTTTATAGGTAATTTTCTCCCCCCCCCCCCCTTTCTTTCCTTATTTTCATAGTTAAAGCTTTGGAAGTCTTGTGTCAAACACAGTCAATTCCCTGCCTGCTATGTGCCTCTTTACTGTGCTAAAATTAATAGTTCAATGAAGCCTATCGATATTAGTAATTTAAACAGGTGAGTCAATTAAAAGCCACTCAAGCTGCCGTGAAGCTCTTACATAACCATACAGTGATAAAAAAATCTTCCTAACAAGCTGAGTTAAAATGTATTCATTGTCAAAGGGATACAAGTGCCAACCATCTGACAGATGGGTGTAAGTTCATTTGTCTTGCATTAATGGAGCTAGTGATTCACAACCACCTGTTTGTCCAGTTGGATCTGTGCCTGCAAAAGGGTCTGTAAGCTCTCACACTGATGCAGTCCCTAGATTTAGATTCATAAAATATTATAGGTTTTCTTGCCCGGTAAAGTCTAGTATACATGGTCTATCTAAAGAATAAAATAATGAGTCAGGGAGAAAATACAATCAGGAACTGAATTTCTCATTTGAGTGGCATCTTTATCAAAGGCCTAATTTAAAATACAAAATTGATCATGGCAAGCTCAAGAACAATGTCATGTTGACTGTATTAGTTGGGTTATTTTTAATTCTCAGGCCAGTTTCTTTTATTATATCACAAGGATATCAGTGGCATCCTGCAGTTTGAGAGCTGTGAGGGTGACTCACAATTGCTCTAAAAGAATAAAAAATGAAAACATATAAATTATTGCAACATAACAATGAAAATCAATTGCAACCAAGCACTGTGAAAGACAAAAGATTAAAACCAGCTAGGTAACATGCTGGAAAGCCCGAAAAAAATAAAAGATCTTTGCATAGTGTTGAAATGAAAATAAGGAAAGCCTTTGGAAAACTATTCCTCACACAGATGGCCATAATTGAGAAAGTCACCACTTGCCTACAGTGACAATATGTCCTCTTTATCCAGGACATGTCCTCTTTTTTTGGCCCTGTGTTCTGAAAAAATTATTCATTTTGCTCCTTGTGTGCAGACAGCATGTCTGTGGAATAGTTTTAAATTTAATAACTTCTTCATCTTTGCATTATTTTTTAGCCTACATGAAAAGCAATATAAGAATTTTGACAGCTTTTATTTTGTCATGCTCTACATTTTGCTTGGATCTCCTATTTTTTAGAAGGTCCTTGTCCTTTTTTGGGATTAAGTTATAGTCGGAGTTTTTTTGTATTGTTAGTATTAGGGGGCAGCTCTTTGGGCTAAATCCATAGCAGTTACGGGTCAATGCAGTTATGTCACCCTCTAGTGTTATCTTATAGAAAGTCATCTTAACTGCTCCGGAGCAAGGGGCTTAATTTCACTTTAGGATATAGGCCTTTGTGTTGGCCGTTCCTATTGCTCGCAAAAAGTGGGTAAGGGCACAATCCAAAGTAACTACAGGGAGTCATTGCTCTGGTGTAAGAACAATTTACTCTGGATTGCAGTATGAATTTCCCATAGGTTTTCACTAGGTGGTGCCATAACTACGGGTGCGTGTAATGTCTTTTACGTGTTCCTGGAGTTACTCTGGATTGTAGGTTAAGACTTGTGAGTTTGTGTGTGAAGTATGAAGAAGGGTTACGTAAGGGTTGGTATCTGAATTCTAGATAGCAAGTATGGGTAGGTTTGTTCATTGTTCCATCTTCCTCCATTCATATTCTGAGACTGAACAACTTGTTGGAACTTGGGAAGGAATTTTTGTTCGTTGTATTGGGTCCAGAAGGAAGGATTTTTGACCCTTGCCAGGGTGTTTCACATATGTTTGTTGAGTGATTGGCCTTTCCCTTCCTTTGTATTTTTTAATCAATTACCAGCACCACTTGCAGAATTTGTATACCAATGTTAAAGATGAGTTTACTTCATGAGTGAGTAATTTGTTATATGAGGAAGAGTATCTTAGAGTTGACATCATTTCAATATTTTGGACAGAGTTGGGCAATATGGAAGCAGTGACTCACAGCAGACCAGTATTAATGCTGGTGGGCTGCTTGACTCCTTGGCTATACAAGCTACAGGTACCTTGTATAGCCATCCTGGAAGGGTCGCAGCTCAGGTGAGCTCAGATCAAGCCAAAGAAAGAATGCTGTGACTGAATTTCTCCTTGTGTATAAGTCACTAACTCCCTTTCCCATTGAACCAAAGGTTACAGTATATTTATTATTTCAATAAATATTGTTTCTGTGAATGGCCTGTTTTGTTCATTGAAAAATGAGCTTTGATTTTTTTAAAAGAAGGTTTTACATACTGTATAGAAAAAGCATTGTAGCAGCTTTTGGCTACACTGAATCAAGTTTGCCAGATACTTATTACAAAGGGCAAAAGGCAGCAAGGATAATTTAAACATGCAGTAAAATATTCATCATAGTGTTTGAAAGGTATGGCTATTTGTTGCTTTGCTCTAATTTCAATGGCAGTTGATATTACCCAAGAAAAAAATCCAAAGTGATGTTCTTGGGGTTTCCTGTATTATTGTTGCTAATACTGTTCTTCTGTATTCACCAATTAGATAAAATAAATTGTAGAAATAGTTCTGAAAAGCTAGTATTGAGAGGTCAGCACAGATTGATGTTTGGATTCATGCATTAGACTGAAGTATTTCTTCTTGTTTATTACCCAGAGGGGATGATTGCTCCTGGTTCTATCCTAAATGGAGACACCATAATATAAAGTTTATTTTCTTTGGCTACATAAAAGAAATGTGAAATCCTTTAAATAATGTCCTAAAAAACCACAAATGTGAGAGATGAGCATGGTGTATCTTGAACAACCTCACTGAAGCAAAGTAAATAGCTGTGATTTGACTCAGTACAGATGTATAGTCATTTGAAATGTGAGTGACTGAATACTCGACATGGCTCAAAAATGTACATGGCATTCGTATGCCATGCATAAAGTACATTAACAGCCCAATTCTATCTGCCACCATGATATAGGTGCATGTTATCAACCAGGAGGTGAATAAAAATATTTTTTCAAAAATATTTTTGCTTGCCATTAGTCAGCAGCTGGATTGCCTGTGAATCTTCTCAGACCTTCACCATATAGCTGACGCACACTTAAGAAGTTCCGATGGGCGAGGCTGGCAAAAAATTGGGGATAAAATCTGTTGTGTGTGACTGCTGCTGGATCTCCCCCCTACACATCCCCCAATTCTCCCCCCAGTTCATCCCATTATTCCCCCTCCCCAATTGCAGCTTGACCCACTTCTAATGTATCAGCATGTGCAGAGGTTTCCAGAGACAGTGCTGTGTGTAACATAGTGGTCTTCAAAGTAGGGATCGGGACTCTCTTGGAGGGTCATGACTTCATTTCAGGGGGCTCATGAAAAGCTGGCTGCACCCATCTTGGAATCTGTCACGGGGCACCTTTAATATCACTTGCAGCCATGACATTACTTCTGGTGGGTCTCAGATTGTCATTCTCAGAAGGGGGTCTGGGCCAAATAGGATTGTCATTCTCAGAAGGGGGTCCGAATTGAAATGCTTGAGTAAAAAGCAGGCCTCAGTCTTGGAAGACTATGGTATTGTGCTTGGTGCTGCATACGCTGCATGTGAAGCACGAAAGCCTGGGTTGGATTGTTATGGAGGATAGGCTGTTACCCAAGCAGCAAATTCCCCCTCTCCACGCCACTGAATTAGTCCAATGGAAAGGCAAGGCCAATATGATTGGATCCAGCTGGCGTCGCAGAGCTGGGCTAAGGACAGGAGCTCACCCTGTCTTGTGGGGCTGAGCCTGGTCTCAAACCCTGGCCTGCTGGCTAACAGGCAGTGTCTTAACCGCTTGCGCCACCCACAGCATTTTTTTTTTATGCTTGAGTACCACTGGTGTAACACATCTCTTGCCATTTGTGGCAACAACCGGGCAGTCTTTGATAGCAGGCTGGCTTTTGTGCTTCCATAAAGAATCTTGAATTGCCAGGGTACTAGTTCCAGAAGCTTAAGGCCCCAATCCTAAATTCAGTTTGTCCTGGGAGATTACATTCAGTGTTAACCTGAAAAGTTCTGCATAGAACACTTTCAAATAATATTCAGGTATTCTTTAGGGGATCAGCTGCATTGCTGATCTGCTAATACGTGCCTCCTTTCCTGTGGAAATTGCTTGCGCTTAACCAATGCATGGATTTGGCTCTTAATATTTAATGTGTCTTCAGTCTTTTATGTAGGTCAAGAGAAGAAATTAAATAATGATGCTGCACCACTTACGCTGGCACCCTCCAGGTGCCTGCTGATTGCCCTGAATCATTAATCAAAGGATAACTGCTCTGTCCAGCCCACAATACGTGTTCTATAGAGTCATATACATTGAGAATGGTTGCACCCAGGAGACTGTCTAATTGATCTGACAAGCCTTATTTATTTATTTATTTATTTATTTATTTGTTTATTTATTTATTTATTTATTATGCATGCTTCTCAAAATTGTGGTTTTGACATCTAAAAATACAGTTACTGCTGTAGTTTTTGGCTTCTTCAGATGACTGTTTTTCTTTTGGATTCTTCTGCGAAGAGAGGCAGCTGTTTGCTGTGAAAACAAATTCCTCTCCTTCCCATTTTCTTCCTTCGCCTCCTGTTTCAGTCTCTGCAATAAGATGCTCGCAATTGGTTGCAAACGTTCATTCACAGAGTTTTCTAGTTTTATATTCTGATGGGGGGAAGGGAAATAATGCATTTAAACGCATCCCTTTTTCATAAATCTTTTTAGTTCACTAATGCTACTTGGGACTCAGAAGCTGGATGGCAGCACTTTACATTTCCTGAGACAAAATAAGAGTAGTGGGACATTAAATATTCTCCGTGGGTTGAGAATGGGAAGGATGGAGGACAAATGTGGGTCACTTGTTTTGCCTTTTTTAGTCTGTGCCAGGATATTGTTAATGTAAGTGTGGCTTGTGGCTAGGATTGTGGAAAATAGATAGCACGGTAAATGCAAGAAGAAACGAGAGCCTCAGTTGACATAGTGCTGTAAATAAAGTGAATAAAATCACTTGGGCAGATGTGTCTGTGAGGAGCAGAGAAAGTCCTGCCTCGGTTTCTCCCTCTTGGCGCTAAGAGAGATGGAAAATAAAAAAAAACAACCGAGACTACAACTGAGTTCACTGTCTGCCATGATTATCATCTTGGCTTGAAAGGAGTTGGCTGTAAATGATTGGCCTTTATTTAGTGGGTTGTGTGACTCAAAAGTAGGTTATGCCCTGAACCACAGATAGATAACATTAGAATCACCAATATTCTTCTTTCAAGGATTTTATTTTGAGAATGAAAGAGAGAAATGGCCTTTGGGGGAAATAACAATCTGTGGATCTCCTTAAATAACTGAGAATGAAAACCATCTGAATGTATAAACCATAAGACTGTTGTTTGCTTCTCTCCAAGTTTATTAAAAGGATGGAGCCAATAGAAATCCTCATCAGCTTGCTCCAGCTTGATCACAAATAGTCTATGCCTCCCTCAAGTATCCCAATTTAGACAGCAAATCCCCTACTTAAGAACAAGTTCCGTTCCAGAAAGTTGTTCAAAAGTTGGAATGTTTAAGTCCAACACCATTGATGTTAATGTATGTTTCACCCATTTTGACCTTAAATGCAGTAAACAAGTAGAGAATACTATCATGAAGGTATGTTTGTATGTATGAAGGTTTACATCTTGAATGTTCATAAGTAGGGGACTTACTGTAATCAAGGAAGATCTGAAATCTCTTCCAATTCTGCCTCCTAGAAGGAATTGAGTGCTATTGGAAAGAACTGCACAGGCTTCAGTCTTTGGAAATTTGAAATGTGGCTGTGCATTTCATCAGATCAGTTGATCCTCTACTTTCTTTTGAGTCAATGCATTTTATCAACATGGCTGACTTCTGGACATGGCCATAGGGAAAAATATGCTGATTCTTGTACCACATCCCACCTACTGCAGAGAATTGCCACATCGCAGCAGTCTTAAAACTGCTCTGCTATGTCACTCAACATTGCCGCTAGTGAAAATGGCCGGCAGTGCTGGATACTTGGGACACTTAAAATCCACCAGCCCAGATAGAAAGTTGGGAGGATTGATTCAGGGTAGTCAGGTGGGAGAGGAAGGAGTGGGGAGTAGGCAGAAAAGGCACACAGCTAATCCTCTCTCCCATTATTCCAATTTACCCCTTCCTCTCCTTTGGACATATTCTAGCTTTCATGATCCAAGGAGTCCATGGGTGGCCAGAAGGTCTACAAAGGATTACTGGTTATGTACAACCATCATAGCAAGCTATACACACCCTTTTGGAAAGGAACCCTGCCATAGCATAGAGGGGGATATTATTGACCTGTAATGCAGGGAGAGACAAATAGTGAGAACTTTATGGACACACAACTCAGAATTACTTAACATGAATGTTTTAAGTAATAGTAAAAATGGTAAATCTGCTTATTCAGATTTCAGTCTGCTGTAGTGATTGTGAGCATAGCACCATCATGTGGTAGCTGATCTGGATTCATACACACAAAGTACAAGAAATTTGTGTATCTGGAATGTTGTGACATCAGAGATTAGCAGTCAGGATGTTGATTTCCCCAGACTAATCTTAGTGACTAATGATGTATATATAGAGTAAAAATTGTGTTTTACTGTTAGTAGCACAGCCTCAAAAATGCAGTTTTTGCATGTGGCTTTAAATTCCCTAAACAACAGAGTTGTTCAGGGAATTTGTATATATTGGAGATTTTTGCAAGCATGTAATTTTACAGAAAACTGTTATTACTTCATAAACTGCAAGTATAATGCTCAAACAGTGTTGTGTATAGAATCCAAAAGGTTAAATTACAGACTCGGCAGTACATCAGCATGGGACTTAATATTTTTACTGCTGATGCAGGAAAGAACTTTTATTTTATGGCTTTTTGCCTGTTCTGGAGCAAAATATTAAGGGATCTCATACTTGGGCAGAACTAAGGAATTATCTATTGCCAGCCTCTGCATTTGCTAGATGACTTACTTCCAGTTCATTCCTTCCGGGGGAAAGGGCACATGCTTGTTCAATACAACTATTGAAGCAATACAGCTATTATCAGAAAAAAAATTAGATCAATAGAACAAGATAAAATTATGATTAGCATGCCCAATATTTCCACACAAAACAAAGAACTTATAGTCTTGCTGGAAAGAATTCAAGAGTGAAATTTGGTTATTCGTACCACATTGCTCCCATGATTTGTTTGAACCAGAATAGCAGACCCTTCCATAGCATGGGAAAAACTTTAGGAAGAAGAATGGTCCCATGCTCTGGAGAATTGCATTTGTCCAAAAAGGAAGGGAAAGTTCATTGCAAAGTTTATTTGAATTAATAGAATTCATAGATTTGAATTCATAGAAGTATTGACCACCCCTCCTCTGGGGGAACCATAAGCAATACAAGGCAGCCACTTCTAGGTCCTCTGTGGAGGAGGCTAGTGGCTTAGCAGCCCTACTCCTTCTCCCACGGTAGCCGGGCACCTTTCAAAAGGGGAGCCTTCACAGGAGAAGAAGAGAACATGAAGCCACTAGTACCTCTTCATTTAGAGAGAAACCAGAAAAAAAAACACATGGCATCCATCAGTCTTGAAAGACTATGGTATCATGAGAAACATGATGGCCAGGGTAGATTGATATGGAGGACAGGTTGTTACCCAAGCAGCAAATCCCCCTCTCCACACCACTGAAATAGTCCAATGGAAAGGCAAAGCCAATACGATTGGTTCCAGCTGCATTGCAGAGCTGGGCTAAGGACAGGAGCTCACCCTGTCTTGTGGGGACCCAGGTCTTGAACCCTGGCCTTCTGGTTAACAGGCACAGTTTCTTAACTACTTGTGCCACCCAAGCCAGAAGTGATGTCACAATGTTGTATGATGTCATGACATCACTGGCCTGGGAGCTGGGGCTTCAAGGTTGCACAGCCAAATTTGCTTCTGTTCCTGAGCAGTTCTTTCATAAGCTCACATATGGAATGGAAAAAGTGCCTTGCAAGTTCCTCTTTGATTAGCAGGCACTGAAGCGTCTTCCTAACCATCTCTGTGGATGTCACCCAGTATGTTTCTCTTAACCTGATATTGTTATAAGAGAGGAAGGTTATCTCTGATTTTTACTGCTCATTTGTCAGAGCTGCCATCTCAACCATGAAACCCTGCTGTGCTAATGAATGAATATATTGGTTTTTAATTGACAGAACAATTATCTCCCTTACTTGTTGATTCAACTGAGAGTTATGAACTGAAAAGTACATCAGGAACTTTGATAATTGTTGGATGATAAGTCAGTTTTATGGATGATCTTTTTCTTGGTACTAATGTGACATACTACTTTTTTTTTCCTAACACAGCCCTACTGACAAGATTAGTTTTATACCAATAGCAATGTAGGCTCATTGCAGGTTTTTATAAAAGAGCAATATTTAGTGTGTAGTCCTATACATACCTACTCAGAAGCAAGTAGCTCAAACTTCTTCGTGAATATCAATTGCAGTAAGGGATATAGACACTGATTCATTCTTTCTGCTATAAATATTTAGAATCAGTAGTATAAGCACAATCCAGAGTAACTACAGGAGCTATTACTTCAATGTAAGAGGCATTTACATTGGTGTGGTTACAGTGCCACCTATGGGAAATGCATAGAGCAATCCAGAGTAAGTTTTCTTATGTTGATGTAAAAGCTCCCGTAGTTACTCTGGCTTGTGCTGTAAGATTCAATTACACCTATAGAATACACGCTATATAAACACTATAGAATAATCTTAGCATTTGAATCAGACTTCTTGTGTTTATGATACAAGTATCCTTGGAGGTCACCATTTCGGAAAGATGCCAGTCTTTGGCAATCCCTTCTAAAGAACATACGTCACACGTATCACTGTAGAACATACGTCACACGTATCACTGGGGCAACAACCTAAGAAAGCAGAAGATCCAAGAACCCTGAAACAAGTAGCAGTACATATGATGTAATGTGCCAACTCCTGTAGGGAAAATAATTGCATTTTCCCATTTTTAGTTCCAAGCCAAGTTATTTGAGATTTAAAATAGCCAGTCTATCCTTCTTCCTGTCTACTGTAAGTTGTCTGCCTGTTAAAACTCATGTGGGATGTGACTTCCACATCATTAAACTGATATTGTTTTAATATTTGATCATGTACACTATTTGTTCAAGGAAGTATTTGATGAATTTCATAGTATAAGGCTATCACTTGAAATTGTCTTGAAAGGCAATGTACTGGGACACCCCCTGATTTACTGTACCTAAAAAAGATTTAGGGTATATTCCACCTTTTAGATGATAACCCTCACAAAGTGGCTTATAAGGCTTAAAATGAAACAGAAGTACAAATAAAGCACAATAACTGCAATCTTAAAAGAACTAAAACTGCAGCCCTTTAGTAATCTCATATTTACCTCATCTACTAATATTGACCCTTATCAAATTAATCTTCTCAGTTCTTAGGTCTTTCATCTTTCAAAAAAAAAAACAACAACTTTTTAAATAACTTCCTAAAATAATAAAACAACAAAAATTACTTTAATACGCTCAAAATGCTTCAAGTTGGCCAAATTGGTTCTGTGCAGACCAGAAGGCTTACCTGGCAAAGTAAACCTCAGTACAAGTAGCACTCCAGGAACCATCAGTGCCATGGAGTGCTCAGTGCAGGGCTTTCTCACAGGGCCCAGCACAACTTGGTACTGGCACTGAACATGTGTTTGGAATGCATTACGATCATCACCAGGGTGACCAGATGACCGGAAAAACCCGGACTTGTCCGGATTTTTAGCCTCCTGTCCGGGTGTCCTACATTTTGGCATCATTGTCCTACATTTTGGCTTCATTTTGAAACTTTGCGATAGTGCACAGTACCCCATCATGCCATATGTCGTTGGATTCGTATTGAAGAGCAGAATCCAATGCAAAAATCAGTTTTTAGATAACTCCTTCCTGTCAAAAGTTATGGTCAAAAAACCAAAAAACAAAAACAAAAAAATGCATTTTTTGGCAATTTTTTTAAGCGGGTAGGAATTTTGGCCTGGAATTAGGAATTTTGGCCTTGGGGTTCAGGAATTTTGGGTTTGGCATCTGGTCACCCTGATCATCACTGAACATGTTGATGAACATGTGATTTGAATGAACATATGATACGAATGCGTTGAACATGAACATGTGATTAGAATGTTTTATCTGCCATGTGATTAGAATGCATTATAGTTTGAGCAGTATCACATCTGAATAGGACTTGGAAATGTTGCACTTCTGTGGAAGCTTCAGAAGTTCAATGAATACTATTTTTAGATCTTGAAGTGAGAACAGCTTATTTTTTATACAAAGTACCGTATGCTTGCCTTACACAGAAGCATGATGAAATATTGTAGTTGATTAAAGTGAGAGCTTGACTATTAATAGGTCACCTTCAGAATCACCTATTAGCAAGGACGTATGTGCTTCTTGTTTCTCATTATTTCTTTTCTGGAATATAATGGTTACTTGGAAACATTAATAAGCATTTAATATTTATAAAAGTAGTACAGGGTTCTGCATGACTCAAAGTAAACAGCCCTTGCCTGCAGGGCTCACATTCGAATAATTAAAAAGCCTTTGTTTCATTTTCCTTATTCCCACGAGGTTGCTCCTTCGCAGATTTTCTGTGTTTTCAAGAAACATGAATCTATATGGGTATCTTAAATCTGAGGCTGCAATTAGGCCGACGTAAGTCCCGTCACAACTCCTGTGCTGGACTGGGGGTGTCCCAGTCTTGCTGTAAGGAGTTTCTGCACCACTCCTGGGGCAGGAGGTTAGGGCAGTGCACAGACATGTGCCAGCTTCCCCACACCAATATGGGAACAGGGAGCAGGTGAGTTGTGCCTGCCTAAATTGGTTAAGATTGTGACCACATTGAATAAAGAAATTGAAATATGTAAAGGCTAGAGGCAGAAACTTGATCTTATACTTGTTCACTTGGAAGGAAGCCCTATTATCAGTTGGAGTTCCTCTCAGGTTTGCACCCTTAAGACACATAAATAGGTGTCTTACAGCTGTATTACCAGAGTGTTCTGGGGTTATTTTCTCTGCATGTTTATTTTTTTGCAAGATACCCCTTAGGGCCCCAACCGGGTCTATTGGACCCAATTGGAAGTTTGTGTTGTGTTTTTTTACTGGAATTTATTATTTTTACTTGACAAGACTTTCTGACTTTTTTAATGCTAATGAAACAGTTACAGATCCAAAAGCATAAGTTTTTGAATTACAAATACAGTTTTTCTATAAATTCCAATTTATAAATATCATCCTAGATTGGGTCCATTAGACCCATATTGCCATTTACATACATTATCCCAGGCCGGGTCCATTAGACCCATATTGCCTTTTACTGGTATCTTCGGTTTCTTCTCTTTCTCATGTGAAAACTTCAGGGCAATAAAACCCATGCTGAGACCGTCCTTTTGTTTGTTGTGGGAAATCTTCAGGGCAATAAAACCCATGCTGAGAACCTCTAAATCTTTTTTGTTTGTTGTGGAAAAATCAGTCATTCCAACCAGGTCTAACGGACCCATGCGGTTTTATGAGTTAAAAAAAAACATGGGATCCTAAATACTTTGTAAATATGAATTAAAATATAGTATCATGACCTACATATGGTGGTCAGGTGGAGATGGCCTCCTTTTGAAATGCCCATAAGCTGTGTCTGTAGGAAGTAGCCCCCTCTCATAACTGATCTCCACTGTTGAGGGGTGTAAAGGCTATGAACAAAAATATTCTGAATAAGCCTATTTCTTCTCAAAAAAATGTGTGCAGTTATTTGTCAATGAAGAAAAGAATATGAAACATTCCTGTCAAGAAAAGAGAAACCTAAAAGGGATTTGCATGTCTGCTAAAAAGTTTTTGGGAAGAGCATAGGTGTTTGGGTTCAGAATCATACAGTAGTAAGTTTTATGGGAAAGGATGAGAAGGTTCTGTCTCTCACTCATTCACATCCCAGTCATAATGGTAAAGTTCACTAGTGCTGACTGCCTGATAGCACTGGTGAAATGCAATCCAACAGCACTGCCAGACCACAGACAACAATGCTGGAATCTTTCTGTATGCATCTGAGAAGCAACCGAAACCCACCCAGGCATGTATGATGATGGGAGAGGCAGGACCCGATGGGGGTGGAATGGGGTGGAGATGGGCAGAATAAGATGGGTGGCGGGGCCAAAAAACAGCCAAATGGGGCAGCAATAGGGTGGAGGAAGCCCAAAACTGGTCCAGAAAGGGGGTTTTGGCAGCATTGGAAACTGCTAAATATTAGCACCCATCTCAGACTTGATCCCTTGGTGGAAGTCCATATTGATCTGTGCTTGCAACTTCATTTAGTGTAGATCTGAGCCTCTCTGCTATGGAGTCTTTTCCTGAGTAAGAGAACAAATGTTCACCTACTCAGAGACCACCTCCAACTGGGGGGGGGGGGATGGGAATGGTAATTGGGAAATAATATTGGGTTGTCATTCACTCAATCATGCACCATAAATGGTTTCTCAAGTACTATGAATAAGTACTTTGACCAAACAGAACCCATTATACCTCCTGTTTTTAATGACCTTAATAGCCTGGAAAATAATTTGATTTCTCCAGGTTGCTGTGTGGATTTTCTGAAAATGTTATATCACTCATAGATAAGTCATTTCTAGAGGAAGGATGTCTGCATCTCATTCAACCATAGTGTGCAACAAATTTTTTTGCAAGGGCCTAAGAGACATTATTGTTCCATAATAAGATACATTATTTACCAATAATGAAGGAACTAAAACTTTTAGGCATGATAGAGAGTCATTAAAATCAATGGGTATTTTACCCTTGATACCAAAGAGATGAGAACTGCAGTGTTTATTTGCAGTTGCAATAGCTAATTATGCTTTCCTACTTTTGGCTCAGAGCTGCCCAGCAAAGATGATTGTGAGATTTTAATTTACACCGGCATGAAAACAGAAATTAACAGGACCAAAGAAAAATCCTTATTTTATAATTGCATTTATAACAGTCTCAACTGTGTAATAAATCATAAGGGATTTCTTAAGGCTGGGGAGAAAATATGCACCATCAATGTAACATGTAAAATTTGTATATTCTTCAGGATTAGGGCCAACCCTTTTTGGGGACCCACAGGCACAACCCCTGTACTCCCTTTTATGTGTGCGGATTCATAAGAGAGAGCATCAGCCACCACCCTGCATCTTCCCAGAAACCGGTGAAATGATAAGAGTTCATTGAATTGATTATTGCTTTCAATGATGGCACACACAGCAAGGAGGAGAATGGGTGCTGCTGCTGGCCCATCCTCCTTTACTTACTCAGCCACTAGGATGCTAACTAAGAGCACAATCCTAAACATGTCTACTCAATCCTAAACATGTCTACTCCCTATGCCTAAAGCAATGGGAGTAGCAGAGGGATCATGTGAAGTAAGGGTGGGCCTTTAATACGTACTCAAACTGGCCCCACTTGTGAGGCTACTCTTGGATGCCGTCTTTATTTAAGACAGCGGTCTCCAAACATTTCAGCAAAAGGGCCACATCAAATACTGTATTTACTCAAATATAATGCTCCCCCTTTTCAGCCGAATTCAGTCTCCAAAATCACAGTGCGAGATTATTAGATTTGATTAAATGCAGTATTTTGATAATAAGTAAAGGGAGCGTATTAGATTTGATGGCACATTAGTTTTGAGTAAATATGGTTTCTAGCACAGTATTGAGGACAGGAAAATACTTTTTTAAGTACAAAATTCTAATAAATTCAGTACATTAGAGATGGAACTTCAGACTAATGAGTAAATGGGCTCAAATTTCTAGGATTTCTTCAAGTACTAATACACAGCACAGAAATAAAGCACACACTTAACTGGACCCACATTTCCCCATCCCACCATCACAGCTCCAGTTGTGTTTGGTCAACTCTTCAGGGACGAGAGTTATAAACCGCTTTGTGAACTTTTCAGTTGAAAAGCTGTATATAAATACTGTAGATAGATAGATAGAGAGGCTGGCCGCGGTCTGCTTAGAGCAGTGGTTCTCAATCTTCCTAACGCCATGACCCCTTTATAAGTTCCTCATGTTGTGGGGACCTCCAACCATAAAATTATTTTTGTTGCTACTTTATAACTGTAATTTTGCTACTGTTATGAATCATAATGTAAATATCCGATATGCAGGATGTATTTTCATTATTACAAATGAAATGTGTGTTCTATGCACACATTGAACACAATGGGATTTATTTCAGAGTAGGTATGCATAGGATTGGGCCCTGAGGCTGCAATCCTATCTACATTTACATGGGAGTAAAGGCCCCCTGACTATAATGGGATTTTTTCAGAATAGGCATGCATAGGATTGAGCCCTGAGGCTGTCAGTCAGCCCCAGTGCGCGCGCAGCTGCAGCTGGAGGTCTGGCAAGCCTGACCTGGCCCCCTGCACTAGGGGTCTTTCGGCGACCCCCAGGAAAGCTCTAGGCGACCCTCAAAGGGGTCCCGACCCCCACTTTGTAGCAAGCTGCATAGTTTCTCACTGGGTATGCTCACCACAGTGTTCTTACTGACTTACCTATTCTAAGGATAAAAGGAGTGGGAAAAAACATGTACACAACCCTCAGCTTATTTGAGGAATAGTGTTATAAAAATGTAAAAAAAATGAATTTATAAACAGTAAAGTCATAAATAAATAATAAATCATAATTATAAAATAATAAATAATAAAGCTCCAGAAAGCTTGATTTATAATGTTGAATTCGCAATCTCTGTTGTAAGGTGCATCCAAATTTCCAGCTGAAAACTTTCTAAGTCCAAGAAAGGTTGGACTTTGAAAGTTGGACTTAGGCTGATCACCTAATCATTGGGAAGGAACCATTCTAACATAGCATGATCAGCAAAGCTGTTGGTTTTTTTCCAAAGCTAACTCTATAGCAAGCCTTTTAATTTCAAAGGAAGTTTCTCCTGAAACCTTTTAAGCACCATTTGTAATGACAGATGATTTAATTAGTTACTCTCAGAGTAGACAAGAAGAAGAAGGAATAGGAGTGCTTGCTGAGAAATTATAGTGAAGATTGTTTTTGGGTGACAATCAAGGATTACCCCTGCAGAGGTGACAGATAGATGAAGAATCTGATAAAGAAGAATAGATGAAGATTCACAGGGTGTCCAGATGACTGGAAAAACCCGGATTTGTCCAGATTTTTAGCCTCCTGTCCAGTGTCCTATGTTTTGGCATAATTGTCCTACATTTTGGCTTCATTTTGAAACTTCATGATAGTGCACAATACCCCATCATGCCATAGGTCGTTGGATTTGTATTGAAGAGCAGAATCCAATGCAAAAATCAGTTTTGAGATATCTCCTTTCTATCAAAAGTTATGGTCAAAAAACAAAAAAAATACGTTTTTGGTCATTTTTTTCAACGAGTAGGAATTTTGGCCTGGGATTAGGAATTTTGGCCTTGGGGTTCAGGAATTTCAGGTTTGGCATCTGGTCACCCTGAGAATGAATGATCAAACATAAAATGGGACAAAATGATGTTCCACTGCTCTCTGTGACATTTCCACTATCCCCACTCTATTGCCCCTCTCACTCTCTCCCATAATGCCTCTGAACAATCTTCACTGTAATCAAATATTCCTATTAACAAAACCAGTAAAAGTTACCACAAAGCCTGGCACTAGTGAAAGCTATATTAGCATAATTACAAAGATCCAGAGCTGGACTAGGACTCAATTCTCCAGGTACCTGGAGGGGTATACCCAGTGGTTGGCTTCAGGGGGTTCTCACATGTTCTGTAGAACCCTTTGCTAATGAGCGCCTGTTCTGAGAACTGGTTACTAATGGGACATAGAACCTGTTGTTAGTTTAGGTTATTAGGACATAGAACCTGTTGTTAATTTATTTGAATCCCACCACTGGGTATACGTGATGCGGCCTCCCCTTTAACCTAGTGGTAGCCTAGTCCAGGGAACTTTAACCTTTTTTCATTCCTGTAAGTTGCCGTGATCCCACAAATGAAGCTTTGCAGCCCCATTGAGGTCCCAACCCCAAGGTTGAAGAACTCTGCTATATCAGCTGTAAAAGAAATCTTTTCCAGGTACAGTCCTAACTGAGCTGCCTCAACTTGTCATTAAGAAAGGGCCAGTTTGTTTCTGCTTAATCATTTAAGACCTCAGGGAAAGGTTGACTTTTGCAGTTGGAGGCGGCATCTTGACCTTTATTTATGCCCATGATGAGACACCTGCTGTGTGAGGTGAGGAGGGGGACACAGGTGCACTCATTATGGTGGGAACCAACAAATAAGGAATGAAAAGAGGTACAGCTGGGAACAATTATTTCTCAGGAAGCACCTGGGCTGAGAGTTCAGTATTACGGAGAGCAAGTACTGGGCTTGAATGCAGCAGAATTAAGACTGTGAATGTGAAGACTTAATACTGAATCTGTTGCATACAACAAAACATTTTTGTTTGAGGCTGGTTTTGCAAAAGGGGGTTGAGGCTTGAGCAGGGTGCTAAAAGACCTCAAAAATATGTCCACCTCCTCTCCCCATCACTAAATTACAGTATACAAGGCTGCCTGGAAATTTGGAAGGGTTGTCAAAACAATTTTGAGATTTCTAGGCTGCAATCTTAATCCCAGTTAGGCCCTGGCAAGGGTGTCATAAAAGTGGGGTAAGTCACTTCTGCACCACTCCTAGGGGAGGGTTAGGCCAGAGTACTGACATGCGCATGCCTCCCTACATCACCACCAGAATAAGAAGACCGATGTGTTGTGCCGGCCTAGGTTAGGATTGCATCCCCAGTAATGCTCTGTATCCCCTTTACCACACATTTATTTCCCTCCCTTTCCTCCATTTATCACAAAGTGTTTCCCAAAAAACTGGGAGGACCCAGAGACAGGGTTTGTAGTGTTCCACTGGAGGACCTGGGCACAATAGTTATGAAAGGCCACTAGAGCAGTGGCATTCCAGGGGCGAGGTGGAGGCAATTGGAGGGCCCTAGACCTCCGGGTACCACCCTCAGGGGGGTGACATGCTGGAGATGACCAAAATCACAAAATTGCTAAAATTGCTAGACTCCATTGCTGTGACCCCATCAAGTCATATAACACTGGAAGCATATTTTCCAAAAGAATCCAATGCAAAACACAGGTTTGAAATATCTAATTCCTATCAAAAGTTATGGCCAAAAACCTAAAATAAGGTCATGGATCCCCATGGAAAGTGAAACTGAGCCATATCACACCTTTTCTCATGAGCAGGCAAATGTGCCGTAGGCTGCAATCCTAAAGTCACTTTCCTGGGAGTAAGACCCATTGAACACAATGGGGCTTACTTTTGAGTAGACATAGTTAGGATTGTGCTCTTAGTCTGTTGGAAAGGGCAGATTGAGAGGAATTCAACCACTCCGGAATCAACCCAGGAGAAAGTTAATTGCCCTGATTTCTATGGAAAGTGGAACTGAGGTACAAAGCCACATTTACTCGTGATTAAACAAATATGCCTTGGCTCGCGTTCAGGTCAGGCACAGAGAAATGAAAGAGGAATGTATCAGAAAGGTCCCAATCCACTGAAAGTGGAGCTCAACAAGCGCTCCAGAAGGCAACCTCACCTCTTCCCCCCAAAAATAAAACAGAGGTTTAATTGGTAAGGTGATTTTTAAATATGAAAATATTAATATTCAGTTAGTTGTATGAATTAATACTGACAAAAATTAAATAATTTTGACATATTGGAGTGACAACAAATTTGTGGGCCCTGGGTGCCAAATGACCACTCCACTAGCGATATGCTTTGGGATGCCATGGGGTGATGCAGCAGCACTAATGAAACCTCACTGTGTCTCATGGGAGATTTTTTTTTGGCTGCCAGAGGTCTCTTTGGGGTTCCAGGCACAAAGCGCTGCTATGGTGCATACTGTGCCTACTCAATAGCTAGTGCAAGTATATGCTGCTCTGGGAAGGAGTTTGGATGCCATACATGCTGACGCCACCAATCCTACCCATCATGGACCCATCTACTGCCCTGTCTGCCTCACCAAAGAATTTACTAGGATTCAGTGACTGAGATTTGTTGAGCAGTTATGATATAGTCTAGCTATATTGCCATCAGGAATCTTTGTTGCTTTGCTAGGTGACTGCCATCAACATGAAAACCTCTCTGTTTTTAATACAAGGAGGCATCGAGTTATGGGCTGAGAATCTGAGTAGCATCCAGCTCCATATACTGGGTTTTGTGCTTCCAGGCCAAGCTCAGGCATTTTCTGTCAGCATACTTGAACTTTACTATCCACCTTATAATTCTCATTTTGTTTGGCCTTTAAAATGTTAGTTACATTTTGACCCTTTGTCTGCATGGGTAATTCCATGCATTATCACATCTCTTTATGGATACAGGACCATGAGGACTGAGGTATTTGCATTTTATACCATGCCTTTACCCATAAGGTACAGACCCTAGGGTTGCTTTCCTTTTAAATACAAGGTTTTGCTTTTACTCCACTGAGTGACTTTAATTAAAGATGAATGCAACTTTCCAACTTCATCTGCCTAACATTCTGAAAAGTAGTCAGAAGCTGTAATAGTTCACTGGATTTGCAAGTAATTTTATACTTGCTCTTTCCAGCACAGAAAGACAAGCTGCTGTTAGGTTTTGTGTCTGGAGCTTATGAGATTGGGAGGCAGGTCCCTCCAAAATGGATCTGGTTTTTTTCAAGTCTCAAATGAATTTTGCAATATAGCTGCCAGTTTCCCAGAAGACCTTTAAGAAATCCCATTTAAATGGCTAACTAGCCTCCTGCTTTCAAGCAGGTATATCCAAGCTTTTGTCGTGTCTGTGTTGTAATTTTTTAAGCTTCTAATTTTGTCCTTTAGTACTTGCATTAAGACAAGGTTGGATTTAAAGTAATCTGAATGCTTAATGAATGCAAGCAGATATTATAGGTGCACCAAAGGCAGCCTCTCTAGAACATTATGCAAAGGTATATGTTGTGTTCCAAGTACTGTACTAATTTCTATTCATGTGTCTTTATGTACCTCCACCCCCATAACTTAGAGTTTTTACATGTTAAATATGCAAGAGGATCCAGATTAAGTTGCTGGAATTTTTTAAAGGAATCAAGTAGTTTACAGACGTACAGTGCAATCCAAACCCCTGGCATCAGTCCTGTGTAGATCTGGCATTGTCGTAAAAGTGCCAAAAGGCACTTCTACGTTACTCCAAGAGAGGGTTTAGGCCAGTGCATGGATATGCCCTAGCCTCCCCTTGCCTCCCCTTCCACTGCTAGGATTCCACCCATAAAGTCTGATCCTGTGAGTGTGTGTAACTAAGGTTGCAATCCTAAAGCCACTTTCCTGGGAGTCACCCCCCAATCCAGAGTAACTATGGGAGCACATAAGACACATTATGTGCACCCATAGTTACTGCATCACCTAGTGAAAACCTGTGGGAAATTCATATTGCAATCCAGGGCAAATTGTTCTTACACTGGAGCAAGGACTCCCTTTAGAGCACAATCCTAACCATGTCTACTCAGATGTAAGCCCCATTGTGTCCAATGGGTCTTACTCCCAGGAAAGTGTCTTTAGGATTGCAGCCTTAGTTACTCTGGTTTGCATCCTAAGACCCACTGAATGCAATAGGGCTTACTTTTGAGTAGACATGTTCAGGATTGTGCTCTAAGCCCAGTGAAACCACAGCAAGCTAGTTGCATCTCATTGCTTTCAATAGGAGGTGATCATGAACAACTTTTTCCTCGACCGAGTCCTTATTTCTGAGAAGTGGTGTTACACATCTACTCACACAAACTGTACCATTGGATGAGCAAGGCCAAGGATTTTCAACCACTGTGCTGCAGTACATAGATGTTAACACAAATTGTCCACATGATTACAGTGGGTTCTTGGGGGAGTGTAATTTACATAGTGAATGGGAGTACATTTAGTAATAATGTTACCTGATTTCAATTAATTAGACAAGGATCTGAGAAAGCGGAGTGAGATTCAAACAGTTTATTCAGATCTGAATGACCAACACTTGAGCAACTGGGCTCTGGGTGTTTGGCCCCGAACACAGTTCACATCACAATTTTATACTTAAGGTCATCAAAGCACAGCAAGAGGCGGGGCGGTGACACAATTTCCTAGCATAGCTTCTAACTTTCGTTTCTCTGGCCTTGCAGAAGTAATTTTGAAAATTTCCACTAAGGTAGTTGCAAGTGCATACCAGAACCCACTACGCAATTGCAGTTAAGCTTCAAAGGCCATCAACCCACTATGCAGTTGTGGTTAAGCTTTAAAGGGTTTTGCAATGAACTTTTCAACTGTCACCACAAAGTCTGGTACTTATATTTCTACTCCATAGCTCGCATTGCAATAAGCTTCATGATATCTCTGTCAAGAGTGCAATTGCTAATCGATATAAATCGATACTTATAGGATTAAGGCGTTTGGTCTAATCTCACAATAAGGCCATTGGGGGATGTGAGCATCCAACAGCAGGGCAATGTGTCTTATCAATTGTTTAAAAAAATTGCATGTCCTGTCAACGTTAGTATCTTTTCAACATGCCATGAGAGGTAAAAGGTTGACAATTGCTAGAGCTAGACATTATCTTCTTAGTTCTGGAGTTTACTGGTTTATTTGTTAATTCAAGAAGAGAAAAACCATAGTAGATAATGGAGAAAAATGGATAATGCATACTTGTCTATACTTGATGTGTTTTTGTCTACTGTAAAAGAATTATTTTCAATGATTATGGTTACTAGCTCCTATTAATTAAACCTCTATTTAATATATAAATGATACATTTGCTATTTCTTGTTTTCCTCTATGAATTTCTGAGTGGCTAATAGTCTACAGCTGGTGTCATCAGATGACAGCTTCCAGGGCCAGGCCTACTCAACTTCAGTATAAATATTAGCTACTGGCTACTACTGATAGTTTGATTTGACTGTTCTAGCCATTGGCTGAAATCCTAAATATATTTAGTAGGGATCAAGTGCTGCTGGATACAATGAAAAACCTTTCCAAGTAAACAAGAACAGGTTTATGGTGCTATTTATTGTATTGTAAATGCAAAATATAAATGTATAAAATGAAGATTGGGGGCCTTTCAGGAAAACAACTATGATATGACATTGTGGTACAATATCCTGGTTGGATTGAATATAGTTGTACTCTTCTTTAGAATTGTTCTTTAACTGGCTTTTAAACATATATTTAGCTACCTTCTGTAAAAGAACTGAAGTGGTGAATCACACGCTGCCTCAGAGTGCTTTTAATGGGAAAAAGCATGAATTAATTTTTGCACAGAAGAAAAAAAATTCCCTTGGAACACCAGCTTTGCAGAGTATTGGAGCTGCTGCATTGCCCTCTAGAGCATCCTATGCGCAATGCATGCCAGTTCTTTTGTTACTGTGGAGCTGGTTCATTTGTCAGCAGGTTACTTGCCACTGCTTTTTTTGTGTGTTGCTGATTTTTCATCATTTGTTAGCTCTACAAACAGAAGGGCTTCATTTTGCTACAGCACAAAAGGTAGAATATATAATTATACCTTCAATAACTCATGAGTAAGACTGATATTTAAAGTGTTCCTAATTAAGTGTGGGCAATATTCATGCTCATACAAAAAGCAGCCACTTACTGAGCACATGTGTATGATGGAACGGCAACACTGATTTCTGCACGGAATGCAGTAGCGGGTAGTTACAGGTCTGAGCATGACACTGATAGCACAAAGCAAGATATTTCACATTCAATAAATTGCATTTTGGAATGTGTGCAGTGGTACAGTTTATATATTATTTATATTTCACATTTTTATACTGCTGTTTCTGCAAGGGAATCAGGATGATGCTTTATTTCTTTTTGTTTCCACAACAACTCTGTGTGGTATCTGAGATGGAAACATAGTTACTGCCCTAGGAAACTTTGGGTCTGAATTGGGATTTGAACCTGGATCTTTCAGATCTAAGTTCCAGCTCCCAAACCACAACTGGGGGTGGATTTGATGCAGGTTGGACAGAGTTTGAATTTGGTGGGTTTCTTTTGTAATAGAGGAAAAATTATAATGCAAAAGCATACAGTAAGGTATCAAATGTTTCAATTTTTATCCTTCAAATATTTCTTCAAAAATTCAAATATTCACTTTACTAATTTATGAAGAAAAAAGGAGTAAGCTCTACTCACTAATAGCAGATATGTGGAGTCTGCCTGGCAGAGGTATGAAAACGATATTGTGCAAATATTCAGAGGGTGTGATAACCCATTATTTCTTAATTTGTGGGGGTTCCGCATCATTTGATGGTGTGGGTGGAGGACACATCTGTTGCTCCTCCTACCACCTTCAGATTCTACTATCCATTTTTTTGGAACTTGGAGAGGGATAGAGCAGAGGCACAAAACTCTTGTTATACTAAGATTATTTTCACCTCTGGATCCAATCTGGACTGAGGAATTTTGCTGTCTGGCTCATTTCTTTTTGAGGAAAGCTAGATTTTGAAGACATTTGTGAACAATCTATTTGCTGTTCATGCTGTTCATTACCTCTGTCTTGTTCTGCCTGCATTCCATTGCTACACTGAAAGAGTGGCATACATGATTTTCTCCTCCACGATCCCATGCACAGAAAAACACTGGAAGGTGCAGTCTTGGGATCAAACATTTATGGCTTGCTCCTGCAGATAGTGGTTGGCAGTCCAAGATCAAGTAAAGTGAGTGCAAGAAACTGCTTGCATCCTGTTTGTTGTGACTTGCTGTACTGTAAAATGTTGAAAATGGCACGCTTGTGTAAGAAACAGTTACTCTGTGTCATATCAGACTTTTGGTGCATCCCCCTTGCACAAAAGGCAGCCAAGTGCGTATCAGTGCAGGGAAATCCAGATTGTGATGGCATAACAACATGGAAAAGTTACCTGTTATGCTACTTTGTATTTATTATGTTTATTATGTACTGTCAAAAATAGTTAAGAAACGGCAATTAGTGCAGAATGTAGCAGCTTGGATGGTTATGGGTCTATATTCTTTTGAAACGCTGCTTCAGAAGGTACACTGGCTTCCATTCACTTCTGGTCCCAATTCTAACCTTCAATGACTTCTAAGATCTGGATCCAAGCCTTGTGAAAGACCACTTCTTTCCATTCATTCCAGACTAGCCCAATTAGATCATCTGAGGGGGCTCTGTACAGAGCTGGGGAACCTTCCACAGAATGCAAAAAGGGGCAAATACAGAAGAAAAAAGGTACTTCTGGTTTTTATTATTATTGTGATGGGGGTTCTCAGAAACAAGTCTGGAGCCTACTACAGGTATCCTCTGCTTTCTGATGGTTCATTTTCTGAAGATTCCCTCTTCAACCCCTTTCAATTATACCCAGAAATCATTCATTCAAAACATATTCCACTCTTTCAACCTCTCTCTGCTAGGCTAAATACTAAAATTGCCCTTCCCCATGTTGATTTACCTGTGGCATTGTGATTCAGACTTTTTTTGACATGTGTTTGTGTGACAAAGAATATGCATGGTCATTTTAGCTCCTGGTCTATTGCTACTCTGGAGTTAATGAGAATCCATTTTCAGAAATCTTTGTGTGACAGCAGGAATGTGCAAGATAAAAAAGCCATTTGCTAGCAAAAAAATGGAAGCAACATTTGTAAACTTAAAAAAGACAGGGTTCTGCTTTTCAACCATTTCCACTTGTCATCATAGCTTTGGTCGCTAACCCATTAGATAAGCAGATGACACCTGGAGTCTTATTCCTACTCAAGGACCAAGTCCATGGCACCTAGAAAGGGCTTGCTCCTGAGGAGACCTGTCTCAAATCACACAGAATAAGGAACAGCTGTGGTACCTGCCATATGCAGAAGTCCAGAAGGCCCAGACAACCAGTCACAGCTGCAGCATGATGGAAAGAAAGGACATGGCTGTCTGGGAGACCAGATGCCGGAACTGCCAAAGAAGAGAGCAACACTCCCCAAAAGTAGGGCACCCAATGCTGGGAACACCCACATCCACTGAGGTGGGCTGTTGTAGTTTTGCTATATCCTGAGTTTGACAGACAGGAATGGTGCTTAGGCTGGCCTAGGATTTAGAACTTTTTCTTTCACTTCCATTTTTGCTTTTGCTTATCATGGGCCTCAATGGGTCTACTCAGATTTGTGCCTGGTTCTGAGGTGGCCTAAGGGCACAATCCAGAGTAACTACGGGGAGTCTTTGCTCCAGTGTAAGAACAATTTACTCTGGATTGCAATATGAATTTCCCATAGGTTTTCACTGGGTGGTGCAGTAACTTCGGGTGCACGTAATGTCTCTTATGTGCTCCCATAGTTACTCTGGATTGTAGGGCAAGTCAGTGGAGCTGGGAAGAGGCATGTCTGCCCTGGAAACAGGATCTGGATATGGCCTAATTGTGCCATACTAGGCTATGCCCAACATGCCCCCAACACGTCCCTGCTCTGCTGCCTGCTAGCACTGTTAGGGCAGCGCATGTTCATCTGTCTTGCGTCGGCCTGGGTGGAAGAGGGCTGGCACATGCCTTTTTCTGATGCAGCTAGGCTGGCCTATGTGGCATTAGACTGGCCCAGTGCCAGACAGACTGGCCCAAGTGCACTTCAGGATTGCACCTAAGTTACTTATTATTAATTTTAAACTGTTACATGTAATTTATTAATATAATTTTTTTACAAGAAAGCTACATTCTGTGAGCTCACAAAGAAAAGAAGGACAATGAAGATTTTTTCCCCAATATATAAGGCTTAAAAAGAGGACATGTCCTGGAAAAAAGGGTTAGTCAGATGGAGTAGTGTTGACTGGGTCCCCTCCCATTTAGATGCGCATTCAGAAGCGCATTTGGAAAGCTGAAATCAAAAACCCTTGAATGTGATCTGGTTGCTTGGTTCTTGGCCACTATAGGCTTGTATCTGCAGACAGATGTGCAAATGTATCCCAAGAAACATCCTTAAGGGAAAGGTCCTTGTAGTCATAGCAGCCACTAATTTCAGTTTGTGATCATGAAAATGATGATGCTTTCATCTGTGGTAAGAGGTTTAGAATATAATCTTTTAAAATGTTAATTTGCAGCTGATCTGATTATAGTCTAATGGTACAACAGAGCAATTATGTAAATCCTGCTGTTTCTAATGAAAATGTTTATAGAGAGGCCAGTCAGATTTTGTTTTCTTCCCTGACTATTTCTTTAATTTAGGTGTCCACAATCATTAAAACAAATTGAGCTCATCAGAATGAGGTTTTCGGAGTACATTTATGATTTCATTTAACTTCTAGCACCATGTCTCATTCTATTAGCTATGGGGTGTCTTCTCACAGCTTATTGTGTTAATGTCAGTGTCACAGACCAGGGTTAGAAATTAAACAATTCTTCATGCTCAGTCATGCTCCACATTTCCAAGTATAGTTCTAGGAAAAGGACATTGATGTCATAGGAAGTGCCCATGGATTAGTCAAGTAAATCAAAATATTAGGGGAGCTGGACAGAAAGTTTGAAATCTATATTTCATTATTGTTGTATCCCTGTTAGAAACCAAGATCTCAAAAACAAGAAACTGAGATCTCAATAAACATGAGATCTTTTCAATACATTTTTAAAAACTGGCAGGAATTTTCTTTATACAATTAGCAAAACTATTCTATTTAATAATAAAATGGCAATGGATTGATGTTATGATTTTTACCTAATTGCACTACTTTATACAACAATGGGTTTATGTGACAATTTAATCACAATATAGTAAACTGTTAAACTAAAAACTGACCTATACTTATAATAAAAATATCTGTATTTACTCGAATCTAATTCACCATCAAATCTTATGTGCACCTTGATTTTGGAGACTACAATTTGACTGAAAAAGGTGAGCATTATATTTGAGTAAATAGGTTATTTGTTAAGATCCAACATATGTTTTTACTCCAACTGTTGTGCTAATAATCAAGTTGAGGATCTTCTTCACTATTTGTTTAGGTGTGCACTGTGCAGTGGTGTAGCTGGAGGGTTCAGGAGGTGCAGTTGCATCGGGCTGCAAGCTTTAGGGGGGCAGCAAGCAGAACTTGACATGGCTAAAATTGTAAAAAATGGGGTGTGTATGAATGACAATACCATCATGTTATATCTTGTTGAAAAGATAATTTAATGCAGTATGTAATAAAAAAACTGCATTGGAATATATTCTATCAAATGTTATGGCCGATTAGCCAGAAAATGAAAACACAAAAGCCTATGGAACAAAAAAGTAGATTTTCTTATCTCAGAACTTTTCCTGTTTCCCTAACCAAGAAAGGTCACAATTTTCATTTTTTCAACAATTAAATTTGATTTCATTGTTGTTGGGGGATGGGGATATATGCAAAATCTTATTCGACACCAGATAGCAAATAGGTGCTTGAGGTATGCCACTAGCAAAGCAGAGCAAATGGGTGGTGAACTGCTGAGGAGGAGGAGGCAGGCTTTTCCCCAATTTTCTTTTTAGAAATTCCTGGAGATGACATCACTTCTGACTGTGATATCATTTCCTGGCAACATTTTGAACTTTGCATGATCATTTTGAATTTTGCCAGCAGCTATGCCACTGGCATTTTGATTGGGAAAAATATGTATCTCCCAAGTATATTGAAGAAGTGTGAACAATGGACTGCCTTTCAAAAACAATTCATTGATTTGCAAACAGTAATATAGATGTAATACATAAACTGACATTTCTGTATTTTTGCCTTAGTAAAAGGTTACAGTGAATTTTCAACTTAGACCTACATTCCCCTTTTTCTGAGATCCTTCACGTGGATCAGTTTGTTTGTTTACGCTTAGTCACCTTTCTAATGCCCATGTACATACTCTGACATGCCACTTGGCATGTCACAAACATGCCAGATGTCAAAAAGAATGGCAACAGCAGGAAATAGCTGTTTAAGTTTGGCCTATGTTGGCACTGGAGGCTATGTTTAGCTCTACTGACTCAGAAGGTCGGCATGTTGATAGCAGCTATTGTTTACTGTCCTCAGGCAGAGCTTGCCATCTGGAACTTAAAAGATTTACTCCCTTTTAAAATAAGAGCAATTTTATATGGTCTTCAAGTCTTGCAGTGTTTCCAAATTCAACTTTTTAAACTGATTATTTAATATTGTGAGATGTGTTTTTCTTGCTCATTTTTGTACCCATTATGTACTTTAATACAGTACATTTTATTTTACAGTACATCTGATTTTATTGTTACTTATTACAGTTACTAAGTACCAGAAATTAATGTTCAGTATGAATTATTTCTTGTTGACGTACAGTACAACTGCCTTCTTCCATTGACTTAAGCTGGGTCACATATTCAGACACCTCATTCCTTGTGTACCCTCATTCGCTATCAATTGCTTCTTTATGCTTCTTAAAATCCAAAGTGCTTTTTTTACATCCATACCTTCTGAAACTATTGTAGCTTTTCTTTTCTTTTTCTTACATAACTTTTAAATCTGATTGAGCTTTCATTGTTCTATTTTCCAAGTCTATCTTTGTGTCCTCAAACATACAGCTCTTGAAATTTAATCCTATGCATGTTTACTCAGAGGTAACTCTCATAGAGATAAGTGGAACTTATCCATAGGAAATTGTATAGAGAGAGTATCCTTACAGCCCCATTCTATATATTTACTCAGAAATAATTTGTAACTTCTAACACCATGTGTTCAATGAGGTTCAGTGTCATGTAAGTACTTAGGGTACCTGTAAGTACCTGTCCACACTTTACTAGGAGTAAATCTCGCCATAGCAGACACAGTGGTAGACAAGCTGACCAGGTGAGGTTTTACCAGCAAATAACACAAGCCAGCAAAATTCAGGGTCAGAAAAATTTATGATGTTTTAATAAGAATTTGGGGTGCTAATTCAGAAAATGGCCTCAGTTTAGCCTAAAAATGTTTAGTTTCAGAGATACCACATAACCACTATTATTCAAGCAATTTCTTCCTGAGGAAACTATGATGTAGACTCATGAGGAAGCTGCTTGAACCAATCACTATATTGTATCTCCAAAATTGGGCATGGTATGGCAAATTAATGCCATTTTTGTATTGGCACCCCAAGTATATCCAGGAATAGGTTTAACTGTTAAGACAGCAAATTGTGTTATTGATGGAAACCTCTGGCTTGATTTGGTGAGAGTATGTTCATTGCATCTAGATTCCCTTTCTTCTGTGAGATCAAGCGTCTATTGTACATTGAATTACTCATTTGGTTTCCTAAATAGCATGCATGACTTTTAAATGAGCTGTGGTAGATAAGGCTCAAATAATGGGAATATGCTGAGAACAAACAATGACTGCCTAGCCTGTAGGATCATAAGCAGTTTAAAAATAGCTTAGTCACAGAGTATGAAAGGCAAGCACGATGAGACCTGTGCTGAATATTGTGGGTGTAAAGTACAGCATGGAAGATGCTGAGTGTCCATCCCCTCAACCAGCAGAAGTCAAGTATGATGGGGAAAGAGAAACTAGGCAATAACAGCTGGGAATTTTGAATGCCCTTTTCTGTGGTTCACGTACAAGGTGATGTTCCAGCTTTGGGTCCTCAAATTTTCAAATGTTCTGGCTCAGCATTCCGTTCTTCACATTTCTTCTTCCTCTGCCCCCTTTCAAATCCAGGGCATGGAAGGAAGAGCCGTGGAGGCACATAGGTGGACAAGGATGAGCACCCCGCAGCAATCTGCTATTTGAGGCATCCAGTTCAGCTGGTCTCATGCATGGGCCAGTCCTGGAAACATCACTTAGCTAGTCATTGTGAAGAGAAGCATAGTGGTTTTTCACTCCCCTCTGTGTGTATTCCCCAGGAGTTCCTCAATTTATGAATGTGCATGCTATTATAACAAACAATTAAATGCTTCTACTGATTAAGTATGCATGGTGAAAGCAAACCTCTAGAACAGCAATTTCCAACCATTTTCATCTCATAGCACACTGACAAGGTGATAAAATGGTTAGGCACACCATCAATTTTTTTTACCATTGAGAAGTCACACCATGCTGCTTATACAGGGCTCAAATAGTTACTCAGCAGCATAACACAGCACAGTGGGTTCTCAGTATCTATTGGAGATCTGTTCCAGGACATCAGGACTCACCAGTACTAAATTCTGGAGATTATGAAATCTGTGAGGTGGGCCTGGCATTGAAAGTACTTACTGAGTAAGTAATACATGACTGGAAGGCATTCCTTTTTTTGTGCTGACAAAGTGGATCTGTTTTCTGGTTATATTTGTGAGGTCCTTTGAGGTCTTCCAGCCATGGGTTCAACATCTGTGAATATTCAAACCCATGAGTGCTGAGCCTGCGGATAAGGATTGTCCATTGTACACATAAGAGATACCCTTTAAATTCTGTCGAAGGTTTGGGAGGTTGCTTGGTTTTGCAGTGTAACATTAGAATATGTCAGAAGCACAATACTATGCAGATCTATTCAGAAATAAGTCTCCTTATTTGTCCCCAGGGATGTGTACAGGATTGCTGAGATCCTGCCTCCTACTGAAAGCACCTCCCTCAACTCATAGACATGCATACTGAAATGGCACCTCATTTTTTTCTTAATTGACAGAAAAGATAATACTATTTGAAATATCATCATGTCATGCAAACGAAACTTTCTGCTTTGACTGTTGCTGAAACAGGTGGCACTTTTCTATCAAAAGTCAATTTTTACATCAAAATCTGGCTAAGGAAATGAATCTGTCATTAATTCCCATTTTTTTCCATTCTGTTCATTGGACCAGCTGAGAGCCACTCTGTTTAGAAGCCACAATTTCAATTCAGTTCTCTTAACAAGAGAAGCTGATTCTGAATTGTTTTGCAGCTTGAACATGAATTGGAAAGTACAGAAAGAGTGATGCTCAGTTTAATGTTGCCAGAGCAATTTGCTTTAGATCTTAACCAGAGAAACTTGAAAAAGAATTGAACTGATTAGTCCTGTTATACTGATAACAGAATAAATTATCCTTAAGAAGAATTCAAGTACTATTTATTTACTTTCTACTTTAAGACTTCTGTTATCCATAAAACATTAAGAATTAGAAAGTATAAAGTCAGTGCCTCCTTCTTGATGGCTCATACAAGGTACTGATGATCCTGAGTGTTCAGGAATTGAAGGAGATTCTGACAATGTTTTGTAGGCAGGTTAGGATGCAACTGTGCTTTCAATAAATACCATCTTAAAATGGTCTTTCTTGATACAATACAGGACCATCTTGTTATACATATATTTTTATACACATATTTGACTCAACATGAATAGCTACTGCAAATCATAATTTTAAAAACTGCTTGCCTTTTAAAATTTTATATTAGAGGCAGTGATGTGAACAATCATTCCATTCTTCTGTAGAGCCAGGCCGGTCCTTTACATTTTTAATTACTGATTGCTTCTCTACGACAGTAAGAAAAGCTGTTTTTAAACAACTGTAAAATAACATACTTTTTATTTTTAAAAACTGCTTTAAACACATTTTTCCCTTCAGAAGAGAGTCCCAACAGATTTAGCAGTATAATCACATTCCATTAGGAGCAATGGAGGAGCAAGAAATCTGAAAGTAGGTCTTTAAAATCTATTTTTCCACTTTTTAAAATCACATATTTTTTAATCCATGGTAGGTTCTGCAACAGAACCCTAGATTACAAGGAACACCTGTATTGGACAACAGTTTGCTTTGAACTGGAGGGGGGCAGAAATCAGTCTTTGGAGTTTAATAACAGCCTTTGGAGTCTTATTTTAAATATAGATGCACAAAGTTTGATGCACGCAGCACTCTCAAAATATAACAGAATAAAAGCACACAGTCTTTGGATTCACCTCGTCATTTTGTCATATAGGTCTTAGATACAACTGTAGGTGCTGTGTGAAATGGGATAGGTCAGTAAATCAAACATCTCATTTATTGCATCACTGATCTGTGAAACAATCCTACATTAATAAAGTGCTGTGCATTCACTTTGGTGCCAACCAACTTTCACTACAATGGTTTCCCATCACTGTTCTTTGGTATTCATACTTCAAGGTATATGGTTGTATTCTCATTCTCTTTTTCTGCTCACAAAACCCTTAGCCTTAATTGTGTACTTAGAGTGAATTGGGGCCTACACAGATCTACCTTATGCAACAAAAACTGCAATCCTAAAGACACTTTCCTGGGAGTCAGATTCATTGAACATTATGGGGCTTACTTTTTAGTAGATATGATTAGGATTGTGCTCTAAACCACACAAAGCTAGTTGTACCTTTTTAGTTCCTGGGGAAAAGTTCACAGGTATGAAGCTTGCTCAGCTATTTATATTATAGGTTTTTGTTTTCATTTAGGTTCTATGCGCAAGGCCTCTGGCCACAGCGCAAGTTCAGTGTTCACTCCCATACTGTGATGTGTTAGAAATAGAAGATCAAAGAGTGAATTATATAGCAGCGCAAACCTATTTGTGTTAACTCAAAAATAAAGGCTGCAGTCCTAAAGACACTTTCCTAGGAGTAAGATCCATTAAACACCATGGTGCTTCCTTCTGAGTAGACATGTTTAGGATTGTGCTCTCAGTGGAGTTTGTATAGAATTGCAGCCATAAGTTTCTAAATTCTGTTATAAACATGTCCATTCTTAGCCTCTTTGATTGTAGAATGTTTTAGGTCAGAGTTGCTGACAATGGAAATCTAATCTAAACTAGCATTATTTTTATTAATAATACTATAAATTAATGCTATTAATGCTATGGGGGGTCTGAGCAAGAGAAAAACATTATTTTAATTGTGATGTGCAAGGAATCCAGAAAAAAATGGCAATTAATCCATATCTGTATCTCCTGCCAGACAGTTATGGGATCCAAAGTAGAAATATGATAATTAAATTGAATACACTATAGCATGCCAAGTTACACTGTGGGGACCATGCCCCAAACGAAACTGAACAAAAGCCTGCTCATCTCTATTTTTTCTTATTCCATCTGCATGCTGTATCTCTGAGGAAAGGTTTCAGAGTAGTATAGTATGTGCATTCAGCTACAGATGGGATTTATTGCACCCCGGAGAAAACAAAAATGATTCCAAACATGAAACAGACGTTATACCAAAGATTTTGTTGCAATCACTATACATGGGCAATTGACCAGCCTCAGGCTTCTGCCTCCCTAAAGAATTTGTGAACAAGATGAAAGGTAGCTGAGCTGTGCACTCTGATGTCTTGTCCATGCTTTCAACGCTATAGCTTAGGCATCAGTTCCCAGTCACGGAGTTGACACGTGTCATTTATTACATAGTCATCAATGCTCTTCTATTCATACTCTGCTGGTTTCTTCTCCTCAGAAGATTATTTGGCAGTATATTATTACATTGCTGTGGGTGGAAAAAGTCTACTTATACACATTTATACATATAGTCACTCATTAAAACAACACCTGTTAGCTTTGTGGTTTAAATTTAAAGGGCACAAACAATCTGGCACATATTTTATTATCTGTTATTTCAAATTTCATTCAATTGCAAAGTTCTGACAGCCTTTTTGAAGACACCCTAAATCAGTGATTTTCAACCACTATGCTGGCACACTACTGTGCCACAGATGGTCTGCATGTGTTCCATGGGACTTTGGGGAGGGTCATTTCTTGGGCAACTGCGGGATTTGACCCCCTATCAGAAACATGGAGTGCCTTGTCAATGGTCCAAAAATTGCTGGTGCGCCTTGACAATTTTAGCACGTTGTTAGTGTACTGTGAGATGAGAAAGGTTGAAAATCTGTACCCTAAATCTTCAGTAGATGATGTCTTCCAAAGAAAGCCAGAATCCAGTCAGCACTGCCCCTAGAACTTGATGTTGCTTGAGGACATGGGAAGGCTGCAAAACACTAAGGCTGCAATTCCTGTGTACATAGATGGAGTCCAAATCGAGCAGCTCCAAACAAATCTACCATTTGTTTTCTTTCTGATGGCTAACAGAACTAGTGGGTTTGGCAGCTAACATTCTTGGCAATTCAACTGATAGCGAGAGGAGAAGCCAGGTAGGTAATGATTTCCAAGGGCCAGGAGAATTGAGTCTGTAATTCCAGCAGCCAATACTTGTGGGCATGGGTGTGATTCCATATTGGGGTGCTATACAAACCAGCAAATCTACTTTGAAATTTCTCTTTTAAGCAAAAATATGTTGGCAGGGCTCTCCTGAGAAATTTTCCAAGCCTTACTCAAACTCTTTTTGCATCTCCTAAATTCCCTGATGCTTGCCCCAAACAGAAACATTGTAATTTGTTTCAAACTTGTGGACAGAATTCAATTAAAATTCTAGCATTTCCTCATTAAGGGCTAAATGTGTGTCTTACGCTACAATCCAGAGTAACTAAGGGAAGACATAGGAGGCACTTACTCTGGATTGCTTTATGCATTTTCCATAGCTTTCCCTTGGGATGCACCGTAACATACATCGGTGTAAAAGGTCCCATAATTACTCTGGATTGTAACCTTAGTTCTAAATTGAGCAGTGTGGATGATTTCATATGAAGAGATCCAATACTAATATACATAGAGTGATATAGGTTTTTGACATGTTAGAACATGTGAATTACCACATTTCCTCTCCTGTCATAAATTACTGGCAGCAATACACCTTCTAGGGATCACTGACACTACCAAACGTTGGGAGATATGTCCCACATGACAAAATGCCAGAGCACATGGAACACATTTGAATATGAACTCATTCTTTTTTTGTTCCAGGTCCCTGGCACAAAGTCAGAAAGATGGTGTAGCCCTCCTGCCAAATGTTTGCTAACCCCTGAGCTATATATATTCTAGCTATGATTTGGAGACTCTGCTATATGCAGGAGTATAATCCTTAATATACCCAGAGGCTGTACTCTGCTATAGGCCGTGCTATACCCAGCAAGTTTTTTTTAAAAAAATCTTTTTATTTTGTGTTTTTACAAAAAAGTTAAAAAACAACAAAATTGTGCAAAAGAGCAATCATGATGTACCTCTGCTGAAGTAGTACTAAAAAGTAGCGCAGGCCCAAGCAGTTTAATGAATGATAGTCACACCACTGGAGATACACATGAATTGATTCATATGTTATAGCCCTGATTCTCTGGAACTAACCTAGAAAAGTCTTTTTTGGGGAGGTGTTTTAGATAATGTTCTTTATTTTGATGTCGATTTTGCTAGTCTTCCCCATATGGACTTCTGAAAGGCTTGGCACACGTTATTCACATTGGGTGACAATGTTGTGAATCTGCTTCTTGCGCAGGCATTTTGAAGTGACGGAACGTCTTCAAACATGGATGCCTCCATTGACTGGGTATCCATAGTTACAAACACATTTTGCAGAGGCTTCATTTCTAAATGCCTCGAGGAGCAAAAGAGTGAAAATGTGTTGTTACTAGATAACTTTTCCTTTTAGACCCCATACATGCCCTCATTTCCAACTTCCCTCCCATTTAGTGTTGGCGCTCCCCTTTTAATTCTAAATTTGGAGTTGCCATCATCAGGCTGTAATGGTATCTGCCTTCAGAGGAGCCGAAAACATGATCAAGGCTCCAAATGATGAAACCAGACTCAAAATGCTATTGCCTCCTAGGACAGTAGAAAAAATAATTTTTCAGTACATCTCAAACCAGTATTTCAAAACAGCATCAATAAGATGGGGAATTTCATGACTGGAACTTCCAAAAATTTTCTTTTTCAAAATGCAACTGGGGAGAAATTATTTGAATTGAGAATATGAAGCAAGGGTAGATTTTTTTATTAAACTTTTAATTAATTAATTAACTGTTTTATTAAACTTTTTGCCTCTGTACCAATTCTCCACTTTACATGCCTCTTGAAGCTGGTATCAGTCACAAAGGGATTTATTCAGTGGTGGGCTTCAGGGGGTTCTCACGGGTTCTATAGAATCCTTTGCTAATGGGTGCCTGGTTCTGAGAACTGGTTACTAATGGGACATAGAACCTGTTGTTAATTTATTTGAATCCCACAATTGGAGTTATTCCCCCCTTTTTTGCCTCTCCCCCCCTTTTTTTGGACCTTTCTAAACAACCGGTGATTTCTGAGAGGTGTCATTACCTTTAGAAAGCTGCAGAGATATCCTGATTCAGTAGCTGTTGTACTAAAGCCCCTTGAAATCCATGTCAGAAAGCCCAAATGGCCAACCAAATTGTGGGAAAGCTTGCAACACAGCAAACCACTAAGCAACCTATTTGGCACACACCTAAACAACAGACTGGCACACACCTTTTTACTGGACATCTAAGGGCCCAATCCCCTTCCAGTTTTCCAATATGATGTAAGGGAAAAAATGTGCCCTTATTTCAAGGAGGCCTCTGTGATTGTCCCACAACCACAGAATGCAGCACATCCCCCCACTGGCACTGCTACATCAGCAATGGGAAGCTTGATAGCATTGGGCCCTACCCAACTAGGTCAAAAGGAATTTCATGATGCTCAGTCGGGTGAACCTATAACTTCATGAAATCTAGTTGTTTTTTTAAACTAGTTTCAAAGAAGTTGACTTATGTTGCCTCAGGCTACAATCCAGAGTAAATACGGGATCTCTTACACCAAGATAGTTGTAGTGTCACCAGTGGTGGGCTCCAGCAGGTTCGCACCTACTCTATAGAACCGGTTCTTAACAAGAGATAGGACATATAAAGTTTAAAAATAGCCATTTAAAAGTGGCTGCCAGATGGGCAGAGAACCGGTTCTTAATTTCTTTGACGCCCATCACTGAGTGTCACCTATGGGAAACCTATGGGAAATGCATAGAGCAATCCAGAGTAAATGCCTCTTACATCTTCCTGTAGTTACTCTGGATTGTAGGGTAACTCTGTCACTGACATGAGTTACTGTTTCGCAGAATGTGTGCCTACTCACAGAACTCTGAAATCATGCAGCTTCCGCTTTAAGCCAGTTGGACAAATTGCTCCTAAAGGACCTTCACAGCAGGGTAAAAATAATATTTTTTTAAAACTAAATTTCATATGCTCTAAAACAAGTTATTTTGTAACTATTTACTTTTCAAACATATTCTACATATGTTGTTTTACTCGTAGGCTTGTGTATACAATTTTAATACAATGTAATTTTATATTACTTAGATGCATATGTACTCTTAAGCACATATTTTGATTGCTTTCCATTCTTCTATAGTGATTTGCAATCTAAAATTATAAGACTGTAAAATATTGGCTATGAATGTGGGGCCCTGCAAAATGTTTCCAATTGGATGCAACTTTAAAAAAAATGTTGCCAGTTGGGCCCCACAGCACCTAAGGCCAGTCCTGAAACTATGTAACAGTAGAGCTTTACCAGAGTTCTATCCAAGAACCACTTCTTAACCCCAGAGCTCCTTTTTATAAAAGAAAAACATGTGAGAGGTTGTGATATTGAATCTCCTGCATCCTGCCCAGTTTGGCCCTTGGTCTTAGCACAAGAATACTATTTCAGGACTCTTGCCTAGCTTCTGGGAAGACAGACCCTACAATCCAGAGTAACTACAGGAACACGTAACAGACTTTACGTGCACCCGTAATTACTGCACCACCTAGTGAAAACGTATGGGAAATTCATATTGCAATCCAGAGCAAATTGTTCTTACACCAGAGCAAGGACTCCCCGTAGTTACTCAGGATTGTGTCCTAAGTTTAAAAAAAAAACTGTGGTATAACAAGGAGTTCTGCAACTTTTGCAAGTTCTGCAAAAAAAAAAAAAAAAAAAAAAACTGACCTGGTTGAAATTGCAACAATTTACCAAAATGCTTACTGTATTTATTTTGTATATTCTTTTTACCACTTTTCTTATTTGGTGGAATTTGGGGTTCTCCAGCAGTCACCTGTCCAGGCATGAATCCCATCTAGAGCTATGTAGCTTCAGTATGGTCTCTGAACACCATTGAAAGAATGTGCATATGCTAGTAAAAATTGGTTATTTTAAAAATAGCTTTTAAGTGGGAAAAATGATTTCCATCAGCTCTCCAAAATTTTAAGTGCTTGTAAAATTAGACCTTCAGAAAGAGGCAAAATAACATAGCATATTGAATTGAAATGCTTCCCAGCCATGAGTATTAAATTGTCCAATCATGTAAAGTGGTAATACTATGCATTTCTAAACAACGAAATATAATGGGATGAAAATGACAACAGATTTCTTGTTTAGCAGAGACTTGATTGCCTTCACAACCACATGCCAGAAAGCCTGTAGCTTAATTTTTAATTTTGCTCAACTAATGAGATTAATTTAGCTCATAGAATGTTTCTGAGGATATCAATCCTCACTATGTTTGAAATAAGATGACAGTTCATTCATCATATTTGACAGTATTAAGCATCTGAAAACACTGAAAGGGCAGTATGGGGGAAAGTTGACACATCTTTTTGCATACAGTGGTTGTGTGTATGACATCCAGAATACCTGTATGGCTGCTCATCAGTATACACTGTTCGCTACACTGAACAGTGTAGGCAGTGGTGGGATTCGATAGATTAACATAACCTAAATTAACCTAAATTAACAACAGGTTCAATGTCCCTGTGCAATGATTGTGTTGAACATCATGGACATAAAAACAGTTTGCAGGTGGAAGAGCTTGTGATGCAGCTGAACACATGGAGGTTGGGGATGTGACCAGCAGGTCTGCAATCCAGCTTCCTTTCCATCAGGGTTGCGTAGGGTGTGGGAGGGGCAGCAGGTGAGTCAGAACTTGAGTTCTTAAAAAAAATTGCTGCTCTATGAGATACACAAACACTTACTACTCACATGCTCTGAACAGTGTCTAGAGAATGTGGGTTGTGAATGCTCACAGCTGTGGCAGCAGCACTAATTGAAGGACTCTAGCGAGGCCATTCTGCCTTATCTGCTGCTGTACACTGCACATCTCTGCTCTTCACGTGTATGCTAAATGAACGAAACTCTTCATAGACATTATTTTAATTATCAGTAAAGCAGAATGCATTATAGCCCTAATATTTGAATACAATAACTCTGTCACTTCTGATGTGATGTCACTTCCATCATGACATCACTGTTAGGTAGATGAATCTCTCTTGCACTGTGTTGGAGGCTAGAAGAAAAAGAAAGAATTTATTTAAATAAAAAAAATTTAAGTTTCAAGTTTGAATAAGGCTGCAATCCTAAAGACACTTTCCTGGGAGTAACACCCATTGAACACAATGGAGCTTACTTTTGAGTCGACATAGTTAGGATTTTGCTCTCACTGACATGAATGACTATATTAGAGATGGAACTAATGAATGAATGAATTCAAATCACTTCATTAACTCTAACACTGAGAGAGGGGATGGTCTACAAACCAATTAACAAGCATTTTCATACACAGAGAGAGGAGGTATGTGCAGCCATTCCTGCCTTCAGAATATCCTCTGGAGGTGAGGGGAGTAGATCTTCTCTCACCTCTGGAGGATTACAGGACTTGGCCAAGGGTTGGATTGAAGGGGCTTGCTGTGGGCCAAGGGTTGGATTGACTTGACCAAGGGCTGGATTGAAGGGGCTCACCACAGGCTGCATCTGGCAATATCTGGTCCTAGCCTCTGGGATGTGGATACCCCTGATCTAATATGAAGCACTTGTTTTTTTTAAAACCATACTAAAGGGCTGCCTGACTTCCAAGTAAAGCAGGGAGAAAACAAATTAAACCCTGGCTGAAATAATGGCAAAAACAACACCAGAGTCTGTGATTTATTAACACGTTCATAGATGATACCCTTGGGATGTGAAAAACTGTATTCTTTTTTAATGTTCTCTGGCAGCTGTTTGGCGAGCACACATAAAAGCGTTTCAATTTACATTTGTTTTATTACTGAGCACAATTTATCAAAATGAGTTGATATTACAAGTTTGAGCAGGGGGTGGGAATTAACCATGATAAATGTGTACATGAATATTCATCGTACGATGGGTAAGCTTACTGTTTACTTTAGCAACTTCTGTAATTCTATGTGCCTCACTATGTGCAATATTATAGCTCTTTTACATTTGTTGTGAATGTGTTTGTACTCAAAAGTGCAGCCATACTGTAAGCAATAAACTAGTGTTTTTCATTATTGTCTGGATTGAGATGATCGTTCAGTGACAAAGTGACAGACCAAATGTGTAAGTCAATCCGGCAAATGCAGCATCATGGAAAATACAGTTAGTACCTGTTAGCAGAATGGCCCTGAGAACTGAAATATATCCATGGCCAGATTTAGGTTTGATGAGGCCCTAAGCTATTGACGGTAATGGGGCCCTTTATATGTCCAGCTGTCCTTTGTCAACAATGAATTGTTGCAGTTTTTTGTGTTGAATATATGCTAAATGGTAATTTATGGACCTAATAGTTTTCTAAAGCCATTTGCACATAACAAAATATGTTTTTTTATCAAAGTAATTGTTGAACTGAAATACAATTTAAATTTTTGGGGGGCCCTAAGCTATAGCTTGTTTAGCTTATATGTAAATCCAGCACTGCATATATTTGTGGTAGTATCCATGGTCTAAAGTGTGTGCTTTATTTCTGTGATGTGTTTTGGTGCTTGGAGTAAACCTAGAAACAAGCCTGTTCATTCAAGTTCCATCTCTAATATATTTATTTAAATTTTATATTTAAATTTTTTTCAACCTGTGACAGTGTGCCAGACACTTGATACAGCCTTTTGGCCAAAATGCTTGGATACTGTTTTGCTATTGTGAGAGGCCACTCTTGACACCGCACCCCTGAGAGATCTTGTACATTTTTCCATTTTATCTTCTATGCTCTGTTTTGGTCCTATCTTTCATCCATTTTCTATGCAGTTGTGTCTAATGTTGTGTCCAAAACTAATACAGATGCAGATGTGTCCAAAACTAATACAGATGCATTGGAATTGCTGATGATGTGAAGAAGCCATTGAACCGAATTCATCACTATTCAGTATATTTGGCTTCCTGTCTGATATTTCATCACTTGGAATATTACAAAATTATTCTGTTTCTGGAAATAACCTTTGGTTTTTAATATACAGCAGTTATGGAGCTCTGAAGTGCCTACTGTGCTGTGCTCTTTACAAGAGTTCTGAACAACAGGATGTTCAAAAACCTGATAATAGGATACATACAGAATCTTATCTGTTTTGTTTGCTTCTAGGCTTTGCCGACTTAAAAAGGCTAATCAAAGAAGAAGATAGTAACATGATCTCTGTGTCGTATGCAAATGATTTCCGTGGGCTTTTTTGTGTTTTTTTTACACTGCAAAAACCATAGCGAGAAAACAAAGTTGTTGATGATTCCCTCATGGTAAAATGTGCACAGATGTGTCAACACAGGAAGATATGCCAGCTCAGATGTTACATTGTTCTACGGGGTCTGCATTTGTGGTTTGGAGTCACAGAACAATTAATTTTTCTATATAAAATGCCTACATAGTCACTTAGGACAGGATAAGATGCAGTGGCCAAGCTTGTCCAGTGCAGGGGGTTGGAATGTGGCAGGGAGAGGGTTGGAAGGATACAGGAGGTGTTTTCTGGTTGGAATGGGCGGTTTTCTGGTGGTGGGGAGACACCATTTTATTGATTTATCAGGCACTACTGACTCCATAGATGCAAAGATGGACATGGGCATACCCAGAGAGCATCATTTTCAATGTTCTCCCCATGCCATCGCACAAACTGTTTTTCAAAAATTGAAGGCTTTGTAGGGTATCAGTTGAAGCAAGCAGATCTCATCTTTGTATTTGACCTGTTCACTGACTTTCTGTATGGTATCTGATTTGTCAGACGGGGAAAAAAGAATCTGCACAAATGCAGAATTTAAAATAATTGTGTGCTGCAGTTCTTTCTCTTTCCCCACCTTACATATATCTCATCCGTTTCCTCATCTTAATCATGAGTTTTAAATAAATATAATTGTAATTTTATACTGATAATTGATACTTGAAGAAATCACATGCTCTGTTTTTCAATGCCTGAGAGCAGAAAAGTGATGAAGCATTTCACATATGTGTTCCTCCTAGAAACTAGACTTTTTGCAGCACACTCCCTAGTAGGTAGAGCTATAACGGTTGCTATATGGAATCTTGTTTTGTAGGGTGGAAGAAGGAGAAGGACTACATCAAACACATAAACACATAGTGGTATGTAATTTTTGGTTTTTAATTGTATGATTTTTTTGTCCCTTAATGTTTAAATTTTGTTTTTATTTTCCCTTTAGCTTCAGTGAAGCATTTGGGGAAAATGTTTTAAATGAAAGATGTCAACCAATCCCAAAGTTGTTCCCTCCCCACCAAGTTACTGTTTTCCTATCACCTTTCCTGCTGTTCTCACCCAGGAGGCCAACCTATGTGGTCTCTTTAGGTGGCAGATGGGTGGGTGCTACATGCGTCTACTGCTTCTTCTCTTCTGTGCCATTGATTTAAAACAGAAGGGGGAAATAGAAAGGAAGAGAACATGCGGAGGAGGGAAGAGTTGTGGGCTAGATTGTCAGATATGCTCTAATCCACCACTTTCCAATTCTCCAAACTTCCTTTTCTGCCCCTTCCCTTCTGAATCTAGAGAGCTGTATGAAAAGGAGCACTGAACGTAGCAGCTGGTGCCCCTCTAGTTAAGAGTGGTATTTGGTCTTCACATCATGTGTCAAGAGGTCTTGGACTAGACCTGATCTTTGCACATTAAAATTTGAGATTAATCTGGTTCAGCAAAAAAGTATCTTATTACCAATGACATGAGCCATCAAGTCCATTAGGAGCTTTTAGTATATAAATTATATAGGACTCCCCCTGATATCCATATAGATATTCCAACCCTTATATCCATATGGATATATTCCAAGACTTCTGTGGATACTGGAAACAATGGACAATGGGAACCCCATCTCCACTGCCCCCTTCAACAGCTTTTATTTTTGAACCTTTGTTTATGTTTATATAATAGTTTTATGAAATGAATCTTGCTTTAGCTTTAATAGACAAACAGGCAGGCTAGAAGGGAGAGTGAATGTTAACAGGAAGCGGAAAACAAGTTAATATTCACTTTTTCCTAACCTGTCTGTCTGTATTTGCTATGGCATGGGAATGGCAGATCTTTTAAATAAGGAAGGCACAAAATGTAGTTCAGGTGAGTGCTTGTGACAATATATGAGAAGGCAATTCAGGCAGAATTTAGGTATTGGCAGATGTATAGTGTACGTCACTGTATTGCTTAAAGGATGTCATGATTAGAAGTTAGCTGGGTCTTATTTCACAGTCACTTTCTCAGCTGTGCACACAGGTGGACCCAGGCCAGTTCGGGCTGGATTGCCCAAACCGGTTGTTAATTTTGGCCCGCCGCTAGCGCTCCGCTTGCTAGCGGCGGGTCAAAACCCAGGCGAACTGGTTCGCCCGGGGGGGGCCACCACTGCGCTTGCGTCAATCTTGACGCAGGCAAAGTGGCATCATGAACAGCTAGGAGGCTGTGCTGCGGGTGGGCGGGGAGAGGGGCGGGGCGAGGGGTGGCCCCAACCCTGGTGTACTGCGCGTGCGCCAAGATTGGTGCAGGCGCAGATGTGTCCTGAAGAGGCCCGCCCCCGCCTCCTAACCCTGCCCCTGCCCACCGCCTGGCCCGCCTACTTCCAGCGAACTGGTTGTTCAATCTTGACGCAGGCAAAGTGGCATCATGAACAGCCAGGAGGCTGCGCTGCGGGGGGGCGGGGAGAGGGGCGGCCCCAACCCTGGTGTACTGCGTGTGCACCAAGATTGGCGCAGGCGCAGATGCGTCCTGAAGAGGCCCGCCCCCGCCCCCTGACCCTGCCCCTGCCCCCCGCCTGGCCCGCCTACTTCCAGCGAACTGGTTGTTAGGCTGGGCCAGGCCCACCCTGGCTGTGCAAATAGATCTAAGAATAGTCTGTATATCTTTTAAGTACTATGGCAGATTTTGCTGTACTGAAGAATATGTCATTTTTGTTGTGATTTTCTGTCTGTAGAAAAAGGATGCCTGCCGGCCTCCTGCAAGGTTTTCCCTGAGTTTTCTAAAGTAGTACAGATATAATGCGTAGCAGTGGATGGGTCCCTCTGCTCCAAATTTATCTTATTCATGTAATCTTTCTGCAGCAGAAGAAATGTAATTATAACAGACTATGATGCAGTACTTTTATCGTCATATATCTTCGGCTGGAATTTGGGACATTAATTGCTTTGATTCTCCATTTGTAACACTAATTTTTTCCTGATAATTTTATGTGTACACTTCACACTTCAGTATTCTGTAGAAGTATAGTCTTAAAAATTGTGCATCAAAGAAGTAAAGGAAAAGTGAAGTTCTAAGTCTTCAAGAGTTGTTCTTGCATTATTTTAGAACAAAATAAGGAACCAGTGTAGAACCAGTTTCCAAAGTGGTGGATTGTGATGTACAAAAAGGAACCAGAAAAGGGCCATTCCTCTTTAAGGGGACTAGCCTAGAAATTAGTAGTATCATCATTGGGATGTTTGTGCTGCTGCTGGGGAGGAAAAGATTATTATAACTTACGTGTGGGTTGCTGTGGCTCACTGGGGGGGGGGTGGTCTGGAGAACCTGTAGATCTTCTAAATATTTTTAAAGGGTCTTGAAAACAAGGTACATATGTACACTTGACATACAAGGAAACCTCAGTGTTGGGAATAACATAACCTAACAATATTGAAGGATTTCTTTTTGAACAATAATTTTATGTTTTTGGTCACACAAGCAAAATATACTATTTGAATCACTTGATGACTGTGTAACTCTTCAGTACTGATTGAAAATTCTTATGAAATACAGTGTATTATTTGCATTATTTACATAGGTTAAAAACATTAGCATATTAACTTTTGACTTCTGAAAATTTTATCTTCTGAAGAGGTTTGCTAAATTAATGTAAAAAATAATAAATCTGTGACAATCAGATTTGTGGTCTGATCCTATCCCATACTACCACTGCAGGAACTACCGTTCTAGAAGTGTGGCAATCTGGAAGTGTGCATACCTGTGCAACTCTGGACCTCCACCGTGAAGGCGCCACTCTTGGCAGTGGAATGAAGAAGGCCACAAATAGGATGGCAAGGTGGATGGAAATGGAGCAAATGAGGGAGGAACAAGAGCATGTTGCAAGTGAGAGGAGGAGGTATCTGGCGTAGGCAAATTGCAGCAGCTTCTATCCTTTCTGGAGTGATCAGAAATTCTCTCCTTATCAGAGTTGCACAAAGTAAGGAGCTGCTAAAGAGCTGGCACAGGTCCACAGGGATAATAATAAAATAATTTCCCTTTCTCCTCCAGCCTCCTAAGCCTCCTAATCCCCCACAGTCACCGGAGCATGCAGCGTACCCCATAGTGCCACTGCATGCTGTGATGGGGAAAAGCATAAGATTGGGCTGACTTACTTCAGAGTTGGTTTACTATTGTCCTATTCTCTGCCTGATCATCATCTTTATCTTCTGTTTTCTGGCGGGAAGAAAGTGATGATTACTTTTAGTATAATCTAAAATTTTGAATCTCAGCATCTTTCATGAGTTTACTATTAATGAAACAAAAGATTAATAGTCTGTTTTCTAAAGACAAATGAAGAACATAAAACACTTTACATCTAACAAAGCAATTTCATTTTATTTTCTGCTGTTTAATTTATTTTTCTTGTAAAAACTGGCAGTTATAAAAACAGAAATGCAAATACCATTTTAAAATGTCACACGTAAAAATCTATTTAGATAAATAACGTGATCACTAAAGCTAAACATCTAGTGAAAGGGTATCTTTGAAAAATCAATGAAAAGGAATGATTTTACACAAGGATTCAATCAATTCTTATGAGATTAACCTTTTAAAATATAGCCGTCTGACTTTTCCATCTGTCCCTGCACATCCAGGCCTTGTGTCTAATTTCACACTTTCCAGTCCCCTCCATCCTCTAGCATTGCTCAAACCTGCAAGGCCAAAGACATTAGTTGTTCTTGGTATACCAAAACTGTTCCTTTTATAAAGAATTGCCTTGTCCAAACTGTTTCCTAAAGATATTTGTGCCTTGTAACCAATAATTATAAATGATCATTGCTTGTCTATGTATAACACGTGTTCTGTCCTAAAACTATTATAAACAGCCTGTTTTAATATCTTGTTAGGTCCAAATGACCCAGGCCCAATTTCCCTCTGGCCCCCATAGCAAGGCCAGCCACTCTAAGCTGGAAAAACGATAGATGGCCAGGCACAAAACATCCAGGCCAAAAGGCAGAATGTAGCAAAGATACATGTTTTATGCAACTAAGCAATAACCTCAAGTAGCCCTGACAGTGCGCAGTCTCAAAAAAGTTGAGGCCATGTTGCAAGTTTGCCTTCCGGCCTGCCCATCCGCTGCTTGTTGTCATCCCCTGAATCCTATCCTTTTGCAATGTCTAGCAAACCAGGTCCAAGCTTTGCTTTCAGTCAATTGTACCCCTCCTCCTTGCCATTTGTACTCTCCTCTCTTAAAAATGCCCTATAAAAATGTTTGTACAGCCTTTGTTCTCTGTTCACCTTGTCTAGTGGAGGTGGAACCTGTGTATACACACATAATAAATCTAACTTTATATCGTGGTCCTTTGTAGTTTTCTGCCATGTTAGTTGCCTCTCCAAAGAACCTGTGCATTCCCCAAGGGTTGTGAGTCCGAGTCCCACCCCATTTGGGTACACATCTTAAGTGCTGACTCAATCCAGTTTTTGTGCATTTACTTTGCTGCAAAATCATTTTGGAAACCTTTTTGATCAAGAATTCAGTATATGAATATTCTTAATAATAATAATAACTGGATCGGACATTGTTTTTGCTCTTAAAGTAAGTCTACTGGCTCTATTTTTATTTCTCATGAAAATTTCTACTGAAGCAAAATTTCCAGTGAAAATTTCTAATGCCAGATGGTGGTTGGAATCTTGCATATACTGAAATACATATTCAAGGATACAAACTCTGTTTCTATGGTAATAGGAGGCTAAACATCTCATGTATATTGTGTTCAAACATTCTATATGCTTCATTTTAAAAAACATCTCTTTCATTCCAATTAAAATCCATGTCTTCCATGAAGACATGGAAAAGACTATGAGCACAATCCTAACCATGTCTACTCAAAAGTAAGCCCTATTGTTTTCATTGGGTCTTACTCCTAGGAAAGAGTCTTTAGGATTGCAGCCATTGCTAATTTTCTTCTGTGTGTTTGTGTCGGTAGGCCAAATATGTTGGCTGGACTGGATTCTTCCAATCGACATTTAAGAAATAAATTGAAAAGATTGTTCTGGTACTTAAAAAGTAATCTTTTAGCTTTAGAAGACAGCAACCCACCCACCCCAAACATTCAGACTAGTTGACAGTGTTCTCTATTAGAGATGCTATAAATATTAGTAACATACATTACTGAACATACAGCAGATTTATTCACTGTTGCAGATAGATATGCAATCAGGCAGCAGATTTTAAAATACCATAATCAGAATTTTTGGGGGGGAGGCAACAGTAAATTGGGGGCCTAAATCAGTGATTCATATGTGCTTTATGCTGCTGTCTTTGCTTTTGTGGAAACAGAAGTTCTCACCATTTATGTTTTGGTTGAAATTAATAGTTTGCTGAAAATATCTACATGAGTTAAACAAACATAAGCATTTTGAATGACAGATTTCAACATATGCATATTTCATGAATACATTATGACTCATATTTCATTATAATTTGAAGCTTGGTTTTTATCCAGCACATGTGAAAAATCTTTGAAGGAAGCAATATAATTTATTTGTGTGCCAGTTATGGATTGTATTGCTTTAATTTCTAAGTTCAGTGTTGAATAGCACAATGTTCACGCTTGTTCAATACAAAAATATCTGCCAAAAATATCTGCCAGTAAGGGGTGCCAGTTAGAAAGAGTGTCTGGTAGGGGGGCAGCGCCTGGGTGGGCTGCTGCCAGGTGGGCCAGCAGTGATTTGGCTCCCCCTTGCCTTGTGGTAAACCCCTCCTATGCCTTCCCAGCCCTGGCCTAAGTATGCCACTGGTCCATGTAAAGGTCCATCACTCCATTAAGGGGAAGGGGGAAGTAGCAGCACAATCCCTGGGATTGTTCCCCTGAGGAATAATGGGGAGCCTTCTGAGGGGACCTGCTATGGACTGGGGAGATGCAGATCGCTAGCACAGTTCCCCATGAACTGAAACAAGTGAAAGTTCTAGCTGCTTCAAATGCTGAACTAAATTAAACTCCACTTCCGTTGCAACTGGATCTTTCACTTGTTACAAGTCATGAAAAGCTCTGCAGCACAGTATGCAGACCACAGTATGACCTCTAGGGAGACTGGGAAAATCCCCTCAAATTCCCCCAAAGGGGCACAACCCTAGGGATTGTGTCACTGTCAAAGCACCTTCCCTGCTAAGATTGAAGCTGGCCTCCCTCCACCATGATTGGAATAAAGAGATAGGTGAGTTATGCCAGCCTAAATTGGTTAGGATTGCACTCTAAACCTGTCCCTAAGTTTGAGAACCAGTGCCCTAGGGAAGGTGATGTGGGGGAAGAATGCTGACAGATAACCTCCCAGCACTGCTGTGGGGTACTATCCACTATTAGTCAAAATTAAGTATGGGAAGTACTTATTTAGATGGTAGGATGGGGAAAGCTTCACCTTATTTTGTGTGTAAGAGACTGCTGTTCAGGGCAGAACAGCTGAAATAGAAAAAAAGATGTGGCAAGATCAATAAAATGTCAAATTACATAGAACACGTCAGTTCTAGTTTTTTATTCTTAACTTGCATACTAGCGTTATGAAAATGGAGCATAACAGCCGAGCTAGAAGGGCTTTAAGAGTTGAGCCCTGATGGTGCCCTATTCATGCTATTCCCATGAGAAAAAGAAAAAGCACATTGGCAGCTGATTGAAAGAAGTATAGAGAGGGGGCACTGCTACCTGAATAGGCAACACTTGTGACCCTCAACAGCAATCCATGAAACTGCTCAGACTTCTGTTGATGAAAATTTTTCTATAAATGCTCTGCTTTGTGGCACATTTCTTACTATAAATGTTTCAACATTTGTGTAGAAATTTTGTTACTGGTGTCAGACCGTCCAGCAGTATTCCATGCAGTTTTGGGCTACGTAGCCTAAAATAAAGTATTATGTTTTCCCATTCTTGTTTAGATCATAGCAGCCTGAGACACTGTGTCCCTCTGGGTAACATTTTGGCAGCTGGGAAATAACTAAACATGCTCCAACTGACATGTTGTTACGTTGTTTTGCCAGATCTCATAGTTAGTTTAGAGTGCACTTTGTGTGCAGCTCATTTTAATGTCAAACCTCAATGCATTTTGCCCTCACAAGGAGTTTGAAAGCACAAATAACAGGAGCTTTTCACATTTCAGACAGAGTAGCCTTTCCGTATTAATTCTGGAAGAAAGTAAATGAAAATCAAGTTAGCATCTGAGAGAGGAGAGAAAATCAGATTAACTCTAATTCTAGTTGACAGTCCATTTCTTTTATTCTCCATTTTCATTCTTGGTCTTGTACATTCTCTCTTGCACACAGACACCCACAAACTAATGCAGTCAACAGCTACCTCCTGGATTAGGATGTCTGGTCAGCACATCATGTTTAAAGAATAGATTTCATAATCTCTGTTCACTTAGCAAATTGTCAAAGAACTATCTAATCAAATTACTGAAATTTTCAGACCGCTAGAAATCAAGCATTATTGTAATTGAATGCTTAGGAAACCCAATGTAATAATTCACTAATGCTTTTTACTAGCTTTTTGTCTTTCCTTAAATAGTTTTGAATGTTTATTTCAGGAATGAATTGTTTTAAAATAATGGTGATAGTGTTTCCAATTCAATTGCATCTGATGAAGTTGGCTCAAGTTTACCAGAGTTTATGCCGTGATACACAAGATTCTTTGTTAAATTACATGAAAAGATATTTAGCCCAAATAGTTCAGAAAATATTTGAAAATTTTAATTGAGCTTCTTTTATGAATTTTACCTAATTTATGTTAAACATATGAAGCAGCTTTATAGTGGACCAGATCATTAGTACATCTCACCTAGTATTCTCACATACTCTCAGTGCCCAATCCTAGCATTCTGGGTGGGCTGATCCTGAACAAGGTGGAGATAGGGAAGAAAACGGAAGAGACCAGAGTGAACAACAAGTGGATCAAGGCTGGGAAGAGAACAGTATTGGTATAGTAGTGCCACCTACACATCTTTTACCCTTGATACACCTTCCAAGTCCTACTTTATTGTACCATCAAAATCTTTAGTGCAGGTCCAAATAGCAAAGGGTTAGGAAAGGTTCACCCCTGAGCAAAGGAGAAGACTTCTGGAAGACTTACACCCTAGAATATTGCATGTGATTCCAAAGGTTAGGAATCGCCTCTGGGAAGAATTTGGGTAGGATTGGGCTATCACCTACTTTTTCAGGGTCTCTGACACAGGTCTTTTTCCTAATTCTGCTGATTATTTAACACAGTGGTGCTCATACTGGTTTGCTGCAACACACCATTGGAACTTAAAACCAATAAAAACAAATAAACCAGTAGATACCCACTGACATCATCCCAGAGACTGGGGAGATTAGGAAAGAAAGGCTATCTAATCCTGTTAGTCTGAAGATAGACTCTCCACCCAGGAGAGCATACAGTAGAGACTAGCAATTCTGTTTAAAACAAATTGCAGTAGAGAACATAAGTGATGTCAGGTATGGAACAACCAATTCAGTGAACACAGGACAGGCAGACATGGGGTCAAAATACTAAAACACAAAATACAAGGGAGTGGTTAGTAAAGTGCAAGGAGGAAGAAATACAGCAAGGAGGGCTGGAAAATACCTTGGGTGTTGTTTAGATCTTAGCAAAAGGTATAGGTAAATGTAAAGGTAGCATGCCACAGGCATGCCATCATATCCAACTGTCGGGAGAGGTCCTTATCCCTGTTACAATGCTGAGGAGCTAGCACTGTCTGAAGATGCCTCTGTGGTGACGTGGCTAACATTACTAACCACCAAAGTGCACTGAACGCTGTTACCTTCCCACCAAACTGGTACCTATTAATCTGCTTGTGTTTACATGCTTTCAAACTGCCACTAGCAGGCAGTTATTGGAAAAGATTCCCATATACACCTCAATTTCACTGTTCTTTTTTTGCTACTAATTCCAAGGTTGGTCCGTCAAACATAGTTGTAAGTGCTTGGCCACATGCAGATGCCTGTCTTGAGGGAGCGAACATGGAACAAATGATGCTTGATTTTCAGAAAACCAAAGTCTGTTAAGTCATGGGGAGATCCAGCTGGATGAGGGAAAACCACCTGGCCATCCTATTGCCTAGAGAAAAATGTGCTTGGCTTCCAAGTTTGGGGACACACATCAATCTCAGCAGGAGGTTTAGTCAGAAGTCATTGTCTTTACTTGGTCCCAGGCTTGAAAGCAGCAGTTTACATCCTGCACATGCAGCTTTCTGCTACTGACCTTCTAAATGTTTGTTAGATAATAATGTTCAGAGTATATTATCAATCAGTTTGATTTGGAGATTAAGAGCACAATCCTAACCATGTCTACTCAAAAGTAAGCCCTCTTGTGTTCAGTAGGTCTAACTCTGAGGAAAGTTTCTTTAGGATTGCAGCCTTAAAAAAGTTAGTGCAACCATCCGCACAGTTTTAGCTGCAAGAGCACAATAACTTCCAAAACCTTATGAATATAAGCTGATAAAGCAAATGCTTTGCATAAAGACCCTAGTTTCAGTGCTGGGCAGGACACCATGCCTGAAATCATGAAAATCCAATGCTAGTCCTGTTAGGCAGTTTATAAATATGAATAAATAAATATGAATTTATATTTGGTGAGCAGGGAGATAAAATATTCTTGTATTTGGAAGAGCAGGTTTGCAGAGCAGAGCAATGTCATTCCATGCCCTGGTTTGTGCTAGCCTTCCTTCCATGAGTCAGGACTGAACAAGTCCAGTGCTCCATCTCCACTGTGTATAGCTAAAAGGAAGTCGGAAGAGATACTTCGAAAGAGATACAAAGAGAAATCGGAAACAAGAGCCCAATCCTATCCACATTTTCAGGGCTGATGCAACCACAATACAACCCCAGGGTAAGGGAGTAAATGTTTCCTTACTTTGATACAGTATGTGCTGTTTTACCCAAATTAACCTGTAGACCTCAATTATCTAATACAGCAGATAATGGACTGCTGAGGCATTCAGCAAACTGGCCTGTCAATGGCTCATTAATAGTGATGTATGACAACTATGAAAGATTGTACCTCTCTAGCATACACTGTCAGCTCTTCTATGTTGTTTACCGGAGAGATGGTTACTAAAATAAGTTTCATTTATTTATATTTTTTTATGTTTTGCATGTCAAGATGAACCACAGGTGACAGGTTGAAAAATTAAATATATGGGAAGAGACATTCCAAGGCTCCTATCGTCTCTCATGCAAGAATAACGACTGCAGCACAAACACATGAAATTAAATTATATCCACTGAAAGTTTAGCAGCATCTCGGCATCAGTTATGTTTGAATCGTAATGGCATTGCAGAAACAGAAGATAAAACCTATGATGCATAATCTTTTAATTAGCACTCATTTTATCTTCAGCGAATGTTGTGTCTGTGTGGAAGGGGGAGAATTAAAAGCAGTTAAAAGTGGAGCAGGCATGTTTGATGCATGTTTACTACATCTAAAGTCAGGGATTTAACTACAAAATGTACCTGATATTCTTTAGAGACCAGTTTTAGGCACTCATAAATTTAGGCCTATTTTATGTGGTGGGGCTTACTTCAAAATACATGTGCATGAGCACTTACAGTATGTAGACAATATACTATAGACTCTATTACTGTAAATCAAGGGCCTCCAACGTTTTTGGCAGGAGGGCCACATCATATCTCTGTGACTGTGTCAGGGGTGGGAAAATTAATTTACATTTCACATTTGAATACATTTACATATAACAATGTATTGGAGTGGATTACAAAGCTTGCCCAAGGGCCGGATAGTGTGGTCTTGCTGGGGGCCACATTGAGGCTTGCCAAGGACCACATCTGGTCCCGGGGCCGGGGTTTGGAGACCCCTGCTCTAAATCAAAGAATAGTCAAGTTTAGCTACACTAAGGGCGCAATCCAGAGTAACTACGGGGAGTCCTTGCTCCGGTGTAAGAACAATTTGCTCTGGATTGCAATATGAATTTCCCATAGGTTTTCACTATATTGTGCAGTAACTACGTGTACACGTAATGTCTCTTACGTGCTCCCGTAGTTACTCTGGATTGCGCCCTAAGTGGGTCCTAAACGGACAAAACCCTTTGGCAGTCACCTTGAATTGCGCACTTCTGTTGAGGACAAAAGAGAAACTGGGTATTGGGAATGGCCCAATCCTTTCTACATTTCCAGGGCTGATGCAGCCACAATGCAGTCCCAAAGTAAGGGAATAATTGTTTGCTTGCCTTGAGCTAACCCTACATTGGCTCCCAGGATCTACTTGAACTTATGCCAGCCACATAGCTGGTGCAAATTACGTTGATCTTATTCAAGGGATTGGGACCAAGAAGGAGGAACAGGATATTATCGTATGCTGCTGACACTAATCCTGCTTCCTTCCTGTCACTTTCAACCTAGCAATTTCACTTTCAATCACTTTCACTTTCCAATCACTTTCAACCTAGCAATTTACACAATTGCACATAATTTAAAGCAGGAATTTTAGAACAGTGTGATATTTACTAAATGAAGCTATGTTAATAGAAATCAGCAATAAACAGTAATCAGTGTAACAAATTACCCTGATTTTGTTGACTTCAGTATAAGTGGACACTTGAATGCTCTGCTTCCAAAAAATACAGTGGTACCTATGAGCATAATTCATTCCGGAAGCATGCTTGTAATCTAAAATACTTGTATATCAAAGCAAATTTTCCCATAAAAAAATAATGGAAACTCAGATTATTCATTCTGCAGCCCAAAGATATTCATATTAAAATGATTACAATACTGTCATATAATGCAAAATAATAAAGAAAATACAAAGAAAAATAAAACAAATTAACCTGCTCTTTGGGTGCAATCCTTACTGTAGGCCTGAGAGAATGGCCCATTTGAGCTAGCCGAAGTAGGCCATTTCTTGAGCTGACACTTAGGCCAAATCCACAGGGCTAGACCTCTGAGGCTGGTCTCACTGCTGCTGAGGACCAAGTAAGTGGCACCTGGGTAGGGTTTCCTCCCAGGATACCTGTTTCAGATCCCACTGAAGAAGGAACAGCTGTGGTGCCTGCCTTATAAGGAAGCCCAGGAGACTCTGGCAACCAGTAACAGCTGCAGCATGAGACTGCAGTACAGCAGTCCCTGGAGTGGAGGGTGGATGCAAGAGGAATGGTTGCTGGAGTGGGCTATTGTAGTTGTGCTGTACCGTGAGGTTGAAAGGCAGGAGTGGTGCTTAGGCCAGCCTAAGATAACTTGTTCTTTTGCTTCCATTTTTTCTCTGGCTTATCATGGGCCTCTGTGGGTCTACTCAGATTTACGTCTGCTCCTGAGGTGGCCTACATCAGAGGGTATGGGAGGGGCCGTGTCTGGCCTGGAAAAAGTCTCTGACTATGGCCTAACTGCGCTATTCTAAGCCATGCTCCACATGCCCTCAATGCATCCTTACTGAGCTGCCTAGTTTATGAGCTCATAGCACTGCAAAGCCTTGGGTTGGCCTAAGTGCCAGATAGGCACTTCAAGACTGAAGTTCACTGAAGTGTCCAATGAGTCTTACTCCCAGGAAAGTGTCTTTAGGATTGCAGGCTTAATCTCTCAGGTCTCTTAGGCTGCAATCTGCCCCAATTTCACAGGAATGAGTGCCAATGATTACAATAGGGTTTATTTTAGAGTAGACATGCAAGGTTAGGTCTCTCAGGCTCTTTTCCATTGTCCCCCTTACACAGGAGTCAGCCAACTGACTGTAATAAGTTTACTTCAGAGTAGACATTTATAGGCTGGTGTCTCAGGAGAGGTTGAGCAGATGCTGGGGGAGCACCAAAACTATCCATATCCCGGCTGGGACTATTTTTTCTCTTATTTATCAAGTCATTGCTTTCTGGATGTCTTGATAATATTTGATTATCTTGCAAAACACTCTCAGTTACTCTCAGTCCAGGGTTTTACTGTAAATGAAATACTATTGCTACCTTTTTCTGGTAGGGCTTGTGTGTCTCTGAATAGCTGTGAAACAGCTGGAAATTCAACAGGTAAAGCTTATCATTGCACTGCCAGCATTGTCCAAAGACATTTCCGTGGTCTTGTGGACAGCATGACTTAGGCTGCAATCCTTAAGACACTTTCCTGGGAGTAAGATCCATTGAACAAAGTGGGGCTTACTTTTGAGTAGACATGGCTAGGATTGTGCTCTAAATGTCAAAGATACACAAAACGCTGTTACTTTCCCACTGAAGTGGTTCCCATTTATCTGCTTCCATATACATGCCTTCAAATGGCTAAGTTGGAAGGAACTGGGAGCTCGCTGTCTTGAATTGATGATCTGCTGACCTTCAGGTTGACATGCACAGTCCCTTAACCCCTGAGCTACTGCAGCTCCTAACACTATTACTACAAAGTAATAAGCAAGAAGAACTTGAAGCAAAAACAGCTCTTCTAAATGAAAACAAATTACAGTAGCAACAACTGGGGGAAAAACTCCAATCATGCTATAATAAAGGGACAGCATTTACTCTGTTGTAAAGACTAGTGAAAGGAGGCAGCATCAATTTTATGAAAATTCAATTTTGGTTCATGCCTGAGGCTGATGCTAAATAGCCCTTCAAGCTTCACTGTGTCTCTTGAAGCATTTGTGTTATTATAAGGCAAGGCAGACAGAAATCAGCTAGAGCAATGTTCTTGTAACTTCATGGTATTTGTACTGTTCCCTGTACAGAAATTTCTTTCCCTTTTTCCAGTTTTATTATTAACATTTCAGCAGTTTATTGGCCTTATCTTTCAGATTAGATAATGAACAGTTTAAATATGCTTGGATTAATATGCTCATTTTATGCTCAGGATGACACTGTGTACTCATCTGCCTGAGTCCCATCCTAAAGGCTACCTTTGACACATACTCCTGTACCATGGGCATGTACCATGGAACAGAGAGGGAGATGGCCTGTGCCCCACTTTGCATGTCCCTCTTTGTCCCATTTGCATACATATGGCAAGCACAAGAGGCAGTCTCTGCACTGCTTTTCTTTGAAATGAACAAATAGCTTCCTAGTGCAGAGCAGTGAAGTTGTTTACCATATTGTAAGTATAAAGAAAGGAGCAAGGTCCAAATCACCTTTCCCTGTCCATATGGGGCTTATAGGATTGTAGCTATTTTGGGTTAGTTTTATGTGCTGAATCTTGCCATCCCTCTCCCAAAGGAAGATAGTATTGATACTTGCTTCTTCTTGTTCCCGCATCCTCATAATGAACAATGACTTCATATTCTCGGAGTGGAACATACAAAGTGAAAGTACCACATTCCCAGTGGAACTACTCAGTGGACTTGGAGTTTGTAGCTTTAAATTTTCTCCAAGTGAAACACACAGTCAAATTCAGTGTGTGAAATATTGAGCAATAAATGTGTGAAATATTGAGCCATAACTGTCCTAAAATTTATTCTTGTTAGACAGTCTGGCTTTCTCTTCCTCAGGCAATGGAAGTTCTGAGAAGTACAACTGCCAGTAGAGCTGATGAAACTCAGCTTAGCCTATGCTTTATCTCCCCTCATCCTCTTTCTGAACTACAGTCTACTGACTGACCACAATAGTGGCCTCAGAGCTGGATTAAGCTAGAAAATGGACTGTACCATATGGTCATCCTGTACCATATACAGGGTGACCATATGTTCTGCTTTTATTGACCATATCTGGTTTCAGGCCGGGGTTTGGGACAGAGACTGCCTTGGTCGCCTTGGTTAATGACCTACTCCGGGGAATGGACAGGGGGAGTGCATCCCTGTTGGTCCTGCTGGACTTCTCAGCTGCCTTCGACACCATCGACCATGGTGTCCTTCTGGGTCGATTGGCCAGGTTGGGGATTGGAGGCACTGTTTTGCAGTGGTTCCGCTCCTTCCTGGCTGACCAGTCCCAGAAGTTGGTGCTGGGGGATGCTTGCTCGGCACCCTGGCCTCTTCAGTGTGGGGTGCCACAAGGTTCCATTCTATCCCCCATGCTTTTCAACATCTACATGAAGCCGCTGGGAGAGGTCATCCGGAGGTATGGAGTGAGGTGTCATCAGTACGCCAATGACACCCAGCTCTATCTCTCCTTTCCTCCTGAGTCCAAGGAGGCAGTTGAAGTCCTGAATCGTTGTCTGGAGGCAGTGGGGGACTGGATGAGGGTGAACAAGCTGAGATTAAATCCTGATAAGACAGAGGTTCTCCTGGTCCGGAAGTCCTCGACTCGGGTATTGGAATATCATCCTGTTCTGGAAGGGGTTGCACTCCCTCTGAAGGAGCAGGTTCGCAGCTTGGGGTTTCTCCTGGATTCGCAGCTGTTCCTGGAGTCCCAGGTGGCGGCTGTGGCCAGGGGAGCCTTTGCTCAGCTTCGGCTGATCCACCAGCTGCAACCGTACCTGAGTTGCTCGGATCTGGCCACGGTGACCCATGCCCTAGTGACATCAAGACTAGATTATTGTAACGCGCTCTACGTGGGGCTGCCTTTGAAGACAGTCCGGAAGCTGCAATTAGTCCAGAATGTGGCGGCCCATGTGGTTGCTGGGGCTCGACTCTGTCGGACCACTGCTTCAGCGACTACATTGGCTGCCCATTCGTTTCTGGGCTGAATTCAAAGTGCTGGTCCTGACCTTTAAAGCCCTAAACAGCTCGGGTCCAGGATATCTGAGGGACCGCCTTCTTCTGTACAATCCGACCCGTCACCTAAGGTCATCTGAGGGGGCCCTACTGACAGTGCCGCCACTAAGAGACGTGAGAGGTATGGCAGCCAGAGATAGGGCCTTCTCGGTGGTGGCACCCCGGCTTTGGAACTCCCTCCCCATAGAACTGAGAAAAGCTCCCTCAATACAGAGCTTCAGGCGGAGCCTTAAAACCTTCTATTTTAAAAAAGCATTTTAAATGGGGCAGAGGTGGGGGGGACAGTTGTTTTCATTGTTTTTACTGTTTTTTAACAAATATTTTTAATCTGCATGTTTTTATTCAATTTAATTGTATTTTAATTATATTTAATGGTGTTTTAATATTTATTTATGATCTATTTTAATGATGTTTTATTCCCTGATGTCAGCCGTCTTGAGCTTCCCCTTGCAGGGGAGGAAAGGCGGGATATAAATGAATTAATTAGATAAATAATAAATTTTTCCAGGACATGTCCCCTTTTTTAGCCTTGTGTCCTCGGAAAAAGGAAAAATCTTCATTGTCTTCCTTTTCCATGGCAGCATGTATCCTTCTTGTAATTAATTAAATACAATTTCACAAGTTATTGATAGTTTAAAATTAATAATAAGTAAAAAAAGAGCACAATTCTAACTTTGTCAAAAGTAAGTCCCATTAAGTTCAATGGGTCTTATTCAGTGATGGGACTCAAAGCAATTAACAGCCATCTGGCAGCTACTTTTAAATGGCTACAGTGGTGCCTCACGTAAAGTATGTTTCACGTAACAAACAAAAATTTCTCTAGGATTCTGCTTCACGTAACAAACTGTTCTTCTCAGAAAGAACACATTTGTTGGCAGTTGGGGCAGACGTGCTGGCCATCAGCCTGTTTAAAAAGCGTTGGCTGCCTAACGCACCTGCCCATAGTGAAAGCAACACTTCCATGCTGTTCCTCCTGTAGCCGGGTGTCTGCTGGGCAGAGGGACAGAAGAGCAGTGGAGAAGAGGGAAGCAGCTCAGGGCTGGCCAGAAGGGAGCAGGGGAGAGAGAGAGAGGCTCAGGATGGAGAGAAGGAGATGGGGAGATACTTTGAAGGTGTCTTAGATTGCAGTCTCCTAACCATGTCTACCCAGAAGTAAGCGCCATTGTGTTAAAATGGGTCTTACTCCCAGAAAAGTGTCTTTAGGACTGCAGCCTAGACTTCATAAGATCATGCACACTGAATGCATGTTTTGAATTCATTCCCAGTGTTCTGTCATCATTTTTACATCCAGTTAATATTTTTATATGAATATTTTGGGGGTTGTGGAACCAATCGTCTGAGTTTCCATTGTTTCCTGTGGGAAAATCCGCTTCACATAAAGAACCTTTCACATAACAAACATCCCTCCAGAACAAATTAAATTTGTTACGTGAGGCATCGCTGTATTTTTAAACTTTATATGTCCTATCTCTTGTTAACAACTGGTTCTATAGAGTAGGTGCGAACCTGCTGGAGCTCACTACTGGTCTTATTCCCAGGAACATATCTTTAGGATTGCAGCAATAATGTTTAAATTAACTACACAAAAGCAATATATATGAGTGTTTTTATCTTTTATTTTGTCTTGACCTACATTTTTTCTTGGATGTCCTACATTTGGTGAGAGCCTTGTCCTCTTTTGTGGTTATATGCTCACTCTGTGGTATAAAGCTTCCCCCATTGCTGCCCTCTTCCCTGTTACATCCTCTTGTGGCCCTGTTTTCCCTCTGTCAATCTGTGCAAAGCTTACCTGCTGCAGTGTGCATTGGTCTTCTGCAGACACCAGCAGTTCTGCTCAAGCCTTCTAGTCAGGACCAAACTCTGACACCATCACAATGTACTTTCCATCATGTTTGTGACAGCCAGAGCCTAGTGGAGCACAAACACTGTAGGTGTTGAGGCACAATAGGACTGATTGCATTTACGGTAAGTTAAATTTCAATGAAATTATTTATTTGCATCATGTTATTGACATCTGCATGAATTACATCCCTTGCCAGGAGTGTCACTATGATTCACATCACCCGGTGTGGAGGCCAGCACCTTACCCCTATGCAGTGGTAGGGGCAGCAACCTGTCTGTTAGGTGTGGTTATGTACCATTGCCGTGCCTACCCTGGATTTTTTGCCATACGTTTTGACAGAATAAAGATATTTCAAAGTGGTTTGTTTCAGTGCATTCTGCTGTAAATTATGTATCCAGTAGTATATAACATGATGGGATTATTTCTACAAACTATTATTTTAGCCATTTTGTTTACTAGGGTTGTCACCCCTGTCAAGGGTACCAACGTTCTCACTTCCTAGTGACGTCAATAATCAGGACCATTTTGGAAGCCTTTTACTTCCTTGGACTGACCTTCCACACAAGTCAAGGCATGCTTCCTTACTTGCTAGTAAACATGGCTGTGCAGTTCACTTTCATTTTCAATGCATTTCAATGCTATCATCAGGGATCTCCTTCTAAGGTGATTTGTGTTTAATGGATCAGGATAATAATGGTGTAATTGGATTCCACTCAACCTGCCTTTACTTTAGGTCTATGGCACATTTTCCTACATGTGAGTAAAGCTTCACTTTCACTTTCCATAGAGTTCAATGTATTTGTTTTGTTTTTTGGCCATAACTGTTGATAGGTAAGTGCTATTTAAAAACATTTTTGCATTGGATTCTGCTCTTAAATACACATCCAATCATATACGACATTGTGAAGTTGCATTTTTGGAGTATCATAGCCACCCTAGAAAACATCACATACACACACACACCTTGGGCATGTCAACTGGTGTGGTCTGCACCCTCCCCCCCACATCCCCTAATGATGCCCCTGCCCCCTGCAGCACGTAGCAATGAAAACAGGGTTGCCAGACTATGAGATGCTGATTTCACTGGAGACAATTGCAAGCATTTAGTATGGGCCCCTTGAAAAAGTGAGACCCATAGCATATGTGACTTTGCTACTGTATTAATTCAGCTCCAGGAGGCCGTGGGTGGCTTTGGGCAGCCTTTGGCATTGTAGTATCAGTTTCTGATTGTGTGCTATAGTGACAAATCTTCTATTCTGCACGTGTTAGGAAAACATTTTACATTTTAAATTGATTTTTATTACATTCTTTGGTAGTTATCATGTTATCTCTGATGAACCAGCAGCATTTGACCAAAAGGGATTTCACAAAAGAGATTCTTCTCTAATTCCCAGGTGTGTTGAAATAAACAAAATTATATCCCTGTGCTGTTAAAAGTTCATATGATTTAAAAAATTTTTTATACTATTGTTTAGAGATGAGGGAGCTATTTTCAAATGATTTCACTTTTTCATTTGGAAAATCTTAGAAAGCAACTGTAGTCAAAGGTAGCAAGTTAGAAGATAAAACACTCTGAATTTATAAAATAATATTATTTCAAACTGCCTGGCTTCTTCCTTCTCCTTCCCCTGAGGGTTTTTGTGATGGAAGACACATACTTTATCTGGTATTTTCCAAATCCCAAGTCTGAAGAAGTAAGGCTTGGTACACAACTGTATTTTTCAAGAATGGCAATCAAGAACATTTGTTCACTTCTGCCTTCCACACTATTTTGGTATTTCCTTGATTTGCATAATTAGATTATTAAAAATAAATTAATTAAGGCTAACTTATGTGACAAAGTTAATTAGTTAAGGCTAACTTATGTGACAAATTGCTCAGCCAGCCTTCCTCCACTGTAAGACTGTGGCTGTTAAGGGAAGATGTTTCTGTGCCTATTTTTAGGCTTTATTTTAGGCTTTTGTTTTTTAGCAATAAAAGATGTCAAGCTATTAGGGCTGGTGTTGTAACAGGAGTGGACCTTAAACAGTAAGGCTAATCCTTTTAAAACACGTTAGCATGACCAACCTCTAGGGAAGATCTTGTAGAAAAGTTTGGAAAGGGCAAAGACAGAGACACTAATATCCAAATCATATCCAAGTTTCTAGGTCTGATGCAGCAGTGCCAATGGGGGCATGCTTTGCATCCAGTGATGATAGTCGCAGAGGCATCCTCAATGTTTACAATGAACATTTTATCCTGAGACTGCATTGTAGCTGCATTGACACTGAAAAGTTGGATAAGATTGGGCCCTATGGCTGCAATCCTAAACTCCAGTTAAGCTGGCCTAACCCCTAGCATAAGTCCTGTGCTGACATGGAGGTGTCACAAAAGTAACATACAACATTTCTGTGCCACTTCTGGGGGTGTTAGGCCAGTGCACAGAAATGGGCTTGCCTCCGTATTCAACATGGGAATGGCAAGACCAGTGAGTTGTGCTAACCTAGGTTAGAATTGCACCGTAAGAGCAAAATCCTAACCATGTCTACTCAGAAGTAAGCCCCATTGTGTTCAATGGGTCTTACTCCCAGGAAAGTGTATTTAGGATTGCAGCCAGGCAGCCCAATCCAGAGCAACGAATCTGTCCACATAAGAGCCCTTAGGTTGCCCTATCTAACACTAGGTTGGAGCAACTGCAAGATGCTCCAGCCCAGTTACTCTGAAGGAGGCTTAGGGCAGAGCAAGGCAAGATAGGGTGCCCTAAGAGAGGTGGACCTGCTCTGCCCTAACTGGGGCAGCCTAAGCAGCTCAGGAGAGGCAAGTTGAGGGCATGTTTAGCATTGCCTAGGGCAGAGCAGTTACTCTGTATCCAAAGCCTGACTCAAGGCAGAAATGCCCTCTTCCAGCCCTCAGAGTTATACCACCTCAGGAGCAGGTATAGTAATGAGTAGACCCATAGGGGTCCATGATAAGGCCCGAGTAAGAATGGCAGTGCTGACCAAAAATCTGAGTTCTTGGCCAGCCTAGCTGCAACCCCTGCCTCTCAACCTCAGGATATGGAACAAACTACGGCTGCCCACAAACCTCAGGATACAGCAGGCCACTCCAAGAAGCCCCTTGTATTCACTGTAGAATGTACTGGCATCTCATCAGGGACTCCTTATAAGGCAAGCACCCAGTGGCGTCACCAGACTGGTGCGGCTGGTGTGGGCTGCATTGGGGATGCGCTCCGTATGGGGTGATGTGCTGGAGGAGTTTGACTGTCCTTTGGCAGGCCCCGGGCGTCAGCACACCCATTCAGGCCTGCTCCAAGCGGAGAATCAGCCAGAAGCTGCCACTTGTCTGAGGAGCTGGCCTGAACGGCCATCTGAGGTGCACTGCGCAGAAACACACTGAGCATGCCGAACAGCTTCAGAGGAGACTTCCTTAGAGCAGAGAAAGTCCGCGCCTCTGTACAGCCATTCGGCCTTACTCAGGAGGCGGAGCGGCAGCCGAATGGCTTCAGAAAGAGTACTGCACAGGCACCAACTCTGACGCCTGCACAGTCTCCCCCAAAGCCAAAAGGCTTCAGAAAAGTACTGCGCAGGTGTCAGAGATGGTGCCTGCGCAGTACTCTTTCTGAAGCCAGTTGGCTTCAGAAACAACTGCGCAGGCGCCAACTTTGGTGACTGTGCAGTCCAGGTGGGGGGGGGGCCGCATCCCAGGGATGACGCACAGACTTCCGCACCAGGTGATGTGCAGAGTCATGTCACCACTGTAGGCACCACAGCTGTTCCTTGTTCAGTGTGATCTGAGGGGTGTCTCCTCAGGAGCAAGTCTTCCCCTTGTGTCAATTACTTAGCATGCTCTGGAGCAGATAGGGCAGCCCAGGCTTTCTGACTCTCTGGATTCAGCATAACTTTCTGCTCTGGATACAGAATAGTTAGGAGAGTGCAGTTAGGTCAGAGCAGGCTGAATTTGCTCTGGACTGCAGCCTAAGTTACAGAGAGAATGCTGGCAATTGCAATCACCTTTATTTATTTGTGTGCTAGACTTGATGTGGACAGGCAACCATATTTGTTGCCCCCATGTCTGTCACATTTGTATAAAAAAAAAACTATCAGAAGGAAGTACAGTCTATAATGAAAGGAACATGTGGGCAGCAGCAATGTGCGAGTGCACGTCACCCGGTACAGGGGCTGACACGTAACCCCCATGACACACATCACCACCCCAGGACACAGTGGCATCGCAATGACAGTGCAGTGGCATTCACAGTGGCATCGGAGTGCTCTGGGGAGGGAGGGGCAGCCAGCTCCTCCCTCCCCAGAATATTCTGTGACCGATGCCACTGCGCATGGGCAAAGTTCAGCCATGTGCAGTGGCATCTGAAGCGCTCCTCTGACGGAGGAGCTGCCACTTCTCCCTCAGAGAATTGCTCCGGTGGTGTGGTGCATCCTCCGCAGGGGGTGACATGCTGAAGGAGTATCAAACTCCCTCAGCATGTCACTCCTGAGATGCGTCACCCTGGTGCACTCCACACCAGTTGCACCACCTCAGTGACACTGCTGCATGTGGGTAAGGAGGGTAGGTTCCTGCCCCCTCCCTAGCCTTATTTGTGGATAAATTTCTCCCAGGCATGAGGTAGGCTGTTGAGAAAGAAGAAAATTGAAATCCAGTTCCAGTTCAAATCCTGGCTCAGCTGTGCAGCTCACTGGGTGACCTTGGGCAAGGTCAACCGCTCAGCCTAATCAACATCACAATGCTGGAGTTGTTGTGAGGACACAAACACTGCTTTGAACTCCTTGGGGTGCCTGCAGGATACAGATATGACAAACAACAGGAAAGCAGCTTGTCCCTTTGAAGTTACTCATGCTACTAGGAATTCATTGAGAAATATTGTTTGGAACCTTCCTACACACTACAGTAAGTGAGGTCTGACAGTTTGAGCTCTGCAGGTTGGTGCAGATCCAAAGCCATATGAAACATACAGGGGTGGCCTTCTACCAAATTACCATAGACTGGTCCATGGAGAGACAGCACTTCTCTAGGTTTCTAGGTAGACAGGTTGGCTTACCAGTGCTACTCCTTGATCCTTTAGATGGGAGTATGGGGTTTGAGATGGGAATCTTCTTCATATGGAACATGTGCCCGGCCATTCAGTTTTTCTTTCTTCTCTCTGATAAGAAGCGGGGCACATTAATGCAAAATTGTCATTAATGCAGGACTGTCTGCTAATCATTCACACTGAGAAATACAGAGGTTGGGGAATGGAGGCAGGAATAACATGATGACTGTCCCAGAGTAGTTATGGTAAATAATTTAATGTCATAAAAGATTATTGCACACTTATTGGATCAGACATTTTCATTGGTGTATGGATTTTAAATATTTAAAGATCCAATAATTTTGTTCTATGAAACTGTGTTTGAAAAGATGAAATAGGGATAATGTTTTTTAAAAATTAATTTGCTCTTCTCTATGCTTGGTTTTTCCTCCTTAAACTGCCATTAAATGTAGAAAAGGGAAAGGTAGAAACCCCCTGGAGTTGCACATGCTCAGTGGCGGCTTCCTGGTTGTCCTGATTTTCTAAGTTTATTTCTGTTCAGTTTACTGGTTTAGTTGCAGGAGATTCTTTCGTGGTTTTTGCAGCTTCCTGACTGGTTTGTCCTACTGATAACAGGCTGACCATATGTGCTTTTTTCCAGGACATGTCCTCATTTTTGTGTCTTGGAAAAAAATGTGTTTGTGTCTTGGAAAAAAATGTGTTTGTGTCTTTTGTGTCCTTTTTATGTTTCTTGTACCCTGGAAAACATCTTTGTTGTCCTCCACTTCCTTGTGAGCAGACAGCCTTCTGTGGCCTTCTTGTAATTAATAAATAAATTATATGCAATAGTCTTAAATTTTAGTCATATGGAGCATAATAGCATGTCTACTCAAAAATAAGCCCCAATGTGTTCAATGGGTCTTTGTCCAAGGAATGTGTGTTTAGGATTGCAGCCATGGTGTTTAAATTAACCACACAAAAGCAACATATATCAGTGTTTTTAGCTTTTATTTTGTCATGTCCTGCATTGTTCTTGGGTGTCCTCCATTTCAGGAGTCCTTATCCTCTTTTCTGATTATGACATAAAGTCATTCTGAGTCAAGGTGACCAGATGTCCAAACCTCAAAAGGAGGACAAGGATTCCTCTCAGCCTGGCCTTTCTGGTGGACAATGGCACGTTTGCCTACTCACAAGTAAAGCCATGATATTGGGCACTTTCACTTTCCCATAGAGCTCAATGCATATTTTTAGTTTTACTTTTTTGGCCATAATGTTTAATATGAAGGAGATATTTTAAAACCGATTTTTGCATTGGATTCTGCCCTTCAATATGAATCCAACAATATATGACACAATAGGGTACTATACAGCATTGCAAAGATCGAAAATGAAGCCTCAATGGAGGACAATGAAGCCCTTTTGGAGGATAGGAGGCTAAAAAAGGGGACATTTCCAGTCATATGGTCATTCTGCCCTGAGTGATATCTTTGCTTTTCTCTCTGGAGCCAGAGAGGCATTTACTCTCTTAAAGAGTGACTTTGCAGATCATATGAACTGATACCTAAAGTTTGAAACATTTAATTACTATTGCAAACAGGGCTGTATATGTATTACTGCTTCTGAATGTTTAAAGGAAACCGTCTATGAGTCTATATAGTCTGCAGAAACTTTTTATCTGACCTCCATGCTAATCGGGCAGCACCACTATCAGCCACTGTCAGCTGCTCAGCTACAAAACTATGCATTGGCATAAGTGGCACTGCTTAAAGTGCCACTGGGAATGCCACTGGGAACTGGGAATGGCCAGTTATCATGTGGGTCACCTGTTCAGTAGGGCTGCTGTTGCTGAGATGTTGCTGCTAAAAGGACAGCCAGCATACTTGACCTCTCCCAGCACTGTCCTTTCAGCCGTGCTAATTCTGCCAAGCCACTGGGAAGGAGAGCAGAAGAAAGCCTTCAGAAGAAGAAGCAGACCAAGAGGAAAGAGAAAGGAAAAAGCTGTGGTGGCAATGGGGTAGCCCACTTATCATGTGTGCTACCCTTTCAGCAATGCTGCGTCTGCTACCTGTTGGCCGCTGGCCTATGAAATCCTGCCTCAGCAATGTGGCACTGCTGGAAGCGTGGCCGCATAATAACTGGTTCTCCCATATCCCGACAATATGATCAGGATTTCTATATGTTCTCTTCATTTGCTGTAGAGGATTCCTGAGTGAGGAAAAAGTGCTTATTTCTAGTCATCACCTACTTACTGTCATGGCATCAGGAACCGCTTAATGATATCACTTCTGGCCATCAGCAGGCAATATGAATACTATTACACCCACAAGATAAGTTGGACACCCTAAACTAAGGAACCTGTAATAGCTGCTTATATAGATCTGACAGCATATAATTTATAGAAAAATTGCCTCTTGTACTATTAGCTTCTAACTGTGTAAAAGAGAGAGTGTTACACATATCTATTTCTAACAGATGAATGCATATGGATGTATGCTAGTTTCTTTTCTTAACGCTACTGCTATAAAAGAAAGAAATGGACAGTATTACTTTGACTCTGTTTGATATCATATTACCTTGGTAGAAACACTACTGTTAGGCAATGGGAAAAATTATGTGGAAAACAAGCTTTCAGTTTTGCTGTGTTTTGAAAGGCATTTTGATTTAAAACCACAACTCAAGGTTCGATATCAGCAGAATCCTATGCAAGGATTTCCTTCCCACTCAGAAGAAACCTTCCCACTCAGAGGACTGTGCACTCCCAGTCCAGCCCTATCAAACGCTCTCCCCTTCTCCACTGATGCAGCTACTACTATAAAAGCCACCAGAGCAAGTGCTTCATCCCAAAGATCTTTTCAAGATCATAGATCCTCCTCTTGAGTGGTAAGTTTCTGCTGCCCTGATGGGTATACTTGAACCTGTACCAGTCAGTTTGCTATTGCAAGTCCAAGTAGACCTGGGTAGGTGGATCAAGGTTGGGAATGGGGATTCCCAGACATCCCTTCCCACCCTTGACACATCCTCATACCCACCCTGTTGCACCCACTCCCATGCCATCTTACTGGCACAGTGCTCTCACGGTGATCACAAGGACATGGCTGCTGCCTCTTATTTTGTTGCCATGGTCAGTTTGCTGTTTGTGTTGTGTTGCAACCACCATGAAGTGTCCTTCACCACTGGAACATGAGTTCCAGTGATGCAGCAGACCCATAGTGTTGGACTCTTTCAGACAATTTGGGGAAAAGTGGTTTATACTGTCACATTCTGAACTGTCACAAGTACAGAATTATTCATATGTTTAAATGACAGCAGAGGGCAAAAAGGTCACTGTGCCTAGTGGTTAGCAACAGTTTCCTGCTTCACCCTTTTTACTGTGTATACTGGAAGCGAAATGGGAAATGGTGGGTTTTGCTGCTGCCATTGCCTAACATTGGGGAACCCTCCCAAGAAAACAGAGAGCACTGAAGTCTGGGGTGGGTCCTCATTAATCTGTCGCAGAATTTGGGCAGTCTGGTCAACACGGCAGCCTATTCCATTCCAAGGTAGGTAAGTAGTAAAAACTAAGTTTGTTAGAAGGCTGCTAAATTGAAACAGCAGAAAGAAAGAAACATGGTATAAAACGTGGCACTGGTGAATTAGCAGAAGATGAGTTTGCTCAGATTTGATGAGTCAGCAAAGTTTTGAAAAATCTTTTAGAATGCAAATGACAAATAAAATAAATACAAGATGCAACTTCTCTAGATATTTTTTCTGTCCTTCTTACTCATGCTATGCTGGGGTCTTGCTCCTGACCCTTTTACTTGCAAGAAGCTTAGCAGGTGATTTCCTGTGAAGCATGAGATGCTTCCAGTTTTGGAGATGGGGAAATGTACGAGGATTGTGAGTGACTCTCAACTGAACAGAGTAAAATTCAAAGATTTAGGGTGCAATACTAACATAGGCTGGCACTGTTTCTGTGTTGATGTAGGGAAGCAAGAGCATGTTTGTACACTGGCCTAACCCTCCTCCAGGAGTGGCACAGAAGTGTCTTATGGTAAATCTGTGACACCTGCAGGTCAGCACAGGACTTATGCCAGCGCTTAGGCTGGCCTAACTGGAGATCGCAGCCTTAAATGTTTTAGAAATTCTGAAACTGAAGTCAAAGGAAAGTACAGCATATGGTCTCAGCACAGATGGAGGGTTTGTCTAGGCTTCCGGAGAACAGGCTTGTGTTCTCCATCCCTTTGTTGTAGTGGGGATCTGAGTATAACCACAGCGGCTGCCTGAACCCAAACCATTGTTCCATTACCTCAAGAAGCCCTCCGGCTTCTTCTTTGGTCCTGCAGGATATAGTGGTGGTCATTTTGGTGCTGCTGTACCACAGAGCTGGCAACCTGAATAAGACTATGCTACCTATTATTCCAATGGTGCAATCCTAACCTAGGCTGGCACAACCCAAGGTCTTCTGGCTCATGTGCTAATGTAGGGAGGCAAGTGCATGTTTTTGTCCTGGCTTAACCCTCCCCCAGGAGTGATGCACAAATATTTTACAGCACTTTTGCTCAGCACAGGACTTATGCCAGGGTCTAGGCTGGTTTAACTGGAGATTAGGATTGCAGCCTTAGTGTGTCATGACTCATCTGAATTGAGTTATTCCTCAGTATTTTTTGTTTTAAGTAGCAAATAAAGCAAAATCTTCATCTGCCATGCATGTATAGAAGGTCTGACTGGGGATAATTTTATTTATCATGGATGCTACTTTTGGCACAATTTCCTACAACACTGCAAACAGCATTGCAGGAAATGATGTGAGCAATTGCAGACTTTCTTCCAGTTTGAGATAACTAATGTAACAGTGTCCACTGCTGGCAAATCTGGTAATTGCACTACACTGTATACTGTTTAAGTCACTTGGATGAGTAGTAATGAGCCTGCATTTAGTCTGATAGATTATGGGGTTAAAATCTGACTAATTCTGCTTGGAGCTCTCCATTTATAATTTCTGCTAATAATTACAGTAGGTGAAAAGAAGCCGTAGGGCACAATCCTGAGTAACTATGGGGAGTTCTTGCTCCGTTGTAAGAACAATTTGCTCTGGATTGCAATATGAATTTCACGTAGATTTCCACTAGGTGGTGCAGTAACTACGGATGCACGTAATGTCTCTTACATGCTCCCGTAGTTACTCTGGATTGTAGGGTAATTTAGTGACCTATAGGAGTGTAGTAATATTAGCTTTACTTTTTTGGCTTAAGATCCCTAGGAGTTCTTTAAAGATAAAAAAATAATGGTAATATTTTTCAAGATTATTGCTTTACCTTGTATCTAAATCTGAGAGACCACAGACAGATGCAGGGACCTGGATTTTACCTGTCAGAAATACAAGGCAAGTAGAATTTAACATTCAGCTTTTTAATGAGATTTTTTGGTGGCATTTAGACTTCCCATTATCGAAAATGTCAAAAGCCTACCGTGGTAGGCAAAAGGATATAGAAATAAAAACTGCCAGGCTCCATTAAATCAAAGGTCCATCTTGTCTAGCATTTTGTCTCCTATCAGCTAGAGGTCTCTACAACTCTTCTGAGCAGGATAGTTCCATTTAGGTATCATATCTAATAGCTACTGATAAGCCTGTGAATTTGTCTAAAAATACTAATACAGCTTCTCAGATATGTAGCAAAATAAGGTTCAAAACAACCAGCAGAATCTTTTTGTTGTTTAAGCAGGACAAGAGAAGTTCTGGATTTCTGAATCTCCCAGGATGTTCCTGTTTGTTTCAACAGGGCTGGGCAGAAAGCAATGAAGAGGAGATAGCAATGGATGGGCATCCTTGAAGAAAGATGAAAGAGGCATGGGGGGGGGCAGTTTTTCTCCTGTCCACCTGGATTGCTTACAGGATGGTTAAGAAGGAGAAGGCAGAGCAGTCCTGTTCTGATCATTTATTGAAGAGAGCTTCTTTCTGCAGTGACACTGCCATCGTTGCTTGCCACTCATAGAAAGCAATTACAATCTGGCAGTACCAGTGTGAGAGATGGTTTACTGGAGTTCAAGTTCAGCACACTGACACCCTCAGGCACATCCATTTCTATACAGTTTAAACATTTAAACAGTTTAAACATGCATGCTAAGTGAAAACGGTTCTGTTGATATATATTCAGTAAAATTGTATTTTTATTGGAGAATTCTGGAAACCTGCCAGGCCTCTGGCTTTTACACAAACAATTCTGGCCACAGGCCAGCAGATAAAAATTGGCCAGGCTGTTTTTCTTCTTGGTTGGGATCCCTGTCCAGACTGCTACTTCCTAATAGTACCTTCAATCCTTCAGTTCAGTTTACAAGCACTGTGTCATCACAAGGAACTAGTTTATCTAATTAATGCCTGCTCTGAATCAACCTGAAGATGATTTTAACCTAAGAATTTGGGTTGCTAATTCTCACTGGTACTGAGAAATTCCCCTACCCCAGTTCCATAATATCATTAAAGAGGAGCTCGCTCGCTCGCTCGCTCGCTCGCTCGCTCTATCTATCTATCTATCTATCTATCTATCTATCTATCTATCTATCTATCTATCTATCTATCTATCTATCTATCTAATCTCCCACAGGTAGGATTCCAGGTGGCTCAAAATATATTTTAAAAATATGCCAACTGAAAATGAATTTAAAAGTGATTAACATTGGCTGATATAATACTCAATACTCAACATAATACTCAAATGTATTAGTGGGGGAGTCACAAGGCAGGCCAGAATACATAGTGGCTTACCATTGCTTATTATCTTTTTCCACATTTCTGAATAAGCCATATAATCTTGAGTGACACCCAGACTGGAATTCAGGAATGGAAGTTTGAAGCCATTTCGTTTTCTTGGTACATATTTACTTTCATAGAAGGGAGGGGGAACCAATTTAGTCTCCCTAGAAAACTTATTTAAAGTCCATTTCAGACAGAGACTTTCTGTTTCCACAGATGTGTGTTGGATGTATACTGGGTAAATGATGTTGGGAGTAATCCTGAATTCCTTCAGCACTGGAGATGAGCCCTGGTGCTGGGTGCTGTAAAAATGTTGTTTACAGCATCCAGGGAATAGGGAGCACTAGTGCCGGACCTGTGAGATTGCCACGCCGCAGTGCAGCCTCTGGGAGTGGAAAAGGGCAGAACATGGTGGGGTGAGGGGCAAACCAGGGTAGGAGGGGTTGGAATTGGTGGAGCCCAGCTCCTTCATATTGTGAAATAGGTGACACAGACTTGAGAATCTCAAGAGAAAGGAGACAAAAGACCTCCAGAGGTCTCAGCGGTACTGCTGGATGAGTGGTAGCCTTTTTGACTCTGTTACACCCAAAGGAACCACCAGCTTCAGGATTGGGCCGTTTGCTATTCGTTCTTTCAGTGGGAAATTGATATTTCCTCAGTTTGGGAGGAGTGAAAGTGGCTTAGGGCCCGGTCCTATCCAGTTTTCTAGGGCTGGTGAAGCCATGCCAAAGGGATAGGTGCTGCATCCTTTGGTGGAGGGGCAATCACCAAGCCCTCCTCAAAGTATGGGAACAATTATTCCCATACTTCAGCTCTGTATTGTGGCTGCAAAGTTGGATAGGGTTTGGCCCTAACACTTTTTCAGACAGAATTAATTGACATATATATCTTTTGCTATTAAAAAGGTAAGACTTTTAACTCTGTGTGTGACCTGGATTCATGAGACAGGTTGAGAGCTTAGAGCTCTACACTGTCATATCCAGATTAAAAAAAATATATTAAGTCACAACTCTCTGAATGGAAACATATGGGCAATCCTACCTGTATATGCAGGCTCCTTTTTATTATGCTATCAGGAATAACTTCCACATGGAATAAAATTTCTATATGAAACCTCCTCTATTATGTGCAGAAGCTACCTGCATACAGTTAGGATTACTTCATATGCTAGGAATCAACTCAATATAACAATAATACATTTCTGCAGGGAAGGGCCACAGAACTGCAACCACAATAGCAGATGGAAGACGGTCCTCTTTAACTATCCTATATCACAAACCATTTGTTGGACAGACGCTACTGTTTGGATTTTTAAATTAGGTTTTTTATATGACTGATTTGAACTAAAAATATTATTAATATAATTGCTTTAGATGTATTCCTTCTCTCTTAACAATTTTATTATTGTAATTTAGCTGAAGTATTTTTGTTATTAATGTAGTAAAGATTGGGTGAGGCCAATTAATTTTTTACTTTGAAGTATTTGATTTTCTTAAACTTTTGCTGTAATTAATTTTTCATTGAAGTGAAAATTTTTGATACTGAAGTTCAGATTTCTGAAGTACCAAAAATTAGTAATTAAAAACAATGTAGTATATGGGTTCTTCCCCAACATGGGGCGCAATCCAGAGTAACTACGGGGAGTCCTTGCTCTGACGTAAGAACAATTTACTCTGGATTGCAATATGAATTTCCCATAGGTTTTCACTGGGTGGTGCCGTAACTACGTCGATGTAAATGTCTCTTATGTGCTCCCGTAGTTACTCTGGATTGTAGGGATAGATGAGCCAAAGAAAGAATTATTCTCCTGCCTTGGGTTTTGTTGTCATTTGAGAAAGTTCTCTTTCATTCTTTCCATTATTCCATTTAGTGGCAAGAGTAATCTAACTCAGGCCTTTGTGTTTTGCGTGCAGCGTATGCAGCGCCGAGCACAATACCATAGTCTTTCAAGACTGACAGATGCCTGCTATTTAGTGAGGATAAGATCCAGCCCTTTGGTGTCCCAGGCATTCATGGGACCATGATTTTGCAAATTCTGAAGAGACACACAGTGTCAGCCATTGCTGCATTTTGACAGGTCAGGAACACTCCATGTTCTCCAAATCTGCCCTTCTCACACTGACCTTGCTGCTCATCCAGAATTAGTTTGCTGGCATTTTCAATTCCCCTCAGAATTCCCCTCTTTAGCGACAGCTACTTTACAGTGACAGCACTCTTTCAGAGACCCTAACATAAATGAAATGCTATCTCTGCAAAACACATGTTTATTGTTGTTGTTTTTTTGGGGTTGGGTTGGGGGGAAACGGACCATGATTTTCCAACAGCAAATGTTTTGCACTCAGGCAACATTTTTAATTAGTTTGAAAGGAGAACATATACCATCACTACATGTAAAACCAGCAATCATCGTCCTATGTTACTTTAGCTACAATCCTAAAGCCACTTTCCTGAGAGTATAACCCAATGAACACAATGTGACTTACTTTTGAGTAGACATGGTTAGGATTGTGCTCTTTGTCTCCTGTTTAGAGCAAGCTGTAGGTTTTAAAGCAAAATAAGTTGTTGTAAAGAAATGGCATATACTATATTTTCTGAATTCTGCACAGTCACAAAAATCATTACATAACTATTCAACAGCATTATTGAATGCTGTCAGTGTCCTTAAATTAAAGTCATTTATACAGTTTAAGCTTTTTTTAAAAAAGAAACTCAAGTATTAATAAAGTTGAACAGATTGCCATAATATATGTATTCTTGCACTCAGAAAGGCACTAAGCAAACCTAAAGTTGTATTTACCATTGTTTGTTTTACAGAGCAATTTCTTACTTTAGATGATCTCATTAATGAAGTTCGTCATCAGCTAGACCCTGTACAATGGTTATACAGTACTTGGAAATCTACGTTTAAGTAAGGCTTGAGATAGATACCTCAGTCCTGTCTTTTTGCTGCCCTGTCTTTTTGGCAGCCATGCCAAAATGGCTCTGAAGATGGAGATGATTGGAAGCAGAATGGGAAAATATTTCTCTTTACTCCTATGTAAGCTCCTCAAATTCCCTCAAAATTCTTGGCTTTTCCCACCTCAGAATTAACCTGGAAGAGGGACAAGCAAGAGTATGTATGGATGTAGGTAGGTAGGTGGGTGGGTGGGTGGATGGATGGGTAGGTACATAGGTATGTATGTACGTATGCCCTCTGAGTGGCTGTACTGAGTTCTGATCTGCCTCATCCTCCAGGGACCCATTCCTGGGCAACTACACTTTAGCAGTAATGTCCCATTTCCTGTTCCCCAGTGAGTTGGTAGGACTTGCAGGGCCTTGGGTGGTTAAGATGCCATTGCTTTCATCAGAGAGGCCAGGGTTCAAGACCTGGTGCTGCAAGATGGAGTGAGCTCCCATCCTTAGCCCAGCTCCTGCCAACCTAGCAATTTGAAAACATGCAAATGCAAGTAGATAAATAGGTACAACATTGGTGGGAAGGTAACAGCGTTCCACGCCATCATGCTGACCCTGTAACCATGCAGATGTTCAGCGCTGGTTCACAACTTTGAACTGGGGATGAGCGCTGCATCTGACAGCTATGGCTGGTGCCTATTAGGCAGCAGGGAAACCTACAGCCAGCCACGGCTGGCAGAGTAACCTACCAGGGACCTTTAACTACCTAACAATTTGGGAACCACTGCTGTAATGTGAGGCTACATTACATATCCACTACATATCCACATTGCTCTTTTCTTATTGTGGATTGTGATTAGTTACAGTATTATATATAACATTCCTTGATGTTCAAAATGTATTAGTTCTAGAATCTGTAAATTAGAAATTTATAATTGTACCATATTTCACTACTGTAGTCTCTTTTATGCATTTGCACTGGTAACGCTTGAGTAAAGAAAATAATACGCTTCTTATCTTCAGTATATTTAGCTCTTTGTCGTGGTACACAAACAAAACACTTAATTATACTGTTGAATCTAAGATGACAATGTCTGATAATTTTAACCATACCTTTACAAAAGGCTTTCCCTCAGGTGTAAGACACGAATATTAGAAACAGAAGTAATTTCATATGCTTTAATAAACTGTATTGCACAATTTAGCTTCTCAGCACCATGAAAGATTACAACTCACACTCTACGCTTGAGCACAATTGGGCCATTAGATCCAATTCTTCTTGGATGCTATGCCAAAGGTGAACCAGTGCCATAGGGATGGCAACCATACCTCAAGATCACCCAGCACAAAAGTGCAAAAGTGAAGGGGAAACAAGAGCATGGGAAACAACCCATGCTGATGCAGGCATTCCGGTAATAAGGGCTGCAGAGGAACTCTAGATATGGTGTGGTGGATTCCCGAAAAGGGTTATTTTAATACCATTGGCTGTACCAATATGAGAGAGAGAGAGAGAGAGAGAGAGAGAGAGAGAGAGAGAGAGAGAGAGAGAGATGGTGGTGGTGGTGGTGGTGGTGGTGGTTAGGCAATTCTGAAGTCAGTATCAGGGCATCAGGAATAGAGACATGTTGTGGCATGGGATTCCTTCCTCTCTTCTGCTTACCTGTATATACTACAGTGTGCAAACCCCGATAATTGATTCACTTGAAAAGAGAAAACTTCTGATCCAAAAATTGGGTAGATTTCTTCAGTTTCTACCTGTTCTCTCACTTGCTAAATTTTTTTTTGGTGGTGGTGGGGGGGTTGGGGGTTTGAATGGAGGAATCATATAAGCCCATACATACAGTCTAGTAGCCTAGACCCAGCTTTACAACCTCAGTTAAAGCCAGACACAATCAGACCAGAGTTGTGAAAGAGGTGAATGGGGAGTGAGATGTGTGGGAAGAAAAATGCAACAGGAAACACTAAGCACTAAGTGAAAGAGAGGCTCCCAAAAGAGAGGAGATGGGCTCAATCCTAAAAAGCCTTGCACCATCAGGACTTGCATTTAGTAGCACAGCACGCTATTCAGCATGACACACTGTTGCACACAACTGGTCTGCCACCAAAAATGGTGAAGCAGCAATGGCCATGCAAAGAGTGGCCTTTGAGGATTTTCACTCCAGTGAAAATTTGCTGCTTCAAGTTGCTGCTGGATTTGTCATACATACATATTTCCTAATAGTGGTAATAATAGGTAATGGTGGCATCAGACTTTCTCATGTGTTGTTTCAATTCGTAAGGTGATATCACTATAAGGGAAATGACTCTGCGATGCCTCTATGGTATTGACTAAACTAATCATCATTCCCATGATTACAGAATGACTATGCATTTTATATATCTTGGAATGAACTGCTAGGAAGATGGATAATGCTGAGAATCTAAAAGATCGTTTTCCCTTTTGAAAACTCCTTCTTACATACAGATTATTTAAAATCTTAAATATATTTAAGATTATAAATAAATAATTTATAATCTGTTTGAATTCAGAGTGCCTATCAGTTCCCCTAAATCTATAAATTTATGTTTAATTATTTGTCATATAGACAATTGGTGTGACCACATTCTAAAAATCCATCTACTTCCAAAAGCCTTGCTCTGGCTCTAAGTGCACATATTTTAGCACAGATTTAAGACAGCAGATGGCTCTCTTGAGTTTCACTTGGAGCACATAATGCTGTAAACAACTATTCCGTATGTCCGAATTGCAAGTAGAGAGAGTTTGCTTTTGTTCTCCATAATAAAAAATAAAAAAATATCTTTTTTCAATAATTCTAGTTTCCTACTCCCCTTCATATTCCTTACTAACCCTTGATACCCCAGTCAAGCCCATCATAGCCTGAATAACAAATATGGAATCTGAATTAGTTTAGAGAAGGTGATAATAATTAGAATAATACTTAGAATAAAATAATGTTTATAATCTAGACCAGGGGTATCCAAACTTTTTGGCAGGAGGGCCATCTCTCTGACACTGTGCTGAGAGCTGGAAAAATTATTTACATTTCAAATTTGAATAAATTTTCATATAAGATTGTAAAGTCTTGCCTGCAAGATGGATTAAGAGGTCTTGCCATTGAAGCTTGCCAAGGCTGCATTTGGCCCAGAGCCAGGGTTTGAACACCCTTGATTTAGACTATTATTTAGAATAAATGAGGGAAGTTGACAAAGTAAAATAATATTTTAGGTCACTTTATGATCTGTATTATTTTCTACAGGAGAAAACCATTGGAGTTAATGACTCATTTTCAAGATGTGTTTGATATATTCTCATATTTCTACATTGTACAACAAAATTTGTCTATTCATATGATTCTCTTTGGGTGCAATCCTAAACAGTTTAGGATTGTTTGGCCAGTGAATTTAGGCTGGCCAAACTCACCATCTTCCCATGGTGGTGCAGGGAGGTTGGCGTATCTCTGTGCTCTGGCCTAACCTCCACAGAAGTGGGGTAGAAGTGCCTCATGACACCCCCAATCTGGAGTTGCTTGCACCCAGGACTTCAGTGGCATCAAAATGGCTGCCACAGCATCCAGCAGACATAGAGGAGCTGTTTGCAGCTATATATGGGAAGAGGCCCTGCAATTGGGATCCTTGAATTTATAACAGCTGTTTAGAGGGCCAAGAGTAAACAGTCTTGCCCTCCCACCCACCTTTTTACTGGTGCTTGTTGCATTGCATCTGGTCCCCATTCCAGATGTACTGGGGGTACTTCCAGTAGATGGACTGCGTAAAATGGTATGGCATGGGTCAAACATTGAAATATGCTTCTATATTGTCCTTGTATATAGTTCTTTTGTATGCACTGTCTAAAGTCCTGATAAAAGTGATCAGACTTTGCAAACCAAAAGGAGAATCTTTCCATAAAATATGACTGTTTCCAAAGTAACTTTGGAAACTGACAGTCTTGCTGACTATTTTTTGTAAAAATCCTGTATGATTTGAAAAACAAATAAATTCTGCTATGGAATAAAGGTGTAATGTATGCTTCATCCCATTGCATGATGTAAGTAAAACATAGATTAAATGAGTATTGCTTAATGCCACCCAGTAAATTGCATTAGGCTGATTCTGGCAATTATAATGAATCCCTTGTACTGAGACTGATAGGCCTGACAAATGCAATTGAAACCAAACCATCTTCTATTCATTTCAAAATCCATACTTCATAAATCATATTCATGTTTACCCAGCCACAAGTCTCACTGTGTTCAATGGGGCTTACTCCCAGGAAAGTATTATAGGACTGAAGCCTTTGTTAGTTAAATAATTTGGGATAATTTGGGTTATTATTTTTAGAGGTATAGGAATCAGTTGAAAGTGGATTATGTTAGGGTTCATTTGCATAATCTTTGGAGGGTATGCATAAACTTTAAAAGCAACTGTTCTTTTTAAGTAAAACAAGATTTTTTTAAAAGGGAAAATGTTTAAATTTGGAAATTGTTCTCCTATATATCTACTGTTTGAGTTAAATACTTTGGATAACTCCAGATGATCTAGATATACAAAGGTCTGACCAAGGCAGAGAGGCACAAGTGGTTAAGATACTGTGCCTGTTAACCAGCAGACCAGGATTCGCGACCCAGGTCCCCACAAGATGAGATTTCCTGCTACAGGCAGGGGGTTGGACTAGATGATCCACTGGGTCCCTTCCAACTCTATGAGTTTATGAAAGTGGAACTTCTAGTTCCTGCAGTTTGAAAATCTTGGTCCCAAGATTACCACATTAGTCTTCTTTGCAGCCATCTGCAGTGATCAATGCAACACCTATGCCCTTTTGCAACAGTATTCTCAAGCCAGATATATCACACTCTATACTTGTGCCTTTGGTTTTGTTGTTGCATAAACACAGAATAATAAGCTATTTGCATAGTTCTTTTTTAATCTGTAAAGCTGTTCCCATGCAAAGCTGTCACCATTATCTTGATCTTTCCCTTAACACCCTGGAAGTATCAATTCTCTCATACTGTATATGAGGAATTGTGGCTATAAATACACTTGATTCAGTATTGGGACAACATAGCAAAACAGTTTTAGTTAGTACTACCTATAGAGATGTCAACTGCAGCATCTTTTGTTTGAGGCTTAATATCCCCACAGGTCACGTAGCACCAGTGCTTGACCGTACAGTTAAAATGGCTCTCTGCATGGCAGAGTGGGGGGAAAAAATGGCTCAGCCCAGATTGAAAGTCTCAGTAGTGGCTCTTGGCTGTATTGTGAAAAAATAAAGCACCTTGCACTTGCTCACCTTAAATGAATACTAAGGGTGGTGTTTATGTTGCTGCTGCTAATTGGGTAAGAAGCAAGTGGGTGCTCTTCTTTTATTTACTAAGGGAGAGTAACAGTCACTTCTCATTTCTGCAGTGTCTTTTCTAATGGTTGTCTGCTAGTATTCTTTGCCATGTTTTTAGACTTTGGCTGCAATCCTAACCATGTCTACTCAAAAGTAAGCCCCATTGTGTTCAATGGGTCTTTCTCCCAGGAAAGTGTCTTCAGGATTGCAGCCTTAGAGTCCTTTTGGAAAGGGAACTAGTAGTTAATGATGTTTCTCTATGATCCACTTCTACTTTTTTGAAAAGAAATATACAGATGTCCCTTGTTATCCACTATCCATTCCAGAACCTCCCTTAGATTTAAAAAAATCAGTGTATCAAGAAAACAATGGAAAAATGGGTTTAAAAACCCACTTCAACATTTCTTGCTCCTCTCTTGTGCCTAACTGAATAAGGTAGTGCTTCAATATCTGAAGGAGTTTGATTCTGGTACTGAAAAATGGAATGATTGCTTGCATGACCGCCTCTCTACAACAGAAGAAAAGCAGTTCTTAAATCTGTGATTTTCTGTGGCCATTTGTGTTGAGTCAAATCTGTGTATAAAAAAAATCAGCGTATAACAGTGTATCAGTTTTGGACCTGTATTAATACTGATGATGATGACAATAATATGAGACACTTGTGAAAATCGTGCAGTTTGTCTGATGTGTGCAGCACAGTAATCATAACAATCTGCTTGAACACTTGGCAGAAAAAAATGAATTTATCACAGAAAATGTGGAGTTCCCCACCCCCGAAAAAACCCTCAAGAACCACTGGGAAGAGCAAAACCCCACCTTTATTGAAGACAGGATAAGGTGAAACCTCATTTAACTATCATAGCAAACATCCACTAACAAACATATAGCCTCTTATAAGTCTATATATGTGGGTATAAGTCCATTTGTCTTTGCTTGGTGAAAAAACAACCATTATGGTGTCAGTCCTGCTTAGGCACCCAATCCCATTACTGTCTCTTCAGAAATCCCATTATAATCAACGGAGATGACTGCTAGGAAAGTGTGGAAAGAATTGCAACCCAGGACTTTTAAGTCTGTGCTTGCTTTAACCTTGTCTTAAACTGAAGGTATTTGTGTTTTCTTTCAATAGTTCTAAAAGCATTCAGGTTATTCCTTCAACTCACCCTATCTATCAATCAAGCAAGCAAGCAACAGTATTCATACAGGTTTCCCCCACCTTCTGTCATCCCGTTTTTGGTCATTTCACTCTTTCATCACTCATAACATATACCCAGTAGTCTGTTTTTATCAGGGAGACTCACGGATACAACAGTTTTTTTTTTTAAAGTGTAATCTGCACCTAATGCCTCTGTTCATGTTAGTATAATTTACTCTGTATTTTGGCTATGTGTTAATAAATATGTGTTATTTAGGCTTTTGCAAGTGATATTTCTATTTTTTTTTTTTTTGTGGTCATTTTGCATTCGCAAGCTGAAAAAGACTGGGTTCCACTTTTCATCGGTTTTCACTTTTGTTCAGTGCTCCGGTCCCTAAACCGTCCAATAAGTGAGGGATGCTTGTAAATCACTTCTCAGCTACAAGTTCACAAAGTCAAAGCGGTTTACCGAGATTAAATAAGTAATGGCTCCCTGTTCCCAAAGGGCTCACAATCCAAAATGAATTTAGCAGAGATTTCCATCTCCCATGGAACAGTAATATGCCCCAATATCTGTACTCTCTCCCCTGCCCCCATTTCTCCTCTGCATGCCTAAGAGATCAGGAGTCAAGGTTGCATGGCTGTCAGAAGCCATAGAAGGCTCTGGAGCGGAGAGCATCTCCCTCCACCTTTTCCCTTCCTCCCTCCACCTTTTCCCTTCGCAGCTCATCCTCCAATTCTCAATTCACCTCCAGCCACAGCAGCAACAGCAGAAGCAGCAGCGTGTCCAATTTGGAATGAAGACAGAGTGCACAGGAGAGCCTGAGCGGCTGTGTTTGGGTTGGAGCCACAGTATACCTGCCTCTGCTACAGACGGCTGGAGAGGAGACCATGGCACTGGGCCAGCCTCTGCCTGCCAAGGGAGGCCCCCTCCGCCTGCCCGCCTGCCCACCCCTGAGCTGCTTCTCTGGCATGTAGCCTGTAGTTATTCCAGGAGAGTAATCCTGTTACGCAGGGCTGGATTTAGATTTGATGAGGCCCTAAGCTATTGAAGGTAATGGGGCTGTTTATATGTCCAGTTTCCATTGGACTAATTCAGTGGCATGGAGAGGGGGGATTTGCTGCTTGGGTAATAGCATATCTTCCATTACAATCTAACCCAGGCTTTCGTGCTTCACATGCAGCATATGCAACGCTGAGCATGATACCATAGTCTTTCAAGACTGACGGAGATCTGCTTGTCCTTTGTCAACAATAAATTGTTGCCTTTTTTGTGTTGAATATATACTATATGATAATTTATGGCCCTAATAGGTATCTAAAGCAATTTACACATAAATATATATTTTATCAAAGTAATTAATATGTACATCCAGTTTTTTTCTTTAAATTTTCTTTTTTTTGGGGGGGGGCAAGAGAGTAGGGCCCCTAAGCAATAGCTTGTTTAGCTTGTACGTAAATCCGGCACACTTTTATGGCACAATCCTGTGCATACCTATTTAGAAGTAAATTCGATTCTGATCTTGTGGCTTACATTCAGGAAAGTTCAGATAGGATTGCAGCCTTAGAGCCCAATCCAGTGTGTCAGAATTCAGCCCATTATAGTCAAAGAAGTTTACTCACAAGTAAGCATGGACAGGATTGGAACCTTAATGCCTAAACATATTCATGCCTACTCAGAAGTACATCTCATTACAGTCAATGAGGATTTCAGGAAATCCTGGATAGGATTGCATCCTTAAAGCCCGAACATAGGCATACCTACTTGAAAGCAAGTCCCATTGTAGTCAAGGGAGCTTACTCATAGGTAAGCTGGATTGCAGCCTAGGATCTCAAATCTATGTGTGCCTAAACAGAAGTAAGTACATTACGGTCAATGGGGCTTACTTCCAGGAAAGTGTGGCTAGGATTGCAGCCTTGGAGACAATCCTATGCATGCCTACTCAGAAGTAAGTGCCATTGTAGTCTGTGGGACTTTCTTCCAGGAAAGTGTGGCTAGGATTGCAGCCTTGGAGACAATCCTATGCATGCCTACTCAGAAGTAAGTGCCATTGTAGTCTGTGGGACTTTCTTCTAGGAAAGTGTGGCTAGGATTGCAGCCTTGGAGACAATCCTATGCATGCCTACTCAGAAGTAAGTGCCCTTGTAGTCGGTGGGTCTTACTTCCAGGGAAGTGTCTAGGAAAGTGCCTCAGAGACAGTCTGTCCTGGGAAAAACAACAGCGACAACTAGTACCAAGGACAGCAGCCCAGCAATAGCAACAACAGGGAAAGCCTGAAGGCGAACCAGTGTCTCTCCCTTCCTTTCCTGGGTCTCTTTGTTGTGGCTGCTGCAGCCGGCCAGGGTTCCCTCTTCCCCTCCCAGAAGATTAACCCTGGGCTTCAGGCTGGAGGATTCAACACCTCACTGACTTCCTTGGGGGAATTGTGATGGGAAGTTGAGGGAGAACCAGGCAAACATTTACAGCCATTCTCAGCCGCCACAACCACCACAACCTGTGGTTTTCATCAGGAATAGGCGATTAGTCAGAGCAGTCCTGTCTGCACTTTCACCCAGAAATGAGACTTTCTGGAGAGAGGAGAGATTACAACTTCTCAGTCTTTTTCTCACAGACACACCAGTCTCACACTTAATGGCACACAACTTCTATCAGGCATGATCACAACCTCCCTCTCTCTGACTGTCTTCTCCTCCCTCAAACACACACACATATCACCGTCTCACACTTTGTGGCACACAATTTCTGTCATGCACACTCACAACAACCCTCCCCTCTCCCTCCCTCTCTCTCACACACACACCTCTATCTCTTTCTCATGCCTCAATCACACTCGCACAGAAACACCAGTCTCACAATTTCTTACATGCACACTCACAACCCTCCCCCCTCTCTCTCACACACACACTTCTCTCTGCCTCTCTTCCTCACGCCTCAGTCACAGTGGAACACCACAGGAACACCACAGTCTCACACTTTGTGGCACAGCATTTCTGTCATGCACACTCACAACCCTTCCCCCTCTCTCTCACACAAACACACACTTCTCTCTGCCTCTCCCGTTAAGCACACACCCGCACAGAAAGTCTCACACTTGCTGGCACACAATTTCTGTCATGAATGTTCTCAACCCTCTCCTCTTGTTCACACACTCTCTCCCGCCTATAAAGCACACACGGTGTGTATGTGTGTGTGAGAGAGAGAGGGAGGGAGAGAGAAAAAGATGAGGGGCAGGTTGTGAGTGTGCGTGTCAGAAATTGTGTGACTGAAAATGTGAAACTGTGGTGTTTCTGTGTGAATGTGATTAAGGAATGAGGAAGAGAGGCAGAAGTGTGTGTGTGTAACAGAGTGCGTGACAGAAATTGTGTGCCACAAAGTGTGAGACGGTGGTGTTCCTGTGCGATTCCTGTGGTATTCCAGTGTGACTGAGGCATGAGGCAGAGAGAAGTTTGTGTATGTGAGAGGAGGAGGAGGAAGGTTGTTTTGAGTGTGTGTGTGTGTAAGAGAGAGGAGGGGAGGGAGAGAGGAGGAGGGTTGGGGTGTGTGTGAGAGAGAGAGGATGAGGAGGAGGGTTGTGGTGAGTGTGTGAGATAGAGGGGGAAGAGAGGAGGAGTGTTGGGGTGTGTGTGTGTGAGAGAGAGAGAGACTGTGTGTGTGTGTGAGAGAGAGAGAGAGAGAGGAGGAGGGTTGTTGTCTGTGAGAGGAGTGTGAGTGAGCGTGCGAGTGAGAGAGAGGAGGGTTGTTTTGTGTGTGTGTGTGTGTGTGTGTGTGAGAGAGAGAGAGAGAGAGAGAGAGAGAGCACTGAAGCCCCCCTGGAAGCGAGGAGCGCCTTCCTCCAGTGACTTGGACCCACCGACCCACCCTTTCCCTTGCTTCCCCGTGTGTGTGTGTGTTGTGTGTGTGAGTCCCTCAGCCGCCCCGCCCAAGGCCAGTGCCCTCCCTCTGCTGCCTGGAGGAGGGAGCTGAGGCGGAGGGAGTCGTCCTGGGTGGGACTGCTGAGGGTCTGGGGAGGCTGCTGGGCGGGCGGTGAGGCAGAGCCGGGCTCTGTGTCTCCAGATGCTGCTGTCGGCGGCGGCCCCTGAGAGGAGGCTCGGAGGGAGCGGCGGGCGAGAGGAGGGCTGTTGCTGCTCCGTGTGTTGACGGGGGGCGGGCGGAGGGGCGGCGGAGAGATGCGGCTGCCGCTGCCGCCCAGGGCGGAGGGAGGATGGTTGTCCTGCTAGGGCCGGGCGGGCGAGGAGAGGAGCGGCTTGGCGGGCGGGATGGCTGCGGCCATCGCCAGCGGCTTGATCCGGCAGAAGCGGCAGGCGCGGGAGCAGCACTGGGACCGGCCCTCGGCCAGCAGGAGGCGCAACAGCCCCAGCAAGAACAGAGGGCTCTGCAATGGGAACTTGGTGGACATCTTCTCCAAGGTCCGCATCTTTGGCCTCAAGAAGAGGAGGTTGCGGCGCCAAGGTCTGTCCCTCCCTCCCTCTGTCTGTCCCTCTCCCTCTGTCTGCCCCTGTCTGTGAGGGGTCCCTCTGTCTGTCCACACTGGAGGGCCCCCACACTCCCCACTGCCCTTCCCTTGGCTCAGCCCCATTTCACAGAAGGGAAAACTGAGGCTCTGCCTCACCTCGGGGGCTAAACTGGAAATACCTGTTCCCCACCTCTCATCCCAATCCTAGCCTCGCCTACAAGGGGGTAAGCCCCATTCACTATAAAGACACTTACTTACTGAGTAGACATGCATAGGATTGGGCTATGAGGCTGCCATCCTCCACTTCCCTGGGAGTAAGACCTATGGACTATAATGGCACTTAGTACTGAGTAGGCATGCATGGGACCGGGCTCTAAGACTGCCATCCTCTCCACACTTTCCTGGGAGTAAGCCCCATTGACTATAATGGCATTTATTACTGAGTAGGCATGCATGGGACTGGGCTCTGAGACTGCCATCCTCTCCACACTTTCCTGGGAGTAAGCCCCATGGACTATAATGGCATTTAGTACTGAGTAGGCATGCATGGGACTGGGCTCTGAGACTGCCATCCTCTCCACACTTTCCTGGGGGTAAGCCTCATTGACTATAATGACACTTATTCTGAGAGGGTAGGCATAGGATTGGGCTCTGAGGCTTCAATCCTATCCACACTTTCCTCGGAATAAGCACCATTGATTAAAATAGGACTTGCTTCTGAGTAGATATACATTGGATTGGGCCCTGGAGCTACAATCCTATCCACACTTTCCTGGGCGTAAGCTCCATTGACTGTAATGGGATTGACTTCTGAATAGGCATGCATGGAATTGGGCTTTTAGGCTGCAGCCCCATCCACACTCTCCTGGGAATAAGCACCATTGATTAAAATGGGACTTCGTTCTGAGAAGACATGCATGGAATTGGGTTCTAGAGCTACAATCCTATATATGCTTTCCTGGGAGTAAGCCCCATTGACTATAATGGGATTGACTACTTAGTAGGCATGCATGGAATTGGGCTCCTAGGCTGCAAACCCTTTCTACACTTTCCTGGAAGTAAACCCCATAGACTATAATAGGACTTATTTCTGGGTAGACATGCATAGGATTGGGCTTTTAGAGTGCTATCCTATCCAACTTTCCAGCACCAAGATAAGGACAGTGCAACTCCCAGGTGAGGGAGCAAACATTGCCTTACATGGAGGAGGCCTCTGTGTCTGCCCTACAACCTCAAGATGAAGCATGTGCCCCCCTAGCTCAGCTATGCTAGTGAAGGAACAACGGTTAGGATTTCAACCTTAACAGCTTTTCCTAAGCATGCATTTGATGAGTGGAAGCAGTAACTCATTCTTGAGTCACTGTGTCTCAGGGTGACAGGTGTCCTCTTTTTCCAGGACGTGTCCTCTATTTTTTTAGCCTTGTATTCTGGAAAATAACTTAAACACTCTCCTTTTCCCTATGAGCAGGCATCACAGAGTCTTCCTGTAACTTATATGCAATATAATTTAATATCGTATAATAATAAGAAATACAGTATTGAAATTAACCATATGAAATATGCATGTGTTTTTAGCTTTTATGCTGTTTTTCTTGAATGTCCTATATTTTGGGTGCTTTTGCGGTTACGATATCTGGTTATCCTGTCCTGACTGCTAAGCACAGTATTTAAATGGTGGCCAATGGAGCACAATATGATCTGGAGTAGGTTGGGTTACGTTCAACATCTTACCACAAGCCTATGAGGTAAGTACTGGGAGAAGTAAGAATGAGGAGAGTGATTTGCCCAGGATAGTCCTTTGAACTGGCTACAGACTAGTTGAAAGCATTTCACAGCCAAAGGCACATGGCTGAGATAATGAGATGAGGAGCTCTGTCTTAATCCTTTTAACTACCTACCTTCTAACTAACTAGCAGGAGTGTCATTGAGTGATCACAATGTGGCATTCCCCCCCCCCCAGACTTTACAATGCATGCTTAAGTCTAGGAATACAATCCTAACCATGTCTACTCAAAAGTTAGCCCCTTTGTGTTCAGTGGGTCTTACTCCCAGGAAAATGTCTTTAGGATTGCAGTCTAAGGTGGCCATTCTGCTTGGAGTTAATGATGGTTAGAATGGAACAGGCAGGGTAGTAATTCAGAATATATTTATTGCAGAATACAAGGGTGTAATTACTGTTATGTAAAACAAACATAAGTGTCTAAAATCAGAACTTGTCCAAGTATTTCGACTAAACTGGGTGGGTTATAAATCTGTTGCCTTTTCAGTGTACTAACTCGAATACAGCTTGTGTATTATATGTCCAAGCAGGACAATACTATAGTCTTTCAGACTGAAGGATGCCAATGAATATTATATGTTCCATCTGAAATGTGGTTAAAACCTGGGAACTCCCATCTTGCTCCCTTTCATTTTTTAAAGCAAAGGGTTGTACATAAAAATAAGAACAGCCCTGAAAGAATCATTTGGTGTCATCTTTGTCTTGCAATATTTCTTTCTAATTCAGATTTTGCAAATAGTCATTTTATGTGAATTCATAGAAACTGACATTTGAAACAGCCTTTAGAAACTGTTCATATTTGCAGTGGTCGCCTGCTTCAAATCCATCGATAGCAAAGATAAATTTATGAAGCTTGAAAGGTTATTTGTGAAGAACAGCAAGAAAATAATTATTTCCAATGTCAATATCTTAAATTTGGTGAAGGTGTATTTACAGGAAAGGAAGCCCAGAGAATGATCACAACAGGACTAATTAAGACAATTGTTGGCTTAGTAAAGACCTAAGTGGAAAGATTTCCTGTAAATAAAACGTATAAAGATAAGTAACAGGATTGTGTTTTGAGAGAAGCAGTAACTCCTTTGTGCATCTAGTTGTTTTTTCCCTTCCATTCCTGCTTACTATTTCATAATTAGAAATGGATAATACAGCAAGATATGTATTTTGGTGCACTGTGACTTTAAGAGTGCACAGCTGTTGAAGTGGAGAATCCTTTGAGTGTGAATGTTGGAGAACCCCAGTTCCCACTTTACCCTAGTTTTGCAAGCTTTGTAGCTGTTTTGCCCCAGTTATATTGGCTTTTAAGCAATTATTTGCCTTTCCACTCTGGGATACTCCCTTTTTGGAAAATCCCTCTGCTTTTTTTGTACCATCTCTTTTAGCTATACCAACAATATTTTGCTTGTTCTTCTCTTTCCCATGGACAGGGCAACGTTATGTTACATTTTCTGCCCCTCTTTCTTGCTCTCTTCATAGTATATGGAGGTAAATTGCATGTTCGCTCTTATACAAGACACCTGCTTTCGTTAGGTTTAAATGAACCATAAAATCAGGGTTTGAGACCCTCTTAGATTTCTTGGCTTTGAATACTTCCTGTTGCAGTGATATTCTGTTTTCATGTACTCTGACAAACCTAGAATCACTGCTGCTTATTTGAAGCGAGTACCTCTTCCAGAAAGTGGTTTTCCCTTATTTTATTTTTCCCCATTTCACATGTTTGTAATGCACACTCCTGCCATTCACGGAGTCCACCAGAGAACAATATTGAAATGCCTTTTTAATTTTTCAGTTCACACATTTTGATGCTGGTGTTTTTTTAAAAAAATTTTTAGGATCTTCTTAATAAGGACCCTCATTAATGGATATGTAAAATTTTAAGACTGCAATCCTAAACACACTTACCTTGGAGTAAGGCTCTTTGACTACAGTAATGCTTGTGTGTAATGCTTGCACTTTAAAGCAACACCTGTAAGTTACTGGCAACTGTAAAAGATATGCAGTGTAATCTTATTTGTGTCTACTCAGAAATAGGTTCCATTGAGTTCAATGGGGCTTACTCCCAGGAAAGTGCTCTTAAGATTGCAGCCATATTGAAGGGTCAAGATACTTTTCAAAGGAAGAAATGACCCAACTAAATTAAAAAATCTGACAATAGCAATTGCTGACCAAATAATAATAATGTTAATAATTTCCACAATCTACAATTTTTTTTAAATTCAGACTGCACAGTGATGGTTTAGCAACTAAACACTGTACTTGGCAAAAGCAATCTCAGCAGAGCAAAATCAATGGTTCAATTTATTATCATGTTTGCTTAGTTTCACAGCCAGTTTCTTTATGCCTATACCATCTTTGTATCATTTTTTATTATCAGTGAGCCTTTGGCCCAATTCAGCAGGGATTTTCTTATGTTCTTAAGAGGTAATTTCTCATTTGCTGCTCTTAAAGAGTTTATTATTTTTTACTATCAAATGTAGCTAAATTATGGATGGCTACCCGTTTAAATGGTAACTGGGTTAGTATTCCTTTTGAATACTGTAGTACTATCTATTATCTGTGGATGATACAACTGTAAAAATGTGGAAAGGATTCCTGAATGAATTAGTAGTAATACTGGCTTTTTCAGTGCTTACAAGGGGTTCTAAAAAAAGGAATTTAGGTTGTAATCCTATATGCAGTTGCCTGGAAGTAGGTCATATTGGGCTCTATATATAATATTCACACAGTATATAATCTTGTTTGGATTATTATTCAAATAAAGATAAGTTAAATATATAATATTTTAAACTGGTGTATTATTAAAATAAACAATGTGTGTAAACTCTGTTAAAGAGTAATTGTTATTTATTTATTTATTATATCCCACCTTTCTCCAACAGCAAGGGGACCCAAAGCGGCTAAAAACAGAGCATAAACTCATTATGATTAAATTTGAATAGTAATAATTTTAAATAAATATCATTTAAAAACTATAGCTACAATCCTCAACACACTTCCCTGGGAGTAAAACCCATTGAACACAATGGGCTTATTTTTGAGTAGACATGGTTAGGATTGTGCTCTAAGAGGTTTCCATTAAGAGGGTGAAATTCAACAAGTGCCAGCTATAATTCAGGTTAATTTTCCATTAGGAAGTGTTTCTTTTGTCATATGTTACAGTTATAAGATAAATAAATCTGATTCAAACTAGTTTAAGGCTATAATTTACTTAGATCAGTATTTCCAAATTATTTTTACCCTTTTGTATTGTTTTTTCAAATAACCTTATGAATATAAAATACACGTGTACATGTTGTTTGTTTTTTTTAGGATTATTGTTATTGTAGCTTTGGTTTTAAGTGAAAAATACCTTCTACCTGTTAAGTCCAGATTCCTTAATTATTATTGAATGGCATTAAATTGTTCTTTTCCCTCCAAAATGTGTTTTTAATAGGTGACTGTTACAGTATTAATAGTATTAAACTGTTATCTAATTTTGTTCCCAAACATGCATTATATTTTGCATCTAGATTCATCTAATCAGGTATAATTTTCAGGCTGTGTGACTTCATATTTAAATTTGATAATACGGTATTAAATACTTGTTGCTTTCATGTAAAATGTTGTTAGGGTTTCATCTGATATACAAGATTGGCAAATTATCATTATGAGCTAGTTTTCTATCAAAGATGGGAGGCTTTGGATTAATGTTTCTGGTCTTTCGAAATCACGAATCATTTCAAGAGAGGTTCTGGATGAAGGGGACAAAACAAATTCAATTGAAGTCAATAATAGGACTCCCACTGATAATTGATCTTTAGTAGACATAGTACCTATTTGACATTCTCATATTGCTTCTGGCAGTGTTTCTGAAAGCAGCTGTAACTGTACTAGCTTGTAAATCTGAAAAGTTAAACTGACTAGTGTGGTGCAACTGACAGATTTTAGCTTGAATAATTTCTAATAAGATGTATTCTATAGAGGGGTTACTTGCAATTTTGTTGCTTTTATTGGATCTTTCATTAAATTGAGCACATTCGTGAGAATTGATGAACATTAATTTACATAAAACAAATCATTATGAAATTACCCCACTTGTATTTGTTTTATGATATTTACAGGCTGCAATTACACATATATTGGAAATTAAACCTATTGATATCTATTAGATTTCCTTCTTTCAGTGTTTCAATGCAGCCTGGAAGCTAAAGACTAACAAATGTAATTATCTGAACTTAAAAAAAATTCTTCTAGGATAATGGTTAATTCTATTACTTTTTCAAATAAATACACTATTTTTATGTGTGATCCTTGCCAGAGTTGGGTTGTTTATTGGGGAATACTGAACTGATCATGAAATAAAAAATGTATGACTTTCTGAAAGATTAGGTGAATGTCTGCATTGTGATTCAGAAGCACAGGTCTACAATGATATCCATAGTGACACAAGGCCACAAAAATGTGGCACAAGAATATATGAATGTTTCATAAACATTTAGTACAATTGTACTAAGTACAACAGCTACTAAGCACTGATTCAGAGATACTTGCATATACTGTAGAAGTACATTTTACTCACTTTGCTGCATATGAGAAGATAGTTGATACTCAGAGCTAATAACTTGACTGAGGGGAGGGACAGCCAGCAATTAGATAACCATCCAACAGTTAATTGGTGCTATTAGAAAGTAGCACCATCAGTTTGGCAGGGTGCACATAATGCAGTACCATGTTCCTTTGTGCATTTTTAATTGGCCCAATTGCCAACGCATATCTGCAGGAGTCTTTAATGAGATAAAACAAAGCAAACAAATAAAGGATGGATTTCTATAAACTTTTTTCTTTCTCGTCACCTGGATGCAGTTCTTACTCACCACAGGAAACTAGAAAAGTGGTTATTTGCAAGTGTGTAATTATCTGTATAATTTGTATAACTACCTTTTCTTGTCAGTTTGACTTTGGCACTATGTCAGCATCTTTAGTTACATACAAGTTCCTCTTTTGCACTCAAGTATAATTTTTGTGCAGCAAAGTGGGCTCGCAATAAAAATGTCTTCACTGAAACACTTCAATAATTTTTTGTAGCATATACTGTACTATATATTTGATGCATTACAAATTTTTCTAGTATGTCTCTAAGTTTATTTTGCCATAAATCTTTGTAATAAATATTACAGCACAGTCCCGAACATGTCTATTCAGAAGCAAGCCCAACTGAATTCAGCTGGAACTTAATCCCAAGAAAGTACAGTATATATGTACTATTCTGTAGGTTTGTTGCCTTCGAGCACAATCCTAACCATGTCTACTCAAAAGTAAGCCCCATTGTATTTTATGGGTCTTACTCCCAGGAAAGTGTCTTTAGGATTGCAGCCTTATTTCACTCAAGTTCAGGCTTTTTGAAACATTTCTGCTGGCAAACTTTAACCCGTCTACTAGTCTACATCTAGCCACAGGTGTAGACATTTGTTCTTTGTGTATATGCAACATTGGGCATAAATGGTTTAAAGGCAACCTATAATTGTTCTAATGGCCCTGTAATTATATTCCTGCACCATTGGTAAGCATGGAGGTTCATTGCATGGTCTTCCTGGGTTGGGCACAGCTCCAAGGAGATCCATTGCTACCAGCTTCATTTTACCTGGCATAAGTGAGCAAATGTTTCATTACTCTGAGGAGACCCTGGCAATTGTCCCATCCCCATAGGTTGCACTAGAAACAATTTCAGTGTCACTATTCTTCTATGCAATTTGGGGAGCAGTTTGGGCTGCTCATGAGCATTTTGGATTTCAAAACAATTTTAAAGGATTTCAAATTGTGATCCTGGAATTCCAACAAATCTTTTTAAAGTTCCTCAGTAGCTGTGGAGACGCTTTTTCTGAAAGACAACAAACTCACTACTGCAGGAAAATTGGGTGTGATCTGGGTTGGCGTATTGGGTATGTTTTAAATTACATTCCGTCAGATCATGCTTAACCAGTACCATTATGAAGTAAAATTATGTAGAAAATTATCCTCTGTAATATGATGGGTTGCCATGTTCAGAGCTTCTGTAATAGACAATACAATGCAGGAAGATTTCCCTGAAGCATAAGAAAATAGTTGTAATAATGTATATGCATAGGACAATGGTTCCCAAACTTACCACATTCATTCCTTTGCAGCAATCGTTTTTAATTGACTCTCCCAGGTATGGCCATCTTGGATATCTTAAAATCCAAAATGGCAGCATCTAGGAGATCCAGGAAGAAAAGGCTTCTGGAGACAGCCTGTGGCACCCCTGTGAGTTTGCTGCAGCGTCTGAGGGTGTCACAGTGCAGTTTGGGAACCACTGGTCTGGGGATAAAATGTATACACAGGTGACCTCTCTGTCCTTCTTTTTCCATATTTTATTTTTAAGCGGATGCTAATTTTGTAACTGAAAAAGACAACTCTAACTGGATCCTTTTGTTCAGGTGGAATTGGCTCCGGAGTTGGATCTCTAAGGTCAGAAGAGATATATTAAGATAATTTGGTTCTCAATACAGTACTGAGGTGCTGCAGGTGCAATATATTTGAATAACAGCTTTTTATCAGACTAAGAGAATAATGTTTCTCAATTTTGATCTCAGAAAATGAAGAAAGTTATTATACAGTTTTGAAATAGTATGCCTTATCATCTCTTTTTATCTCTTTTTATCACCTGTGCCTGTTGTGTGGCCCGTAGTTCTGCTTGAGTAAGGACGCAATCCAGAGTAACTACGGGGAATCCTTGCTCCAACGTAAGAACAATTTACTCTGGATTGCAAAATGAATTTCCCATAGGTTTTTACTGGGTGCTTTCGTTACTATGTCGACATAAATTTCTCTTACGTGCTTCCATAGTTACTCTGGATTCTAGGGTAAGCGCCATCTAAATGTTCATAGTTGTTGGCAGCTAATATTTAATTCTTAAATTCTTATCCTGACCTTCCTACAGTCATGCGCAGGAAAGTGGTATGCATGATAGTACCACCAAAAAGTGGATGCATATTGCCATCCGTTTTGCAACAGTATTTGTCACCATCCACATCCTACAGTGCAAATAATAATTTTATTTGCAAATAATAATAATAATAACCTGACAATTTAATAATAACCTAATATTAATAATAACCTGACAATTTAGCATTTAATTATATTTAATAACAGATACTGATCCACATCTTCATATAGGATTCCAATACTCAAATCAAAATTTTATTATATGAGTATTGAGATTTCTATGCATATTTTGTTAATGTGTAAATATTTCACATATAATCTATATATATAAAAGGGAAAAGTCACTGACTGACTGACTCACTGACTGACTGACTCATCACCGCCCTGCCAAAACCGCTGGGCCTAGAAGTGTGAAATTTGGGGTGGATGTTCCTTCCGTGAGGGAGGGGTGCACTAAGAACTGGTTTTCAGAAATTCCAACCGGAAGGGGGTGAAAAGGGGCGCAATGCGTTTTCCACCCTATACTTTGCATTGGAGAATTGCTGACTCATCAACATTCCGCCCCAACTGCTGGGCCTGAAGCATGGAATTCTGGGAGTTCCTTCTGTCACCTGAACTCCCACCAAGAACCATCTGGAGAAATTAACCCTTCAGGGGCTGAAAAGGGGGCAATGTGTTTTTGGCTGCGATCCTAAAGACATTTTCCTGGGAGTAGGACCCATTGAACATAATGGGGCTTACTTTTGAGTAGACATGGTTAGGCTTGTGCTCTTTCTCCTATACTTAACATGGAACACTGACCAACACCCACCCAATTGGGTGCTCAGTGCCAGGTGCACTGGGGGGATGTTGTTTGGAGGAAGAGGTTGCACTGGCGAGGATGCTGTGTATGGGGGGAAGTTGCACATGAGGGGATGATGCACATGGGGGATGATGCATATGGGGGGATGATGTGCATGGGGGAAGTTGCACATGGGGACATGATGCGCATGGGAAAAAGTTGCGCATGGGGACATGATGCGCATGGGGAAAGTGGCACATAGGGTAGTTCTGCGCCATGGGGGGATGATATAGGGGAAAATGTTACACCCGCAGCGCGGGTATGCTTTTCACTAGTACAAAATAAAAAATCAAGTTTCTGGAGCCAAATAACCTTTTCAGAGTTCAATGAATTACAGCACATTTACTGTACATACTGGTATTTCATCAGAAGTAAGTCAATTGAATTGAATGAAATGAGTTCTTGGATAAGTATTGTTGGAAGGGAATATATTACCTTATTTTTGGCGCAATCCAGAGTAACTATGGAGAGTCCTTGCTCCGGTGTAAGAACAATTTGCTCTGGATTGCAATATGAATTTCCCATAGGTTTTCACTAGGTGGTGCAGTAACTACGGGTACACGTAATGTCTCTTAAATGCTCCCGTAGTTACTCTGGATTGTACGGTTAGGCTGCAATCCTAATGCCACTCTCCTGGGAGTAAGACACTATTTCAGACTTCAAGGAGGCCCTCAGAGGGGTGTGTGAGACTCCTGGACCTACTCTAAGGCCAGTATGACTCCCTGGGTAAGAGGAAAAGCCCCAGATTTTTACAGGACTGTAAGCACTGAAGTGGTGTCAGGATATTCAGTACTGGACCACTTTCTTTTAGGGGGAATGGCACAGTTTTGGTTCCCAATGGTGGGTCACAATGGTGGGAACCACAGCCTTAAAGAATAAATCAGGAATTGCTGGTGTGTCATTCAACATTGTGATTGCTCCATGTTATTTTAAAACAAATAAGCCAATGACTGGTCCCAGCCTTTAGGGAAATACAATCAAAAGCTTGATGGTGGAGAAATAAGAGCTGTGGGGAAGACTGTGAATAACTTTGGTGGAGATCTAGATGTTGTGCACACCACGTGTGTGTGAAGAATGAAATTCTTAGGGAAAGGAACTTAGGGTGGAGAGGGGGGTATATCAAAGAGAAATATCACACAGGTGTTGTACAGGGAGCTTGCAGATATAAGAATGGACAAGCTGTTTAGAACTAATGCAGAAAATAGCAAGATGAATGACATATAAAGTTCAAGATTGCGAAATAAAATAGCTCATAGCTCAAAAGAATATCTCAAATAGCTCAAAAGAATACAGTGGCGCCTTCACATAACAAAAGCCTCACATAAAGTATGTTCCATGTAACAAACAAAAATTTCTCTAGGATTCTGCAAAACTTGTTGGCATTTGGGTCAGATGTGCTGACCAGCAGCCCTTTTAAAAAGCGTCAGGGCTGCCTAGCATTCCTGCCTATAGCAAAAGCAACACTTCCGTGCTGTGGCTGGGCATCCGCTGGGCAGAGGGAGAGGACAGTAGTGGAGAAGAGGGAAGCAGCTCGGGGCTAGCTAGAGGGAAGCAGGGGAGAAGAGGCTCAGGATGAAGAGAAGGAGAAAGTGGGAAGACACTTGGAAAGTGTCTTTGATTACAGAAGAAAGTGTATTGGATTGCAGCCTCCTAACCATGTCTGCTCAGAATTAAGCCCCATTATTTTAAAAGGGGCTTACTCCCAGGAAATTGTCTTTAGGACTGCAGCCTAAGTAGACTTCATAGGATCATGCACATTGAATGCATGTTTTGAATTCAATTCCAGTGTTTTGTCATCATTTTTACATACTGTTAATATTTTTATATGAATATTTTTTGCTCCAATAAGTGATGTTGTTAATAACAAAAGAGGAATTTGAGAACAACAAAAACAGAGTACTGCAATGAAGAAACATTCCTGTACATCCTCACAACATGCTTCAGTGACCTATAAGCTCCTAAAGCAGTGGTACTCAACTTTCCTAATGCCGTGACCATTTAATACAGTTCCTCATGTTGTGGGAACCCCCAGCCATAAAATTATTTTTGTTGCTTCTTCATAACTGTAATTTTGCTACTGTTATGAATCGTAATGTAAATATCTGATATGCAGGATGCATTTTTATTGTTACAAATTGAACATAATTAAAGCATAGTGATTAATCACAAAATAATATTTAATTATATATTGTGAAATATTTATTTCTAATTACAAATTAAAAAGATGCAAAATACCTTGCAAGGTCCTCTACACCAGGGGTCTTTAGGTGACCTCCATGAAAGGGTCAGGTGACCCCCAAAAGGGTCCCGACCCCCAGTTTGAGAAACACTGTCCTAAAGGCTGGAAATTGCTTTTTTGGTCAATGACCTATGTGTCAGGAATGTTTGAAATAAGTGAATAAATATGAAAATCATGAATATCTCTTAGCATTAATATTGACTGAGAGGGTATGCTAATTCATATGTTGAAGCACCCTGCACTTGAATGCTGATAGGCATTCAGACGTTTGTTGTTATCTAATAATGATCTAATTACATATTACTTTTCCTAGGAGACACCAGTTCAGGCTTAATTGAAATATAATATAAATTGTTCCCTAGTGGGTGTTTGACTCTAGTTGATGCTATAAATCTAGAATCCAATTCCTTTTTCTTGGCTGTTGTGTTGATAGGCTAATGCCAACATTTTCATTCAGCTTCTGTTGCTTGTTAATTTAAAAAAAATCTATATAGTAACTGTACTGGAATAATTTGAGAGGTATATTAATCGTGTGGAACACCTAATGCTACTAGTGCTGTTCAGAATGAGCTTAATGCTTGTTTGTTTTAGACATAGCAAAATGTCATAAGTCCATCTGCATAGAAAAAGCTGCACCACTACTCAGTTTTAGGCCATTTACAAAGAAAGTAATTTGATTCACTTCATCTCGGAAACCTTATTTATATAATCCTGGGAGGGACTTGGGACTTGCACCGGCCCAGTGAGTCCTCAGGATTGTGCTCCCAGTGTCTTAGTATACTGTATGCTATCTTAATGCAAGACAATTCTTATAAGACAGTATACAAGTAATCAAATGTGTTTCAGGTTCAGCACAACAGTGCAATTTCAACTCTAGCCCTGCAATCCAGAGTAACTACAGGAGCACGTAAGAGACATTACGTGCACTCATAGTTACTGCTCCACCAAGTGAAAACCTATGGGAAATGCATATTGCAATCCAGAGTAAATTGTTCTTACACCGGAGCAAGGACTCCCTGCAGTTACTCTGGATTGCGCCCTTAGCTTCAAATTTAACACTCATACTGTAATTTTTCACATACTATAATTCTATAAGTATAAGTTAATGGGAAGGCTGAGATGCAAAAGAAAACTTAGAAAATTAAGTCAATTTGAGATTTATGAATTTGGCATATGTGGATGGCATAATACTGACATAATTCAAAGGGAAAGGATTACTGAAGTCAGAATTCTACAGCTCTTTTAAAGATACTGTACTGTATAATATTCTAACTGAATATAATGCTTAACTTTTTCACCTGAATTTAGTCTTCAAAATTGAGGTGCGCATTAGATTCAATTGCATGTATAAACATTTTTTAAAATCTCAAGCCTTTTAAAATAGAGGTGAGAATCTGATTTGATGGTGCATTAGAATTGCATAAATACAGTAATTAAGCTTTGTATGGACATGCAAGCGTGTACATTTTATGTATCATGCAAGCGTGAGCTTAGACTACCAACATGCATTGGCATCTTTTTCTGCCAGCATTGAAAGTTGTATCCTATGTTACAACCCTTCCCTAGAGAAGGCGCAGGTGGCAGGTTGCTCATCTGCAGAATACTATGGTGGCCATTCAAGTTCTGCAGTAGTCCTGGAGCTGTGGGCTGCTCAGGATTGGCCCACCTAAGAGTTACTTACAGCTCAAGTCTATATCTCGTACTTACTCAGAAGTAAGTCCCACTGTGTCACTCAGGTAAGTGGATAAAAGACTCACGTACCATATATACTTGAGTATAAACCGAGTTTTTTGGGCCCAAAAAATGCTCCCAAAAAGCCTCCTCAGTTTATACTTGGGTCAGGCAAAATTCTAAAATAAAAATCACCTCTTCTGGAGCCTTTCCTGGTGCAAAGTTGTGGAAAGTTTCACACAAAGCCTTAAAAGTTTCCTTTGCATTTCTCCATCTCCCTGTCTCTCTCCTCCCTCCCTCTGGCCTGGTTCCCATAGAGCTATAGCTCTATAGGAATTTTAGCTATAGCTATAGGAATTTTAACCCTCTCTGTTCAGGTTTCTCTGGCCACAACCAATTTTTTTAGCAGCCCTGTCTGCACCCACTAGGGATCCTCTCCCCCCCACAGAAATCTCCCCCTGCCAACCACCCAGTCCTGCCTGCACCCACCAGCTCCAGCCACCTCCACCAGTCACTCCTAAGTGCACCCCTCCCCCCCAGAAACCCTCTACTTACTAATTTCCCCTCCCTTCAATATCCGCTACCAGCCACCCCTGCATGCACCCAATCCTGCAGCTGGTGCTGCTGCAGTTCCAGGCAGCAAGGAGGAGGGGGACGCAATCGCCCTGGACCCAATCCTGCAGCTGCTGCCGCCACCATACATGTCTACTCAGAAGTAAGTCCAGTAAAATTAAGGAATTTTACTGAGCTTATTTGTAATGCACATGAGAAGTATACAGTGGTACCTCACGTAACAGAATTAATTCATTCCGGAGGCAGTTCCTTTACGTGAAACTTTCTTTATGTGAAGTGGATTTTCCCATAGGAAATAATGGAAACGCAGATGATTGGTTCCACAACCACAAAAATATTTATATAAAAATATTAACTGGATGTAAAAATGATGACAAAACACTGTAATTGAATTCAAAACATGCATTCAATGGGCATGATCCTATGAAGTCTACTTAGGCTGCAATCCTAAAGACACTTTCCTGGGAGTAGGACCCATTTAACACATTGAGGTAGACTTCTGGGTAGACATGGGTAGGAGGCTGCAATCAAAGACACTTTCTTCTGTAATCCAAGACACTTTCCAAGTATCTCCCCACTTTCTCTTTCTCTTCATCCTGAGTGTCTCTCTCTCTCTCTCTCTCTCTCTCTCTCTCTCTCTCTCTCTCTCTCTCTGCTCCCTTCTGGCTGGCCCTGAGCTGCTTTCCCTCTTCTCCACTGCTCTTCTCTCCCTCTGCCCAGCAGACATCCGGCCACAGGAGGAACAGAGCAGAAGTGTTGCTTTCACTATGGGCAGGGGCGCTAGGCAGCCCTGACACTTTTTAAACAGGTTGCTGGCCAGCACGTCTGCCCTAACTGCCAGCGAATGTTTTCTTTACGTGAAGCACTTTCTTTACGTGAAGCAGAATCCTAGATAAATTTTTTTTGTTACGTGAAACTTACTTTACGTGAGGCGTTCTTTACGTGAGGCGTCACTGTAATACAGACATGTAGAAAAACATGAGAACTGTGAACTGTTTGACACACTGAACTGTTTGACACACATCTCTCACAAGGTGAAAACATTCAGGCCAAGTCAGAAACACAAGTTCAGTGGCAGTTTGGAGGGAGGTGTAAAATAATGCCCAGGGAAAAGCACAAAACATATGGAGACATAAACTGATATATGTGGGACAATTATTGATGTTGCAGGTCAGCGTTTGCTCTAACGATCTTTGATGGCCTAGATTTTCATTGGAGATGGGGAGATCCCTGTGGGCTAATTGGGTATCCCAAGGACCATCCTGGGGTAAAAGATAGGAGTGCTCTACTGTTGGCTCTTACACCAATAAAAAATTGTTTCTTGTACTTTACCCTTTTGTCTACAGAATTTTCCCCGTAACAGGTGTGGATTTTCTTCTTAAGACTAGATTTTTTATCCCTTCCTTTTAGGAAAGCATTATGTTGCAGCGCACAGGAACATTATTAAAATATTTCCATTTATAATACTCTTAAACTATTCCAACTGGTCATTCTCTTTGTGTTCAGCCTTTTCTTTTGAAAAGGTCGTCCCATTTTTATTTTATTGTGCATGTTCTTTTTAAAAGGACACAAAGAGTGAAGGATATAACATTGGAATGCCATTATAAAATCATAGAACTAGAATTTGTATGGAGTTGGGAATAATCTAATTCAGTTCTTTACACTAAAGCAGGATCTTCTATATATGATCCTAATCCCTAGGGGATTAGCCTATATTACTGATGTTAAAAGCAACCTTTTCAGTCCACCGCTGAACAATTCCCGGAACTGGGAGAAATCACCTTTTGGGAGCTGTTCACCTACCATTATTGGCAGTCCCCCTTCACTGGTACCGACTGTAATAAAACAGTTGTAAAAAGTGTTCCAGCAATGCACATAGCAGCATATGCTGGAGCATCAGTGGGAAGGCTGAAGCTTTCCTATGTGCTCTGAATCAGAGTGAATATGTCACTGGAGGTGTGCTGGCAGAGAAATGGAAGGGGGTTAGGACAGGGTGGAATGGATGGGGTGGAATAGCAGTAAATGGTTTGGTGTAGGCAGATTGGATATAGGAAATGAGCAGGTCTGGTGACAATGGGAGCTGCCAAATCTTAACCCTGTTCCTGGCACTGATCCTGTGGTGCTGATTCATACAGACCTATGTATGGCAGCTATTTAGGAACAGATAGGTCTGACTAGACCTCCTGTGCAGTGGAGTCTTGTCCCTGTCAGATTCAGTTGAAGCCATTTTGATGTTGCTTTATTGGAAGAGAGGGAGGATATGGTTCAATTCTTAAAATATTTTCATATTATCATTTGTAATTTGTATACCCTTTGCTTGGTGTGCGACCCTGTGACATCAGCTAATATTCCTTCAGCCTTAGGTTTTGTGACATTTCCAAAAAAGAGCCTTAGATATTCAATAATCTACATGGTACTAGGCCTTCTGAAATCTTCTTAAAGGAGATTAGATTAAAGAGTGGAAAATAGGTTTTAAATATCCAACAATAGTTTCAAATATATTGCAAAGAGGATGTATTGCAAAAGATTAATTCATTCCTTGGTTGAAGCAATATAGTGAATGTTAGGTTTCTTGGAGATAGATAGATAGATAGATAGATAGATAGATAGATAGATAGATAGATAGATAGATAGATAGATAGATAGATATAGATATATATATAGAGATATATAGATATATAGATATATATAGATATAATATAGTGAAATTGGGATATATATATATATATATATATATATATATATATATATATATATATATATATATATATATATATATATATATATATATAAAAATTGGGAATTTGGTTTGGTTAACCTCTCCCTCACTCTGACAAACATTATTTGCCCAAGTTAGACTCCAGTACTAAACCAGCAAACTGACTACAGATATGCACAGCAGACTAGCAACTGTCTTAAGTTCTGTGAAGTGAAGGTATATTTGGACCCATCAAAATTCACATCAGAATTAATCCAGAGTAACTGGCAGTGGCATAGCTAATGAATTTGACACCTGGGCCAGATAAGTTTTAACACCCCTCTATATTTAATCCACTCTCCCTCCCATTTTGGGCTATTCTTTTCATCTTAGCAGTTAGCAGAAAGAGGGAGAGGCTGCCTGCACAGTTACTATTTGGTCTTTCCTTCATTGAGTTCATGTCATGAAGGAAGGACCAACAGGCAGGTGATGTGGGCAGCTCTATATATTTTACTACTGTATATGAATATAATAGATCCAATAAGCTAGCAAAAACAGAAAGGGGAGACCTGCATTAGAACCCATTATTGTTAGACCTTCTGTCTTAATTGTTCAAAGCAAAATGAGAATGGTACTGAGCCAGTGACTAGGATCAAGTTATGGTTTGGATCTAAGAAGCTGAAACTTAATCCAGACAAAACAGAGATTCTTCTGATCAGTAGATCTGCTAGGATGGGAATGTAACTTTTTTACGTTCCTAAGAATCAGATTTTCAGCTTGGCAGCACAATCATAACCCCTGGATTACCCATTCTGGTCTGGAGGCATTACAAAAGTGCTGTAAGGCAATTCTGTGCCACTCCGGGGGGGGGGGGGTTAGGTTAGTACATAGACATGCAATGTCCTCCCCATGCTACTGCTGACATGGGAGATGGGTGAGCTGTGCTGGCCAAAATTGGTTAGGACTGTGACCTGGGAATGCTAGGTTTATTACTGGGTGGCTAGCAGGTGACTATACTGTGATCAGAAATGCCTTTGTGCTGCTTAGGTTGGTGTACCAACTGATCTGTTCCTGGAAAAGGAAATCCTGGCCTTGATAACAAATTCCTTGGTTACATTACACAGCCATTTTCAGCGAGTGGACTGTGGTATACTGGTGTGCCATAAACAGTTCACAGGTATGCTATTGGAAATTGGGAAAAGATTAATAAAGCCATTGGGAGATGTGAGGCTCCTCCCAGGCAGGAAAGTGTGGCTTGTCAGCTGTCCATAAAACTGATGGTGTACTTTCAAGCCTCATCAGTGTGCAGTGAGATGAAAAAGGTTAAAATCCCTGCATAACAGGATTACTCAACCATGCACTATACAGGACTGTCTCTGAAAAATTCCTGGAAATTTCAGTTAATCCAAAATGTGGCAGCTGGTGTTTTAAAAAAAGTTACCTTCTTATATCATATAACTTTGGATTGTTTTATCTGCGCTGGCTTTTGGTTTATTTCCAAACCCAGTACAGTTCTCAAAGGACAGGTTATCACCTTTACTTCTAGTTCTATAGGTCATCCGTGGGTCATCTGTTGACCTGCTGTTGTAAATGGTCAGGCAACAATGCAAATGCCATGGTGTGTTGGTGCAGCTGTATGCTTTGGAGTTGCAGGGAAAGGAGTGGGCAATTAATGCCATAAGGTCACAATTCTGTCTACACTTACTGGGAACCAAGTCCCATCCAACATGTGAGACTTCTGAGTAAGCATGCATAGGTTTAGGTTGCAAACAGTTTATACTTAGTTACTCAAGAACTGTCTCCTCTCTTGGCCATCCATTCAGATCTTTGCTGATAAATTCTTTTTATCCTGCTTTCATTGGTGGTTCAGCTGGCAGGAACATGAGTTGTATGTATCTACTGTCATTGATTACATTGGTCCTTTCCCTATGATTGGACAGTTCAATTTTGTTAGGTTTGCTCATGCTGGAACTAACTTTCCAGCAGCAGAAACTGCCTTATGGCAGTCTGAAAATCTGTTCTGATGTGCATAAAGCTGTGCACTTTCAGAGCATTGGTAGAGAGGCCACAGAGCACCAAGTCATGCTGGAGAATGGACAAGTGCATGCTGACATCAATGACTCGGTGGCAAGAGTGGAACAGGGTGGGGGCAGCATGGGCTGGGAAAGGGAGGGCTAGATGGGACAGAATGTGTCTTTTGGGGCAGGACTGCACCACAAGTCTTTTTTGGCACAGCTGTGTAGGTGGGATTAGAGCTACCCACCTATGCCCATAGATGCCCATAGGTTTATGCCTTGTGTGGCTCTTGAAGATTCTTCTTGTTGTTTTGCTGCAATCCATTTGTTTTTGGTCTGCTTTCAGTTATTATATTTTAATTCACGTGTTGTTAGCTGCTTTGAGCCACTAAGTTGTGAGTGGAAAATGGGAAATAAATATATTTCAATAGTTTAATAAATACAGTGATTGTTATCAGTAATAGCAAGATTGGATCTCTGAAATGAAAAATCCTTCTTGTTGGTAAGGCAATAGTCATGCTAAAAAAAGTACAGGTGTTATTTGCATTTTGGATGTGCAAATAAGCACCCTACTGTGCTTAAATCACTCATTTCGCCTTCAGTGTATAAGTGAAAACATAGTACAGTCCTTTTATCTGTACTTGGCAAGGCTTTATAATTTGTTTTTAATTGATTGCTTTACACATAGTGCTAGCAGCAGGAGATGAAGAAGGGTAGGTGTACATTGCCAAAATATGCTGTAAGACAGACTGGGAAAGTCTTGCATTTTGGCAGAGACCTTAAATAAAAAACAAATGTTGACCTTATTTGCTCCATAATTCTTGTATGTGACATACATTGCAAAATCCTGATTAATCAGTTTGGAAGCATGTAGAAGTTTCTTCTTTGCCAGAAAGTTGACCATGCAGTTTTTTTTTCCTTTACTAGGTATGCAAGTCCTGTTTCTGCCTTCAACACATGGAAATTTTTACAAGTAATGTGACTGGTTTCTTTCCATATTTTGTTCAATTGACATATTAACAAGAAATGGGACCACACAGAGTGTACCACATTCTGTGAATCTGCCAGCAGCTTTTTGGAGTGATGCTTTTGCATTTCTAACCAGAAAAGATATACCACTTCAATTCATGAGCTTTTATGCATTCTGGCAAGGAGTAAATGAAGTTAATACCAAGTTAAGGAACCCTGCCACTCTGTGTTATAGAAGATGCTTCCTGTACATAACAATATAAAATTGGCTGCAATTCAAAATTTTCTACTTAGCATTGCAAATTAGGCTGCTGTCTTTCCCTACTGAGTTGTTCACTTGTAATCTGGAATACCTTATTTTCTATGGAATTTTTCCAGGTGCTGTACAAATTAAAATTCTACAGGGACTTCTGAAAGTCTGAAGCTAAATGAATTACATCAGCCCCTTATACAGGTAGAATTATTAGATGAAAAATTGTGTCAGTCTGTTCTAAACTGCAGATTTGCCCAGCAACAAACGTCCCTCACCTGAAGCTTTGGGATAAAACCTTGATTCATGGGAAGCTTGGATGAAGCTAGTATGATGAAGATGAATGACATATGGGAAATGATGACAGTCACCATCTTATACAGAAAGACTGAACAACTGGATTTTTTTTTCTTAGGCAGATTTTGTATTATGATGCTATCTTTTCTATTTTCAGTACTTCTTGTTAGGCATGGTTTGTAATATATAAAAATGTACTGATGCTTCTGATTTAGTAATCATATTAATGCAGGTTGGCTAGATTCTGTGCATACTATAAGCAGGTTTGACAAATGGCCTTGTAACTTGGTCATGTTTCCGTACTTTCTGGTTGTGACTAAATTAAGATGAATTACATGATTTGATTTGCATGGAGGGCTTTTCATGCATGACAGTTTTGTGATTGGAGACTTCCATGGCTGATGGAGGTTTGAAACTATTTGTTGATGCAGTCCTACAAGATAGTTGATTCTCAAGTGGGCAACAAGGGGGAAAAAATGATTATGATTGTTCTTTAGATATTGGTCATGTGAGATTACCAGTTTACAAGCATAATGCATTGATAGTTTTAGTTATAGCAATGAAAAGAAGTTTCACATTTAGAGTTTAATGCTGGAGGGTTTTGTACATAATCTAAGAATATGTATTTTGCCATTGAACATTGCATTTCTTAAAAAAAATAGTATGCTAGGATCTAATTGAAAATTACTAAGTAATTCAAGATTAAATTTATGAAACACACGCCTTCTGTACTGTCATAACAAGGGAAATTATTTTCCTCGCCCCTCCATAATTAAGCTTCAGTGGCACCTATGGGGTTCCTAAGACCTGCATCAGCTATATAACTAGCAAAAGTGCTGGCTGGTGCTGATGTTCTCCCAGCTTTGGACCAGTGCTGGAGCCAGCTTTTCAGAGATGTTTGAAACACTCAGTGGTGGTGATGTGCTGGCAATAGGACCTAGAATTGGGCTGTTAGGCTAGAATCCTAATACACATGTTCCTAGGAGTAAATAGGACTGAATACAGTATTTCTCAACCAGTGGTATTTATATCACCAGTATGGCGCAAGCGGTAAAGACACTGTGCCTGTTAACCAGCAGGCCAGGGTTCGATTCCCGGGTCGGCCCCACAAGACAGGGTGAGCTCCTGTCCTTAGCCCAGCTCTGCGACGCCAGCTGGATCCAATCGTATTGGCTCTGCCTTTCCATTGGACTAATTCAGTGGCGTGGAAAGGGGGGATTTGCTGCTTGGGTAACAGCCTATCCTCCATAACAATCCAACCCAGGCTTTCGTGCTTCGCATGCAGCGTATGCAGCGCCAAGCATGATACCATAGTCTTTCAAGACTGACGGAGGCCTGCTTTTTAGTGCTTGATGGTGTTTGGTGGTAGTTGTAGGACACCTGGGCACGTGCTACCGGCAGCAAGAATAGTAATATGACACAACAAATGGTAGAATGGGAGCAGCGCATTACTCCCTATAGGCTGCTGTAGCCTTACCTTGGAGAAGGAGATAAGCCTCCCCTTTCCAGGGTAAGGGGATAAACGTCCCGTTTCCTTTCCACAGTAGCATGGCAGCAGCCTAAATTGCGCTGGATATAGTACAAGCAAGTCAGCCTGCCTGTTTCATCATAAGTTAGGCAAGCACCAGTTAGGATCGTGCTGTCAATGGGCAGATCTCTAGAGTGTGCTTTTCTTGGTCACAAAAGGCCTCCCATCTACCCTGAGCCTCTTAGAGGTGTTTGCTGCATCACGTTTGGCCTCCCAACCCAGAAGTAACTGGCAATGATGCAATTTTTGTGAGGCTGCACCAACAGAGGGGAGATAAGACTGCGTCCAAAGTGAAAGATCCTCTTAATTTGCCTTTGAAATTGAATTATTTCTCATTTCAGTATTGACTCCCAGAGTGCGTGTTAAAATAAGACATTTTAATGAATGAATATCTCAGCAAAGCATAATATTTCCCCTTTCTGCCCATGTTTAATAAACGATACTTGTAGCAATTTAAATATCAACTTAAAAGTATTTATAAAATTGAAAGACCTGAGATCTTACTTGTTTACAGTTCAATAAAAGCTTAAAGTACAAACCTGCAGCATAGCAAGGTATTGACAGATATCCTTTCATTGTTTATATGATATGAAATTGATGTGCATTTCATTTATTTATTTTTCTACTAATATGAAAACACAATAATAAACAACAATAAGGGCTGTGGGTGGCGCAAGTGGTTAAGACACTGTGCCTGTTAACCAGCAGGCCAGGGTTCGAGACCTGGGTCAGCCCCACACGACAGGGTGAACTGTCCTTAGCTCAGCTCTGCGACGCCAGCTGGATCCAGTCGTATTGGCTCTGCCTTTCCATTGGACTAATTCAGTGGCGTGGAGAGGGGGGATTTGCTGCTTGGGTAACAGCCTATCCTCCATAACAATCCACCCCAGGCTTTTGTGCTTCGTATGCAGCGCCGAGCATGATACCATAGTCTTTAAAGGCTGAAGGAGGCCTGCTGCATTAAACAACAAATAATAAAAAGATATTTACACATAAACTGAAAAAAAAACTACATAGAATTTTGACCACATATCATGGGCAAAGACAGTGCTTCTACTTCCACTATGTTAAAAGTAGTAAACAGTAGGAAAGATGAATAAACTTGATTATATTTAGAATTGTTAAAGCTATTAAATTATGTTACTGTAAAGCACTGCAATTAGAAGTATAATGCTATTTGATAATTGAGATCAGGTTGCCATGACATTAATTAACAGCACAATTTTAAGGCTCTTATGAGCTAGTACAGTCATCCTGACAGTGGCTCAGAGTGTCATAAGCAGCAGCAGTAGCAACAACAGTACAGTGGTGCCTTGTAAGACAAACTTAATTACTTCCGGAAGCATGTTTGTCTTACAAAGCAATGTTTATACAAAGCGGATTTCCCCATAGAGAATAATGGAAACTCAGATGATTGGTTCCACAACCCAAAAATATTCATATAAAAATATTAACTGTATGTAAAAATGATGAGAAAACACTGTAATCAGATTCAAAACACTGTAATAGAAAACATAAAAACACTGTAATATACTGTACAGTAAAACAGAAAAGAAAAACCTTTAACAGAAAAGAAAAACTTTTATGACCAAGAATGACTAATTTTCACTAATAGAGTCACTGGTGTCTTTTTGATTAACTTTAACAGAGAACCTATCTAATGACACTTTTGTATCCTTTTGAGAATTTCACAGAAATGTGACATTGCATTGTCATTAAACAGATTCATGGTTTGTGCTCCTAAGCCTTATTTGGGTGGTGCTTTTGTACAAAATTTGGCACAATTTCGCAATGTTTACAAATGTCCTCCTTCTCACTTGGTGTGAGGGATTCCTCCTCCTCTGCTGAACCTCTTGCTGATGCTCATGATGCAGTTCCATCAATTCGCTCGTTTTACAAGTTTTCGTTGTAAAACTGTTTGTCTTGTATGGCAATGCTTGTCTTACAAGGCAGAATTTCTTAGAAATTTTACTTTGTCTTACAAAGCATTCATCCTACAAGTTATTTGTCTTACAAGGTACTACTCTATTTATATACCACTTTTCAACAAAAAGTTCACAAAGCAGTTTCCAAGGAAATCAAATCACTAATAACAAATGACTCCCTAACTCAAAAGGTTACAGTTGAAAAATTTGCAAAGAACACCAGCAGATTTTATTAAAAAGACACTGCTGGAGTGAGGATGTTCATTTATTCTCTCCCTGCTAAATAGAAGAGGATGCTCTTAGATAGTGGTTCTCAAAGTGGGGGTTGGGACCCCTTTGGGCAGCACAACTTCATTTCAGGAGGTCACGAAAAGCTGAGTGCCACCATCTTGATATCTGGCAGTGGATTCCTCCATCTTGGAATGGGGCACTCAAGCTGCAATCCATACTTTCCTAGGAGAGTCTTATTGAAAACAGTGGGACCTGCTTCCAAGTGGACATGGAGGAGCTCTGGCATCACATTGATACAGACACTTCTGGCAATGCCATCACTGTTAGGGTAGTCCAAGACAGATTGTCATTCTCAGATGGTGTCCCAGCCTGAAATGCTCGAAAACTGCACATTTGCAGATATGTGAGAGTAGGCTGGTCCGGTGCCAAGGCCAGTACTTGTTTGGCAGCATTGCATCCCATCCCTGTGCAAGCTGGGGGCATGTTAGGACATGTGGGAGGTGGGGGTGTTATTCGATGGGGGAGGGAGCAACAAGGGAAAGTTTGGACCCAATGGGGACAGGACCTGCAGTGGTTACACATACTGCATCCAAACTTTCTTTTGGAGCCAGGCAGCTTCCTGTATTTGCACTATCAGCATAGCTGGCACATATCTGATGAATCTCATCTGGCGCCTGGAACTATATCCCCTTATCCTGAGGAGAACATCAGCCATCTCCTGAACTACATTGGCTATGCAGCTTAGGATTGGACTGTAAAAAATTAATATGTGAACCCTGTTCTAATTTTAAGAAAACAGATTAAGTATTTCTGGGCTGTTACAGCTTTTGTCCAAAAGAACGAAAAAGTGGGGATTGACTCTTGGATTGACTCTAGAGGATTGACTATATATAGAGTCTGTTGACTTTATATTTGAAAAATAAAATAATTAGTATGAAGTCAATTACTCAGGTTTGTACAAATAAGACATGCATTTCATATGAATAATATTTCTGTTTTTCTACTATTGAAAATTATTCCACCATTACGGTCAGTTTCTTAAGAGCCCAGTTTTTCTTAATTACTACATAGTGTATGAAGTTAAGGTGTTGTCATGTCTCATGGGCCTTAGCTAAGTCTAAGCAGTAAGCATATTTTCACATAATTAGCCTAACCCTAACCAATAAATGTATTTTCAATAATAATAAATCCTACTTTTTTATTCTTTCGTGCCAAGAATGTAGCTATATCTTAAGATACTAATATTTGTAAACGTGGGGAAAACAAAATATAAGTACTGAATTTTTTGCTCTAAAATTGTAAAAACTGAACTAACGGGACAATCTCTCATATGTCTGTTCAGAGATACTATAATGCTACAATCCTATAGACAACATTTCTAAGAGTACTTTTGAGTAGACAGGCATAGGGTTTTGCTTATAAGCACATGAAAAACAAGGCATAGGGTTTTGCTTATAAGCACATGAAAAACAAAACTTTTCAATTATTTGAAGCTCTAATCAACTCACTGTGATACTGATGGAGATGTACACTTGAATATTAAAAGTATATTAGAGGTTGTCTTTTAAGGGTCATATGGGGCTTGGAATAATCAAGAAGTTGGTGATCAGTAACTCCTCCTGGTAAAAATATCCTAATTTCTGTTTCTAATTATTTGGGAACAGCATGGATACTGAACCTCTGATTACATGCTAGCATTTTGTTTTACTCTCTGTAGTGATTTATAGGTAGATATCAAACAAGGCTGTGCTATGACAGTAGATTTCATTCCTAAATGGGAGACACACTGTAGGAATATCTAATGAAATTGCTTTGAGGCTAGTGACAAAATATGTTTGTCTTTCAGATCCCCAGCTCAAGGGTATAGTGACCAGGTTATATTGCAGGCAAGGCTACTACTTGCAAATGCACCCTGATGGAAGTCTCGATGGAACCAAGGATGACAGCAGTAATTCTAGTAAGTGATTGTTCTAGGAAACTATTCACCTTGCAGGTACATTGAACATATAACTATTTCAAGATGTACATGTAGGCATCATTATTTTCTGTGATTTTGTTCTTTTGATTTTGTTCATTTTTCCCAGTTACATTTAAAAATTGAAATTCATGTAAATATTTTAAAGAAAATTGATCTCTTTTTTATCTGTTAAAAGACAACAAACAACTGAATTCAGGAAAATACCATAGATTTCATTTGGTTCATGTTTATTGCAATCTGAGACCAGAATAAAAGTAACTGCATATCAATTTTAAATTATACAACTTGAATATTTCAAAGTTAAAAGGAGCAACTAGAAATTTTCATTAAGATACAATTAGGCTAGTTGACTTTTCCTTTTCTGCTTGTTACCATTAAGATTTAAAATTAAATCAAAAGCTACTGTCTATTGAATATAAAGGTAATGTTTGAAAAAATAAATTCCTATTAAAATATTAAAAATTTTAAAATAGAATATTAAAATTTGTATGTTAATCATATGAAAACCAATACCCTCGCTCCTGTTTTAAGTAGAAATTTCACCTTTAGTCTTTTTTTCTACTTGTATTTATTGCAGTTTTTGCAGCCCTATATGTAATGGTTGGGTTGGAATCCGATAACAGTATAAGAACAACTTGAGTATTGTTTTGAGTATTGTGATGTACGGAGAAAAGCACATCACATGTGCAAAAGATAGGATTTTTATGGTGTAAAGAAAAATAGAGGGTAAAATGGTAACAATACCTTGCAGTTAGCTCCTTGGTACTCCGTTTCACAACTGGGCAGTTTCACAACTCCCGTTTAGGCCAGTCTAAACCTCAGCACAAGTTCCATACTAGCGTGGGGGTGAAACCAAAGTGCTGTAAGGCACTTCTGCCTGGCTAGGTCAGTGAACAGGTGCTTTTCTCCGTACATCACCATAGGAACAGGAAGACCAATGAGTTGTGCCGGCCTAAGTTATGATTGCACCCTAAGGACCCAGTCCTATTAGCCTGCTGCACCACTGAAGCTTGCACTTTACAACAGTTGGAAACCAACAGTTCTGTGCATTCAGGTCATTTAAGTACTAAGTGCTTATTGCCATGTGCCAACAGTCTGCAAAGAAGCCAAAAGCACTGTTAAATCAGTGTATGGACTGGGCTATAAATGGAAGGAATGGGGAGCGGATGTGACAATGCCAGGCAGATGATGATGTCTGTGACAGCAGTGCTGCCAACATCCAATCTCCCTTTCAGACCAAGATCTGCCATCCTGGGTCCAGTTGTACTTGTGCCATCAAAATCTCTGGATAAGGTTCAAATAGACCTATCATGGCAGCAGTGGTTTATCCTGGGCAAGGGAAAAAATGTTCTCATATCTTGAAGAGCCCTGTGGGATTGCTCTTCACTTTAGGATGCATTTTGTGCTCCAGTTGTACAGCTGCATCAGTAGGGGGAGGAGAGGAACAGTGCTTTAGATAAACCTGAGGTGTGTGTAGTTCCCTACACTGCTTTCTTGTCTTTTCCAAAGTCCTGGTTCTGCCACTCACTCTTGCAGTATATTCAGGAACCTACAATCCTTAACCATTTTGTCCTTTATTTTCCACTTTAGGGGAAAAAAAAACAGATGGGTTTCACAGTGCAATTAACTGGCTCAAGGTTCTTTGTTTATCAAACACTTGGGGAAGAAGATGTTCAAACAATGAAAGATAATGGCTATTGTACTAGGACAGCTCAGCAGCCCATTCAGGATACTGAGGCATCAAAGAAACACTCTGAGGTGTTAGAAGTGTCTTAATCTGTGGAATAATAGACAAAAATAGAAGAAAGGGAAAATCCAATATTTTCACCACTGAGTTCTTCCTTGGTAGTACAGCAAAATCCCAACATGTCTGCACTGACTGCTAGCAAAGCGAAGGAAAGGAGATATTGCATTCTCTGACCAAATTGAGCAGCTTATGGGCTTCTTGCCACAAAGTGATTTCTCCACTGATACACAAACTAGTCATGGTTTGTGATATATTCATGAATCGTGAATATATGTAGGAGTCAAATATTACCCAAAGTCTTTTAGTATTTTCCTAAGCTGTTTAAGGATATATTCAAGATAATGCTTGCTTGCATGATTCTGCCTTCAACTTACTTAGTATTACTCATGTGAAATACAGATAAATTGATACAGATAAATTGTGCCATACTGGCACTGAGACTAAGGCTTGTGAGGCAGATGGCAAGGTCTAGGTATCTTCACATGGGCAAAGGCAGTGTTAACAAGTGTGATTCTCTCCACGAATTACTGTGACAAGCTAGCATTCAGGACTGATAACCAGTAGCCCTCTATCCTTTGTAGACTTTCCCTCTTTTTCCCTGCTTAAAATATTTTCACAGGTAGGGCACTGCACATCTACCTGTGTGTGGGATTTCAAACTCTGTTATTTCTTAGTAAATACAATCAGTCTATCTATATATAATAGTGATTTTCAGTTTTTTTTTCATTCATCTCATGACATACTGGCATAGCACTAAAATGATCAAGGCACTTTGTCAGTTTTTTTTACTACAAACAAGGCATACCATATTGCTGGTAGTGGGCTCAAATTAGTGGGCCCTCTATTGCCCCTTCTAATCAATGATCCTCCCTAAAGTCCCATAGCTCACCTGAGATCATCTACTGCACACCAGTGTGTCATAGCACAGTGTTTGAAAATCACTGATGTATGTATGTTAGGTAGATTCAAGAGAATTGATATTAGATATAATTAAGGTGTGTAATGCACACATCTTCATTTTCCTCACTGGGTATCTTCAAGCAGAGGCTCACCGAGCACCTGTTAGAGATGCTCTAGGAGGATTTCCTGCTACAGACAGGGGGCTGGACTAGATGACCTACTTGGTCCTTTCCAACTTTATGATTCTATGGTTCTATGATTCATTTGTGTTTATATGTCAACAAAATCTTTTTATACATTTTTTTCTGATTCTTCTTTCCTTACACATATCTTTTTTTTATTTTTACAGCATTGTTCAACCTTATACCAGTGGGACTTCGAGTTGTTGCTATCCAGGGTGTAAAAACAGGCTTGTATATAGCCCTAAATGGAGAAGGGTTCCTTTATACATCAGTAAGTAATAATTGCTACAGTTATTAACTCTTGTACCAAAAGATGGATCCAATTCACAGAAATCTTACCGGTTTAAGAGGCCCAAAGATCAGCTGATATTTTGGATACATTTGAGTCACTTATGGGTTAATGCAGTAGTTCTCAAACACTGGCATTGTGACACCCTAGCCTGAGAGCCCTTGCCTCTGTCCCCTTAAGGGATGGGGAGGGATGGAATGGAGCAGAAAATTCTGAGGGTTACACCATTTTCGAGAGGTGTTGGGGCTTTCCTTCATTTAATACAAGATACAGCAGGTTCCTAGGACGCTCTTCTGGTCATTTTGGATCATTGTGACCTATGTTTGGTTTGCAACACAATTTTTATTTTGACTGTATTCATGCTTTTGGTAAGCTCTGTGTAAGCTTTTGTAGGGTTCCCCATACCCCTGGGAGCCTGCAACAGCTTCTAGTTAGTGAAAGAAAGCCCATGAGCCCTTCAATATGGCCTTGATCCTGGGGCTCACAGTGCTCCATTCACCCTCCCCCCACATGAACTTATTGTGAAATTTTGGGAGAGTTTGAGAACCACTAATTTAATAATTTGACAGAAAGACTGAGACTATTCCCTGCTTTCCCCAATTACCTTCTATCTATACAGCTTTTTGTTCCTTTCACAAGAATCCCCTCCTTCACAAGAATCCCCTTCTTCCATTGGGCTCTGTCATCTCCTCTCCCTACCCGAGAAAAAAGACCATTCATCATGTGTCCAATCATCCATGCCTAGATGGGCAAATTGCCCTCTCTCCCACTTTCTTCTGGTTCCTTCCTCCATCCTGCTTCTCCTGCTTTTTCTTTTAAAAAAATCCTTATATAAACCTTAAGCCACTACTCCACCTCTGTTTCTGAAATCTCCTCCCACCATATCTGCTGCTGCCATGAGTCTGAATGACAGCTTCTGGATCACCACACGAGTTCTTTGGCACAACGTGAAAGTAACAGGAAAAAAGTAAGCAAATGCACACACAAGAAGTGAATCATCACTCAAGGTAATTCAAGTCACAAGTCTTCCTGCGTTATTGGCCCCAAGTTGTATCTGTGTCAGTGACTACAATGACTTGAGTTGATACATGTTGCAGAATGTGTGTGTTTTCATGGCCTGAGACTTCTCATGTCAGGGGCATCATTAGGGGTGCGGTTGGTGCACTCACACTGGGTGAAGTGCTGGAGAGACGTGACATGCTGGAGGGGAGTGATCTCTGGCGTGTCATCCCCTCCAGGGCATCTTTGTCAGAACTCTCCCACCTAGCAAAGAGCAGGCTTGCCTGTCGGTAGGCTGGAGAGGACTGATGTGCACTGCGCTTCTGAAGCTTCCAGCTCTGAGTGACAAAGAACAAGCCATTTACTGCTGGCTGAAGTCTCCAGAGCCATATTGTGCATGGGCAAAGGTCACATATGTGCAAGACAGAGTGGCGACATTTTGGCCTCCACACCAAGTGACACAAACCCTCCATGGCACCCCTGTCTCAAGTTGCGTTTCCATCCCTGAAAAATGCCAATTAAAATCGAAGTTATTCAACTCCTGCCAGATTGAGAAGTTGTTCTTAACTCATAAGGGATTGTATTCTGTTACTTCTGTACCACTATAGTAAGGCTGCTTTGTGCTGCCACCTTTCTAACTGCATTTTCTACTGTGGCACATAGAAGAGGGCTCTCTCATATGATTTTAATGAATAGACTGGAATAAGTGGAAGCAGACAGTCCCTGAGGTACCTTGGTCCCAGTCCAGAAAAGGTTTTAAAGGTTGGCACCTTGAATTGGATCCAGACAGGAATTGTCAGTCAGTGCAGTCACTGGAGCTGCAGCCCAACAGAATCTTCTTAGATGTATTATCACACTCCTTTCGTGAAGAAAAGCATTCTGTTTGTTTTGAATAGATGACAGTATTCTAAAAGTTAATTAGAAGGAAATGTTCTAATAACTGAAATGTCATCAAGATAAAAATGAATTTTGTACAGCACCTCTCTGTCATACATTGAAGCGTGGCATATTGAAGATCTGTGTCTTGTACAATGCTAAAAGTGTGTCATAGAAGAACTGCAGTATAAACATGTGCAATATCTCAGGACTGAAGAGATGCTGAACAGATGTTTTGATTTTTGACTTTTCTGTTCCTTAATTTTCAGAGTGTGCGGGTGTAGATACATAGTACTCATATATGCATATTGGAATGCTTATAGATTTCCTTGAGTGCCAGCAATGGCTTTCTATGCAATAGAATTGGTTGCTGTGTTTCCATTGTTTTCCCATCCATTTGCGATATGACTGTTCATCAACCATAGAGATAAGGAAATTCCAAATACATTTTGTAAATCAAAGAATGATAAATAATTACAAGGATATTTTAATAATGCAACTCTCCACATCATTTAGAGTGTTTCATTGTAATTAATTATTCTGGAATCAACTCTTATGTGTATGCACATGTACATGTGTGCAGATAAACATACTTGATACTTTAAAAATTGTAGCTGCACTGGACTAGTGCTGCCAGGAAACAAGGGTATTATATTAATTGTCCTTGCAGTTTCATGGGGGGGGGGGGAAAAGAGATTTTAGGTTTGTAGGATTTTTCTGACATTTCCATTCCGATATCTTGCTAGCATTGCTATCAATAGAGCTTGTTATTAGATTCAATCAGAAGAAAGCAACCTCAGCAAAGAATATAAGACTGAAGACAATAAGAAAGGAAAGTGAAACTGGAAATGATCAATATTTTACAGGTGACATTCTATTACATTTAAATCAAAGTCACCCAAGAAGGATACTTAGCTCAGTGTAGATCATTTATTTGGATTTCAGAGTTCTCATCCATTATATAAAACTTCTTAGCTTCAGACCCATCATTAGCTCCCCCATCTCTCTCATGCTCCATAGCAAACCAACTTGATGAAGTTTTAACAGCATCCTAGTAGCAGAATGGCAGCAATAGTACGAGATGGGTTCTTCCAATAAAATTTTTTCCCCACAAGATGCACACAGCATCTTGTATGTGCACAATTTTCAAGACTGTGGTCTAAATTTCTACAGCATACTAGATATTTATTTATTATTATTTATTTATTAAATTCATACTCCACCTTTCTCACTAAAGAGCACCCAAGGTGGACACAAAAAAAGAAAGTGCTATGGTCCAGTTTTATCAACATGGTACACTGATGGATCCTGAGATCGACTAGATACTATTCTGACTTCAATAATGACTACCTCTCTGTGGAACATGGCTTGCCAGCACAAAGGCTGAGGCCATGCACCAGTAATTAGTGTGATGGGAGGGGGGGTCTGATCAGGGTGGAGATCTGGCTAGATTAAGGCAGGATATGGCAAGTATTGGCAGCAGTGGCATGTTCTAGATCTGGAATCCCCATTCTGATCTGGACATACAGTTCCTTCAGTTGCTCTTCAGATCTGTGCTGACAAAAGAGCTAGTATAGATCTGTGTAAGTCTGTAGGGAACCAAGCAATGATAGGAGAAGTAAGGAAAGTTTTATTTACTTAGCTCTACTTCCCAGCTTGGTCTCATACTCATGAGACCAAGGGATATAGCAGAAGCTGTGCTGGTAGCCCTAAATCCTGCAGATCACCAATGGCCACAAGACTCTTTTTTTAAAATATAGGCACACAGTCTCCAGTTTATCTGAACCTATAACAGTAAGCTTGCCAAACTACATTTCCCATAGGTTTTTGTGTGTTTTTCTGTTGGAAAAGCAAGATATAAAAATATGTTTGTACTGTAAATTAGTCTTTGAAAGCCATTGTACCAGTAAACCATTAATATGTAGATATATTTCGTAGACGCCTAAATGATTGTTTTTTTTCTCAAGTTTTCCCCATTACTTTGACTACTTCCTATATTTCTAAAAGACAAAAGGCCTTTAATTATTACTGTCAGTTATTGTAACTGGACTTCTTAAAGGTCAAGAAATTTTGGTACACGAACTAAAAGAAGCAACATTCTTTGTTAGACATGTTAAAATAATAGTAATCTAATCTCATGCTTCAGAAGTTAACTGATCGCCAAAGGGTTTGGGAATGAATGTCTTCCCCACTGAACAGCATTTCGTATTTCAGAAGGTACATTTTGGATTTCCTTTTTTTCCCTCTAAAGCTCTGAACAAAGGCTCTGAACGTACATTGATGGATTCATGGTTTGATCTGGTCTGGCAAATTTTTGATTCCAGACTCCTCCTCTTTGGTATTTCATGTAACCTGTATTGAACTTCTGGCCCTTATTGGACTGGTTACATAAGCACACCCACACATTTCACAATGTAACTTATTCTCTGTTTAGTTGTGGTTTGCATTCAATAAGCTCTTAGCATTCTGATAGCTTGCTATTCAACATCCTGCTGTGGAAAGAGAAGTTTGAGTGCTATGTGAACATATAAAAACATAATATGCATTTAAATCCACTTTTTGTTTCCATAAAACTAAATTCAGTTAGAGGGGATATGAAGTCCTAACTAATTTTTCAGCACTGGGGTAAGACTTGTGAAAGGGAACAAACATGGCTTTACCTTGCGGAGGCCTCTGTGGCTGCCATCAACATCCGTATGAGGAAAGGCTACATACAGTGTTTGTGGTTCTTCAGTCTAGAGAAGAGCTCCTGAGAGGGAGGACATGATTGAAACGTACAAAATTATGCAAGGGATGGGTAGAGTGGATAAAGTGATGCTCTTTTCCCTTTCACATAACACCAGAAGAAGGGGACATCCACTAAAATTGAATGTTTGGAGATTTAGGATAGTCAAAAGAAAATATTTCTTCACCCAGCTTGTAGTTAGTCTGTGGAACTCCTTGCCATAGGATGTGGTGATGGCATCTAGCCTCGATGCCTTTAAGAAGGGATTGCACAAATTCCTAGAGCAAAAGACCACCACAGGTTACAAGCCATAAGGGATGCACATGTACATAGAGAGATGTAGATGTGGGAAACCTCAAAACGCCAGATGCAGGGGAGAGCACCTGGATGTAGGTGTCTTGTGTGCTCCCTGAGGCATCTGGTGGGCCCTATGTGGGACAGGAAGCTGGACTAGATGGGCCTTTGGCCTGATCTAGTGGAGGCTTATCTTATGTTCTGAACTGCACGATACAGCACATGCCCCACTGACACAGCTATGTCAGTGCTAGAAAGTTGCTTAGGACTGTGCCCTTAATTTGTGCACTTAATTTTGGGCCCAATCCTGTTCAAACATTGTCAATGAATTCATGTCTGAATGGCATGTGCTGCATCCTGCAGTTGGGGAGCAGTTATGCAGGCCTCCTCAAGGTATGTCCTCTGTCTTCAAGGATGCACTGCAGCTACATCAACACTGGAAAGTTAGATAAGATTGGGCCCTTTCAGCCTTAACACCTTCAAAAATGTTTATAACAAAAACAAACTGTAAAGGCTAAAATAAAACTTTGCACATGGCCTAGAATGATTATTAAAACAGCTTTGATCCACTCCCTCAATGCTTGGTTTAGCAAATCAAGTTAGCAAAAATATAAATGCATTTATACAGAATGCCATGAAACAGTGAAGAATAGAACACATAGTTGGATATGAAAACTACGGGTTTCCCTTGTTATCCATGAGGGGACAAGCCTCACCTTCCCTGCAGTTGCACAGCAGCAGTCCCAGTCTTTGTGCTGGATTCAGCACAGGCAATTCAGCCCAGCTACAGTGTTTGGGCTGCTAATCCAGCCCAGATAATCCAGTGCAAGTTAGGATTGCACTGTCAGAGGAATTTCTGTTTCTACTTGGCTGGGAAAAAGTTTGAAAAGAAAGTTGAGCGGGAAAGATATGCAGGCTGATTCTCGCATCTTCTCCAAGCAAGTTCATTTTCAAAAATTTACTTTATATCCACAAAACTAGGAAGTGAATCTCACTTGCTACATTGTTCCCTAATATCTTAGTACTGTGTGAAACAATTTCAAATACATATAGGTTAAAAAATAAAAATAAAAAGATCTCCATTCTCAGTGTTATGAACACAGTTTTAAAGACAGATTAAAGATAAAGAAATGACTTTCAACCTATATGTCAATGAAGTTGTTTCCTTTTGCAGGCATGTTTAACAGCTGGTGTTTTATTTCAGTGAAAGAGAAGGGGGATAGGCTTGGTATCACTTCTACAACACAAACATAATCAAATTCAGGAACATGATTCATACTGAGGTTGGTTGGTTTGTTTTCTTCTGTCCCTTTTGGCTAGCATTTGACTTTAGTGTTGTGACTGATATCCCCTAAGCTAGTTATACACTGTCACATCAACATTCAGGCCACCAGCCAAAATCAGACCCCTGAAAAAAAGAGCAGAACCTTTTTTTGAAAGAATTTGAAATGGTTGCCTGATTGAAAACTGTTATTTGTTTATGCATTGCCTTGCATTTTGCATTTTTCAGAGGTATGCAAAAGAAGGTATACAGTTTTTATTATGAAAAAACATTGTCACAATAAGGATGACATACAAATTGCAATCAAGTACAATCTCTTACATGCTCAGATTGCCAGTCTTTAGCATTTACACATTTTTAACTTTTATAACTGTATGCCTACATTTGCATCGCCCTGTATACTGTTCCATCCTACCATGCACCCACTATATTATACCACACACCAATGGAGGCTGTTTTGAGTGCTCTGGGGAGAGTGGGAAATAGATAATCTGCAGAGAGTTAAAAAAATTGTTATTGTTAACAATTTATTTACCAGTTTTCACTAAACCATTCAAGTACTTCTCTCCCCACACCAAGAATGCTGCCTGGTACCTGGGGATATGTTCTCCGAAACCTGTCATTAAGCAAATTCATCTCTATGTGAAATACATAGGCATTTCTGGGCATTCTGGGACCATGGAGCTCGGAGTGGCCTGGAAAAGTCCTTTGGGACCACATAATGACAACACCAACACAAAGGAGTTTCAGCACATTGTAAATTGGAACATCACTAAGTAACACATATAACTGATTAGTGGGAGGATCTGAGATTGACTGTCCAATCCTATGAAGGCCTCACATTGCCAGAATTAATGTTCTGAAAGCATGAGATTCCTAATGGGTGTTGCAAAATAATACGTGCCACTTTGCATCAGCTGTCCATCCATGTCTCCCAGTGCTGGTCACTCAGCCCAGGAGGTTGGACAGGAAGAGGTATGTAGGATTTATGAAGAAGGGGGAAATTGGGATGGGAGTAGAGTGAATTTCTGGGAAGGGGGCAGTATCAGTGGCAGTAGTGCCATCAATATCCTATTTCTCTTCCTAGTATTGATTCAGCTTTCCGGGTCCAGTCAGACTTGTGCCAGCTAAATTGCTGCTACAGATCTGAGTAGACCTGTGAAAGTAAGCAGAGAACTACCCCTGGGCAAATGTTCCCTTACTTAGAAGAAACCTCTGAGATTACCCCTAGTCCTGTTGGAAACAGTGCATGCTCCAGTGATTCAGTTGCATTGCGTGGGTGGCAGGAGTACTTGACAGGACTGGCTGTGACAATGCAATCTGCTGCATGTGTACACAGAAATTATTCCCATTGTGTTCAATGGAATTTACTCCAAAAGAGTATACTGTATATAGAATTGCAGCCTGAGAGGCACTGGGTTGCCTAAAATTGTCCAGTGAGTTCATAGCTATGCTTAGATCTAGGCCTCATGTTAAATTCTTATGAAATCAGAAATTGCATCCTGACATTATAAATATTTTTTAAACACAGAAACCTTCACACTTTAGAAAACTGTGAAACACAAATTCTGCCTATATAAATAAGCAAGAACACCCATAGCGTTCTAAATGAAACAGAACTGAAAGCAAAGATCTTACTCTGTTATAACCAAAGACCAAATAGACCATATGGAATGACTCCTTCAGGTTTGGTTTGGTTTTGTTTGCGGCTAAATTATCAATTTCATGTGAACATATTTTCTAGAATACTTAGGAAGAGTATAGTCCATAATCCAACGCTCTTATTCAGTCTTAATTTCCATCTTGAATTTCTTTCCATCATTCTCCTAACTAATCAGAAAACTGTATATCTTTTTTTTTAAAAAGGCAAACAGTATGTTTGTATTACAGTTAACTATTTTATTTGACACAATAAACTAAAACATGAAGAAAGAGTTAAAAGATTTTAAAGACTATATTATTTTCTTCAGAGTTAAGTGTATCAAATCAGGGCAGTGATGAGAATAATAAAGGATTAGTTTTCATGGTTGAAGGTGTCCCTATTAATAAAAGCACACACCAGCTCTCTTTCTTTCTCCCTCCCTCTCTCTCAATTGGGATTAACAGTTCTATTTTGCCTTCTTTTGCCCGGGGCATACTATTATAATGTTTCATTGTAGACAGAATCCAAAAAGTTCTGTATTAATGCCCGCGGCTTTTAATTTTGAAATAAGGTGTTTTCTTTTTGAAGGATGAGGCATTGAATGGAAATTATGTTTAAACAATAACTACTTTACTGATGGTAACCACCTGGGTTAAGATGAGCTTCCCACAGTCAGTGTTACTGTAAAAGGATTGCTTGAGGACTCTGCCTGATGGCAACTCAGCAACACCCAGAATTATAGCCAGGTAAATTTATCAGCGATTAATTAATTGGCAGTAGGCAAAATACTGAGGTACAGCATAGCATATACCATAAAGTGAACCAACAGCCTGCAGTTATAGACAGAATGTTCTTCTCCAGTTGCTCTGCTGGTGCTTTTAGAATCCTAATGTGCTTCATACTATCTTCCTTCTTAATGGCAGTCACCATTGCAGATTAGACAGCTTAGTGGTGTCCCAAGTAGTAGTGTCCCAGCTACAAAGGGTTCAAACTGATTATCTGAATCAGTTCCAGTCTGGCTTTAGGCTAGACTTTGAGATGGAGATTGCCTTGGTCACTGGTGAATGACCTGCAACAGGAAATGGATAAAGAGAATGCATCCCTGTTTGTCCTACTGGACCTCTCAACAGCCTTTGAAACCATTGACCATAGTGCCCTTCTGAGACAGCTCTTCTAGATAAAATCCTTTCCATGCCATTGTCATCACATTTGGCATCAGAGAATGCTGTCCAATCTTCCATCAGGAGTAGTTTTTCAGGTAGGCCAAGTTGAAAGCAGCACTATTTCTCGCTTTGTTGTCTCATGACAGATCTATCACCTTTCAGTCTCCCATCCAAGAGTTACCCAGGTCTGTTCTTGCTTTGCTTTCTTCAGCAGCCCTTTGCTCAACCACCAGACCATGTCTGCTGCCTCAGGTACTGGTTGAAGAACAACATTACCAGCAGTGGTGGGTTCTAGCAGGTTCGCACCTACTCTATAGAACCGGTTCTTAACAAGAGATAGGACATATAAAGTTTAAAAATAGCCATTTAAAAGTGGCTGCCAGATGGGCAGAGAACCGGTTCTTAAATTTTTTGAAGCCCATCACTGATTACCAGTCACATATCTATAGAGTGGCTATAGAGATCACAACAGCATGAATCAAAAGGAGCCTTAGTACACTTGGACCCATGTGCTCAAAACATCAGCATCTTAAGTCCAATGTAGATCAGGAAGTAGTAGTAGGCGACTGTAATAAAAATGGAAGTGGACAACAGATAGAAGAAACAGGTGATCGATTACTTAATTTTAATCATGAGGAAAGCAATTAGTGAGCTGATTAGCTAAGAGTTCCTGGTTCAGCAAAATATTGGTTATAAATACCATCCTCTTTTATGTACAGTTCCATCCTTGTTATAAACTGATTTTTTTTAAATGTGGCTTTGTCTCAACACAAATGGCCAGTGCAAATGAGAAGGGACAGGCTAGACATTTTAATGCCCCTTCCCATGTCTTGTCCTGTTGGGGACTTTAAACCTTACTCCAAACCCCGGCCTGGGGGCCAGATGCAGCCCTCAGCCCTCAGCGAGCCCCGGCAAGAGCCCTCATCCGGCCCTTCAGCAAGCCTTGTAATAAACTCCAATCCATTCTGATATTGTGCATTCCTCAGTGTGGAAGGGATTGCCACCCAATCAGCTTTTTTATCCATACTAGATACTGTTTTAGGACCTCCATTCAGAGCATGCTTCTGAGACTGAAGGATGCCAATGAATTCTTATATGTAAATTTATTTAAGTGTATTCAACTTAGTTTTCTGGCCCCCAAAACCATGTCAGAGAGATGATGTGGCCCTCCAGCCAAAAACTTTGGAGACCCCTGCTTTAAGGCATTATCAGCTCTGAAGAGGAAAGCTTTCCAACCTCAGTTGCTCTTTATTTAAATTTAAAATTAAATTTAAATTTATTAAAATTGTATATAAATAATCCGCATATCAATAGGATACACCTGAATAGCCACAGGCCATGCACTTGATCATCTGAAATGTGTGAGACTTTAGTACTAGGGTTAATCAGCTCCCAAATGTAATCTGTATCATGTGCCATGTTATTGGGTTCTTGCTTCCTCCCTCCATGTCACACTACAATCTTTTCCTTTGTGGGTCATTCTGGCAGCAGCATTGCACTAGCATCCCAATAATGTACTAACTATGTCAGGATGACATTTTTTATGTGCCAACTTTCATGGTGTGCCCATCAGCTAGTGAGGTTCTTTTGTGGCAGTGCTGTTCGAATTGTGCTGGCATACATGGAGATATACTAGCACATAGCTTATTTTAAGGATAGATTTGGCCTTTAGTAGAATTTTGGTTAGAGGGAAAAATGAGGATATTATTGTTTTCTAATTGTTGCAAAGAGTTGCAATGGAAGATGTTGTAAATATAGGGCACAATCCAGAGCAACTACGGGGAGTCCTTGCTCCGGTGTAAGAACAATTTGCTCTGGATTGCAATATGAATTTCCCATACGTTTTCATTAGGTGGTACAGTAACTACGGGTACACATACAGCCCAATCCAGAGCAACTAATCTGTCCACATAAGGGCCCTTAGGTTGCCCTATCTAACACTAGGTTGGAGCAACTGCAAGATGCTCCAGCCCAGTTACTCTGAAGGAGGCTTAGGGCAGAGCAAGGCAAGATAGGGTGCCCTAAGAGAGGTGGACCTGCTCTGCCCTAACTGGGGCAGCCTAAGCAGCTCAGGAGAGGCAAGTTGAGGGCATGTTTCGCATTGCCTAGGGCAGAGCAGTTACTCTGTATCCAAAGCCTGTTTCCAAGGCAGAAATGCCCTCTTCCAGCCCTCAGAGTTATACCACCTCAGGAGCAGGTGTAGTAATGAGTAGACCCATAGGGGTCCATGATAAGGCCCGAGTAAGAACGGCAGTGCTGACCAAAAATCTGAGTTCTTGGCCATCCTAGCTGCAACCCCTTCCTCTCAACCTCAGGATATGGAACAAACTACGGCTGCCCACAAACCTCAGGATACAGCAGGCCACTCCAAGAAGCCCCTTGTATTCACTGTAGAATGTACTGGCATCTCATCAGGGACTCCTTATAAGGCAGGCACCCAGTGGCGTCACCAGACTGGTGCGGCTAGTGTGGGCTGCATTGGGGATGCGCTCCGTATGGGGTGATGTGCCGGAGGAGTTTGACTGTACTTTGGCAGGCCCCGGGTGTCAGCACCCCCATTCAGGCCTGCTCCAAGGCGGAGAATCAGCCAGAAGCTGCCACTTGTCTGAGGAGCTGGCCTGAACGGCCATCTGAGATGCACTGCGCAGAAACACACTGAGCATGCCGAACAGCTTCAGAGGAGACTTCCTTAGAGCAGAGAAAGTCCGCGCCTCTGCACAGCCATTCGGCCTCACTCAGGAGGCAGAGCGGCAGCCGAATGGGGCTTCAGAAAGAGTACTGCACAGGCACCAACTCTGACGCCTGCACAGTCTCCCCCGAAGCCAAAAGGCTTCAGAAAAGTACTGCGCAGGTGTCAGAGATGGTGCCTGCGCAGTACTCTTTCTGAAGCCAGTTGGCTTCAGAAACAACTGTGCAGGCGCCAACTTTGGTGACTGTGCAGTCCAGGTGGGGGGGGGGGGGCGTGCATCCCAGGGATGCCGCACAGACTTCCGCACCAGGTGATGTGCAGAGTCATGTCACCACTGTGGGCACCACAGCTGTTCCTTGTTCAGTGTGATCTGAGGGGTGTCTCCTCAGGAGCAAGTCTTCCCCTTGTGTCAATTACTTCGCATGCTCTGGAGCAGTTAGGGCAGCCCAGGCTTCCTGACTCTCTGGATTCAGCATAACTTTCTGCTCTGGATACAGAATAGTTAGGAGAGTGCAGTTAGGTCAGAGCAGGCTGAATTTGCTCTGGATTGCAGCCATAATGTCTCTTACGTGCTCCCGTAGTTGCTCTGGATTGTAGGGATAGTCTGAAAATGGTAGCCATAATTTTTGCAGATTTGTATAATGAATATTTTTATGGGTGTTTTTTCCCTGTTTGAAATGGTAGTCTTTTAAAAAACAACATGCCACTTAAGCATTATTAGCATTCCTCTCAAATCCGTTGTAACCTTGACCTACTTTGATTTCCCATTTAACAGTGTGAGGATAGAATTCAGTGTTTCACACTTGCCTGGACTATAATTTATACTGTAAAAGAACTCAATGAACATTCCTTGTAGTGCTATTAATGCTCCAAGTGTCTGTCTTTGTAAGTAAGCAACCTATTGCTGTCACTTCTATAGCAAGAAGGTTTGACCTTCAGATGAAAAGGGTAAAATGGGATGGACAATCTTTATTTATCAAACAGTGGGGCTCTTTTCGGCTTCGTTTTTTAATTTGTTTACCACCTTTCCTTTCTCAGTACTCTCTTGATATTGCTCAAGGCGGTTTCCATAAACAGGCTTTTTTAGACTCAAGGTCTAGAAAGGTCTTTACAGTTTGGGGTTCAATCGTTCTTTGTTCTGTGAAATGGGTTCTGTTATTTCTTTGATTTTAGAATAAGTTGAATTTGAGTAAAATACCCTCCCCATCTCAGAGGCAGAAATAGCATCCTATTATTGCTTTGATGAAACTCATTTCGTTCCCTGGTGTTATTTATTAAATAAGCTGGGTAGCAGCACATATTGCCATTAATTTTCATAGCATTATACTAGTATTTCCCTGTGGTTTTCTCTTCTGGAGCCTATCACATCTATAGGCTTGATGTAAAGTTCTTTATCATTTCAGTCAGAAATCTGTAGTGGATTGGAGGTATTTTGAAGTGGCTATTCCAATAAATACCCAAGAACTGGCCTTTAACTTTTTCTTTTAATTTTTTTTACTATTTTCCAAGTGTTTAATTTGTATAGAGAGCCACAGTATTCTTTGCACAGTCTGCCTCATCCTACATGTGATAAACTTCATCAAATTCAAATTCACAACAAACCAAAAAGGGAAAAAACAGTTTAAATGTTACAGTCAATTCTGCCCACCATTTTGCTTACTAAATACGTGTCCTAGAGGTATACACCTTGACTTCTAGGAGATAAAAAGATAAAAAGTTTTTCAGTATGAAAAACAGTGAACTTAGGTAGCAAATGCCTTGAGGGTGAGCAGAACGGTTTACCCAGATCAGTCACAACATAGTGTCAAGGTAGAAAAAAGGGGGTCTTGGCACCTAGACGGTAGTAGTGCCAAGTGGTTAGTACTTATTTCCTTTGGCTCCCCCTCTCTCCTATAAGTACGTGAGGGATCATAATTTTGCTGTATATTCCCTATATCTGTATGTTTTTATACATTTTGATTATAATTTGTGGCTGGTCTGCAGACCGTAATAAAGTTTATTATTATTATGTACGTGAGGTTGAACGAAGAAAAGCCCTTAGGCACAATCCAGAGTAACTACAGGGAGTTCTTGCTCCGATATAAGAACAATTTACTCTGAATTGCAATATGAATTTCTCATAGGTTTTCACTAGGTGGTGCCATAACTATGTCGACATAAATGTCTCTTACATGCTCCCATAGCTACTCCAGATTGTAGGGTTAGGCTGCAATCTTAGAGACACTTTCCTGGGAGCAAAACCCCACTGAACACAATGGGTTTACTTTTGAGTAGACCAGGCACACCTAGAGTTAAAAATGAAATAGATTAGTAAAAATCTAACAAAAAATGATAGGAATGACAAATAACAGAAAAATAAGCTTGCCTGAAAAAAACATAACTAAAGTTTACAAGTGATGCAATAATAATTGGTATCAGCAATTTGCGTTCTGTTGGATCTCATGCACTGCAAGCTAAACTACAGACTCTGTATGTGTAGGGGAATGACTGCAAACAGGCATAAATAACACAAGCCATTACAATTGCTAGCTATCTTATTCCCTTTTTTACTGTCCTATCAGGTGAAGCACTAGTTCTGCAGCCCCAACACTGGAGTTGGTTATTGCAAAAATGGCACTCCAAGGCACTCCAATGCTGGTGGGAGAAACCAAGTGCCAGTGGAGAAACCAGCACCTGTTATCACGAGGCCTTAGTGCCAGCAAGACACAGGACAGCAGCACTGGGCCATGGGGAAGCTTTTTTAGGGAGGGCAGGGAAAAGCCAGAGTGGATGGAACTAGGTGGAGGGAATGGGGGAAGAGCCAGTGGGAGGACTGGGCCCAGGAAGCGAGCACAGATGGTGGGAGACACTCCTATCTCCCCTGGAGTTGCAGGGCCCTATACAGGTATCCTTGATTCTGCTCTAGCTCAAGATCAGGTACAGACCAAAGCAGAATCTTTGGAGCCACAACAGGTAAAGGAACAAAGCAGGATGGCACCACTACTGGTAAAAATTGTAGTATCTTGAGTTTTTTTAATAATACCATCACATTATAGATTATTTGCGGTATACTTCAGTGCAAAATGCAATAAAATAAACCACACTGAAATATCTGTATTATATCAAAAGTTATAGCCAAATAACAAAAAAAGGAAATCACAACTACCTAAATTTACAAAAAGTGGATATCTTTAACTTAAAACTGACCAATGAGACTGTTTTTTTCAGAAGATCAGTGAGGTATTACAGTATTAGGATATGGCAAAGAACCAATAAGGTGTTAGTATGAGTCAGCTCTTATTTCCATTTGTCAGACTAATATTAGAATTCTTACTCTGTAGTGTGAGTTTTATCAAGTTGGCCACTGGTGTTTGGATGGTTATTAATTTGTTGGGTGACCTATACTGTTACATGAAGAATGTGGAAAATCTGTCACAAGTGCAACTTATTGTGACATGCTTCAGTGAGAATTGAAACCCACAATCTGCTCATAGAAGCTTTAAGGAGAAGATTATTTTCATTGATGATGATGTGAAAGCAGCGGTACATCAGTTGCTACAGGTTCGACCAAAAACATTTTTTTTACTGATGGCATTAAAAAGTTGGTACAGTGCTGGCAAAAAAGCATCACATAGGAAGGTGACTATGTAGTGAAGTGATGCAATTTTGTTTTTGAAAGAATTTTGAAATTCTTAACAGAGCTTTTAAAAGTGAGGAAACTTTTCAAAGACCTCTCGTATATTAAAATAAATAAAGTTAATGGGGGTTTAAACAAACCCTAGTGATGCCACAGCATCTGATACTGAGCACAATCCTAACCATGTCTACTCAAAAATAAGCCCCATTGTGTTCAAGGAAAACACAATTTCCTTATTCCTTACTTCCTATTTCCTTATTCCCTATTTCTGTATTCCCTATTTTCTATTTCCTTATTCCCAGGAAAATGTCTTTAGGATTGCAGCCATTGTTATTTAATCTATATGGTTATGGGCAGAGGTCCATCATGGGACTGAGGTCTTGTTCCAGGTGTGAGACCTTAGTGATGCCTGGCCCAGAAGAATGGGACATTCTTCTAGCCCTGTTAATTCACTTCTTTTTTGAGTGGGACCTTTTTCCTGGAGCTCACCCTGCCGGCATTGGGGCAGCTGGAATGAAGAAAATTCCATGAAAGTGTTACCACTTGGCAGTAATCTGCCTTGCTGATTGTGGAAGGGAGACCAGTGGGTTTCTTCCACCACCACCCCCCCCCCAGCCCCAGGAGAACTAGCTGGAACAGGAGCTGATCAGGCAGCTCATTCCTGACTCAAATGGAAGAGAAGGGCTTTTCTCCCCCTTGTGGTTTATAGTATTTTGCAAAACTAATGGGTGAGGGCTGCTAAAAAGCTGCTCCCAGCGGGTGAATTCAGGTTTGCTGACTTCAGAAGCTACTGGAGAGCTGAACTGACAGCGTAGACAGAAAATACAGACACAAACAAATAAGAGGAAATCCAGGGCTTCATTACAAATTTGCTTTTCCCTGTAATGTCATGATTCCTTACTTGATTCATTCACCTAGATTATTTAAAAATATACTGTATTATTTATCTTCAAGAATTGCAAAGGATCCTGTAAGCTTATCAGTGTGACCCTAAAACAAAGGATTTCACTTATCCACTTCAGCTACTCACACCAATTTGGCTCTGACATAGAAGGAGAACTGAAATGCTTAAGGGGAAAACTTGTGCTAGAACATTTGTTGATACGAGGATTTGTTGTTTGTATTTGTCTGTGGAGGAAAGAGTTAAGTTGTCCTTGGAATGTATCTCGGCTGAAGAGAAGTGTTTGAAGTGCTTACAAGGGTGCTTGGGCCTTACATTAGGAACCTTGATGGGAGTGCCCCAAAGTCACTAATTACTGACATATTTAATTATTTGATTTTCTCTGTATACCGTTTGTAAACTTTGTTGAAAAGCAGTACATAAGTACTGTACTAGTAACAGCCCACAGCTGTTGTTTTAGAAGGTACAATATAGCAACATCAGTAAAAAAAAACACCAACCCCCTTTCCGGTATCTCAACTGGCCTTCTCTTTCCTCAATGGCTCTCTTCAAAGGTCCCTTATTCAATTCTCAACATGGCCTGTTATTTCTCCCAGAGACAGTAAATGACAGTTGAAATGTGAATGGGTTGTTGACAGTTTTTCCCCTCAGCCTTCTCTGCCTCAGAAACATATGGAAATAGAACCCGCAACCTGCTTGATTGACACAGAATCAGGGTGACCAGATGCCCAAACCTCAAAAGGAGGACAAGGTCCTGGATTCCTCTCAGCCTGGCCTTGCTGGCAGACAATGGCATGTTTGCCTACTCACAAGTAAAGCCGTGATATTGGGCACTTTCCCTTTCCCATAGAGCTCAATGCATATTTTTGATTTTTAGTTTTTTGGCCATATCTTTGATAGGAAGGAAATACTTCAAAACCGATTTTTGCATTGGATTCTGCTCTTTAATACAAATCCAATGACATATGACACGATGGGGTACTGCACACCATTGCAAAGTTTCAAAATGAAGCCAAAATGGAGGACAATGAAGCCAAAATGGAGGACACCTGGACAGGAGGCAAAGAAAGAGGACAAATCTGAAAATTTCTGGTCACGTGGTCACCCTGCATGGAATTTGCAGACACCTGGTCAATGTGCAGACACAGGTCAAAGCTTTCATGTAGACTACTTAATGATGATGGTAATGATGAAGAAACTGAGCCATTTGCCCATCTATCTCCCCATCATCCACATTAACTGTCATTGATGATTGAATTTTTAGTTTTTTGACCATATCTTTGATAGGAAGAGCTAATAACTAAGCACAATCCTAGCCAAGTCTACTCAAAGATAAGCCCTGTTGTGATCAGTGGGTCTTACTCCCAGGAAGTGTCTAGGATTGCAGCCTAACAGATGAGGAAGGGAAATAATTTTCTTTCCCCCTCACAAGTATCTGCCTATTTTGAAGCTGTTGCATGCTATGGTGGAGGAAAGGATAGGATTGAGATCTAGTTATTTGGGAAGAACTTGTTGCTTTATCCATTCTGGATCCATCAACTACTAGATCTATTTTGTCTGATGATTGGTGGTTTTCTTTGGAATTTCTTTTCCCCAAGACCTTTTCTCAAATACCTTTAAAAAGAAAAGCACAACAATTTGTCTTACCATTTTATGATTATACAGCCGTGTTTCTCAAAATTTGTCCTCTGCCATGCCACTTCACACAGTCCACTTATTCAAATTACACTAGTAACTTACTATATATTCTACGTAACTCACTGTGTTACTCGCTATCAGTGCAATCCTCAGGATGTCTACTCAGAAGTCTCAGTGTATTCAATAGTACTTACTTTCAGGAAAGTGTGGTTAGGATTGCAGCCAAGTTATTGTAACTCATCACCACTTCTGGATTGGGGACCATATGCAATACCAGTAAGAGGCTCAGAGTGGACCAGAGAACTTTTTCAAAGTGTGGAACTCTGCCTCCTTGGAGCTTTGCCTGCCAAGTTGAGCCTTACCACTGTTTGTTGTGTTACATCCATGTTTGTTACCATCCATGGTCTTGCCTACTGTGCAGCAGTTGTCCAAGTGTTCTGTGAGTACCTCTAGACATCACCTCATATTATCAGTCTTGTCACTAATACTACCCTGTTGTAAACCGTAAAATTGAATTTTCACTATTTAAAATGTCTACCTCATCAAATGTCTACCATGCAGATTTGTGATCTGAACAAAACAGTCGGGTTACTCTGTAATGAGAACATTACATTACTCAACTTTGGTGAAACCTCACTTTGAAAATAAAATAGAAAAACTATCATTATTCAAATCAGTTTTATGTACTGAGGGAGAGCGTATCTCCTCCCATGTCTCCTTTCTTTCCTTTTCCCAGAACAGTTATGGTTTTTAAACTCTGCTCTGGGCATGTCTCAGGAGTCATGTCCAATTATGAGAAAGGCAAACAGGATTGGCAGAGGGAAAGCCTTGAAGCATAGATCACAGTTCAGAAGCAGAATAACAACCCTGTTAGTGTTGCTCATGGTGTATTTCAAAGCTTTGGGGTAAAAAGGAAGTTAAGAAGAACACTTACTTGCAGTTGACTAAATGGTAGCAAGAGATGGGAAATGTTTAAAGGCAAGGTCATGTATGAGTAGAAAATTCTGCTTTCCCCACATTCAATAAACATTGCCTGTTCCCAATTAATTGCAACAAGCCAGCTTATATAATAAGGCAATCAGAAGAATACAAACTACTTCATAGGTCTCAATATGTGTCATTGTTTTATTTCATTCAGCTTTCATTTTGCAATTAACAATATTGGCCAAAAAGGAACCAAAATTATTGAAATAAATATTTAAGTACCTCTATAAATATAATTCCTGAGTAATAAATTTACAGTGTACAGAGATGCCTCAAGTAACAAATTTAATTCATTCCTCAGGCATGTTTGTTACGTGAAACGTTCTTTACGTGAAGCGGATTTTCCCATAGGAAATAATGGAAACTCAGACGATTGGTTCCACAACCCCAAAAATATTCATATAAAAATATGAACTGGATGTAAAAATGATGAAAGAACACTGGGAGTGAATTCAAAACATGCATTCAATGTGCATGATCTTATGATGTGTACTTAGGCTGCAGTCCTAAAGACACTTACCTGGGAGTAAGACCCATTTAACACAGTGGGGCTTACTTCTGGGTAGACATGGTTAGGAGGCTGCAATCCAAGACACCTTCAAAGTGTCTCCCCACTTTCTCCTTCACTTCCTCCTGAGTCTGTCTCTCCTCTGCTGCCTTCTGGCCAGTCCTGAGCTGCTTCCCTCTTCTCCACTGCTCTTCTCTCCCTCTGCCCAGCTGACACCCAGCCACAGGAGGAACAGCATGGAAGTGTTGCTTTCAAAATGGGCAGGTGCACTAGGCAGCCCTGACACTTTTTAAAAGGGCTGCTGGCCAGTGTGTCTGCCCCAACTGCCAATGAATTTGTTCTTTACGTGAAGCACAGTTTGTTACGTGAAGCAGAATCCTAGAGAAATTTTTGTTTGTTACGTGAAACATACTTTATGTGAGGCGTTCTTTACATGAGGCGCCACTGTATACTGAACTCAAGGTCATGACTTTTTAATTGCCTTTTAGCACCACAGTCATTTTTATCCACTGGTTTCCACTTGGGCGCTATAATTATGGGTGAAACAAATATTCTGTAAACACTATCACAAAGTGGCATCAAAGGTCAGGTAGAAGCTGCCACAGCTTCCCTGCGCCATGTGATGCCTATTTGAAGTGAAGAACATTCAAGTTGCATCTTCAGTGATATACTATCCACTGGATAGTACTACCCAGTGATGTACTATCCACTATCCTTTAGCAAAAGGCTAAAAGCGCAATCCTAACATGTTTACTCAAAAGTAAGCCACATTGTGTTCAATGGGTGTTATTCTCAGGAAAGTGCAAATTCTTTAGTGCATTCTTTAGGAGTGCAAATTAAAACTACCTGTATGACTACACTGTTATACCAAGATGTTGCTCAAAAAAAGTCAAAACCATGGAAGCTAAACTCTCAGTATCCACAGATCTGCTGTACATTATTTTTCGGAATCATTTGCAAAATTGATGGAATGTGATTTGGTTGTCCCTTTTGTTTGCAATAGTCTTTCCTCATATCTATGATAGTAAGATTTGGTAGAATTAGGGCACAATCCAGAGTAACATTTTTAGTTCAGAGAATCGCCCCTGCAGGAAACTCCTATACTGATATAGATATATTCGTTAAAGATATTATTGATGTTATATTCAACATTCGATATAGATATTGTTGATGCCTGCCACCTTAGATATGTATTTTGCAATTTTTTGAACACTTGTATATTAGAACTCTGAAGGAAATACAAAACAGTATAATTCACATTCCAATAAGCTGTCTTTTCCAATATGGCCAATAATTAAATACCTGGCAGTAGAATATAACTCACAATCAAACAAAATATGAGTGACAAAAAATTGCTATAGTAGGATACCCATTGTGCAGCTGAAGATTTACACAGGGATAAATGGATCCCTTTTCCCTACTGTCACAACCCAATTTCCACCCATCCCCAAGCTGGATAGGGTACCTATTTCTGACTCGGCCACACCAGGAAAGATAAGATAGCATTAAACTGTAAGTTGATAACATGCTAGCATCAATGAAGGCAAAACATTGCAGCCTTCAGGAAGCATAACTCTGTCTCAATGGAGCATCACTTTCACACACTTTCCAAGCAATGCCCCAGAACCAGGGTGACCAAAACCTAGCCCACGGGCCAGCTGCAATCCACAGCAAGCCTCCATGCAGCCCACGGTATTTCCTGTAATCCAACAAAAGCAAGGGGATCTGTGCTCCTCTCATCCCCAGAGGGTGTTTTGAAGGCCACAGAGTCTACACCTACTTCCACTCAATGTGTGAAACTCCTTATGCACCTTTTTGAAGATCACCCCCTATGTTAGTGTTAGAAAGTGTTTATGAAGTAATTTCAGTTCATTTGTTTGTATAAGGTATCTCCTCTAAATTTATTCAAATTTGAAAAATTAACTCTTTTTTTCTGACCTACAACATTGGGTCACAAGGATAGTCTGGCCCTTCTGCCAAATGGTTTGCACACCCTTGCCCCAGTATCATTGAATGGTGCACAGGACAGCCTCGACATAATCAAACTTATTTGAAAAGAAAGCATCTGTGTTTGTTTTAAAAATACGGTTTCTAATGGACTAAGGGCACAATCCAGAGTGAGGGCAGTGAGGAGAGCCCTAGCTGGGCTGCCCCAACTATTCTGTATCCAGAGCAGACAGTTATGCTGCATACAGAGTCAGGAAGCCTGGGCTGCTTTAACTGCTCCACAGCACGCTCAGTAGGCACCAAATCAGTGACACCTGGGAAGGGCTTGCTCCTGAGGAGACCCCTCTCAGATCACACTGAACAAGGAACAGCTGTGGTGTCTGCCTTATTAGGAAGCCCAGAAGTTCCTAACAACCAGTAACAGCTGCAGCATGAGATTCCAGTACAGCAGTACCTCTAGTGGAGGGTGGATGCTTGGAGTGGCCTGCTGTATACCCAGGTTAATGGCTGCCACAGTTGTTCCATATCCTAAGGTTGAAAGGCAGGGGTTGCAACTAGGCTGGCCAAGAACTCAGATTTTTTTGTCAACACTGCCATTCTTATCCTACCTTATCATGGACTGCTATGGGTCTACTCATGACTATACCTGCTCCTAAGGTGGTATAAGTCTGAGGAGCTGGAAGAGGGCATTTCTGCCTTGGAAACAGGCTCTGGATACAGAGTAACTGCTCTGCCCTAAGCAATGCTAAACATGCCCTCAACATTCATCTCCTGAACTCCCTAGGCTGCCTCAGCTAAGACAGCCCAGATCCACCTGTCTGGGGGAGCTTATGTTGTCTTAGGCTGCCCCAATCCTTCTCTAGAATAACTGGGCTGTCCCATCTTGGACTTGGACCACCCCAGTGGTAGATAGGGCAGCCCAAGTGCACTTCAGGATTGCATTCTAAATATTGAATTAAGTACATTAGGCAGCAGGGAGTTTATATTTGCTATGTACACCAAAGATACGATTAGATTAGCACTGATATGCTTACAAAATTACATATAATACAGTGTTTCTAAGAAGTGGCTTTTGATACAAATCAGTATTTTAAATAATGTCACACATGTGAAGAATTATAAACAGGCTGACTTCATATTATGGGCTCAGAGTCCAATCCTATGCATATCTAGTCTGAAAAAACACCCATTATATCCATAGGTTTTACTCTAGGTAAGAATGAATAAGATTGCAGCCTGAGGCTATCCACACTGGGAGTAAACCCCATTAACTATAATGCACTTACTTCTGTGTAGATATGCATAGGATTGGATTGTCATCCCATTCTGCTTTCATGTCTGACAAACACTTCTGTCTCTGTATTAAAATACCCTACCCATGACTGTATCCCTCACTAGATTGGAAGGGGAATAAACAGTCCTAATCCAAAACGGATTAGGTTTTCCATATGATTTCATATTTATTCAGAAGGCTTTCTGTATCTCACAAAAGATACATTAAAAAGTTCAACATTAAAAATCCCACCAAGGAAATCATGCCTTTCTGCCTGTATTGATCTTCTGTTAGGTGAAATCCAAAGTACTAATAGTAGTGGGGCCAGTGAGAGGGCAAAGCTATAAGTGCCATGTTGCTTTAGTCCGTGTTGCTTTCGTCCCTAGACAGGCTCTGAAAGAAAGGGAAGGGCAGTTACACGGCGAGTATTGGCGCCGTGTGGCACATAAAGTTCTGCCACTGGCTCTGCTACTGAGTGCTAAACATGTATATTTCATAAATACATGTAATGTGCCTAATCAAATTTAATAGAAATACACATTATCAAGGTTATGTAGTTTGTCATGCCATTGGGTCTAGGATATTTCACAAGATAGCAGCCATAAGGAAAAGAATAAGAACAAACTTCCTGATGTCCTTTTGTACTATGATGCCTTTTTGTACTATTACTGGATGTAACATTCAGTTCTTCTATCACTTTGAACTGTCCTTGTGATTTTTTTCTTTAATCTCCTCCGTTTAAAAAAAACTAATTTGTGTTTCTTGCCACTGTCAGCCAGGCTCCCCCTTGCACATTAATTGGAACCGGAACTGTTTCTTATTGGAATCTCAATACAGTAGTTTTAAAGACACCATTTTTAAATAGGCTTTCAAATAGTTTATTAGTGGTACAAAATATTTTGTACATCAGCATTTTAAAACCATGTGTAGAATTAGATCCTTGCACCTGGTCTCACATGAAGTGACTCTCCCTCCCCTTGAAATGGTCTTGGGAGCGTGTCGGTTCCTGCCAGCCTTCTGTCTGGGCTATACTTACATGGAGATTGACAGTGGTGCCTCACATAAAGAGCATAATTCGTTCTGGAGGCATGCTCTTTACATGAAACGCTCTTTAAGTGAAGCAGATTTTTCCACAGGAAATAATGGAAACTCAGATGATTGTTTCCACAACACCCAAAATATTCATATAAAAATATGAACTGGATGTAAAAATGATGACAAAACACTCGAATGGAATTCAAAACATGCATTCAATGTGCATGATCCTATGAAGTCTACTTAGGCTGCAATCCTAAAGACACTTTCCTGGGAATAAGCCCCATTTAACAAAATGGGGCTTACTTTTGGGTAGACATGGTTAAGAGGCTGCAATCAAAGACACTTTCCTGGGAGGCTTACCTGGGCTGCTGCTGGAGTTTCAAGGTGGTCAGTGGAGGCACTTGGGGGCAGTTATGGGCAGCTGCCTCTGGCACCTCCAGGCAATTGCCCCCAAGTTGGGAGCAGTTAAAGGCAGCAGCGCTGGCCAGCAGCCCTTTTGAAGCACCTCCATTTGGAGTGTCAGGGCTGCATAGCACGCGTGCCCATCGCACGCGTGCTTCTTAAGTGAAGCAGAACTTGTTATGTGAAGCAAGATTTCTTGGAAATTTTTGCTTGTTATGTGAAACGCTTGTTAAGCGAGGCGCTTGTTAAGCAAGCGCTGCATTTGTATAAACCACTGTATTTGTATAAATGGCAGTTTGAAATGCTGTCATTATGAAAATGAGGGTGAATAACATAATCATGCATATGAAATTGTCATTTCAGAGTAAAGGAATCTTCATGGTTAAAAGTAATTTTAAATTGTCCCCATAGTTTTTATTATTACATGTGTCCCTCATTATCCACTAGGGTTCCGTTCCAGAACCTCCCGTGGATAAAAAGATTTGTGTGTAAAGAAAACAATGGAAAAATAGGTTTAAAGACCACTACCAGGATTCTTGCTCCTCTAGTGTGTCTAATTGAATAAGGTAGTACCTCAATTATCTGCAGGGGCTTGATTCTGACACTGAAAAACAGAATTATTGTTTGCATGACTACCTCTACAACAGTAGAAAAGCAGTTTTTTTAAACTGTGGTTTGCATTGTCCATTGGTATTTAGTCAAATATGTGTATAAAAACCAGTGTATCACTTCATGCTCCCATATAATTGGGGGTTCTATTCCAGAATGCTTTGTGATTAAATGAAACCATGGTTAAATAAAACTATAAACATCTCCTATCACCACTCCAGAGCAAAGAAAAATTCCAGTCGCCTTACCTCTAAGAGGCTTCCAAAAGTCATTCCCACTCTTCGGCAAAAACCAGAAGTTCCTTTCAGAGGCAATTGGTAGGCATCAAGCTGAAAAATAATGAAGTACCTGAGAAGTGGCTCTAGTTTAAAACTTGCAAATTGCAAGATTTGCCAGTGTAGAATTAGGCAGAAAATAAAACTAAAATTCAGGCATATGCATAAAGTATTTTTTCATTGTAACACGGAAGTTAATTCCTTTAAGAGGGGAGTGGATAAATTTTTAGAGGGAAAGTCTGTTACAGGTTACAAGCCACGGTGGGTATGTGCAACCTTTGTATTTTAGATGTAGGCAACCTCGGAATGCCAGATGTCGGAGAGGGCAGCAAGGTGCAAATATCTTTTTCTCTAGTGTGTTCCATGACATGTCTGTGGGCCACTGAGAGCTACAGGATGCTGGACCATAAGGGCCTTTGGCCTGATCCAGTGGGGCTCTTATGTGTGTTCTTAAGTTTAGGCACAATAGGAAGAAAAGTGGGATGTGGTAAGACATTGTCTTAACCCATCAGTTCAAGGAAGTAGTGGTGGACGAGTTATTAGGGAGCTATTGTAAATATCAATGTTAGTTCTGTATACATATGTAAATCTGCATTGTGCAAAGATCACTGCATGAAGAAAAGTCCTTCTGATTCTCTGTTTGAGATCTTCATGATAGCATTCATTATTATTAGGCAAGCTTAGCAAACATTGACTGTTTGCTAAGGAGTGTTGTCTCTTTTCAATTCAAATACCTGAAAGGCTCCAATGTGTAACTCATAGTGCAATCCTATCCTCCACTTCAACTGCACAACCATCACTGCACACTCAAGAGTAGCAGAAATATATCATAAAGCACATTTGTGATTACTAGTGAGTCGGCAGCATGGACCTGGGTAGTGCTTCATCAAGGAGCAATGCTTGCTGTCACAGGTATTGAAAGAGGAGACTATCAGGCCCAGGAGGGGACAGGATTGGTACAGTTTCCTAACCCCTATCCCAGACTAGGCAGCCCTATACAGGGCTTCCCAAATTTGCACCAGCTAAATAGCTGGCATGTATCTGAGAGGTCCCATCGGCTAGCAGAGGCAGTATTTGGGGTATGGTGAGATCTATCCCCATACTCTAAAGAGATCTCCAGCTGCCTTCTAACCTATGTTGGAAATAGTGCATACCATGCTGCTTATCTGTGCTGGCACAGATTATGATTTGGCTGCACATGAACAGTTTCTCACTTACATTGTAAAATGGGTCATAAATGTGTACAGGTATCTTTGAGTTTAATTTTTTTCCAATTGTACCATCTTCTATAAAACTGAAGTGGCGGCACTATTCCCCTACGGAAAGAATAAAACTCTTTTTACATACCATCTGTAAAAAAGGAAATAACAGTGATCTGTCTCACTTGTTGTGTAGAAGAATTGAGATAAATGCTGCCAAATGTTTGTCAAAACGTAAATGACAATTTGACAAGTTTAGCTCTCCAGATCCTGCTTCAGGGAGATGTCAGTTTGAAAAGTATTAGTTTTTGTCACATGAGGAAGGAACACAGGAAGACTGTGAGGATGTCTCAACTTGTAAACAGTTCAATTAATCGGCTGTCCACCAGCTCAGTCGTCTTCAACCTTATGATAATAAAGTCACAACGGTCGAGTGATTGTTACTAACGGTGCTTTTCTGCAGAAGGAACATATAGCAAAACTGTTAAAAACTAAAAAACACTTCCACGTTCCTTGATAGAACCAAACAGCTCTGCCTTTCAAAGCGGTGCCTTTGAAAAAGAAAACATTACAGCATTGACATAATACTGGGAGTAAAAAGAAAGCTAGAGACAACTGAAAACTGCTGCTGAAACAGAGCAAACTGACCCTCAATTGTGTGGAGCAGTGTGGTGTCAAGTTGCACTTTGTGTCATCCTTGTTAAGATGACAAGTCTACCAAAGGCAAGAAACCCAATTCTGCTCTCCCTTTTCAAAATCATCATGTTGTAGCTGTAGGTGTGTGAAGATGTCAATGTCAGGTGGCTTGGGAGGAAGCATTGGTTTTGATGGCAGCTTTTACTGCTGTTTCACCCCGCTGGTCTCAATTCCCCCTTGGCCTCCCTTTGCCTTGGTCTACTGTCTTTCTCTTGCCTTCTCCCTGCCCGAAGTGTCTCCCCACCACCCAGAGGGGATAGTTCTGTATGTCCTTCAGGCTCTGAGACGCAGCACCAACTGAATGTGATGCAGTGTGAATAGAATAATGTAGCATATACCATTGGATGCATATTTTTCAGCAAAATCCAATGCAAAAAAAGCTTTGAAATATCTGCTTCCAATAGAAAGTCATGGCCAAAACACGCACACGCACACACACACACACACACACACACACACACACACACACAACAAATGCATGGAGCCCTATGGAAAGTGAAACTGAGCTAGCTCACACCTTTACTGTGATATGTGCCTTAGTCCTTTGGAAAGCACAGAGCGTGAACTTGTTAAAAGCTGGAAATTCTGAGGTTTGACAGAGTATCCAGTCACTTTGTAAAGGGCAACAGAGGGCTGATGTGCTGAGGAGTGTGGCAACAAAAAATGATGCATCACCAACCATTATGGTAAGATGAGATTGAAGACCCACCTAATTAATGAATGATGCAGGCTGGGACAAATCATAGTGGCAGAGGCAGACCTGAGATAGGGCAGGCAGTGGTGGTGAAGTTCTGGTTTCTCAGAAGCTGTGATGCCAGCTTTTTTCCTTTATTCCCATTATTCCGCTTTAGTGAAAAGTTTAACAAATGTACAATTTTCTCTACTCAACCAGTGCTGGGAAAATTGTTCTGTTGAGAGAGAATATTGAGCCAAATATAGTAACTTGGGAAGATTTTTTTTTAATTATGCTGCTACATGACATTTGGGTCTACTCTGCTTTTTTATTATTTCTTCAGAAGAAAATAGAGTAAGAGGAAGTGAAAGACAATTTCATATTTCTGCAAATTACCAGAAGGAGCATTCTCACAAAAAAAGGAAATGCTGCTAAGGAAATTCATTCTGCTGCAAATAAGAAAGCGTTAGGAACACAACAGTGGTTTATATTGCTAATTCTGGCATTCAGTTGTAATCCTATCTCCAGCTGTTCTATATTACAGCTCTTTTGATTGACTGTATATGTCAGACTGGATCCTATGAGTCATTATTCAGGGATGTAGGTGTTTGCAGTAGAACATGGTCCCTTATGCACCAGCACATCACAACCTGTGCTAGTGCTTACTTAGAGCAGTCTTTTTCAAAATATATTGGCTAGTGTGTGTTGAAAGGCTCCCCAATTCCTTGATTTTCTTTATTATATAATCCATCAGTGCACAACAAACACAATAAATGCAGACCAACATGAGCAAGAAAACCCTATTCTGAAGAACTTGACAATATAAATTATCATACAGCAGAATTTGAATTATCATATTGAGACAACCCAATCTTAAGCTCTGGCACAACATCTCCAAAATTGTCTTGCAAAGAAAAATGTTTCTCAGCTTTGTAGCTATAAGCTCTGATACTCTTCTTCAGGCTTTTTCGTTCAGTAGAGAAGTATATTTTTAACTTAGTATTGAGGCCCAAGGCCCAGTCCACTTCTTCTGTGCCCATGTTGCCTTCCTGTTCCACTGCCCCCCCCCCACACTCACACACCCTCCATGGTCCTAGTTGAGGTGTCTGTCACCATGCAGAGCTGGCTGTTCGCTGCTTCTGGCATGTCACCAGGGGCACCAGAATGTCACCAGCATTTCACCTTTCAAACAAATAAATATGTTACTGTGAATTTGATAGTTGATAGTTGATAACTGTGACAAGACAAAATACTGGCTATAGTGCTGTGTTTGGAATGGATTTGTGTTTGAAGAACTTTTCTTGGCTGTGACACAATGCAATCCGTCCTTGTGCTGAAACAGGTAGGCCAGCTTGCCTTCTCTGTATCCAACATAAGTTTGAGTCTGCTGCTAATAAACTTTTCTCCTTATCCTGGGTAATGCAGCAGTAGTCCCGATTGGTCTACTCAGCTCCACGCCACTGATTTCAGTAGTTCAGATCTGAGTAGCTACAGGCTCAATGGGAACAGGGCTTGGATCTGGCACAAATACTGGGTCTCCCGTCTGTAATTCTACCCATACTGAAATGCCCCCCATCTAGCTCTAAAATGCCCCCATCTAGCTCTAAAATGCCCCCATCAACAGGGTGACCAGGTGCCTGAACCCCAAAAAGAGGTCAAGGTCCCCCAAAATTCCTGGCATCAAAGCAAAATTCCTGACATGTTAAAAATGTAGGATACCCCACAAAAAATATTGGACATGTTAAAATAAAAATAAAAGCTGAAATAAAATAAAAGCTGAAAACACTCGTATTGCTTTCCCGTACTTGAAATTAAGTAAATTAACACTTGTATATTACTTATTGTTAGCACCCTCTTTGCAAGACCTGTTTCCAGATCAAAAAGGCACATGTTTAAGTGGTCCAATCAGGCATGCACAGGTCTTTCAGCCTCCTCTCCTTTGCCCTCTTACACAATATAAGTTCCACTGACTACAATACTTGTTGAGTGGACACATGTGGGCTTGGAATCTTAAAACTTAAGAAGCCAGGAGTTATCATCATCCATACTCTGAGCAGGTTGCTAACTTTACACCCAGCCCCTGCTCTTCTGCTCTGACAATAGCTGGATGAAAGGCTCCACAACCTGAGAAACCCAAACCCTTGTTGTGAAATACATTCTTTTTTGTGCAAAGTATATATTGTTGGATCTGTGTACAAAGGCAGGGGAGGCTGGGGTTTCTCTGGTCAGTTAGCAACGCTGCTTTAAAAAAAATTAATTCTTCCCCCTCCTTTCTCTCCAAAGTCAAATTCACTGGAAAGTTTCAGAGCAGCAGCAGCTCCACATGCAAGGCTCCCTCCTTCCTCTGCTCTGTTCTGCTCTCCTCCCCAGTCCTCAGCTCCCTTCTTCCTTCTTTCCTTTGCGGCAAGCAGAGTTTCTCTGGCAAGTGCAGGAACTGGGAGCTCTATGAGGCACAACTATTTTTCCAGCCAGCCATTCAGTGGCTGGAGGCCACTGGGAAGCAGGCTATAAAGCCTGGCGCAATGCATTCTAGGCTTGGAGGACAGAATGCATTGTACTTCTTTCACTGAAGGCTTGGAAAGGGACTTTAGCGGGGCGGAGGGGAAAGACTACAATTCCCTTCCCCCCCCCCCTTTAATCAGCAGCTTCAGTGGGTCAGTTGGCCTGCAGCAGGCCTCAAAGGCCTGAAATCACAGGAAATGGCTGGAAAGGCCCCCAATTTCCTGACAAAGAGGCCCTAAAAATGGACTTCCAGTTCCAGTGTCTGATTTACGGTTCTTTCCAGGAATTTCCAGTCATGTAGTCACCCAACCCATCAAGTTTCTCCCCCCTAAACCTCTACATTGGCATAATTCTGCCAATCTACTCTTTGCCTGGTTTCCTCTGTGGTCAAGGAGGCCTGTGTTTGTAGGCAAGTCTGTGTGCCAACCGATCTGCCATAAATAGTGCAACAATGCTTTACAGCACTTTAGCAACATTTCTAGGCTGCAGAAGGGACTTGCATCAGTCCAAGTTAGCCCCGAGACTGCAATCTTACTTAAGCAGGGCACTGTGTCTCATTTCCTCATACAGTTATTGTGATGCTAAAATGCCACTCAGGTCCTAGGACTGAGGGTGGGAGAGAAATGTAATCTACAGCAGCACTACACAGTATAGCTGTGTTCAGAGTCTACCAAAGAAACAATTATTTTGCTTTGAATTTTGGTGTAAAATAAGTACAGTAATATTGTACTTATGTACAAGTTAGTGTCATGGAGAGTATTTTGTCTTCCATCACTGCCCAGCTTTGTTCCTTATAATGTTGAGACAACACTTGAAATTTGCAGATTAATTTGTATGTGAAGCATTGCATAATTTTTCAGAACTGCACAGTTGATAATTTGTTTGTTCCTTGTGTAATCTTTTATCCCTTGGTGTTCCTACTCAAATCTTAACTTTACAAGCAATAGACTCTGATTTCACACTTTCCTGTGCCTGATGAGAAGTCTGTTCTTTCCATTGCTAGCACTACTGCAAGGCGGTCCTTCCCTGTTGAGCAAGGTTCATGTAAGCCCTGCAGGGGGAGATAGTAGTCCTAGGAAGCATCACATCAATGTCACAGGGAGCTATTGATGTGAATTTTCTGTCCTTTAGTCTGTCAAGCACCATGTAAACTAAATCTTGAAAGACACAAATGTAGATTAGAGGGAACAACAAGAATTCTGAATGAACATTTTTAATCGAGACATCAAAAGGAAAGGGAAATCCAGTCTTCTGAAGGTTCAGCCTGCAAACATTTCATCCAAATAATAATGATTCCCCCCTGCCAAAAAAATTCTCCTTAACAACACATACTGGATCTTATGAGCCATTATTCAGGGACGTAGGTGTTTGCAGTAGAACATGATCACTTACGCACGAGCACATCGCAACCTGTGCTCGTGCTAGTGCATAGAATAATAGGAATGAAGAAAAATGTATTGATAACTGATGCTAAACATACTTAGCTAAGCCATGTTGAGTATAATGAGATCTAATTCTGAGTAAACATGTATGAGTATAGTTTTGCACAGTTAATTTCCTTTTCATTTTATTGGTAGCATCTGCCCTATGAAAACACAATTGAAGTAAAAGTGTCATTCTTGATATTTTATATTTTTCATTTCATAAGCATTCCATTTTATATGCTCTGAAGACAATGCAGGCTGATACTCTGAATTTGCTTTGTTACAGTTTATCAGAGAAAATATCCTTTTAATGTCAGCATTTCTTTGAGGCAGGCAACTCAAGGGGTTGCTTAAGAATCATCCATGCAAAAAGAAACTATGAAAGATAATGTCTCTTACGTGCTCCCATAGTTACTCTGGATTTGGGTGTAAGATCCTTGTTAGCTGAACATTTTGAACTAAGATGGCTGTAATATTCCCCATATATACCAGTTTTCTCAGAGGTGCTTCCAGTATTCCAGTGTGGAGAATAGTGACATCCAGTGGTAGGTTACTTTAAAGTTTAAACAATGTAAAGCTACTTCATTGAAGACTTCAGGAATTTCATTATTTTCTTAAAATGGTCTGCCAACTGATTTGGTAAAAATTATACTAAGGGTGAAATCCAGAGTAACTATGGGGAGTCCTTGCTCCAGAGTATGAACAAATTACTCTGGATTGCAACATGAATTTCCCATAGATTTTCACTAGGTGGTGCAGTAACTACAGGTGCACATAGTTACTCTTACGTGCTCCCGTAGTTACTCTGGATTGTGCCCTTAGTGTAAAAATATTTTTCCACTGTAGTGATGGATTCTTCTCTGTGTCTTTATTTCATGCATATGCACATTCTTTTCAAACCTACATGCACAATTATAGTTTGCTAGTGATGCCCTCTTTGTAGCTTGTCTGGTTAAATTATGTTCCCTGCACATGGGGAAAAAAAGTTTAACAGAAGCAAGCAAGATAAACAAAACATTAGAAACATACACACAGTAGAATAACTTTATTCATAGATCATAGAATCGTTGGAAGGGACCCAGTGGATCATCTAGTCCAACTACATGTCTGTAGCAGGAGATCCTCGTCTTGTGAGGACCCAGGTCTCAAACCCTGGCCTGCTGGTTAACAGGCACAGTGTCTTAACCACTTGTGCCACCTTCCTACTGTCTTGTGATTAATATTGAGAGTCAGTAACATACAAAACTACCTTCAACTATACCTAAAACCAAAAACTAGATTGTCAAGAATTTAAAAAGCTAGGTATCAAACCATATTTCATCAAATGACTAAAAACATGCACCACCCATTAATTCATCCAGCACAGCCAGTTTTCAAAATAACTAGCTTAATTCTCTTCCACCCCTATATTTTTCGTAGTTATTTGATATGGTCTGGAATCTTCATCATGAATGATTTAGAGCTAACAATTATTTGGGAAAAAAGTCAAGAATTGTGCATTCCTGATTAGATTGTGAGTAGGGATGCAGCTCTTGATCTTCTGGATTTTTATGTAGAGGAGAGTATACATATAATAAAGTGGTTCAAGAGACAAGAAGCATAAAGAGAAAAGAGAGAAGACAATATGGAATGAAGCAAAAAGAATTTTTTAAGCCTAATTCCAATCCTGATTTATCCCATTAGTATAGGTGTGCCATTGGGGTATGTGTTCAATTCTTGTGGTGTGGGTAATACCAGATTTGTTTTTCGGGTAAGGAAAAATTTGCTCAGTAATAGACCAAATAGGTCTACTCAGCCCTATATCAGTAATTTTGCTGGCGTAAGTGGAGCAGTAAAGGTGGGTTGAATGGGTTAAACCGGCAATTTTCAACCTTTTTCAGCTTATGGCACACTTCTCAAGGCACATCATGCTGCTAGTGGAGTGGGGAAGGTTTGCATCCTTCAATAGCCCTATTAGGCCCAAAATAAGTCCTTTTTGTTAGAGCAGTTAAGGTGACTTTCCATAAGATAATGCTAGAGGGTGCTGTAACTGAGTGGACCTGTAACTGTTCTGGATTTTGCTCTTAATACATGATATTAATTTAATAAATTTTCCAAACTTTAATACATTTGCCAAACTTTCATGTCACACTTGTGGGCCAGTTGTGGCATACCAGTGTGTCATGGCCATTGAAAATCACTGTACAAAAAATATTATTAATATATTTTTATTAATAAAATAAAATATCTCTCTTATTCAGGGTGTGACAATGGATTGTCATTATTAAATGTGGGTCCCAATGCTAAAAAGTTTGAAATCACTGTACTAGAGGATAGGCAACTGGCATTTTTAAAAGGATATTGGAATTGTTATCCCCCAGAATAACCAGGGATAACTTGGATGGGAAACTGAGGGCACAGTCATAACAGCACAACTCACCCGTCTCCCTTTTCCTATAGTGGCATGGGAAAACCTGTTCATTTCTGTGCACTGATCTAAGCTCTCCCCCCCTCCCCCGGAGTGGTGCAGAAGTGCCTTTTGGCACTTTTGCAACACTCCATAGCCAGCATAGGACTTGTGCTGGGATTTGTGCAAGTCTAACCAGGGGTTGAGATTGCACTATGACTTATTTAGAATTGGAAACAAGATTTTGGCCATTTTTTTCCCATTCAAATTGGAAATTTTTTTCCAATTTTTCCTCATTTTCAGACTATTCCCCAAATCCAGAGCAATTACAGGAGCACGTAAGAGACTTTACGTGCCAACGTAGTTACTGCACCACCTAGTGAAAACCTATGGGAAATTCATACTGGAATCCAGAGTAAGTTGTTCTTACACAGACTCCCCGTAGTTACTCTGGATTTTGCCCTAGGTTATTGTTGCCAGAGCTGGTTACTCAGTGTGTTTTGGGAAACCTGTGTTAAGAAGATCTTTCCAGAGTTGCCGAAAGAAACACTTTATTGAAGTACATAATTGGATAGGAGAGTGAGAGAGACAGAGAGGCAAAGCATCTTGATAGACAAAAGAGGTAGCAAGAAGTCAAACTGAGAATAGGAATCTGCAGACTAGACACTTACAGGAAAGAAAAATCAAGACAGGAAAACACTCATGCTACCTCAACCTAGTTGTTTTCCCTCTTTTTTACTCTCAATTTTCCTTTCTGTGCAGAATTATTCCACTTTTTTCCTCTTCCAAAAGCTGTGACTCCTTATCTGTTCATGCTCACAACACAAGAGGTATCTTTTCTTCAGAATGTTGTGTCATAGCTCTGAGAAGCTTTAGTATCATATTGAGACTGCTATGACCTGAGGTGACATGTTCTGAACAGCCTTAGCTTTCTCCTGTAACAACTGTGGGAGGCAGTTTTTAAAAATCAGCTACTACATTCAGGGGTTGCAAATGCTCCTTTGAGCTCCAGGTAGTTGTACTAATATTACTTCTGCTAGTACCACCATATTTTGATCAGCTTGCACAATCTAGTCTTCTTCTTGTGTTCATGTTTCTAGATCCATGATCATAGATAATTTTCCACCTTAATGTAATCTGTACAGGCATTTGCCGGTATCCGGGGGGGGGGGGGGTTGTTCTGTTCTGTCACCCCCCTGCAGTTGAATGAAATCATGGATATCAGTAAACACTCCTACCCTCCACCCTCCAAAAGTGATGGATTGTCTGCAGGATGGTCCTCAGCCCTAAAATTAAAAAGTCACTTCCAATTTTTTGTAAAACCAGAAGTGACATTTTTTAACACCATATAAGCCACTAGGAAGCCCAGAAATGCCCTCCGGGCTTAAAAGGCATAGCGCTGAAGGGCTTCCCGGGATATCTTAAGGCTTTATACAGCATTAAAAGTTCTGGTTTGTTTAAAAAAAAAACCTAAGTACAGTGGTGGCTTGGTTAGCAAGCATAATTGGTTCTGGAAGCACGTTTGTTATCCAAAAGGCTGATCCAAAATGCTGATCCAAAATGGATTTTTCCATAGGAAATTATGGAAACTCAGATGATTGGATCCACAACTCAAAAATATTTATATATAACTATGTATAATGATTACAGAACACTGTAATCTAACACAAAACACTATCACATATAATAACACTAAACACTGTAATAAAAAAATACTATACAGTACTGAATCTTACTGGCAGGTGTGAGGGAGACAAGAGAGAGGAGGGATTTTTTAGGATGACTTTCACTATCACTAATAGACTCTCTGCTCTCCATTGCCTCAATGGAATCTTTGTCTTTTCATGCAACTTTAACATTCCTCATGCTGCTGATGGGGAGCAGCATTGGAACATTGATAAGGCATACCTTCTACTCTGCTAGCACAGATCACACACACACCTTCCACACACAGACGGTCACCTAGCCAGGGGGATCAACAAGAGATCTTTCCAGCCCAAGAGGCTTCCCCTATCGCCCCCTTCTCTGAATTCACATGCAAGTGTTTCTCAAAGATGGGCCATGGACCATCCACAGTCCAGCTGCCCAGCATGGGGTTTCCTAGGCAAGCTAGCCTTTCCAGGGGCCTAGATCTTTCCAACAGGTGGCCTACCAAGAGGTAATTTAAAAAGATTTTACTTGCCACCTTTTGGCTGTCAGCCACCACCACCACAGCATGAAGTGTGTGCCCCATTGGTAGATCAGCATACTATACTATGGAGGGGAATAGGATTTGGCTGCGAGTGTTTGTTGTTTATTTAAAATACTTCACTCTTGCCTTATTCTATCGGGTAGGGATAAATGCAAACCAGGGCCCAATCCTATCCAGCTTCTCAGAGTGATGCAGTTCTGAGATAAGGAAACAAGTAATTCTTCAGTTTGAGGAGACCTCCATGATTGCCCCCAGCACAGGATGTAGCACATGCCCCATTGGCACAGCTGTATCAGTGATGGAAATGTGAGTAGGATTAATCCTGCAGCTTGTTTTTAATTTCCCCCCCCCCCCCACATATTAGTAGTTTTGTCCTGAAAGATCTCAAAATCTCAACAATTTCACTACCACCACCAAAAATTAACTCTATTCTCTTCCATGTCACAGGGCTGTTGGTATTTATGTGAAGTTAATATAGGTACTGGGTGGATACAGTTCACACTCAGGGGGAAGCAGAAACTAGAAGGTGGAGAGGGTGAAATCTTACCTGTCCTTGCTTTTCTTCTCCTTATGAGAATTCCTTCTCATAAGGCATTTGATGTTAGTGTGGGCACTGAAGGGGAGAGGTACAGTACCTGTGTGATGTGTGACATCTGTGCACATTCAAAAAGGATTTTTTTTTTGCATTCTTTAGTGCAGATAATTAAAAGTCACTGATGTAAACAAACTTCTGTGGAGACACACCTGCAGGCATAATTCTAATTTATTTTCCAGAACAAAGATGGAAAAATAGACACTAGCTCAATTGCTCCACTGCTTTAACCATAGATGGAGACATCTGTTTCGTGAAATTGCACACAGATTATTTGAAGGTGTTTTTTGGTTGTTTTTTAAAAAGTTCTTTACAACCTGTGCAGCTTAGCAAGACCAAGCATTTGATGTGCTGCTAACATGTAAATGGTTAATACTGGACTGTTTTCACAAAATATTTATCTATGAATCTAGATTGTTTACCACTCATTTAATTTGATATAGAGCACAATCCTAACCATATTTATTCAAAACTAAGCCTCACAGTGTTCAATGCATCTTACTCCCAGGAAAGTGTCTTTAGGATTGCAGCCATAGTCTTTACAACAACTATGTAAGGCAGACAAATAATAGTATCCTAATGTTGCTGCTGAGGAACTGAGAGGGAGTGGTTTGCCTAAAGCCACCTAGTGAGTTCATGGGAGAAGCAAGACTTGAACAGGAAAGGTCCTTAAATGCAACTCATAAACACCAGCTCTCATTTTATTAATGTATAGCCCACATGATTCAAATCAAGATTTTAAATAGTAAGGTAAAGGTGTCCCCTACAGGTTGTACTGCTGATCATGACCAACTGTAGGGTCATATGGCTGGCATGACTAAATACCAAAGTGCACAAAATGCTGTGACCTTCCCACCGAAGTGTTACCTATTTATCTACTTGCATTTACATGCTTAAAACTGTTTGATTGGCAGGAACGAAGGAGGCATGAAAGCTCACTCCATCTTGCAGTACCACTGAGCCATTGTAGCCCTTTTTAAATAGTAAAGTATCACCTAAATCTTATGCTACTGCAAATGAAACACTCATGCTGAATTCAGAGTTTTGAATTGGAAATGTATGATTGACAAGACTAATGGAAAGGCCACATATACAAACCATTATAAATGTTAAATATGTTGACATATTTCTATGAACACTTGGAGCATGTTGGAATGGAGGTCCCGGTCTTCCAATGAGTATCCTTGCAGCTTCCCACCATCCACTGGATACTGTTACAGCAGGCACTGGGAAGCTCAGAATTGAGCTATAACATAGCTAAACTTGAATTTGAAGAAAGGATTTTCTGAAAAACAATTATTTTATTATTGATGGAAATTTTTTAATGTTTCTTTTGTAATTTGCCATGATCAATTGTATTGTTTGAATTTGACATGCAAATTCGTGAAGCGTTCCATATTTGGGGGGTCTGTGGGTGGTGCACGTGGTTAAGACACTGTGCCTGTTAACCAGCAGGCCAGGGTTCAAGACCTGGGTCAGTCCCCACAAGACAGGGTGAGCTCCTGTCCTTAGCCCAGATCTGCGACGCAGCTGGAACCAATCGTATTGACTCTGCCGTTCCATTGGACTATTTCAGTGGCATGGAGAGGGGGGATTTGCTGCTTGGGTAACAGCCTATCCTCCATATCAATCTAACCCAGGCCTTTGTGCTTTGCATACAACGTATGCAGCACCGAGCATGATACCATAGTCTCTCAAGACTGATGGATGCCATGAAGGGACATCTCATCTTGGATGGAGAAAATATTTCAGATCAAATTATAATTCTGTTTAGAGTGTTTTGGGATCTCAATTTTTCTGTCATGAAAGAAGCATCAAATATCCATTCTGTCTCTTGCGTCTGACCTTGAGATTTGATCATCAGTGGCAGATCTGATTCAGAATCTCTTTGCCATGCCCAATAATTAGAGTTACTGAAGGGGAGTTGGAATTCAAGCTGTTTACATACTTATCTGTCAAAAAGTTTTCCTTTGAGGGAATCATTTCAATTAGTATTATTCAAACCAGAATGACAGTGCAGACCAGCCACAAGGCTTACATATAAGTGTCAGTTAAATTCAAACATCAAAATACTGTTGTTTTAATTGCAAACCAAGTGTTGTAGATCAGTGCCTTGGATTTTTTTAAAAGATGTTCAAAGTATCATCTACAAGATCACTACTGTTCTCTAAAGCATATTTGCTAACGGCCATGGGTAGAAACACTTCATGATCATCAAGGGAAGATAAATGCGCAAGTTAAAAATGTACAGTACAAAATTAACACCAAGTGCCACCATAAAGCCAGCAAATCAAAACTCCCTTGTATATATCCTGATTTCCACAGTATTTTGGAGATAGGGACTGAAATCCAAAGATACACACATCTTTGTGCACAACACATTGTGGTTGTTTTTTTAAATCTCCAGATGGACTTTTGGGCTGCGAGTGGTGTGGTTAAGACACTGTGCCTGTTAACCAGCAGGCCAGGGTTTGAGACCTGGGTCGTTCCCCACAAGACAGGGTGAGCTCCTGTCCTTAGCCCACTTCTGTGACGCAGCTGGAACCAATCGTATTGGCTCTGCCTTTCCATTGGACTATTTCAGTGGTGTGGAGAGGGGGGATTTGCTGCTTGGGTAACAACCTATCCTCCATAACAACCTAACCCAGGCCTTCGTGCTTCACATGCAGTGTATGCAGCACCGAGCATGATACCATAGTCTTTCAAGACAGACAGATGCCTGCTTTTAGATGGACTTGCATGTGTTGAACTATTGTACCCTGTACAAATATTCATATTTTATGGCATATTTGCGACACACACCACTGACAGCATACTGTTAGTAGGAGTGTTAGTGATTCTGGAATTACATGAAATAAAAATGAGCTAGATTTTGTGGATAAGAGCATGATACTGTGGTCCTGTGATATATTAAGTACATGCATGCACGCATGTACACATATCCTCTGACCTTCTGCTGTGATGAGCCTTGCCAGTCTCACCTTTTCGTGCTTTCACTGCTGCTAAGCTAGTGCTTTCTTCACCTCACAGGACTTGAGCCAGCTGTCTCCCTCTTCACTGCGCATATTTATTTGCCACTGAACTACAGGCACATAATTAGGTGTGCAATTTTTGTCTCTCTCTTTTAACAGGCATAACAGTATGCAGAATTTTGCACATGCTGTAATCAACACCTTCATGCTTATTAAGTCAGTTATTCAGACCCTTAGTTTTCAGAATAATAATTTTTTCCAAGTCAATATTTAGAGGGGGGAAAACAACTTGGAAAAGAAAACTTCAAAAAACATTTTCACATACTACACTGATTATTTGCTTTGTAATATTGCCATTTGCTTGCCTGCTGCTTTGTTCTTTGTTGCTCACTTTCACTGCATTTACCCTAAAATATAATTATCATAAGGGTTTATAAAAACACTAATGATCAGTGTTATGTCCTAGGATATGCAGTAATATACAGAAGGCAAACATGAGTTATGGCGATTTGTTGCACAGACTGATACTGTCTATACACCCTGCATATGTTGAAGAATTTGTATGCAGGCAAGACAGACATTGAGTCCCAGTGGTCCAATTTTGTCAGTCATTCCTGACTGAAGTGGAACAATTATATGGCTACTGTCTTGAGAATGATGATTTTGCAAATGAGTCCCAGAAACTCTTTTGCCAATTTTTGGTTGTTGCATAATGCTGTTGGCTTACTCTTAAGCTAATAATAAATAAATGCTAGCTTTTTAACCCGTGACATCCCTCTAGGCTAGTGGTACTCAAACTGATGCATTATGACCCCCCCCCTCCAAGAACCACTGCCCCATTCCTCTTAAGGGGTTGGAGGAAGGCAGTGATAGGATCCTCAGGATTGCAACATTGTTTGGAACCAGAACCAAGGGGCTTTTCCTTGAACTTATTCCCATGCACTGGCCTCCTGGAGGTATGGGAGCCCCACAGTTGATCCCACTTCCAAGTGGGTTTCAGAGATTTTGTGAACATTTCAAGAAGCAGCAAGTCTTCAGGGCTTACAACAACCCCAGGTGGCAAATGCATGGTGGGGTAAGTTCAAGGAAAAATATCTCAGTATCTGGCAGTGGGGAAATCCTGAAGTTTGTACACAGGGGATCATTAGGGGGTACTGTTGGTGCAGTCTGCACCAGGTGACACACTAGAAAGGGGTTATGCATCACAGGGGTTTGACAGACAAATCTTCTCCAGCCAGCCATAGCCCACTCCAGCCAACTTCGGAGGCTCCTACCCTCACATGCATCACCCTCAGTTCTTGGCAATCTAGAAAGGAGCTGACTTGCCCTTCAGTAGACTGGATAGGTCTGATGGACCCTCAGTATTGGTATGTAAATTGGTAGAATTGGTGTGTAAATTGCTTTAAAAATATAGATAAATTTCATAGTCAGTAGTTTGTGCTCTCTCAGAAACTTAAAGGTGTATCTGACATTGGATGGGTACTCGGGTAAATAACTGTTAGCTGAACGTAATATTTTTGTAAAGAGATGAAAATGTGACGGTGCTGACTTTATAGACAAAATGAATTGTCTATAGACTTGGCTTTCTTCTGCAAGGTTCGAAGCTCACAAGAAAAAAATGCTTGAAGGTAACAGCCAGGGACTCATGCTTCCGTATTAGGCTGACAGTTGACACTACCTTGAAAGATGCTTCTTGCAGCTCTGGCAGCAAACCTCCCATAATGTAGGTCACTCTCGAAAGAAACTGTTCCTCAGGGTATCTGTGCATAAAAATGACAGGGAGAGAGGGAAAAAACCCTGGCTGCTACAGATGTCTTTAAGGAAATCTGACACTTGCAATTTACTGTCATTGAATTAAATGGGCACTATTCCTAAACACCAACTGATGTGTCGTACTAATTCGGAATCAAGATCCTATAGCTGAATGGGGCTACTTATGTTTTTTGAACTTGCTTGTGCAAGCCAGGTGATAACCCACCATAATCATTTTTTTCCATGTAAACCTGGGTTTCTCACATTTTCTCTAAGTACTTTTCCTGACCTCAGCAGTTTAAGATTTCTGAACCCTAAAATTTGTTAAAGTTTTAAATGATTGTGCACTGGATTGTGGCTCATCTATTAGTATGGTACTGGATCTCTGTGCTTGAGCAGTTCTGCCTACTTTAAGTTGGCCCTGCTTATTGCAAGTGATGAGAAACCCTTCCCAGGTAAGCCGACCCGTTTTCTACAGTGGTTCCCATTCCACAAGTATGAGAAGACTGTAGTGGCTATACCATGAGTAGAGAAATTTTATAGTAATTTCAAAAATAGTTTTCAAGAGTTTTTTTGAAAGTGGTGAAAGAATTTCTTCTTTGAGCTTAATATAGTCACCAGAGTTTGAGCAAACGTGGGATAACTGCAGTATCTCATTTGTTAGATCTTAGAGCACAATCCTAACCATGTGTATTCAAAAGTAAGCCCCATTGTGTTCAATGGGTCTTACTCCCAGGAAAGTGTCTTTAGGATTGCAGCTTAACCCTCAAAGGCAGAGTAACTACAGGAGCACGTAAGAGGCTTTCTGTGCACCCGTAATTACTGCACCTCCTAGGGAAATTCTATGGAAAATTCATATTGGAATCCAGAGTAAGGGCACAATCCAGAGCAACTACAGGGAGTCCTTGCTCCAGTGTAAGAACAACTTACTCTGGATTGCAACATGAATTTCCCATAGGTTTTCACTAGGTGGTGCAGTAACTACGGGTGTACATAATGTCTCTTACGTGCTCCCGTAGTTACTCTGGATTGTAGGGTAAGTTGTTCTTACATCAGAGCAAGGACTCCCTGTAGTTACTCTGGATTTTGCCCTATGTCTAAGATCTCATATTTCTTGGCATTTTATTATCTGCTTTAGTTTTATATACTGTACTTGTTAGAGCAAAAGTATACTATACTTCCCAGAGAGGAGAACTGGGAGTGGAATCCTAATCAATTTAGGCCCGCAGTATTCACTCATCTCCCTGTTCTCATGATGGTGTGGAGAGTCCAGCAAATATCTGTGCACTGGCCTAACCACCCCCCCCCCCCGATCTTGGAGCTACCGCACTATTGTGACACCCACAGGCCAGCATGGGACTTGTGCCAAGAATTGTGCCAAACTAACCAGTGGTTAGGATTGCATTGTGGCCCTTTCAAAAAAAGTAGTTGGATAGCACTTGCATTGAGAGAAGAGACCAAAGAGGCCAGTTTCAGCATAGGAAGTGAGGAATAACACCAGCCTGCACATAAAGTGCGGTTTATGGGATTATGCAGATAAAGCAAGAGCAAAATGTTCAACTGATGATTACAGGTTTTGGTGTTTTGTTTCAAAAACAACAACTAACCTCACAAATCAGGGTGGGAATCACGATCCAGAGTAACTAGGGGAAGACATAAGAGGCATTTACTCTGGATTGCTCTATGCATTTCCCATAGGTTTCCCATAGGTGGCACCATAACTATGTCTATGTAAAAGGTCCTGTAGTTACTCTGGATTGTAACCTATATTCAAGCATTTCAGTCCTCAGTGCTGATCCTAGAATCCAGGTTAGCAATGAAGAGAGCTCATGAGGGAGAAATATGTGTTGCTTCTAATCCAGTGCTTTTTAGTTACAGTGTGTAATTTGAGCATGTTTAATATTTTACCTTAGCATGGAGCTGTAATATAAGCCTATCAACCATTCTTCACATGTTACCTTAGCAAGGTTACATCATAAACAGACAGCTGGATAGAATGTCTTCCCATCTCTCATTCCACTTGAAAACCTGCATCTCCTGGTACCTGCATCATATGTGGATTGGGATGATTATGCTTTAATTGGCACCATGCAATTAAATGTGTTTTAAAAAGAAGATCTTGGGAGGGTTTTTTTCCTTGATTCAAAATTATGTATAGAATACTCCCTTGATACCAATTATAAAAAAAGAAAGTCTAGAATTTAATTAGCATTTGATGATGCCACTCAGAATTTATTCAAATTATAAGCTCATCACATGAATAATCTTTTATCATCTGATTAGATGGAGCAATTCATGTGTCTAATGATACCTGCTAATCAATCAGGAGGAGGTAAAAAACTTCAAAACTAAATCTATATGCAAGCAGTTTGACTCTGAGGAGCATCAGTTACGTTCTGTTTAGCTAACAGACATCCACAATGATTCCAGAAAGAGTTTTGGTTTGTTTCTGTTCCCTCTTCCAAAAGGCGTTAGACAGCTCTTATATTTTTGGTAGCACAAAGCACTTAATTGTGCTGTTTTTCTTACAGGGAAATACTTAACCATGGTGTGTAGCTTTAATTAAAGCCCTGCCTCTAATATTGATCAAATGTCCCTGTGCTGTAGAACCCTTCTTCATTGTATATTGGAAAGATGTGAGGTCAGTATCATTTCCCTTGGAAGAAAAGATGGGGATACAAGGGACCCGAAGCTAGGTGTGACACATGTGCCTTCCTATGATTCTTCTTATGTTAGCAATATAGGGACAGTGAAATTACATTTTTCTCATTATGAAGGATTGTTATTCCTTAGTTGCTAAGTTGTGTTCAACTGTCTGTGACTCCATGGACTGCACCATGCCACCCCCATCCTTCTTAGGCAAGGACCCTAGAAGATTACACTATTAAAAATGGGTGAATCACAGAAAGTTCCATATTACAAATCTATATAGATAGATTTATATATATATATATATATATATATATATATATATATATATATATATATATATATATATATATATATATATATATATATATATATATGAAAAGAGAAAAGTCATTGACATACTCACTGACTGACTCATCACTGATCAATCACTCATCAACACCCAGCCAAAACCACTGGGCCTAGAAGTGTGAAATTTGGGGTGGGTGTTCCTTCCGTGACAGAGGGATGCACTAAGAACTGGTATTCGGAAATTCCAGCCAGAAGGGGGTAAATGGGGCGCAACGCGTTTTCCTCCCTATACTTTTCCTTGAAGAATCGGTGACTGAGGGATGATCTGCCCCAACCCCTGGACCTAGAAGCATGAAATTCAGGCAGGGTGTTTCTTCTATCACATGAACACCCACCAAGAGCTGAAGTGGGGAAATGTAACCCTTAAGGGGGTGAAAAGGGGTGCAACGTGTTTTTGTCCTATACTTAACATGGAAGACTGACGAACCTCCAGCCAATTTGGTGCTCGGTCTCTGGTGCACTGGGGGGGATCTTGTTCAGAGGGAGGGGTTGCACTGGGGAGGATGCTGCGCATGGGAAGCCATTGTGCACGGGGGCCGTTGCACATGAGAGGTGATGCGCATAGGAAGGTGATGTGCATGGGGGAATGATGCGCGTGATGGGATATTTCGCATGGGGGTTAATTAGCATGGGGGAATGATGCGCATGGAGGGTTGATTTGCATTGAGGGTTGATGCACATGGGTTTGTTGCACATGGGGGGATGATGCACATGGGATGTTGTGCATGGGGGACTGGTGCGCATGGGGGACTGATGCGCATGGGGAGTTGATACACATGAGGGACTGATGTGCATGGGGAGATGATTCTCAGGAGGGAAGATGTGCATGGTGGGACGTTGCGTATGGGGACTGATGCGCATGGAGGGTTGATGGGCATGAGGTTTGTTGCGCATGGGTGTTGTTTCACATGGCGGGATGATACGCAAGGGGAAATGATGCTCATGTGGGATGTTGTGCATGGGGGCTAATGTGCATGGGGATGATGTGCATAGGGAGTATGATGCACATGATGGATGTTGCACATGGGGTGGATGTGCATGGGCTATTGATGCACAGTGGGGGATGTTGAATGGGGAATTTTACTCCCGCAACACATGTTCACTTTTGCTAGTTCAAAATAAAATCCTACTCATGCTTTCAAAACCTGTTTTTCAGACATTCACAGCCCAATTCTATGGGGCCCTACTCCCAAAAGCTGTTCAAATATGTGAGTTTGAATTTTCCTGAGCAGACCCTTGGCCTTATAAAAATCCCTTAGAAGCCAAGGAAACGTCAATGTATATCTTAGATCATCTATATTCTTAGCAATTCAAATTTCTCAAATAACTATAGTCTGAAACAAGGGAAAGCCCATTTCAAAAACTGTATAATTTCCAGGCTAACACAGTGATGCAGAGAAAAACATTAGCAGCTGCATTGAGCTGTGATTTTTCCCTAAACTACAAGTTAAAGTCTTCTAACAAGCCTATTATCTCTTTCATATATTGAACTAGCTGCCATCTCTGCCGCACATATCATTAGCAGGTAATTTGTCCTTCCAGAGTAGATGTACTGTGAATGATAAAGTTTGTGGGCGACATGTTTCAAGCAGGGAAAAGATTAAAGGCATATTGCTACCATTTTTGTTAACTAGGAGTTACGAAATGTAGATCATGTCCAGTCTTGGTTAGGCATATTTAGATATCACGTGTCAGCTAGCTTGGTAGCATTATAATCTCTGAATTTAAATTCCAGCTTTTCAAGCTGTAAATGGACAGATAAGGAACAACATACTGCTCCAATCTTCCAATCTTTATCCTGCTATGTTTTCCACATTAACAATAGATCATTGTAGATTTTAGGACCTCTGAGGCAGTGATTTTAGAGGGTTAGACTTCATTTCCGATGGGGTCACTGGGTGCTGCCATCTTGGAATCTGGCACTGAGTGTCACCATCTTGAAATGGGGCAGTCTTTTACTTTCCTGTAAATCTCATTGAACACAATGTGAATTATTTCTGAGTAGATATGGAAGACCTATGGCAGCACAAGGATTTCTCTAAGTGTTTGACCTTCCTTCCAGCCATTGCATCACTTCCAGGGGGTCCCGGACAGATTGTCATTCTCAGAAAGAGGTCCCAGGCTGAAATGCTTGAGAACCACTACTCGAAGGGATGTTTCCAATGACCAGTAAAGAGATCAGGAGAAGGAGGAATGCTAAGTTATGAGTGACATTTTGCTGGGGTCCTGTGACACAGTCCTGCATGGTGAGCTCAAAGGGTGTTCACCGTTGAACACCATTGTGTGAGTGAAATAATGGTGAGTTATTATTTCCTCCAATGGTGAATTAAGTAAACAAATTATAAAGTAGATTTTGAAGTTTAAATAACAGACTGTTTGAAGCATCAACACTCAAGATAATTCTAACTCCTTTATAAAATTATTCTTGTATAATAACCAAAGGAAATTCATACACCTGCATTTAGAGCTTTTATTTCACTTTAGAAAGGAGAGTAGATCTCCAGTTTGAGCATTGTACAATAAACAGAAGCCAGTCCCATGTCCTCCATCCAGGGTGCAGTGGCCAAAACAGCTTTCAGGCACATTGATTTCAGTCGTTTACTTCCCAATCAGTGTGTTTTGGATTACAGCCTAAGCCAATCTGCAGCATATTAAGGTCAAGGGTAGCCCAATCTTCAAACTATTAGTTGGAATTAAACTTATTTTGTTACACTGACTGTAATGTGCATAACAATTTTGTCCTTAGCCCAGTTAAGCTGAAATGCTGGTTTTAGTTTTGTTAATTTGAATGAGACTATATCAACTGAAGTCAGAGTACTGTAGCTTAACCAAATCGGATTACATTCAACCACTCCGATTAACTGATCTGTAGTCAGCTTATTAAGATCAGTGCTTTTAGTTTACTGTATGTAAATCATGTTTGTATCAAGAGATTTGTCTTATTCCTACATCCAGCAGACATGGAAGCTATTTTTTTTTTACCTTTGCTGTACTACTGAACCTTTGTAGAATGAGACAGTCAGTGTCCTCTCTGATTATGTTTTATGTTTTTCATTGAGAATTCTGCTGGCTGGATGACCATAAGAGTATTTCCATTTTATTTTCTTTTATAACTGAAGTTACAAGTGGATACTCATCCACCAGTGAACAAACATAGACTAGTATATCCATCAAAGTGACTTGTTTTCATTGTGATGAAATAAAATTCAAAACATACTGTTTTGTTAACTAACCAATTTTTAAAAATTGATAATCATCATATATATATATATATATGAGGGATTGATGCACAGTGGGGGGATGGCATACAGGGGAATTTTACTCCCACAACCTGGGTACGTTTTTTGCTAGTTAGTAATATATAAGTGAGAGTGTAACACCCCAGTTCATGGACTTACAATGGTGAATCCCACCATATATAACTCCAAGTCCTGATGTGGTTACAATAAGCAATCTCTAGATTGCCTGAAGCCATTTTAATTGTTTTTAACCATACTAGCTTGTTTTTCAGGAAGCTGGATAGCTGGATTACAGCTGGATTACTGATATTAGTGGACATTTCACACTTGTTATTATTTTGCTCTTAGAAAAATGCCACACCTGAAAGTAGAGTTATCATGCCCTATGTGGGAACTTGGGTAAGGGCAATGAAATGTGACAAAGGTTGCAATCCTAAAGACACGTTCCTTTGAGTAAGACCCTTTGAACACAAAGGGGCTTACTTTTGAGAAGACATGGTTAGGATTGTGGTCAAAATGTGACAAAGACCTCACATTGCAAAGCAAAATCACATTCCCAAGAAATCCGTACTCTGATTCTATAATTCAAGAAAAAGTGTTTGTTCAATTTTCTTGTGTTTAGTAGAGACCTAAATTGACAAGTCAAAGAACTCTTTATTTTATTGGTGTGAGGTAAGCAGACTGTGGGTGTTTCTAAAAAGTTGTGAGTCTGCAAAGTGTTAGGCAACAGGCAGACAATGTGTGGGTGGATAATGTTTCCTTAACATTTGCACTTCTTTGTTATTGTTGACAAGAGCAGAAGATGAAATCCCTGCTTCAGGATTTATGATGTTCAATTCATTATTACAGCTTTTTCAAAGAAAGAGTAAACACAAAACAAAGAAGTTAGTACTAAAGAGAACATAACTTTAGTGCTAACCCAATATGGAGACTACTAGCCCAACAGTGTGACCACATGCAACTGATGGGAAGCTGGGTAACTTTGCTGCAGGAAGAAAGTAAAGCACACCGGAGAGATTACTTGTTAGTTGTTTTTTTTTTAATATAAAGGACTTCAGTCAGTTTCCTAGGAGTGCATTCCAGATTTAGATTTGATTTGAGTTAGTTTTCAGATCTGAGCCAAGAAGTGTAGAAGGGCACTCACTGCACTCATGGTTTTAAGAAATTTTGGATTTTAAGTAACCTTTAAAAATTTTTCAAGGGAAATATTTGCCACTTGCACTGATTTGTGTCCTGTTGCTGTTTAGCTTCCAAAATACTTGGGACCCTAAACCTTCCCCTCTGCCTGGTTGTCTGTGCAATCCTAATCCCCAATTAGGCCAGCATAAGTCCTGGCACAAGTACTGTCTGCAGTTTCAATACCTTCAGAATTGATTAATGGGTTCCAAATCTGGACCCTCAGGTTCTCAGAAGATATTGAGATACAGTATCAAAATTGGGCTGAGAATATGACGTTCACCATTGTTTTAAATGGAATTAAGATAAAGGAAAACCAGAAAAAATATATTAATTCAGTGGGATAGCAGTATTTCCAAAATGGGTGGAGCCCCGAATTATACCATTGAAGAACTGCTAGTATGCCATTTGCTTTCAAATGAAATCCATTGCATTGTTTGCTCCAACAAAAGCAGTGGAATTCATATCAGTAATCATATATATGCAGTTTTTAGCATAAATCTTGGAAATGTTGAATGATCACATTATACATGTCCACTTTGCTGTACAAATAAGGAAAAATAGGAGAAAGAGTCTTGTGATAGCCTGCTCAACAAGCAAGGGAATGAAAAACACATTTTATATAATGCATTTTAAAGCAGTAGGATCTTCTACTGCCCAAATTCCTGTTCCTGATAGTGACAGAGAAGATAAAAATATTAAATTAGCATTGTCACAAATGTGACAAATGGCCTCATGGAGGTTTACCATGGGCTGCATCTGTCTCCCTTACCAGGACTGGATACCAGTCCTATGATAAACCTGTGCTGGCTTCTGGATCTGCTATATCTCTGTGGCATGTCCCTGTGGACCCAGGTTGGGAAGAGGCATAGGGTATCAGCATGCATCATTCTTACCGATACTGGCCCAGATCCTCCCTGCTTCCATTGCTGACCCATTCCTCTCCTCCCTGCCCCATTCCCAATTCTCCCTTTCCTCCCTTCCACCTCCTGTGTTGTCGTACCAGCACCGACTGGCATCATTGGGCCAGGCTGCACATTTTTGTCTTGTCACATTTTACAAATGCCATAAATGGTCTCATATTGCCAGAATGCTCATTCTAATGGCATAATAGGGATGAACATCTGCAATTCTATTCACATATATATAAAAGTAAGTTCTGGTGATGAATCCTTGTGTTTCCATTGGTTCCATTTACAGTGGTACCTCACGTAACAGAATTAATTCGTTCCGGATGCAGTTCCTTTACTTGAAACTTTCTTTACGTGAAGCGGATTTTCCCATAGGAAATAATGGAAACGCAGATGATTGGTTCCACAACCCCCAAAATATTTATATAAAAATATGAACTGGATGTAAAAATGATGACAAAACACTGTAATTGAATTCAAAACATGCATTCAGTGGGCATGATCCTAGGAAGTCTACTTAGGCTGCAATCCTAAAGACACTTTCCTGGGAGTAGGACCCATTTAACACAATGAGGTAGACTTCTGGGTAGACATGGGTAGGAGGCTGCAATCAAAGACTCTTCTGTAATCCAAGAAACTTTCCAAGTGTCTCCCCACTTTCTCCTTCTCTTCATCCTGAGCCTCTCTCTCTCTCTCTCTGCTCCCTTCTGGCTGGCCCTGAGCTGCTTCCCTCTTCTCCACTGCTCTTCTCTCCCTCTGCCCAGCGGATGTCTGACCACAGGAGGAACAGCGCAGATGAGTTGCTTTCACGATGGGCAGGTGCGTAGGCAGCCCTGACACTTTTTAAACAGGTTGCTGGCCAGCGCGTCTGCCCTAACTGCCAACGAATGTTTTCTTTACGTGAAGCACTTTCTTTACGTGAAGCAGAATCCTAGAGAATTTTTTTTTTGTTACGTGAAACTTACTTTACGTGAGGCGTTCTTTACGTGAGGCGTCACTGTATTTCTTTTCTGAATAATTTCTTTGTATTTTATCATATTTTGGGAACTTTAACTCATAAGCAGTAGCATTCACCGTTCAGCTTTTGTGATCAACAAGCAGCAACTGGCCCTTTTGTTTTGTATGATTCTGTAAGCCATTTTTCATCTCATGGCACACTGAAAAGGCACTAAAATTGTCAAAGTACACCATCAGTCTTTTGACAACTGTCAAGGCACAATATGTTGCTAGTAGGGAGTTCACATCCCTCAATGGCCCTATTAATAAATACATAAATAAATTTTCCAAACTCCCACTGCACACCTGTGGACCACTTGCAGCACATCAGTGTTCCTTTGTGACCCTCGTTGAAAATCACTACTGTCACTATGGTAAGAGGAAGCCCCTTCTCTTCTGTTTAAGAAAAGATTTTCACCACTGATGGGGATGAGTCTGCTAATCTCACCCATGCAGCTCACTTGGTTGCACTTAAAGTGTCAAAGGACACAACTGGATAGCTAAAACTAGGAGGGATTAGTTTGGGTGAATGAGTTAAGTGCAGCATATAACACTCAAAAGAACATTCAGGGGTTATCAGTCCATCCAGTTTTTCCACTCACTTTCGCAAAAGTGTAGAACTCAGTGGATTTTACATCTGTCGTTTAACTTGCTGCACAGTTTCTCACTTTTAATAAATGTACACATCAGCTAAGATGTCAAGAATTTCCATTCAGGTTCACAAGAGGATTCCCAAATAGTTTTTGTTTGATCAAATTATCATGTTGATCAAGATAATTAAAATCTATTATTATATAACTTTTCTTAAATAAATACTACTACTACTACTACTACTACTACTACTACTACTACTACTACTACTACTACCAATATTCCAAGGAATAATCTAGAGATTAGAATAGGCTAGAGAAGGCCTAAGATGTTCATTGTACACAATGTGGCAACCATCTTTATTTGTATTTGGAGTACCTAAAATTTGTGGAATGGTTTTTATTGATTACTTGGGCCTATCTCCCAATGAACAAACATTTCTTCAGATGTGGCTCAAAATTACATTTTCTCCAAAGGGGACAAGTATTCAAAGGTCATGAAAATGAAGAACGAGCCTCTTGCCAAGATATGAGGTGAAGATTTAATGAAATAGATACAATGACTGAAAACCTTTTGTCATTCCATAAACTAACTATTCAGAGAAAGTGTAGCAAAAGTTTAATGGCTAATTTTACCATTTTGAAATTAAATTATTGGCTACTCTTAGAGGCTTGGCCATCTTCCCATTTTTATTGCTTTTCAGAAAATTTCAATCAAAATTTCAATCAAAATATTCTGGAATGAAAATCTGAGAATGTACTTTAGTAATAATTAATTGATTCTTATTACGTACCATTTTTATATATTTTCAGCTTTTGGTTATATTCAGTTTTTGTGGTTGCTTTTATTTCTAGTCAAAACAACCAACCATTTATGAAAGCAATAATTTAACAGAATATACTACAGCATTAAACTGCATTTAATTGCTTGTACATAAGATTGATTGATTGATTTGCAGCCCTATTAGAGAATTGAGAATCTAACCTCTGTATTTTGTATTTTATAACTTTTTTTTATCTTTTTAACAGTGTTTGTTACATGAGAGAAACATGATGTCAAAGCATGTCTAATAAACTAAAAACTGAACCAAGCTCTTTTAAGGCCTTAACTTCTAATTGCTACCTGGGTGTCTTGGATTTAAGTACGAAAACAAAACCCAGGAATACCAACTTCTTGGAATTGTTATCTAACACTTTCTCTTTCCTTCACAGGAACTTTTTACACCAGAATGCAAGTTTAAGGAGTCTGTTTTTGAAAACTATTATGTAATCTACTCATCAATGCTCTACAGACAACAAGAGTCAGGAAGGGCCTGGTTCTTGGGGCTCAATAAAGAAGGGCAAGTCATGAAAGGAAACAGAGTGAAGAAAACAAAACCAGCAGCTCATTTTCTACCGAAGCCATTGGAAGGTAAGCTTTGGTTTGGCAAAGTCATAAGATCAGAAAAAGATTAAATACATTTCTATCTTGTGGCCTTGGTTGCACCCTGAGGCATTTGGTGGGCTACTGTGAGATAACTGACACCTGGAGTAGGTGGACCCTGAGCCCGATCCAATAGGACTCTTCTTATGGTCCATATCCTAAAATCAAATTAAGTTCTTTGCAATGGAACAGTAAAGCTGACTTTCCATAAGATAACACTAGAGGGTGACGTAACTGCGTGAACCCGTAATTGCTCTGGATTTTGCCCTATGTTCCTAGTAGTGAGGAAGTAGTGGCTTGAAGTAATCATTTATCAGTCCTGAGTTCTACAGCATGGCTAGATGAGACTACCTGTATCTCTCTTCTGTTTGAACATGGGGAATACTATTTCTTGGAATTTCACAATCAGGATGTCACTGCAAGAAATGGTTCTGAAAGTACAAGCTCACATATGAAAAGCTATTGTAACATGACTGAGCTATGAAAACTCTAGTTTAAATTCCCTTGAGAGTCAATAGTAGATAATAAGCCAGCCAGTCTCTGATCTCACAGGAAGTATGGGAATAAGACTCTAAAAAAATTTTAATTCAAGACTTTTTTTTGACTGGGCTGTTGCAAGAATTACTGAGAAAATGTAAGGTTTGCTTAGAAAACATTTCATGATTATGAAAAAAAATTCAACATATATAAAGTGAAAACAAATCCTTTTCCTTCAGTCACATGTCTTAAAACCCAATGTTCGGGGTACCTTTGGCATTCTGAACTAGTGTTCCATCCATGGGAGGCCATCATGGGAAAGCATCAGCTTTCAGTTAAATAAATTATGTGATAGTGCTCTTCAAATAGCTAAAAATGGAAGAAGGAATGAATTTGTTCTCAAAGCCCTCTGAGAATAGAACTAGATCTTAATAGGCACAAACTGCAGGAGAGGAGATTCTTGTTGAGCATCAGGAAGAAATTCTTGAAAAGCGGTATATAAATACTGTAGATAGATAGACTGCAAGGGCAATTTGGCAGTGGAACAGATTGCTGAAGGAGGTGGTGGATACTTTCTCACTGGAGACCTTCAAGCAGGGGGTTGAGCCACCTGCTAGGTATGCTCTTGGACAGTTTTTTAATCTTTGAAAGTTTTTTTGACTTTCACCACCACCAGTTCACCACCACCAGAATCACCATGGTCCTTCACATGGTCCACCTATTGGAAGTACTACTGGAAATAACCAGCGTTCCATCATTACCAGTTATTTTTGGAATAGGAGACTAGATGTAGCACAACAAACATCAGTAAGAAGCGCAAGGGCTGATGAAAGGGCTTTATCAAATGCACAAGAAGTGTTTGCTAAAACTCTACCTCCCACCTCTGCTCGTCACATTATGTTGATGGTCTCTCTGCTGAATGGCAGGTGTCTGGGTCATGTGACACTGAACATTATTTGAATCACCACCTGGTTGAGAAACACTGCTCTAGGAGGATTTGCTGCTACACATCAGGGGTTGGCCTAGATTACCATGTGACTGCCTTCCAACTCCATGATTCAATGAAACAAAAACCAATAACTCTGAAGGTTTTGATCTTAAATAATATTTCTGGCATTTTTTACTTACCATCTCCTTTTATTCTGTTCTCATTCCACGCAGTTGCCATGTATCGAGAACCATCTTTGCATGATGTTGGAGAAACAGTGCCAAAAGCTGGGGTGACTCCAAGTAAAAGCACAAGTGCATCGGCAATAATGAATGGAGGCAAACCAGTTAACAAGAGTAAGACCACATAGCCAGATCTTCATGGGTATTGTGACTTGTTGCGCTCTCAGTCCGGCTGAGCACTTATCCTTGCAAGACTGTTTCACTCCGATGTCTGCGGGTCGGCTGGAGGCAAGCAGATGCTTGCTCTTCACTGTTCCAAGCTAGGTGGTTGCAAATGGATAAATCTCAACCTGTAACTCCTCCCACAGCAAAGAAGACATCTGGATAACCAGCTGAACTCAGACCATGGAATGCCCTACCAGATATGGAATGCCTTTTTAATATCTTTTTCTGTGACTGTGACACCTCATGTGAATGACATACTTCACAAGTACACTTGATATCCTCCTGCCTGCTGACGGTTACCCATAACCCCCTTTTGAGTCCAGGAAACCCATGTGTTTTAAGTTAAATTTTGTAGCACACAAAAAATAATATCGAGTAATTTCTAGATAGATGCTGTAAACCTGTGCTATCATGGATTTTCTCTTCTTCCCCCTTTTTTACGAGGCTGCTCGCTCCGCTGTCTGTGTGACTCCTTTGCAGGGACTGTGTTTCTCTCAGACTTAAATGTGGCTGCAGGCTTAGTTTTGAAAAGCAATCAGGGAATCAGGGGAGCCTTCAAAACCCTCTTAGGAATTGTACCTGTCAAAGAATAGAATCATGGTCTCAGAGTTACAAACAGGGTTTCAGCATGAATACACTTTAGTGTGCGCCTGAAGCTGGCATTACTGTGGAGGGGAAAGCATCAAACATGGCCAATCGACAACTGCTTGATGTCAATGTTTGATGTCCCTGATAGTTTCTTTGTGTGTGCGTGTGTGTTTTATACATATCACAGGCTTACTGGTAATGGTAACATTTGCCTTGCCCAGCGAGCAAGACCCACATGTTTTTGGGAAAGTGGGTCAAAAGAACTCTGTAGGCCTTGTAGGCCTGAATTAAGGCTCATTTTTCATCTACTAGTCCTCATTATTTGAAAGGCAAAAATAATAATTAAGAATGAGAATTGCGCTACCTAAATCCGTATCTGAAAAATAGGATCCTTTTCCTGTTTTTAATGAATGGAACGTAATCCCGTTTTTTTTTAATTTTTTTTCTTTTTTGGCTGTAGTCCAGCAAAGCATGGGCAAGGAAGTTGTTGTTGTTGTATGTGTATTTATTTTATTTTATTTTTTCTTGCAGCGCAAATGCAAAGGGTAGTTACAAAATATACTTTAATATTTTCAGTGTTAAAAAGAGGGCAGTTTTTAAACTAGACTCATTTAAATTCTTTTGTGTTTCTTTTTAAAAAGCTCAGCATGCAGAATTCAATAGTGTATTATTTCACCCATATCCTACGGCCACATCTTTCCAGCCAAGCTTTTCAGAATAATATATGCCCACCAAATTGCTAGGTTTATGGTGCCTTGCCTTGATCTCAGTATTATTTCCATTGTACTACATGAACCCAGGAAAATTCTAACATGATTACAAGGCCAAGAACATTTTTTTTAAATTCAGCAATCAAATCATCAAAACACACACACAAATGCTGACCATTACTGCATATTGGTTTAGTGTTTGAAACTAATTAAAAGTTGATCAGTCAGTGGCCACACATCTTACAAGACAGAACAAAATACTGCAGAAGATTAAATGAAGAGGTACAGAGTTTAAAAGTTCTTATTACAAAACTTGATAAAAACAGAATATGGACCAACATGTATCTCAGTTTTGGGAAACCGCATATGAGACTACAAAGTGTTCATTTACATACTTAATAGCAACTTATTTCTCATTTCATTTCCAAGACTGTATTTTCAGAATGGCTTTTAAAAATTGATTTCCATTCTCATCTGTTATATTTTCAAAATTCCAACCTGCTTAAGTGGTTATAGGTGGATTAACTCTTGATGCATAGAAAATTTTCATGTGGGCTTCTGTTTTAATAAACAAACATTTAATATCTGTCCAAGTAGGTTATGTAAGGCTGCTTAATTAGAAATATACAAAAATGCATATTTTGACTGTTTAATTTTTGTTGCATTTCCATGTAAGACGAGACTGTTTAAGGCTAGTTCTTTTTAACCCATGTCAGTGAAGTACATGAAAAGGCATTATATTTTCAAGCATTTAAAAAGACAAAATAAAAGAAACTTGGAGGTATTTTAAAGCAATGTAACAAGTGCTCAAAAGTAAACCCTTCACCCAGTTGCTTTAAATGAATACATGTCTAAAAGAATTCACTTATGCAGCTGGCCCTTTTAATTTTGTAGGATGATCCCTCAGTAATTCGAGGGAAGGAAGCAACTTCCCAACCCTTATTGGATGTCAGGGGACCAGCAGATGGCCTGGTCTACTTGTGCAGGGACTCTGTGTGCAGAGTATCCCTAAACTGAAAGTTTCTGCTAAGAAGTGTCACCTTTCCTTATTTTCTTCAACATGAAATGTGTTGTATGTTCCATCTTTCATACCCCATACCCTGGAGTTTGCTTCATTTAATTTTAAATTGATAATTTTGTTTCTATACTGTAAAATGATATAAAAAAAGTTTTGGAAGTTCTGAAATAGGAAAGCAATTTTTTTAAATTGAAGAGTATACTTCTCAACAGTGTGCAACCAATTTAATATTGTTGTTTTGCATGGGAAAGGAATACTTGGCATTCACAGTTGCTGTCATGAGCATTGGATAATGTTGGAGAGAATGTGTAGTAATCAGCTGATGCAACTTTTTTTAAAAGGCTAGTCAAGAAAATAGCCCGTGTTCTAATCCAGGCTACGTACACTGCATCATAATCCTACAGGCCAATCTGGCAGGGATCACAGGTTTAGGATAGTAAATACATGGGGCTGGATACTCCTTTCTGCGCATAGAGAAGCTTTGGGGTGCAAACAAAACCAGAAGAATGGAACTAATATCCTTCATCGGAAACCTGCTTCATTTCCAACATTTAAACTCTTACGCTGGGATTTTTATTGCTGTGCCAACCAGTTGACTGGTTAATATAATAAGTCAGACTTTATTTTTGTAAATGACTGGTACTGTACTGTAAGTAGAACATGCACCCTTTTGGTTGTCATCTACATCGGTTGTCTCCACGGGTGTAAACTTTTCTGACTGAGAGGGCTTTAAACCAGTTTCTTTGAGAATCTATTTCAGCATAGCGGAGAGGGTTCTTTGTTCCTTGTGTTTTGGTTACTCTTTTATGTTCGTCTCTTGTCTCATCTGTTGCATGGGAAGAAGATGGTAATGATGAACTGCATGTAGTAGTAGGCTGTATGTATCAGACCTGTTGGTATGTACTACTGTACTGACATACATATAAGCAACAAGTTTGTCTGCATTGTACAGTTTGTGTTTATTACCATTTTGTTGTATACACAGATGCAACATATTGAATAAAATATTTATATGAAGGCATATTGAAAAACCCATTTATATATATAAATAAAATATATAAGATATATATTTTATGTATATATAAAAAGTTTGTGCAAAGTAACATTGCATTGGCTGCAGTATAACAAAACATCATGTAAATAGTTTGGCAAAATTCAAATTTTCTCTCCCCTTGACCATGCCAAAGACAAATTAGCTCCTTAAATATATTACCTCTCTTGCTATTTTCCAGGATAAGATGTCACCGTTATGTTCCCTCTCAAATTAATTTTACTGTCAAATTAAAACTTTATTTTCAACTCTCTTGTTACTTACTAAAGAACTGTACAGTAAACCTGATGGAATCAATTTGTATTCACAGATTGTGTGTGTTGTACTTCCATGTACACCATATATACTTGACTCTCAGCTGTCTCCCTCTAGTTTGCATGTTTTGTCCTCTGTTTTGTTGACTTGAGCGTCATTTCCAAGAGGAAACTGTCACCAGTAATGAGCAAATATGAAAACAGGTAAAGTGCAATTCTCAATGGGGAATTCTCTATTTTTATATCGCTTTTCAACTACTCGTAAAAGCTTCACAAAGCGGTTTACAGAGAAAATCAAATAGGTAACAGTTAACAGGAGGGAGCCATTAACGCAGCCATTCACCTTAATCCAGATATCTGCACACACTCGTGGTTTCCTTCTGTCATAATATTTGTTTGGAACATTGTGCAAAACATTTCATATATGTTATCTTGATGTAAACCTTATAACAACTCTGTAAGGTAAGTGTGATGATCCCCATTTTGTCGCCAGACAGCTGAGGCCGAGAGAGAGAGAGAGTGCCTTCCTTAACACCATCTCATGAAAATTAATGGCAAAAGACAGATTTGAATTGAAAAAGTCCTGATTGACATTTCAGTCTCTTATCATTGATAAGCATCCCTAGGACTTGAATAACCATTTCGTGTCAAAAGAGGGAACCCCATCTGGTGAAATGAATGGGAAAGTTAGTCTAGATGAAGGAGCTTTGCACATTCATTAAAGCTCACCTATTCCCAACATCTTTAGATACAGATGATGGACAAGGACAACTGAAGATTTTACAATCATGTCGTTTTAGCAGTTGAAATAAAAAGTTCACTTTTACTTTGTTGTTATGCAGAATCTTGTTTCAGTGCATGAAAAATGTGCTATCAAATTGTACCATTTTTTGTTCTGTTTACAAAGCGTTGCAGGCACAGGCAGGAATGCTTATTGGTTCATCAACTATTATATTCTATAGGGAGTACAAAAAGAACTTGTTTGCATCTCACTTTACATTTGTGCATTTTCCGTTTTTCAAGTTACTTTCAAACTGATATAAAATATTAGTATTAAAATTACATTTTTCTTGCATCTACATGTGTCAACACTTGTTGAATTGTGTTTCCCAATTGCAAAATATTCACACTGTGGAATGATTTCTTGTCAGAAAGATTTTCACCTGAAACAACTCATCCTGCATCCCTTTTACCCATATGGGGCAACACATTTTGCTGGCAACACTGCAGCCTCACCTTAAATGAAGCATGGATCAGAAATAGTTAATTGTTTTCAAGTAAGCCACGAAAAGGAGTCATTAAAAGCAAATGAAATTGTAGTTCATTTAATTTTTCAAATAAATTCATATTCTTGAGATGCTTTTCAAACTTTATTTCTGGATATTAATACAAATATTCAAAGCCAATTGTGGTTGAGGGTTAAACGATACAGAAGCTGATTCTGTATAGAAACTATACAGAAGCATATCGATACAGAATGTATATAGAATGTGTATAGATCCAGGATTAATGCTTTGGCCCCCTTTAAACTGCCAGTCTGATCAGGCAGAGGTTGTGTAGCCCTTTCAGCAAGTCTAGTGAACAGTTTAGGCCAGGGAAAACAACTGCAGATGAAGGATTAAATACTCCGATTGCATTAGTAGCCATAAACAACTGCTTGGAAGTAAAAAAAAAGATATTAGGGCCCATATCCTAAAGTCAAATTAAGCCCTTTGCTCCGGAGCAGTTAAGACGACTAAGAGCACAATCCTAACTACATCTACTCAAATGTAAGCCCCATTGTGTTCAATGTGTCTTACTCCCAGGAAAGTGTCTTTAGGACTGTAGCCTAAGAGGATGTCGTAACTGCTGGGACCCGTAACTGCTCTGAATTTTGCGCTAGGAGAGGATGCTTTTCCCATAACCCTGTAAATGGCTAAGAGGTCTTTATGATGTCATAAAAATACTGTGCTACTAACAGAATTGCCCTTGAAGCTCAATTATCTGCAGTTAGCACAACTACACTAAAATCACGGGGTTGACATTCCTAACTTTGCACAGGACTCACTGCAGCCCATTTTTGATGTAGTTATAATTATTACCAAGTTGTGTCCAAAAGCTTATATAGCCTTGCCGTGGAGATGCTCACTGTATACTTTGTTAGTAGCTGATCAGGAGAGTTGTGTGAGGTAAGGAGAAATAGTTTTTTCCATATCATTGTGTAGGACCCCCTATGGGTTTGCTCAGACCTGTGCCAGCTCAGTAGCTGGTGTAAGGTTTAAGAGGAGCAGTGGACAGGCAGAAAAATGGGTGATAAGATCCTGAAAGTGTAGCTTCCGCTCCAGCCCCCATCTCCTCGCTCCCTGACACCCTACTCCTCCAAAACCTCCCATTACTTACCCAAGGAGGATTTTTGCTCTAGGAGGATGTCCTGCTGCAGGCAGGGGGTTGGACTAGATGACCTAGTAGGTCTCTTCCAACTCTAGGATTCTACCCTCATACCACTGCCCACCCCAGTGGTGGTGCAGTGTGCTGATGACATGTGTGGAGGATCACCAGCCATTTGCACAGGCAATTCCATTGCATTTGATGTGCAGGGCCTATAGAGAGGGCCTTCTGCTGACTGAATGCTAGTTTCATATTCAGAAAGTGCCTGCAGGATTGGCTCCTGAGCCTGACAACTACGAGTAGTGGGGATAATAATGTCTACAGAATATGGGCCAATCTTTGCATAACTAGAAGCAACCATATAGAATACAAAGCTCCAGCAGTGAACAGGGGTTGGATTAGAATACCTCCAATATCCCTTTTGCTTCTTTACATTCTGACTCTTAACACTCGATAAAAGAAAGACAACTCAAGAACAAAGCATTGGCTTCTGTCTTTCTAAAAGGGGCATCTCTACTAGAGGAAACTCTTACTCAGAGTAAGTCTACTCTTACTGATAATTAACTGTGTGACTTTGTCATATCAAGATCATTTAAAAAATAAAATGAATCAATACTGGAACACTTTAGCCACTATTTAGAGCACCCATATGCAAAAATGCATGGATTGTGCTCCTATGTACAAGTTGAGGCACCTACATATAGGAGGAGAGAATGAAGAAAGAAAACCACTCAAGCAAATGAAGTGATGGTTGTAATGCTTATTATAAACAGGAAGAAACCACATAGCCAGTGTTATTCTTTTCCAAAAATGATATATGGTTATTTAGGTGACAGGCCAGGCAGGTTTCCCCATATAGCATCAATCATCTAAGATGATATATGGTTATTTACAGGAGTCATCTAGCTGGAGTTTGACCCCATTGGGTTCATCAGTCGTCATCATCATCTCCAAACTAAAGGTAGAGAGCTTCTCAAAAAAAGTTCTGCCTAGGTTTAACTTTTCCTACTGGTAGACCTGAATTTCAAACACTATTTTTTGCTGCTGTACTGATCATGTGTCTTAGAGGTAGTTTCAGTAAACACTGAAGAAAAAATATGCTGTGATGTCCAACATGACTGGCAATTTAGTTCTGAACCCAAGGTCTTCCAGCTTCTACAATACACACAAATACTGATATAAACCAGAAGGCGCCAAAACAGGAATCTGATATGTACATAGGAGTACATGTTGGAACAAGTGACCTTTGGACAAAATGAAGCTCCCCGTGCACATACAGGGAACCTTTCCTTGGATAGGAAGGAAAGAGATGCTACTCTGCCTAGTGGGTTTTGTATGAGGCCCCACCTGTAAAAATAATAATGTTCACAGCAAGGAAAGCAACTAAGCATACAAACCTACATACATTTACTTAAGAAGAGGAATTCTTGAATACAATGGTACTTTCTATTGGGTAAACATATGTAAGCCTGCACTGTTAGTTTTAGTTTTAAATGCTTGTTCCATAAGGAATTCCTGTCTGATGCTCTCACATGATCAGCGATCGCATTCAGTTTTCTTGTTCAAATGTGGCTGAGCTGCAGTCATGGGCAAGTGGCAACCATGGCCCTTCCTGCAAAATATGAATCAAGCTAGGATCAATCCATCCTGCTTTCTTTTTGTATATTCTTTTTGTAAAGGCCATGTTTAGATGAGTTAAACGAGTTAAATGAGTTACACGAGCGTTTAGATGGGTTTGCTAAATTATAATTATCTTAACGTATACAAATATTTTATTGCTACTGGAAAGTCTGATGATGCCTGGTCTATGAGGATTGGGGTCATTAATGGAGGAAAGTCCATCACCGGTAGGGTTGCCGTAATTCTCTTCCACAAAACGAGTACGGGACCATCTGTCCCATTTGCCAATATGTGAACACAATCTCCAAAAAAGGGACTGGCTGTTTTTGGGACATATGGCAACCCTAATCACAGGTTACAAGCCATGATGGCTATATGTAACCACATACTTTTAGAAGTAGGCTACCTCTGAAATGCCAGAGGTAATTTAACGGCAGCAGGATAAAAGATTTTCTTGTGAACCACTGTGGGATACCAGAAGCTGAACTAGATGGGCTTTTGGTCTGATCCAGTAGAGCTCGTCTTATTTTCCTGTGTTCTTACTTTAAAACAGTCTCTAGTCAAATTCTCCCATTATTTTACATTACTGCTTCACCATCAACCTGATGATAATACTGTATCAAGATATTTTGAAAGCATAATAGATGGAATTTAAAGATGTCACAGTGCAGTTTGGAGGAATATCTGCTTGATTATGCATGCACATAACTCCAGTTAATAAATTATGCACAGACATTTAGAGGTCACTGTCGCACTGTGTACCTGGGTCTACTGGCTCTGATAAGAGTACAGGCTTATACAGTTTAGGGACAAAAGAAATGTCACGTGATGAGTTGTGTTTTGTTGGGGATGTGATTTTTGCAACATGGAAATTCTAATTTCCTATAGGAATTTGACACTGAAATATGACATTCTTATGATACTGCTGCCTTCCCATTTAAACAGTTCGTGATACTTCTACAAAAAAAGTTTCTAAAGTAATTCAGTTTTTTGCAGTTGATTCTTCTTTCCAGGTTATCGGTGAATTTGAAAGCTGAATATAGATATCTAAACTGCGGAATATCGATATCTAAATATGGATATCTAAATTTGCAATAAAATTATATATTAAACATCTCTATTTTAACATAGTATTTTCCCAGATAGTTAAAGAACTTGCAGCATTTTTCACAAAATGTAAGCATTTTTGAAAAGAAATTTTTTTTTGTTTTGGTTTTTTATTTTGCTGAGGAACTAAAAGGCTGCCAAATGCTCATGTACAAGAATGTGATTCTATATCAGGGAATTCCCCAGGAGTTGTACAATTCTTTGCATATTTCAGTCTGTAGGCCTTACTGAGCAGCATTTCAACACTGAAAAAAATAAAATAAAAATTTTGTTCCTAAGAATGGTTATTTGCATTTACTCTAATCAATCTGTAATTTGTCATGCTCCAAAACACACATGATTATCCTGTACAGAACTTCCTCCTGTGCCTTCTCTTCAGGTTCTTCTCGTTTAAAAAGGTCTTATTTGCTAAAAATGATGTTCACTGACAAAGTGTTTGCTAACATGATTCATGTCTTGAACCTATTCGACATCCTCCATCAGTGCAAAGCCACAGAAGCCATGCATGGGTGACATTGGCCAAGAATACCTCCTCTGCCCCCATAAGTTGGTGGTAGGGGTAGATTGGGTGAGAGTCAGTGGTAGATCAGTGGAGGGAAGAAGCCAGGCTTATGGTGGGAGGATATTGGTGGCAGATGCTCACGTAAGATCCAGTCTCCCTTTTCTGGCCTGGACCTTCTCCTGGGACTCTTCGGAACTAAACCAGCTAAAAAGCTGGTGAAGATTTAAGGAGTCCCACTGGGAACCAAGTAGCCTGTGAAGAAGTAAGTAAACTTATCTCTCCTGGGCTGTCTGGTCTCCTGCTGATCCTTAGCAGGCTCGCTAAGGATCATATACATATGTATATATGTATACATCATATACATGTATATATCATATACATTCTGGGCCAACGGGATAAGGATGGAGTGCCAGGCCACAATCCTATGCATACTTAGCTGGGAGTAAAACCTATTATATACATGGAACTGGTGAGTAAACATGCATAGACTAGCACTATGTTTAGCTGGGCTTTTTTAAAAAAACTCAATTTTTCAGTGTTGATACATTTGCTTAACAAATACAACTTATTTCAAAAGTTTGGGATGAAATGAACTTGACCTTTAAATAACATATATTAGTTTGCAATGTAAGACTAAGGGGCAAAGGAAGAATGCACTCAACAGGCCTCCTCGTGGTTGTAAGAGGTGGAGGAACATATGACAAACTCCTTCACTACACCCCAGATGCTCATAAACATCCATAAATGTTCATGTGCTTTGCATCAAAGATCATGAGGGAAATATTTGTAATGTTACATGACACTGTCATCATTACTTACAGGAGAAGAAGTATCTAAATTTTGAAACATTAAAAAAAAATTAATTTGCTAGATGTGCAGAACTTGTGGCCTGCAGAGCCAAGAACAGGTAAAGTTTGAGAACCTCTTGAGTTGACATGCTCCTGACCAGTATGGGTGCCATCATGTTTTATTGACTTCAGCAGATTTTGAGAACACGTGGATATTTTGTGACCAGTCCTTTTGATTATGCCCAGCGCACAGCCCTGAAAACAGCTAAAAGCACAAATTATAATATTATAGAGATATCTTGTTTGAGCAGGCAATCAGTTACATTATGTAATTGGCAATGATTTCTTGGTACACGTTTTTAAGTACAGATGAGAGTTAGTTTCCCACTTAGTTCTGCCTCAGTAGTTCTCGCTCTTCATGCTACCTCACTTTGGCTGCAATTTGTGGGAGTAAGCGTCGTTGAACAATATGGAACTTACTTTTGAGTAGATACTATTAAGATTTCACTCTTTGAGTGCTTCCAAACTCCAGAAAGGAGACTCAGGCTGCAATCCTGTCCACACTTTCCTGGGAGTAAGCTCCATTGCTTATAATGGGACTGACTTCTGAGTAGATCTGCTTAGGATTGAGCTCTCAAATATCTCAGACTTGAGTCAGCCACATGTTCGTATTTGCTGCTTTCTGATTTGTATCTATCCTCTGCCCGGGATACAACATGAACGGAAATTGCAGACGTTGATTTGTGGGAGGTTGATGAGCAGGTCAACATGGCAGGAAGCTGAACCGGATGATCTTCTGTTCACTTTCAGCATTTCACTTGCATGCATCCTGTGTGCGTGCAAAACAGCAGCCATCAGGAACTTGTTTCAAAAATTGCTCCCAAGGGTAGGAATCCTCGCATGGATCTCCTTCTGTGCACGAGATTTCCATGTGGATTAGGCAATGTTTTCCACACACCACCGCACACTTCTTTTCTGGTCTTTGGCATGGGTAAAAAATAGTCAGTCAAACCAGTTCTTGTGGTTTGTAGTCAAGTCAACCATTCTTTGCCAGTTCACATCTGTCTGCCTGGAAAGAGTTCAGACAACCTATGGGAGGCAGACTTCATCATTCATTCACAAGTATATATGCAGTATTGCAGTCAATTTTTTATGATTTTGTTATTCTGTTCAAGATGTAGAAAAAAGGATTTCCAAAAAAATACCTGCCTTGCCAAACATTTGCTTTATCTCACTGCTCTTTGGAGCCATTTTCTTTGTTTGCTGCTTCTCGGTGCTTCCTATTTCATGCATAAACACCCTTGACCTTATTTACCTTCATGGCCATTTCAACCTATTTCGGAAGCAAACAATAAGAGCCTGTTTACGAGTATGCCTGATGTCCCCTTTTCATGGACTGCATCATGAGAGCATCATTACTTGGGTTGGATCAGTTAGTAGGATTGGGGATGAAGGAGGGTGAAGATGATCCAGGACTGAAACAGCACTGAAACCACTGAAATGTTTTACAACACATGCCAAAAATGATTGATATGAAAGGTGGTCATAAAAAAGAACCGAGAACAACGTAAACAATTTCATCTCAGCTCTAGTGTTATGGAAAGAGGCAGCACCATCATACAGGGGAAGACTTCCTCAAATGCTCTCCTTGCTGTTCCCATTCCTATGTGTACAGGATATTGTGATAAGTGAAGTTGAGTAAGATGAAAGGCAAAAAAAAAATGTTTCTAGGTGTATAAATGTGAGATTTACACATATATACACCAAGAAGTCAAGCCTTACATTCTCCACCCAAGCTTTGGAGCGGTGAGATATTCCAGAATTAGCTTGACTCTTTTCATAACCAATACAATGTTTATGATATAATGAAACAGCAATTCAATCACCAAGTACATTACACAATGCATCTTTCCTGAAATTTCCAGAAAATATTATATATGGCACTTTTTATACTATACAGTACAGTATATATGTAGTATACAGAATACTATTCAGTATTCCTTTTGGGGGAGTATCTGTTCTGCTCCTACTGATTGCGGAGAGAACAGAATCATAACATCCAATAGGTGCTCTGAAATTAAAAAACAAAATACTCTGTGTGCTATTTATTTCTAGCTGTGGATTCATTTATTTTTTTAAAGTTTATCTTGCAGGTAAGTAATCTAGCAGCCTACGTGTAAAAAAACACAAAAAAAAAAACACCCAGAAATCCTCCAATCTTCAGTTTTCTGTGGCAGCCTTAGGAATATTCTGATCCCAGCCAGATTTCACAAGCATTTCCAGTCCAACCATCCCAGCACTCACAGTTTCCACAGCTACATATACCATTTCCTGGAACAAAACAACACAGACTATAATTAGCCATTATTGAATGTACCTCATCAAATACATGTTGCTCTCTGAAAGGGATATAATACATATAATAGCTTCATTTTCCCAGTACAGCGATGCCTCACGTAACAGATTTAATTCGTTCTGGAGGCATGTTTGTTACGTGAAACGTTCTTTACATGAAGAGGATTTTCCCATAGGAAATAATGGAAACTCAGACGATTGGTTCCACAACCCCAAAAATATTCATATAAAAATATTAACTGGATGTAAAAATAATGACAGAACACTGGGATTGAATTCAAAACATGCATTCAATGTGCATGATCTTATGAAGTCTACTTAGGCTGCAGTCCTAAAGACACTTTCCTGGGAGTAAGACCCATTTAACACAATGGGACTTACTTCTGGGTAGACATGGTTAGGAGGCTGCAATCCAAGACACCTTCAAAGTGTCTCCCCACTTTCTCCTTCTCTCCATCCTGAGCCTCTCTCTCCCCTGCTCCCTTCTGGCCAGCCCTGAGCTGCTTCCCTCTTCTCCACTGCTCTTCTCTCCCTCTGGCCACAGGAGGAACAGCGCAGAAGTGTTGCTTTCTCTATGGGCAGGTGCACTAGGCAGCCCTGACGCTTTTTAAACAGGCTGCCGGCCAGCGCGTCTGCCCCAACTGCCAACGAATGTGTTCTTTACATGAAGCACGTTCTTTAAGTGAAGCAGAATCCTAGAGAAATTTTTGTTTGTTACATGAAACATACTTTATGTGACGCGTTCCTTACGTGAGGCGTCACTGTACATATTTTCTCATTCTGGACAGAACTTGCCTTACATTTGATTCAGAAGTCAATAAAAGCCTGCAGTTTCAAACTGATGATTTTTGTTTTCTTGCAATGTCATAAAAATATTCTAATTAAGCTATGAGAGTTTTCACCCAGCTGCTTTACTGCAAAATCCTAAAAGCAGCACTGCCACTGGATTCGGGGCAACCAAGCGGCTATCACTGCATTATGTGGCTTTGTAGCAGAAGTCAGAGGTCTCCTTGGAGGAAGAAGACTTCCCATGGGAAAAGTCCCAAGACCTTCAATGGGGCTTCTCGTTGTGCCAGCCATTTTCTTTGCACAGACTTGAAAGCGTATGTGTTGGACATGCCGCTAAGTACCTGGAAAGTCCAAGAAAGTCCTTAGAAAATCCTTAGCATCTCCACATAGGGCTGGGAAAAATCTCTGTTGACAAACCCTGGAAAATACTGCTCGTTTAAGTCACCAGTAATGACCCAGACAGAGTAGTTATCTGAGCTGTAAAATATATTCATCTCTATCACATTCAGTGATTAGAGGAGATCTGAATCTTTCGGAGAATACTTGGAGGTTCAGAGCCATGAATCAGTTCATTTCAAGTTTTAGAAAATACGGTTTTGACATTCAAATTCTGTTAATGCTGCTATCCAATCACACATTCCTAAGATATTTGTTCTTCTAATTAATTTTCTTAAGGTTACAATTCTCTCACAAATTCCTGAGAGTGGACATCACTGAATAAAATGGAACTTACTTCGGAGTAGACATGTATAGGATCATGGTGTAAGAGTTTGAATTGTGATTAAGAGCACAATCCTAATCATGTCTACTCAAAAGTAAGCCCTATTGTGTTCAATGTGTCTTACTCCCAGAAAAGTGTCTTTAGGATTGCAGCCTAAGGCACAATCCAGAGTAATTATGGGGAGTCCTTTCTCCAGTGTAAGAACAACTTACTCTGGATTGCAATATGAATTTCTCATAGGTTTTCACTAGGTGGTGCAGTAACAACAGGTGCACGTAATGTCTCTTATGTGCTCCCGTAGTTACTCCGGATTGTAGGGTAAAAAACGGATTAACTCTAAGACCAGCACTATCCTATTTTTAAGGTGAGTCTTGTGGATTTTGCTGCATCATCCAATAACAGAAGTTTTACATGCATTAAATATATATGGGAAAAACACAGTGATTGTATATATTTATGTTAGATTCTGAAAAAAAGGATCTCTTTGATATGTTTGGTCAGTCCCAAAACTCAACTGTGGTTTCAAGATCAAAACCTGAAATTTCAATCCAGAACTTGCCCTCCTATCTGTGTATATTTCTGGCAAGCTACAAAAGCTTTCATGCCATGGGGCACCCTTCCTCTCTCATCACTTGATATCTCCCAATCTGCCCATTTTCTGTTAGGCATCTGCAGTCCGTGTTTCATGGACAGAAGACAGATAGGCAGGCCTTGAGCTGCCAATCATTGTCTCCCAAAGAAAGCTGTAAGTCTTCTTGACATCCCTGTGGAAAGTGTCCAGACATCAGGGCAGATGGCTGGATGTATGGCGGTGGGCTAAAAAATATATATTGGCTGCCTAGGTTTTGCTGCCTAAGTGATTGCAGCCCATTACAAAGGGATACAGCATCTCAACACTAGGGAAGAGGCACCATTCAGGAACATTTAGGAACTGCTTAAAAAAGAAAAGCATGACATGAGCAGGGTAGTGTCGAAGAGGTTAGTTTCCAGTTGCTCTTCTAGCCAGCTAAGTTTTGACGAGTTCCTGGAGTATTATGTGTAGAGGTGTTAAAAGTACCAGTATTTTAATTTTTCACAGATTTTACCCCCCAAGGAGGAAAAGTCAAGAAAGCAATGTTATGTGTTTTAATTCTAAGGGCCCATTTTTATAAATTATGAATTTTAATTGCTTTAAATGTGAGTCAGGTGAGTGATGTAGGTGTATAGTGTCAGTAGATACAGACATGATCCTTACCCATGCATTCCCCAATCCAGATCATTATTTCTTTCTTTGTTTGCTTGCTTATGGGGTTTTGGTTTTATTTACAAAAATGAGAAATGTAGGAAGTGAAAAAAACAGTCCTCAAACTACAGTATCACAGGGAGACATTTGCCTCCACAAAAATTTCACAAATGGTGGAAGGAGAGATTTGCATCTCACTACCCTTAAATTCCAACTCTTTTGTCATCTTCAAAAATATTCTGCAGTATTTTAAGCTCAAAGTCTGTGATGTGACCAGTGAGACTGAAAAGGGGCGCAACGCATTTTCCTCCCTATGCTTTACATTGAAGAGTCCCTGACTGAAGGATATTTTGCCCCAACCCCCAGACCTAGAAGGATGAAATTGGAGGAGGGTGTTCCTTATGTGACATGAACACCCACCAAGAACCGATGTCCAGAAATTTAACCCCTTAGGGGCTGCAATGCATTTTCACCTATACTTACCATTGAAGATAGATCAACACCCAGCCCTCAATTCTGCACCTGCATGGTTGTGGGGGGATTATACACTTAGTGAGGGATGTTGCACAGGTGGGAGCATGTTGCGCATGGGGGGTTGATGCTCATGGGAGGATGTTGTGCATGGGGAGATGTTGCATGTAGGAGGTTGGTGAGCATCGGGGGATGTTGCACATGGGGGATTGATGTACATGGGGGATAATGCGTATGGAGGGGTTGATGCATATGAGGGGTTGATGTGCATGGAGGTTGATGTGCATAGGGGATGATGTGCATGGGGTTTATGTGCATGGGGGGATGTTGCACATGGGGTGATTTATGTGCAAGGGGGGACTGATGCACATGGGAGGACTGATGCACACAGCAGGAATGATGTGCAATGGGTGGATGTTGTGCATTGGGGTGAAGCATGTGGGGGGTATTTTACTCTCACAACACGGGTACATTTCACTAGTTAAATAAATAAAATAAAATTTTCAGAAGCTTTGAAAATAAGAATCAGATGACACAATCCTATCCAACTTCCCAACACTGGTGCAGTTGTGCCAACAAGGTGTACACTATGGCTGCAATCCTAAACACACTTTCCTGAGTAGTTCACATTAAATACAGTAGGACTTCCTTATGAGTAGACAAGTAGACACTGAGAAGACACTGCACTGTATATCCTGCAGTGGGGGAGGGAGGACAAGGAGACCTTCTCAAAGTAAGGGAATGTTTGCTCCTTTATTTCAGGTGTGTTGTTGAGCTAAACCTGCCTCAATTCCCTCTTCTATGCAATGCTTAAAAGTAAAAGCACTCTGTCCTTCATGCGATACGGTCATAGTGGTGGTTCCAGATTTTGATGTGAGAGGAGGGTTCAGCTGGACAACCTGTAAGTCTCTTATTCTAGGCTTCCAAGAGTTAAGTGGATAAAAAATGTTCCACACCTGTGCAAATAAGGCCATCATGTTTGTCACAGTCTCTGTCATCGCATTCACAGAATTCTCCAGTAATATACCATTCCTGGGGAGAGCAGATGCACTTTCCACAATGACAAGAACCTGAAAGCAGAAAGATTATTACTGGCAATTGCAGAAATCTGGAGCTTTTCAGGCAGGGATGGAACATCTTAGGCACACACAATCAGCGCCTATTAATAATGCAATTGTCTACAAGGAGATAATCAAGATAAAAGCCTATTGAAGAGAAGGATGTTATAGAGGTGTGCTTTAACCTGAAGTGCTTCCATAAGGCCCTGCAGTGATCCCTCCACCTCCATTTTGATTTAATCAGGAGTTACTCTGAAGGACAGGTTTAAAAAAATTCCAGAGTTCTAAAATCAAGGCTACTCTTCCCAGTAGGAATACCTTTTTTGGTTTCAAGTTGGATGGGAGTGAGTTGGGGGGAGAGAGAGAGAGAGAGAGAGAGAGAGAGAGAGAGAGAGAGAGAGAGAGAGGAGATAATCCCCTAAGCGGCACTGAAGTCACTAGAATTGAATCGGGGGGAAATGTTCTAATAAGAATAAATAACACAGTGACTTATTGCCCTTTGTGAAGAGGTAGAGCACCACTTCCTTTTCTTTATTAACCAGAAACTATGCATTTAGAAGGAGTGGACTTTTTATTTTCTTCCCAGAAGCAATCTGCTTCATTCTGAGAAATCAATGAAACTCCTGGACCGCATACAAAAGACAGTACTTGGTACCCAAGCATTTCAGCTCAGGATGCCCTTTCAAACTTAAAAATCTGCCCAGGACCCTCTGTCAAACTTACCGGGTTGTGACATTACTGTGTTGCCAGAGACCCTCCATATCTACTTGGAAGTAAGTCTCATTGTGTTCAATGATTCTTACTCCCAGGAAAGATCAGTTCCAGATTCCAGGTCCCTCTTGTGACCCCCTCCCGACCAAAAGACACAAACTCCCAATGAAGGTCCTGATCCCCACTTTGAGTACCATTGGCAGATATGATACCTCTAATCACAAGAAGATTTTAAGCGTAGGTGGCTGTGCTCACTTTGCATTGACGTCTCCATCCTCTTGCTTCCCTAGAATGGCCTAGTTATGGCAGCCTAGTAGTTATGGCAGCTTATATTTATGGCAACCTAATAGTTATGGCAGTTATGGCAGCTGCTGGAGTGGCTGTGGAGTTGGGCCATATCCTGAGTTCAACAGGTTGCACTTTAAAGAACAATTAGTATGTTGTTTGGGAATGAACAGGAAGCCTCTTTGGGGAAAGAAAAATTGTTCCCTGGACCATGACACCAAGTAAGCCCCCCATTGTTGGCCCTGTTGGTCTCGTTAGACCGTGCCAGCTCTTTAGTGGGTGCAAGCCAAATGCATCCAAAGGGGAAGCGGCAAGGTTGGGCAGCACTCTTAAACCTTCTCCCCACCCACTTCTCAACCCACATGTCATCCCACATGTCCTGCACCATTGTATGTTGTCTATCAAAGAAGCGGACCGCAAGTGTTACTTCTGCTTTGCATCTGTAACATTTTACATAGCCACTGTGGGCACTCTCACATCAATGGTTGTGTCTGTTCCACAACCATAAAGCAGGGCATAGAAATGTGCTGCTGTTTATGGTGCCATAAAACTCTGTTGTTTTTGCTTTTAAGGACTGACATGGCTACCCCTCTGGAAATAATCATCTAGGCTGTGTGGGATGCCTCAGTTATGACATTACACTGATTTAAGCCAGTGACACAACTATGCAACAGAACAGATGCCAAATATTTTTTTTCCAATTACAAGTGACCAAAAATAACAAGGATATTTACACAAGCTTGCCAATTGTTCTGAAATCCCTATTTTAAAAGAAAAATTCAAGCAAGGAGGTAACACCCATTCATTGTCTAAAAATAAATATTATTTTTCTCATTAAATACAGACACTGAACTAACGTTATGTAGATATAGACTTGCCTAAATCTAAAACAACATTCCACTGCTGGTACACATTCTTTGGAGTGGAAAGCTGGGTTTGGTTACAACAGTGGAGAACTTGTATGATTTTTCTCATTCAGCACTTTACCCAAGAAAATTTTTTTCCCATGTTTTCTGTATTTACTTGGTTCAGCTGAATATACAGTGGCTAAATCCAATAAGATAGATTTGACCCAGATGGGCCAGTCTTGGCTTTGCTGAGGTTTCACTTGCACTGATTTGCTAAAATAATTGCCATGTTGTTAGAAACAGACTATCAACAGCATATCAGCTCTGAAGCGGAGAGTTTCATCTTACGTTGGCTATTCTGATAGCAAATTCGGGTTATGTATATGTCCCAAATCTGAAAAAAAAATTAGCCCAACATAATTCCTACTGTGTATAGTTCTAGCAGTCATTAGTTATGAAAGTTTCTGAAAGTGTATGTGCTGGTTATGGAATGTTTTTAAGAACTAAGGGCCAAACCACAAGTTAAGCTTAATGTATAATGTGCCCTTGTGGGCTTTGAAATTTATTTTCAAATAGTTCATGTGATGGGAGAATGTAATGAAGCACAGCAGAACTATAGCGGGCTGGGAGAATTTAGTACTTGTGTCTTGTACACTACAATTTTAATCCTGTCCGTGCTTGATCCTTGAGTGCTATTTTATTTGGGGTGGGAACCTGGTGGGACTTCCTCTGAAAGGCAAAGTTTTTCCTTTAATTACAAGTAATGCATGCTCCATTGAAGTCAATCATGATGTGGTTTTGCATGCTCAGAAAATTCTAGATATTATGCAGATATGCTCATCAGAAGCTGGTTTTGAATATGGTTCCCCATGATGTGAAAGCCATGTTGCAAATGTCATTTGAATCTCTATACCATATCAGCTGTATGGTGTTACGGAGACCTCTGTTCAATTTGGCCTTAATACCTTCCTTTGTTTCAATCTGTATAAAGCATGAAAAGGCCCTTTTACATAATAACCCCAGCATTGAGGATAGCCTCTAAAGTCCCACACAAGGCAGTTTCTCCTTTTCAACGACTACTTGTTACCGCTGGATTCACCAACCTCATGCCATGTCCCTGCGATATACAAACAGTATTGCCAATTCAGTATGAATAACACAAATCTGAATAAAATCCAATGCAAATAATGACTATGTTGGAGAAGAACAATAGTGTATGGTGAAAATGTAAGCCTTCCCACTCAGTTCAAATACTGCCTTTCCTTGTACAGTAAACGTACACATATTTGCTGCTTGTAGCACTCTGAGTCCAATGCTGGAACGTTATCCCTAACACTCATTGGCCCCATATAGATATATACACCCACAAGTTCACCTCTAAATAGAATTACATGCTGTTGGTAAAGTGTGCCCGAAAGCAGAGCTTCCAAACAAGATTCCAAACAGAGCTTCCAAACAATCCTTCGAACAAGATTTTTCTGTGCTGTAAAGCCATTTTGAAAAGCTGTCTAACAGCAAGGGGTTTTCAAACGAACACACTATACTTTAAAACCCACAGTTGTGCTTTTTAATCTGCCGGAACATGGTTTGACGCAGCATTGCTCTGTTCCCCACACTTACCCTTTCCTGAACACAATACACCATCCGCTGATTCACAAAAGCTTCGGCTCTCATTTTCTGTCATGTTGCATTTCCTCAGGTGCTGGCACAACTTTCCAAACCATCCATCCTGACAAATGCATCGACCGCAAGAACAGATCCCATGACCTAGAATAAGAGTGGAGGCAGAATTGAAACTGAGCGGCTGTTTGAAAGCCTCTTCTTGTAAGACATCTTTCATGTTCTCAAGGGCTCTTTATGGTTTATGGTATATTTGATTTCCCTGACATGACACATCTGAGAGTTAGTTGTAGAAGAGTAGTTTCTACAAAATACAGTCTAATATTTTTATCCAGTGCCTTCAACAATTGGACAACTTGTATCATTTTTGGTTGGTGCAAATGCCCTTCTGTAAGGAAATCCTAGGGCAGGCTACTTAGGAAACAGGCATTTATCATACACCAGGCATTGTCTGGCAGTTCAGTGCAGAGCTGCTGAAGACAGGGAAGGGCTTGGATAGCTCTTGGATGGGAGACTGATAAAACTGTCGAGTGATCAATTGCGTCTGTATCCTGAAACACACACCTGAATTTTGTTGTATATAGTATTTCTGTACAATGACAATACATGTATTATTATTATCATAATTATCCTTATAATTATTATAGGAAAGTTTGAGTGTAAAAAGGAGAGTGGATGTTAACTTCCTGTTACATATGTCCTATTAACTTTTATGCATGCTAGCTTGTATATTAAAGCAAGAGACACACAGTAATTGTGTAAAAGAGGCTGCCTGCCTTTTTATTTGCTTAAAACATTTTGCAGAACTGTTGTGAACAGAAACAAAGAAATTGGGCGCTGTGGGGGGAGAGCCATGGGGAACTATGGATATCAGTATATAATTGCTCTGTTTAGAGGTTGAAAGAGTAAGAGATTTCCGTCTCTTCAGTTAGAGACAGAGGGATTGGAATCCAGATTTTCTCTTTCTCTGCCTCTCATCCTCTTGTTCTCCACTTGTGGTAATGGGAATAATAATGACCCACTTCATAGATCTGCTCCGCAAATGATGCTAAAAGCAGAGATGGGAACTTGACTCTATAGACTTGAACTCAAAACATGAAAATTCCAGTTTTCGAGTGCATCTATGACTATAGTCACAAAAAGTTTGGAAACTTGAAAATGCTTTGAGTGTGGACCCCGTTACACTCAAGTATTTACCACGGGTCATGAAATTGAGTTGTGTAACACTTTTGAGCAACCTCCATCTTGTCTGTCAATTTTTTTTTTTGAAGTGGTGGTTTGGTCATGCACAGGCTTGCAGCAGCCACTGTAGGTCAGGGATGAACTTGGGGAAAAAGAAAGGGTTAATTTTTTTCTATGTTATTCAAAAAAGCAATTGATTTTGCCATTGCCTGTACCTGCCTTCTGGAGTCTGTGCAAAAACGTATCAATTTTACCTTTTTGCACAAATCTGAGACAACAAGACATCTCTGGTGGTCCTCTGAGCTGTGATTGTGCAGAAAATGCTCGCTTGCTATACCCATTGCCCAGATGCAGGAGAGAGGGTAGGGGAAAAAAGTGGAGTTCAGTTTTGCTTTGCACTGTCTTTCCAAGCAAGCTCTACAGGCCAGCATCCAGAGGATGGATGGATTGTCCTGATTATGCACAAATTGTTTTGTGCGTCTTGAGGGTGGTAGTGGTGGAACTGGGCTTTGTCTTCTTATTCAATTAAACATACTGAAGCTTACTTCTGAGTAAATATGCACGGTAGGTGCCTCTGTCACGGAAGGAACAACCTCTCCAAATTTCACGCTTCCAGGTCCAGCAGTTTTGGCTGGGTGTTGGCTGGGTGAGTGAGTGAGTCAGTCAGTGACATTTCAGTTATATGTATACATAAATGAAACTTCTTTATTTTGTGTCATGCCATTGTTTTGTTTAGCTCAGTATGGATGACTAGCAGCAATTCTTTAGGGTTGCAAATGGGCATTTTCTCTGCCATACCTGTAGGAGTTGGATCTGGGCAAAGCAGGAGCTCAACTACTGAGTGATGCCCCTCCACAGAATTTTCATTCTGTTGCATTTTGATGTGCCTCAATTTCATTTTAAAACTGTTCGGATATGAAATACCGGTAAGTAGAATATGCTGATCATACACATAAAAAAGTAGACCAAGGCAGAAGTCTGCAATCCTGAGCACATTTTCTTGGAAATAAGCTCCATTGCAATCAATGACGTAATTTTAAAGTGAGCGTGTCGAGAATGTGATCGGACTAGAACAAGGTACTTAGAGAGCCAACTCGATTATCAAAGCAGAAGGCAAGAGAGTTGGTTGACAAGTTTTGCTGAGAAAGCTCATTCCTTTCTTTTTCAGATGATGGACAGCTGAATTTTCAAGACACTTTAACCATGCAAGATCATGGCCACTTACTCCCTCATTTATCTCCTTCTTCTTCTTAGATTCTACCTGTGCCTATAGTCCGAAAAGCAAGCTATTAATCAATCTCTGCTAGTCAGAGAAGACAAGTGACAATTCTTATTCAAATCACCTATGTTGCCATTCACGTCTCGTTCCCCCTCCCTATTTCAGCAGGCATCTAATCTCCAGGCAAAATTCTTGCCTCTTTCCAAGCTCCCTTTTGCTGTAACACATTTTACCTTTGAAGAGCTTTTCAACCTTGGCATATGGAACTTCCCTGCAAACGTGTTTTCTAAAGCAAGCGCGAGGAGCATCGCAAAGACCTAACAGGCACTTTTGTAAGAGACATCAGGATGACAGTACACTATATATAGTAAGCTGTGGAGATATGAGCTTAGTGTAAAGAAAACGGCTTTTTATTTCCATTGCTTTTCCAAAAATTATCGATGTCATTTTCACATGCAGATCCTGGGAGTAAGTCCTAATGAACCCAATCAACATGCACAGAATAATATTCTGTTATAGTGTATCTTAAATGCTGTATCTGATATACTGTATTGCTATCTGGAATACTTTTAAAACATTTGCTCAGCCTGCGCTGTTTAGGACGAATGAGTTATATTTTTAGAAGTACTATAATTTTCAAAGTAGAAATAAGTGGCAGGAAAAGAAAACACTTTAATGGCAAATTTTAACATTGATTTTGATGTGATCATGTCACCTGCATGACAAATACCAGCATGCATGGAATGCTGTGACCTTCCCACCAAAGTGCTATCTCTTTATCTACTTGCATTTACATGCTTTCAAACATGTATTTGAATTTCTTTTCCCCACATGCTGCAGTCCTGATCTTGATTAGTCCTCTGCACCTGGGATGTGCATGTGTGCACGTGCACATTACTGAAAGATAGACTCCATTGATGCATTTAATGCCATGCATTGTTCAGTCCTTAGTACATGGCAATCAAATGTATACCCAACCTTTTTCCGGCTTGAGTTTTTTGAGTCTATTCTCTCCATTCCACGCCATTCAACCATGAAATGGCCTGGGGGGTGAATAAAAAGGTAATAGACAGTTAAAGGCTAGTTGGATGGCAATACTATGTTATATTAGTGCTATCGGTTATATTAGTGCTATTAATGCTATTAGCTATGTTATATTAGTGTTATTGGTATAGAAATTTACAATTTCTCTGTAAACCATTTTGTGAACTTTTTTGTTGAAAAGCAGTATATAAATACTGTTGATTGATTGTTTGATATGGGTTGCACTTGATTCCCTTGAAAGTAGCCTAAATCAAGCTCCCCTTGATTTACTGTATACATGATGTGCACTTGACAGCTATTGGAGAGCAAGAAATTGTTAACTTCATTTAAGAACCCTTCTCTGATAAAATACATGGAAACCAGGGGTAGTGCTAGTTGTCTTGCTTTAAGAATAACATGTAAAGTGTCACGGTGATGTAAATAACAAAACGTACCATTGCAGACATTGCCATCTAAGTCTTCACACTGCCGATCATCACACTCGCAGATTTTGCCATAGATCCTGGGATCTCCCGGAGGGAAACAGTTGCATTGACCACATTCACATTTCCCTGTGAAAATGATCTCCCATTAGTCACATGCAATTGTCAAGGTCATGTCATCAATATCAATGAAAGGATCAAACAAGAAAATAGCAGCCTGAAAAATCAAAATGTAAGTTTTAAAATTGAAAATCTGTGTCTCCATGTGTCACCATAATGGTATGCTTGCTTTTTCTTGAAGCTTATTCCCCACTGCTACGGTAACATTTGAATTCCTGGGTCCAACTGGGCTCAAGCAGGTTGAGCAAATGTCATAATCACAAAAGAGGGCAAGGGCCCCCAAAATGTAGCTCACTCCAGACAAAGGTAAGACATAAAAACTAAACACACACACATATATATTGCTTTCATGTAATTAATTTAAACACTATATGAAGGTAAAGATAAAAGTAGTACCCTGCACGTTGCCCTATTAGTTGTGACCAACTCTCATCCCCGTTACAAGGCCAAAGAGCCAATGCTGTCTGAAGATGCCTCTAGTCTCTTGGCCAGTGTGCTAAACGCCACTTGCACGCAGAACATTGTGACCTTCCCATCAAAGTGGAATCTATTTATCAACCATGTTTTCTCAAAAATAAGACACTGTCATATTTTTTTGCTCCAAAACACACTAGGTCTTATTTTCAGAGAGTGTCGTATTTTTTAATATACAACAATCCACACTTATTCATGTACAACAATCCTGTCTTACTCCAAAGAGGGTGAGGATAGAATTCCAGCCTCAGAGAGCCCAATCCTAAGGATGCCTACATAGGAGCAAGCCCCATTATATCAAATGGGACTTCTCTCAGGAAAGTGATCCTTTGAGATCCTTTCTCAGGTTGTGGCTGGGGTGACCTTGTGATTGTTTCTGCAAGGAGGCTTTGCTCCCTGGGCTTTGCAGCTTTTTTGCAGGGAGAGCTGAAGCATGTAGAGAGGGGTGAAAGGTCGCTGCTGATGAGGTGCGAATTGCTGCTGAGCTTCAGGAAGGCCCCCCATTCCATTGTCCCCCAAAAGCTATGCCACTGCTATCACAGGCCCTGGTCATGATCAGAACTAGGTCTTATTTTAGGACAGGTCTTATTTACATTTACAGGCTTTTGAACTATTAGTTTGGCAGGTAAAGGGCAAGAGATGGGAGCTCACTCCATCTTGCAGTACTTGGGTCTCAAGCAGTTGACCTACTGACCAGATTCAAATCCCTCCTGAGCCATGAAGCTTGCTGGATGACCTTGGGCCCGTCACTCACTTTCAGCTTTACCTACCTCACAGGGTTGTTGTGAGGAGAAAGGATAAAAGCTTTGTAAGCTGCCTTAGGCATTTGCATTGGAAAGGTGGGGTGTAAATCAAATCAAATCAAAATAGATGATGGGATGGGATGGGATGGGATGGGATGGGATGGGATGGATAGATGGATAGATGGATAGATAGATAGATAGATGAAAGGTGTTGTAAGAGTGGAACCATAAGAAAATAAACCATCAGTAAATGGGGCACACCTGCATGTGGTTCATGATACATTAATGGCCCAATCCTATCAAAGATTAGACTTGGTATTGTGTTTTACCAGCACAGGCTACTTACAGAGCAGCTAAGCAGTAATGGAAGCTGCCAGCATGCTGGTGGTAAGGTCAGAGTCTTCCTACATAAGTTGATAGAAGATAGTTGGTCTGCTGAAGCAGATAAGCCTGATGCAGAGGGGAGAATGGGGTTGGGGAAGGGTGGGAAGAATAGGTTTGGCAGAGGTGGGTGGAATGGGGAGGAAAATGAGGGGGTTGGACTAGATGACCTACTGGATCACTTCCAACTATGATTCTATGAAATGGGGCAGGGTGGGCAGATTGGGCCTGGGGGTTGTTGGGTTGTGTGATGGCAACACCTGCTGAATGCAAATCCCCTGTCCAAGACCTAATACCTACATGGATCAATGAGAACTCATATCAAGTATATTGCTAGAGCAGTTCTGAGTTGACCCATAGCAGCTGCTAAGACTTTCCCTGGGACAAACATCCCCATACCCCAACAAGACTCCAGCAGCTAGTCTTGGACCCTTTATGCATGGCAGGAGAGGAAGCTGAACACCTTCCATATGCGCTGTCTCCGACGTATTCTTGGCATCACCTGGCATGACAAAGTCTCAAATGACACAGTATTGGAACGTGCTGGAATCTCTAGCATGTTCACACTTCCGAAGCAGCGGCGTCTACGCTGGCTTGGGCATGTCGTGAGAATGGCTGATGGTCAGATTCCAAAAGATCTCTTATATGGAGAATTAGTGCAGGGAAAGCGCCCAAGAAGGAGACCACAGCTGCAATACAAGGACATCTGCAAGAGGGATCTAAAGGCCTTGGGAATGGACATCAACAGCTGGGAAACCTTGACCTCTGACCGTTCAGCGTGGAGGCAAAAGACCCAGCATGGCCTTCTCCAACTGGAAGAGACATTTGTTCAGCAGGCTGAAGCGAAGAGACAGACCCGAAAGCAGCGAAACCTGGGGCTGGGGAGGGGACAGAATTTATTTGTCCTCAGTGTGGAAGGGATTGCCACTCTCACATTGGCCTTTTTAGCCACACTAGATGTTGTTTCAGGACCTCCAATCAGAGCACGATACCATAGTCTTTCGAGACTGAAGGATGCCAATAATAATAATAATAATAATAATAATAATAATAATAATAATAATAACTGGTTTTAAATCCAAATCAGGCTTCCAGAAACATAGGAAGTTTAGACAAAAGGAACCAAAGAAAGTCAAGAGAAGCTAATTAATCCTCCTTTTTTCTTTTTCAAAACAGGGAAGTCCTTCTGTGGCAAGGAAAAGAACATTTTTGCCAAGCCTAGAAAAATTATGTTAGAGCATTGTTTCAATAAGTTGCAGGGCATCACAATCATAGAGCTAAGATGATGGTGCATCCCCCCCACCCCGAAAAAAAAGTCAAGTTTACAACTAGAGTGAATTTTTTAAAAAGAGCAACAAGGGAATCTAATCCACTCAAGGTTTTCTGAAATTAATGTACTTTAATATCCCCCATAACATTCATCATGTTATTCTAATCCATATTCTTCCACTGCCCTCAGAAACAGACAATTTGCTTGACAGGCAGTGTAATCATACAGCAGAGAACTCAATTTCACTACAAAACAGATGCCAGCCAAAATAAACCCAGCAACAGCAAAACCAGAGAGCAGATTTTCAAGATCCAGTGTGAGATCATTGAAGCCGCCATACTATTAGATCCAACTTTGTGGTGGAATCAGCAGCAGGTCAACCCTGGGCAACCTTAGCCTCTTGTTTTGCAGCATAATAAACTTTATTTTTTAAAAGCAAACTTCAGCATTTGAGTAATTTAAGGCTCATGTCAAGCTGAAAAGGATCAGCACTTCACCAATTCATTTTTTCCTTCACTTGAGTAATAGGTTTACCATAGCAACTTGGATACAGAGAAAAAAGCGTGAACACCAGAAACATCTAAAATTATTTTTAAAAATATAACCATAAACAGTTCAGGACGATGATAGACTCCACTTTTGGCACACAAAGCACTGCAGATTAGCACCACAGATTAATGACTACACAATTTAACTGAGCATCAATTTAGCATTTGCAAGATTTAAAAAAAAAACAATATTCTGTTTCTAAGGTTTGCTTCTCTGCCATTTGGAATTTAACAATTTTTTATTTACTTTCAGCTGTGTATACCTGCTTTTCACCCTGTGACCTAAAAGCAGGTGACAATGACAAATCATAATACAATTTATGTCTGCAGAACATCACCAATCAAGACTCCCTAAACCTAGTGACTGAGATAGCTTAAAATCAAGAAAGTATCAGACAGCCCCAATTCAGACTTTCTGAAAGGTCCAGGTTTCTGAATTAAGAAGTTTTATGTGCACTTATAGAAGCTAGGAGAGTTGAGGCAATCTGAATCCTTATAGCCTAGGACAATGGTACTCAAAGTGGGTGTAGGGACCCCCTTGGAGGGGGGGGGGTGGGTTGAGACTTCGTGTCAGGGCAGTCACAACACGAGGCTGGAATCTGTCATCTGAGAATCTGGTACTGAGTTTTCCTGGGATTAAGTCTAATTGACCAAAATGGGACTTACTTCTGAGTAGACATGAAGGAACTCTGGCATCAGAATGCTGATGCATCCCGTTACATTTGTCAGGGGGTCCTGGGCAGATTTTTATGTTTGAAAGGGAGTCCTGGACTGAAATGCCTGAGTACCACTGGCCTAGGAGGGCTGCCACTGAAATCTCCTTGTCCTCTGTGCTTATCCCCACTGGGGACTGGATAGGGTGGAGGAAGAGCATGTGGGCAGAGGCAATTTTTGGGTGGAGAGAAGACAGCCCAAGATGTGGATCAGGCCTATGAAAGGAGAGGGACCACGATGTTACACAGGCTGCTCAGATTTGTGTCCGTGAAATTGCCATTATGAATCTTAGACCATTTGTTTTTGTGAAGAACTTTTGTTGTTGTAGGAAATAAATAATATTTCTAAACGTTACTTCTATGGAAAAAATCTCATATTCCTTAGAAGGGCAAAGTTGTTATAGGTATACAAACACAGCTGTTCCACTGAAGGCCAGGTGAACAGAATTATTCTGCCATTCACTATTTTCTATAAAAATTGCTTTAAAAATGTGCACATACACACACACACACACACACCCCTACCCCTACCCCTACCTAGCTGCAATGATGTTTGGCACCAAGTCAAATGTTGAATATGCAAACTGCCAAGATCGTTAATAACATCTATTGTAACCAATTTCCAGATGCCTGCAGAGTATAACAGAAGTACCTTTTGATATATGGTTAGTTCTGTAAGTACGGTGTGCTAGATGTACAGTATATAATTGATGGGAGTTTCTGCCCCTTATGACGGCCCACAGAATGCCAAAGTAAAAGTGAACAATCAAAAGTGTCCCTGCAGGAACTCCATAATTTGCTTTATATTTCTGTAATGCCCACTTTATTCCTCTGCTCTCTGCATTCTGAATTCATACCCTCTCATCTGCAACAAGCAAGGGGAAATTTGGCTTTACATAAAGCACTGGGGGTCAAACAACAACAGACGCTAGATCTATGCGTTCCATATCCAGGCCTGTTTCCACAGTAACAGAGTGCTTTGCAAATCTGAATGTGTCCTTACATCACTCCTATTTTACAGATTGGGAATTAAAACAAAGGAAAATCACCATCTCAGGGAATACTGTGTCCATGACTGAGTTCTTAGTGCACTTTATGGGCACATACCTCATCCTCATCTAAGATCTTGATGAGGTCTAAGATCTAAGATCTTGACAATGTAAAATAAATCGCAATACAAAGTAAACACATCTCTTGACCAAAACATATAGTGTTTGACCTGTGGGATACCTATCATTTCAAGAGCTGTCAACTAATTAAGGTTTAGTTGACCAGCCCTCTATATTTAGCCAAATAAGCCATTGATGCAGTTTAAATCTTTTTGTCTATCTTCCAAGCAAAAGATACACCTTTTGGCTATACTGGTGAAGCAGATACTGATTACATGGGGCAGATAGAACTCAGGGAGCACAATCCTAACTTTCAGTGGAACAGGCAGGCTGTTTTAGTTTGTACTGTATCCCGTTCAAGTTTTGGGACCGCTGCCACACTATCAAGAGGAAGGGGAAGCCTTACCCCTTCCCCAGGATAGGGCTCCATTAACCTTAGTAGCCAAAGCCCCATCAGCCCAAGGCTGCTCCCATTACCTAGAGACAGAGGTTTGGATCCAACATAATTTCATGACCAAGTTTACCCTGCCCAGCTTCCCCAGAATGCCCATTCCCACCTCCTCCATCCTACCCAAATCCCTGTACTGGCCAAACTCATCCTGCGTTCCATTCCTACAATTGCACAGGGTGGTGCAGGGAGTCAATGAACATACATGCATTGGCACTCACAGAACAGTAGCACATAGACTGAGCTACACATCGGGAGCTTCCTGGTTTGAATCTTATTTCTGTTGTTCTATGAGTTGGACTGAAAACCCAAGGACCCTTTCTCTGGGTGTAAATCCCAGGTAATGCAGTAAGTGGGACTTTCTCCTAAGTAGACCTGTCAAGGCCATGCAACTTCAGAGATTCTACTCAGCCTCCCAGCTTCCATGTCACAGTACAGATTTCATATGACAATAGCAGTTGCATTTATCAGGTAGTAAGCATGTGAAGACTGTATTGTGTAACTAAAAAACGTGAGCACAGAAGTAGCACATTAAGCCCCTCTTCCCAATTTAATACGTAATTGCCTGATATCATTTACCCAAGGCTTTCCCTGATGTAGCATACGTGTGTACTGATCTTCCTGGGCACCATGAATCATAGAATCATATAATCCTAGAGTTGGAAGGGACCTAGTAGGTCATCTAATCCAACCCCCAGCCTGCAGCAGGAAATCCTCCTAGAGTATCCCTAACAGGTGCTCGTAGAGCCTCTGCTTGAAGATCCCCAGTGAGGGAGAGTCCACCACCTCCCTTGGCAATCTGTTCCACTGCCGAACCGCCCTCACTCATGAGATCAGGGTGACCACATGCCATAACTGCAAAAGATGAAAAGACTCTCCAAAATGTAGGAGACCAAAGAACAATGAAGGGCATGACAAAACAAAAGCTAAGCACACTCTAGACCAGGCATGTCCAACACAGGGCCCTGAGGGCCGCATCTATGGGCTTTCTAAGCCAAATGCGGCCCTCGAGCCTCTTGTTGGACATGCCTGCTCTAGACAGACAGACAGACAAACAGACAGACTGATATCTTTCGTGTGGTTAATTTAAACATTACACTACTTATTAAATTTTAAACTATTACAATATTAAAACTATTACATATAATTTATTAATGACAAGAAGACTATGTGCTTCCTGATTATGGGGAAAAGAAGGACATGGAAGCTTTTTCTGGGACACAAGCACAGGTGGGCAGGAGCCTACGCGCCCCTACTCTGGCATGGGGGATCTTCCAGAAAGCCTGTCGTTAGCGAGTAGGCAGCAGCAGGAGGTCCCCAGAACAATGAGGACCTATACACTCTCCTCTCCCGGCGAGGGGGGGGGGGGCTGAGAAGGAGGAGAGCAGCCCCATCGTGCTCTCCAAGCCTCTCCCAGCGGGGGGGGGGGGGGGGGGCTGAGAGCCCCATCCTATGCAGGTCTACTCTGAAGAAAGTCCCAATATAGACAATGGGACTTACTCCCAGGCCAGTGTGGAGAGAGCCTCAGAGCAGCTAGAGCCCCATCCTATGCAGGTCTACTCTGAAGTTAGTCCCAGTATAGTCAATGGGACTTAGTCCCAGGCCAGTGTGGAGAGAGCCTCAGAGCAGCTTCAGAGCCCCATCCTATGCAGGTCTACTCAGAAGTTAGTCCCAGTATAGTCAATGGGACTTACTCCCAGGCCAGTGTGGAGAGAGCCTCAGAGCTGCTTCAGAGCCCCATCCTATGCAGGTCTACTCAGAAGAAAGTCCCAGTATAGTCAATGGAACTTACTCCCAGGCCAGTGTGGAGAGAGCCTCAGAGCAGCTTGAGCCCCATCCTATGCAGGTCTACTTTGAAGTTAGTCCCAGTATAGTCAATGGGACTTACTCAGTGATGGGCTTCAAAGAAATTAAGAACCGGTTCTCTGCCCATCTGGCAGCCACTTTTAAATGGCTATTTTTAAACTTTATATGTCCTATCTCTTGTTAAGAACCGGTTCTATAGAGTAGGTGCGAACCTGCTGGTGCCCACCACTGGACTTACTCCCAAGCCAGAGTGGAAAGGACTGCAGCCTCAGAGCCCCATCCTATGCAGGTCTACTCTGAAGTTAGTCCCAGTATAGTCAATGGGACTTACTTCCAGGCCAGTGTGGAGAGGACTGCAGCCTCAGAGCCCCATCCTATGCAGGTCTACTCTGAAGTAAGTAATTTTATTTATTTATTTATTATTTTTTAATTTTAAAATTAAAAACCTCCCTGGCCACACTCCCTGACCCTGGCCCCGCCCCTTGACCCTGGCCCCGCCCCTGACCCCGCCCACTTCCGGAGAACCGGTTCTTGGCCCAGGCTGGGCCCATCACTGGACACAAGGTATGCTGCCCTTCAGACAGTGGAGCCAATTTGGCCAAATTGCAAATCCTACAGTCACTACAGAGGCCAAGGTAGTGTCTCAAGAATTCAGACAACAGTACCCTCCTGAGTCCTGGAAGGGACACTGAATGTACAACAGCCCAAGTAGTTGAAATATGTGTTTATATTTGGCAGTTGGAGTAAATCTGGATTTAAAAAATACAGAATGCAGGTCTAACTCAGACTCTTTTGAAGATTTTTAATGGAATATTTCTTTTAATCCATTTTAAGGGAATCCATCTGAGAGGCCCCAATACATGACTTACAACCCAATCCTATGCATGTCTACTCAGAAGTTCAATTGTGTTGAGTGGGACATACGCCCAGGAAAGTCTGTATAGGATTGCAGATCCTAACATACTTTTCTGAGAATATTATTGTACAAAATGGGACTTATTTATGAGCAGACATGTTTAGTATTGCACTGTTAAATATACACAGATTTCTGCTAGGATGAGTGGTCTGCCAACAGGGAGAAGGAGAAAACTGCAACATGCAAAGAAATATATGCTTAAATGAGTGAAGAAACAAAATATTAACAAGATGAGGACACTATAAAACTTAGCTGGGAGATGCCTTATAATTTTTGACAGTTTTCTGAACTTAAACCTGGTCTCGCTCAGGGCACAACCTTAACCAATTTTCCAGCTCACGGGTAAAGGCAATACAACTGTTAAGTAAGGAAACAGATATTGCCTTACCTTGAGGAGGTCTCTGTAACTGTCCCCTATTGCAGGATACAACATACAATATGCCCCACTGGCACAGCTATGCCAGGGCTGGAAAGTTGGTTAGGCTTCTACCCTCTTTAAATTACCATCCAATTAAGCCTGCTTGGATGAATACTTTCAAACACCTCCAAAAGGAAAAAAAAAACGAATCCCATGGTAATTTGCATCCAGTTACATTATATCCTATATAATCTAGATTTTAAAAGAAAATCTAATATGTTTTAACTTTGTACAATGTTAACCATATGTCAGACCACTGTTTTATATAGAAAGCAGGCATCTGTCAGTCTTGAAAGAGTATGGTATCATGCTCGGCGCTGCATACGCTGCATGCGAAACGCAAAGGCCTGGGTTAGATTGATATGGAGGATAGGCTGTTACCCAAGAAGCAAATCTCCCCTCTCTATGCCACTGAAATAGTCCAATGCTAAGGCAGAGCCAATATGATTGGTTCTAGCTGTGTCGCAGAGCTGGGCTAGGAGCTCACGCTGTCTTGTGGGGACCGACCCAGGTCTCGAACCCTAGCCTACTGGTTAACAGGCACAGTGTCTTAACCACTTGCGCCACCCACAGCCCGGTTTTATATGGATGCATATGATGTATGGTAAGTTCCAGCATTCTTTTCCCTAATCTGAGGTCAAGGGACTGGAAAAATCAATATATGAAAGCCCACATACAACTGAACGCAATTTAATCCAAATATACTTGTAAATTGCCTGCATAGCATAAAGGTGGAATAGGAATGCATCGAATAGATTTATTTTTAATATATCCCCCCATATGATGATAATGCCAACAAATATTGGCATTATTTTTATATATCCCCCCATATGATGATAATGCCAACAAATATCAAAACAATTTGCATACTTCATCTCACACCTTTATCTGAGCTTACATCCTAGAGGAGCTAAACTGTAGTTGAGGACCTCTAACATTTTCTCTTTAATTGGGCCTCAGTGAGAAGTGGCTGTAAGAGACCAGTCTGTGAGCGACGGGGAAGTGGGTGGTCTTGCCCTGGATCAAGTCTGGGGGCTGGATGCCTTCCTCCTCCAATTTCCTTGCTCACGTAGCATGGATGTTGAAATCTAGCTAACAATTGTACCCTTATGCCATTTCACTCAGCAGGAGTAAAATTTGCTTCCATGGAGACAAGGCCCCAAATCATTTATGAGCATTTATTCTGATGTACTCCTACTGTGTGAGAGTGGGAGTTCAGCTTGTATAAGTCATTGGGGAGGAAAAATCCTGAAAAAAATAAAAAAAAATAGCCTTCTATACAGACTTCAAGAAAAGGGAAGTATTCTCAAAGTATTCTCAGAAGCTACGTGGAAATAACATGTAGTATTTCGCTCTCAAAGACCATGACAAAAATGGACAAATTTTAATTGTTCAGAATGTAAGGGAAAATACACCTCCCGATGTATCAATATGATTCTCTAGACCAGTGATTTTCAACCAGTGTGCCGTGGCACACTGTTGTGCCATGAGATGAAAAAGGTTGAAAATCACTACTGTAGACCAGGAGTGTCCAGTTTTTGGCAGGAGGGCCACATAATCTCTTTGATGCTGTGTTAGGGGCCAGAAGAAAAAAAAAAGAATTATTTATAAGTGGTTAAATCAAGAATATACATTAGATGAACTAGTTAAAGTACAAATGGTGAAATGGGCTATTAATGTGAATAAAGAAATAACGATGTCCTCATGGGAATTTTTATGGAAAAAATCTTTGAAGATTTCAGTATGTAATGATATTAATGAGAATTGTTACAAAATGATATATAGGTGGTATTTAACTCCTAAAAAGTTATCAAATATGAATAATAAGATATCAAATGTATGTTGGAAATGTAGAGAACAGGAAGGGTCTTTCTATCTTATGTGGTGGACATGCAAGAAAGCCAAAACTTTCTGGACAGGGATATATGAGGAAATACAGAAAGTTTTAGGATATACTTTGGAAAAAATCCCAGAATTATTCCTAGTAGGATTAAAATTAGAAACAATGAAGGAAAACGACAGAGTATTGATATGGTATATGATAACGGCAGCTAGGATGGTATATGCTAGGTATTGGAAACAAGAGAAAATACCAGAGAAAGAAGAGTGGATTCAAAAAATGATATATATGATGGAAATGGACAGATTGACAAAAAGTCTAAAGGAAGAAATGGTAGAGAAATTCCAAGGGGATTGGCAAAAATTTATAGCTTATTTGGAAGAGAAAAAGGATATTAGGAGTTTTGTTTTGTCATTTGAGAAATAGAAAGAAATACAGGTATGTAGAGGCAAAAGAAAAGATGCTGGAGGAAGTCTCAATATGAAGATATGGTTTTTGAAAATAAGGTATAGAAGAAATAAGAGGTATAAGAAAAGTGATGTTGTATTATTATGTATTATGATTTATTTATCTTTATGTTGAAATAGTGTGGTAAAATTGAAAATTTTAAATTTTGAATAAATTGTTGTGGGAAAAAGAAAAAAAAGAATTAAATTTACATCTCAAATTTGAACAAATTTACATATAATAATAAACTCCTGGAGGGACTCGAGGCGGCTTACAAAACAATCCATAAAAACATCAACTGTAAAATTCAATTCATCAAAACAGGCATCTTAAAAACAATATAATAAAACATCTACTTACAATACTGATTAAAACCATAATAAAAGAGACTAAAAAACAGCAGACTAAAAAGCTCAGAAGCTATTCTAAAGAGAAACGTTTTTAGGCCAAGCTGAAATGTTTTGAGGGAGGGAGTGGTTTTTAGATCAAGAGGGAGGGAATTCCAGAGGGTTGGTGCCACTACTGAGAAGGCCCTATTTCTTGCCACTGTCTTATGTACCACCCTAGGCGGCGATACTTGTAACAGGGCCTTCTCTGATGACCTGAGGGAACAGGCCAGATTGTATGGAAGTAGATGGTTCTTAAAATAATCTGGGCACAAGCAGTTTGGGGCTTTATAAGTCAAGACTAGCACCTTGAACTGGGGTGGGAAACGAATGGGCAGTGTAGTCGCTGGAGGAAGTTGGGCAAAGACACCTTGGCCAAAGCCGCTACCTGGGAATCCAGGAGCAGCTGAAAGTCCAGAAGAACCCCCAAGCTGCAAACTTGCTCCTTCAGGGGGAGTGCAACCCCGTTCAGAGTAAGTTGATGGTCCAGCACATGCATCGTGGATTTTCTAACCTCTATCTTGTCTGGATTCAGTCTCACGTGAATGCCAAAGGACACCTTTTCAACCAAGTCAGGATGCAATAGCAAAGTTGAGATAAACCTAGAAGTGAAACTCTTAGAGAAATGTTGAAAATAGCCAAAAAGAAAGTTACCAAGATTTTGGCAACATTTGGAATAGATTGATTTTGCCCAACCAGCTCCTTAAAAAAGAAAGAAATGCACTTTGCACATTCCTGAACAACTGGAAGGAGGTGTTTTCAGTTATCCCTACAATCTAGAGTAACTACAGGAGCCCGTAAGAGACTTTATGTGTACCCATAGTTGCTGCACTACTTAGTGAAAACCTATGGGAAATTCATATTGCAATCCAGAGCAAATTGTTCTTACACCAGAGCAAGGACTCCATGTAGTTACTCTGGATTGCGCCCTATGTGTTCCTTGGAAACCCCTTGATAGGTTGTAAAAAAGTGAGGGCTTCCCTCTTTGGAAGATTCTTCCTTACAAGACTTCTTCACTTTAATAAAGCTCTGCAATGCTTTGGTGATGCTGAGCATTTATGCCTCTAAACAGCTTTTGTCCTCGTGCTTGAGATGGATAGTACTGTTTTTCCCTATTATTCACTAAGCAAAGATGGATCGTGCATCCAACACCAGCTGCTCACAGAAGGAAGTTTGCAGCTGCATGGAAAATGTGATTTCTCTCTTGGGTGCAGGAAAAAATTCCTTCTGCACTGAAGTGCAGTGATTTCTCATCACTAAAGAGCAGCAGGGAATTAAATCTGGTTTGCCACTGCTTACAAAATGGTTCAATCCAGCCACACTTAAACAGCAATGTGTGAACAGGACACACTGTATTTACTATCATGGGACAAATCAGCATACCTGGTACTAATACATTTGAGATTAACAGGGGAGGGAACCTCAACAGTGCACTTGAAATGTTTATTATGATAAGGCCAAATGAGATTTGAAGGAATGTGTTTCTTCAGAGGATGCCAAGTGGCCTTCTGGCAAGTCTCAAGGTCACAAATTGTGATTGTAATAAACATTTCTACTGCATCTTAAGGTCCCCTCTATTGGTATCTGCATTGGTATCCATTTTCTTTGTATGAGAGCCAGGTTGGTTTAGGGAATTGGACTGGAACCTGGAAGATCCAGGTTTAAACCCCTCCTTGGCCATGAAGCTTCCTGGATGACCTTGGGCCAGTCACACATTCTCAGCCTCACCTACATCACATGGTTGTTTGGTGGAGAGCAAGAGAGGAGGAACTAATACCTTGATGGACATGGGAACTAAATCCCTTAAATTTGCATTAAACAAGACCCTCTTTTGAATGTGCTGCCTAAACCATTTGTGTTAAATGCTTTCTAAAAATTGCTTTCTGTTACAGTAAGGTTTCTAGCATTGCATGTTTGAGTTGTAGCCTCCAGGAGTCGGGCTGCCTGGAGATATTAACAAGACTTCCAGGAATTTCCAACAAGAGTTAATGGGGAAAAAAATCTCTGGGAATATCTTTAGATTGATGTGGCATCTCTTGTTGTTAGATACCTTGCTTGGCCATTTAGGGGATACAACCTGTGGGATAAAATATATATATTGAAAATAAATGAGTAAACAATATGAAGGACCATCTAGTACTAATGTGAATATTTAGGATCACTAATGTGAAGGTTTAGGACCATCTAGTTAGCATGCCAAAATGGAAAAAAAAAATAGACCAAACTCCTAACAAGGAATTTTCAAAGCTCTACAGCACTGAGCATTTAGGACAGTGTGAAATATTAAGGAGGTTATGAATGAAATAAAATTATGTGGTATACTTAATGACAGTGGGTTGTGACTATCACCTTGCTTCAGTTTACAGCCTAATTGCATCAGTGGCATATGGCAATAGTGACACACTGGTAGGGAAGAACAACCTTTTTCTTCAGGGAAAATCAGCGACACACTGCTTCACAAATCTCAGAAAGCCTTCTGTAGCTGTTACCAACAGCACTATTGATTTGAGTCTCTGATTTAGCATCAGAGTGTTCCCCCTCCCTGTTAGTTTTCTTACATAAAAACTAGCACAAGGCCACTTGTACCACCATTCATTTGCTATTCAGACCACCAGCTTGTTATCATCTGCTGCCTCCACCTTTGAGATGGCAACGCATGTTCAGTCTATCCTTGGCATCTCCAAGTAGGACTAGGAAAGGCTCCCATCAGAAGTCTTAGGAAGCGGCTTGTACTCAGCAGAGGCAGTACATTTCTGGACTGAGCTAGCTGGACCTATGGCCTTATTCAGTGGAAGATAAATATTCTTTCAATGTGTATAAAACCAAAGTCAATTTCATCAGTGGTGGAATTTGTAGTTTGACTGCCAGGGACAGCCCATCTGGGAGGCCAGTTGAAATGGTTGCTTCCAACAGTGGACTGGAGAAGGTGGCACATGGAGGGATGCCTAGTACTTTGGATTTGCCAGCCATCATACATCTGCTGTTCCATCATTTTCTCATGTGCAGTCTTTAGAGCAGTAATGGCACATTATTTCTAGGGCCTTTGGGAATTGTGAAACCCCCCCACCCACCAGGCAGCCTGTGCTATGCCAATTGGCAAAAAAGAGACAGGACACATCTTGATATGTGGAAATTTTGGATATTTTTTTCATTTTTTGGCCATAACTTTTGATAGGAAAGTGCTATTTCAAAACAGATTTTTGCATTGAATTTTGCTCTTAAATATGCATCCAACATTATATGACCTGATGGGGTTTTCCTGCAATATCGTGAAAATGCATTTTTGAGGTGTCACAGCTCCACAGTATGTGTCACCTCCGCTGGGGCTGTCACCTGATGTGGGCTGCACCCCCCCCCCCACACACCTGCCTATTGATGCCAATGTCACTACCCCCTTACCTCCAGTGCCACCCGGAGGAGTTTTAGAGAACAAGCTGGGTGCAGAGTATCTCAGGAGCGAAGTAACTCCTTCCAGACCCAGTATCTTTCCTATTGTCTTTCTTCTCCATCTGCAACAGGAGCAAAGTGGGAGGACACACACAAACACACACACAAAGGAAAATACAATGAGCAACTGCATCTGGACCCTGCTTCAGATGAGGGTCCAGCCTGGGCTGTCCTAAGTAGCTGATCATCTTTGTGGTGGGAAGAAGCTTGGCAATTCGTTGCTATAGTGCAGTGATTTTCAACCAGTGTGCTGTGGCAAACTGGTGTGCCTCAGACAGTCCTCAGGTGTGCTGTGGGAATTTGGGGATTGACATTCATTAATAGGAAAAATGGGGGATTTTAACAGTTTGGTGTGCCTTGTCATTGGTAAAAACAATTGATAGTGTGCCTTGACAATTTCAGTGCCTTGTTAACTGTGCCATGAAATGAAAAAGGTTGAAAATCACTGATATAGCGCAAGCTAGCCATGCGGCAGAAAGACTTGGAAAATGTAGAACGAAATGCAGATGAAGCAGGAAGATAATATAATCGGCATGAGGCTCAGTAGTTAATGCTGTGGCTCAGTATGGCTCACAGAGACTAAATGCATTGAATGAGTCTCAGCCCAATGTCTTGTGGGGGGGGGGGAGTAAGAGTAATAGAAGGTGCCACTGTACACTGGGAAAGGTATATCTGCTGGGAACACCAATGACATAGAACAGAGTGGACAGCCTAGAAAATGAAGATAGATGCTGAAGAGCAGGCTGAAAAAGACAGGAACAAAAGCAACAGTAAAAGACAGATGTTGATTCTCTTTCAAAGACACAATGTGTTTGCAAACCTTGGCCTAGTTCTCTTTTCCTTCCACCCATCTTATCATCTGCTGCTGGAGCTGACGAAGAAAAGGGACACTGCTGAGAGTCTCCTCATAAATAACATTTGAACATTACAGATTGTTGTTTGTCCTCCACCCCCTGTTGCAAAGTATGATTGAACGTATGCTAATTCTGAACTGACACCCCAATCCAGTGCAAAATTCCCCACACCAATTCAGAGGTGCTGGCATAGCGTGCTCTGCATCCTGCAGGGTGATTTAGCAAATAGAAAACCTCGTCAAGGTAAGGGGCATTAGCCACTTGCCCAAGGATAAGACCTGGCCTATGCAACAGATTGACTTGGAGATGAGGGGAAGGGGTGCACAAATTGGATCCACTTCAAATGGCAATGAAAATCTGAGCAGCCTGGGTTTGCACAAGACTGCCCAAGAATGGAGTTAGGATCCGGCATAAATCCCTGCCTTCCACTCTCTGCCTCTCCCCAAAAATGCCCACTGCTTGCCCTCTCATGAAACACCTCCCTCCAATCTCATCCATGCTCTCCCCCCCTTTAGACCCAAGCACTGGATGAGCTCAGCCAGTGCAAACTCACCCTTTCTGGAGCCTGCGGTGGCACAGGGAGGTTAGCGCACAGTTGGCTAGGCTCAAATGGGAAGCCTATCTTCCCTATCTGCTTTATGGCACTTTCATGTCACTCTTTGGCCAGCACAAAAAATTTACAGTAGCCCAAGATGTAGTTTGGATTGTTCAGATCAGCTCGAACTGCTCAAATAAGCTTATGACTGAGCAGTTGTCAGCAGTTCTCCAAGATACTATCAGTAGTAGCCTGCATCAGAAAATCAGGAAAGCCAATACTAATGATGTATGACCACCATGATTTAACAAATGTGTTGCAGATATATGAATCCTACATTAGTGAAACATCATGGCTTCAAATGTTCCTGCTTTATCTTCTTGACTACTGTCAGCAAACATTGTGTTCTCTCCCCTGCGCACTCCCCCGACTCCAAGTGCATACATTCAACATTTAGCAAAGAAATCAATGCTGTTGAAAAATAAAATAGCTTGAAGCTAGGGCAGTGGTTGGATGCTGATAATAACACGGAGTTGTATGTGGCAGACAAGGATCACATGCCCTTGGAAAAGTCTGTTGTTCTTGAGTCATCTGCAGTTTAATTCACTTGATTGTCTCACCATATACAGGATCGACTGCTTCCTTGTTTTTTACATGAGCTTCCATGTAATGACTCATAGCATTAATTCCAGGGAGAGATATGTAATTTGCAGATTAATTTACTAGAAAATGTCAAATGCTTTGTGGAAGTTTAATCACCAAAATGTTAACCTTGTTCATTTCCTATTATAACTTGTTGTTCATTAGCAATAAATTGGGAAAAAAATCTTTTCATGGGTTGCAAGACATGCGTATCTGTCGAAAGCTTTAAACCAGAAGACACTCTGTTCTTTGAAGTAATGGCCAAAATAATAAACTGTATAATTGTGAAACTACAATACGCAGTGATTTGCCTTGCACAGCAACCATGAATATTGTTTGGTGATTATAGACTGTTGAGTACAGAAGCCATGGCAACAGATGATGTCACACTGTGTATATGCCTTGTTGATTAATGGTGCCAACCTCATGATATTTGACAGAATTAAAATGGATTTCCTACCTCCCAGGTTGAAATAACTCTCAGCAAAATTGCATCCCTTGTAGACTAATGGTCCAATCTTATTGATTCCTCCAGCAATGTACTGATCCCCATGCAACAGCAGAAAGCACTTCTATTGTTGTATGTGGTGACAGGTAAAGCAGCAGTGGCAGTTGGAGGGGACAAAATGGGCTTGGAGAAGCTGCAGGGGCATGGATCTGGCGCCAAAATTTCATGCTGGATCCTATTTCCCTTTTCTTGCAGCCTCCTTTCTCCCTTTCTTACCCTGGTCTTGAGCCAGTGATTTTGCTGGTGCAAGTCCAAAGATACCCATTGCAGGTTGGGCGGCTTACACAGAGGTAAATTCCTTTTACTGCTGAAGCCTCCAACAGCTGCACCAGGAAGGGGGACAGCAAAGTAGCATATGCTTGGGTTCTAAAAGATGGTGATTGTATATTAGATTTTGCTTGTGAACAGTAAAATGTGCTCTAGGATTAGATCAGGATTTGAGAGGTGGGTGACATTTTTTCAGGAAGGCAGTTATGTCAGGTAGCTATACTGATGTGGAAAATGAAAGGATAAGCACATACGTACATACATACATACATACATACATACATACATACATACATACATACATACATACATTACATACATGACCCATAAACATCAGCATGGGCATTGTTCACTCTGCCACCCCTATCAGTTATGGCCCTGGATGTAGGTAAAAGCTATATGCCCTGGATGTAGGACACTGTATATGCAAAAAGGTAGAGAAAAATCTATTTCAGAAGTTCCAAATCAGTGATCACAGCCAAAAAGACTGAACAAACTTTTCTCAGGCATCACAATTTACATGACTACAACCTTTCATACTGAGAAACTGTTTCCAGTATTTAAAAAAAAAATTACTCAGTCCTGGAACTTTAGAAATAACTTTTGGATACATGTGTGCACTCAAACTTCTCATGTCCTTAACATGGAGAATAACACTTTTACGTATGTGTTTAACTTTTGTTCAAACTTTCATTGTCGTTATATAACCAATGCTGGCCTTTCCATGATGCCAATGGAACTGGTCACCTAAGGCAGCAGTTTTCGGGGGCACTTACTTTGCTTACTTACTTGACTCCACTGCTCCTTCTACCCCTTCCACTCCCTAGATTGGAAAAGGGAAAAGGAAATGCATATGGGAGGAAGAGTGCTGATACAGAACACTGGAGAGTGAGAGAAGCAGAGGGTGATAAATAAATATGGGGGTGGCATTTGGCCTACTGCCAAGGAGTAGAATCATAGAACCATAGACTTGGAAAGGAACTAGTAGGTCAGCTAGTCCAACCCCCTGCCTGTAGCAGGAAATCCTCCTACAGCATCCCCAACAGGTGTTCGTCAAGCCTCTGCTTGAAGATCCCCAGTTAGGAAGAGTCCACCACCTCCCTTGGCAATCTCTTCCACTGCCGAACAGCCCTCACCATCAGGAATTTTTTCCAGATATCCAACTGGAATCTCCTCTCTTGCAGTTTGTACCCATTGGTTCTAGTCCTGCTTTCAGAAGCAGCAAAGAACAAATGAGCTCCTTCCTCCATATGACAGCCTGTCAGGTATCTTAAGAAGGCAATCATGTCTCCCCTCAGCCTCCTCTTCTCCAGGCTGAACATCCCAAGTTCCCCCAACCTTTCCTCATAGGGCTTCCCTTCCATCCCACTGATCATTCTTGTTGCTCTCCTCAGGACTTGCTCCAGATTGGCTGCATCTTTCTTAAAGTGAGGTGCCCAGAACTGAACACAGTACTCAAGGTGAGGTCTGACCAATGTTGAATAAAGAGGAACTAGGACTTCTCTTGACTTGGAAGCTACAGTCCTCTTAATGCAGCCTAAAATGGCATTTGCCTTCTTTGCAGACACATCACACTGCTGACTCATGTTCAGCTTGTGATCCACGGCGACTCCAAGATCCTGCTCACATGTTGTGCTGCCAAGCCAAGTATCCCCCATTGTATACCTGTGTTTTTGGTTTTTATTGCCTAAGTGCAGAAGCTTGCACTTCTCCCTATTGAAATTCATTCTATTTCTTACAGCCCAGTATTCAGTTTATCCAGATCCTCCTGGAGGTTTCTCCTGTCTTCTGTTGTGTTTGCCACACCACCCAGCTTGGTGTCATCCACAAATTTGATCAGGATCCCCCGTATCCCTTCCTCGAAGTCAATGTTAAAGAGAACCGGGCCCAAGACAGAGCCCTAGGGCACCCACTTGAAACCCCACTTGAAACCAACCTCCACGCTGACACAGAACCATTTACTTAAACCCTTTGTGTACGGTCGTTGAGCCAGTTGTGGATTCACCTAACGACTGCCTCATCTAGCCCATATTTTTCCAACTTCCCAATTAAGATGTCATGTGGGACCTTGTCAAATGCTGTGCTGAAGTCAAGATAAATGACATCCACACCATTGCCACTGTCCTGTAAGCTCATTAACCGATCAAAAAAGATCAGATTGGTCTGGCAAGATTTATTTTTGGTAAATCCATGCTGGGTTCTTTTGATCACCGAGTACTTGTCTAGAAATTGTGTACAAATTGTGTGTTTTATGATTTTTTGTAATATCTTCCCATGTACCATGGAGGCAGAAGCTGAGAAGGTTAACTAATCATATTATATTTGTTTTATTTTGTCAGTGACCCAACCGTATCCTCATGATGCAATTTGCCATTGAATAATATGGCCACCCCAGTGGCAGACAACTCACGGCTAATGTTGAGGTAGCTGATAAGCCCCATGCTGTCTTATCATCAGACTGGACACCAGACAATAGTGTATTTCGTACTGTCTCTTCCTATTTCACTGAAAATTAGAGATATGGCTGTTTTTTGCACAGTATCTGACAGCCACCAAATGGGAAAAATTCAGTATGAGGCTTCCACTAATTATTTAAATACATTCTGAACTTTTTGCAAATTAAAGCCGTTTGAATTCCAAAATAGGTACACATTGTGAAAGCTATAGGTGAGAACTAACACTCATAACTCTTAAACCACAAAGACCCAAAAATCAGCATTAGGTCTATGCTTTCAGATTTCTTAGCAAAAAACTGTAAGTTTTGAGCCCAAGATCAGCTGGAAAAATAAATCCACTGAGATAAGTAGTTCCCAGATGGGAGAATGAAACAATATCATAAATTGTCTCATCCAAGTGGTTTATACTGTTCATTTTGGGTTACTTTAATATCCCAGTTTTTATAAATGATATATAGAGCACAATCCTAACCATGTCAACACAAAAGTAAGCCCCATTGTACTCAATGGGTCTTACTCCCAAGAAAGTGTCTTTAGGATTGTAGCTTTATTTCCATACTAGATTTTAGATTTCACATCTGTTTCTAATCTAACTTTTAGGCTCATTATGGGATTCTGTATTTCATCACTTAACAACATAAGTGCAAACGAAAATCTATGTATGAAAACAGCGCTAGCAACATAATCCTATCATGATGCTATTGGTGACAAACAGCAAATCTGACAAACTACTTTTGTACATACAGTATATATTATGTTATGTTATGTATATATGTATGTAAGTGAACAGTGAAATGTTCTCCAAAAGTATGTTTGCACAGATAGCACCAGTAATTCAGTACATCCATTGTACAAAAAAGTATAAAAACTCCAGTGCATAGCAAAAAGATATCCGTGAAACTGAAAATGTTCCTCTTTGTTATTCTCCATATCATCTAAATACAACAAACAGGAAAAAGTGAAATAAATTAGCACTATAAAACTAACAAGGATTTCCCTGAATCTTGACACTTTCACTAAAGATCAGAGTGAGAAATAAATGGCTTTGCAGTAGATGGACATAATAAAAAAGGCAAACATGAAGAGAATTCTGTTCAGGAAGGAAAGTGAAACATGAAAAAGTTATTCCTGAAGGTGTACAACTCTGAAGGGGCACCTAGTGGACTAACAGCAAGTATTATAGGTAGTACACTTCTGTTCACATGTGGCATGATAAACACAGAAAGATTGCAATATGATTGTCAATAATCTGTCCTACATGGCCATTGATCAATTTCAAAATTTGGCACAGTGCTTTCCAAACGGTTTTAGTGTCTTTTATAGTTACATAATAACAGGAGAAGGAGCCTGTGAAATAGATCTTAAAATTCATCAACACAATAAAAATATTAAAACAATATACTTGAACTGTCTAGTAGCTAATATTAAGTCCATTCCACTGCATTTTACTCATGTTTGGGAGATGAGCTGAATGGTACTTAGATGGTAAAGGTAAATATAATACCACGCAGGTTGCTCTGCTAGATGTGATTGACTCTAGGGTGCAGTGCTCATCCCCGTTACAAGGCTAAAGAGCCAGTGCTGTCTGAAGATATCACCGAGGGCATGACTAAACACCAAAGTGTTACTTTCCCTCCAAAGCGGTAAGTACACTTTCCAAAGTGGTAAGTACCACTTTCCCTCCAAAGGTTGAAAAGCGGTTTATAAATACTGTAGACAGACAGACAGACAAATAGAAGTGGTAAGCTATGAGTACAATGATATCTAAGTATTGAAATAGTGCCTCTGGGCATGCACATTGTGGACACTGTGTATTGACACAAAGTATAAATCTCATACAACCCATCAACGCAAGACATTCTGCAGCAACCCCTGACACTCATTGGGGGGAGAAGGATCGTTTGAGGCCTCCACATGTCTTGAGAACTTTCAAAACAAGGCACTACTTGCTTGATATAGCTGCAGCTTAAAATGATTAGTGAGCATCCCAATAGTCATGGGAAAAAGATTAGCTCACAGCATAAATGGTATATAGAAAGAATGTTTTCAAAAGAGAAACGGATATAAACTGAGCTCCTTCCCCAGGGAGAAAAAGACACTGCAGCTTAAGCAATTGTCAGGCATCCATCTCATTGCCAGAACTGGGGAGATCAATTGTCTTCATCTTGTACAATACCAGTATGAGCTTCAGAACTTATAAAGAAGGATAAGGGTCACTAACTACAAGAGCAAACAGGATAGCTGATGGAGTAGTGAAATAGAGAGACTGAACATCCTCCCTATGGGGGTGAGTAATTTGAGCACAGACAGATCACACTGACAGAATTTAATATTTTTTCCCCATGCAACCTTCATTATTGAAACTGCTGCTAAAACACATGACTCTTTCATGTATCCCACCTCCCAAGAGTGCCACAACAAATCCACCACCAATTATAACTGTTATTTTCAATGTCATGTTTATAGCTAAAAAGAAACAAATGTATTTTCCCCCCATGCACTTTGTTCTGCTGGATAAATGACACACTTCAGTGTGTACAGATAATGCATCTCACACAGTGCAATCCATTTTTTGAAAAGCACCATTTAGACTGGACCACAGGTGGAAAGGTAGGAGGGAGGGGAGCTAAGATTGGACAGGTGTCAAATGTTATATATATGAAATGAGTTCTCTGCTTGGATTTTCTTCTCCTCCGTAAAAGTTACTTCTTAATAAATGGCTCACCTTAACTTTGCTGGGAATAACTCTTTCCAAAGATGTTGCTAGGAGGGAGCTGTCTGCAACAGGTGACACATCCAGGAAGGTGATGTGCCCTATGGGGGTTACACACTCAAATCGAGATGGTTAAGAAAAACCCATCATGGTCAGTGATGGGCCCAGCCTGGCCCAACAACCGGTTCTCCAGAAGTGGGCAAGGCCAGGCCGGGTCAGGGGGCAGGGCCAGGGAGGGCACGCCGCCACCCCCAGCACACTGTGGGTGCGGGTGGGCAGGGCGAGGGCAGAGCGAGGGGTGGCGCTTGCGCAGTGCCTGGGGTGGGTATCAATGCTGGCGCTTGCACGGTGCCTGCCCTGAAGCTGGCCAGCCAGCTTCAGCACAGGCAATGCGTAAGCGCCAACGTTGAGTCTCTAAACTTTTTAGCCAGAGGGCAACTTCAAATATCTGGCATGGTGTTGAAGGCCAGAAAAACTAAGGCTGCAATCCTAAAGACACTTTCCTGGAAGTAAGACCCATCGAATACAAGCCTACTTTTGACACGGTTAGGATTATGTTCTAATTATAAAAATTTAAATAAATACATACATTGCAGATGGAACCTAGATGAATGAATTAGCAAGAATGAATGGGCTAAAATTTTAGGATTTCTCCAAGCTCCAACACAGATCACAGAAATAATGTGTGATACTCAAATAATGTGGGATACTCAAATAGTATCCCATTTCCTCACCTCCTAAACACTTCTAAGGCATTCAGTTGGCACAATCAGTTATGACAGGTTTTGGAGGAACCAGGAAGTGATTTTGTAGGCCCTCAGAATACCCTCCAGCCATGTCCAGAGCACAGGTCCAATTGTGTTTGGTCAAATGGGCCAGAAGCTTGCAGGGGATCAGATGCTGGCAGTGGGCTGCTTCTGGCCCCCCCGGCCGGGGTTTACAGACCCCTGCTTTTGGGTGTGTATTGCCACAGAAGAATGTAATGAAAAAACTGGAGTGAACTACCAAAATTCTATCAAACGTTATGGCCAAAAACCAGAAAACAAAAATACATATTACGTATTACTATGAAAAGTAATACTGAGGCCAAATTCCATGTTTACTCATGAATATGCAAACTTGACTCAATTAACTGGAAACGGCAGGCTGAAAGGAACACCATAATGGCTCCAATCCAATGGGCACATTCACCCAGAAACACCTAACAGTAATTCTCCCAAAACTGACAAATGTATTAACTTCTATAGGCCTTCTGTTGCCGCTTTTATGCTGTGGCTGTTTGTACATCTTTTAACTGCTACTGTATTGTTTTAAATATTTTTAATGGTTTTAATATTATGTAATATAGTATTTTATACTGCTCTGAGCATAAGAAAAGAGGTATTGAAATATGTTTGTATATAACACTTGACCTGTGCAGGGATGTCCACATGTTCCGTCAAGCAGGCTCAGGGTTCTACTCCCATGTGTCTCTGGAGCAGAGAAAGCTGAGGAGAACAACTGTTAACATTCCATTCACATTTCAACTGTCATTTGTAACTGTCTCTGGAACAGATAACAGGCTAGGGGACAGTTAAGGAGAGCCATTCAGGAGGGATAAGGGCAATAGAGATGCTGGAAAAGGGAGTAGATTTTTACAGATGAATGTTGTTATATTGTAGCTGCACAAGCAGCTGCAGGTTGTTACTGGTTTTAAATAAATAAGTAGGCTCTGCCTGCCAGCCAGTGGCTTTTACAACTATCCTAACTCCCAACCTAACCCAGTCCAAACCCAGTATGCCAACCAGCCAACAAAACCAACCCCTCCTTGAAAGACCCAAGAAGTCCTGAGGCCTACTGTCTCCTAAAATTGACAATTTGGATCATATTTGGAGAAGCCATATTTTGTCCATGTTAGAACTGTCTTGGAGCCATTATTAACTATGATGATGGGGTTTCTTATGGCTTCTATGGTCCTCCATAAGGACCCTTAATGTGGGAATATCCCACAAGGTGGGATATTTAGACGAAATTTGCAAGATTCTGGAAAAACCAATTGTGTTTTAGTGAGCTACAATCAGTGGTGGGCACCAGCAGGTTCGCACCTACTCTATGGAACCGGTTCTTAACAAGAGATAGTACGTATAAAGTTTAAAAATAGCCATTTAAAAGTGGCTGCCAGATGGACAGAGAACCGGTTCTTAATTTCTTTGAAGCCCATCACTGGCTACAATCTGTCAAGAGATGCTGGTGCCAGATTTTGGCACCTGACCCAGATATTCCATTAGGTTCACAGAGTTTAGTGTCTCCCTAGGTGTCTGGTACTGGAGTGATTCCACCACCCAAGCTGATCATTCACATTTCTCCACTCTATAGAAAGAATGTGACATAAAGTATCCTTGGGTAATGATAATTTTTAGTGGCTCTGATTCCCAAATGGCATTGGTGTAGCTAATGATGATGTAGCCCAGTGCAAAGCAAAAATTTTTGCCTTGGAAGTGATGTAATAACTAGAAGTCATGTCATGCCAGGGCTTAAAAAAAAAAAAGAAAATTAGGGGGAAAGCTGCCTCCTCCTCCTCAGCAGCTTGCCACCCATCAGTTTCATGGGTAAGTTTTGAGTTAAGAGAATCTTTTTCTTCCATAAGCAGTTGATTTTTTTCATTTTCTGGTTAATTGGACATAACATTTGATAGAATACAGATATTCAAATGCAGTTTGTTTCCTTGCATTCTGCATTACATTACCTCTCCATTGATTTATAACATGATGGTATTATTATTCATACATACCCTGTTTTCATAATTTTGACCACTAGTGTCAAGCTCGGCTTGTTCCCCCCTAATGCTTGCTACCCGGTGCAACGCCTGCCCCCTGCATCTCCTGACCTATGCCACTGCCTGCTAGATCTTACTTCTGGGACTTGACTTCGTGGTTCTCAGTTCATAGAGATTCTCACTCAGCAACTATCTATGGCTCACCTCTAACTGAGTGAGCTTTTCAAATTTTGTACTAACCTCTATTTAGTTCTTCCCAAAAGTAGCATAATTTAAGTCCTACATTTCTTAATAAAAGGAGGGGGAACATCCCAAAATTAGTGGAATACTATAGTAATAGACTGTATCATGCAGGACTAGAGTCTTCTCTTCTTTTGAAAGTGCACCTTTTCTCAGAATAGTGTCTATTTGTCTATTTGACTTAATAATTAATGTGTACTTAATGCCAACATGCATGATCTGTCTCCTTCATGAACATGTGAAGGAGGAAAGATTATAAGTTGTCAAGCATTTCCAAAGCCTCTGCCCAAGACAGAATGATAGATCCCCATGCTGTATTTTAAACACAGCTGACTAGATAAAAATAGTGTTTAACTTTTACAATCATTATGAACTACAATAATTTATTGAATCCTTCAATCAGCCAGAGCAACAAAAGACCGGGTATGGGTGAATGAGTCATTTGGGGATATCTGTGTGGTGTTGTGTACACTGGTATCCCCCAAAATTCAAATGATCAAAAGGCTACATAAAACAGCACAAACATACAACAGAAATCAAGCAAACAAGTTTGAAAAAGTCAGAGGTCAGATATATTTGGAAAATATCCATGAACTGCTAAAATGTGGTGAAAAGGAAAATATATTTATTTAAAAACATAATTTAATTCCTAAATTGGCCCCCTAAAAGAAAGCATAGACTATATAGTTCAGTATAATCAGTATATGAACTCAAAGCAGTTCTCCAAGGTTTCATATAGGACTCTTTTCTAGTCCTACTTGAAAATGTTATGGATTGAACCTGGAATCTTCTGCACAGAAAGATGAGTCTTACCATGGAGTGATGGCCTCTCCCAAGAACACAGGCTAAATTACAATATGTTTTAACCAAGCAATCCACAAATAAATATTCTAAAACATAAATTATAAGAGAAAGCCAGCAGATTCTATACAGTACAATTAAATTCCTAATAACATCTTGCCCATACACCTATACATACATCTTGACTACTAACAGCCTTACAGGACTTCCAGACAATGTTCAGCTTCTTGCTTTAATGGTTTAGCATTAGACGTTAGCATTATGGCAGGCTTAGAATGAGGTAGATGATCATTCGAATGGAACTGATCAAAGTATGGAACTGAATGTTACATTCTCACTGAGATCTAGTAAAAGATTTTAAGAACGTAAGAAGAGCCTCACTGGATCAGGCCAAAAACTAATCTAGTCCAGCTTCCAGCATCTCACAGTGATCCACCAAATGCTTCAGGGAACACAAACGTCAACAAGAGACCTGTATATTAGTACCCTCCCCTACATCTGGCATTCTGAGGTAGCTTATTTCTAAAATCAGGAGGTTGCACATACCTGTCATGGTTCATAACCTGTGATAGATTTTTCTCCAGAAATTTGTCCAAACCCATCTTAAAGGCATCTAGGTGAGATGCCATTACCACATCCTCTGATAAGGAGTTCCACAAAATGACTACACTCTAAGTAAATAATTTTTTTTCTGTACTAATTCTCCCAACTATCATTTTTAGTGGATGTTCCATGTTTCTGGTGTTATGTGAGAGGGAAAACAGCATCACTCCATACACTCTATCCAACCCTAGGATATGAGTTGAGAATATGCAATCATTATCTCTCCCTCTGGGCTCTTGAGTAAGTCCCATTATGGAGATTGGGGTACAGCTGATGTAAGCAGCAGTATTAATCATTACTTTCTCTTGCAAAACATACAGTTCCTATCTTTTACAAGCAGTTGCATGTATTAAACATACATCAGAAATTCCTCATTTCATTAGTACTTAGATATCTTGAATCTTCCTCTTATTCCAAATCTCCCCATTAGTACTCCAAAGCATGAAAGGAATTTTAAGTGTTCCACCACCCTTATTGGGGATAAGGTGAGGCAGTCTAAAATGATTTTATTTTTTCATGGATGATGGTGAATTATATTAAAACACAAAGGCCTGAAAGCAGTGTTTTTATGCCAAATGAATATTTTAATCAATTTTAAAGCATTTTTATCATGTGTAATCACTTTCATATAGAGGGTATATCTATCTATATCTCTATGTATAGATATAGCTAGCTAGCTAGATAAGTAGTCAGTCATGTGGCTGTCAGCAGGCATTGCTACAAGAGCACAACTACACAATCCACTGCTTGAATTAAACTTCTGGAACTGTTGAAGATTTGCATGTTATCTGTATGAAAAACTATAGTGAACCTAACAATGCTAGGTACAAATCAAGACACTAGCAAATTAAAACACTGAGATGATAGCAACTTGAGATGATAGCAGTTGAACTGCTATTGGAAACAAACTGGTTTTATAAAGTGCAGGAGAAAAAAAACACACCAGCATTAGCAAGGAACTATTTAACATTTGCTAACTTGTAAGTAAAGCAAGCAGATCATTCAGTTTTGCTTTCCATGGGGGTTTAATAAATCATCAGCTTGGAGAGAGAGACTACACTCTCAAATGTTTTGGGGGTTGCTTCCACCAGATCAGAACCATTCTGCTGGTGTTGCATTCCTCTCAGCCTGCCTTTTCTAATGGACCTAGGAACAGTTGCCTACTTATGAATAAACACACACTTTGATTCGGTTTCCATAAGTCTCCATGCATTTTACTTGGCAGTGTCTGAGCATGCTAAGAAGACTCTCCAGCTAGTTAAAGCAGCAGAACTCCAAGGGACTTAGGGCACAATCCTAACCAATTTAGGCTAGTCTAACTCACCTGCCATATCTTCCCATGGTGGTGTGGGGATGCCAGCATATGACTGTGCACTGGCCTAACTCCCCCAGAAGTGGGGCAGAAGTGCCTTATGACACTTTTGTGACAACCCCAGGGTCAGCATAGGACTTATGCTGGCCTAAATGGAGATTAGGATCGCAGGCTGAGTGGTTTAGCAACATAGACAGAAGCACTTGGGATGATCCACAAATGCTCCATAGCCACTACAATAGCTGCATGGCGACATTATTTTTTTAATGTTATCCAAGCTTGGGAAACCTTCCAGGGTAAGGGGAAGGCTGAGGGCAAAGAGCTGGAAGCAGAGTCAGGAACTGGAAGTGATGCTGGATCCTAGCTCCATTTCCAGGCAGCACAGACTGCCTCCAGGTCAATTCATTCTGCTTTGATTTGTGCCATCTCAAGAAGTGGTGCAGATCCAAGTTGACCCATTGGGACCATTGCAGCTCCCACCCCCACCCCCAAGGTAAGAGAAAAAGTTTTCCCTGGCTTTAACCTGAGCCACAGTCATCCCCAAAGTTGCACCGGACACAGAGCAGGCACACCAGCCTGACTGTTCCAGAACAAGTTAGGTTTTTCTGTTAAAGGATTTCAACTCTTTTCTGCAATAAACACTTCTTAGTCAAATTTAATCTACACTGATAGCCTATTTAGCTGCTCAGTGCACGCATTTTTAAACGACACAGCTTAAATTATCGTTACAAATGCTCCGTGCACACTACCATACCTCATGATTCAAGCCTATTCCCAACAGACATGATCTAATTTGTAACATTTTTTTCATATTTGCCACTATCAAATTTCATCCAACCATTTATCTGGTGACTTGGCCCACAACCTTATGAAAAAATTCCTAGTGTAGAAAAGCCACTAAGAGCAGGGTGTCCATACGACCGGAAATTTCTAGATTTGTCCTCTTTTTTAGTCTCCTGTGTCCAAAAGGCTTAATTGTCCTCCATTTTGGCTTCATTTTGGACCTTTGCAATGGTGTGCAATACCCCATCATGTCATATGTTGTTAGATTCATACTGAAGAGCAGAATCCAATGCAAAACTTGGTTTCGAAATATCTTTAAAAATAAAAATTACGCATTGAGCACTATGGAAAAGTGAAAGTGGCCAATATCATGACTTTACTCTTGAGCAGGCAAACGTGCTGAGGTCAGGCTGAGAGGAATCCAAGACCTTGTCTTCCCTTTAAGGTTTGGGCATCTGGTCACCCTGACTAAGAGGCCAAACCTATTCCCCTCCCCACCTATCAATGCAGCCATGACAAAGTGGCTCTTGTTTCAATCTTGCATCATCTAAAATGTCTTGTGCAGCCACCTTGGACATCTCCTATAGGCAAGGTAACAAATATTACTTCCTTTGCCTGAGGGAAGGGGATAAAAGTCCCCTTTACCTGAGGAGCCGCTTGCAGTTACCCAGTAGTGCTTAGGATGCCATAGCAGCTATTTTGGCACCACAGACTAAAAGGCATGACCATGGCCTTTTGGGGTGCATTTGTGGTATCAAAGGCAGAGCTGAACCCAATGCTAGGGGTTGGGTGACATGAGAGCTTGAAAAGGGAAGGCCTTGCAGGACTAGGGTTGCCGGCATCAACAGTTTTGCAGCATGAGGTGGAATATCCTGGTCTGGCTGCCTCAGCCCTCAGTGGACTGACAGACTTCCACCTGAAAAGGGGAAAGGCCTTGAGTCTTGTGCATGACCAGATGTGTTCCTGGCACCACCCAATGATCTAGCCTCCCACCACAAGTGTTTCACTGCTGCAGCAGCAGAAGGTCTCTATCCCTCTGTACTTGTCTGCTAAGAAAATGGCCTTTTCTCCCAACTCTCTGTGTCGTCAATGGGCAGTGCACAATTCATTTTATAATGGGCTTATACAAGCAGGGTCTCCAAACTCTGACCCTGGAGCCAGATGCTGTCTTTGGCATCTGACCCTCAGATGAGAACTCTGCTCTCCTCACTTTGGGAGGGTATTTTGAGGGCTGAGGAGGCTGCACGGACATCTTCTCTCTGTGTATGAAAGAGTTTATACACCGGTTGAAGATTCCCCCCTCTCTGTGTGTGTTTGATTTGAATTGATTTGAATTCATTCATTCATTCACAAGTTCAGTTGCAGTTATATTCATTTATATAAATTTGTTCCAATTTGAAATGTAAATCAATTTTTTTCTTCCAGCCTGACACTGTATTAGAAAGACTGTGGCCCTTCTGCCAAAAGTTTAGAGACCACCTGTTCTTTGAGAATGTATGAAGGGCTTACTATGTGTTTAAAATACTACATTTTGAATACCAAAGAAAGAGGTGTTTGTAATCATAGCACTCTTTGTCCTTAGCTATTTTATATAATTTTCCTTTTGTTCCATTGCTCTCTCTCTCTCTCTCTCTCTCTCTCTCTAGGAATCCTTGAAAGCTTCTTTCCCACACTTTTTCAATCATTTTTTATATACTTCTTGTTTTTGATGTTCTTCCCTGTTTTCTATTACACTACAGAGGACTGCTTGAAATGTCACCGCTCTATCAATGGCAAGAAGAGACAATTCAATAGCAATTCAGCCATATCTTCAGGAAAAAAGAGAGGAGCTCTATTTTTGGCAGTGACATTACTATAAGATCACCACTCCAAATTATTCACCTGTCACTTACGTCACCATGTTAGTGGGGGGACTCAATCCATCATGGGAAGGAGAACATAATGATCCACATTATTATTCAGTGCAAATATCAACCACATGATAATCAATGGCATTTCCTTTTAGAATTGGTAATGAATGAACAGCAGAGGTCACAAAAGATGGAAGCCAATCACTCATGCAACAATTAAATCAAGCCAGTGCACAGTTTGGAAAGTAATTTCCAACGCAAATGAACAGTCAGAACCACTTTCTATGGTTTGTTCTTTTTCGGACTAAAGGTATACAGCTGTTCAAACATATTTTCCTATTCCTATTGATACAGATTGTTGAAATTAAGGCCCTCACACTGTTCAAGTAATGTGTCAAATAGTTACACATAAAGCTAGATCCTGCCTAGCTTTACGACCCTAGGCAGGAAATCTTACACAGAACTAAGCTCCATCAATTTCAATGGGACTTTCAGGATGGTCTGAGAAGTACAGAAAATGGTGTATACTCTCCAAATCAGTTGCAATGACAGTCCTTTGTCACAGGCCCAGTTTTTTTGACAGATGTTCCACAGAAGCTGACAAAACACTATACAATGTACTTGCAATGCTGGTGCATCTATAGTCAGAAGGGTGGAGACATGAGTGAAAGGAATCAGCATACACTCTATCCAAGAGCAACTCTGGACGATGGACAAACCTCAAATGTCAGCAAAATGCCACCAGGAGTGCCCAAACTTTGGCCCAGGGACCAAATGTAGCCTGTTATGAGCATCCATGCTTGCTTGTGCCAACTGGCACCCGCTAACTGTTGTTGCCCGCTGGTACCTTGTGCCACTGCCCAGTGTTGACAGTGCCCACTGGTGCCCAGCTGTTCCTGACAGTGCCCAAAAATATTTTTTTTTAATTTTACTCCCACAACTATGGGAAAGTTCAGCTAGTTTACATATAATAGTGTATGAGACACAGATTTGGAAGATTACAAGGCTTGCCGGCAGACCAGATGTACATGTTCCATGGGCACGAAAAGCCCTGAAAATTTGGATAGGACTAATTATGCTGCATATATTAGCTGCATATAGTAGCATATGAGTAAGAACTATGGTTCTCATTTTTAGATATATGTTGGTATTCCAGGAATAGTCATCCTAGAAAGACTATATTCTGTTCTTTTTTAGGGAAGAGAAAAGGCATCTCCTCTTTGATGTCTCACATTATCCACAGTTTTGTAGATATTTGAGTTTAAAAATGTTTTTAAACTGCCTGATTGATGACACAATGTAAAGCTTTCATGAACGACATCGTATCTATTTATATAAAAATGAAAAGTCACTCACTCACTCACACACACATCAACACCCTGCCAAAACTGGTGAGCCTAGAAGCATGAAATTTGGGGTGGGTGTTCCTTCCATGACCAAGGGGTGCACTAAGAACTAGTTTTTGGAAATTCCATCTGGAAGGGGATAAAATGGGGCACAACACGTTTTCCTCCCTATACTTTCGCATTGAAGAATCGGTGATTGATGGATGCTCTGCCCCAACCCCTGGACCTAGAAGCATGAAATTCAGGGAGGATGTTCCTTATGTCACATGAACACCCATCAAGAACCAATGTGGAGAAATTTAACCCTTAAGGGGCTTAAAAGGGGTGCAACATGTTTTTGTCCTATACTTGACATGGAAAACTGACCAACATCCACCCAATTTGGTGCTCGGTGCCTGGTGCACTGGGGGGCAATGTTGTTCAGAGGGAGTGGTTGCACTGGGGTGGATGCTGCATATGGGGGGCTGTTGCACATGTGGGTGTTGCATATGAGGGGTGTTGCGCACGGGGAGGTGATGCACCTGGGGGGTAGATGTGCATTGGGGTTGATGCACATGGTGAGATGATGCACATGGGGGATGTTGTGCATGGGGGGATGTTGCGCATGGGAAGGTGATGCGCATGGGAAGGTGATGCGCATGGGAAGGTGATGCGCATGGGGACGGATGTGAAGGGGGGATGGATGAGCATGGGGGATGGATGCACATGAGTGGATGAGGTGCAAAGGGGGTTGATATGCAGTGGGGAATGGTGAGAGGGGGAGTTTTACTCCTGCAACGCGGGTACGTTTTCACTAGTAAATAAATACCGCAAATACAAAATCTTATGAATGAACTAACTAAAATTACAGTCACAATTGTAGTTCAATAGAAATTGCATTCTTCTCTTATTTCAAGTTTTCTAGCTTTGTCCCATGTGTTGTGTTAGAATTATGAATCTAACAGTTGGTTCAGGTAAGCTAAGCTGAATGGTATGTTCAGATCTGAACATCGGCTGGTTGGTTGGTGACAGTTGGAGAACTGTTTGGCAGTTGGAGCTCAGCTGTTCATCAGATTAGAAGCATACTGGTTAGCTCTGAGAATTAGACTGAGAGCACAATCCTAACAACGTATACTCAAAAGAAAGCCCCATTGTGTTCAACAGATCTTTCTCCCAGGAAAGTGTCTTTAGGATTGCAGCCTGAAGGACTTGAATTCATATGTATGACCCAGATTGTGTTAGACTACTCCAAAGTGTAAATACAGTAAATAGTTAATCTACTCCACTGTGTCTGTCTTAACACTTGCTGCACATAAACAGTCACATGACACAACTATCAGTCAACATCCTGACATTTTGATTTAAAGTACAATTCAGGGTTGTACAATCCCTACATTCCCTACAATCCAGAGTAACTACGGGAGCACGTAAGAGACATTATGTGTACCCGTAGTTACTGCATCACCTTGTGAAAAGCTATGGGAAATTCACATTGCAATCCAGAGCAAATTGTTCTTACACCGGAGCAAGGACTCCCCGTAGTTACTCTGGATTGCGCCCATTGTCTCAGGCTACATTAAGATGTACCAGGTGGTTTAAGATTTTAAGATTCTCCAAGGCAGATAGCAAACATAATTTTCTTTTCTCTAAAATGAAATAAACAGAGGAAACCAGCAAGCTTACGCAGTTTTCCATTCAGAAGGAAAGTCAGGACAGGTGCTTTTTGACCTTGTTATCAGCAGGTACTAAATCAAGCAACACAAGCTAGCCAAGCATTTATGGAAGCTGAAATTTCTCCTAATGATATCCTCCTGGTGTTTGTAATTGCCATAACTTCTACCCTTCTTCTTTATTATGAAAGTAGGTTTAAAAATTAATAAAGAGAAAGAATAAGCTTTGACAGATATCAACAAGTCTGATGAAGCTGTCACAGTATATGACGGTTCTCAGTGCTATACTTCACAGGTTCCAATATCTTTACCAGGCAGAAAATATCCTTACTTAAAGAGCACCAGAAGGAAATAACGCCTTATGTAATAAAAGCTATCAGAACTTCATAATGTATTTATTTTTATTAAACATTTCTTTGTAAGCCTTCTTGGGCATTTGCTTTGACATGGGAAAATCAGGATATGAATCATATAAATAAATAAAAGTAGTATCACCTATATTACATCTGAGGGCTGAGTCTAAGAGGGTGTTGTTTGCCAGTTTTGCCAATTCATCACATAGGAAACTTACAAACCAGAAATGTTTTGCTTCCAAATTCACAGAGGAATCCAAAAGTTGCATTAGGTCAGCACAAGTCCATTGCTCCAACCTAGGGGTGATGTAAAGGCATAAGACATTTCTATGCCACCCTTCCTGCACTTAGTGCCAATGGGGATATGACAGATGAAGAGATGCACTGGCCTTTCCAGTCTGGTGCAGGGTCTGGGGTGGACAGGGAGGAGGTAGGAGGGAGCATTCTGGGTGGAAGTAGGGCAGGCATGGGAGCACTTATGCTGGATCCACACCTGGTTTTCCAGGTATCCAGGAGAAGCATCTGGCGGACTTAGAGCAGAATCCTAACCATGTCTACTCAAAAGTAAGCACCATTGTGTTCAGTGGGTCTTACTCCCGGGTAAGTGTGTTTAGGATTGCAGCTTTTGTCTGCCTTTGGTGAGGGCTTAAGCCTGTAGATCCACTGGGACTGGAATAGCCCATTAATTTTTTTAAGATTTTCTTTTTTTATTAGTGGATAGCATTATATAGATTAGTGGTATCGCTTATATACAAGGATGCTTTACTATTTGAGTTATCAGTTGTTTTCTATCTTTAAAAAAGTTACTTATTTTGCCTGATCATAGGGGCCAGAGAAAATGGTACTATTCCACCATCTCATGCTTCCTTATGGTGTGGGCACCTTCCTATGATGGGAAGACTCTGAAGTGGAAAGTACCATGTACTGTAGTTGACCCTGCCCTTCTGCCTGCTATATTTTAATGTTACGGCATGGAAGGGGGATACCTCTGTGAAAGTGACTTCCATGTTACTGCATGCAACCTGAAAGCTTCCAAATCCCACTGTGTAATCTCTAGGCTGGAATAATTTCAATATTCATATTGCTTGAAATTAATACTGGATTTCCTGTAACATTCTTTTCAATCTTCTCTCCCAGGTTCAGGAGGGACTTGCCATCCATCAAACCAACTTGATGTACTCTTGGGCTCTGTTCCACTCAATATTCCAGTCAAATAGGAAAGCCAACCCACACAAAGGATTCAATGAGAGTCTCACACACATTAGTGTCATCATTCTTTGATTAGGTAATGAAAATTATGATAATTACAGCAATTTCCTGATGGGAAAATATTCCCCAAACAGTTCAGCCTGGTGCCAAGTGTGGGACTTGCAAATATCCACTTTTGTAAAGTATTACAGTAATGTTTAACAAAAGCCAACCATATCACTTCAGAAAACTGCTAAACAGAAGGCATTAACTCAGTGTAAAACTCTTTGCTGTTACACTGAAATACAACAGTGCATATCAGATGAAGCCATTTCTTTTAATGTATTTTTTGCTTGTTTCTTTCTCTGTTAAGCCTGTTAAATTTCCAGTAGTTGGGGTGCAAATTACAAAGAGCCTTGGGTAGAGGAGGGAAATATACTCAGCGGAACCTATGCAGCTTAGCCAACTGGTCTCAATTGTGGACCGGCCTTGGTGCCATCCAGGGGTATAGGACTGCAAAATGAGCCACTTTCAATTTTCCGCATAAATCAGAAGTGACTTTTTTGGCATTTTCATGGCCTCAGAAGGCTTCCTGAGGGCTATGGGCAGCTTCCCTGGCCCTTAAAATGCCTCCCAGGGTTTTGAAAATGGGTCCAAAAAAAGAAAAAAATTAGCAAGGGGTGGAATGGTTGTAGCATTCCCTAATGGGGTGACCCCTGACACCCTACAGGTACAGCAGTAACTGGCTTATCTAGTTCTAGTGGTGAAATAGAGTGGTCAGATAGATGGTGCACCTCCAATCAGGGAGCCAAATGACATCCAGCCAAGTTTTACAAACCAGTCTCTCTCTTCCTCCAACGGTTCAGATCTCTAGCAAGGAGAACCACATCAAAACCCACACAAGTCAGTCATGGGGGATGTGAGGGAAGAATTGTGGCCAATTATTTACAGTCTTTTTATCCCACCTTTCTCCTCAAAGCATCCCAAATAAATCTTATAAATTTTAATTGGGACTCTTTCCTGGCACAAGATATACAGCGGATTGTTATGTCTCCTTGCTCTGAAGGTATTATTGAGAGTGAGGGAGTGATCCTAACCCTTTTAGGCAAGTACAGCTCACCTGTGGCCCTGTTCCCATGGTGGCATAGGGTGGCACACATCTATGTGTCAACCTAACGATCCTGGGAGTGGCACAGAAGCAAAAATGGCATTTTTGCGACACTCCCAGGCCAGTACAAGGAACTTGTGCCTGCCTAACTGGTGGTGTAACCACAATGCAGCCCTGTGGTGAGGGAACCATATTCCCATACCTTATGAAGGCCCCAGTGACTCCATCTACAACAAGATGCAGTTCACACCCCACTGGCAGAAATGTACCAGCACTTGAAAACTGTCTAGTATGGGCCCTGAAACATAAAATTATGCATGGGATGGACTATATTATAGAGAGATGTTCTTTTTCCCAAACACACAAAACCAGAACTAGGGACATGTACTAAAACTGAATGTCAGACAAAAGAACATATTTTTCTCTGCATATAAATAATCTGGGAACTCCTTGCCTGGATGTCTTTAGAAGGGACTGGACATATGGAAGAAAAGCCATGATGAGTACTTGCAACCACCTAGTTTTTTATATAAAAGGCTACGTTAGAAGGTCAGGTGCAGGGAAGTGGCAACAGGATAAGCAATGGCTACTTAGGAATTCAGAAAACCAATACTAAACAGAGCAGGTGTTCACTGAAGGTTTGCACTAAAAATGCCTGAAATCTGTAAAAATGATGAACTGAAAATCTTGCTTGGTACTTGCAAGTTACTGTTACTGTGACTAACTGTTAGACAGTCTTACTGTTGCTGACTTACTCATGTTGTTGCTGAATTATAACTATGGTGTTTTTCTGGCCTTCTATTATACAGTTCATATCATTATGAAGGAACAGAATGTTTAGAAATTTTTGAATATACTTTATTTTAAAAAATCAGGTAGGAAAGGCAGCATTCAATAATTGCCGGATGTCTGTCAGTACTGCCACCTGCTTCCTTACAGATGGTGTTATATGTAATTGAAAGGCTTTCTTCATTCATGCTCCCTCCAGAGCCCTAAAGTATGAAGGCCCAGGAGCATTCGTCACAAGACTCTCAAAGAGAGAGAAGATTTATTAATCATAAAACAAAGTCAGGTTAAGACACCAAAGAAGAGATATGCATGATAAATTCCCAAATATCAAAACAATAAATCGAGCTTGCTAGCACCAACTGTTAATTCTCCTCAGGAAAACATTCTTACGACACATTGGGTCCCCTTCTACAGCAGAGGCCTTATGCCCTCCATCTGGAAGACTCAACCCACGGTGGGTAAGAAATATTCCAATATAGTCCAAGATGTAAAGACACAAAATCCGAGAAACTGAACAGAATCCTCTTAGGATCTGAAGTATGAACAACCACACTGAGAAGAATGCCATCATTTATGGGGTCCCATCCAGAGACACACCATGGATACACTTACAGCAATCAGGATCGAATAGTGGCTTCCAGAGGTTTCTATAAGTCACCCAGAGCTGTTCCTAACTCAGCTGACACTAGTTACTCAATGGTTATCAGTGCAGGTGGCTGAAGAACCTGAGATTCTCCTTGAAGCACAAAGGGGGAGAACCGATAGGGCTAGTTTTTTTTTTTACCAGATCTGCCCTGACACATGATTACCTTGGGTCTCACAGCTGAATCAATAACATTCTTACAGCCTTGAAATGATGCTAGATTCCAGGTCTGCTACTCAGGCTTCTCTGCACTAAGTCTACCTGTACTTGAATTTGGTTACTTAACCAAATTCAAAATGGTTCCTCTGTGGGTCTCTAAAAAAGCTTGGGAACACTGAATGGCAACCTGAATGAGGAGGGTATGGAAAGTCAACCAGCCAATCAATGAACCTACAATCCATGAGATTGTGATGAGTTCCTGGGGGTAACTGCTTGCTGCTACAGACCAGTCAAGAGGTTTTATTTTGCATCTGAGTAGGAAAGGCACAAAATAAAACACCATCACAATCTTATCATAATAATGACCATATTAATGACATAATCTGACTATCATAATGACATAAATTAGGCAAATGGTAATCACACATGGTGCACCTTCCTTGCATGGAAAAAGTTAACTAATCAGATACTTCTAAATAAACACTTGCCTATCACCCTCAAAACACTGGAGTATTACTTGTACTTGTGAAATTGTATAAAACATGAAGAATGGTCTGTATTATAGAATAATCGTGGACTGTTTCAAGTACACTTATTCAGCACGTTTCCATCCACATGGAATTATTCTGACCCCTGCTGTGATAAATGACAGCTCAGTTACTGGATGGCTCAGATAGTTCTGCAACTGTGTACTTCCCTTTCTCTGACCCAACTTCCTACATTTCCAGTTCAGTGCTTTTATTGAGTAGCTCGCAGTCATGAAAGCTGCCCTATGAATTGCCTAAAACTTAATTCTTAAGTACAAGCCACTTTATACCCTCAGTGGAACTAAATTGCCCCTATTCCAAGTAGTGCTCAGTTGAGTTGTAATCATCCTGAAAAATCAAAGCATGCCACTTACCTCTTCCAGAGCAAGGCAAGTGTGAGTTTCCTTGACATTTTCTCATACTTTCTTCTGCTGACATCAGGCAAGAATATGGATGCTCACATTTCTTTCCTGTCCATCCTGCTTTACAGTCACATCTTCCACAATTGCACTGTCCATGACCTTAAGAAAAAAATCAAATATGTATTTCAGCTCCACACTAGTAAACCCTCTTAGATCCTATTGACATGTTACCTGGAGTGGCAGCATTGTCCTGGTCTCCATGGTTCTTCCCACATGGCTCCTAAATAATATATTTGTAAGTTTTGCTCATGTATGTGGTGTCAATAACATAGTCCTGTGTTGTAATAGTGACACCTGCCCCGTTACAGATTGTTTTGCTGGTGTGATGTGTGATGTTTGCAGTTGGGAAAAGTGATATAAATTTTATAAAAGAGGAGGTATGTCACTTTTATACAGATCTAACACCTGAAAGAATAGTGCTAGAATGCATAACATGCCTAGTGGTGTCATAAAAGTGCTATAAGGCACTCTCATGCCACTCATGGGGATGTTAGTCCAGCACAAATCTGTGCACCAAACTCCCTGTGCCACCAGTGGTGAGTTGTGCTGGTGAGCGGAGGGATTTGAGTGAAGAAGGAGGTCAGGGAGCAGGAGGGAGGGGGCGTTCCAGGGTGGGCAGAGAGCAGGAGGTAGGGCTGAAACCCAGCAAAATACCAGATCCTAGCTTACTTCCCTGGGTTATGTAGACCTCTGGCTGCTCTCATCTGCTCAGATTTCTGCTGCTTCCATAGACAGCACAGGTCCAAATAGATCCATTGGGGCTGCTGCAAGGAAGGGGAATAGTTGCCCTTCCCCATCATAGTATGGGAGCAGACCCGAAACTTAAGATGGATGCTGCGCTGTCAGCTGGATATTGCACTGTCATTAGATTACTGGGGATACAAAGGCTTTTCCTCTCTACAGACTAATTATCTTAATTTTTATCAAATTGTTTTTATCAAATTGTTCTATTAATGTTTTTAATTATGTTTTATGTCAGCCGCCTTGAGTCAGGCTAATTTGCCCGAGAAAGGTGGAAAATAAATAAATAAATAAATAAATAAATAAATAAATAAATAAATGAATGAATAGCCAGAAGGTTTCTTTAATGCTTTTAAAACCTGGGTTCTTTTCTTATGTTTACAGTCTATAAACTCCATAGGTTGAATGGGGAAAAGAAGCCTAAAATATAAACTTGAGCATTCTTGTATTGTTCCAGGAAAGGAAGGGAGATCATCCTCATGAAATGCACATAGCATGCCTTTTGAAACTGCAGAGCATTTCACACACATTCTTTCAGAAATTCTATCAACACTGTAAAACTGGATGATTTTTTTTTCTACGCCTTACCTGAGATGAGGTTGCTGGGAAGGTTTAAGCACCCCCTTCCCTCCAAAAGGAGGTCTGTTCGTAGGGCATATTTTGTAAATGTGCCATGCAGGTAATGGGCTCTATACAGGATCAGCCCTCCCATAAGGATGACTGAAGCAACTACTTCAAGTAGGGGAAATGTTTTAACTGATGTGTCCCACAACTCAAATCTGCCAGCCACCAACCCAGTGGCTTAATCCAGCTCTCTGGGTCAGCAGCAGCCCACCTCTTTCTCCAGTTTTACTACCACAAGTGAATTCAGCAGCAGAAGTGCAAGAAGAGCAGCAAAGCATTACTGTTTTGAGTGCTTGCTTTCACAAGTGACTAGAAGAGGCTGTGCCTCTTCATCCTTCTTGCCTACCCAGAAGGAATGTCAGGCAGGCAAGCAGGAGAAGAAGATGCCATTCTTCATGCATCTCCTTCTTCTTATCTTCTCATCACTTTCTCCAACTTGGTCCACCAGTGCAGAAGAAACAGTGTGCATAGAGCACATAAGATGCACTTTCAGCATGTTTTGTGCTCGAAATAGCTTGCGTGTCAGGTGTATTTGAGCACCTGCAGTATCACGAACATAGATAGTTTTTAGAATGTCCCAGCACTCTTTTGCAGACTCAAACCCTCTGATGTGGACCAATTGGTGATCTTCCAATGTTAAGCCAATGAAACACAATGCCCTCTCATTGTCATGGTGGTACTTAGATATTTCGTCAGCATCGTCTTCCTCATCGAAGTCCTCCAATTTAGGTGGGTTGGACACGACTTGCCAGAGCCCCTCCTTTCTTAGGAGTAAGCGCACCTTTTGCGCCCAAGTGGCGTAGTTATTCCCATTTAGATGGGTAATAGGGAATCCACCCAGTGATAGACTTGACTCCATTTTATGACCCGGACACTGGAATTTCTCCAGGAATCAAACTTCTGGAAATTGCCTTCAAATATAGCCACCAGCAACACCAGCAAAGTTCACCTGTAGCACACTGCCAGCTCTGGGCCCATAACCAGTGTTGGGGTGTAAGACCCTGCTGATGTGCAGGGCTTAGCAGAGTAGTTGTGCAGAGGCAAACAGGCAGCAGCACAGAGTAAACACGACAGCTGTTTAAAGTTAAAGATAACTATATTGTCTAAACGAAAGGCAGAAGATAAGTCCAGTAACACAGTCCAAGGTCGGAGCAGTAGATCAGTCATATACATACATCAAGTTGCAGGGGTATTCCAATCTCAGTAAATCCAGTCAAACAGTCCACAAGTCAGTCCACAGATACAGTTCAGTCTTTCAGAGTATCAAAACAGCAAAATACTCCTCAGTAACCCACACGTTGCAATAATCTCATACACACTTAAATTTAGTGGAACACCAATCAGTTATAGATATTACAGTCAGGTGATCAGTGACTCAGCACTTCCAATTCTGCTGACTCATGCTGTAAGAGCAGTTTCAGACTGCATCAGCTAGATTGCATCAGCCTTCCTCAGTATTGCATCAGCCTGGAATCAACTTGCCTGAATATGTTTTATTATTAAATTCAAATCCTAACACTAGGTTTTTTGAAAAGGGGGTTCAAATTGGCAAGGGTGGCAGATATGCTCCAATTCAGGAGGCAGATCTACTCAGATCCATTCCTGGCTCTACAAATGTAAAATTTAAAACACTATATACACAGATTTCAAGTAGACATTCAACAATGCATGCAGGTCACTACAGCACTGGCAATCCCTGCTTTATGCAACCACATTAAATTCTTTCCATTCCTTTTACCTGAACAAAAGTCATCTGAGTATCTGTCATAGAGTGCCTTGCAGTTTCGTTCATCACATTCGCAGGTGTCACCATGAATATCACCCCAGTCTCCAGTTGGGTCAACATCATGACATGTGCATTCACCGCATACACAAGTGCCTAAAGAGAGAAGGGTTGATGAAATACACACAAAGACTATGGAGTGAAGTAAATGAACTTATTTTGACATGGTCACATTTCTGAATGTAAACTGCATTTATAAAATAGTTGCTGGCTGTCCTGAAGCATGTGCATCACTTCTTTGCTCCATGTTTGTTTTTCTTTCCCCCAAATGGTTGCATATCAAATTATTCTGGTCAACTAAAACTAGAACAAAGCATGTTTCACAAGTTATTACTCACTTTTGCAACCTACTAGTTCAAATTACAAGTTGTATGACTAAGAAAGGTAAAGGTATCCCCTAGGATACCACTCCTCTAGGGAGTGGTGCTCATACCTGCTACAAGGCCAAAGAGCTGGCATTATCCAAAGCTGCCTCCATGGTCACGCGATAGGCACAGGGTGACCATATAGAATGGAGGACAGAGTGCCTCAACCTTTAAGCATGGCATAGAAAAGGGAATTTAGGCAGGTTTTGCTCAAAATGGAAAGATTTAAAATGCAGCACCTGCATAAATTCCCTCTTCTGTGCCATGCTGGAAGGTAGAGGCTCTCTGACCTCCATTCTATATGGTCACCCTGGATAAGCTTGACAAAATACCAAAGCACATGGAATACTGTGACCTTCCCACCAAAGTGATACCTACTTATCTATTTGCATTTACATGCTTTTAAACTGCCAGGTTGGCAGGAACTGGGCAGGTAACAGAAGCTCACTCGGTCTTGTGGGACGCAAGTCTCGAACCACAGACCTGCAAACCTTCAGGTCAACAAGCACAGTGTCTTTAGACACTGAACCACCTTTTGTAATGCTATCATGCCCTAAACCCTGAGGTAAATTTTTGACCTACCAATTGTTTAAGTTGAAAAATGGTCCACAAGCACCATTCCGCCACTTCCACCCAATATAAGCCAGTGATTCTGAAGAAGGACTAGCATCTAAGATGCTTCCTCTTTTTTATTGCTTGCCTATTGCTTCACTGACAAGTATGAAACTCAGGTAACGTGTTCGTTTTGATCAACTTGAAGTGGGGTTTAAAAAACAAAAGGAAAATGATGCAGAACATCACATTCACAGGTGATGTTGAACTTCAATCCCTAGCACAAAACTTGGAGTTTAACAGAAAACTGGAGGTCCATACTGTGCATGCTTTGAAGTGATCAAATATGTGCACAAGAATTTTTGGATCCCATCCGTAATTACTTGGAAGTAGGTAATTTTAATTTCACTCATCATCAGCTCAAAGATAGTGGAGTAAATTGGTAGTCATGCAATCTGAGGTAAAACTCATAAATAGGATAAAAAATTCTCCTACAGCACAATTGTATACATGTTTTCTCAGAAGTAAGTCCTGTTTTGTTCAGTGGACCTTATTCCCAGGTATGTTTTGGACTGTTGTCTGCATAAAATAAACCTTGTGACTGAAAGTTTTGCACGTACAGTACAACTTAGCACATGAGTAAAACATCTAATTTGATAGATAACATTTATTTGTTCATTATTTTCAGGACTACAACAGCTTTTAAAAAATACTGTTACATTAAAAGGAAAGGAGTGTCTATTATTTCTATATTTCAGCCAGGCTTTCAAATTGCTCTGTAATTAAGATGAGAGAATTTTCTAAATGCTCTCAGGATAATTAGATGCTCCTAATTTGGCAGAGCTTTGTCAATAGAGATGTACTGAAGAGATATACATTATTATATTGAGGTTTGTACTTTTACTTCATCATAATAGTGCTGGGCCATAGCCAGATACATTTTATTTCTGAGTTGATATTTTAAATATTTGCTTAGTGAAAGCAGGGCCCACAGCTTATGGATACAAATTCATTTATTCAGCATTGTTCTTTCTAAACAATATCAAATGAAAATTACTAAGGTTAAATTGAAACATTAAATTATATTGGCAGACAACAATACATATACAGAGTGGATTCAGACAAATAAGTTATTTTCAGCAGATTTGGCTAGTGATTTCTTTGTGAAAGCTACATGATAGGTCTTCTAAATATACATCACCATAAAACCAGCAAAACAGTCTGCATTCTTGCTCACCAAGGTAGCTAACAACCAGCTAATTGATTAAGGCTGGAATCCTAATCTCCAGTTAGGCCGGCCTAAACTTTGGCATGAGCCCTGTGCTGACCTGGGGATGTCACAAAAGTGCCGTAAGCAGGGCTAGATTTAGGTTTGATGAGGCCCTTAGCTATTGAAGGTAACGGGGCCCTTTATATCGGTCCTTTATCAACAACAAATTGTTGCTGTTTTTTGTGTTGAATAAATGATATAGGGTAATTTATGTACCTAATAGGTTTCTAAAGCCATTTGCACATAAAATAAGTATTTAGGTTTTATTTTATTTGTTTTTTATCTTATATTTTGGAAATGTACGTCCAGGTTTTTTTTCCTTTAAATTTATAAGCTATAGCTTGTTTAGGTTATATGTAAAGCCAGCACTGGCTATAAGACACTTACGGCATGCACTTACCTCTCAACATCAGCACAGGAATAGGAAGACCAATGAGTTTTGCCAGCCTAGGTTAGGATTGCATCCTAATTGATTTAGGCTGTAATCCTGAAGTGTACTTGGGCTACCCAATCTATCACTGGGTTGCCCCAATTCCAAGATGGGCAGTCCAGTTACATCAGAAAGGCTTGGCCCGATGTAAGTCAATATTGGCTGGCCCAAGACAGATGGACCTGGGGTGGGCAGCCTAGGCAGTTCGGGGGAGGCATGTTGAGGGCATGTTGAGCATGGCCTAGAACAGTGCAGTTAGGCTGTATCCAGAGCCTGTTTCCAGGGCAGACATGCTATCTTCTAGCTCCTTAGAGTTATACCACCTCAGGAGCAGGTATAAACCTGAGTAGATCCATAGGAGTCCATGATAAGGTAAAAATGGAAGTGTTGAGAAAAATTTTGAGTCTTTGGCCAGCCTAACTTCAACCCCCTGCTTCTCAACTTCAAGATTTATGAAAACTATGACAGCCCACTAACCTCTGGATACAACTGGCCACTCCAACATTACCCTTGCATGCACCCTCCACAACAGGTACTGCTGTACTGCAGTCTCTTGCTGCAGCTATGACTGGTTGTTAGGGACTTCTGGCCCACCTTATAAGGCAGGCACCACAGCTGCTCCTTTTCCAGTGCGATCTGAGGCAGGTCTCCTCAGGAGCAAGCCCTATACAGCTGCCACTTACTTGGTGCCTACAGAGCATGCCTCAAGGAGCAGACTTGTGCTGCTCCCTGCTCCAGAGCAGCTAGGCCAGCTCAGGATTCCTGACTCTCTGCACCTAACTAAATAATGTAGTGCCTCAATATCTGCAGGGTTTTGATTCAGGGACTGAAAAAATGGAATGATTGCTTGCATGACTAAATACAATAGTAGAAAATCAGTTTTTTTTTTAAACTGTGATTCGCAGTGGCTGTTTGCATTGAGTCAAAACTGTGTATACAAAATCTGTGTATAACAAGGTTGAATATGTCATTCTTTTCCTACAATGAATAAAATGATTTATTTTCCTACAAGAGTATATAATGAACCATACTTTCAATGCCTGCCAAATTACATACACCATAAACTGCACAGATCTACTAATGGAACGTAAAAGAGGGACCCAGAATTAGAATAATTTCAGAGATGAGTTAAAAAACCAACAAATGAGTCCAGATCCAAAATACAGTGGCACCTTCACGTAACAAACGCCTCACGTAAAGTATGTTCTCTAGGATAAATTTCTCTAGGATTCTGCGTCACATAACAAACTGTGCTTCACATAACAAACACACTTGTTAGCAGTTGGGGCAGACGCGCTGGCTGGGCACTGTTCCTCCTGTGGCCGGGCATCGGCTGGGCAGAGGGAAAGAGCAGCAGTGGAGAAGAGTGAAGCAGCTCAGGGCTAGCTGGAAGGGAGCAGGGGAGAGAGAGGCTCAGGATGGAGAGAAGGAGAAAGTGGGGAGACACATTGAAAGTGTCTTGGATTACAGAAGAAAGTGTCTTTGATTGCAGCCTCCTAACCATGTCTACCCAGAAGTAAGCCCTGGGGTTACTCCCAGGAAAGTGTCTTTAGGACTTCAGCCTACGTAGACTTCATAGGATCATGCACACTGAATGCATGTTTTGAATTCAATTCCACTGTTGTGTCATCATTTTTAAATCCAGTTCATATTTGTATATGAATATTTTGGGGGTTGTGGAACCAATCGTCTGAGTTTCCATTATTTCCTATGGGAAAATCCGCTTCGCGTTACGAACTCTTCACGTAACAACCATGCCAGAGGCATGAATTAAATTTGTTACGTGAGGCGCCGCTGTATCTATGTATGTCCAAAGAAAAAGACGTGAAGAACACACCTCTGTTGCTGCAGATCTTGCCATCTGGAGACGCGCACCTCCTCTTGATCTCCCATGCAGGGATGTCACACTGGAGTTCACATTTATCGCCATGCCAACCAGCATCACAGTAACAGTTTCCACAGTAACACTTCCCATGGCCTTAACCCAAAAACAAAATTTTGACAGTGAAAAACAGTTTTTCTTGCAAAAATATGCAGACCTCACTTCATTTTTGAAGGGAAAAAAAAAAGAGTTTATCTATGGACGCATATGCACAACATCACATGAATTTCTTTTATGGGAGCGGTGTTGGAAAGGCCGATAAAGACCTGAAAATCATCCAAAGATCAGAATGAATTTCATGGTCTTCTGGGAATGTGGATGCTTTTCTTTATGATAAATGAACAACAAACTCATTAGTAAAATACCTAATTCTCTCTACTATTTGCAGTAAATGCCAACATTTAATTGGCACCATAGCAAAAGTTTCAACTTGCCGTATGAAAACAGTAAAGGATCTTGACATATAAACATGCATTTTGAACAGCTGATTATGAAGAAGCATGTATTTGATCAGAAGCCTTTGTATCACTAAGGACATAGGGCACAATCCAGAGTAACTACGGGGAGTCCTTGCTCCAGTGTAAGAACCATTTGCTGTGGATTGCAATATGAATTTCCCCTAGGTTTTCACTAGGTGGTGCAGTAAATACAGGTGCACGTAATGTCTCTGACATGCTCCTGTAGTTACTCTGGATTGTGGGGTTAGTCTTAACCAATTTTCCAGCTCCAGGGTAAGGGAAATTCAACTCTGAAGTAAGGGAACAAATTTTGTGTTACCTTGATGAGGCCCCCATGACTGGCCTCAACTGAAGGATGCAAAATATGCCCCACTGGCACAGCTACGCCAGTGCTGGAAAGTTGGGTAGGATTGTGCCTGAAGATATAGTCAAGTCCAGTTGACAGGAAAGGAATGAGAATTTCTATTCCTCCCCCCAAGTACACGATTTTGTCAGCTACATAGGACATCTTTACTAATATCCCCCAAGTTTGCAATAAATATCCCAAAGCTGCAATCCTAACATGCAGATAGGCCAGTCTTGGCCCTGGCATAAGTTCTGTGCTGACCTGGGGGTGTCACAAAAGTGCTGTAAGACACCTGCATGACTCCTTGGGGAGGGTTAGGCCAGTGCTCAGACATGCACTGGCCTCCCTATATCACCACAGGAATGGGGAGACCAATGAAGTATGCCAACGTAGGTTAGGATTGCACCCCAAATTAAATATACAGACATTTTGTTGTATGCCAGATAAAAAGGTTGAGGTAGTTATTTCAAATGGCTATCAGAAAGTTTTCCTTCTTTTAATTCTCTCATATTAAATGCCTACCTCCCCATATTTCTGTCACTCTTATTCTTTGCAATGCACAAACGAAAAACTTCTCCTCCATATCTTCTCTTCCGCTTCCTCCTCCTTTTTCTATTCTGTTGTGTTTTCTTATTGTTCTCTCCTTATCTTAAACTCTTTCTCCTAGACACTTTCTCAGCCTTCTGCTCTCTGCACCTGTCTTCTCATGCCATCTTTCTCTGTCCACCTTCTAAAACGCAGTCCTACTTCAACCATCCCTTAGTTTCCCATTGCATTCCTACCAAGCTTTCTAGTCCTCACCTTACCAAACCCTCCACAATCCTCTATTTCCATAATTTTTTCTACCAAAAGACCTATCACTTGTCCCTAGGGACATCTCATTTTCCTGGCCAAAATAGCCTACTTCAATTCCTTGTACAGAATCCACTTTGACTGTCAGCTTCCTATTATTGATCCATCTCCCATGCCACTTAGAAGGTTTATGAAAAATCCTTTGCTCAGCCAAGCTGCTCAAGATGACAAGTGACACATAGCAAGTGACAGTGAGACTTTTTGCAAAAACAAAGGTCCCGCTCAGTTGAATATTTTTGTAGGAATTCCAAGTAAAGTGAAAAGAATTTTGATGAGAGTTGCAAAATTTCTGAGGGTAGCTGATTGAGCATCTCTACACTGTCATAAATCTTATTGAAAGAAAACTTCAGGATGCATTTGCAGAGTGTTGCTCAGGCAAAACAGCCTTGGGAACATGATGTCAAATTAAAAGGATTTTATTAGGATTGTTCTGTGAATATTTTAGGAGAGTGATCTATGTTCACATTCCAGGTAAAATTCATGTATGCAGTTGACACAATACACATAATTAAATTACACAAGCTTAGGTTTTGCAGGTTTTTAAAAATACCTATACCAGATATTTAGATTTATATAGTAAAGACAGGATATTTTATATACATGTTGTTTTGCATATGAAACTATTATAAATTTTGATTTTATTATTATTATACATATTGTTACTAGTAAAAACGTACCAGCGTTGCAGGAGTAAAATCCTCCTCGTATACCATCCCCAAATTGCATGTCAACACCCCCCATGCATATCATCCCCCATTCACACTGTTCTCCCATGCATAACACCCCATACAACATCCTCCCACGTGCACAATCTCCTCCATGTGCACCATCTCCCCCAAGCACTTCACTGTCCCATGTGCATCACTCCCCCATGCACTCCATCCCCCGTGTGCACCATCACCCCCTGTGCAACCTTCCTCCCAGTGCATCAGCTGTATGTTGATCAGTCTTCAATGTTAAGTATAGGTCAAAAACATGTTGCAACCCTTTTCAGCCCCTAAAGGGTTAAATTTTTCAACACGGTTCTTGGTGGGTATTGATGTCACATAAGGAACACCCTCCACAGATTTCATGCTTCTTGGTTCAGGGGTAGGGGCAGAGCATCCCTCAGTCAGGGATTCTTCAATGGAAAGTTTAGGGAGGAAAAAGCGTTGCACCCCTTTTCACCTCCTTCTGGTTAGAATTTCTGAAAACCAGTTTTTAGTGGGTGCCTCCATCATGGAAGGAACAGTCTCCCCAAATTTCATGCTTCTGGGCCCAGGTTTTGGCAGGGTGTTAATGAGTTAGTCAATCATTCAGTGAGTGAGTCAGTGAGTGACTTTTCAGTTTTATATATATAGAAGATAAAGCATACTTGAATAATCTCAAAATACTTTTTCTTTTGTTTTTATCTTTTTTGTGATAACTTTCCTCTTTGTAAAATGTATTCCCTCAGCTAAGAGCACCAACAGGCGCATTACTTAGATATATTTAAAATAAGGGTTGATCACTACATACCTACAAATTCTGAGTATGGTCACAAAGACAAATTACACATATGGGAACTAGAAATGTAATCATCAAATAACATTTCTTGTACTGTATATTGTTTGCATACCATTTACTGCATGAATACAAATTTAATTGAGACAGGGGGAAGAAGTGAGGGTGAGAAGTGCTACAACAGACTTAAGTCTGAAGACTCTAGAAAAACTATTCCAGGAGTGGAATTGAATAGCATACCACACTTTACTTCTAAAGGCTACCAGCAGAAATAATTCTATAAAGCTGCTGAATCCACATACTTAATCTTCATCACAAACCCAAAATTCAAAAATTATATCATTTTAACCATGTCCTGCTCTAAACTCTGCCATCTCTTGCAAAGGATTCATGCATGCAAATGCCTTAAGAATCCCATTTCTAGTAATAGGAGGCACTACTGCAGCTAGTACAGAAATGAACTAAATTTCTGCTGGTCTGCTACCATTGGGAAGAATTGAGAATTTGTACTATCACAAAGATTGGAACACTGTACACCCAGATACTAGTTCACCCTGTAGTAACCCCCAGTTGCTATAATGCAAAACATTCATGCTTCTTGTTGTCCTAGAACAGCAATTTTCAACAACTGTGACATGGCATACTGATGTGCCAAAAATGGTCCACACTCCATAGGGTGAGCTGTTGTGGGAGGTCACTTAGTAGGACCATTGGAGGTTGTGAGCCATTGGCAGGGCAGTATTCCTTGTCAATTATCAAGTAACATGATGTGCCTTGAAAATTTAGTTTCTTGTCAGTGTGCTATGAGCTCAAAAGGGTTGAAAATTACTGTCCTAGAGCAACACTATATTCCCTTTACTTTCTGTTACTGTTTCTTAACAGAAAATCTCTTACAAGTCTACAGCTCCCAATAATTTATCACTTAAATTATTCATAGTGACCTATACCACAGCACTTCCCCATGTGGTAAACACTGTGCAGAGAACAAAATTGAAATTTATTCCTCTTTCAAATTGAAACTAATGGATCTAAGCCGTAGAATTCAACATCTTGGCCCCAATCTAGGTAGGTGGTTACACGTAGGTCAGGATTCCTATATACGCTTTCCTTAGAATTAGCCTCTGTCACAACCCTCTTGGTTGATTTTGGGTTCTTTTAGCCCTTTTCTGTTTCGATAGTCTCACATGACAGACACAAAACAAAGATTACAAGAAAGAAGAAGCCTTTTATTGCTTCTTAATCCACACTGGTCTCCAAACACAACGCTACTCTCAGGTAACACGTAGGGAGCTCTTAAAAGCACTACAGTCAACACACAGTTGAGAGAATAAAACAAATAATCCTACCAATATCTTACTGAACTCAGAACTTCTTCTACACAATAACTAACTGAGTTTCCCCTGGCCATTGCCAAGTGTTCCAATGAGAAACATGGCTGGTGTCCTCCAGCCCAAACAAGCTACAAAATGCCAAGCTGGCTTCTTCTTTGGAAAAAGTCTCCAATTAAATGATTATATGCAGCTGTTGTTACAGCACTCTAAAGAGAGAGGTGACCAGACCCAAAATGCAGGACAAGGTCCCCCCAAAAGTCTGAATTTTCAACTGAATATCTGGACTTCTAAAAAAGTGTAAGATAAAATATAGTACATGTTTATATTGCTCCTTGCCTCAGGAGAAAGCTCCATTAATTTAATGGGCTTACTTCTGAGTAGAGAGGGATAGGACTGGGGTTAGCTGGGCTGGGGAGGCTCCTGGAGGTTGGGTGAAGAGGGTGCTTGGGGGATTTATAGGAATGCACCGGCACAGCACAACTTACTTTCGGCCATCGGGGCAGCCATTAACAGAAGGCTTCCTCTGCGTGAGCCAGGCGTGGACGGAGCAATTACTCCAGGACCTGGCTGTCAGCCCAATGCATGCGCCTCCACTTGGGCTGCCTGACTGAGTTGTCGGACAGAGGCTGTCACTGCCTCTGTCCACCTGCCCTGGGTGCCCGTCTGCTGCTCCTGACTGAGACTGAGGTGCGGCTGTCCTGGTCCACTCTCTTGCGATGCCTCCCCCTCCTCCCTCGAGAGAATGAGGAGGGAAAGATAGTCATTGTAGGTCCAGTCCAATAAGCAGAAGCTAGACATGTCCTGCTGTCTGGGAAGCATTATGGGAAGCATTAACCACTTCCATTCCTCAACAGACAAAAAACTAAGGGTCATCCCCGTGACATCCCCGGGTGTCTTACCTCTAAGTAAACATGCACATATGAACTTTTTCCTTTGATGCAATTAGATGCAATTAACCTTCCATTACTTTCAGTTAGAAGCAGTCATGACTAATGTAACCTGGATTGTATCCCCTATAATTCATGCAACATTTCTCTACATGCTCAATTGTGAAAATTTGACTGTTTTCTATTATTATTTGCCCGTATGTATATAATTACCTGTACACATAAGTCCAGTTTCATCATCAATGCATTCTCCGTCATCACACTCACAGTATTTACCATAAATCAGTCCATTCCCTTCTAAATTGTCGCATTTACATCTGCCGCAATGACATGTTCCTTTAAAAATCAGAAGCAAAGACTTTATGAAATGGAGACACACAAATCCAAATGTGAGAGGGGATTTCAAAATCCTTTTTTAAACTTTTTGCTATACAAAATTTTGATCCCACTCCTATACAGTTCTATCCTTAGAGCCATAAAGGGTGGCACATTCTTACAAGGTCTCCTTTTTTGGTCCTATTCCTGGATATATTACCTTGGAGACCATCCCCTTTGGCCAGATATCCAGCCTGGCAATACCTCTGCAAGGTCTACTTTGTTATACAAAACATATACAATGAGTTTGTTATACAGTACAATATAACCTCTAATAAAATTGCACAAATTATGTCTTTTTAAAACTGCTGTGTAAGCTCAGCATGGATGGGTCAGTGTTTTTCCATGATACATATACTGTACTGGACTCCATCTAAATTCTTGAAACATTTCTTAAAATCCGTATTTGCCCTAAATTACTTTCAATCTTTGATCATATATATCTAGTTGAATTTTATGACTTGTCCAGTCAATCAAAATAAAAATCTCACCTGCATTTGAACAGATGATATCTTGAGAATTCTTGCACATTTCATTACTCTTCTTCCGTGTAAGGTTGCAGGTCATTGGGTATTGGCAGGCATCACCATACCAGCCTTCCTCACATTCGCATTTTCCACAGTCACACTTCCCATGACCTAGATTAGTAAGTGAAAAATGCCATATCTTATTCACAATTTGCAAATTGACCTTAAAAAGTACATTCATACCAGATCATAATATTTAATTTTGAACTCAACACTTTGTCATTAACCAATGGCATTTTTAGGGTTCAATTGCTGCTTCATAATTGCATTTTTCAGCAGAAAATACAAATGGAGAGGGATAGCAGAACAAAGTGATGGGACATGAGTGATTGGGTTTGTAAAGGTGGCAATGTTGGTAGAAAAGATTGCTAACAAATACTAACCCATGTCCTGGGCAATCCCATGGCATAAGCCCAATCACAATTCCAATCACAAAATCAGGGCTACTTTCCTACACAGAAACACACTTGTGTGCATCAAAATGGGCTATCCACAATGTGTCACCTCTTCCTTAGGATCATTCATAACAGCATGAGTGCCCAACCCTATGCCTGTCTGCTGAGGACCCAATGGTGCTTAGTCCCAGGAAAATGTTGATAGGATTGCAGCCTGAGAAACATTTTATAAGTTCCATAACTTTTATTTCTCAAGAATATCTAAGAATTAATTCAACTTTAATATTTTAAAATATTTAAACTTGCCCATTTATTAGTGTTTCCTTTCAAAGTAGACCTTCGGAAGTTTTGAAAGAATTATCCATTTACCCTCAAATATGACTGCCCTCCTGCCTGATCAAACACAGCAAAAATGAAAAGACGAATGACTGCAGAAAAAGAGACAGGAGGCTGCAATCCTAAAGACACTTTCCTGGGAGTAAGACCCACTGAACATAATGGGGCTTACTTTTGAGTAGACATGGTTAGGATTGTGCTCTTATAGAATATTTTTCATAAAAGGATCAACCTGTTTTGTTTTGTTTTTTAATTTTTCTGCTTGACTAGTAGTCAATGGCTTGGTCTTTACTGGTCCATGAAGATAAGCATTTGCTCCACTGTTAAATAAAAAAATCTTGCACTTATCTCTTCTTAATATAATAAAAAATACAGCAACTTAGCCTTGTGCTATTCCAATCTCCCTGGTGAATTAGTAGCTTGATCTCTCTTGATAAAGAAAAGAGGCTCCAATAAAAGGCATTTTCCCTTATTCATTCAACAACAAATGAAGACCAGGCATCATAATCTCTTTTACCTGGTGGACAGGCAGCCTTAATCCCTCACAGTCAATGGAGATAAGAATTAATCAAAATACATTCTGATTTACACACACAGGCACACAGTTTTTCTTTTTTCAAATAAAAAGTTATTACCAACATCTCTGTCAATTTAGATTGGTCACCTGATTTCATTTAAAACAATAATTGTGGAATAATGAAGAACCTTTTCTCAGGGGGGGTATGGAAAGGTGAGAATGCATAACTAATATTGAACAGTCATTGCACGTTCTAAGTTATACCACTTCCCCAAGGGAAAACGTCTTCATTCCTATATACAAGGCAAGTGTGCCGCCAGTAAGTTAGAATCAAAGACTTCAATTCCAAGTACTTTTCTTTGGAGTAACATCCTCTGAAATCAGTAGGACATTGATATGTTAAATCTATTTCAATCTACTGAAAGGGATTCAGAACTGCTATAAGAAGTACAGGCTTGTGACACAGTTCCTTTCCTTGAGAAACCTCAGCTTGATTGCACATATTCAGGTCCACACTAAGAAAGTAATGAATGAACCAGACTAGACTATATGTATTTAAACCATGGAAGGGTAGTTTCTATAGAAGAGAATAGCACCCATTACTTGGGCAGGCCTGGGTCTTATGCATTTTAGAATGTGAGCCCTTTTGGGACAGGGACTCATTAGCCTTTAATTTTTTCATTTTCACAAAGTAAACCACTTTGTGAACTTTTCAGTTGAAAAGCAGTAGACAGACAAACAGACAGTACTGGAAGCTGAATCAACTCAGCAGAGTGATGACCACAGAGCATCCCCTTCTGTGGTTCAGAAGCCTTTCCCTCCACCCTGGCTGTTTGCTTAGATGCATGCAAAAATCAAGTCTGAGACCAGAATTAAAACTTTAGAACAGGTTTACTTACAATTCATGAAGGCTTATATGTACAGCATCTGGTGAAGGCCAGAGTTGCCTAACACTTGAATGGACCAGAAGCACTAAAGCTGCCCCTGCTTGCATGTGGGTTTGGGGGCTGGTGGAGAGCCATGTGCTCACATCTGGACAGAGAGGAAGAGAAGGGTCCAAACCACACCTTCTGCAATGGTCACACAGAGGGGACAGGTAGAGACATCAGTCAGGGCAGAGGGTGGTTCACTGCCCCCTTCTGACACATGCAGGTCTGTGTTGTCTCTTTTCCTCAAACAGACAGACAGACAGATAGATAGAGCAAGCAAGTGAGCAAGCCCAAACCCCAGTCTGGGCAACAGACGTAGAAGTGGTGAAACTCCATGTGGTCCACAGCAAGTCCCCTCCATCTGACCCATCTAGAGCTCTGCTCTCCTCACCTCCAGAGGTTATTCTGAGTGCCAGGAAGCTGCATGCACCTCCTCTCTGTGCATGAAAGTGCTTATGAACTGGTTTGAAGATTCCCCTCTGTGTATGTGTTGGAAAGTGTTTAAGAACTGATTTGAATTCATTCATTCCAAAGTTCCATCACTAATATATTCATTTATGTAAATTTATTTAAATTTGAAACATAATTGTTTTTTCTTTTGGCCCCCAACACAATATCAGAAAGACAATGTGGCCCTCCTTGCAAAAAGTTTAGAGGCCCCAGGTCTAGATGATAGAGCTTCTATTGATGACTGTAGATAACATCTGAAGGTTGTCAATTCAGGATCACCAGAGGCTTCTGTGAGTGGTGGGACCTTGATAAGCAACTGTCAAGCAGGGCTTTTCCACTGCTCTTCTGTCTGGAAAGTTTCAGGGAAGCTTTTTTCCTTTCCCTGGAGTAAGGCAAGCACAGCCTTGATGGGTCTAAGCCCCTTGGGAGGTGGCTTAGATCAAAGCAAATGTGAGCAGCCAGAAGCTATTTCCTACTGTCCAGTAATGGAGGTTTGGATCCAGCAGAAGTGCTGAATCCCAGCTCTGTCTCCTGCTCTCTGCCTGCCATGGGAATGCGCTCCATCTGCCTTTCCCCAACCCTAGTACAGCTCCCTGCCACCTCCTCAATGACCTCTCCTCTCCACTTTCAGATATCTGTCAGAGCTGAGTTCAGCCGGCCCAGAGGTCAATCTGCAAACTGCCACAGAGACCTGATTCAGATGGCACACGGAATGCACCAGCCCAACTTGCTTCTGAGGAGGCATAGCCATGCCATAAATCTGGCCCAATGCATTCCCAGAATTGTGCTCTGAGTCTGAACAATTCTTACAACCCAAACTTGTGGCAGCGAAACCCTCAAAAATTCCAAACATACGCCTCATCTAAATTTGCTATCATTTTTTCTAACCCCTTTGCAGTGCTCTTAAAGCATCCCAATATGCAAAAATTAAGCAAATGAAGCTTTTTCAACTACATGCAAGAAAAGAATCATGTGCTTAATTTATGTGAGCCTGGCATAGGGCAAAGCCAGAAATGAGGTGGCAACACTGTCCTCTAGAGATAAGGCTTTATGAATGTTCATTTCTACAAATTCATCTCCTTACAGTTGCCAAAAAAACCAATACTCCAAAAAAAAAGTATTCAAAAAAAAATACATAGGGTAATTGCCACATTTTACAAATTAGGTATACATTAAAATCCAGTGTAACTTTGGCAGACAGGTGAAAGGGCTTAACATAAGCAATTTCTTTCTTCACCTGCTTGGAATAGGGAAAAAATGCAGCTGGTACGGTAATTAAAACTGGTTCATTAGTATTTTTCTTTATCAACTATAGAATGCTTCAAGAAGAGCTTATCAGAATCTGAAAGTGCTTTATGGAATAGCTTAAGAAATCGCTTGTGATTGATCCTCTCTTCAATTACAGAGGATTTAGAAGTCGGGAAAGAAAATGAGAGAATAGGAGAATTCTATGATTATTGTCCAGCTTGAGAGACAGAACAAAGCTTTGTCACCTAGCAAAGTGAATTTCAAAATAATCCTCCCATCCAGACTGTGCCAGAACAGAAGGAGACAGCCATCTCTCTCTCTCTCTCTCTCTCTCTCTCTCTCTCTCTCTCTCTCTCTCTCATGCATGCACACACACACACGCACACACACACAGAAGACATAAGAAATTTATTTGTCATTACACTCACAACTGGCTGCAACGAAATGAGGTGCTCTTCCCCAAGGTAAAACTGGACAACATCACTAAAGAAGAAACTAAAATAAACACAACTAACCATACAACAATCTCTGTACAAATATAAATATCCCATTGTTCGCAGCAATTAAATTCCACAAAAAACAACAGAGAGAGAGAGAGAGCGCGCGCGCGCAGAGGAAGAGGTTGCATTATAGAAGTGATTTCAACTACTGTATCATGATACACTGGTGTGCCACAGTTGGCCCACAGAAGTGCACAGGAATTTGGGGAAGCATCATTAATCAGTATGGCCAGCAGAGTCGTGAACCCCTTACCAGCCATGAGATGTGTCCTGTAAATTGTAAAAAAACACACACATACCCAAAAAAAACCTCAGATTGTGTACCTTGACTATTTTAGTACTTTCTCTGTGTGCACAAAATGGAAAAGGTTGTATTATTATTTTAGGATTGTCACAAGAATTAAAAAATAGCACCCTCCCCACACACACTATTGGCAAGTCCTCTTATTTTCTATTCCAAGGATGGCAACTTGTAACCACTGCCAAATCCATCCACTGTACTTCTGGATTTTGAGATGATTCTGATAACAACAAGAAAGTCTATAGAAAGCTAAAAATGTGTGAATTGCACTGTCAAGAATCACAAGACTACAACAACCCCACACTCTCTGAGCTTGTATTTAGCAATCAGAAAAAATGGTTAACTTCTGAATTCAGAGATGCAAAATTTTATTTACTGAATTTATGGCTCTGCTCTTTTACACAGTGTGGCTTCTCCATTATTTACAATGTACTGTGTCGTTTTAATCTGCGCTTAATATTGCAATTTTATGACGCTTTAATTTTCTTGAGCTTCCTTGAGAGCAATCACATAAAGACAGCATAAAAGTTCTTAAAATAAAAGTACAAGAAATAAATCTACATAGAGCAGAGTCCTAACCATGTCTGCTCAAAAGTTAGTCCCACTGTTTTCAATGGGTCTTTCTCCCAGGAAAGGGTCTGTTAGAATTATGAATCTAACAGTTGGTTCAGGAAAGCTAAGCTGAAAAGAGTGTTCAGATTTGAACATCTGCCCATTGCTTGGTCAGTTGGAGAACTTTTTGGCAGTTGGAGCTCAGCTGTTTGTCAGAGCAGAAGCATACTGGTTAGCTCTGAGGAGAATTAGATTGAGGGGACAATCCTAACCACGTCTACTCAGAAGTAAGCTCCATTGTGTTCAATGGGTCTTACTCCCAAGAAAGTGTGTTTAGGATTGCAGCCTATAGGACTTAATTTGTGTGTGACCTGGATTGTGTTAGACTACTCTAAATCTGTAAATACAGTATATAGTTAATCTACTCCACTGTGTCTGTCTTCACTCTTGCGACACATAAACTGTCACAGGACACAACTGTCAGTCAACATCCTGACACTGTCTTTAGGATTGCAGCCAAAATCACTCAGTTCATATTACATTTCTCCATTAAGGTTATTGCCAAAATCTGCCATTTCTTCTCACCACCCCACCCCATCTCTAGCATGTGCCTTGCTGGTCATCTAAAGTTAGTTCAGATCTGTGGAGGGACACTGGTACCCAGCCAGGGACACCTGATGCTCTGGATTCCACAGAGCATGATAATCCATGGGATACCGGTGTGTGGCTCTCCACAGAGCCTGGTTGCAAAGCTTTTGTGTTGGATGCAGAATTTCCAATCCAAAGCATCTCCAGCCAGCGTTTAAATAACCAGATATAATAACAATAAAGGTTAGCTGAGCTGGGGAGGACATCAGATTGCTGCTGAAAGTTAAAGTAGAAAATATTGGACTAGGCTAGATGTGGGACAGTTTGATTCAGGAAGACATCTTCACATGCCCTTGCTTTTTAATTCCAACCAGCTGCATTGCATTTATAGATCAAAGGTGCAGGAAAGAGGATGTAACACTGGCAACATAGATTATATATATTTGCTCATAACAGATCATACTTTCTTCACCTGTAAATGAATACCTTTGATTTTACTGGAACGTGTATGGCGGAATATTGCAGAAGGCTATATCTCAAATATTCAGAGGAGTCCACAAACCACTTTGGACCCTCAAGAAACCCTTAAAATAGGCACTGGTGGGCAGTGTGCAACTATGGGCACCAGTGGGTAGCAGACTACAGTGGGCAACAGCTAGCACCCGGCACCACTGGGTACCACCAGGCACCACTGGACAGTGGGCAGCACTGACACCCCTGGGCAGCAGGCTCCAGCAGGCAACAGTGGACAGTGGGCACTAGGTATCTCTACGGTACATCGGGCACCACCACGAACTGGGCAGCAGGCACCTCTGGGCATTGGGCATCCCTACTGAACATCAGCAGGCACCAGGCACCACATGGCAGCAACCAGTACTAGGCATCCCTGCCAGGCACCGGGCAACAAAATCACTGGGCACCAAATTGGTTCTTAGTAGTCCTTACATTACAGAAGGAATGTGCTCCCCAAATTTTATGCTTCTAGGTCCAGGGGTTGGAAATGGGTGTTGACAAAAACAAATTGCACCCCTTTTCACCCCCTTAGCAGTTACATTTCTAAAAAACCAGTTCTTAGTGGGTGCTTACTTCATGAAAGTACAGGCCCCAAATTTTATGCTTTTAGGTGGGATTGGGGAGGGCATTGATGTGTCAGTGATTCTTCAATTAAAGTTATAGGAACAAAATCCTGTTGCGAAATCCATTTTCAACCCCTTCTGGTTTGAATTTCTAAAAATCAGTTCTAGTGAGTGTCTACATCACAGAAGGAATACCCTCTTCAAATTTCATACTTTTAGGTCCAGCTGGGCATTAGTGAGTGAGTCAGCGAGCAAGTGAGTGAGTCAGTGACTCTTTGATTTTATATATATATATAGATGAGGACATTAATATACAAAATGAACAGAAAATTTATTAATGAAGATATTGGAGACTGCAAATAAATTGTAATTAAATAACGTGCATGAATTTGTGGATTTAAAATAAAATACCATTTAAAAATGAACTGCAGTGTCAATGGCAAGGTAATCTTTCTACTTTAAAAAATAAATGGAAAAAGATTGGCTAAGTGTAATACAGTACACAAAATTAACATTTGAGCAGCCTGTCCTATCCAACCTTCCCCATGCAATGCAGCTAGGGTGGGCTCCACTGCATTGCTGGAATTCTGGCAGACTCCATGTGTTAAGGGATGTTTACCCCTTTGTTCTGGGGTATGTCCCATTTACAGCAATGGGGCTACATGGACCTGCACCTGCTAAATTGCTGGAACAAGTCCAAGTCAATCCCTCTTGGTGGATCTGGTCTGAGGAAGAATAAAATACAGTGTGCACTGTTGCTGCCAATCTCATCTTATCTTCTCCAGCATGCATTGCAGGCTGCACTAGCAGGATGGCACAGGCATTCCTCTTTGCACTACTAACTTCCATGCTGTCACAATGTGTTTTATGGCATGTTTGTGACAGCCTGCATTGGTGAAGCGTAATCCAGGTATGGAAGTACCATAGTATTGTGCTGTATTTGTCAAAGAGAAAATTTGTCGACAGAAACTTGTCGATTTAGAAAAGAACAAAATGTTGCCCTCTGGAGGATAAGAAAGACAGATGAAGATTAAATACATAACCGTGAGTTAAAACCGTTTTTAATCTGCTTGGAATGTGTTGAATATTATTCAGTGCAAACACAGGGCATATATTATCAGTTGGTGAACTTACAGCCAAATTCTGTGCATGGCTACTCAGAAGAAAGCTCCACTGTCTTCACTGGATCTTACTTCCAGGTAAGTATTGCATTAAAGCCTTATTTCCTTTTAAAAGCGCTTTAAACTAATCTCTCTTTCTATCTTTCCCATCTCTTTCTGACATGTTTGATAGCTTGTCAAAACCCAGAAGAATTAAGGACAAGTCCAGGGAGTGAATTTTTAGACGAGATATTCTAAAATGTTTATACTCTTCTAGACTGGCTAACAACTCCTGTCTATCTAAATAACTGAAACGATCTAAGAAACATAATGTGGTTGTATTTGGAAATACTTTTGTCATTCACAACTGACCTTTAAATATTGCGGGCATTGCTATAACTATCTATAGATGGGGATGTCTACTTATACAGTTGCATTTTGGTCAGTGTTTATTAATGTGTCAGGAGTGGCCAGACCTACCATGAGGGTCATTGCTTGACCAGCTGCTGAACAGCTGCTGAGACAGTTGTCTGGTCATACAACATACAGGCTACAATCCTATCCACACTATCCTGGGTGTAATCCCCATTGACTATAATGAAACTTACTTCTAAGTAGTCATAGGGCACAATCCAGAGTAACTACAGGAGCACGTAAGAGACATTATCTGCACCCATAGTTACTGCACCACCTAGTGAAAAACTATGGGAAATTCATATTGCAATCCAGAGTAATGTGTTCCTTCTCTGGAGCAAGGACTTCCTGTAGTTACTGTGGATTTCACCCATAAATGAATAGGATTGGGCTCACCATCAGTTCTTGTTATCCAAGAGTGCAGGAGTAGCATGGGGCCCAAATGTGCCCCACAGGGAGCCTCAATGGAGCCCATGGCAAGACCACTCCATCTGTCTCTTGGGCCAACTTTGTTATCCTCTGGATCGGTCTCTAATACACTCTCATATGTAAATGTATTCAAATTTGAAATGTAAATTTTTCCTGCCCCCAACACAATGTCAGAGAGATGTGGTCCTCCCTCCTGCAACCTCTCTCCCTCTGCTTGAATTCATAGCTATCCTGAATTATCACCGTCACCCAAGTGTACCAGCACAGTACTGAAAGATAACAAGAACAGGTAGGTGGCAATTCTGCTCCTCCCAGGAAAGTGAATTCACACTTAGCAAATTTGTATCTACAGAGAACTGACTGTAAATACAGGTTGAACCTCTCCATTTGTGACATTTGGTTCCAGGAAGCTCCATGATTAACTATTTTTGCATTATACAGGGCAATTACTTACCATGGTAATAAGGTAGGCAATGAATCAAAATGAATCAAGTTCCCTTTAAAATTCAGCTCAGAGGAATTCAGAAGTGATATCAATTGGGGGAAGGAAGGGGCTCTGCCTCCCAGCTGAAACAGATATGAAACTGTGACCCCTTTGTGATCTTTTCTAACACAAGCTTAATTGCCTGCTACCAGGGCTACATTTAGGTTTGATGAGGTCCTAACATATTGAAGGTAATGGGGTCCTTTATATGTCCAGCTGTCCTTTGTCAACAACAAATTGTTGCTATTTTTGTGCTAAAAATATGCTATATGGTAATTTATGGACCTATTAGGTAGCTAAAGCCATTTGCACATAACAAAATATGTATTTTATCAAAGTAATTGTTGAACTGAAATGTTGGGAGGCCCCCCCAAGAGAATGGGTCCCTAAGCTATATCTTGTTTAGCTTATACATAAATCCGGCATTGCCTGCCACATTATCATGGGAAGTAGTTGCTTTTAAGCTCCTTAAGGGATGTTTATTTTTAAGGAGCCAACCTCATTCGCTTTGAAACAAAATCACATAAATCACATATGTACAGTTAGGTTACACCTGTAGTTGCCTGTAGTGAGTAGGAGATTGGACTAGACCACTTCCAAGGTCTCCTCCAACTGTACACATCTCTATGTAGCCCAATGGTATAACCATGTCTACTCAAAAGTAAGCCCCATTGTGTTTAATGGATCTTACTCCCAGGAAAGTGTATTTAGGATTGCAGCTTCTGTGCTCTGGCATATTGTCAAACGAAACAGTTGGTGTGCAGAATGCCAGGAGGTTTCACACAATCATGCACCTGTTATTTGTATGCCACCCTGTAAAACACCATGGATATCAATTAGGAAACCTAATAGTAAATAGCTTTCCCTGCAAGTACAGTATTTGAGGTTCTCACAAACATTAATTACTATATGACTCAAGTAAAATTGCAACTTGAGCATTCATTAAAGGACGTATGAGGTGGCTCCTTTTGCAAGAACTGGCAGTTCCTCAGGCTAAAAGCAGTCCAAAAGACATCTTGCCAGTTTTCCAGGAATTCCTAAAGGGTAATGGAATCTCACTTGAAGGATTGCCCTTTTTACATCCACCTAATCCTTGGCTGAACAATCTGTTCAATGCATCAAGGAAAAGTTCTAAAAACTTACATAGGCACCATAGAAGGGAAACTGATCAGATTCCTCCAATTTCCTATTTGGATTCTTTTTTGTTTTAGACTTTCGTCCAACATTTGCTTTTCATTTAGGAGTAAGACCTACATTTTTATGATTCCTATTAAGTATTATGGATCTGCATAAAATGGAGCATATGAAACAAGCTGTCACTTGGGAACATTACATTTTCTGAAGTTGTGTTTCAGTTTCAGCAGTTTCTTAGGTGTTCTTCTGAGGGCAAATACATATATGAGGTATACTGCCTGGGTTTCTATATAAAAGTAAACAGAACACATGCAGCCACCTGCAAAACTGAAAACTCCAGGCCTCTTGCTGTAAACCTGTATATCTCGTCATGTCTGATTTGCTGGGTCTGGTCAAGAAGTGAACAAACTCCAGCCCAGCCCAGGGATTAAAGTCACCATTTCAAAATGTGCAAAATTTGAACCTTTTAAAAGCTTTGGTTACATTATGTATGAAAAATACATAATATTGATTGCATTATTTTGCTAATTGGTCCCTATGTCATTGTTTACTAAACTGGTGGGTCAAGACTGGTGGGTTAAACCAGAAGCTGAGCATTCCCCTTTACTAGGAGTGGACATGACCTGATGGTAGCAACAGAAGTGTAGGAATTATAGAACCACTGCTTCCAATGTGGGTTTTTATTTTAATTTAATTTACCTTGGAAGCAGTAAGAGAGACTGCAGTGGCTCAGTGGTTAAAGGCACTGTGCTGGTCAACCTGAAGATCAGCAAGTCAGTGGTTTGAGACCCAAGTACTGCATGATGGAGTGAGCTCCCATCAGTTGTCCCAGCTCCTGTCAACCTAGCAATTCAAAAGGATGCAAATGCAAGTAGAGTAGAAAGGTTCCACTTAAGTAAGAACCTATGTGCTGGCAACAGGCCCTGTGACAGGCTGGCCAGGTTTTGCCACGCCAATCATGGATTTGATGACTCCATTCTAGGACAAATGACCATGCCACCACACAGAATAAACACTGATGAAATTGCCTTTTACCTAGGCTATAGTGCTGCCCCCCTGCAAGGTCCTAGAGGCTCAGTCCCCTCTGATATCCTCTGCAGCTGCAGTAAAAAGCCTTTATATCCAATCTAAAGCTACTTCCTGTTTTTTTTTCTGGAAAACAGGCATTTTTTCCAGAAAAACCCATCTGTCTACAGTATTTATATATGGCTTTTCAACTAAAAAGTTTACAAATGGTTTACAGAAAAAATGAAAAAAAATTAATGGCTAATGGATAGGCTCACAATCTAAAAAGATACAAAAGAACACCAGCAGAAACCACTATAACAGACATTGCTGGGGTGAAGAGGAATTTGCTAGCATAGGAAAAGAACATAAAATTCATTATTTATCCTTGTACCAAAAAAAGGATTTTTTTTAAACAGTGGGAGCTAAGTGTATGACGAGGCTTTGTCACTTTGAAGCAAGAATGATTAATGACAAATATTAAAATTTATATTCAAGGACTAGTTTGAATGCAACTCTTTGTTATTTCATTCCAGTGGAAAGTAGAGTCTGACGTAAGCACTTTCCATATATATGGATATTTGGTCTTGCTAGAACTTCTGATCAAGAAAAGTGATTGCTTCTGTCTTTCTTAAAAACCTTCCCTTCAGAATTACATCAACAGGTTCAGTTACCCCTTGATACGTTCTTGCTATCTATAGAGAACTGCTTCTAAGCCCTGGTCGCAGGCAAGTTTCCTTATTGTTATGAAGGAATAAACAGAAAAGACATGTAGATATGGTAAGATATGGTAAGCATGCTTCTTCCAGTACATTTTTCTTATTGGAGAAAATTGTGTTTTTGCAGATTGATTGAGAGATAATGAATTCAGATTACAGGCTAAAATAATTCTAGCAAAGCACCTTACGTAGAGTTGATTAAACCTATGTGAAAGAACCAAACTGGAGAACCTGAATCTGAGGTGTTAACCTGGCAAACACAATTCATGCTTGCTTTCCAGTAAAAGAACGCTTTCAACAAGATGTCACGTCTCAATGCCACCTTCAAAGGCTCATATTAAGTCCAAGAAGCTGATGGGCTGAAAAAAAGGAAAGGTTCTCTTCCCTTTCCCATGGACAGCCCAATAAGGGGTAAATAGAAATTGAAGAACCTTTAAATAAGAACTGCTGGAGTTAAAGTCTGAGAAGTTCAAGTCCATATTAAACATTGAGACTGTCATGTCATTTGCTCTTGTTTTAGAAAAACGTCCAAGTTTATCTTTTGGACGTAAAAAAACATGTATTAATAGGCATTGTTGTAGGGAAAATATACAGGTATATAAATAAAAATACATGTATTAAATAAAAACATTTTAAACACCAAAGCATTCCTTAAACTTCATACAGTGGAATACATGTATGAGAAGGTTTTTTTCCTCTCTTTTTTCAGATGTTTCCAGATAGAAAGAGAAATTATTTCCCATCCTACATATCAGAAGATAAAGATGGAGCTCCAAATCCATGTTTCCTGTAAAAGACCAGTGCAGAATGGGAAGTATTTATGGTGCTTAACTCTTCCTCCAACCACAGATTATGTTATCTCAGTAAGCCTCCAGTTATGCTGGCACAAGCCCTGGTGTAAGCCCTAAACAGTCCGGGTTGTGTCACAACCAGGGCCCTTCTGGGCCCTTCTGTCCCACAGGCGTACACTGACCTCCCCACAGCACCACAGGAAGATATGCCAGGTGAGTTAGGCCAGTCTAAACTGGTTAGGTCTGTGCCCTGAAGCTGCAATCCTAAACCCTGGTTAGGCCCTACAAGTTCCTTGCTGGCCTGAGAGTGTAGTAAAAGTGCCGCAAGGTTGTATCAGTGGTTAGGATTGTGCCTCTAGTCAGTTCTAAGTCTGGCTGGGTTATGGTAGAATTGTGAGGTGTTAGTATGGTGTTTTTTCTTTAAACACAAAACACTCAAGATGGCTTCCCCCTTTTAAAGTCCATGCTATCACTTCAGTATTCTACCACCTAAACCAGAGATGTCCAACCTTTCAGGTTTAGGGCTCCTGGACCTTTAACAAGTGTGTAGAAAAGTGAATTTCAGCAGGTTCCACTTGTGATCTGTGAGATGAGAAGTGACACCTGCTGAAATTCCTTCTTTTACACGCTTGTTAAAGATCCAGGACACCTAAACCTGAAATGTTGGACACCGTTGACCTAAACAGTGGTTCCCAAACTTTGAGCCATGGCTCCCAGGTGAGCTGCAGAAACCAGCCAAAAGAGCCACAGACTACTTGCTCTCTCTCACGCACGCACACACACCTGCTGTAGTAAATAATGTACAGTAAAGGACTGTAGTGCTAATGGGGATCCCCATCCAATGGCCAAGTGGGTCAAGGGAGTAGCCAGTTGAAAAAGTTTGAAACCCACTGGGAAAGTGTTTCCACATAATAGGTGCTAAAGAAGTAAGAAAAATGCTTGTCAGCATTCAGGGGCTTCAGACTTCTCTATTTCTTCCAATGGTTTGCCAGAACCTAGCAAATGTCAGTCAGTTCCCTGGAGTCAGATTAATAACAGCAAGAACAGCAGAGATATCTTTATTGGCAATTTACTGAAGACTCTCTTCCATTTCTCTTCCAGAGGATATGAGAATAACCTGTGACTTCATTGTTATACAAACAGAGCATCACATTTTTCATAACATGGAGAATTAAAAACAACACAGCAAAGCAGTAAGATTGCAGAAGAAACTCTCTTCTTTCTGCCCTCCTTCACTAAAGACCATAAAAAGGAAAATAGCACCACAACGTGTTTTGGAACAAATCCAGAAAAGAGACATCCCAGCCCACAGAGTGCTGGTCCAAGGGAAGAACTGGAGATGAGGAATTATGAAGTGCAGATAGTAAGGGGTCTGAAAGGACAGTGTATGCTATGACCACAATCCTAACCATGTCAATTCAAAAGTAAGCCCCATTGTGTTCAATGGGTCTTACTTTCAGGAAATTTGCTTTAGGATTGCAGCCTATCAGTGGTGGGATTCACCTAAATTAACAACAGGTTCTATGTCCCATTAGAAACTGGTTCTCAGAATCAGGTGCTCATTAGCAAAGGGTTTTATAGAACTTTTGAGAACCCCCTGAAGCCCACCACTGCAGCCTATGAAGTATAATTCACCCCTGTTTGCAGATGATGCTTCCTCCCTCCATCCCATCTCTGATGCACAGCACAATGATCTGCTTCTCAGTGATTTTGCTCATCTAAGCAAGAAGCAGCTCAGCTGGCCACCATTATTTTGCTCCTCACACCATTTTCTTAACGCTACGGACTTTGGCTGTCATTTACAAGGACAATATGTACAATCCCTTTAAATAAAACCTGATGTCTTACTCTTCTGGTTTTAATGAAACTCCTTAATGTACTTAATATACATTGAAACTTCAATGTAAGGGGCATTTTCTTCCTTTGCAAGAGAGCTATAGCTGAAGGATCACACTCCAGAACACACTGCCCCTGCTTTGTTTTGTGGGAACATGCACTTCCCAGTTTCACAGAATCACAGTTTCCTCCTACTTCTGGGTGATGTGACAAGATACAAAGCGGAACAGGGTTCTTATTTCAGTTAAGATTTCACGGTTAAGATTGTGGTCATAATTTATTACATATACAGTGCAATCCTAAATATGTCTACTCAAAAGTAAGTCCCATTGTGTTAAATAGTGCTTACTGCCAGGAAAGTGCGGTTAGGATTGCAGCTATTATGAATTACCAGAAGGCTATATGCTTCCTCTTCACAATGAAAAGGAGGACAATGAAGATTTTTTTGCAGGGCAAAACTACAAAAGAGGACACGTCCTGGAATAAGACGATATATGGTCACCCTGGGTTAGCGGGGTTGAGGGCAAGAATCAGTCGGGAGTGGAAAGAGCTGACTTGGTCTTATCAAGTCTCTTAATCATCTCAGGGCACCATCCTAACGAATTTAGGATGGCCTAACTCACCTGGCATATCCTCCAGTGATGGTGTGAGGATGTTGGCGTATGCCTGTGCTCTGACCTAATCCCTCCAGGAGTTTGGCAGAGGTTCCTTATGGCACTTTTGTGACACTCCCACGACAGCACAGGACTTGTGCTGGGTTTTATGCCAGCCTAAGTAGAGGTTAGGATTGCAGCCTCAGTTCTGCAAAATTCCTAGAACAGGCCAAAAGCAGCCACCAGCTACACATTGGTAAGTTACCAGATAGGGTGAGTGGGTCAGCAAATTTTCTCATGGGTAGAGTAACAGGAGCATGTGAGGAAGAGAATGGCAAGAAAGGAAATGGGACAGGAAGAAGCTGGGAACACTGCAAATACAAACACGTGGGTGCAGTGGATGATCTGCAGGTGTTCTGCAGGACTTTCAGAAAGGTCAGCTGGGGGATCTTGGTCATTTTCAAACAAATGGAAAGATGTGCTTCTGGGTTGAAAGGATTTGCCGGTGACAATACCGTTGCCCAGAGGATGCCCAACTGAATTTGCAAATCTTCGAAGAGGCTCATTTCATGTCTCCATGATATCTCCAACTGAATCACCAACTCCTTTCAAATACCCAACTGGGGGATTTGAGCCCCCCACCAGCAGCAGCATGGTGTGCCTTGTCAATGGTAAAAACAACTGATGGTGTGCCTTGACAATTTTCATGCCTTGTCAATGTGCCGTGAGGTGAATAAGGCTGAAAATCAGTGCTATAACTGATGAGGAAACAGTCTAACTAGAAAGCAGCCAAGTCAGACTGAGCTCTGGGAGGCTCAAAGAACAGGCCAGAGTCGAGAGAACCACTGGGTGAAATGCAGCACTCTCCCCTTGAACAGATTCTCAGGCTCTGAAGTATCAGGTTGGCCCAGGAAGAGACCCTAATAAGACAGTCTTGGGTGGGCTCCAACTTGATGTTCCAAGGCCTCATGGCAGCAAGGCGGGCAAAGGGGAAAAACAAACTGTTTGTCCTGGTGTACCAGGTACAAAGGGAGAACCTTGGAGAATTAAAAGTGTATCACACTCAAAAATGCATGATTGGCATTCATTGAGTATGAGACTTTGCCAAATATGAGCATTGCATCCAAGTGTCTGTCTTTATGCAGCGGCAGCTTTGCATAGGTGGATGCACTCATTGCATTATGGATTAATACAACAAATGGCCTCATCCAGCCATCTCCCTTCACTTAGGGCACAATCCAGAGTAACTACGGGGAGTCCTTGCTCCAAAGTAAGAACAAGTTTCTCTGTATTGCAATATGAATTTCCGATAGGTTTTCACTAGGTGGTGCAATAACTATGGGTGCACTTAATGTCTCTTACAAGCTCCCGTAGTTACTCTGGATTGTAGCCATAATCACATTACATCAACTGAGGCCAGGAAGGAGCGCTAGATGAGAATCCAAGAGGTTCGTCCCCTATTCCCTGGCACAATGGTAGCAGAGCTCGAGTGCATTCCTGGTGGAGAGAAGAAGCCCTCTGGAGATCTCTGTGTGTGCAAACAAACTCTGTGAGCATGGAATGAAAGCTTGCACCAGTACTGAACAGGACAAAGCTGCAAGCACAGAAGCATCCCTGTCTGTCAAATTCTGAAACTGTTCAAGCACATTCCTGCTTAACATTACACTCGACACGTGACAAGCAAACACAGTTGTGTGTCTATCAGGAAGAGCTCTTCGCAGGAAAGGCTAACAGCCTCAAAGCTGTCAAGCTGTACACAGTGTTCATCTGAAAGAGAAACTGCTCAGAAAAAAAAGATTTTAGAAACGAAATTAGAACAAGCATATAGGAAGACAGCTAGGGTGGGGGTGGTGGAAAATTGTCACCATGGTAGAGCAGGTGCTGAGATTGCAGTCACAAAATAAATACTGGCACTCAAAGAAAAGGAAGAAAACAGCTCAGTACGAAAAAATGGTGAAAATAGAGAGCAGGTGGGGGCAGGTCTTCCACCCAGGGAATGTGCAGATTGCTATGTAATAAAACAAAGAGCAATCAGCACATGGTTTATATGCTTTTGAAATATCAGAGGTTACATTGCATTACAAACCAAAATTAAGTCTATTTTTATGCCGCTGGGGTTGGTGAGAAAAAAGGCATACAAAAAAGTCAAGTGAGGAGAGTATAATGGATGAAAAGAACAGATTGTTTTCTTTTCTCTCTCCCCCCAAAAAGTGTATCTCAGTCTAAAGGATGAAATGTAGGTGTGGGTGGTATAATTGAGTTAATCATTTCCTTCATGTTATAATCTTCTTGATGCACATTTCAGCACAGAAAAAACCATATATTCCTTGAATGGAAATTAATTAGGAAAAGTGGAATAATTCTGAGCAAAATCTGGCCACGCATGAGGGCTCTTAGGTACCATAGGTTTCAGTGGCAAGAACTAAGCATACAATCAGTATTTTACTTCTCTTTAGCTACATGTGATGAGAAGGTAATTACTCGAAGACAGGCCTCTGCGACAAACTGACCTGTTTCTTCAATGTTGCATCAAAAAAATTATTGGAGAACTTGGATTCAGAAAAGTGGATCCCATATTGGACAAAAACAGGGCCACCATGTGGGACAAATGTTGAAGAAGTTGCCTTTGATTCAAAATATACATGTACACGTATTTAAAGATATGTACTTGGTGCTAAACAACTTCCCAGAAAGCAGGTTACCACCATGACTATTGGAAGAGCTAATGGCAAGAGGCTATTTGTAGATCACACTTTTCATGGAAAGGCTAGGCAACACACCTCCCTCCATGCCATTCCTTGAATAATCTATGGAATTCAGTGCTCTGGATTTGAATGGGTTTGAACAAATACAGTACTGCCTGAATCAATGGTTCTCAAACTCTAGGGAGAATTGGAGTCACCATAAGTATATGTGGGGCAGGAAGCAGGCGACAATGTGTTCACCTGGATTGCATCACTACTGAGATGTGCAGGAGCTTCCCTGGACTTACCATAGGGTGCAACAGCTTCTCAAACACACCCAGCATGCAGCAGCCTCCCAGATGTGAGGGGAGCACAGAACTAGCCTCTGCAAAGACCTCCCCACGTTGCAGAAAGAGTGAAAGCTGAAATTGCGACCCAACAGGAAATAGGTTGCAGTTGCAACTTTCACTCTATCCGCAGTTTTGGGCAGGGAGGGGCCTGCAGAGGCTGGTGCTGTAATCCCTGCACCCCTGGGAATCTGCTACATGCTGTAGTGAGTGCAGGGAATGCCCTGCACCCCTCAATAGTAACGTTACTCTGGCGATTGCATCTCTGCCTTCTCAGGGCTCTTTGGCTGGAGTGTTGTGATCAGTGGTGGGCTGAGGGCTCTTTGGCTGGATCGACTGAACAGGATGTTGCAGATAGCCCACCACTGGCGATCTGGTAGCTGCGAGCGGGGCAATAACCGGGCGGACTGGTTTGGGGGCCCTTTCTTTTAACATTTTGCAGCCACCGCGGCCACCATTTAATTGTGCACGTGCACAGTTCTTTTGGGGGGTGTGGGAGGATGATTGGGAGGCACTGGGAGGCACTGGGGGCTGTTTCCCCTCAGCAGCGGTTAGAAGCGGCTAACCACTGCTGAGATATTCAAAAAAATTAACTGCGCATGCGCGTGCAGCTAATTACTAGCCGAGAGAGCTCGTAGAGTGTCTCTGCGTAGGCAGAGACCTCAACTGAACTCTTCCTCACTTTCACTTGGCGTGTGCTGGAAGAGTTCAATTGAGGTCTCCGCCTATGTCCTGGTGGAGAACGTCCTACATTTTGTCCTACATTTTTAATAAAAAGTCTTTAAAGGTTGGTGGCATCATACCCTCCCAGGCCCCGCTCCTGACCCTCCCCACCCCCGCCCCCTGACCCCGGCCCTGACCCCTGCCCCTGCCCCAGCCTGGCCAGTTCACTTCCGGGGAACCGGTTGTTGGGCCAGGCTGGGCCCACCATTGGTTGTGATGTCCTAGTTTGAGAACCACTGGTCTAAATGTTAACATGTAAACAAGCTGAGGAGAGATTAGAAGGGGTTTGAACCTCCAGAAGTCTGCAGGAGGCCAGCACTGCCCACCAGGGAAGTGAAATGGCCCTTAGTAATGGCAGTAGTGAAATCTGTTACTGTTGCTGCCCCAATCCCTGCCCATGCAAATACACACCTGGTTCCCAATTCCTTTGTTGATATTTGGAAACCACAACTATAGACACTTCCCTGAATTCCAGAGTAGGGAAAGAACATCTTTCGAAAGATTTTTTTTTAAAGCTTTCAGGAAGACACACTTCCTACAACATCTTACAATCTAGCATGTGGCTCTATGCCATTACAAAATCTAAAACAAGAATTCCTGAAAACCCTAAGTAACGTTTGAGAAACCTCCGGAGTGGTCCAGACAAAATAGGGAAACTATGATGATCTACTGTCTTCTGCATATATATTTCAAAACAAATATCACAAAGACATTTCCTTCACTTTTGCCCAGATTATAATGATATGCTACCTATTTCAATTATTTTTGAATCTATGTGCAACACAATATTTAAGTTGTTGCATAAAACTTAAGAAGCAATATCTACAGCAATAAATATTAAAGGATATAGGTCAATTCTAGAAATGCTTCACAAGGTTAGCCAATCTCTGTCAACATTATAAAGCTTATACATATGGATGATAGCAAATCCAGCATGTATGACTTAGCCCTGCAAACATAAGCGAACAACTGTACAATTATATTTAACTGCTATACAAATATGCCCATTTTTAAATATACTTGGAAAATTTCAGATGAACATGAAAATTTGCATGGAATATTTACTCAGATTTCTACATACGGTATTAAAAAGTCAGCATTTGCTGTCAGTATTGGTAATGCAAGGAAGAGCAAGATCTGGAAAAGAAGATAAAAGAGTAAGCAGAGGTAGCATTCAAAATGTTAGAGGTCATGAAATCATAGGGAGATCAAAAGCTAAATCTCAAACAGTCTCAAACAGTATGACTGCACATTTAGGAAAGTGGTAATACTGCAGTAGATGTGGAAAGGTAGTTGAAATAAATTGGGGATGGATGGGAGACTTGTTTGCAGAAATTAATTTTATTTGCAAAGCTCCTCTCTCTGAACAATGTCACTACTTTGATCAAAACTTTTTTTGTTTTGTCTCTGTGTAGGAAACACTGTGTGCAATTTGAATTTTTCTAGGAAGGATTTCTTGACGAAGATTAGAGGAAACGGGAGAAGGAATGTACACAAGTCCTTGGAAATATCTTTAATTTGATCAACAGTTTTTATCTTTATTCTTCATAAGTTTTGTCAAAGAAGAGCTCCCAAACGAGCTTTGAAAGGAGTTTTAGATTGGTCTCCCTTACAGTGGCGTCATGAGGGTTTGCATCATAGCTATGGGGACACAGTGGGTAGCTGTTTGAGCCACGGCATACTGGTTGAAAGTCACTGAGTTGAAGGTATGAACTGGTCCAGATTTTGCCAGCATACTCATAATACAATTTTCTATTGGGATTATAGACCAGTGACAGAGCTGTTGTCATTTAGATTAAGCTGTACAAGGATAGGACAGCCAATGGTCTAAGGCAGATTATGTATTTCATGTAATTTTACATACTATTATTAAAGTCTACATGACATGTCTATTGATTAACAGAAACACATGGTCTTCCATATAACATCTAGAAAATACAACGGTTTTCCACACTTGCTAAATAGTTTTAAAACTTGTTTCTCTCTCTAGATCTGTACCTGTTTCTAACAATGTTAAAATTATTTTATGTAAATGATTGAGAACTAGCACATTTTGGTCATGGGGTAAGGCTTAATATATATTTTTGACAAAGGACTTGTGAAGTACAAATTGTAATTCTGCTCAGTGGTTTTCTTTAACAATTCATATCCAATGCAATAAATAGATGATGAAGAATGAAGCTCTTTAAAAACTCCCACTTTGAACTCCAATTAATATAATTACTTTCTTTTAATCATCTCCATGGGTAACTGATAGAAATGAACCACATACGATGCACTTGAAAACCAAGGTGTTGAATGCACAGACTCTTGTGGTGTTGGACATTTCTAGCAATGCTGTTCCATCATTTCCTTTTTATTAATAAATCCTTTCCTATAGGCTTTAGGATTAAAAGTTTTAAAATTCAAATAAATCTGGGTTGTCACAGCTAATGCATCTGTAATAACAAATGGAGGTACCACTCTATGACCAAAATCAATTTCTCATGGTGTTTTTCTCTTAAAGGTTTAGTAACCTAGTTTCTACAAGAACAGAAGAATATATTCTTAATGTAGAATAAAAACGAGAAGTTACAACTGATATTGTCGGAGGTCTTAAACTTCTGAACCATATTCCTAAGGGCTTATTTACACATTTCTGGCCCTTGAAATTCTACATTGGGTCAGGCTGGGACATCTTGGGATAACACTCTTGTATGGAGCAAACTACGTACAGGTTGACTATATGTCATAACCAGTGCTTTTTCATGTGAAAGAGGTGCCGGTGCTCACCACAGTAGTTAGTTAGTTATCCCCATATAGGCGCGCAATCTATGTAACTAAGGGGAGTCCTTGCTCCAACTTAAGAACAATTTACTCTGGATTGCAATATAAATTTCCCATAGGTTTTCACTAGGTGGTGCCATAACTATGTCAACATAAATGTCTCTTACGTGCTCCCGTAGTTACTCTGGATTGTAGGGTATGACTAATTATTATTTAGCTACTGGGGGGAGAGGAAGAAAAAGGTGCCAGTACTGAGTACCGGTGAGTACCCCCACAAAGAAGCACTGGTCATACCCACAAAAGAGGACAAGACCACCTTCAAATGTAGGACACTCATGAAAAATGCAGGACATGACAAAATAAAAGCTAAAAACATTCAGGTATATTGCTTTCATATGGATAACTTACTGGAAGTGCTATATGATTTGTGATTAAATTTAAAACTATTACATATACAGTGTGGTGCCTCACGTAAAGAATGCCTCACGTAAAGTATGTTTCATGTAACAAACAAAAATTTCTCTAGGATTCTGCTTCACATAACAAACTGTGCTTCACATAAAGAACACATTCGTTGGCAGTTGGGGCAGACGCGCTGGCCGGCAGCCAGTTTAAAAAGCGTCAGGGCTGCCTAGCGCACCTGCCCATAGTGAAAGCAACACTTCCATGCTGTTCCTCCTGTGGCCGGATGTCTGCTGGGCAGAGGGAGAGAAGATCAGTGGAGAAGAGGGAAGCAGCTCAGGGCTAGCCAGAAGGGAGCAGGGGAGAGAGAGGCTAAGGGTGAAGAGAAGGAGAAAGTGAGGAGACACTTTGAAGGTGTCTTGGATTGCAGCCTCCTAACCATGTCTACCCAGAAGTAAGCCCCATTGTGTTAAATGGGTTTTACTCCCAGGAAAGTGTCTTTAGGACTGCAGCCTAAGTAGACTTCATAAGATCATGCACATTGAATGGATGTTTTGAATTCAATCCCAGTGTTCTGTCATCATTTTTACATCCAGTTCATATTTTTATATGAATATTTTTGGGGTTGTGGAACCAATCATCTGAGTTTCCATTATTTCCTAAGGGAAAATCCGCTTCTCTAAAGAACATTTCACGTAACAAACATGCCTCTAGAACGAATTAAATTTGTTATGTGAGGCATTATTAATTATGCATACAAGAAGGCTACATGTTGCCTGACCACAAGGAAAAGGAAGAAAATGAACATTTTTTTCAATGAAACAATGCTAAATATAAAGACGTGTCTTGGAAAAAGAGGATATATAATCACCCTGACTATATAGCACTGGGCAGGCTATACATTTTTATACCCTTTTATATAGGCTTTTATTTTATATAGGCTATATAGGCTATACCCTATGCTTAGGCTATACATTTTTTCCCAATTAGTAGCTCCAATAATACTGACAAAATAATATAAAGCTTCTCCCAGCATGCTATGGTCACAAATATTCTTTCAGCTTCCAGTAGACTTGCAATGCTAGCAACCTAGCAAATTGAGGGCTAGTTGTCGAAAATAGTTTTCTACAGTAGGTTTGTAGAGAAAATGTTCTTTGAACTTTTGTGAATAAATATTTAATTATTTATTGTAAATAAATATTTAAGTTTGATGGCACTATCTGTACCCCTGGTCATTTGTTAATGAATCTAGCTAGAAGAATACTAAAGGCAAGCTAGTGAGGTCACTTCCCACTAGGTCCTACCTAAATTCAAAAACATATGCATTCTTAGTTATTGAAGGGCCTTGCTTCCAGGCTTAGATGCAGCAATACTCCAATTCCCTAATGTTCATTTAATCAATTATTTTAAAAGAATAACCAGTAGATATGCCCTTAGACAAGGTGATCAGATGTCTTCTTTTTCCAGGAAATGTCCTCTTTTTAGTCTTGTGTCCTGGAAAAGAACTTAAACGTCCTCCTTTTTCTTGTGAGGGCATTCTAGCAGTATAATTAATATAATATACCAGTAGGTTTAAATTTAATAATAAATAATACAGTGTTTAAATTAACCACATGAAATCAATATGTAAGTATTTCTTAAGTTTGTTATGTCCTACCATTTTTCTTGGAGGTTCTACATTTTGGGGTGTCCTGTCCTTATATGCACTTATGATAGCTGGTCACCCTGCGCATAGGTTTTAGCGATGCCCATGTGAGGATCCAAAACCTGATTGTGGAAAAAGGATCCTCAAAAAAATTTAGAACACATTTTTTAGCTGGCACATCTTTCAAGATCCACATTAAAATGTTAATACGTATCTCATTTGCAAAATAAGATGGGATGCAAATTCTGAAAAATAAAATCCCTTTTGTTGTTAACGTAAATGCACCTTTAGGAAAGCTGCCAAAAGCACAGGTGCAGTGGCACAACGATAGCTTGAGCCCAACCTCGTATTTCCTGTAGCCCAATTCTATACATATTTATACAAGTCCCACTGTATTCAATCGGGTTTCTTTCTGAGTAGCAATTTACAGGACTTGGCTGCAAAGCTGCCAATCTGTTTGCAGTTCCGTGGGAATAAGACCCTTTAAACTCAGTGGGGCTTGCTTATGAGTAAAAACACTTAAGATCTGGATGAATATAATTTAGTAAATGGTTCACTCATATGTCCATGATTTTGGTTGGAGTACACAGGACTGCATTACAACATTGAAGGAGGTAAATATTAATTCAGATAATTTCGGGTTAGATAATTTCATATATTTTATATATAATATAATTTCATATTATATTTCATATTTCACTGTACACATAAAGTGGTATCTTCTTTTATGAGCATAATTTGTTCCGGAAACATGCTTGCAATCCAAAATGCTCCTGTATCAAAGTGAATTTTCCCATAAGAAATAATGGAAACTCAGATGGAAACTCACAACTCAAAATTATTCATATAAATTGATTACGATAATACAAAAATAATAAAGCAAATACAAAATATAAAGAAAAATAAAACAAATTAATCTGCACTTACCCTACCATCCAGAGTAACTATGGGAGCACGCAAGAGACATTACGTGCACCAATAGTTATGGCACCTAGTGAAAACCTATGGGAAATTCGTATTGCAATCCAGAATAAATTGTTCTTACACCAGAGCAAGGGCTCCCCGTAGTTACTCTGGATTGCACCCTTAGTCTCTAGGGTCTTTCAGGCCGTTATCTGTCCCATTTACACAGGAGTGTACCCCACAGATTATAACAGAGCTAATTTTAGAGTAGACATGCAAGGCTAGGTCTCTCATGCTTTCTATTGCACCCCCTTACATAAGAGTAAGCCCCATTGTCTGTAATAAGCTAACTTCAGAGTAGACATGCATAGGCTGGTGTCTCAGAAGAGGCTGAGCATGTGCTGGTAAAGTGCCGAAACCAGCTTTATCCCAGCCAGGACTATTTTTTGCTTGCATTGCAAGACAAAATTTATTAGAAATATTTGTTGGTCTAAAAAATGCTCTCAATCCAAAACGCTCTCAATCAAAGGTTTTACAGAGCGTGTGACTGTGTATTTATATAAATAGATAAATATAGATATAGATAGATTATATGCCACCATCATGTAAAATAAGAACAAGCAAATCAGCAGAATGATCCACAGTTTGCCACCCACCCATACGCCCGAAATTGCCCGGACAGGTCTGAAATTAGCATATTAGTCCGGCCTGTCTGGGCATGGGGGGCTTGTCTGGGCATGTTAGTGTTTTGCGCCACATTAAGGCTGCTCGGATCAGCACGGATGCAATGCGCCGTCTGAGCAGCCATGTTGGAGAAAATCCGGACTTTTGGGGACCCTTGTCCTACATTTGGACGTCTGGCATCTGGTCACCCTGCACCCACCTAAAAGAAAACTCTGCTTTAATTTAAGGATTTTGCCTGCTGAAACTTCAGAGATGTCTAATTTAAAGCAATGATGGTAGTAGCCCTCATTTAAACTGGCAAGCAGAGCAGTAGTGTTTTGTAGGAGGAATAATTACTCTGCCAAATACCCATATACAGACTTAAAGGTGAGTATACACTGCAAGTGTTCAGAGGATGAGCTGCTAAGTGCTTGACCCCAAGTACTTTCTGCTGTGCTGGATTCAGGCTTACCTTTTGATGCATTAAGGCAGATACCCAGGCAATTATAAGTCCATTTAGAAAGAGGGTTGCCTGCTGCTGGCAGCCTGAGGGCTTCCCTTTGATTGTACAGTTTAGACAGTCTCACCACATATGAACAAGATGGTCAGTACTCCTTCTGGAAAATAATCACCTGAGAAGCGTATACTAAGTGGTGGGTCAAGATGGTTCAACCAAGAGCTACAGAAGAAAAAAAATCAAGCTCTTTCTTAAACGAACACTTTTTAAATCAATACACATTTCAATATAATTCATAACATCTGATGCTTGGTTAGCACCAAGATGCTGAAAATGTGCCTACCATTTAGCTGCATGTCACAAGTTATATTGAGACAGACAACTGCTAAGTGTTTTGGATTGTACCAAAGTCTCATTGCCATATTATTAGATTGTTGGATAGATGTCCCCTTACGGTTTACTGTAGTTCCAGCTTAGAAGTACTAGATGACTTCTTCTGCCTACTCCCAGTTTCTGTGGGTTTCTGTAGTGGTTGGCTGGCATTGATGGATTCAGCTAGGTTGGCCAGAGCCTTCATAAAAGTGATTGACGATGCTGACAACTGATACTATCCTTGGTTATGCTTGCGTAACTCTGAAAAACAAAGTTCTACCTCATTTCAAAATTATAGAAAAGTACTACTATTCAGACCTGTTCTTGATAGCAGCCACTGTTCTTTACAGGTTAATGTGTTTTTACTTTAACATCCTGTCCATTCAGTAGGGATCTCATCATGCACCATCTTTCCAGTTACTTGAAGAAAAAATCCTTGTGCGTGACAAGTTCAGACAGTCTGGCTGTCATGTAATAATTACAGGTGATATGTGAATCAGCCCTAACAGAGTTGTTTGGACATCACTCACTCTGTTCAGAAATAGTAGTCATGTACACAAATAGGAATGAATGAATTAATTTCAGAGTTTTCCAGATACTATTTAACGAGCAATCATGTTTCATTTTGTTATCTCATTTACTTCTGCATCATGAAACTACAACAGGGATGTTCAAATCCTGGCCAGGAGGCAAGATGTGGACTGCGGCGAGCCTCAATGTGGTCTGCAGCATGACCCCTCTATTCGGCCCTCAGGGAAGCTTTTTAATCTCCAGTCTTTAATACACTATTATATGTAAATTTATGTAAAATTATTCAAATGTGAAGTGTAAATAATTTTTTTTGCCCCTGACACAGTGTCAGAAAGAGGATGTCGTCCAGTGAAGGGATTCAAAGAAATTAAGAACTGGTTCTCTGCCCATCTGGCAGCCACTTTTAAATGGCTATTTTTAAACTTTATATGTCCTATCTCTCGCTAACAGCCAGTTTTATAGAGTAGGTGCGAACCTGCTGGAGCCCACCACTGATGTGGTCCTCCTGCCAAAAAGTTTGGACACCCCTGATCTATGGCAATCCTGTGAGTGTAGTATAGATCTGCTGTTGTGTAGTACCTAAAACAGTGGTTCACAACCAGTGGGTCCATGGCCTACCCAATTGGGTCAGATGCTAATTTGTGGTGGTTTGCATAGCATGGTATATTAGATTGCTGTGCAACTAGGATTGAACACCCTCTTGCCTGGGGAAGGGGGGCATTGCTTCCCAATCATGATGACAGACACAGAAGCTTGAGCAGTTGGTAAAGTGAAACCTTTTTTTTTTTTTGAGGAGGGTTTTGATTCTAGAAAGGTTTGGGAACCACTGGTGTAAAGTGTTTGGTGAAGAAAGGCCTGACTCAGATTTGAAAATATCAACTATGTTTGCTACTCACACAGAGCAATCCAGATTTGTGCTGGTTCAGGGAGGGTGTTGTACCTGTGCTGTATCCAGTGGAGGCTAGAGAGGCTGCTGCTGCAGTACCCTGGAAAGGGGACACTTGTCCTCTTCCCCAGTGTAAGGCTGCAGCATCCTCTATGGGTCTACTCAGACTTGCACTTCAGTCTGGCTTCAGTCTGAACAGACAGGAGTAGTGATGTGCCATTCCCGTCTGCCCGCTAAACAGGGTCATGATCTGAAATACAAGTGGATCCTGGCACCAGTCCCCACTCTCCTCTCTCCCTCCGGCCCACCCACATCCCAAAACTCCCCCACCTGCCTCCTCCCAACCCCTTTTCACCCTCTTGGCTCGCTGTGATGGCTCTTCTGCTGGCCTGTGCCAGCTGAGTTAGGCCAACAGACATTGGTGCACAGCTCTAACTCATCCCCTGGTGGCACGAAAGTGTTTAATGGCACTTCTGTGCCACCAGTAGCCCTAAAGGGACTTGTGCCAGCCTAAGGGGCCTTGGAGATTGCTGCCATAATTTTTTAAGTCCCAGTCACAAGATGGCATCGTGCAGTGGGAGGGAGCAGTCTTGGAGTCCTCATCAAGGTTAGGAAATGTTTGTTCCCTTCCTTTGGGGCTGCACTGCAGCTACGTTGGTGTTAGAATATCAGATAGAATCGGGCCCACGATCTCCCAGACAGCAGAAGGGGTGATAAATCTGTCCGATGGGGCTCATGTACAAAAGAGTTGTTACAGTGATCTACCCGTCGAAGGAAGAAAGAGGGAAGTGCTGCTATTTATTTTGCCTTCTCCTCAGCTGTAAAATGCAAGTGCCATTATATTCATGGGATTTATTTGCAGGAAAAAAATATATAAGATTGCAGCCCAAAATGCAAGGGGATTCACATTACATTTTTACTGCTCAAAGTGATGGGGTTGTGCTCTCATGCAGACTGCATTAGACCAGAGATTTTCAACCTTTTTCATCGCATGGCACAATGACAAGGTGCTAAAATTTTCAAGGCACGTCTATTTGACAGTTGACAAGGCACACCATGATGTTGATAGGGATTTGATGTTGCTCAAATCCTACAATTGCCCTATTAATAAATGAGCCTTCCCATAAGCCACAGCATACATGCAAACCATCTGTGGCACACCAGTGTGCCACATAGTGGCATAGTGGTTGAAAATCACTGCACTAGACTATGGTTTAATTCACTGAAGATTGCCTTTTATTAATCAGGAGGTTCATGGAAACACTTTTTCTTAACAGTGAGGAACTGCACTGCGTTGTACTAATGTTTTCAAGAATTGCACTGCATTTTAAGTTTTCAACCATTTCACAGAGATGTTCTGAATGCCATAATCCTTTTACAGCTTGCCTCAAATTATCATTTAATTATTGCAAAGGAAAAGGGAAAGAAAATGTGATCTGCTACCATGCTGTTCCTGCCATTATGCTCTAGTTTGGTTTTAGTTGTATGAATTTATCAAGCAGTGGTGGGCTCCAGCAGGTTCGCACCTACTCTATACAACTGGTTGTTAACAAGAGATAGGACATATAAAGTTTAAAAATAGCTATTTAAAAGTGGCTGCCAGATGGGCAGAGAACTGGTTGTTAATTTCTTTGAATCCCACCACTGTTATCAAGAATATTCACTCATTGAGAAGCAAAAAGGGTAGACACATTAATGAAAATGAATTTAAGATGCAATTTTTTTAGGATCTTTGACATGGTAAGAAGGATAGACTTTCACATGTTTAAGGTGTTCTTTAATTATAATTGCTCTGGTGCATTAAGGCTGCAATCCTAAGGACACTTTCCTGGGTGTAAGACACACTGAGCATAATGGCGAAAGTGGTTAAGACACTGTGCCTGTTAACCAGCAGGCCAGGGTTCGAGACCCGGGTCCCCACAAAACAAGTATGTCCTGCTACAGGCAGGGAGTTGGACTAGATGATCCACTGGGTCCCTTCCAACTCTATGATTCCTCAATTGGGCTTACTTTTGAATAGACATGGTTAGGATTCAGCAGCACCTAGACACAATTACTTTGATCTTTTCCATATCTGAAAATGTCAGCATCTACTCTCAAATGGTCTTTATATTGACAGTTCAATAATTTTGTGATGTTTAATTTGGAAACCTCCCAGGAAGGAAAAATAATCACCAGGAACTGCTGAGGATAGCATCCAACTAGATCACTGTGCCTCTCAAGAGTGGCCATCTGGAGCTGGAGTCTGCCAAAAAGTGCACGTATAACAAAAAGAGTTATACCTAGAAACACAGAGTGAGTCCAATCTTTACTCTCCAACTACTCCCCCTCCACCTGCTTGACCACCCACACAAAAAAGGAATGGTGGGGGGATGGGAGGCTTAGGGGGGAAATTTCCTCTCACCGTTTGTGTTCTGCAGTGGGCTTTCTCAGAGCTACACCAGTTTGGTAGCTGGTGCAAGTCCAAGGAGACAAACGGGGAGGGGAGGTTCAAGAAAGAGGAAACAGGATCCCCAGCATGTTCCACTGCCACCAGATTCACTCACTTCTGCAGCCTCCCTACCTCCGTTCTTCATCTTTGCCACCCAGTTTCACCCTCTGGCAGTTGTTAATAACAGTTGTAACCTCCAACCGCAGACAGCATGCACCAAAGGCTACAATGATTATAACGCCATTGCTAGAATTGGTAAGGCAGGAGTGAAATTATGAATGGATTGTGAAGGAGCACCCAGGGGTTCCTCACTGTGCCCTGGGGACAGCCCTCCCCTACAATCCAGAGTAACTACGGGAGCACGTAAGAGACATTACATGCACCCGTAGTTACTGCACCACCTAGTGAAAACCTATGGGAAATTCATATTGCAATCCAGAGCAAATTGTTCTTACACCGGAGCAAGGCCTCCCCATAGTTACTCTGGATTGCACCCTTCATCTAATTAAATAATCCTCCATAACAATCCAACCCAGGCTTTTGTGCCTTGCATGCAGCATATGCAGCGCCGAGCACAATACCATAGTCTTTCAAGACTGACGGAGGCCTGCTTTGTGGGAAAAATGTCTGGAATCCAAGTTTAGGTATGCATGGTTGCTGCCTCCTGTTGCCCATCAGTGCCAACTGCTGGCTGCCTGCTGCTGCCCCCAGTCCACCACCAAGTGCTTACTGGTTCCCTGTCCCTACTGGCGCCCACTGGTGCCCTCTGCCTGCTGGTACCATGCAGTGCCCTCTGGTGCCCAGCCATGCTCGGTGCTCACAAATATCTTTAAATTTTATTCCCGAAATGTTGGATCAATTCTGCTACTACTGTATAATTTTCAGTGCTAGCATATCCTGCAAACCCTGACATTACAAGCAAATTTATGGTACCTTCAATGCTCTGACATTGCAACAGAATAATCAGAATTACAGCAAATATTGTACCTACCATTGCCAGATATGGTACAGCCACATCACAAAAAAATTACCTCTGTCATATTTTCATTTTTCTCTTTAGGTATAAAACAGGAAACATCAAATTTGCATCAGATTTTCTATCCAGAAGATCTTATGTTGGATCATGATGTTGAATCAAACCTCTATTATCATGGACTCAAAGGTAAATTTTAGATATTTATGTAGCAAGGAACGATTGTTAAGTATTGAACCCAAGAGGAACACAGTTGATAGCCTGTGACATGTTTCAGTGGAAAAAATTAAAAGAAAATACACAAACGGAAATATTTGTGTACATCCATACCAATATTGTGTATAAAACACTATTTCATATTATGTTTGTGCTGTGCTGAGGGGCATATTAGAAGACAAAAAAAGGCAAAAAAAGAGAATCAAATGATCAAGTAGTTAATGTGAAATTGATAAGATGGATTGTAAAGCGGAACAATAATACATGGGTCAAAGGAGTGACACATACCCATCAATCTAAATCTCATTTGCAGTACTTGTGAATAATGTGACTTCAGTTAATAGCCAGTGAATGTGGATGTTGACAGTATCTGTTTGAAAATAGTCACTGGGTAGTGATTCATCCAGTCTAAAATAACATGGTCAAAGGAAGGGGGATAAAGAAAATGAAAAAAGCTTCACAGAGAAAGAAAGGATGCAGAAAAAAAAAACTAGAGGTAATCTAGCATTTTTTAAATAAAAAGGTTAATTATATACATTTTCTTTCACTCAGTTCAGCAAATTACGGGTTTTAAAAGGTAAGAGAAAGAATGGCGCATATTGGGCATACAATTACAATTGACATTTATGAGCCTACTGGTGATGGCAGTCATTTTCCAAGGAAAAACAAAACTAAACTAAAATCTTTTTTTCTTAATGCTCCTTCTCACTCGTCTTTAATTAGAACACTTCCTCTCCTGTCAGCAGGCCTTCTCCAGGGCAGAGTTTCATGCAATAGCTTCAAACTCCTGGCATGGGCTGTTCTAATCAAGTGCAACCTTCCCCAGCTGACCACCACAAGAAGAAAAGGAGCACTGCTTTCTCTGAGACTTCAACCCATGGCTTTCACCCTGTGAGAGCACCACAGTGTTTCAGTCCCAAGAAGTCAATCTGCTGGGCCACAGCAGAGTCCTTACCTATCTCCTTCTCCCCTCAAGTGACTAGAGAAACCAAAAGCCTCTCTAACCTGGAGTCAAACCTAGGCCATGCCAGAAAAATCTTCAAAACCTGACCACTAACTAACCATCCTGGAGGCAGCAATCAAAGGGTCTTGCCATCATCCTCCATGATCAGCTTGCATTGTTGGATTGTTTGGGGTGAATAATTTTAGAAAATAGTGTCATTGTAGTAGAATGGTTCCCCCTCCCAAGGTCAACTGAGCATTATGAAAGACCATAAGTAGGCGTTTTGAACTCATTTCAAAACAGATAAATGCATAAATTCACTGAAGTCAAATTTGAAGAAGATATTAAGGAAGACAAAGTTGCTTGCCAGTATTGTCAGATAATGTGGAAGATGGGAGGAGTATCCAAAGCAGGCCATTTGGGTGCCATCTTTGCCAAAAAGCCAGATGCTCCAGTTATACAAATATAGTTGAAGCTTGGCATGCAGACTTTCCAATTGCTGTTTACAACAGAAAATTAAATAGCTAAATTCTAGTTTAGGACAAGTCATCTTAGACCATAGCTGCTCGTTTGCACAGAATGTTTAAAAACAACCTTTCTTTCTTTATTCATCACAGAAGTACATGCATGGGTAAAAAATTATAAAGAACATTAAAACTGAATTAGATGTCATGTGCTCAAAACCAGGCTACCTCAACAGCATTTTCTGTTGCCAATATAAGATCTTCCTCTGATAGGGTTGCCATAATTCTCTTCCACAAAACCAGGACAGGACCTGTCTGGACCCTGTCTAACCTGCAGTATATGAAGGCAATCCCCCCAAACTGGTACTATCCTGGTTTTCTGGGACATATGTCAACCATATCCTCTGTGCATGTAGGAAGGCACAATATGCACTGCCACAAACGTGATGTGGTTTGTTCTCCACATTCAAACAGCCTGTCTTTCATGGTGTATCCCCATTTCCTCAGGTTGTCCTTAGATCTTCCTATCCCACTGTGCAGTCTATTTAAGGATTTCCATATGGGCCATGGTTTTTCTTGGCCAGGCAGGAGGCATGCATATGTTTGGACCCAATCACTTGGCATCTTGCCAGTCTCTTTCCATAGGTCCATGGCAGACTGTGGCAACCAACAATTAGGAGGCTGAGATTCCATGATCTCAATCTTCACTGTGGAAGTCGATGGCCATATGGTGGATGGGTTGATAGAGATGTTGCTTTAACCCACTCTTTCTGCATTGTGCTTTCCTGATGGAATTTAGGGGGAGGCAGATCAAATTTTACAAAAGTACTCCTTTAGGAGGAGGCATACCAGGTGTACAAAAGTCCACTTTTTGTATTGGTGTCAGTTTTAAACATCCTGTGACAACTCTTGCTGTTTCATGTCATTTAGGTGGTTAAAATGGGACTGCATTAGGAAGGTTAGAAGCTTGGCTTTATCTGAATCCTTTGTTAATTTGAATTGGAGATCAACCAACAAAGGCACTGAGATATCTAATGATTAGATATTAAAAAGGTCAGCATTGCATATCGTCCTACAGTCAGTACTTCATCTTGGGGAAACTGACTAGGACTTTGCAAGGTCCTAGAAGCCTCTCTGGGTACCCTTTCTAACTTTGCTCCTCCACCATTTTCCCCAATGAAATGCTTCTTCCTGAAAGCAACTATTTACCCCGAGGATACCACTGCATCATATTGCACTTTCAGAAGCCAATCTGAAAGATTTTCAGATCTTCTGGCTAGAAAATCTGATGCAAATTTGAAGTTTCCAGTTTTATACACAAAGAGAAAAATGAAAATTACATTTTTCAATACCATATATCTCCAGAGAATTTGGTTCTCTGGTGGAAATTTAACCCCTCTTTCCCCACACTTAAAGATACCCTAAAAATGTAATGAATTGGAAATATTTTTTCCAGCTCTGGTAAAACAGATAAAGGGTGAAATCCAGAGTAACTATGGGGAGTCCTTGCTCCAGAGTAAGAACAGAATCCAGAGTTACTCTGGATTACTCTGAACAGAATCCAGAGTTACTCTGGATTGCAATATAAATTTCCCATAGATTTTCACTAGATGGTGTAGTAACTACAGGTGCACGTAATGTCTCTTATGTGCTCCCGTAGTACCTCTGGATTGTGCCCAAAGTATCTCCCCAAATGTCAAAGTAAATGTTTAAAAGCTGTGATTCTGCACACAGTTAGGCAACCTAACTTCCAAAGGGATCATACTGTGAGCAGTATTGCAACTTGGGTATTGTGCATTTCCCAGGGATGCACCAACTCCTCTGCTATCAAAATCCCTAGTAACAATATGAATTGTTATGTAGTATATAGTGTGAGTTGCACTGAGGTCTAATCCCCATAGCATTCTATGGGGTTTCTGCCCCCCAACTTCCCATTACTGCTTAGAATTTCTTTGAGGTTTTCCTTCTTGACAAAATCACGAATTAGGCTGCAATTCTAAGAACACTTTCCTGGGAGTACGACTCATTGAACACAATGGAGCTTACTTTTGAGTAGACATAGTTAGGATTGTGCTCTAACCCTACAATCCAGAGTAACTACGGGAGCACGTAAGAGACATTACGTGTACCCTTAGTTACTGCACTACCTAGTGAAAACCTATGGGAAATTCATATTGCAATCCAGAGCAAATTGTTCTTACACCAGAGCAAGGACTCCATGTTGTTACTCTGGATTGCGCCCTTAGTGTTTTTTTATAGTGACAGTAACCAGTGATGCTTTTCTTTAATAATGACTCATTGTTCTCTGTTGTACTATGGGCGCAATCTAGAGTAACTACGGGGAGTCCTTGCTCCGGTGTAAGAACAATTTGCTCTGGATTGCAATGTGAATTTCCCATAGGTTTTCATTAGCTGGTGCAATAATTACGGGTACACGTAATGTCTGTTACGTGCTCCCGTAGTTACTCTGGATTGTAGGGTATGTGTTTCAAAAGTTAACAACACTCAAGTATAAATTTGATTGCTTTACATTAGGCATAATGGGTGAATTTTTTTATGCATGCAAGTTTGCTAACAGTTATCTATCTGAGAATTTAGTTCTTTACCTTTGGCTTGTAAAAGTTCCCCCAAGGCAGCTCACAACCACATTAAAATGATCAATTTATAAACCAAGTTATTCATTTTAATATGGTTCTGAGCTACCCTGGGGAACAGTCATTTTTATTGTACATTTTGGTTTTAATAGTGTATTCATACTGTTTTTATGAATAGGATAGACATATTATAGAACTCAAAATTCATTTAAAAAGTTATTCACAGCACAATCCTAACTTGTGCTGGATTAGGCAGGCTTGCTTCCTGGCACTGAATCCAACCCAAGTATTGGGACTGCTACTGTGCTACCATGGAAAAGGGGAGGCTCGTCCCCTTTCCTGCAGAAGGGCTGTGGCAGCCCAATAGGTCTACTCAGACTTACGCCATGCCTGGAGAATTGAGGTAAGATAATTGAAGTAACAATGAGAAATTCAAAAAGGAAATGAAAAATTTGTTTCTGGTCAGAAAGCACTTAATAAGGAAACATCATGTAAGCAGGTCTAGCTAGTGCTTGGATAGGAAACCACTTGGAAACCCTGCTTCCAGCTTCATAATGGAAGACAGGCAAGATATACAGGGGACCCTCACTTTCTGACAGTTCATTTTCTGATGGTTCAGCTCTTTCAACACCTTTCAGTTATATCCAGGACTCATTCATTCAACATATGCTTCACTCTTTTAACTTCTCTTGGCTGGTCTAAAGGCTAAAATTGCCTTATCTGATGTTGATTTTCTTATGACATGGTGATCAAACTGTTATTGGCATTTCCTTATGACATTCTTCAGGAAATAACCATCATTCAAATACATAAGATATTTATTGCCCATGTATGCCTTTGTTGATTTTACTGTAATTTATCTTGTATTTTGTGTGTGTGTTAATAAATACATGTTATTTAACTTTTTGCAAGTGATATTAATATATTTTGGTGGCCATTTTGCATTTGCAAGCTGAAAAAGACCGTGTTCCACTTTTCAATGGTTTTCACTGATTATAGTGTGTGTTTAGTTAGTTTGGTTGGTGCTCTGATCCAAGAAGTGGGGGGTGCCTGTAAATGTAAGAAAACAAAACACATGCCTATTTAAATTCCTACAGTTCTACCCAGTGCTACCACTAGAAGGGTGCTGGATGGGTCACACCAAGTGATGCACACAGAGGATAAGATACCTTTTAAAAAATCTTGGCATTTTAAAATAAAATCCTTTTTCAATTTCATCTGATTCATAATTTCATGAGGAATGCAATGACACAGTTTTGAAATATCTCTATTTGATCAAAAGTTATAGCAAAAAAAAATAAAAATCCAGTAGAGTGGGGCACTGGTGCAACACCACACACATCAACCAAGGTTGCCCTGCCATCAAGGGGATGATGTGCTGGCCTCCCAAACCAGGTGACACAAAATTTAATGATTGCTAATCAGCCGGTTTTTTCAGTTTGTCACCAAATATATATACATTGGTGTATTTATTGGTGTGTGTGTGTGTGTGTGTGTGTGTGTGTGTGTGTGTGTGTGTGTGTGTGTGCACACCTGTCTCATCATCTTTAATGAGAATATGGAGGATAATGTATAAAATATTATATATGTGTACATGCATGTTTGTGCTGAGGAAGCTTTCTTTTTCCCTCAAAAATGTAAGTTTTACTCTCTTTGCTCTTTTGACATTTCCTTCTCAGCACTTACTCACTCCCCTAGCCACACACACATACAAAAACCTTCTCTCAGTGGTGGTGACATTATTTTTGTTGGAGAAGCAGAAGAAATTCACAATGTTTTTGAAGCCATTTCCCAGCTGGCCATCATCAAACCCAGCCAAGGACAGAGAGCACTGAACCATCACCGCTAAATGGTGAGGGAACCAAAGCTTGCAGTCTTGAGGGCTCCTGCCTTCATATGTGAGATGGTGGATAGGATAATGCTATGACATCCTGAAAGCAAAAGAAGAGCTAAATAGATAGGGGCTCAAAAATGGACACACAGTGGCAATCAAGAATGAGAATAATAGCTGCTCACTGCCATACTAGAACAGTTTACAATGTTTCTGAAATATCCAGTTTTTTTCAACATTTATGGCTTTGGGTGGCGCAGGCGGTTAAGACGCTGTGCCTGTCAACCAGCAGGCCAGGGTTCGAGACAGAGGTTGGCCCCACAAGACAGGGTGAGCTCCTGTCCTTAGCCCAGCTCTGCGACACCAGCTGGATCCAATTGTATTGGCTCTGCCTTTCCATTGGACTAATTCAGTGGCGTGGAGAGGGGGGATTTGCTGCGTGGGTAACAGCCTATCCTCCATATCAAACTAACTTAGGCTTTCGTGCTTCGCATGCAGTGCCGAGCACAATACCATAGTCTTCCAAGACTGACGGAGGCCTGTACGTTTGACATATTCAGAAAATGTGTGTGTATATCCTTATTTTGCATACCGTTATGCTTCAGAGAAGGACTTATGGAGGGTGGGGGGTGGGGGCTTGTGGACACATTTACCTTATTCTGCATTTTAGTAAAAGTAATCAAATGCCTTATAGAAACAAAAAATGAGATAAATGCACATCAAAAGTATTCACCAAAACAATAGTAAAATACGAGGTAAATTTAAAAGCAGGTCTCCATCAGTCTTGAAAGACAATGGTATTGTGCTCAGAGCTGCATACGCTGCATATGAAGCACGAAAGCCTGGGTTGGATTGTTATGGAGGATAGGCTGTTACCCAAGCAGCAAACCTCCCTCTCCACACCACTGAATTAGTCCAATGAAAAGGCAGAGCCAATACAATTGGATCCAGCTGGCGTCGCAGAGCTGGGCTAAGGACAGGAACTCACCCTTTCTTGTGGGGTCAACCTGGGTCTTGAACCCTGTCCTGCTGGTTAACAGGCACAGTGTCTTAACCACTTGCGCCACCCACAGCCACTTTAAATAATTTTTAAATAAACTTTAAATAAACTTGAATAAATAAATAAACTTAAATAAACTTAAACTTTAAATAAATAAATATTAAACTTTAAATAATAAACTTTAAACTTTAAATTAAATAAACTTTATTAAACTTTAAATAATAAATAATAATAATATTAAACTTTAAATAAATAAACTCTAAATAAACTTTAAATAAATAAACTCTAAATAAACTTTAAATAATTTTTAAAATTATTAAAATAATTTTAATTCACAGAATAAACATCCATCTCATTCCCTTGATTCAGGCAAAGTTTCTTCAAACATGGAACTACAGAACTTCCAGTTTGATTTACAGGCACCATGGGAATGAACGACCCCCTTCATTTGTACATTCCCTTTAAAGCATACCAGAAGTCCTGCTCTTCTGCAACTGAAGAAACTGTGGTAGGAGAGCAATAAGTGAAGCTTTACTTCTCTAATTTTGCAAAAGTACTTTTGCAAAAGTAGAGGATTCAAAGCAACATCAGAAGGCATTCGGGGTCATGCTACTGCTGACTGAAATGAATCAGACACATTTGTCACAACTCATGCCATGACTAGCTTATCTCACTGATTATAGTGTTGTTTAGTTGTGACAGCCTTTCTTTAGATACAACCCACTGGATTACATCCAAAAGTTTTCTTCCTTCAATGAGAGGGCTTCTTCCTCTGGTCTTCAAAAGGGAATCTCCTTTGATCAGATGAAGACAACTTTTGGAAACAACATACCAGTAGCATAGCTAATGATCATGTAGCTTGGTGCAAAGCTCAAAATGTTGCCCTGGAAGTGAAATCACAACTGGAAATGATGTCATCCTGGGGTATTTTTTAAAAATAATTTAAAAAATTTTTCCCCTGCAACAACAAAATCAAATTTAATCAAAAAAATATGAAAATTGTGCCCCTTACTGGTTAGGAAAACTATGCTGGGCTAAAGAAGAATGGTTATTTTTTCCCTGCTAAATAGAAGAGGAGCACCACTTAGAAGTGCTTGTATACCCAGTTAGCATGGTATGTGCTATTATAAGATATGTATATGGAAATAAGAGCTATTTCATATTAACATCTTATTTGTTCCATACAGTATCACAATTGCATCTCATTTGCTCTCAGAGGAATCAGTATCATGGGAAAGTTAAGAAAATACACTTTTTGTTCCATTGTCTTTTGTGTTTTCATTTTCTGATTAATTGGCAATAACTTTCGATAGAATACAGACAGTGATGGGATTCAAAGAAATTAACAACCGGTTCTCTGGCAGCCACATTTAAATGGCTATTTTTAAACTTTATATGTCCTATCTCTCGTTAACAACCGGTTCTATAGAGTAGGTGCGAACCTGCTGGAGCCCACCACTGAACAGATATTCAAATGCAGTTTGTTTCATTACATTCTGCATTAAATTATCTTTCCAATGTTATATAACATGACGATATTATCATTCATATGTAGCCTATTTTTCATAATTTTACTCACTGGTGTCAAGCTCAGCTTGTAGCCCCCTAAAGGTTGTAGCCTGGTGCAACTGCACCGCCTGCACTCCTGTAGCTACGCCACTGCAACCTACATTTTAAAGCCATTGAGCTGTACTGTCATTAATGCCAAGTAAAGGCTAAAATATTGGTTTCCTTTAAAAATAAATCTTAAGGCTGTGGTGAAAGATGGGATTGTGCAATGCAATCAAGACAATGTAGAATTGTAGAACCCCAAGCATGGTTTTTCTTCATGGACGGACAACAAATGTTAATTGAATAATGTAAATTGGAAATAAAACAGCTGAGCCCATGTTTAAAATAATTCTAGAAGTGACGCCATCTTTTTAAAAAATGTGTAGCTTGATTTTATCTAAACTAACATGACTACATAAATTTGTGTTCAGTGCTAGATATACATACCGATTGCTGGATATACTACTTGAATGTTGGTTTTGTACTCATATGCCAACGTTTTAAAGAATAATTCAAATTAATGGAAATTCCTTATCATACCCAACCACAATTTCAGGTTAATCTGGCTTGAATGGCACATGCCATCTATTAACCCATCTATTTAATTTATCTAAATCCTCTTGCAGTCTTGTAAACTACATTGTTCTCATTCATTTGCTGTTTGGCTTAATCTAATAAGAATTCCACAATGTTTTTCTTTCAAGAGAGGAGGTTATTCAGTTCATTTGTAACTGTAATTAAAGTATAGAACAAAAACTCAGGAATTAAGTAGCAATTTCTGTATTGCTTTGCATCAGGGTGGACAGAAGATAGGAAATGCCCGGAAACCACCAGAAAAGTGGGGGTTAACTGGAAAGGAGGGAAAACCACCCTTTCTATGGGTTTCTGGCATTTCCTAGGCTATTTAAAAATTTTAAAACTTTTGTGGCTGTATGTGGGTCTGGGGCTTCCCAGGGGGTGAACGCAATGAGAGGTGGGACCAGGAGGAGGACCCTCCTCCACCTTGTGGCTAGAAGCCTCAACTTATCCAGGGGTTCTGTGGCCCCTACAGCACCCTCTACACCACACCACAGCCAGCCCTTTGGCTGCCTGGCCACCTCAGCTGCCTCTCTGGCCGTCTCCAGCTCTTCAGCAACTACTGTGCCACCTCTCTGGCCAGACTTGGCCCTCCAGCAGCCGCTGCACCACCTTTCTGGCTGGCCCTAGCTCTCCAGTGACCGCTGCATCACCTCCCAAGCCTTGCTAGCCAGCCTGGCTGTCTCACGGCTGCCGCCCATGCCACCTCCACACAGATCCCCCACATGGCCTTCAAAGATGAGTGCGCATTTGTGTGTGTGTGTGTGTGTGTGTGTGTGTGTGTGTGTGTGTGTGTGTGGAGAGTGGTGCATGGTTTTGGAGGGGACTTGGAGGTCTATAGCAGGCTCAGGCCTGCTTTGAGGCACATCACATGTGCATTGCTGGTGAAAACAGGTCTTGCAAAGATGTTTTCAATTTAAAAAGAAACACTATAGTGTTGAAATTAAGTGCAGGAAAGCAATATGAGTGTTTTTAGCTTATTTTAACATGTCCTACATTTGTCCTACATTTTTGGAGTGTCCTACTTTTTTAACAGGGGGAATTTTGGCTTGGATGTCAGGAATTTGGGGGAATTTGGGGTTTGGCATCTGGTCACCCTGCTTTGCATGAATTCTATGTCATCTTTCAGATCAAATGTTTATTGAGGACCTTGTTTTCTTAATTTTTAAAAATTAATTTTTAAAATTAGTTTCTTTGTTCATATATTTACAGTGGTGCCTCACATAAAGAGCTTAATTTGTTCAAGAGGCATGCTCACAACCAATTTCTAGAAATTTAAGCCCTAAGGGGATGAAAAGGGGTTCAACACATTTTCAGCCTATACTTAACATTGAAGACTGATCAACACCCAGTCCCAAATCGTGCACCTGCCAGGTAGGGCTGCCCATGAGAGGGGATGTACATGGGGGCCTGTTGCACAGAGGGGGATGGTACACAGGGGGATGGTATTGCACAGTGGAAAGATGGTGCAGTGGTGTACAAGAGGGGTGTTGCACAGTAGAGGAGATGGTGCATGGAGGAGTGGAGATGGTGCACAGAGGAGGGAAGATGGTGCAAGTGGAATATTGCACCTGGTTGAATTTTACTCCTGCAACACGGGTACATTTCGCTAGCACATTCATAAATATCTGGGCTTGAAAACACAACTCTCAAGTGAGCTATTATAATATTCATTTTATGACTAGTGGCATTTTCTTAGAACCTAAAAAAAAGTCTACATTATTAGGAAAAACTGCAATCCCATTCATAGTTAAACTGTTTAAATTCCATTTATTTAAGCTGGATTGAAGCTTTCAAACTGTTTGCAGAACTGTCACTTTATTTGTCATACATTCTGGAGTCAGAAAATTATGAAAAGTTTAAACATCTGTGACCCACTCCTACTTTCACACATTTACAAAGTTTTCGATAAGGACTTCTGAGATCATTCATTTTGCCCTCCTGCTACTTTGTTTAATATTTTCCTCTTATCATTGTTTGAAACAACTGCATGTAATTTGGGAAAATTAAGTAATTTAGATGTGTTTCTGGTTTAGCAAGACTGAAACTTTTGGCATTCTGATTACTACTATTAATCATCCATGTAAAACAAAAACAAAAAATGGCTTTCATCAAACTATACAGTATTGACTTTCAGCTTCTATAGGCTGAAATGCCAGAATATTTCAGTACATTGCATAAGTGGAAGATACATTAACCAGCAACAGGAAATTAAATTTCATCAAGAACTGAAAAATTATGACAGCTGTGTTAGTAGGATTCATAATGTGCTCTTCTTCCTGTACATGCAAGCTCTCTCATCTAAACTCTTTTTATTGGCAGCCTATAAAATAAAGACTAGAAGTCTGAAATCACATGCTGTTCCATGCCCGCATTAATTTACAAGAGCACAAGAGCCAACGTGCAAGTAAAGCCCACTAGAGTAAGTATGTAATTGTTCTTCTAGGACCCTGACAATAATTCCCTGAGAGACCTATGTGATTTGAAGACTGGGATGGATTCCCTATGATGGATTCCAAACCTTTTAGCTCAAGGGCTGCATCACATAGACACAGTGTGGAGGGCCAGAAAATAAATAAGTAATAAATTACATGGAGGAGAAGGAGATCAGAGCAAAATTGATTTGCACGGGGAAAGGGGAGAATGGATTTTGAAAAAGCTGCAAGCAACTTATGATGCAAATCTCCAAACTTTTTTATCTCAGTTTCTGCTCTGTTTCTAAGTTTAAACCTATTTATAGTCTAGGACTCTCCACCTTAGTATATCTCATTCAGCCACTAGAGGTGCTGAATGTATTGCAATGTAATGGAATAATTTCTTTCCATTACATTCAGCATCTCTCAGTGACTCAGTGTAGAAGTGTGTCTTTTGAGTTATTTGTAACCCTGAGAGGCTGGGGAATATTGGAAGCCAAATAAGATGCTCCTAAACACTGGATTTAATTCCTTGTCTGCGGTTTGGATACCGAAAGGGGTGAAAGCAGTGTTGCCACACATAATACCACACATCCAGATATTCCACAATAAAATCATCCTTATGGTCTTGTGGCAAGATAATAGAAGACTGCTCATGCAACCACATCTCAGTAGACTTACTGCTTGGAGGCAGAATCTCAGTGGCAAGCTCTGCTCCCACAGCGATGTATGTTCAATGTTTTGCAGTGTCCCTGATCATGCATTTGCAGCCTACATGTTCATGGTATATTCACACAAACAATTCAAGAAACATCAGGTTAGGATATGCAGTCTTGCCAACATAAAATTTCCCCCAAGCTCACTGTCTACCAAAATAGATCATGTGACCATAGTATTGTTTATTTAAAATCAGGGTCTCCAAACTATGGCCCAGGAGCCATATCTAGCCTGTCACAAGATTATATCCCGCATGAAGCAACAACCTTTTGTGGGGGTGGAGGGGAGGGATCAGAGCATTTGCTAATATTTGAAATTTTTACTCGTTAGATATTTCTCAGTTTAAGCACAGCATTGTTTCTTTGTAATTGTCACATTTTTCTTTTGTTCGGAATTCTATTCATTCTAATTACAAAATAGATGCAACTTATTCATTCATTAACATTTAATTCATCTATATATATATAAAAGAGAAAAATCACTGACTGACTGACTCACTCACTCATTCAATCACTCATCAACGGCCAGCCAAAACCACCAGCTTAGAAGCATGAAATTTGGGGAGGGAGTGCCTTCTGTGACATCAACACCCACCAAGAACCGTTGTGGAGGAATTTAACCCTTAAGGGGCTGAAAAGGGGAGGAATGTGTTTTTGTCCTATACTTAACATGGAAGACTGACCAACATCGAGCCAATTTGGTGTTTGGTGCCTGGTGCACTGGGGGGATAATTTTCGGAGGGAGGGGTTGCACTGGGGAGGATGCTACACATGGGGGGGTTGCGCATGGAAAATGCGCATGCGGGGATTGATGCACATGGGGGTTTGATGCACATGGGGGTTGATGCGCATGGGGGATGTTGCACATGAGGGTTTGATGCGCATGGGGGTTGATGTGCATGGAGGTTTGATGTGCATGGGGGATGTTGTGCATGAGGGGATATTGCGCATGGGGGCTTGATTTGCATGGGGGCTTGATGTGAATGGGGAGATGTTGCGCAGGGGTGACTGATGCACATGGGTGATTGATGCACATGAGGGTTGATGCGCATTGGGGATGTTGCACATGGGGGCTTCATGCACATGGAGGGATATTGTGCATGGGGCGAAGTTGCGCATGGGGGGATGATGTGCATGGGAAGATTGATGCGCATGGGGGTTGTTGCGCATGTGGGTTGTTGCGCATGTGGGTTGTTGCGCATGGGGGGATGTTGTGTATGGGGGGTTGATGCGCATGGGGGCTTGATGAGCATGGGGAGATGATGCGCATGGGGAGATGTTGCGTATGGGGTTTTATGTGCATGGGGGTTTTATGTGCATGGGGGTTTTATGCGCACGGGGAGATGATGCGCATGGGGAATGTTGCGCATGGGGTGATGGGGGGATGTTGCGCATGGGGGATGATGCGCATGGGGGTTTGATGCGCATGGGGGTTTGATGCGCATGGGGATTGATGTGCATGGGGGGTTGATGCGCATGGGAGTTTGATGTGCATGGGAGATGTTGCGCATGGGGGATGTTGCGCATGGAGTTTTTATGTGCATGGAGGTTTTATGCACATGGGGTGACGTTGAGCATGGGGGTTTTATGCTCATGGGGGTTGATGCATACAGGGGGATTTTGCGCATGGGGGATGATGCACATGGGGGTTTGATGCGCATGGTGGATATTGTGCATGGGGGTTGATGCACATGGGGAATGTTGTGCATGGGCGATGTTGCACATGGGGGATGTTGCGCATAGGGGGGATGTTGCGCATAGGGGGATGATGCACACGGGATGGATGAACATGGGGGATATTGCACATGGGAGTGGATGCACATGGGGGGTTGATGTGCATGGGGAATTGATGTGCAGGGGGGATGGCATATGGGGGAATTTTACTCCTGCAACGTGGGTACACTTTTGCTAGTTCATTTATAAAACTGAATTTTTTGAGGGGCCCACAAAAATGTGTACTCTCTATCTATCATATTTATGAACTGCTTTTCAACTAGAAAGTTCAGAAAGCAGTTTACAAAGAAAAAGAAAAATTAATAGCTAATTAATAGCTAATTCCATGATGTGGCCCTTGTGCTGAAAAATTTGGAGACCCCTGATTTAAAAGCTTTATATCCTGCCTTTCCATGCCAAAAATGCTTGTTGAAATACCATTCCCTGTACCAGTACAATTAGAAATTTCATTGTGGGGTAATTTGGTCATCTGCAGGTGCGATCCTAAGCAATTTAGACCATCACAACTCACCCATCTCCCAATTTCTGCAGTGGTGTGGGAGGCCAACACATGTCTGTGCGCTGGCCTAGCCCTCCTAGGATTGGCGCAGAAGTACCTTGCAGCATTTTTGTGATACCCCCAGGACAGCATGGGAATTGTGCTGGGACAATGCCGGCCTAACTGGAGGTTAGGTTTGCAGCCTCAATGGACTAATTATCTTAATAGTTCAGAGGTTTGAAGTTTGAAAAGTCAGTTTAAAAAGCAGAATCCAAGCTTCAAAGCAAAGAAAATTAATAACCCTTCAAAAATTTTTCAAAATGTTATCATCATAATAATGCTTTATTTTTGGATGTACTTGTGTTTGACTTGTCTCTTTGATCTTTAAATCTTTTTTTAAAATTGTGCTTTAGTATTTTTATTTTATTGTGTTAACAATATTTTTATTGACAAGAACATCAATCACTTTTTTAAAAAAGAAAATAAATAAGCAAAAAAATTAAGTGATACCAGATATGTGCATTATTCAAATTTTGTTAATGACAAGGCATTCTAAAATGAACAACTACAAATAAGGTCTCTGAAATAATTTTTTAAAATTTAGCATTTTATAATGTTATGAATTTAGTTTTATGAAAGTCATCTGATTTATTGGGAGGCAGACTGATCAAGAAACAAAAAATTAATATTTGTATAGCAGTGTAACGGCTAACCATCTGTCACCATCATGTACCCATATGTTGGAACCTCCAAGATCACAGCTTGGGATGGGGTTGGGGATTTGGTAGTAACATTAGCAATTCTTTATTATCTTTCTCTTGTTTCTTTAGTCTATGCAGAACATGCATATGCAGAGCACAATCCTAACCATGTCTACTCAAAAGTAAGTCCCATTATGTTCAATGGGTCTTACTCCCAAGAAGGTGTCTTTAGGATTGCAGCCAAAGTCAGAAATCAGAATACGAGCAGGAACATAGGGGAGGAGTAACCAGTTACAATGAAAGGTGCATGGGGTGACCTTGGTGGCACTGTCTCTCAGTTTGTTTCATTGGGTTGTTGTGAGGATACAGTGGGGCTGAAATGAGCATGCTTACAGTCCAATCCTATGAGCAAGTCCCATTATAGTTCCTGGAACTGGATAGGATTACCACCTTAGTGGAAGGAATAAATCATTTGTCGCCTTTTACCATTTCACATGAGAGGTACCCTATGGAGATACTCAGATCTATGCCAGTGAAGTAGCTGGTGCAAATTCAAGCAGCCCAGGGTAACAGGGTGCTCAGCCAGGTTATAATCTGGCTGAGACCACTTCAACCCTCTCCAAGACACTGTCCTTCTTCCCCTACCCCTTGGTGAAACTGGCCCCACAACATCACCCAAATAAACAAATGCAAGGCTTTAGAGCAGTGATTTTCAAACAGTGTGCTGTGGCACACTGATATTCTGCGGATAGTCCTCAGGTGTGCCGCAGGAATTTGGGGACTGACATTCATTATTAGGAAAAATGGGGGATTTGAATAGTCTGGTGTGCCTTGTCAATGGTAAAAAACAATTGATGGTGTGCCTTGATAATTTCAGTGTCTTGTTAAGTGTGCCATGAGATGAAAAAGGTTGAAAATCACTGCTTTAGAGTTTGGTTATGACTTCATCCTATTTTTGCAACTAACCTTTTAGTGTGTTATTTTTAGATGCTGCATGCATAATTCCCAAAGAGCAAACTGCCAATTTCAGTAGAACCTCAAAGGATAATTTTTTCAAAAATGTAAAACTGAGGGGCCTAATGGAAAAAAAATGGTAGCTAATTCACATTTAGAGCACTGGTTCCCAAAGTGATGTCTCATAATTCACCAGCCAGGGAAGCAACTGTCTCTGTCACAAAGTGGTCTTTTTTCCCTTAAAGGCTTGGGGATCCTGTGAAAGGTTCCTCAGTCCCCCCACCACCACCATTCAGGACTGTAGCACTGATTGCAAGTAAATGAGGATCCCTTCTCCTATTCCTGGCAGTGGCAATGTAGCTTTCCCCACTCACCTGGACATAGAAGCCAGGAACTTCCAGATCTTCTCTTTGGGGAATTAAAAGCGGTACAACCCTCTGAAGTGCCAGGGGTTTCCGAACCATAGCTCTGGGGCCAGATATGGCCCTCAGTGAGCCTCCATCCAGCCCATTACAAGCCCTGTAATCCTCCAGAGGCAATGGGAGCTGTGCTCTCTGCTCCTTTTGAGGTTATTTTGAAGGTTTGGAGGTTGCACACACCTCCTCTCTGTGTGTATGAAAGTGCTTATGAACTGGTTTGAAAATCATCCTCTCTTTGTGTGTGTTAGAAAGTGTTTATGAACTTTATTTAGCATATGACATAAATTACATGGACTTATGGTAAATCAGAATGTCCAGTCCACCCAGCCGTTCAGGACAGAATGGTTTACATTGAAAAAAAATCAGACACTGGGCCAGTATAAACTCTCAATTCACTGTCGAAAACAACGTGATGAATAGTTTGTTGAGGAGCACCACAGTCACACTGAGGGGTAGATACTAGACCCCATTTAAACAGTGAGCCCTGGTAGATACTGTGTTGATGAATTGATTTGTATTAATTCACTGAAAAGTTCCATCACTAATATATTCATTTATGTAAATTTATTCAAATTTGAAATATAAATCAATTTTTTTTCTTCTGGTCCCAACACAGTATCAGAAAGACAAGGTGGCCCTCCAGCCAAAAAGTTTAGAGACCCCGTCTCTTGACCAGACCTTCTGCCTGCCTGCCCGCCTGAATGAATGGCTAACTTACTATTCTGTGCAGATAAACCTTTGAGTTATCCGGACTGCCAAGAAATCTGACCAAGCACTAAGGAGAATGCTTAATCACATTAAGCACATAAAAGTACATTGAGGATGGCTGTTTGTTGCGAGGGAGTGGTAGAGCCATCATGGCTGTGAGTTCCACAATGTGCAGACCCATAGTTGCTTTGGCTAACAGCACAGATGGCTGACATCTTGGCCCACTCTTGTATTGGCCACTGTTAGCACCAGTGGTAAGACTGCTGGACCTCATAGGTAAGTCTGTGCCTAAGAGCACAATCCTAACCATGTCTACTCAAAAGTAAGCCCCATTGTGTTCAATGGGTCTTACTCCCAGGAAAGTGTCTTTAGGATTGCAGCTACACAGAAATAGAAAAAAACTCAATATAGGCCTACTGTTTTCAGTGGTAGCCCCATATCAAGCATAACTATTCTGTTTTTCCAGATTGTACCAAGAAGAGTGTGGCACAGCAAGAGTAAAAATTGAAAGTGTAGTTACACCCGCAATCATTTTCATTTACAGTATGGATTGGCATGATGTACCAATAGGGATGGATTCAGATGCAAAACAGAATTTAACCATTACTAGCATATGCACTTCATTTTCTCTCTTGCATGCAAAAAGAATAAAATGCACCAAAATGTGCTTGAACTTGACACATCCCCATTTATGCTATCTGCAGCTCATTAAGAAACCAGTATATCACACCAGGCTCCGACTCAAGAGATTTGGGCTGTTGTTAACACAGCTCTAGTTTTAATTGACATTTACCCATCCAAAAATATCATGATTGCTTATGGCAGGGTGTTCTGTATGCTGAGGTGGATTACAAGGTGGTGACAGGGTCGATGGGTCTGGAAAAAACAAAAGGCTGCATGGCTGAGAATGCATAAGTGGTTGCAGAATCAGGTTTAGTGTAACATTAAGTCTTGTCACTTCAGAGAGTTCACTTTCAAAAGCAACCGGAGTTTTATCCTTCATTGAAAAATGTACAGACAGTGAATGGTATTTTTTCACAAGGGCATTATAGTTCTGTAACCTTTTGTACTACTGACCTCCTTGTACAAACAGCTCCTTGTACCTGATCCAGGGCACTGGATCCACAATTGCCAGACTGGCATATTTTCTCAGTTCCTCTCAAAGTGCTGACAATAATGTATCTGTCAACTTTTATCTTTGGATTTTTAACAGTGTGGACAGAAAACACTTCCCAGGTGTACTGTGGTGCCTGAAGGGCTGCTGCAGTATCCGGTGGACAAGTAGGCAACCTCCTGTACCTCCTCAGGGGAAGGGGACTTTTGTCTTCTTTCCGTAAGTAAGCAGTCTCACAATGGTCCTACTGGGCTCCAAAGCTGGTGCAGAAAAGGCCTCCATTTAAGGGTAAAATGCCCTCCAGCCCCTTCCTCCCTCCCCCAGCCCACCTCCTACCTGCTGGAATGCCTCCTACCGCCTTCCCCAAACCCACCAGCTCTCCACCACTCCACATGGACCACCAATTGGCAGAGAATGGGCACTTCACCTGCACTAGCATAGTACTCTCTGTTAGCAGTGATCTAGCAGTGGAGTGCATAGGCAAGCTTTACATCAGGGGTATCCAAACCCCATCCCAGGGGCCATATACAGCCTATGGCAAGCCTCAGTTTGGCCTCTGGCAACACCCCTCCATCCAGCCTTCAGATTTGTCTCTAATACACGCTAATATGTAACTGGCCCTCCTGCCAAAATCTCTGGACACCTTTGTCTTATTGCATGTGTGTAACACCCAGCAGCCACCACCGCGTCCCCACAAATAGCCCTTAAGATTTGGCTGTTAGGCTGCAATTTTTTACATACTTGCCCCAGAATAAATCCCATTGTATTCACTGGCTATTACTGCTGAGTAGAAGTGCATAGGGCTGAAATGAATATGTGATTTATTGAGGGGGATGGGCAAAAAGCATGTCATGCAACAGTCTCACTAATGGAAATTTACTAGGAACACTTGTGCTACTAGAAGCTGGTGGAGAACAGAATCTGCACAAGAATTAGCAGACTGATCCTGCCATGTATGCAGTCTGTGTGATTTTCCAGGGTTCAAAGGATTCAGGAGTTTTAAGGGCTCTGGAGTGAGAAGGAAGAAAAAAACCATAGATGAGAGAAAAGGATAATTGGCCAAGTCACAGAAGCATGGTTACTATGAAGAAGAAGGAAGCTGAAGTTAGTGGGGAAGGATCCAGCTATTGCTAGGATTACAGCAGGTTATTCCCTATATGGTATAGTATTTTTGACCAAAGACTCATCAGAAAATAGAGCACAAGAGATCATGTCCTCTTTTTCAATATGAGTAACTGATCTTGATGAGTCACGGGACAATCCTAACCTGTGGTTAGGTTAGCACATGTTTTCAGCTCTTGTCTTGGGACTGCTCCCCCACAATACCATGGGGAAAGTGAAGGTTTTCCCTTTCTCTGGGGCAGGGATACAGCTGCCCCAATAGATCTACTCAGATTTAGGTGGCCTCTGGAGGCCACCTCTGGATTTAGGCCAACTTCCCACCTATCTAGCGCCTGCCCCAGAACGTTCCCCTGCCCCAGAACGCCCTCTTCCCACCACTTCCAACCTCTGTGCTAGCCGAGAATGGCCAGTGCAATTTGTCCTGTGCTCCATTCCTGTAGTAGCTCAGTGTGGCCGGCACATGGATGTGTGTAGCACTCTTACAACACCATAGGCCGATGCAGGTCATTTGCGCTAGCCTAAGCAAGTTTTAAAAGCTCTCAGGACACAGTCCTAACCAATTTTCCAGTTTCAGGATAAGGACAATACAACATCAAGGTAAGAGAAGAAACTTTGAGAAGGCATCAGTGACTGTCTCTCTATTGCAGGATATAGCATGTTCCCTACTGGCACAACTATGCCAGTGCTGGAAAAGTATACTTGGAGACCAGTGATGGGATTCAAAGAAATTAACAACCGGTTCTATGCCCATCTGGCAGCTACTTTTAAATGGCTATTTTTTTTAAACTTTATATCCTGTCTCTCATTAACAACAAGTTTTATGGAGTAGGTGCAAACCTGCTGGAGCCCACCACTGTTGGAGACTGATCTCTGGGCTCCTGACTTAACTGATTAAAAGTTGAACAACAAGAAGGAGAAAGTAAGAGGGATAAATGCAGTAAGTTCCCCCACTGATGGATCTGGACACAGAGGATAGGTAGGACAGATTAAGCAGTATATTTGTCCTTAATCTATTGAGCAAATGTCCAAAGGTGCAGGAGCAACTGGAGGTTATCCCTGCTAACTAGGCAAGAGGCATTCTTTCAAGTGGGTGTTCTTCCTTTATTTAGCAAGGGGAGAGTAACTGGCCCTACACACCCCAGCAATATCTGTTCAGGTAGCATCTGCTGGTGTTCTTTTTTGCCTTTTAGATTGTGAGCCCTTCTGTGAAAGGGATCCATTAGCTATTAATTTTTTTATTTCCTTTGTAAACTGCTTTGTGAACTTTTTAGTTGAAAAGTGGTATATAAATACTGTAGATAGATTAGTTTAGATGAGAGAGAGAGAGAGAGAGAGAGAGAGAGAGAGAGAGAGAGAGAGAGAGAGAGAGAGAGATGTATGGTCTTAGGTACCAAGTCAACAGTTGAGGGTTAGAATCCAATGGAGTGTGATCTTAGGAGACCAGGCAAATGGAAGCTCATGAAGCAAATACAGCAGGGTTCAAACTAGCCTTCATAACTAGGCAGTTCCAACTTGCATGAACCACGCTAACACAGTCCACTAAGCAACTGGGCTGAACAGATCTTCCGCATTCAAATCTAACACTATCCTCCATACCCTAGGGGCTTATTTCTCTTTCTGTTGCATCTTTTACTTTTTAAATGCGTGCTACAGAAAGAAGAAAAAAAAGTTGGTTTGCGATACAGCTGCTTCAGTCTAGAAGATATTTGTCATTTTGGGTGGGACGTCTCTACTGCCTAATTAATGTGACCTTGCTGTGCACTTTTCCCACCTTGTACTCCTTTCTTCTTGTATGGATGCCAGTCTTGAGTCTGTCTTGGGAGAATCTGCCACAAAAGCAAGACTGTATTCAAACAATGCTTGTGAATGGGTTATTCGAAGCATCGTATTCCTGTCCCAGAAACCCAGGGGACCATCCTGCATTATTCAAAAGGTTAAAAACGTATTACAGAATTCCATGGCAACCATGATTATTTTATTCAAAGCCAGCCCAAAATACATTTCTACTACCGCCCTTCTGCTGTAATCTAAACTGCTTACTAAACCAAGCAAGTGTAGCAATATCCCTTACCACTTATAGGAGCATAGAAAATGTTATCATAGTTCCCTAGAGATATGAATTTCAAGTAACTGAACAAGAGTAAAAAGTGTGAGTGTTTAGTTGGCAAAAAAGCATTTCTTATATTGCTAGAAACCACAGGTATCCATCTAAAACCACACAGAACATTATTTTACATTAAAGATCATTCTGCAAACATTCTTAGACCCCATAGTAGTGCTATAGTCCAGTCACAGCCATAGAAATTTCAGAACATATGAAAACAAAAAAAGAAATTAAAAATTACACAAAATGTACTGAATAAAATATATACAGTAGGGCTGCAATCCTAACCTCCATTTAGGCCTGCCTAAGCCCTGGCATAACTTCTGTGCTGACCTGGGGGTGTCACAAAAGTGCAGTTAGACACTTCTGCCCCACTCCTGGAGGGCTTAGGCCAATGCACAGGCATATGTCGACCTTCCCTCACCATCATGGAAAGACAGACCAGGTGAGTAAGGCCAACCTAAATTTCTAAGGTTTGCGCCCTAAGTCCCTTACTTATGAAAAGGTTCTGTTCCGGAAGCTCGTTCATAAGCTGGACACAGGTGCACTAATCCTCCTGGAGCTCGGCGCCCCAGGAGACGCGGCGACCACTAGCGAACCGCGTCCGCCGAGGGGGAAGATCCGGTTCGGGCGAGTAGATGCCCAAACCGGCATCTGCCCACCTCTAGCTAGGACTTGTTCCAGTCTAACTGGGGTTGAAGCCTCAATTGGAAAAAAAATTCAGATCTGAAATTTGAATAGTTGAATTGTTGCTATTTGTGACATTATATACAACCATACACAGGATGAACATATGTCATAACCAAAAAGAGAATAAGGACCTCCAAAAAGTAGGACACTTGAGAAAAATGTAGAACGTGACCAAATAAAAGCTTAAAACAATATAGTGCTTTCAGGTATAGTGCTTCCATGAGGTTAACTTAATGTATAGTGCTTTCATGAGGTTAATTTAAACACTATGGGTGAAAACCAGAGTAACTACGGGGAGTCCTTGCTCCAGAGTAAGAACAAGTTACTCAGGATTGCATTATGAATTTCCCATAGGTTTTCACTAGGTGGTGCAGTAACTACGGGTGCACTAAATGTCTCTTATAGTTACTCTGGATTGTGCCCTAAGGCTTCAATCCTAACTTCCACTTAGTCTAAGCCCCACCATTAGTCATGTGCTGACCTGTGGTGTGTCACCAAAGTGCCATAAGACACTTTTGTGCCACTCCTGCAGGAGGTTTAGGCCAGTGCACAGAACGGGAAGCTTTCTTCTCGAGAATGGAAGGCTAAAAACATGTCCTGGAAGAAGAGGATTTATGGTCATCCTGACCATACAACTCTAGAAAGAAAGTGGATAGGATTGGAGAAAAATATCTCCAGGGTTACAACACAGGGTACACCTGGATATTTTCCTATTACAATGCAAAATCTGATCATTCTTTACATAATATCTCATTCATAATGAATGTTAATTTCAAAAAGTGTTTGCTTTTACAACCTGTTCTCTAGAGTTTTGTTTAAAAATTGCCTGAGAAGTTTTTGCATATTTATCAACGAACAAATATTTCCATTCCTGGAGAAACACGGAGAAGAGTCAGAGCAATTCTATCCCAAACGGATGTTTAATAGTAGTTTTTGATTATTCCTATTCTCATCTTCCCTTGCATGAGTAATTGTGAATGAACAGAGTAAGAAAAAGTTTTGGAAAAATGGTGCATTTTGTTGTGGTTGCCACCCTGAAATAAATAACAGGAAAGATATTCTTCATGACTTGGATCATACAAGGCTCAGTTGTGGTTTGTTCTTGCATTCAAATCTTTTGTGAATATGGCTTTAGGCAACAGAAGACCTTAACAAAGAGCAACAGGATCAGTATATTTACAAAGTTTACACACTCATAACTTATGCATCATGGAAAATGGAGATAATTTAAGGGTTGACAGCATTTAAATTCTGAACTAGCTGTCGTTGCAGGAGTAAAATTTCAAGATTATTTATGGACGGCGGGCATGGCTGGGCATCGGCAGGAACTCCAGAGCACCGGTAGGCACTGGAGGGCAGCGGGGACTGATGGGCACCAGTGGGCAGCAGACACCTGCAGGCAGTAGGAGGCACCATTAGGCTTCCCTTCCATGTACCACTGGGCACCACCAGGCTATGGGCACCACAGGGTATCCCTACTGGGTAACTTCACACAGGGCACCATCAGTGGTGGCACCAGCAGGTTCGCACCTACTCTATAGAACCGGTTCTTAACAAGATATAGTACATATAAAGTTTAAAAATAGCCATTTAAAAGTGGCTGCCAGATGGACAGAGAACCGGTTCTTAATTTCTTTGAAGCCCATCACTGGGCACCATACATCACTACTGGGCACTGGGCACCAGGCACCACTGGGTGGCAATGGACACCACCGGACACCACCAGGCATCCCTGCCAGGCAACAGCGAGCAGCACTGTGTACTGGGCACCAGCGGGCAGGTCTGGCCACCAAATCAGTTTTTAGTGGGTCCTTACATCACAGAAGTAATATGCTCCCCAAATTTCATGCTTCTAGGTCCAGGGATTGAAGGAATATACTTCTCAAATTTGCTTCTAGGTCCAGTAGTTTTGGCTGTGCATTTATGAGTCAGTCAATCAGTGAGTCAGTGACCCTTCAATTTTATTTGTATAGAAGATATAGTGTGCAATCCTAACCTAGGCCAGCACAACTCATCAGTCTTCCCATTCCTGTGATGATGTAGAAAGGAAAGCTCATGTCTGTACACTGGTCTAGACCCCTCCCTTAGGAATGGTGCAGTAGTACTTTACAGTACTTTTGTGACACCCCCAAGTCTGCACAGGACTTAAGTCAGCCCTGGTTAGGATTGCAGCCATAGTCCATGATTCAAATAGTTTCTTGAAGGTCCACAAGGGTTAGTAAAGGCCAGAGAGGATAATTTTCCATTCATGTTTTGGACTAGTAAGTGTGAAGATGGGAGACCATTTGTGAACCTAAACAGATGATTCACCTTGACAATTTTAGCAACCTGTCAGCATACAATGAATTGAAAAATGTTGAAAATGGCTGATACAGAGCAATAACCAGGAACTTAAACTGAATTCAGAAAGCACCTGGCAGCCAGTGTAAGCAACCAAGTCTTGAACTAATATGCCCCCAATATCCCAGTCTGAGAGTGTTTTGGAAAGGATGAAGTGTCAGAACTTTTAATAGTATAGGAGCAATCTTTAAATCACCTCCATCTGTTTCCATTATTATTAGACTGTGAAGCCTTTAAGATTTGCACAAAACAGAAAGGATCCTGGCTGTTAAAAGCCATGTTAACAATTCTTGCATCCCACTCTCTTCTTGTTGGCATGCAAAACGACAAAATTCGGAATCATTCATTTGGTGGTGTGATGCATATCTATTTTCTTCCCTACTAAAAATCATTAAATTACACATCAAAAATTAAAAGATCTTTAGTGAATGATGGAAATTTCCATCATTCACTATGGTCCTCACATAATCCACTGTTTTCATCATTCACTAAGAATATTTACATTATACACTAAAGAACATCTGCTCAGATTTGCACCCACTATGGTAAGATCCAAATAGCTCCATAGGTCTGCCTGTAGCGTTGCATGGGGTAAGAGTACGAAAACCCCCTTACTTCAAATTATAGTCTGGGTCACACCAAACATAAGCAGGATGTAATACAGGCCACTCAGCCTGCTTGTTACAGCACAGGTTAGGATTGCACCGTTACTTGCAAAACATGGTTTGCTTCTGTCTTGTGTTTGAAAGGGCTCTAAAATAAATCTGAGTTGATCACATAATCAATTATTTTGAAGGATTTCATTCCTCTCGCTCCAGGCACATTGATGTGAGCTTACCGTGTTCAAGGATAAACAGGCAAAGATGATAAGTGAGCCTTTCAGTCAGTAGTTTCTATGGCAAACGTGGCTAGTTTTAAGCAAACATTTAAAATACATGCTGTGTAAAAGGAAAGAAAATCCTTTCCACCTTGTGAGGAACCAGCAGGGCTTTTCCCCCCTCTGATTGGTCAGCTCCCCAGAGGCAAGGTGACCATATGACCAGAAATTTCCAGATTTGTCCTCTTTTTAAGCCTCCTGTCCAGGTGTCCTACAAAAGGTTTTCATTGTCCTTCATTTTTGCTTCATTTTGGAACTTTGCAATGGTGTGCAGTACCCCATCATGTCACATGTCATTGGATTCATATTGAAGAGGAGAATCCAGTGATCAAACCAGTTTTGAAATATCTCCTTCCTATCAAACATAATGACCAAAAAACTAAAAATAAAAAATATGCAATGAGCTCTATGGGAAAGCGAACGTGCCCAATATCGCGGCTTTACTTGTGAGTAGGCAAATATGCCATTGGCCATCAGAAAGATCAGGCTGAGAGGAATCCAAAACCTTGTCCTCCTTTTGAGGTTTGGGCATCTGGTCACCCTGCCCAAAGGACACAGTGAATACTCCAGCAGCTCCGGCTGGTTCTGGGACCAGGGCCAAATGTCAGCTGACAGGGGCTGGTTGGGGAATGACTGAAGGGGTTCAGCACAGAGTACCCCTGGGTGCCAGGGGGTGCCCTATTGCAATTATGTGTCCCTGGATGGACCTGTGATGAGGGGTGCTCTGGATGTATCTGGATTGGATGGCATGGCCGCAGGAGTATCTGGATTGGATGGCATGGCCGCACCCCAGAAGGGGACAGGACTCGAGGGGAGATTCAAGGGGGGAAACAGCAGGAAGGCAGTAGCTGGAGAGGAGGGTTACTCAGCCTCAGCAGGGCTGAGGCTGCTGTCTTCTGCTGGATGTTTTGTACAATGTTATATTGTTGACGTTAAGTTAAAGCTCCTAAGTCTGCTAGTTACACTTCTTGGAGAAGTTATTTGTGGCAAATATGAGGGCGGAGGAGGAAGGCAGTGAAGAAAGCTGGGAGGCCTCATGGACACCACCACACACCTATAGGAAAAAAAGTTGCCATAAAGTACCAATGATTGGCTAGAACGTTGCTTTCTAACCAGTCCAGCAGGATGATTGCCCAGTTGTGATCAGGAGTTGTTACACCAGTCCTTGGTTCATTCATTTTCTCATTTTGATCACTGTATTTGTCAGGTTATACTGTATGTGCCATTTCCTTGCAGGGTAATGGACACATGACCTTATTTCTCTCAGCAGTTTCCATAAGACTGCAGGGCATGAGCATTAATAGTTACTGAAAGCCTTTTTCAAAAGAGAGCAATAACAAAGTTCTCCTCCAATATCCAGGGACTGAAACGCTCAGCTGAGTTCACAGGAAGTGCCAATAGCATTTCTAGGCTTACTAAGCTCTGTTTGTATCCTGGTAAGGGGCTGCAACTCAACCACCAGATTTAAATTGCATCCAATAGCTTAATAGCGAAGCTCTCATAACACTTCGATATTTTCCTTTCTCGAAGAACATTGTGTGCTACAACATATTTTTTCCAGGCATTTCAGCTGAGACTTGAGAACGGGCAGGGTGTTCAGATGTCAAAACCGCAAAAGAGGACTAGGGCCCTCACCCTACCCAATAAAAAGATTTAGGACACCCAAAAAAATGTAAGAAATGACAAAATAAAAGCTCAAAACACTCATGTGTATTGTTTACATGTGGTTAATTTGAACATTCTATGCCTTATTAAATTTAAAACTATAAAAAAATGTATAAATTTAAATGTATTGTATGAAGGCTATGTGCTGCCTGCTTATAGGGAAAAGAAGGACAATGAAGTTTTTCCAGAACTCAAGGCTAAAAACAAGGATTATCCTGGAAAAGAGTTCATATGGTCACCCTGGGAAAGGTTGATAATTATGTTACTTTCTTTCTTCCAGAAATACATTAACACCCAATCATATGTGTCCATAACTGGTGTTCATGTGTATCAAAGCTTTATGATTGTTGCCAAAACACTTCTGATAGTGTGCAAAGTAGTGTCTATTGGGGCACTGGCATATAGGACCGAACCTTCTTGTGCACATTGAGGAAGCTCCAGCCACATAAATGGCACATAGGACCTAAGAGGTTATGAGGGGGTCAGGGAGAGCTAAATGTGATGGGGGAAATGGAGAGAGAAGGCTCCAGGAAAGGATGGATTCTGGCTGCAATCCTTACCACCCTTTCCTGGGAGTAAGTACTATTGAACACAATAAGACTTATTTTTCTGTAGACATGATTAGGATTGTACTGTTATGCTGCAATGTACTGTTAGGCTGCAATCCTAAAGACACTTTCCTGGGGGTAAGACCCATTGAACACCATGGGGCTTACTTTTGAGTAGACATGGTTAGGATTGTGCTCTAAGGGCACAATCCAGAGCAACTACGGGGAGTCCTTGCTCCGGTGTAAGAACAATTTGCTCTGGATTGTAATATAAATTTCCCATAGGTTTTCATTAGGTGGTACAGTAACTACAGATACACATAATGTCTCTTACGTGCTCCCGTAGTTGCTCTGGATTGTAGGGTAAGTCTCCTAACCTTGGGTAGAAGATGGTAAACATGAGAATTGAACCAGAATTATTTTGGAAAGGATAATCTTATGTTCAACTAACTGACCTTCTAAATACTCACTCACTCACACACGCACGCACGCATAGATAAGCACCCTCCCCAAGTACTGGCTTGCAAATAAGTGTTCCTTAACAAAGAAAATATCTTTGTTTATTTTTGTGTGCATATCCAAATTTGCATAGTAATTTGCCAGTTAGTAGAAGATACTGAAGAAGGAAGAAGTTATATGCACTATTAGCATGGAGAAGCCCTTGGAAAGACTATGAGTACAAACCTAACCATGTCTACTCAAAAGTAAGCCCATTGTGTTTAATGTGTCTTACTCTTTAGGATTGTCTTTAGGATTGCAGCATATGTTTCCCAAAGACAACCAGGCTGTTGGTTATGATGTGCAAACACCATGTATCAGGGCAACCATATAGAATGGAGGACAGAGTGCCTGTACTTTTAACCATTGCATAGAAGAGGGAATTTAGGCAGGTTTAGATCAATATACAAGGGTTTAAAAAGTGGCACCTGCCTAAATTTCCTCTTCAATACAATGGTATCGGCACTCTATCCTCCATGGTCACCCTGCCATTTATGGTCACCCATACGGTAGCTCTCCACTTGTAGCCAGTACTGCCCAGCCCAATAAGTAAGCAAATGGTGTGGGAGGAAAGTACAGCTTTTGATCTGCAGCTCAAATTTTCATTCAAGTTAGGAAAGAATTCAGAGGCTTATGGAGGTTGACTCTTTGTTGAAGAAAAAAACATTACAGGTCCCTGAAGAATGTAGGCACAAGACCAGCAAGCATTTCCAAATGTTAGTATCTTTAATTCCAATGGTCATTGGGCCAGTTGCCCTTAAGAACAAGGCAAATACAGCATAAACGTTGTGCAGGACACAATGCCATCACCTACTATAAAGCTCAGAACTAATTCTATTCTCAGTCTGACAATCCACAAAAAATTCTAGTCTTCCTAAGTTTTACTGTCCAAATAAGCCAAAGAAACTGGATAGTATTTCTTTTATTCAATGTTCAGTTTGTTTCCCCTGTAAGTGACCTGTAGGCAATTCTTACACATAGAAAGTGACCAAGTGAGGCCACTAACCAAATTAGTACTCCTAACCAAATTACCCCCAAATACAGAGTAACTACAGGAGCACGTAAGAGACATTATGTGCACCCGTAGTTATTGCACCTCCTAGAGAAAACCTATGGGAAATTCATATTGGAATCCAGAGTAAATTGTTCTTACACCGAAGCAAGGACTCCCCGTAGTTACTCTGGATTTTGCCCTTGGGCCAGAACAACTAACCCATTTTCCTATTCCCATGGTGGCATCGGAGGGTGGCACATGTCTGTGCACTGGCCTAACCACACACACGCACCCCTCTAGGAGTGCTTGTGCCGGGATTTGTGCTAGCCTAACCAGGGTTCAGTATTGCTCTGTAAGCTTCATATGTTACAAAATATGCAAGAAGAGTGTCATCCTTCCAGCCTTTTGGCTATACAACAAAATAATGAGAAGATTGCATATGCAGAAATTCCTCAACTAGGATAGTTTTCTAAAAAAAAAAAAAAGCATTGCTCCACCATACCAGTGGGTCAAAAAGTGGCCTGTGGTGATGTTGTCCAGACATATCCACCTATTTTGCTGCTATGATGTGTCTTAACCAGTGTAGTAAGAGGTACTGCCTGAGGAAGACTTTGACATCCAGCTGCCAACTTCCATTATGAAGTTGTGATATAAACCGACTCTCCACTGAAAACTCTGCTTAATTATGTACCAGATGCTGCAACTGCTAATATCCAGGAGTAACTGGAATGAAGAGTGAGAGAGGGGGTGCTCTCTGACCCCACCTGTCACAGCTTATCAAGCCACTAGTGTGAGTTAGCAAGAAGCATGGGTGGAAGGACCTCCTCACATTTTTCCTTATAGACAAACACAAAGTGACAGGAGAATAGAAAATTGCAACCCCACTTTAGGACTATGCTTTATCAAACCTCTCTTTTTTCCCTCCTCCTCCATAAATAACATGGGATGTTAGAAAAAAAAGTCCTCAGTTCATCCAATTGGGCCCTACTACCACATTTATTATAGGTAAAGGAGAAAGCATTCTATGTGTGACATTATACAACACTATACACTAAAACACTATACACAGTTTAGTGCTGCTTCATCGTTTATAAACCTAACCACATGTTAAGGCAGTGAATTTCAACCAATATGCGATGGCACACTGGTGTGCCAGAGATGTTCTGCAGGTGTGCCACCAGAGTTTAAGAAGGAGCATTTATTAGAACAAGTGGGGCAGATGGACACTCTACCAGCAGCATGATGTGCCTTTGCCATTGTCAAAAAATTGATGGTGTGCCTTGACCATTTTAGCACCTTGTCAGAGTACCATGAGATGAAAAAGTTTGAAAATCACTGTATAGGTCTTTAGTAAACATCCTGCTCCAGGAGATATTAGTTTGATATTAGTTTGATAAATATTAGTTTGCTCAGAAAAGAACCAGAAACATTTAAGACTTTAAAAAAAATTATCTGAAAATTCAGAAATGTCAATCTTTCCAAACTGAGTTCAGTAGGGGGCATGAACTCAACACTAAATAATAATGGATCTCATGTATGCTTATCTTTCCTTGTTCCATTATGCTGCAAAAACATGTCCCAATCTTATTCTATGAAATTGGTGCTAATGCACCCACGTGATGGATGCACATGCTGTATCCAGTGGTGATGGTGCATCCAGAAGTGGAGTATGTATTTATATCTTGCCTTTTACCCTGGGGGACTCAAGGCGGCAATTGGAGGCAAAATCCTGAGGATAAGGGAACTTTTGTGTCCTTATTTCTTGTTAAGGCAACCTGATGGCACATGAAACTCCTTTGACCTAGAGCTCTAGATCTAGCATAGGTCTGACGAGTGAAAAAAGAAACATGGGTCAAAATCAGGGAGAAAGGATTTTATAAAGGTGGGGAATTCATGAAATTGTTATTTGTAATCATAGGCATGTCTATTAAGGGGCCACAGAGGTGTTGGTACACTCCTACAGAGGTGCTGGTACTCACACAGAAGTGCCAGTATTCCGCATGGGTGTGAACCCCCTCCAAAGACCTCGGGATCTTACTTCTGAGTAGATATACTGTACATAAGATTGAGCAGTTATGGTCATACAATTAATACATGGAAGTGAAAAGGATCGCTAGCCCTCAGTAACTGACACATTTGCACCTTGACATAGCATTGACAGTGAAAATCTGATCACAGGTGGGCTGATGCCGGTTCTGACCGGTTCTGTAGAGGTGGTTGTTAATTAGGGGCTGACATTAGGAAAAGGGTTGTTAATTGGGGGCCCTTATCTTTGAATTGCATGCAAGTGTGTTTGCATTTCTCTTAAAGGGCCTCTGGAAGCTCTCCTCCCTCCTCCTCCTCCTCCCTCCCCTTCTGAGCCCTTCTCTCTCTCCCCCCTCCTTCCCTCCCTAAGGTTATTTTTTAATTTTAAAATACAAACAGTCTGTTCCTTTTATCATCACAGCACATTCAGACTCTGACTGCTGAGATGGGGGGTGTTTGGGTCACTGTTAGTTCCATGCTTTAAAGTCAGAGTGAAGAACTTCTTCATGCCCCAAACCTTTGATTGATGCTATTCAGGAATCCTGTCTTTGCTAAACATCTTATTTTGATTAAAAACCTTATTTCTAGCAAGTTTTCAGAAGTTATTTCCTTGTGCAGTTTGCAAAGCATGATGGGTCCTCATATGCAAATGAGCAGCCTCTCTGGCGATGGTGTGTTTTTTTTTTAATCAGGCACATGATGGACAGCTTTACTAAGGGCTCTTTACAAAGGGCGGGAATACAGAAGCTGGAGCTATTGAGAAAGGACTGCAGCTGAGCATCTGAGTGTTGTGAGTGTTGTGAGGATCAGATCCTCCAGGGCTTTTGGTGGGGGCCACGCCTGCCTGCCTCCCCGGTGCCTTTGCAGCCCAGTACTAGGCATGGAGAACTACTCAGTACTACCCAGTACTACTCAGGAGTAAGCCACACTGTATAGTAGAGGACTGCAGCCTGTGGCCACAATCCTAGCCACACTTTCCTGGGAGCAATTCCTATTGACTCTCATGGGATTTCCTTCTGAGTAGCATAGGATTTGAGGCTACTTTCCCATCCAGACTTTCCTGAGAGTAAGCCCACTGACTATAATAGGACTTACCTCTGAGGAGATTGGCAGAGGATTGGATCTCTCCCTCCAGCCCTGTTCCTCCAGCCCAGTCTACTTTCCTGAGAGTAAGCTCACTGTCTATAATGGGATTTTCTACTGAGTAGACATGATTAGGACTGGGCTCTGAGGCTGCAATCATATCCACACTTATATGGGAGTAAGCCCCACTGACTAGAATGAGAGTTACTTCTAGGTAAGCCTGCATAGGATTGCACTGTAAGGCTAAAATCCCGACCACACAGTTTTGGGAGTAAGCCCCATTGACTTGAATGGTACTTACTTCTGAGTAGACACAGTTAGGATTGGGCTCAGGCTGCAATCCTATCCACACTGTAGACCTTTTGCTCCCCCCCCCCCCCCCGAGATCTCCACACCTCATCCTGCCCCTCTGAGAAATCTCTCCACCTGAGATTGAAGGCAGGAAGTATGGGGGATACCTGAAGAAATAGCCCCAGTTCCCATCCTGCCCCCCCCCAGGAGCCCACTCCACTGCCTACTCTGAAGTAAATCCTATCCTAGTCCCATCCTAGTCAATGGAGCTTACTCCCAGGTAGGTGTGGATAGGATGGCAGCATAAGAGCCCAATTTTTTGCATGCCTGCTCAGAAGCAAGTACTGAGTGACCATATGTCCTCCTTTCCCAGGACAGGTCCTCTTTTTACTCTTCCTTTTCCTTATGAGCAGGCAACATGGAGGCTTCTTATTATCCATACTTTTTCCAGGACCACAATAAATCTTCATTGTCCTCCTTTTCCTTATAAGCAGGCAGCATGCAGTTCCCATCCTGCACCCCCAGGAGCCCAGTCCACTGCCTACTCTGAAGTAAATCCTATTAAAGTCAGTAGGTTTTACTCCCCTGTGAGCATAGGAGTGTAGCCTCAAAGCCCAATCACTGTCTACTCAGAAGTAAGTTCCATTATAATAGTGAAGCTTACTCCCTGGAAAGAAGCTGGTTTCTAAGAGCTTGTAATCCTATGCCTGACTGCTCAAAAGTTAATCCCATTTCAATCTATGAAGCTTACTCCCAGGAAAGTGTGCAGAGGAGTGCAGCATTAGAGCCCAATCCTATTCTTGGCTACTCAGAAGTGAGTCCCATTAGAGTCTGTGGAGCTTACTCTCAGGAAAGTGAATAGGATTGGAGCCAGAGGCTGGTTACTAAGAGCTCAGTCCTTTGCTTGACTACTCAGAAGTCCTATTATATTCAATGGAGCTTACTTACAGGAAAGTGTGGACAGGATTGTAGCCTTAAGTAGGGGCTTAGAGGCAAACCTCAGCCTGCAGAGGGGACACCACAGACTCTGGTCCTAAACTGTAGATCAGTGTTTCTCAACCAGTGGTATGATTATCACCTGTGGAACTTGTGGTAGTGTCTGCTGTATTAGGCACCTGGATGCGTCATATGTGCTCCCTGAGGCAGCTGGTGGGCTGCTGTGTGATTCAGGAGCTGTACTAGATGGGTCTTTGGTGTGATCCAGTGGAGGCTTTTCTTATGCTTTTATGTTCTTAATTGTGGCACACATTCCCCCTGAGAGCACAACAAGGCATAATGCATAGGAATAAATTACACAGAACCCAGGGGCTTAGTACTGATTGATGCTGTCACAAGTGATACAATTTTTTTGGTAAACTAAGGGTTAAGGTGGCATGCCCTCCCCAGCCCCGCCCCCTGACCCTGGCCCCACCCCCTGACCCAGCCTGGCCCCGCCCACTTCCGGAGAACCGGTTGTTAGGGCAGGCTGGGCCCACCACTGAATCTGATATATTGTGAAAGCAATTTAAGATGGGTTTAAAAATTGAAAGATGAGTAAAATGCTTACAAGCATCACAGACAGAAAGCATGTAGCAAAACAATTCATATTTGTCAAAAAAATTATGCTTCAACTGCTATTAAAGAACAATGTTTTCCCTGCTTGTTTTCCTGCAAACAGATCTTGCATAGGATTAGGTTGCATACGGTTGCATAGGGATATTGCTTCAGAAAGTTTTAAAAATAAACTTTTCTTTAGTAAGTGGTTTCACTGCAAAAGATATTTAAAAGACAAAAATATCAATACTGTGAAAACTGAAAAAAATTGAACTAAAGAACATGGAAGCTGCTGTATCGAAATATCAGTCTCTATTGTCTACTGTCAGGGTGACCTCATTTTCCAGCAGATGCCCTCCTTTTTACCTTTGTGTTCTGAAAAAAAATTTCATTGTGTTCCTTTTCCTTGTCAGAAGGCAGTACGTAGCCTTATTGTAATTAATAAATTATCAGCTCAATCCTAACCCGATTAGGCCGGCACAAGTCTTATGCTGGTCTGGGGTGTCAAAAAATCCTGTAAGGCACTTCTGCACCACTTCCGGGGGGTTAGGTAAATGCACAGACATGAGCCAGCCTCCCACGCCACTGCAGGAACAGAGAGATGGGTGAGTTCTGCTGGTCTAAATTCATTAGGATTGCACCCTCAATGTAGTAAATAGATTATATGTAACTAGTATTTTACCCATAGCTTCATTCGTGTGCAGTTTTTAACCACACCAATATTGGGTGGGGAAGGGGGAGGTGTGGGTCACCCACAGTGGAGGGGGGGTTCATCAAAATTCTTAACCACAACATTAAGTGTTGGAGCACATCATGCACAACAAACAAACCCACAGAACACACAGGATTTCAATTTTATAGCAAGCAAGACTGACTTTTTTGGGCGCTTTGAATGCCTACATCAGAGAAAAAGTAGAATATAAATAAATCAATATTAAGTGTATCACACAAAACTCAAATAACGCATGGACTTGAGTGCTCACACACACACATATCTACTAATATAGTGCAACAAAACCATAGGACTCTACACTGGACTCATAGCAATGATGCAAATTGATCTCAGGGTAACAAACACAGTCTGTGCATATGTACAACTCAAGATAACATGCAGTATGGCCCAGTTCATTCATACCTGAATGCAACCTTTATGTCAGATCTTCAGGAGTGTGTGAAGTTATCACAATACACACAGTTGGGCTACATTGCACATGGAGTACATTTTGTGAGACACTGGACCAGCACAATTCACAATTCCATCCATCCATCCATCCATCCATCCATCCATCCATCCATCCAGGTGGGATGCTATCTCTTCCTGCATCTGCATATATGGAAACCTGGTTTCCTGCATCTCCTGTGGAAACCTGGTTCACACCAAAATTAGGATGCAAGTTCAGAGATGGCCCTACATATTACAAAAGTATTTACGTAGCTGCTCCTATCATGTAAGAACTGTCCTATAACTACTGCCGAAGAAGATCTATGCTGAATATAGAGATCCATTTTTCCCCTCTGTATCCTGATGTTTACATGAATAAAATTCCTGGAAGTGTTTCATGAGTACTGAACTTAAAGAGCACCATAGTTTTGATATTTGGGCTAGCATAAATGGGTGGTAAATTGCAACCAGTTCATGAAAAACCTAGTCTGATGATTAGGAAAACTTACAGACCAATCCTAAGCATGCCTACTCAGAATTAAGTTTCATTATGTTCAATGAGACTTCCTCCTGGGAACATAAGGATAGGATTGCAGCCTTAGGGAGCAATCTTACCCTATTTTAAACATAACGTTTTTCCCTACAGGTTGTTTTGCTCAGTGGCATCACCAGACTGGTGCGGGCCACACTGGGTGATGCGCCACTGGGGGGGTGATGCGCCAGAGGAGTTTGACACTCCTCCGGCTGGCCTGGGCATCAGCGCTCCCATTCCAGCCAGCTCTGAGGCAGAGCGGAAGCCAGAAGTGTCTGCTCCACCTTGGAGCGGGCCAGAATGGCCGGCTGAGGCACAGCATGCAGAGACGCACTGCGCATGTCCAAAGGCTCAGACATGTGCAGTGCGTCTCTGTGCACAGCGCCTCAGCCTGCCATTCCAGCCAGCTCCGAGGCGGAGCAGACACTTCTGGCTTCCATTCCGCCTTGGATATGCAAGGTGAGTTATGCCTGTCTAAATAGGTTAGGATTGTACCCTTAATCTCTTTCTTATGCATGCTCATAGCATGAAGTAGCATCAATAAGAATACTTGCTATGGAAATGTGATCTCATTTCTATTGATACCTTCCCACTAACACTGCCCTATATCTTAGAAACCTTTCACTAGGCTGAATGTCAGCTGGATCACTTAACAAAGGCATGAAAAGCTTGGCAACTAATAAGAAGTATTGCTCTCTTGCTTTCCTCAGGCACTATTTCTGCAATCTGTTCTGATTCAACACATCTGCAGTGTTAGTACTACGCAACCCTTTTCATACATGTTCATTTAATCTCTTTGGGATCATCCTTCTTCTCAAAGTAAAGATTAACTAAAAGGTGTTCATTAAATTAAACAATATAATACAAACAAAATGAAAATTTTTCCATGTACTGTAATCGAGTGAAGAACAAGACTGCAGTTTATCCTCCATCAACATTAATATCATGCCGAAAGCAATTCTACATATAGCAGATTTCAATACATGATAGAAATAAGAACTAATAAATACAGGTTGTGCCTCATTATCCTGTGGGGTTCTGTTCTGGAATCCCCAGTGAATTAAAAAAATCAGTTATACCATATTAGTAGAAAAATAGCTTTAAAGACCCACTTCCAGGTTTCTTGCTCTTTTTTTGTTGCCACAGAATGCAGTGGTATAGATGCTATACCATGTTCAGTCACTACATGGGGTGAATAAATGAATCCTTAACAGCATGATGGCAGGAAATTAGATTTTGTTGCTTTTTTCCCTTGTTATAAGGCATTTAATTACAAGGCACTCACCCCATTATGAATTGTGAGTCAAATCAGCTGATACCAAATCAGTGGGTATCAAAATCCCATCTGAAGTATACTGGACCAAAAGCAATGCTTATAGTTTTGTACATATCAGCATAAAAATTCTTGATACAGTGGTTTGGCTTATGAGCATAATTCATTCCAGAAGTATGCTTGTATATCAAAGCGAACTTTCTTATAAGAAATAAACTCAGGCAATTCATTCCACAACCCAAAAATATTTGTATAAAAATGATTACAGTACTGTAATATAATACAAAATAATAAAGAAAATACAAAATATAAAGAAAAGTAAAACAAATTAACCTGCATTTATTCTCTCAGGTCTCTCAGCCCTGCAATCTGCCCCCTTACACAGAGTGAGCCCATCTGATTATAATAGGACTTACTTTAGAGTAGACATGCAAGGCTAGGTCTCTCAGGCTCCTTTCCATTGCCCCCTTAACAAAGGAGTGAGCCCTAAGTAAGTAGTTACTAACCAATCCTAACCATGTCTACTCTAAAGTAAGTCCCATTCTGTTTGATGGGGCTTACTCCCAGGAAAGTGTCTTTAGGATTGCAGCCTCAGAGAAGACATACATAGGCTGGTCTGTCAGGAGAGGGTGAGCAGGTGCTAGTGGAGCGCTGAAACTGGCCATATCCTGGCGGGGACAATTTTTTTCATTGTATTGCAAGGCAAAATTTGTAAGGAATATTTGCTTGTCTAGCAAAACAATCCAATCCAAAGTTTAACTGTCAGTCAATACAAGGTTTTACTGTAGTAAGCTTAATATACCTCATTAACCATGTTCTATTGCCTGCTGGATGCTTGACTATCCCACACCTCATCTCACAGGTCCAGGCAAAAGCAAGAGGGGAAAGTTACTGAGTCTCTGATATGTCACCATACATTGGACTCTGCTGACTTAGGTGAATCAAAAGTCCAGGCATGGCTAATATAGAAAACAGAGACATTCTATTTTATTTAATATTATTTTAATATGCAATTTTGTTAAAAATTAAATCATGGAATTCCTCACAGATCGTAGGAGAGGGAAGCATGTAAAAGGTGAATTGGATATGTTAATTAAAATAAATCCATATGGATAAAAAATATAAGCTAGTTTCTGAAGAGCTGGCAAGATACACTACCACTTGGGTTTTGTACATGAGTAATACAGCATCTATCTATGTTTGCTAGTGCATCAGAGAGAGAGAGAGAGAGAGAGAGAGAGAGAGAGAGAGAGAGAGAGAGAGAGAGAGAGAGGACATTCAGATTTCCTGCAGCCCACTGAAATAACCAACCTTCCCTCACTGGCATCCTTCAGTCTCGAAAGACTATTGTGCTCTGAGTGTCCTCTCCAGAGCACGATGGCCTGGGTAGATTAATATGGGGGATAGGCTGTTATCCAAGCAGCAAATCCCTCCTCTCCACGTCACTGAAACAGTCCAATGGAACGGCAGAGAACCAACCTTCCAGAATAATTAATATGGAACAGAGCAGCCTATACCATAAATAGAATCCTATGGATCTGCACACCTAGCACTCTTTCATAGCTTCTCTCATACTCAGAAGAGCTTCTGAGATGTGGAGGAAACAGGATTCCTATATGTTTATAGTGAATTTTTGCATCTCCACCTATAATGAGAACCACATACTGTTCTCATGTTAGAAGTGTAGGCATCTCACAATGGAAAAGGTGCAGAAATTCCACTGGAGATATTACAGAAAGGTGTGATAACAACATTCTGCATTTCCCCTATATCTTTTTTCCTGGTAAAAGCAATGCTGCCCAGTCCATTCAGATTGCTGTACTATCAACCAGCAGGCAAATTATTGGTTAATACATTTGTCAATGTTTAATACATTTAATACATTTAATTGGTTATTGGTTTAATACATTTGTCAATGCTTGAATCAGCCAACAAGAAATATCAAAGCATTAAATCAAACAAAAACATGAAAATGAGACTCATCAACAAGAGAAACTTCTTAATTCAACTATTTATTGCTTACAGCACACTGGAAATGCTGAAGACAAAACATTTAGCCTGGACAAACAAGAACTACTTTTCTGACTTTGGTCAGCCATCCGTCTGGGCCTAGGTCAACTTGTAATGAGATTACTAACCACTCATTCTGTCTAAAGTGAAGGTGTCCCTGCAGGTTAAACTGCTAGTTGTGAATGACTGTAGGGTGCGGTGCTCATCCCTGTTTCTAAGCTTTTAGAGCCAGCAAAGACGCTTCCATGGTCATGTCTGCCAAAGACATGGAACACTGTTTTTCCTTCCCACCAAAGTGGTACCTATTTATCTACTTGCATTTGCATGCTTTTGAACTGCTAGGTTGGCAGGAGCTGAGCTAAAGACAGGAGTTCACCCCATTTTGTAGGACCCAGGTCTTGAACCCTGGGCTGCTGATTAACAGGCACAGTGTCTTAACCACTTGTGCTACCACAGCTCATAACACTCATTCAGACTTCTGGTAAAATAGTGGCACAGTGTTTCTTCAACCACATCTTGTGGTGCTCTCCTTATACTGATTATATAAGAAAACACCTTGTACTGAGGAGTCCGACCTAATGCAGCCTCTGCCAACCCTGCACTAGTGGAAAGTACTGTAAATGTGCAGTAAGTCATTATTATAACAGTCTGCAGTGGTGTGGTGTTGGAGCTGGGTCAATGCGAGCCAGCAAGTTCTAGCCTGGCTAGGAAGAACAATACAGTGTAGGAAAAGAAGAAGCTGGCACATCATCGGTGGGTGGAAGAATTTGGTATACCACTTCAAACATTAGGCTGCAATCCTAATCTCCTGTTAGGCCAACCTAACCTCCAGCATAAGTCCTGAACTGACCTGGGGATGTCTCAAAAGTGACATACGACACTACTGTGCCACTCCTGGAGGAGGATTAGGCCAGCGCACAGACATGTACTTGGTGTGTCAGCCTAGGTTAGGATTGCATCTTAGAAGGTCTTCGACCAGCTCTTCCAGTAATCATTTGCATAATTTACCCTTAACTGGGCAAGAGGCAGTCTTTCAAGAGGGTGGTTCCTCCTGCCCAGCCTGACTTTAATAAGCCCATAGATTTGCCAGTGTCCATCAGTGGCTCAGAGAAATATAAAGATGCAAAGATCATGCTTGAAGAGTCCTTGAGGGACTGAGAGGCTTGCTTACCTGCGCAAGTCTCCCCATCATAGGTTTCACACACCCACTCATGGCATTCACAAAGTGGTCCATAATATTTGCCAGGCTCGGTCACTTGGCAGATGCAGATTCCACAGTTGCATTGTCCTCTGCCACTGCAAATTTTTCCATCTGGGGTTCGACACCTGCGGTCTGAGTCTGCTCGTGACAGTCTACAAGATGTGTAGCTTTGCAAATTATTCCTACAAAGGATGAAAAAAAGTTTAGTAGCAAAAAATAATTTCAAAAGAAGGGATGGAGGAGCTGTTATCTGTTTACTACCTGTTCTATTTATTTGTTGGCAAGTCAGTATTTAGCTAATCTACTCTGAACCCAATCCTATCCAAGTCTATAAATAAATCCAAAAATAAATTCAATGGGACTTATCCCCGGTATTAGTGGATAGGATTGAAGCCTGTATTTAGATCTCACCTTTCTCTTTAGAGACTCAAAGTGGCTACTTTATTTACTCAAGAAGATAAACTTGGAACTATATTTGGACAATCTAATTTCTGGATATCTGATTTCTTAGGAAATGCATATTTTTGGGTTCTAGTACAAATGTAATATCTGGCATCAAAATCTTCTGTCTAATACTTTATCCACTACTACACACTGCTGGTTACATCAGCCTCTCCCACCACTCAGGCCTTGCACAAAACTAGTGCTAGCACAATTTGCTAGGGGTCTTGGGCGAAAATCCTGCAAGGATTCAAAGATGGACCCAGCCAAATGCGCTCTCTGATGAATGAGAGCCCTTGATCAGGATACAACACTGTGCCACATCCACTTCAGGGGGACTTCAGGGGGTTCTCACAGGTTCTATAGAACCCTTGCTAAAGAGCACCTGGTTCTGAAAACCGGTTACTAATGGGACATACAACCTGTTGTTAATTTAGGTTATTAGGACACAGAACCTATTGTTAATTTATTTGAATCCCATCACTGGCCACATCCCTGTCCCACAAACATACTTCCTAAACCAAGTCTCTACCAGCATACCAAACCTGATTAGATTGGGATTAATCCAGGATTGAGAGATTCAGTCAAAACAGTCAGGCTGGATACATATGAAAAAGAAGTCTGGATGATCTGCAGAGCCAAAAATAGAGAAGGCTGGGTTCTCCACATGCAGTGGATAAATTGCATGACTGTGGCCTGGGTTGAACTGCCATACTGGACTGCCAAATTCCTCCACATACAGCAATTTTGTCTAATATATGACAGCTTGTGTGAATTGGACTGTACATGTGAGCTCCTAAACACTGTTGTTGTCACTCCTGCAGGGAAAATGTAGCTTCAGTCAGGGGAATAGCTGCTGGCTGTTTGCAAGTACAGCCTGGTCACACTAGTCTTTCTGTCTGCATTCTTGTACATGATTGCATAAAAGAATTTGGCAATATGAACTGGACTTTGGACAACCACCATCTCTCAGCAGCAGATGTACTACATTTGGATCACATTGCTTTTCAGTCCCAGCTGCAAATAGGAACTACAATACCCTTTCTTATAGAAGTGCTGTAAGCGTACCAAAAAGATATTATGGAAAAACTACTACTTGGACAGAGCCTGTAGTTCAATGTAATCGATACAGTACATCAAAAGAAGCAAATGAACCTATAACCATGGAGAAACAACCCCAAGATCCTACAAATACTTTGCTGCAGATCGTCATCTTGCTAACCTGGGGCTATTTGCACGTATTAAAATTTTTTAAAATGGCAGATACACCTTTGCAACATTTTTTCCCGTAAGTTTTTTTCCCCAAAGTTTCCCATAATGTTCTGAAACAAATAAACAAAAAATAAAAAATGTGGAATTTACTGCTTTCAACTTTTATTTATTACTTCTCACCATTACAGTTATTACTGTTATGATTGATTACAACAGGTGGCAGAATCTAGATATGATTTAACTTTTGAAAGAGTTGAATAATTTGCTTTGTTTAGTGGCCGCATGGTTTTTAGTTTATAAATATGGGGCTTATTTTATATTTTATTTTCGAGGTATGGGGTGTTCCTCCTAAGAGCAAAGGAATGGAGCAGCCCTAAAGCACTGCTGGCAAGATCAAAGTACTAAACCATGTGATTTTTCAACACTTTCATCACATTTGGTATACATTTTATAAACTGAATTCATAGCTGCAGTGGGACTGTATGCATTTGCTGCTTCTAACTGGTTTGCTTCTGATCTTTAGTACAGGGCAAAAATTGGTCCAGGCAAGTAGTTTGCTACATAAGCACTTGCACTTGGTTAAACCAGTGCACTCTGTTTAGATCTGATGATGTTGGAAGCCCCGGAAAAGAAAATCAATACATTCCAAGACAGTCCAAATTGGATTCGCCAGGGCTGAGCTCAAAATTCAAAGCACGTGTCTGCCTAAACCCTTTGATCTGGGACAGTTTATATATCATGCACATCTGTGGTTTACTGTCAAAATGCAAATAGCATCTTTCTATTTGGTTCTGCTTCCAAATCTGAATTTGTTTCTCTGCTTCATTTCCCAGAAACAAGCAGCATATGAGTGGGGGGAACACAACCCACCTCTGAATCTTAGCCCCTCTTTCTTCCTTGCCAGCAACTTGTTGCCAGTACCAAAAAATTGAACAGCTAAGCAAAACAATGGAGCTGAAAATCCTAGCTTACCTCAGGGACGAGGGAAAACTTTGAGGAATAGCAGGCAGCAGAGCAAAGAGTGAGGACGTCAACAGAAGCAGCATCAGGCTGAGGAGACCCTGCGTGTGCATGGTGGGATCCCAGAGCAGCAGCGGCCGTGAAGAAGTTCTCCTGGAGAGTCCAAAAGACAGACAGACCCAGTAGGATTGCAGAGTTCGGAGCTGGCCAAAACCGGCTCCTTTCCCCTGTACTCTACCAAGTGCCTTTGATTAGCTGCCTGGAAGCTGGATTTGGTCAGCATCCTGGAAGGAAAGGACGGTGCCAAACCCCAAAGTTTACAGTCTAGGCAGGGAAGTAATTAGAAACAGTTGTACAGCCAGATGGTTTATTTTGACATAATAAAGTATCCTGCTCGCACTATCGAGCAAACCGTCTCCCTCTCGAAATACAGGCACCGTAAATATTTGAAGAACGTACACTTCAGTGAATTTTGACTAACGGAGGCTTGGATAGAATCAAGGCGAAGCATTAGGGGAAAAAGGCAAATCGGTCGGGCTTGGCAGCAAATGCCAGCGACGCTTTCCAACTGTATCGGAGTGCAGTGCTAGAGTTCAGGTGAATGCTTCACATTCTTCAGGCGAGCCAGAAAGGAACAGGTCTGTTTGGGGCCTCTTCCGTTTGCAAAGGCAGCTTGTCAAAATGCCGCTTGTTCTTTATGGCCTCCTGGGCTGTCAAGCTGATAGCAAAGTCCAGTGTCAAAAGAGCAGCATCATCTGCCGTGGTCAATAGGGTCAGTTTCACACATCACACATGATGTGAACACAGGAACAAAATGTAGCTGAATCCACATAAATGAATCTACCCAAGTTCATTGTGTCACATCAATGGAAGAGAAAGTGTGACTCATTTGTACGCAGGTAGAAACTAACAATAATGTGTGGACACTGAATCATGTGACAGCAAACACAGGAAGGCTGTTTGTACTAGTTGGAACTTTCCTTCTGGGGCACATTACAGCCACACAGGTGAGCCATAACCAGGGGATGATGGTGGGCAAAAAGTGAAAGCCCTCCTCTCTTATGCGACATTATAACTCCTCCTCTGTGACATTATAACTCCTCCTCTGTGACATTATATTTCCACTTTCAGTGCCCTTTAATGGAGAAATAAATGAAAGAAAGAAAGAAAGAAAGAAAGAAAGAAAGAAAGAAAGAAAGAAAGAAAGAAAGAAAGAAAGAAAGAAAGAAAGAAAGAAAGAAATGTTCATACAAAATATAAATGTGCATCTGGTTTAGCAATGCCATAAATTAATGTGTAGCTTGGTCCTTTGTGAACTTATGACTTCAACTAATCCTACTTCCCTATATGAAACAAGTGTTTGGAAACAACTGTTTCTGATATTCACACTTTATCCTTTGGCTCTTAAATGAAACTATTAACTCAGCCAACAATATTAAAAGACCACACATTTAAAACATGAGCATCAATAACAACTTGATAAGTGTCAAGGCTCACTGCAAATCACAGGTTATAACAGCATAGTACGGTGTGAATTTACATAGTGTGCAGGAGGCAAATGTGTCCAAAGGCACACAGGCAGGGTGCCCAGATGACCAGAAATGCCCAAATGTCTCCGGAAAATGGCAGGGCTTACTGCGAGAGAAGAAAAAACCCCTCCTTTACAGGGTTCTGGGCATTGCCCCAGTCATCTTTTTAAATTTCACAAACAGGCTCTGGGATTCCCTAGAGCAGGAAGCAGATGTGGGACCAAGGGGAAGTCCCTTCCCTGCCTCGTGGTTGGCCAGCACAGCCACTACCATCCTTGCCTGCCCACCCACCTACCTGCCAGCCAGGGCGGTGGAGGGCTGTTGGTGACCCCCAAAGCCCCCTGCGATCTCTTGAGACCCCGCGCCACCCCGCCACCTCCACCTGCTTTCCCTACAGAGGCTGGTTGCAGCTTTCACAGCCCTCTGCAGGCAGTCTCTGTCCCTATCCCTCCACAGGCCGGTCATGGCCTTTGGAACCCCCCCCCCCCAAGCAGTCCCCAGGACCCACTCTCTCCCTGGAGGCCGTTTGCAGCCATCAGAGCCCCCCAGGTAGTTCCTGCCATGGTAGGTATGGGGGGTTGATGCACATGTGGTTGTTGCACAATGGGGGTGTTGTGCAATGGGGGTGTTGCGCAATGGGGAAATGACATACGGGGGTATTTTACTCTCACAACGTGGGTATGTTTTGCTAGTTATTTATAAAAAATTGAAGTCACTGACTGACTGACTGTCACACTGACTTGTCAAAAACCAGCCAAAACTGCTGTACCTAAATGAGTGAAATTTGGGGAGGGTGTTTCTTCCATGGTGTAGGGACCCATTAAGTGCTGGTTACAAACAAAAAGGGGTGAAAACCAGTGATGGGCTTCAAAGAAGTTAAGAACCGGTTCTCTGTCCATCTGGCAGCCACTTTTAAATGGCTATTTTTAAACTTTATATGTACTATCTCTTGTTAAGAACCGGTTCTATAGAGTAGGTGCGAACCTGCTGGTGCCCACCACTGGTGAAAATGAGTGCAATGTGTTTTCATCCCTATACTTAACACTGAAGAATTGCTGATTCATCAATACCCAGCCCTGTGCCTGGGCCTTGAAGCATGGTATTTGAGGATATTGGGTTTTACATGATATTGGGAGGGTATTACTACTGTAACATGAGCACCCACTAAGAATTGAATTTTAGAGATTTAAACACAAAGGGAGTGAAAAGGCATGCAACATGATTTTTTCCATAAACTTTACATTGAATAATCCTTGACTCTTCAATGACCAGCCCAAAGGCCTTCACCTAGAAGCCTTGAAATTTGCGGAGCATATTCCTTCCATGACGGGAGCACCCGCTAAGAACCGATTTTTAGAAATTTAACTCCTAAAGGGGTGAAAAGGGTTGCAATCCCTAAACATTGAAGATTGACTGATCAACATTCAGCCCTAACACCTGGACCTGGAAGCATGAAATTTGGGGAGCATATTCCTTATGTGATGTAAGAACCCACTAAGAATGAATTTGGGGTTCAGTGGTACCCGGGGGTGCCTGCTGCCCTGTGTTGCCCACTGGTGCCTGCTGCTTACTGACAGAGGTGTAATGAGGGGTGTAGCACGGGATGTGATCTGCCACAGGTGACAGGGCACCAGGGGTGCCAGTTACACTCCTCTACTTACACTACTCTGGTGCCCCCCCATCACCCCCTCCTGCACTCATTCTCGGATGCACTTTGGGGCAGCCATTTTTGAAGTGCACATTGCTCTGGGTGTTCTCAAAACTGTTAAAAGTGATGCGGGCCCGGAGTAAGCTCCTCCCTGCCTCGTGGCCAGTCAAAGTGCTCCTAGCTGCCTCAGTAGCAGTAGCACTCAGAGCCATGCACAATTCAAAAATGGCTGCTGGCTAGGATGGGAGACTACCACCTGGCATATGACCAACCCTCATTCAAGTCCTCCAGGACTCAGAGCCACTTCGAGCCTGCAGTGCCCTGCAACCAGCTATGCCTTTCTTTCAGCTGCCAGGCTGCGCTCCCCCAGAGCCTGCCTGCCAGCCAGCCTTGCAGCCTGAGCCAGCCCACCCCAGCCTGACCGCCACTTCCAGAGCCCCAGCGTGGCCAGCTACTGGCTCCATGGAACTCCTACAGCCTCTGGAGCCTCCACGTGGCCAGCTGCTTCCACGCTGCAGGGCACATTTTTGGTTGGCGGCCCCCAGCAGGAGCAGAAGCAGGCAAATGCAACTCCCTCCCCTGCTCCTCTGTGGACCAGCCATCCATCCTCACCCATCTACTTACCTAACCAAACCCACCCACCCATCTAGCAAACCTTACCTAACCAAACCCACCCATTCGACTTCCCCACCCAGATCCCTGCTTATGCCCCTCCACCCAGAACCCCACCTATGCCCTCTACTACTGGCATGTGTCTTGTGTTGCTTTGAGGGCATATTACATGTCTGGGTCAAAATCATGTGTGTAGAACCCACTGGCCTTATGAGATGTGTGTGTGTGTGTATAAATATATTAGTGCAAAAGTCTAGTCCTTTGCAGAGACCTCTCCTGCTACAAGCAGGGGGTTGGACTAGATGACCTACTGGAATACCTTCTAACTGTTTTGATAGGGGCAAAATTTCAGTCCATGCCACGGGAGAAATTTTGCCTAGGTACACCTCTGCTCACTGGTGTCCAGTGCTGCCCACTGCTGGATGGTGCCAGTGATGCCCATTATCCACTGGTGCCCAGTACAGATGTGGGGTGCCTGGTCATGTCTGGTAGTGTGTGACACCCAGTGTATGTTACCCTGTGCCTAGTGCCTGGCAGGGATGCCCAGTGCCTTATGCTGCTTGGTGGTGTCTGATGACTTGTAGGGAAGCCTGTTGTCAGATGGTGCCCTGTGCCTGATGCCAATGGCGTCTGTTGCCTAGAAAGGGTGCCTGGTGGTGCCTGCTGTTGCCCAGTGCCCACTGGTGCCTGGCAGGGATGCCCAGTGCCCAGTGGTCCCCAGTGCCTGGTTGTGGCCACTGCCCACTGCACAGTGGTGCCTTGGTGGTGCCCGGTGGTGCCCAATGCCCAGGGGTGTCTGGTAAAGATGCCTAGTGCTTGATAGAGATGACCAGTGCCAACTGTCCACTGGTGTCTGGTAGTGCCTGCTGCTTGCCCCTTGCCCACTACACTGCAATGGTTGGTGGTGCTTGCTGCTCAATAATGCCCAGCAGGGATGCCTAGTGCTTTGTAGGGATACCTGGTGCCTTCCAGTGTCTGCTTCTACTCTGATACCCTCTGGTGCCTGGTGCCTGTGCCGAGCAGTGCCCAGTACCTGTGCTTGATGTCTGCTGGTGCCCAGCTGTGCCCAGGACCCACAAGTATAATTCATGAAATTTTACTCCTGCAACAACAGGTAAGTTCCGCTAGTTGACTAATAAATTCAGTCCCATCGGCAACCTTTGCAAGTGCAGTAATCTCTGTGGTCTGTAAATGCAGGCATCATGCCAAGCCACTGTTAAAACAAACCAGGGTTGTTTGGCAATCAATACTTGATGGTTTTCTGCCTGATAACTAGCCATGGTTTGAGAATTAAAACAGCAAAAGTTAATATTCCTTAATTATGGGTTGTTGGTTGTCTGAATTGTCAAGTGTATAGTGCCAAGTATAGTTCAGATTCCTTAACTATAACTTGATGTCTGAATTGCTTGCCTGACTATCAATCACTGCAGACATCTCATAATACTCTCAGGTGCCTGAATGACTAAAGACAACGGCTGTAAACACTAAAGTTGCATCACTCTGGACCTTTAAATGGATCTTTAAACTACAGTTGACTGGTATTGATAATATATGACAAGTGATAAAACATTACATATATTGGACTTTCATCAACGCATCAGGAAGTTGTAACATTTCCTGTGCTGTATGCTTAAAAATAGCTCTATATATCCTCCCTGGAATGACTTTCATCCTATGATTTCTGTTTTCGTTTTTATACTCTTAAGCTCTGCCAATGTTGTTTTTCTTAGACTCGTGATCTCACTCAGAATATCTTTACTTTAAGGCTATGTTTTTTAAGTAGAGAAATATTTGAGTGTACATTCTCTAAAACATGGATCTCTAAATTTTTTGGCAGGAGGGCCACATCATTTTTCTGATACTGTGTCAGGAGCCAGAAGGAAAAAAAAAGTTGACTTACATTTCAAATTTGAATAAATTTACAAACGAAACAACCAAACAAACATAGGTAATTATATACTGCCTTTCAGCTCATCAGATTCCTCTTTTGACTTTATTCTCAAGGCAGTTTACATAGGCAGGCTTACTAACCCTAGAAGGGTTTTACAATTCAAAGAAAGGTTCTGTTTCAAGAACGCCTTCATTCTTAGATGTTTTCTTTTTATGTCCAGTCTCACAGTCACTTGCTCGCTGTAATACCTTTGGACAGACTCCACTGCAACTGCATTTCTTTCTTTACACACACTCCCATAGTCCAGTATCAATGTCTATCTGTGCACGGCTTCTGATGTTGTCAAGACCGTGACCTTCAGATCTTACCTTCAGGCAATTTACAGTGGCTCAACCCTCTAGACCAGACCTTCTAATATAAATGAATATATTAGTGTTGGAACTTGTGAATGAATAAATGGATTCAAATCAGTTCATAAACACTTTCCAACACACACAGAGTGAGCTTCCAACCAATGCATAAGCACTTTCATACACAGAGAGAAGAGGTATAAACCCTCAAATACACCCTCCCAAGATGTAGAGAGCAGAGCTCCCCTTGCCTTTGGAGGATGACAGAGGGGGATTACAGTGGGGGCTTGCCAAGGGCTGGATGGAGGCTCACTGAGGACCACATCTGGCCCAGGGCTGTGGTCTGGAGAGCCCAGCTCTAGAACACAGCATTGCAAATCATTCCATAAATTACCAAGAATGAATTTGAAAAAAGTGCACAAACTTAATTTAATCCAAAAAGTAGTAGAGTGTGTTTTTTGTTTGTTTTCTGGGATTTGAAACTAAACACTAGTGCCTGCCAGTGCCTGATGTGCGCTGGTGCCCACAACTGCCCACTAACTGCCAGTGGCCATCAATACCCAGTGCTCACCAGTAGCTACCGGTACCCAGTTCTCACTGGTGTCCATGACCATAAAGTTGGTCTCCAATGCCCCATCCTGGTGCCCCATGCCTGGTGCCTGGCAGGGATGCCCACTGCTGGTGGTACCAGTGGTATCTGGTAGGGATGCCCGGTTCCCAGTGGTGCCTGCTTCTCACTGCTTAGTGCTGCCTGGTGCACAGTGGTACTCAGTGGTGCCCAGTGCTTGGTTGTGGCCACTGGTACCAAACGCTGCCCAGAAGTACCCAGTGCCTGCCACCAGAGCTCATTGACTGCTGGTAGCTGCTGGTATTGTAACCCACCACCTGGTGCCTGCTGGTGTCCAGCAGTGTCTGCCCCTGGTGCCTAGGCTAATATTCTTTAAATTTTACTCCTGCACTGGCAGGTAAATAAAGCTAGTGATTTAAATATAATTTTTACAGACCTAATGCATGATCCAGCTACAGTTAAGAATGTTTTAATTCCACTGATGTCAGTGCTCTGGCACTCTGGTTTCTGGCTCAGGGGCTCAGGTGATGCAAATGAATACATATTTTTTAAGTAGTTTTTCCTTCTTAGGAAGAATAGCAGAATATAAATCTTTAAATAAATACAGGTCTTGTCAAGGGCAAGCTGTTACTTGGAATGACAAATCCTAGCCCTACTTGTCATCTCAGAGGCAGATTCTCGTTGACTGGTGGAGAATTAAGATTTTGCTGTGGCGTCTCACTTTCCAAATGTCAGTTCTCATAAGGAAAGGATGTTGCCTTCAGCGTAATTCTGCCTAGCAACATATTCCGAGGAATCACATAAAACTGGATGAAGAGAATCATGAATTGTACTGCCAGCGGTTTACATGCAGAAGGCTGCTTGCAGTAAATATATTTTCTGCTAATATTTTTGAAGGCATTAATGGGTTACTTAATGTCACCGTCCCTTTAAGACCTTCAAACTTCATCTAATTGGAAAACAACTTTGAGGCATGAGATCTGAAATGTAAGAAGGTTAATTCACTTTAGACAAGAATCTACATCCATTTGTCTCTTTTTATAATAGCCAGTAATGAGAACACTATTATCTGCATGTCATGTATGAACATGTTATAACCATAAGTTCCCTTTTTCCAGGACATATCCTCTTTTTCACGTGTCCTGGAGCTTTTTGGGGGGCTGTAAGTTCAAGGATCAATATGGCCAAGTGGAACGTCTGATGGGCATGTGTCCTCAATCAGTGCCTGATCACTGGTCAACTCAATTCCATCTTGCTCCCTGCACAGGCTACCCATGACATACCACTTCAGTGGTGTTAGCATACTTGCATGAGAGTTCACTATGGCAGAAAGGGGTAGGCTGCAGATTTTTTAGGTTCAGGGAGTCTACAAAGTGGAGCCAGGGACAAAATAGTAGCTGGGGAGGAGTCACAGACGCAAAATGGTGATCAGAGCCAATTTCCTACTGCATCCCAAGAGCAGCAGTGTTTATATACGATGCGTATGAAACAACATACAGTATGAGATACTACACTTTTAGAGATTCTGAACCCGCCAGCATTCTGAAACCCTATAAAATCCGCCAGCAGAGCTGTGCAAAGTCCTGGTCAAGGGGGGATCAATTAATATTTAAATTTTATAGCCTGGGAACACTGAGGATTAGAGATAAACAACAAGCACAAGGTCAGCCATTGAGAAAAACAACAATGTGTTCCTACTTGTTATTTTCGATTGACTGGGAATTAGAAACTCCTACTACTCTACTGAATATTAGCCAGACCTAATTACTACTGATCTACATTATCAGTAGTTCCAGATCCACCTGTTGATGCCCAGCCTCCAACAGCCTAAAGATTAGGGTTGCCATATGTCCCCAAAAACCAGGACAGTCCTGGTTTTCAGATTTTGGACAGGGGTCCTGTCCCAGTTTTGTGGAAGAGAATTATAGCAACTCTGCTAAAGACACTATGCATCCTCTTTTATTTCTGCAGAACAGAACTCTACAGGGGGTTGCAAAGACTGAGGGACAACCATCTTGTCCAGAAGACCCCCAAAAAACAACTTTGAGAGGATGCACACTACTGAATTTGTCTTGAAGAGCCAAATCCAATGCAATAATCCATTTTGAAATACAGTGGCACCTCAAGAAACAAATTTAATTCGTTCCAGAGGCATGATTGTTACATGAAACATTCTTTAAGTGAAGCGGATTTTCCCACAGGAAATAATGGAAACCCAGACGATTGGTTCCACAACCCCAAAAATATTCACATAAAAATATTAACTGGATGTAAAAATGATGACAAAAAACTGGAATTGAATTCAACACATGCATTCAGTGTGCATGGTCCTATGAAGTCTACTTAGGCTGCAATTCTAAGGACACTTTCCTGGGAGTAAGCCCCATTGAACACAGTGGGGCTTACTTCTGAGTAGACATGATTAGGAGGCTGCAATCCAAGACACCTTCAAAGTGTTTCCCCACTTTCTCCTTCTCTTCATCCTGAGCCTCTCTCTCACCTGCTCCATTCTGGCTAGCCCTGAGCTGCTTTCCTCTTCTCCTCTGCTCTTCTCTCCCTCTGCCCAGCAGACACCCGGCCACAGGAGGAACAGCGCGGAAGTTTTGCTTTCGCTATGGGCAGGCACCCTAGGCAGTCCTGACGCTTTTTAAAAGCGCTGCTGGCCAGTGCATCTGCCCCATCTCCAATGAGTGTGTTTGTTACGGAAAGCACAGTTTGTTACGTGAAGCAGAATCCTAAATAAATTCTTGTTTGTTACATGGAACATACTTTACATGAGGCACTTGTTATGTGAGGCACCACTGTATTTCAAAATCAATTTTTGCATTGGATTCTGCTTTTCAATACGAATCCAACGACATATGACGTGCTGGGGTAGTGCAAAGTTCCAAAATGAAGCCAAAATGGAAGACAATGAAACCTTTTCGGAGGACACTCAGACAGTAGGCTAAAAAAGAGGACAAATCTGGAAAAAAATCTGTTCATATGGTCACCCAAGCTAACTCCCTCCCTGTCACTCCTCAAGGGCTTTTTGCCGCAGGTGTTGCCTAAGCCCTGACAAGGGCCTTCTAGGTCCACTTTCTCCCACGAGCATGGGGCGTGTGTGTGTGTGCGTGCATAGGGTGGGTATGTGTTGTGTGTGTGTTTGAGAGTGTTTGTGGAGGTTGGGGACAGTGGGGTGGGAGAGAGTCTGGGGTCCTGAGGGCAGTTGGAGACAAAAGGGTTGGGGACAGTGGGGTGGGCGAGAGCATGGGGACTTGGGGGACAGAGTGACCATATGTCCTCTTTTTCCAGAACAGATCCTCTTTTTTAGCCTTGTTTCCTGGATGGGGGGTAGCAAGTTTGACAGGGGGGTCCTGGACAGATTCCAAAAATTGAAAGAGGGTCCCAGGCTGAAATGGCTGAAGAAGACCACTGGTCTAACATATCTCTTTCTGAGTTTGTGTTTATGTGTTTAAAGCAGGTAACTCAAAATAATTCCACAAACACAAAGGAAAGGGAAGACATATGTGGATGCTTTGTAGAAGATTTAACCCCCCAGAGATCTGAAGGCTAGCCTTGAAAAAAAAACTAGCTCTCATCTACTCTAGACTAGAGCATAGGCAGAATGCAAATCACACAATTAAAATAAGGATGTGGCAGACTGATCTCTGATCTACCTGCTGGATCTAGAAATCCAGGAGTCTTTCTGGCATAAAACTACGATTCCCAGGGATCCATAGGGGAAGATCTAAACTGTGTTGATCATGTATATTGAAATAACACCCCTCTCATTCCAGAGGACAGAAATCTATATCTATGTTTATTGGAACAGCTTCCTTAGCAGCCCCATCACAGGATATTACTAGGACGGATGGTATTACTGCTAGTGCAATTAATTACAGGTTATTACTAGGGAAGATGGACCCTGTTGTATTCCATGCAACAGGGTAAGAATTGAATTATTCCATGATCTCTCTCTGTGCACAGCAAACTAGGTTTTAACTTGGGGGTAGCAGTATAATATTCAACATTAGATGTGCAGGAACTGGACTACGATCATTCACTGGGCCAGGGCTTACATTAACTCGGCACAGGGTGACCATAGGTAATAATAAAAAAGAGGATCAAATGTAGGACACCCAAGAAAAAAGTACAGAACAAAAGCTAAAACACTCATATTGCTTTCAGGTGATTATTTTAAACACTATATTACTTATTAATAATTTTAAGCTGTTACATATAACTTATTAATGACAAGAAGGCTATGTGCTGCCTGCTCACCAGGTAAAGGACAAAGATTTTTTTTCCATGACACAAGACTTAAAAAGAGGACATGCCCTGGAAAAAGAGGGCAAATGTTCACCCTGTTCATTCATTACATGCAGATCTAAGTGTCTAAGGCTGCAATCCTAAAGACACTTTCCTGGGAGTAAGACCCACTGAAAAAATGGGGCTTACTTTTGAGTAGATTTGGTTAGGATTGTGCTCTAAGTATTCTCATTACTAAAACAAGGAGGACAAAGAAGATTTTGTACAGTTTGTATGTTTGCTAAAAACACTTGCATGTTGATTTCATGTTGTTAATTTAAACACTTATTACTTATTTTTAAATTAAATTACTTATTACTTATTTTTTTTTAAAAAATAAAACTATTGATTGATTTGATTTGTATTCCACCTTTCTCTCCAAAGAGCACCCAAGGCTGCACGCTAAACTTACATTAAATATAATTTATTATATGCCTGCAGGGGCAAGGTGACCAGTTAGGCCTATTTTCCAGGACATGTCCTGGATTTTAGACTGTATCCGGGGGGAAAAAAAACTTCAACATCCTCCTTTTCCTTGGGAGCAGGTAGCATGTAGCCTTCTTGTAATTCATAAATTCTATATAATAAATTACATTTAGTGCACAATCCTAACCATGTCTACTTAAAAGTAAGTCCCATTTTGTTCAATGGGTCTTACTCCCAGGAATCTTTAGGATTGCAATCTTTAGGATTTTTACCATCCAATCGTTAGAACGTTTAAAATGTAATAATGAGTGATGCAGTGTGTAAATTAAGCACATGAAAGCAATATATATGAATATTTTTATCTTTTATTTTGTTATGTCCTACATTTTTCTTGAGTGTCCTATATTTGGGGGGGCTTGTCCTTTTTTAAAATTATATCATATGGTCACCCTCGTGCAGGAGCCCCCTCTCACAGGAAAAAAATGAGATTTAGGCAACAATCCTAACCATGTCTACTTAGAAGCTCGATTGAGTTCAATGGGTCTTACTCCCAGGAAAGTGTCTTTAGGATTGCAGCTTTATGCTACAATCCTAACCATGTCTACTTAGAAGTAAACTCCATTGAGTTCAATGGGTCTTACTCCCAGGAAAGTGTCTTTAGGATTGCAGCCTTATGCTACAATCCTAACCATGTCTACTTAGAAGTATGCCCCATTGGGTTCAATGGGTCTTACTCCCAGGGAAGTGCGTTTAGGATTGCGACCTTAGGTTCTTTTCCAGGATTCAAGGCTAAAAAGAAAAAGAAAAAAAAGGTACAGCTGGTCACCCTAACTCTGCATATGCTCAGAGGCACCCTCTTCAGTGCCTTGATGTGGAGTGAAAGTGCGCCCCAGTGTGCATCTCGCCATGCAGTTCTACGCATGCTTCCTTGAGAGTAAGCACCATTTTTTTTGGTAAGGGGTGGTGGAAGAGGGTTTACTCGCGAGTAAGGACTGGGCTGCACTGATTCTCCAGGGGATGCTCCAGGCAGGGGATGCTCCAGACTGGTACCCATTCCCGGTGAACGTTCTATGCGCACATCTGGATGCAGGCGCTGAACAGCTGTTGCCGGGAGAGTGGAAGATACTGCAGGCTGCATCCACCCAAGCAAGCCAGGAGGAGGAACCTGCTCGCCCTTCTCCTCTCCCCATCTGCAGCTGCTTCTTCCTTCCCAGGCTGGGTTACGCCCTCTCTGCAGCTCACAAGCCCCCCTGCCCCAAACCCCCAAGATCATCATCATCATCATCATCACATAAGCTCAGAGCATCCTGATCCCACCACGCCATGAAGGGGAGAGGCAGGCGGTAGGTTGCTGGAGCGGTGCTCGGTTGTGTTTCTCTCTCTCTCTATAACAGTATCTAATGGTGACGACTCCCTTCCCTGTAGCCATCTCAGGATGCTTCTCCATTTGGGGTGGAATCAGTTTTCTGCTCCTTCCTTTGCAGATTTTTTAAAAAGGATGGGTGTTGGGAGGAGAAGGAGATCTGGTGGCTTGTTTTGGGTAAGGGAGGGATCCCCAAAATGAATGGCCTTGCTGCCTGCTGGATGCATGGGGTGGTGGTGATGATGATGATGGTGGGTCCCTTTTCTTGAGTCTCTTTCCTTTTCCCCTAATAGCCCCTCAGAGCTACCTAAGGGTTTTGGGGATGTCAGCAGGCAGGCTGCTAGCTAATTTGTGCCTTAAGGTATCCGTCCCTTTGCTGCATAGTTCCCCCCCCAAAAAAACATAAGAGGCCTGCTATGTTTTGTAATGATGTCTCTCTGTGAAGTCACTTGGGCTGCAATCCTAATCGACAGTTAGGCTAACATAAGTCCCAGCATAAGTCCTGTGCTGACCTTGGGGTGTCACATCAGTGTCTTAAGGTACTTCTGCCCCATTCCTGGGAGTGTTAGGCCACACCATCCCCACATCACCGCCACTTAAAGATATGCCTAGTGAGTTAGGCCGGCCTAAATTGGTTACCATTGCACCGTTGGGCTTCTGCACTGCACCATTACAATATTTTTGGCCTCATTTACCTTGCCAGTATTTATTGGCAGAGAGACCTTGCCATCCAAAGGTCCTGTGGAAATCAAATCAAGGACAATATAGGCTACTTAATTTTCTAAAATGTATTTTAAGGGGATTTATACCTTTCCCATGCCAATGCAGATGCCCAATGTAGCTTACAAACCTTTAGTTGCTCCCCTCCTGCTCTCCGCCTAACAACCCTGCGAGGTAGGTGAGGCTGAGAGCGATTGTTCTGCCCAGGAAGCTACAAACTGAGATTTGATTCATGCTTGTAGAGGGCCCAAGGAATTGTAGTTCCAGAAGGGCCTAGGGCTTTCCAGTAGGACATTGACGAGGAGAGATGTGCTATACATTTTTGTGAGGGTGGAAGGCCAAGAAATTTTATGGTGATGGAAATTACATTTCTTGGCCTACTATTGCCACAAAATGAAAAATGCTGGAATTCCTCAAGGAAAGACATTATGCTTACAAGGCATTAAAAATAAAAGCCGGTTTATCTTTTTACAAACATTGTGTACCTGGTTTTTCAACATGAAGATTATTAATAAAAATTAATAATTAAAAACATCTGTAAACAATAAAAATAAAATAAAGCATGTATTAACATGAACAGAACAACCAAAACAGAGTAGAACATAGGAAGATACAGAGGCTGCAATCCCACTCTCCAGTAAGGGCAGCATAAGCACTGGCATAAATTGTGTGCTGAAGTGGGGGGGGGGGAAGGGATGTCACAAAAGAGCCATAGGCACTTCTGCCCCACTCGTGTGGAGTGGTGGTTAGGCCACTATATAGGCATACGCCAACCTCCCCACATCATCATGAAAAGATATGTCATGTAAGTTAGGCCGGCCTAAATTTGTTAGGAATGCGCGCTCAACAGCTCAATTCTAGCGATGTCTACTCAGTAGTAAATCTCATTGAGTTGAATGGGACCTACTTCCAGATAAGCGTGTAAAGGATTGGAGCTTTGACCACTTTGTGTCAAATTTATTTCATAGACTGGGCCAACGACGGATTTGTTTATGGAGTCTGCTGAGGTGACATCAGTGAGCAAGAAATATTGAGCAAAAGATGGCTAGAAATAAGCACTGTTTTCTTGTGAAGCAAGTCAATAGCTGTAAATAACAGAAGAGAAAGTGTGCAAATCCTCATATTTTCAAACATGGGAGAACCCGGTTATCATACTAGCTGCCCTTTCAGCAGTGCCGCTATGGCCCAGGCTGCTTCCACTGAGGTGTTTTGTTGAAGTGACGGCTCCAAAAAAGGTGGTCCACGATAAATGGGCTCTCAGTGCCTTAGCACCGTCTCCTTTTCTCATCACCATAGGTCTGTCCGTATCGATGTAGCATTCCTTGCTTTCCGAACCCTCCTTTTATCTCTCCCTCTCAGAGCCTTATCAGAAGCGGCCCTGCTGAAAAGATGGTGCTGGGAGAGTTCAGTTGTTATGGGGGCCAGCTGAAGAGTTTCCATAGGCCTTAAGTAAGGCACCCCTGGCATTAACAGCCTTAAAGGCCACGGTAGATTAAATACCAACACAAATCTTCATCCAATGTTGAAATTACATAAGGCTTGGTACCCAGCAAGCCTCCTTGGTGAGACCATTCCCAAGCTAATATGCCGCTGTCACCACTAAGCCGCTATTCTTGTTCCTCACTTCTAAAAGCAGGAGGACCTAGACCATACCGTCAAATACATTTCCAGATTTATTCAAGAGAAAGGCATTGGTCCCAATCTGTTCTGAAGACTACCCAGTTGAATTATGATCTGAAAGGAACTAAGGGTTCCTTAGGCTGGCCTAACTCACCTAACCACCTAATTTACTCACCTAATTTAGGCTGGCCTAACTCACCTAGCCCACATGGTGGTGTGGGGAGGTCAGCGTATGCCTGTACTCTGACCTGACCTCCCACAGGAGTGGGACAGAAGTGCCTTATGACACTTTTGTGACACCCCCAGGTCAGCACAGGGCTTATTCCTGGGTTTATGCCAGCCTAACTGCGGGTTAGAACTGCGCCCTTTGAACTTTGTTTTATAACAAAATATGATTTTATTTGTTCTAAATCGGAGTGATCATTTTGCTCTAAAAGCATTTTCATTCAGCACTAGAGTTTCTCCTGTGTTTTTACCCAGTGCTCAATATCATCAATGTGTGAGGGGAAAAAAATATAACAGTCCAATTTAATTCAAATATATGTTCTAGCTTTTGAGCAGTTTACTTTTGTATTATGGGTATGGGAGATACAGATGTCAATTTAAACCACCTGAATGCTAGTTTCAGGTCATTTAAGGATCACTTTTTTTGGTACATTTTTACTTTGCTTTAAAAAAATAACTTTCCAAAATGGCTTACAAAGCTACAGAATAATAATGATTAACTGCAGGAAAAAATTAGAATAAAATACTGATGTCGTCCCATATTCACAGGGGATAGGTTATAATCCCGCCATGGATATGCAAATTGAAGGAACGCTATTGCCATGTCTTTATACCCACCACCTTAGTTTTTCTTTTGCGGCACAAAGGAAAAATTCCTAACTCTATAAGCCAGAAAATTTACAGAAGGGCAAGCAGGTAGATATCCTGAATGCTACAGAGTAGGGCTCACAGTCTCTGTGCTGTGAGCTGAATCCAGTACCATACCTTTTCCCTATCCTATGTGAATAGCAATTATTGTTCCGGAGCAGAATGGTCTTTTCCTACCACCGATCTCTCCCATACTGAGCTAAGGCCTATCACTTCTGGGTTGTGTTGCCCAAGCAGCCACTGTTCCTGGATTTCCAGGTAGACCTGGTGGGTTGGATCACAGTTAGGGGAGGATGGCTCCTAGATGGAACGGCCAATACGGGCCACTCTATGGATGCCTTTCCCATTGTGAAGTGATCTCCAGTCTAGAGTCCGCTGCTATAGAGACAACACCAAGAGTATTATTCTGAGGTGCATGGAAGCTCTGGCTGCCTTAGAAAACCTCTTCCGATGCCTTCCTCATAAGGCAATTATGGATGCACCCAAGAGATTGGTTATGCCCACCAGCCATGGTATTAGAACCCATGGAAGACAAATCCATAGGTTCTGAACCTATGAGGAGGATTTATTGTATAGTAAATGACATAAGCATATAAAATATTGCAACCACAGTTTTGTCTTCCAACTCGAATTGCAAGATAGGTCTAGACTTGCTCTCCAGTTGTGTGGTGATGGTGTAATTTTTTTCTTCATTTTCTGTGCTTCTTTTCAGAGATCAGGAGATATTTATGTGACCAACTTCAGGAATATGTTTTAAATTAATTTTTAAAAAATTGTGTCCCATTTTTTTCTCTTCCCTAAGGGGGGCATCCAAAGCAGGTGACATAAATTAAAAATGGTAAAGAGAGGTCAGTGTTCAAGCATTTTGCACGAAAGAGGCACTATGAACAAACTCCAATACATATAGCAGAAAACACCACTTATAACAAAGCTGCAAATCTTGATGTGCCATGTGCCCAAGGAAGCTGTTCTTAAAATTTCAAACTAAAACTTTAAAATCAAAATATTGCTCTTAATCTTGTGTGCAAAAATTAACTGTCTGCTTTCTGTAGGTTCTCAAGATTATCATAGCCAGAGGCAACAGCACTCATATTTAAAATTTTCTTCAGAATATCAGCCATTAAATTTTAAAACTATTGTAAAAGTTGTAAAAAAAAGATTATGAAACAGCATCTGAATAAGTGGGCTCAAACTTCTGAATGCTGAAGGGCACAATCCAGAGTAACTACGGGGAGTCCTTGCTCCGGTGTAAGAACAATGTGCTGTGGATTGCAGTATGAATTTCCCATAGGTTTTCATTAGATGGTGCAGTAACTATGGGTACACATAATTTCTCTTACGTGCTCCCGTAGTTACTCTGGATTGTAGGGATAGTTAGGATCCATGATGTCTGCTGAAGATCAAAAGTGACTTCATGAAATAGAAAGTGATGTCATTAAGTGGTAGCTAGAAATGCTGGCTAGAAAATGCTGGCTAGAAAGAATCATACTGTTGTCATATAAAATCTAATTATCTGCAAAGAAGAGAAGAGAATATGTGCAAATAATGTTCATAATTTCAACATAAGGTCAACAACAGTCCAATTATACAGGGAGTTGATAAAGTGTTTCGAGAGGCTGAGTTAGGCCAGTGGGCCTTATCTGGACTCCTGGGCCTTATCTGGGCTCCTGGACCTTTAACAAGTGTGTAATGGAAGGAATTTCAGCTTTTCATCTCACAGATCACAAGCTAAACCTGCTAAATTTCCCTCTTGTTCACATTTGTTAAAGGTCCAGGAGCTATAAATTTGAAAAGTTTGGATACCGTCGGTTTAGACCAGTGATTTTCAACCTTTTTCATCACATGGCACACTAACAAGGCACTGAAATTGTCAAGGCACACCATCAGTTGTTTTTACCATTGACAAGGCACACCAGACTGTTCAAATCCCCCAATTTTCCTATTAATGAATGTCAATCTCCAAAATTTCTGCGGCAAACCTGAGGACTATTCGCGGCACACCAGTGTGCCATGGCACACCGGTTTAAAATCACTGGTCTAAACCCGCATTAGGGTGTGCAAGATACCTTTGTGGCCTACTGTGGCCAAGTTGCTAGGCATATTGTTGACAAAATTGTTTGTGTTTGTCACTTCTCCAACTGCCTTAACAGATATAGTTATGTACGCTAAACAACTGCTTGTCCTGTCATGATGCGTTCCTTTCAAGTTAATTCAGCCTGAGGATGTGGCTTGAATTCTTGGAAGTGTAAGGCCATCTGTGTGTCTGCTGGACCCTTGCCCAGTGAGATTTTCCCCTATTGGGCAAGGAAGATTAAAATGAATCAGTGGATTAGCATGATGCTGTCTTGTCTTGATGTGGCAGCAACTTGTTCTCTTCTGAAGAGACCCTCCCTAAATTGGGAATCATCAGGTGTTGGATAACTAAGTGATAAAACAGCAAGTTAGGAACAAAACGGAACTGAGAGGAATGCTCAGAGAGTGATGTGGGAATATATAGTTAAAATAGGAAAAGGATCAGTGTTGAAGGAAAATAAATAAAATGGGTGCTCAAAAGTGAAATAGGACTAATTGGCACCTTAAAATCCTTCTCTCCTATTGATTGATTGTGTTTTATAGTTTTAGAACAGTATTTAAACATTTGGTGACTGAATAGCCTGCAGGTTTCATGATCAGGTATACGCTACATTAGAACCCATTCAGGTTGTTCAGGAAATAAAGTCGTATCAGTGCATAGATCTGTGTATTTGTTTTGTATGTGCAGGAGAGGGAATTGAGTTAGGCTGCCATATGGTCGGCTACTCCACAGTAGCATTCTCACTGGATTAAAATGAGATTTTTCACAGGGACCAAAGGCAGAACATGCCCTTTTAATACAATTCTCTTTTATTTGCTAGAACATTCACATTCAAAAATTCCTTATTGCTGATGAATGATGCCTTATCTTGTTTGTTTCTTGCTCAATTTCCCCCCTTCCTTTTCTACCTTTTTCTTACCATTTTGTTTCACAGCTTCCATAGGAACAGATGATCGTCAGTGAAATGTCATGCCCTTTCCTGCAGCACCAGAGATGCAGCACATGACATAGAAACAATATGTGTTGGGCCTTCAAAAGGAAAATCCCTCCCAATTTCATTGGGTTGATGATGATAATACAATGGGAATTTACAGTTTCCAGTAAGGGACTTTGAGCACAATCCTAACCATGTCTACATAAAAGTAAGCCCCATTGTGTTCAGTGGGTCTTCTCCCAGGAAAGTGTCTTTAGGTTTGCAGCATTTGTTGTCTTGCATACCAGTCCTAACCCAACTCCCCACACTAGATTCAGTGGTGCCAAAGATGTCATCTTTTGCAGCCATAAAGTGACCTCACTGCTGGAATATGTGTAAGTTACCAATATGCTTGGGCGTTTAAGAAAAGATCTAGCATTGTCAGCTATCCAGGAGTGTAGATAGCTTAAACTTGACATTACTCTAGTTTTGGGAAGAAAAAGGACTGTGAAACCATGGCCCCTATGACTGGCAGTCCATGTGAAGCTGCCTGATTGGGTAGACATAAGTAAATACAGTGTACCTTCAGTATCCACGGGGGATTCCCAGATCCCCTTGAACATTAAATTCTGTGGATTATTAAATCAGTAGAGAAGCCAGAGCATGTCTATGCACTGACCTAAACCTCCTAGGAAAGGCACAGAAGTGCCTTATGCACTTTTGTGACACCCCTAGGCCAGTATGAAACTTGTGCATCCTAACTGGGGGTTAGGATTGCAGCCTCAGGACCATTCTTGCCTGGGTGTAAGTCCCACTAATGGGCCATGCTTTTGAGTAGACATGAATAGGATTGTGCTCTGAATTTGGGAATGGGTCCCTTCTGCTCTGTCCTAGTCTTGTTATGGCAAGGAGAATTTACAGAGAATGTTTTAGAGCTTTGTGGTTGGAAAAAATATGATATTGATGGGATTTTCTTTTTGTGTATATGTAAAGGATTGTGCTGTAAGCTTCCTTGTTATAAAGATTTGTGGTGGTAACCATAGGGAATTATAAATCTTTATTTCTAGAAGGCTTTCTGTGCTTGTCAGAAAGCAGTTTAGTTCAAATTCACCTTATAGAACAAGACATAAAAAGCAGGGTGATGCCAGTGTGCATTTTAACCATTATATCAAAAGTTTCCAAACTCTCCATTAGTTTGTTAACTGCTGTTAAGTTCTTGAGGGTGAGAGACAAAGGCAGCAACATGATTGCCAGGATCATACTGCTGCTTGGAACAAAGGTTTATGTTTTGTTTTTGTTTTAATTTACCAGTGATACTGCTGGCCCTCTGGAAGTTGCACGGACCCTGCGGACCCCTGTGCAGGATTCCCAAAGCCTCAGAACAACTAAAAACAATGATTGTGACCCACTTCTATTTGTGATCATGAAACCAGAAGTGTGTCACAATCACTATTTTTAGTGTTAGGGGATTTGGGGATCCCTGCTGAGGGATACATGGACTCCCCAGACCCTCTGGAGTGCCAAACTGCCACTGGTAAATTAAAAAAAATATTCCTTTTGTCTATGGGACCACACAATCCTGGTAATTGCACTGTTGGCTTCATCATCACCCTGCTCCTTAAGAGGATAGAAACGGGGCTTCCTTGGCTGGGTTGTCACGATGCCCCAGATTATGCCCTGCTGCATTATAACCTTAAAGCTGGAATCCTTACCTACTGAACTCATTGGGGCTTACCTGTGAGCAGATGTGGGTAGGATTGCCCTGTAATGAATGCATCTACATTTTTTAAAAAAAGTTCAACTATGAATTTAGCGTGTTGATGAGACAAGCATGTGTTTGGTAACCCATATAACCTACGGAGAGCAAGGGCTGGCTACAGCTGCCTGTCAAGCATACTCTTGGTTGCAAACCTAAATACTGTATGCTGCTGTACAATGTGTGGAGTGGCCTTGCACTCTGGATCATGTTCTTTCCCACACAGGTCAGCTGGAAATGTTTCATCAGGTGCTGGATTAGAGCTCAGTTATAGTTATTCAGCAGATCAGCCGCCTAATCCTCATGCTGTTGAGTATTTTTGTACGCATTGCTTATGTGATTGAATGACACCTGTTAAGTTACCCTGTTTGTGGCTAGAAATGCATCAAATAATTTGGGGACCGTCTCTGGAAGGTGCGAAGAATAGTATGGTTGACAGGAACAGAAAATATCCAACTACAGGTCACATTGGCAGGATATAAGGAGTAGTGACATCATAGTTATTTCTGTCACATTATTATTGCCTTGGCCTTCCTCAGAACTTATCCTTCCTCCTCCCAGAATGAGTCTGACTTTAGATAGGTTGCTCTGGTTTTTAATTCCCTTGGGATGAATATATTTACCGGTTTCTTTCATAGCCTTTGAAAATCTTCTTTGTGTTTTTGGCAGGGATTTTGTTTTCTTTGCATTTTGTTAGCATCTAAAAATAAACTAAAAAAAAGATGTTTTGATTTACCTGTAGAAAAGGAGAGTGCATTCTACATATTAAGCAGTGGCCATGTGCTCCAGTGCATTTTTTCCCTTAATATTTGCAATGCAGACAAAGGATCTTGGTTGAAAGAGAAAAGGAATGGAATTGTCTTCCTTCTTATGATTAAAAGCAAAATATAATGAGACCTAAGATGTGACAGGTATTTAAGAATCTGGTATCCAGCTGGTTAAAATGCATAGCCACAAACATTTTCCATTCACTCTCTATTGATGATGGGGATGATGATGGATGCTGATGAAATTCTGTATTGCCACTAAAATGTTACACAGTGGTGCCTCACATAACAAGTTTAATTCACCTAATCCAAGTTTAACTGGCATAACCCTTCTGCAGTAGTGGCGCAGGAATGTCTTACAGAACTTTTGTGACACCCTCAGGTCAACTCAGGGCTTATGCCAGTGTTTAGGCCAGCCTAATTTGCGGTTAGGATTGCAGACAGATGAATTGTGTTGGCCTAAGTTAGGATTGCAGACTTAGGCTACAATCCTAAAGACATTTTCTTGGGAGTAAGACCCTTCGAACAAAATGGTTCTTACTTTTGAGTTGACATGGTTAGGATTGTGCTCTTAGTCCTACAAAAAAAGTGAATAGGGTTGCAGATTAAGGACCCTGTCCTATTCAGCTTTTCAGCTCTGATGATTCTCCATCCAGGAAGTAAACTATTGTTGTCTGTGGTCCTCAGCCTAACTTTTCCAGGGGTGGCACAGAAATGCCTTATGGCACTTTTGCAACATCCCCAGGCCAGAATGGTACTTGTGCCAGCCTAACTGGAGGTTAGGATTGCACCCTCGTTGTTCCAGAAGTCAGATCTCTTCATTTATATGGTGACAAGGTGTGTGTTTAAGAACAAACAAACAAAAAATCCCAAACCAGTAGCTGTTTTAAACAATGGATGGTGTAACTCAAGCTGTGTATGACCTTAAAAGGTGGAGTTGATGATGACCTGAATCCATTTTATTGAATGGTCCAATAAAGCCATCTGTGACTGAGATGCCAAATGGATTGTCAAATGCCATTCCTACTAGAGAGTTGGCTTTGATTTTTTAGCTGGACACTGCTGATGGAAATAAGTAATGCTTATAAGCAGGCTTGACCTGTGATCATCATATCACTCCAGTTACCGTATATACTCGAGTATAAGCCAGCTCGAGTATAAGCCGAGGCACCTAATTTTACCACCAAAAACTGGGAAAACTTATTGACTCTATTATGAGTCGAGGGTGGGAAATGCAGCAGATACTGGTACTGGTCCTTTTCCTTGTAGCCTTCTTGGAACTCATAGACTGCAAACCTAATCATACTTTTCTGGGAGTAAGCATCATTGAACTTAGTGGGGCTTACTTCAGAGTAGACATGCATAGGACAGGGTGACCAGATGCCAAACCCAAAATTCCTGAACCCCAAGGCCAAAATTCTTACCCGCTTAAAAAATTGCCAATTTTTTTATTTTTATAGTTTTTGTTTTTTGGCCATAACTTTTGCTAGGAAGGAGATATCTCAAAACTGATTTTTGCATTGAATTCTGCTCTTCAATACGAATTGAAGATACAGTATATGACATGATGGGGTTTGATCTCGCCACTTTTCAGTTCACCCGAGTATAAGAAGAGGGGGCTTTTTGGGCCCCCAAAACCCTGCTTATACTCGAGTATATATGGTACTTCCTGTATTTTTATGCGGTCTGAGGGCTTCCCCTCCTTTTCCCCTTCCTAAAAAAAAGAAGTGTCAAGCAGGTAACTCTTAGATCAGCGCTGTTGGGAACCATGCTGATAGTTGCTGTGAGTTCCCACCACTAAAGGTGTAATTCTGTACTGATCTGAGGACCACCTGCTCCCCCCTTTTTTAAAGAAAAAAGAGGGATGGCAACCCTCAGAACTGTACTGATTCACTTTTCTTAAAGCCGAAGAAGCTGGCTGTGCCGGCTTATTTCCTTTAATAGAAAAAGGGAAAAAATGGACAGCGGTTCCACCACCTCTGCAGGCATGCCACCTGGGCATGTTCCCTTTGACTTCCCAGGTAGGCCAGTGTGCAAGAATATGGTCACATGGAGCTGGTTTGCGCTGTTGGGAACCATACAAACTTTCCTTACAAACTTTCCTATTGCAGATGTTCCTCCCTTTCAATAACATGTTATTTGCAGAGTTAAGACTGCACTTTTTAGCTGCCTTGCAAAATCAATTGTTTCAAAAACGATTTAAGTGTGTAATTACCTTACAGGTTTTTTGCTGCTCCAGATATTAATTGCACATGTTTTATAGCCTAATGCTGAAAAAGTGAGAGGTGATGCGCTCTCTCTCTCTCTCTCTCTCTGTGTGTGTGTGTGCATGTGTGAAAAATGTGGCGAAAGTGTTCCTAGTTTTTAGAAACTGATTCCCTGGTTTGAGTCTGTGCAGAGTACTATTAGGAAAGCTAAGACACGGTTTAATTGTCTATTTTGTCGCTTTTAATTGGAAGCTAGTTAAGAATCCTTCTGTTGAGCAGGCTTAAGAAGTACCTCACGTTCTCTGGCAGAGTTTGCAAACCCGCCCATGCCTGCCAATCTAGTCTTATAGTATTTCTGCTATCCACATCAGCACAGTCCTAGAAACTGCCAGCTAGGTTGAAGCTTTCACCCAGCTGGTTAATTCTAGACAGTTGTTAACATGTAGACAGGCTGCACAGACTCCTTAATGTTGTCTTGCATGCCATCCAAAGAATCTAAAAATAATTTTTGAAGGGAAAACTTTTTTCCTCCTTTAGCTTCCTTGTGTGCAGAAGAGTGTACAGTCTGACTCTCCATTAAAGTCTTGAGTTGTGTGTGGGGTGTCCATACATTCCATTAGTGCAGTCCTAAGCGTGTTTACTCCGAAGTAAGTCCTATTATTTTCAATGGGGCTTACTCCCAGGAAAGTGTGTTTAGGATTACAGCCCATGTCAATCAAGGAGGCAGAGGGTTCAGTTCCTCTCTTCCTCTGCAACAGAGAATGCTGAGGAGGAGAACTGTCATCTTTCCATTCACATTTCACTGACAGAAAGGGGCCAAACTGAGATAGCTCTTGAGGGGCAATTGAGGAGAGCCATTGAGATGTGGCAAAAGGGCAGTTGATGCTGAAAAGGGGTGATTTTTGTACCTCTCTACAAGTGACAGTTGCAGGCTGATACTAGTTTTATATGTAACTAGCGAAAAGCATACTTGTATTGCGGGAGTAAAATTCCCCCGTACACCATTCCCCCACTGTGCATCAGTCCCCCTATGCTCATCAGTCCCCCATGCGCATCATCTCCCATGTGCATCTTCTCATGTGCAACCCCTCCCTGTGCAGCATCCTCCCCACTGCAACCTCTTCCTCCTAACAACATCCCCCCAGAGCACCAAATTGGCTGGATGTTGATCATTCTTCCATGTTAAGTATAGGACAAAAACACATTGCACCCCCTTTCAGCCCCCTAAGGGTTAAATTTCTCCACATCGGTTCTTGGTGGGTGTTCATGTGACAGAAGGAACACCCTCCCTGAATTTCACGCTTCTAGGTCCGGGGGTTGGAGCAGAGCATCCCCTTCCTGTTGGAATTTCTGAAAACCGGTTCTGAGTGCACCCCTTGGTCATGGAAGGAACACCCTTCCCAAATTTCATGCTTCTATGCCCGGTGGTTTTGGCTGGCCGTTGATGAGTGAGTGAGTCAGTGAATCAGTCAGTGACTTTTCTCTTTATATATATATATATATAATCAGAGAGATCAGGTCCAATTTTCAGGGTGTTCCTCTATAAATGGATCTCTGTGAGCCCCTTCTGTACTGAGCGGACCCTAAGAAATTTGATTTGCTACAAGTACACAAAAAGCTGTAGGCACAAAATGATCTCAGCAATCAGCAGTGAGCCCCTAACAGTTGCAGTGATGCTAACATCTGATGCTGGTGAAACAAGTGATATTTAAGTTCATTTAATTGTGATGAATTCGGCAAGACAGTACATGTCAAGGCAGTTGATCATCCCTTCCTGACTAAAAAGTATTCTTTCAATATCTATATATATAAAAGAGAAAAGTCACTCACTCACTCACTCACTGACTCATCACCACCCTGCCAAAACCGGTGGGCCTAGAAGCGTGAAATTTGGGGTGGGTGTTCCTTCCGTGATGGAGGGGTGCACTAAGAACCAGTTTTCGGAAATTCCAATGGGAAGGAGGTGAAATGGGGTGCAACGCGATTTCCTTCCTATACTTTACATTGAAGAATCCCTGACTGAGGGATGCTCTGTTCCAACCCCCAGACCTAGAAGCGTGAAATTCTGGGAGGGATCCTTCTGTCACATGAACACCCACCAAGAACCGATGTGGAGAAATTTAACCCTTCAGGGGCTGAAAAGGGATCAACGTGTTTTTGTCCTATACTTAACATGGGAGACTGAACAACATCCAGCCAATTCGGTGCTTGGTGCCTGGTGCAGTGGGAATGTTGTTCGGAGGAAAAGGTTGCACTGGTGAGGATGCTGCGCATGGGGGAAAGTTGCGCATGGGGGAAAGTTGCGCATGGGGGAAAGTTGCGCATGGGGGATGATGTGCATAGGAAAAGTTGTGCATGGGGGATGATGCGCATGGGGGGAAGTTGCGCATGGGGGGAATATGCGCCGTGGGGTGATGTCGTATGGGAAAATTTTACTCCTGCAATGCGGGTACGCTTTTTGCTAATTCTCAATAAAGCAGAGCTCTTTTTATATGTAGTTTCCAGTTATTGTATTAATAGTTGCCACTAAATAGTTCAGGGCAAGATATATAACCGATATTAGGTGATATAAGACAGTTTCATATGTTTACATGATAATGTATTCCTTAGTGTACCTAACAGAGCTTGTTTTTTAATAGATGTTTTTTCCTTGCAACATGTGCAAGTTTCTGTTCTGTATTAAATTTGTACCCAGTAGTCAGCTTAGTAGCCTATTGTAACTATGTTGTTGTTATGGCACCATCTGGCCTTGGTTGAGAATCAAATCTCACAACGTTGGTAGTTTTTTGCCTTCTAAAATTCTGAAAAATGTTGTTTCATGATGGTATAAATGAGCAGTTTATTCTGTCTGAATGTAAAGTGGGTATACTGTGATACTGACAAAAGTTTCTTGATGCACAAATTCAAATCTAACCCAAGGATATTTGTATTTTCCACTTTTCAAGTGTGACCGCTATGTTGCTTTCATCTCATCTCTATGTGAACAGAGAATGGTGGGGTGGGAAACATCTAATGGATGGTCTCTCAAGCGATAACAAAAACCAGCCACTTGTTTATGGATTACAAAATAAGTACTTTTTGAATTGTTTAGTGAAAAACTGTATGATATTCATCCTAATTTCCAGCTAGATTCATCCTAATTTCTGAGAGAGAAAGTTCTGAGTATCATCTTGAATAGTGGACAAAGTAACTGATTGCACAGATTTGCTCTGTTAGTGGTTGAATTTTGACTGATGTTGTTGAGCTCATGATTGTATGCTTGCCTTCTATACTGCTGCTACTTTTAAGACATTTCATTCTAGTGGATAAAATGTAATTTGAATTTTTAAAAGCCCTAGGAATTAAGGATTTATTTGAAAAGTCAAACAAAAAACTGCTACACTAGGATGCCTGACAGACAACCCAATAAAACGACAGTGATTATTTAATAGTTGTTGAAAGCCAGCACTGATCAAATAATATAAAATGGGTTTTGACTTTATACTGTAGCTAGATCCCTATAGAGTACCAATTGCGCTGATCCCCTAGTGCAGATAAGGAGATCAGTGCGTGTAAGCAGACCTCAACATGGGTATCAATTACTGGAGGCGAAACTATGACAAAGGCTGTTGTGTTTGGGATTGTAATTGTAGCTTCGAAACAAAAAATATCAGTTTTAACACCACTCTGAAAAGATAGACTTGCATCTCATACCTCATCTAGTGTTGCCTTTCTCTTATTGACAGACTTGAGCTGGCATTCGTATACCTTCAAGGCAGCGTTGGGAGGGGAAGGTCTGAAATGGAAAAAGCAGTGATGATGCTTAACATCACTCAGTTTGCGTCATTAGCAAAACTTGTGCATAATATGAAAATTACCAAAGATCATACCACATGAACAGGTTTATGGGAGAAGCAATGGATATTAGAGTGCAAATTGTGAGAGGACAGTAAAATATTAGTTTCCTGTAAGTACGTGCAACTGTCTGTGCACATGGAAAACACATAGAAGAAGGGGAAGGTAATTGCTTTGGTTGCATGCCAGCATGGCCTATTGATTTGGAGAAGTCCCTGAAAATGCTTATTCCTCTTAGTAATTGCAGAGAAGAGAGTAGACTGACCTGTTACTTGGTTTTCTATGCCTTTGTGTCATTGCAATCCCTCATCTTGTTATTTTGATTTCAAGTACTATTTGACACGTCAATGGATTCAAAGTTTGCTAAGGAAATAGGTAACCTTCAGATCCTGATCAACTAATTTGTAGTTGCTGGAACTAAAGGCCTCTTCTCCACACAAAGAGAACTACCAGAAATACAGCTAGAGAATCTTAACAACATTATACGTTGGTATGTGCTAAAAAGTTTTTTTTTAATCATTACAGAACATTGTTCAACAGAAACTTATTTTTCCCAGAAAGCAAATGAACAGTATAACATTAAAAACCAGGAGCCTAAAAAATATAGTCCTGGGGAAATGGGAGCCAAGGAATTGGGATCTGAGGGCTTGGGAAAGGAAAAGCACGTAGGGTGCAATCCAGAGTAAGTACGGGGAGTCCTTGCTCTGACATAAGAACAATTTACTCTGGATTGCAATATGAATTTCTCATAGGTTGCACTAGGTGGTGCTGTAACTACATCAATGTAAATGTCTTTTACGAGCTCCCATAGTTACTCTGGATTGTAGGGATAGGCAGTAGGGTCAGGCTCTAAGAGAGAGAGAGGCCATAGGGGAAAGGAAACTCAGGAGAGTACGACTGCAGGAAGGAAAGCCTGAGAAAGATTAGGCAAAAACAATCTGGAACAGCTCATTCAACTTTTTGAAGAAGATAAAGGAAATTGGTTGATCCGCAGCTGTCAACTATACTATAATTCATCTTCACAGCTACATTTTCATATTTTTTCCCATGTCATCTTCCAAATAGAATGTAACGTGGCCATATATTTTCTTTTTAAACTGATAGGTTACTTTTATTTCTTTTAATGTTAATATGCGTTTTTGTTTTCCTTTCCTTTTTTAGGCGTTTTCACAGTTTTAAATAATCAGAGCTAATTTCAGTATGCTGAAAAGGAAGCAGAGTTCTAGGGTAGAGGCCCAGCCTGTGACAGATTTTGGTCCTGATGAATCTTTATCAGACAACGCTGATATCCTCTGGATTAACAAACCAGTAAGTTTGAAAAATCTTTTTTTAGGTAGCAACCCATAATTACAAGTTGACCCTTTTAATGTGTGGGTTTGAAATCCATGGATTGACTCACAGAGTTTAGTTTCATATTGTAGATCATGAATTTTCTCTAAAAAGAATTTCTAAAATGTCAAATGTTTTCACTGATGATGATAATAATAATCCAGCTCTTGCTTTTTATTCCTCAGTGGGTGCATTCCTTGCTACGTATCTGTGCCATCATCAGTGTTATTTCTGTTTGCATGAATACCCCAAAGACCTTCGAGCATTATCCGCCACTTCAGTATGTGACGTTTGCTCTAGATACCCTGCTGATGTTTCTCTATACAGCAGAGATGATAGCGAAGATGCACATCCGTGGCATAGTAAAGGTGAGTCTTCCAAAATCCTTTTTTTGTTCATATTTACACAAAAGAAATCTATTTTATACTTTGATTCTAAACAAATTACTTGGAAGTTTGCCCAGTGATCTGAATGAAATCTGTTTCAGATCAAAACTGTTAGTCCAGTTTTGAATATATTCATTTGACATAAACCCAGTTCACCTTGTCTCCAAGTAATGTTCAGGATCAGGGTGTTAAGTCTGTTTCTCTGTTTCATCATTGTGGCTTTGAAGCACCGTTCACCCGTCATAACTGTGTGAATGTGTACACGCGCATGTGTTCATGCATGTTTACATGCGACAGAAAACCATAACATATAAAATGATTAATAAATCAACTTTCAGATTGCTAGCTAATTGGGAGTTATATAACTGGGTCTAATTGGGAGTTGTATAACTCCCAATACAACTTATTTTCTTATATAAGTTACACTATAACTTTTATACTGTAGATCAGCAAAGGATCATGAAATACAGTACCTTCAATGCTTACAACAGCAACTTTGTTCTTGTAACAGGCTGTCCTAGATATAATTTTGAAATTGATGTACCAGTAGTTCAGTTAACCTTATCTGGGTTATGTATCCTTGGCATGAAAATAAGTCAGAGTTCTGCACTGGCACACATTAAAAGTTTAAACCCTGGCTGTGGCATACAACATGGGAGATCTGCTCAAAGTGAGTAGCAGGAGATGGAAAGTGTTTTGAAGGTGATTCTCAATCAGTGGGAATCCCATTACTAACATTACAATCCCATTACAAATAACGCATTTCAAACAATGTTCCAACATATAAACATTCAGTTATAATTATCTGAGGATTTTGCTTGACAGATCCATAGTCTGAGTTTCTGTTTTGTGGTGTCAGTCACAAAACTGTTCTTGATTATCCATGTTTCAAGCAGTAGTCAAACCATTCTGCTCTTTAGTGTATTTTTGAATCTTTGGGGCATGCTTTTATGGAGGTATGTTGTTTTATTTGATCGGTATGATTGTGTTCCTCTATTCTTCATTTGTCCCAGGTCAATAGTTTAAGGGTGCAGGCCTAATCCTCCCCCAGGAGTGGCACAGTAGTGTCTTGGGCACTTTTGTGACATCCCCAGGTCAGTACAGGACTTATGCCAGGGTTTAGGCTGGTTTAACTGGAGATTAGGATTGCAGCCTTTGTGTTTTGCTTAGCAGCTGTCCATGGCTGGTAAAAAGGTTCAGTTAAGCAGCATCAGCCGACTTCTAAACAATCCTGAAGTAAAGTAAGTGTATGGCATTGGTGATCTGAGTAGAATAAAGCCATCCTTTAGTATTGGTTGTCCACATATATTGGAGAACACATCCTTATGTTTAACTGCTTGGAATTTGCTGTTTTGCAGTAGTGTCATGGAATACTTTTGACAAACTCCTCATGAAAGGAAACTGTAGTAATTTAAAGTGGGATGTTGGCCATCATTTATGCCTTTGTTATCTGTGGGTTGTTCAGCTCGCTCCTCTACAACCAGGTGTAGCCAGAGTGACCATTTGTCATAACGAAAAAAGGTAGGACATGACAAAATAAAAGCTAAAAATACCCATATACCATATTTATTCAAATATAATGCACCATTGAATATAACGCGCACCCTACACTCACAATCAAAATACTGCATTTACTCAGTTCTAATGAACATTGAATCTAATGCGCACACAGATTTTGGAGACTGAATTTGGCTGAAAAAGGTGAGTGTTTAAGTAAATACAGTATATTTCTTTCAAGTGGTTAATTTATAAGCTATATTTCTTATTAAAGTTAAAACAATTATGTATCATTTATTACATAGAATTGTGAGTTACAAGCAGGCTACATGTTGACTGCTCACAAGGAAAAGGAAGACAAATGAATATTTTTTCCCAGGATGCAAGGCTAAAAAAGAGATTACATCTTGGAAAAGCAGGACATGGTCACCCCGGGTGTAGCCCACCAGCCATGCACTGTACCACCAGGATTCTTCTAAAGCCCTACTTGCTGCCTTCCAGTGATCAGGGCACAGAATGCTTGCCTGTGATCTGCCAGTGACAGATCTGATCTGCCACTTACTGGGTGGTCTGCCACATACACAAGTGGTCTGATCTGCCACATACTGGGAGGTCAGGGATACTTTGAAAACCTTGGGAAAGAAGACAAAAAAGCCCCTGTTACTGCAGGTAAACCTGTTACAAGTTGAGTGCCATGGTTGGGTGCATATGGCTTGCTGGATCACAAGCTGGGAAATTCTGGGCTACACCAAAGTAACACGTTTGGCAAAAGCTGCCCTTAGACTGCCTGAAGGCACTGACTGGTATATAATGTTTCACCTCCTGAAGGGTGAGATTTCATTACCATATGACACTGTGGATTGGCATCTCTTACTGCCTTCCTTTGTTTCTTTCAGATCCAGTTCAGGATGCTTTGTTTCCATATGTTAGTGTTTTCCTTTTCACCTATATGGTGGTAGCCAAATGTTTTAATGACTTTTGCACATTCTGTTTTCCCACTTTCATTTGCATGACTTCACCACCTCAATATGTTCCCTAGCCATAATTTATGAAGCGGGTTAACAGATGCCTGCACATCTTAACCAATCAAGTAATATTCGACATATTCAATTATGTTATTCTTCCAGTTTTATTTTGTAGAAATTTAGTTGATATTAAAAATTAACTGTGCAAAATCTTCCTAGGGAAGTTAGCCTGAAAGGAAGAGGATGGAACATTTTGTGAAACTGAATCAAATGTAGGCATTTTAGCTTGGTCTGAATCAAGATCTCTTGATGCCAAGGCAGTGTGCCACTGTGCTGCCTCATCTCCTCCCCACAACTTCTACTTCTGTGTATACATGAATGTGGGGAAAGGCGGGTTTGTACCTATCCATCTCTCCTTCCCAGTCTTCCTCTGTGTTCATCTGCTTGAAAAAGAGCAGTATAGTCCGGGCTTCTACCTTGCGCCACTTGTGCTCATTGAAATTAGAAGGGTACAAAGGAGGATGCAAAGAAGGGAGACTATTCACTCCTGGTGAATTAAAAGGATCTAGATTGCTTCTCCCAACTTATGTGGAGCTGGGTTCATAATGAGAAGCCCACCAATTTTCACTCCAGTATATCTATCTCCAAGGAGATCACTTAATGGTATAGTTTTCCCTGCTCTGAAAACAAACATGGAAGGCCAAGCTGATGTCGTAACCTGATGTAAAATTGTACACTGAGTGTCTTTCATTCTGGTGTGTCAGTGTACAGCAGTTACTGCATTATGGCAAACTGACAAACAAATGGAATGCTGAGGTACACCACAGACCTCATATCATTTGGCTAATTACCCATAATAACTTACCTTGAAACAGTTGGTCCTCTGCTGTGGTGGGTGGTAGTATGTATGGAAACAGGAAAAATTCCTGCATTTATTTACCTAGGGTGTTAGAGAAAATAAACTATAGATTGGCATACATATAATTGCATTCAGTTTATTGCATTCAGTTTATTGCAGTGTGTTCTTATTGCATCCATGGATGTATACTCATCTTGGGCTCTGCTCAGATGTCACATTTTTCTGCATATGCCAACAGATACCTCACAGTATGGTGCCTGTGGCGAAGTGAGCGGTAGTCAGTGGAGAAGGCGGAAAATAAAATGTCTTGGGTTATATCCGAGGGAGACTGAAAAGAAATAATAGCACTGTAGGAGCTCTTCTTGCCTTTTATTGTAAATCTCACAAGAGCATTTTTTATTCTAAAAATTCCAGGTGTTTTGTTCAGAATGCCTGATGTTTCTGTGCCATCCGTAGTCTGCCACACAGTCTTTAATTTTACATCATTGGCAGAATCGAGTGGTTTCTGGGTTGCACCATATGCTATACAATTTTAAAAAACAGGAGTATAGAATTGAGTGATAGAGTGGGAAGAGCATAGGTGTGGATATAGGAGGTGTACAATGAATTCACTGTCTTCATAATGACTTGGTGTGGCAGGTTGTATGACACCAATAGTGAGGTGCAGAAGACAAACAACACTTTAAAGTCCTGAGAGAATTACTCTGCACATAGCCATGGATCAAGCCTTTAGTTTTCAAATGTGGTTAATCTGCATGTGATTGGCTGAGGGCAGAAATGTATATCTGGGCAGAGAAGGAGAGGGTCTCTGCTATGGGGACCCTTTTCTTTATGAAAAACAGAATGTGTTTCTGGTGGGGTTGCCACACATGTATTGTAGGTTGCTAATAAATGCCTAAGTGTTTCATGGCACATCTGTGGAAGACTGCCTTGCCTTGACAATTCAGCCAATTTCTGTCCTCAAAGCAATATTTGGCATCACAGCTTGGCTCAGATGCCTGACAGCTCTCCCAACTTAGTCTATTTTCTGAATACATTTTTTGGTCTTTCTTGCTTGATCGTTGCACATTTGTTCCTGTATTCAAAAGTAGCCTCTTCATTGAGTTGGTGGGGGGGGGGCCCCCTCAGGAGATCAGGTTTTATCTTTATATTCCAACTGCTGATTTTTATACTTGGTCTTTGTTATAAATTTTTGTGGAACTCTCATTTCAAAAGTTCATCAGCATCTGTAAATATCTTTTAATACTGGTTAGCAGATAGATATGATGACAACACATAGCCAGAGACTCTGTGGAATTACTGCAGTGTCAGCAAAAAATAATGGCAACTGAAAATAGAACTATACTCCATGGTGAGTATCTTTGCACTAGGGGAAAAAGTCCTTTTTATTTTGGAAAGGCTCTCTATTTGCCATTGCTCCAGGGAGACATTTCAGTTTCACCATCTGCTAAATGTGAATTCTTTTAGACTAAGAACATACTTTCCCACCCACTGCCTTACTACTTTGAAATGCCTACAAGTAAGTTCACCTGCAGTGCTCATTTTTCCCCCCTGTGCTTCCTCCTTCTCTGGGAAGAGAGTAAATTTTAATAAGTATAAGGAAGTAGCAGATATGCAATTAGTGAAACCTTGCATTCTGGTACAGACGATGCAGTTAAACAGATGGTGATTTGCTGCCATATTTTTTTTAAAAAGTATATTTTGAGTTTGAATATCCTGGTGTTTTTTTTTTGTTTTTTGTTTTGCTAATTCTAGTGGGAAGATCATTGTATATTTGACATTTTGATCCCATAGAAAGACAAAATTTGCATCCAAAATAGTTTTGATGGTACCAAATAATACTATTTTATTAAAACAACTGAGAACCTGCTTTTAGGAAGAAATATCTTAAGGTTCAAATGAATGTACTTCCGTAGCCTGATAGATAATTTCACTTGGTATATTCAGAACCATTTTGGGTTCTAGTTGTGTTTTGGTCCAATCCTATATGTACCTTTTGCTGGTGCCGTGGCTGCTGTACCAGCCTAAGATGTCACAAACATGCAGTAATGTATTTTTTGCTGCACCATGAAAGTAAGAAGAACTGGTGGGAAAGTGTTCATTGACCCACCCATGTAAGATCCTTAGCTGTTTCTGACAGAGCAAATAGGAGCTGTTCCATACAGTGCAAAAGTAGGGCAGGCAGGAAGAGAGCTTAACAGGGTGGGATTGGGCAGAGAAGGGGTAGATTAGACCCAGGAAGATCTGGGATCATCAGATGAGGTGTTACAGCTGTTACAATGCTATTCCAGCTAAAAGCAATGATTGGGTTTGTTCATTTACTCCGTGTCTTGGAGCACAATCTTAACCATGTCTACTCAAAAGTAAGCCCCATTGTGTTCAATGGGTCTTGTTCCTAGGAAAGTGTCTTTAGGATTGCAGCTTAAGTACCATTGATATTCAAAGCATCCTATGGTTTAAAAATATGCTTTAAAACAATAAAGAGCTACAAGTTACCTCTGCTAATTGATTGTTCCTTTGTCCCAACAATTTTTTCTTACTGTTGCTGCTTCCTTTAGCAGCTGATGACATCAGCTCCTCTTTTCGGAATTGTCTTCCATCATTCAGAACACACATATCTTCAGATGGAAATCTGGAAAAATGGAGTTTCTCCTCCAAGCCACAAAACCAACAAAATAAGACCCTGAAAACATAAAATTACTCTTAATATAGCCATTTCAGACAAGATTCCCTTCCACAGTTGCTTTAAAAAAGAAAAGGAAAGGTAGTGATTCTTTCAGTTGGAAGCTTGCCTCTATAACAGGGATCTCCAAAAACCTTAAGTTACAGGGCCACACCATTTGACATGGCTTTGTAGGCTTGGAAAAATTTTTAACATTTTTTAAAAAGACACTAGAGATGGAATTTAGATGAATGAATGTGCTGAAATTTCCAGAATTTCTGTAAGCACTAACACACACCACAGAAATAAAACGCACACTCAAATTGATTCCCATTTCCCCACTTCACAAGCAACTTTAAATATATAGGAGTAAATATCATATTTATCTAATGCTCACCATTTTTAGCCAAATTTCGTCTCCAAAATCAGGATATGGATTAGATTCAATGGTGCATTAGATTTGAGTAAATATGGTATTTTTATTATAAGTACCGATCAGTACTTGGTTTAACAGTCTACCATATTGTAATAAAAATGTAACATAAACCCATTGTTGTATATAGTAGTGCATTTATGCAAAAATCATAACATAAACATATTATCAAATTACTAATTGTTGTATGCAGTAAAATTAAATTTTGCAACTGTTGTGCAGATGTGCATTACTGTCACTGGTAAACATTTTTTAATCTCAAGTTTTATAAATTGGGGTACACATCAGATTAGATTTGGGTATGGGTAGTATAACCTGTAGATAGGGTTGCCTTATGTCCTAAAAAAGGGACAATTCCAATTTGGGGGGATTGTGTTCACATACTGGCAAATGGGACAGAGGGTCCTGTCCCTATTTTGTGGAAGAGAATTATGGCAACCCTAGCTGTACATAACCCATAGATAAATAAATAACCTGTAGATAAATAAATAATAGTTATCTGAAGATAAGTATGGGTATCTCAGAATTGGCACATCACAGGAAATAGAGCATGTTCTGAGGGACAGGGAAAGCTGAATAAAGGCTCACTGCCAGCCATATCTGGCTCCCCATGCTGGGGTTTGGTGACCTCTGCTCTGTGACATGAATTTGCAAGTGCATTTAATTTGATAGTATTGTTTGATTTCCTTTGGAAAGAAAGGGAAATTGTTGGTTTCAAGAGAAACTTTCCCGCACAAATGCATTTGCCCTTCATGAGCTCTTGGCGCCAATTGGTGCATACATGACTCATTCTTCTCCACTAAGTATTTAATGCTGTTACCCTCAGGGATATATTATTTGCGCCAACATAGCCCGCATATGCTTTAAGTAAACTTTATACAGCCCACGGCTAAAGATGGCAAAAGTGTTCAAAATCCTAGGCAGAATTTTCTAATTAGTTTTCTGTGGAGGTTTCTCCCTTCATGTTCTAGCTCGGAATATTTGAGTCTTGGCAATTCTTTGTATTCAGCTGCAGGGGAATTTTGGTTATTCCTGTCAAATGCTTGAATAGTAATTTCCGAACCTCTTGTGTCTTTCACTTTGCAACTGATTGACAGCCTCTTACTGTGATGTCTTTCATAGCAAAAATGATTGATAACCATAGTCAAATTTCATGCTTAGCCTACAGATCTTAATTTCCCGCCCCTTTCTCCTTTGCTATAATTATTTAAACTCTCCTTTCTTCCTTTCTTTTTGTTTTCTCCTTTTTTTGCTACTCTTGCATCTCCACAGTGCTTGATACACTAAATTGTTCTTAGTGATTTCTGAGGTTATATTGGTGGGAGCCTTTGTAGGTGTAAAATAATGGAATTTTACACAGTGGGACCATTTTAAGGTTCTGGGTAATACTCCACAGATGATTGAGGGGGAAAAAATCCAAAGCATTTGGTCGATTCTTTGTGGCTATTGTTTAGCTTGTATTTTTCCTTTATAAACTTTGGAGAATAAAAGCCCTGTTAGCTTTTATTATTGGCTTGCTACCTAGTTCAGTTTAGGGCACAATCCAGAAATGCACTTGGGCTACCCTATCTATCACTGGGCTGACCCAGCTGTAGGATGGGTCACCGTAGTTCTTCTGGAAAAGACTTGGAGCAGCCTAAGGCAATGTAGGCTGTCCCAAGACAGGTGGACCTGGGATGCCCTAACTGGGCAAGCCTAGGCAGTTCAGGATCGGCATGTTGAGGGCATGTTTAGCATTGCCTACGGCAGAGCAGTTACTCTGTGTCCAGAGCCTGTTTCCAGGGCAGAAATGTCCTCTTCCAGCTCCTCAGGGTTATACTACCTCAGGAACAGGAATAGTAATGAGTAGACCCACTGGGGTCCATGATAAGGCAGAGTAAGAATGGCAGTGTTGACCAAAAATCTGAGTTCTTTGCCAGCCTAGCTGCAATTCCTGTCTCTCAGCTTCAGGATATGGCACAACTACAGCAGGCCACTCTAAGAAGCCCTTTGTATTCACTGTAGGCTGTACTGGCATCTCATTGGGGGCTTCTTATAATGCAGGCACCATAGCTGTTCCTTTTTTTCAGTGTGATCTGAGGGGGGTCTCCTCGGGAGCAAGCCCTCCCCATGTCATTGACTTGGTGCCTACTGAGCATGCTCTGGAGCAGTTAGGGCAGCCCAGGCTTCCCGACTCACTGGATGCAGCATAACTTTCTGCTCTGGATTCAGAATCGTTGGGGCAGCCCAGTTAGGGCTCTCCCTGCACTACAGTAACTCCGCATTGTGTCCTTAGAAACTTTTTTTATTTCTAAGAGTAACTCCGCATTGTGCCCTTAGAAACTTTTTTATTTCTAATCCTTTGAGCTGACAGACATTAAAAATGTGCCTTTAAAGTATTTTTTCCTTTTAAGCCAAAAGGAAAAAAACCAGTAGCCAAGGCCAGAATGTTTTTGTATTGCCTTGAGTGACATGTGTTTTGCATTATATCGTGTTGGAATGACACACCTCTAGGGATGTTATAAATAGTTATGTGTTTATACCGTTCGTCTTTCCATTTTACAAAATGGCTTCTTGTGAGTTATTTGGACTCTTTTCAATTGCAATGGGTGTGTTATGGCTATAAGATTATAGTTCAAAAGCTTACCAAAGTGTGTGTGGTATTAGCTATTTGAGGGTCTGGAATCAGTGTGACAAGATCAGGACTAGGGAAAACAATAACAGACAGATAAGCAAAGGAAAGTACTGGGAAGGAATTCAAGAGACATTAAAGAAAATAGGCTTAGAAAAGGATGGGAACAGGACAAGGAAAGAGAAACAGAGGAAGAGAGACAAGCATGTGAGGAGCATAGAGCATGGGACAAGACTCTCAGTAAGATTTGTAGGTCAGCCTGTCAACAGCCTTTTTTTCCGTTTTTGAGAAGCCAGTCACACATGCTAGATCAATTATTCTCATGTGAATGGCTAAGCAAGAACAAGATTGAGGAGGGATTTGTAGCAGAAGCTAGCTTTATCAGGTGGAAAATACTGCTGATGAATTGACCCTCAGCACCCATCCTTCTGCATCTGGACCTTATACAGGTGTAGCTTGTTATCCACTAGGGTTCCGTTCCAGAACCTCCCATGGATTAAAAAAAATCCTTGTATAAAGAAAACAATGGAAAAATAGTTTTAAAGACCCACTTCCAGATTTCTTGCTCCTCTATTGCTCATAATTGAATAAGGTAGTGCCTCAGTATCTGCAGGATTTTCATTCTGGGACAGAAAAATTGAATGATTGCTTGCATGACAGTAGAAAACCAGTTTTTTAAACTCTTGATTTGCAGTGGCCATTCATCTTGAGTTAAATGCATGTATTAAAAATCTGTGTATAACAAGGTTGGACCTGTACAACAAAAAAGGTTGTGCTGTAAATCCTTGAAAAGAATTGTTTCTTCCTAGCTGTCTCAGTAACATTGTTTTATATTTGGTTTTTCAAAAATATTGTAATCTACCTTTGAGTCTTTGGAATGAAGTTGGGATATAATTTTTTTTTATTTATACAAGACACTACCTTTGCACTCCCCAAAAAAATATGCCTTAGGCTTTGAGATAAAGGACCACTTTATTAATACATTAAGAGCAAACTGCAACAGAGCAACCCCCATACCCGATGGGTATGTGACACTGGGGAAGTGGAACTAACCATCTACCTCCTCCATACAACATGGGTGTCATGTCCTGACTCAAAGTCAGAACTTTGTCCATGATCAGACTTATCATAACTACCATCCATAATTGGGTTCACTCCCAGAGATAATTGGGGTTGACTCCCATGATAATGCTTCAGGTGGTCCTAACTTAATCCAACCAAATGGCTTGCTGGTTAGCCTCACTGACCTGGGTAGGCATAGTCCGGCAGACATCCAGCCATACTACTTGACCTAACCATCCTTGAGATGAATGCCAGTTAACACATTCCCTGGCAACTGGACAGAATAGAGAATCCAATCCAGAAATATCTGGGGCGGGGAAAAACCCAAGCAGTTCTAAGGTAGGCAACAAAATGGCCAGCCCAAAACCAATCGGGCTGGGCTCAGGCAAAGTTGGGGGCAATGCTATAATCACACAACTGCCCATGTCTCTATTATTTAATTTCAATTGTTATTATGGGGAGAAGTTACAAACAAAATACAAACAAAGCTACTGTATAAAAAAATCAAAATGGGCATAAAAATAAACTGTCTAAAACAGAACAGCCAGCAATAAAAAAACGCCAATAAAAATATTAAAATAAATTCCTGAAAGCATCCATTATAGAGTCCTCAAAGGCTTTCCTAAGTTAAAATGTCTTTAGGCTTTGCTGTACCTGCCAAATGTCAGCCATATGTATGCTTGTGTGATTAGAGCCTGAATGTTTACATTAACAAAAGAAAATGTATAGCTGCTGCACAGGGGCCACATGGAAGCTATAACTTTTATCCTTTTGCTAAGGTTCTGATCTGGATGAGCTTCTTGTCACTGCCCCCCTTCTCCACAAAAAAATAAAAAACTTATGGTGATTAATCATGTATTACACATATTAACAGGTTACGTCTTCAAGCAACCATCCCATCAGAGCTTATTGAACTTTAGAGAAAATGATTTGTTTATTTACTGAAGTAATTATATTATTCCACTCCTGATAGAACTGTCCTGAATAGCTATCTTTATCAACATCCCTTATAATAGTCTGCTTTAGATTGCATGCTAAGAAGGTTTCAGCCAAAAACAGGACAGTACACAAAGAATATTTCTAGGTTTCTGCTGAACTTCTTGGGTTTTCAGAAGCTTGATGCTTTAACAAAAAATATACCCGAATAGAGCATTAAAAAAAAAAAAAAACCAGCAGGTGACTGTATGGGCAACTTGTATAATTCCATTACTGTATGCATTCTGTTTACTTCAAGGGCAGCCTAAAGGTTAACCGTATAGATTTGGGACACAGTCCTGAGATTATCCACATTAATGCCTTCCCCCAAGTAAGCCATGCTGATACATGGAGGTGCGCCAGCTCATGAAGGTTGCATCCAGCTTCCACTGTTGTGCAAAATAGGTACTCTACACCAGCCAAGCTTATCCTGCAGGGAGGAGGCAGGGGGTGTTCTGAGGTGAGGGGGAGATGGAGGGAGAATGGGAGGCAGTGCAGACCTCCCAAATATATCAGATCCCAGCCCTGTTCCTCAGGCAGTATGGAGTAGCCTCTGGGTGCTCAATATCTGTTCGGCTCTGCACCACTTCCAGAAATAGGCACCGAACCAAGTTGACCCATTGGGATTGCTACTGCATTACCTGGAGTAAGGAGAAACTTCCCCATGCATTCCAGTAGCATGGCAGCAGGCCCAAACGCATGGTGACTGAAGTGTGGGCCAACTGGCCTGCCTGCTCCAGCACTACTTTAAGATTGCATTGCTCAAGTCTTGCTTACTTGAGAGACTCCAGTGGCAACATTTTCATCATTTGTCTTGTTTAGTGGTGGGCCTGCTTGTTCTGGATTGGAGTCATCCAAACCGTGGTTGACACAATACTGGGGAAACCTGGCTTGCCTGTTGCTAGGATGTTGCCTTCCCACTAAAAATGGTACCCATTTATCTACTTGCATTTGCATGCTTTTCAACCGCTAGGTTGGCAAGAGCTGGGACGTGATGGGAGTTACTTGGTTCTGCATTACTCGGGTCTCGAACTACTGACCTGTCAATCTTCAGGTCAACTGGCACAGTGCCTTCAACCACTGAACCACTGTAGTTCCCGCTTGAGAGGCTTCAGTGATCATTGGGAAAGCTCATTCCTGCCAATAAAAACATTTGGCTAACACTGGAAAGCAAGAGGATAGCGCTGGAAATCTTTTAAACAGAGAAAGGGATGAGAGAGACGAACGTAACACAGCTTGCAAGATTGAAAACAGATACAGAAAGAAACAGGAAAAAACAAAGAGCTTAAAAGATTTGAAACAGAGGTGGAAAAAAAATAGCAATATTGGAAATCAAGACATGAGACAGAAAAAACAAAATGAAAGATTAGCTACCTTACTAAATAAGCTAAATAAGCATGATCTAAATAAGATCCAGCAAATCTTTATTCTTAGATAAACCCAATGGACTTTAGCAGGACTCAGAAAGATACAAGAGTGTTTGTAGTGTTACTCCTCTTGTAGCTTAGTTCTCAAGTGGATGTGTCTCAGGTCAGTCACTTTCATAACTTCCTTCCTTTTCTCTCTCAGGCTTTAATCCTACACTTTCTTAGAAGTAAACTTTCAAAACAGTAAAAAAATTAATTTATGCATTAACGTGCATAAACTTGCATAGGTTTTCATGGTATATTAATCTGTATTCATTCATTTTAAAAAGAAATTCACCAACATGAAGTTTCTAATATGAGCCACCTACTTATGAATCTGTTACACCACCATATTATAGCACTGAGATATGTTCACTTGAATCAATTCTAACTTTAGAACTGGTTTCTTATTTTTGTGGTATCCTTACAGTCTAGCCCTAAATGTATTTGCATCATCTCAAGAGTAAAGACTTCTGAATTCTGTGGCACTTGCTAAGATGGTAAGAGTATTCCCAACACTGCATCTACCCATTTATATGCGCACGCGTGCGCGCGCACACACATACACACTCTGAACCCAATTGGGGGAATTAGCAATACTTTTAGAGCAAACGGTCAAATTTGTTAGTGTCTGACAGTAAGGTTACAATCCACAGTAACTATGCGGAACCTTTTACACCAGTGTAGTTTCGGTGCCACCTATGGAAAACCTATGGAGTAAGTGCCTCTTAAGTCTTGTAAAAAATGTTCCTGTAGTTACTCTGGATTGTAAGGTAAGTCATAGCTTTCCTCTGTCTTTTCTTGATTCCATGGTCACTTCCCACTTTTTTTATTTACTAAAATATAATATGCAGCATGTTTCTGCTGCACTTTGTTTCCATATAGACTTGTGTGTTTTGGCCCTTAAGGGTGCAGCCTTTGTAGAACTGAGATTGGAGACAGGAAGTATTTTTCAGAGGCCTGAAGGCTGTTGCAAAGAGGAATGACTTCTCATGAATGTATACACTCACCTCAGTTTTGTCCATAAACGGATGTTTGTATTCCAAAAATCTGCAAAACCTGTTGGACGTCATGATAGTTGGATAAAAGAAATACGGTATATCTGCATTCTGGAAGACGTAGTTTCTCTCACTCAGATTATTCTCACATAATGCTTTAGAGTTATGGAAGAACTGTAAGAACTGCAGACAGGCAAGTTACAGTTATAAAGGTGCATCCAGTGGTAATTCCTGCAGCAAACAATATGGGAATGTTCGTGTAGATTTAAATCAAGGTGACTTTAATTAGCTATTTAAATAATAGCTGAAAATGGACTGATTAAAATCAAGTTTTCTATTTTTAAAAAAACATGTATTTTCTGACAATGAGAGCCTATCAATTGATTGCTATAACATTTAACAAGGGGCTGAAATGTTAAGTAGATTCAGCCCCATTGTTAAATGTCTTAGGTTAAACAGGCTAAAAAGAATTATTTTAATTGATTAAAGCAATGTCCATGATTAATGGGGCTGAAACATTAAAAAAATTATATATTTTAAATCCACAATTGGCTGGCTACTTTCTTAGAAGAAACATTTCTACTTTCACACATAGGAGGAAATAACTCCCTTTAGAACATAATCCTAGATATCTGGCCATGCTGCTAATACATTATTTTTTTGTTCTTCACAATTATATCTCCTGAGATTTTTGGGCAGGAAAGGGGAAAATTGGGAAATTAATGTGTGACACTCTGTATGCATGCCAAGGACATTAACCCAAAATCATCTGCATGAAAACATCACAGAATGGTTATGGTCGAAGTGCCCAGAACTTTCCCAAATGTTTCTCCATAAAATTTAAAACAAATGTCTATACTCTTTGCTGATAGCCATCCATTTTCATAATTGGCACCAATCAGCATGAGTTCACTTTTGTATGAGTATTTAAAATACTCATACATCGGAAGCAAAATCCATTCCACATGTTTTTTTCCCTTTACATATGGAAAATTTTGAATTCGTTGTCTTTGTTGTAAATTCTATACTTCTTTTCTGAAAATTGAATTTGAGCTGTTTGTATTAAATTCAGATTTTGTTTTTAACAAAATACATATAACTGATATATTAAAAAGCAAGTCAGAATCATAGTAATCCCTCTGAAATTCTAAAAACAAAATCCTTTTAATGCTTTTTTGATAACACAAAACACATCATCCATTGTTACTGACCCTGGTGTAGAACTTGCATATGCAATGGCCTGGGCTCATCATATGGCAATGTGTTGCATTGGAATCTGGAAGCCAAGGGTTTTTTAACATGCAAAGCAATGTTCTTGATTCCAGAAGTGTTTACGGCTGTTTCAAGCTTGGCCAGCTAGGATTACTGCCAAAACGACACATTTGTGAGTTTCTATTTAATAATGGGTGCTAAACAACAGTGGGTAAATACTTGTAGAATTTGGAGAAAGAAAATGTGACTCACGGCCATGAGTCACCTCCACAATCAAGTGGGAGTTCTCTGTAAGGCAAATGCCAGTAGATAACTAACCTTTAGATCCAAAGAAAGGCAACAGAATTGAACTGAGTACAGCATTTATATGTTGCTCCTTGCTAGGCATGTGTGCCCTACCACATTCTTGTAGTTGTCACTGTTAGACACTTTTTTCCTAATATAGACAGCTCACTGTCACATCCTACCCTTGACCTTACAGTACTTAACCCAAATGAAACAGAATGTCTCCTGCCCTGGAGGCTTTGGAAAATGCAGTCATCGCTGACTTCCTCTTCTCTGAATGTGCTACCATATTTCTAAAAAATACCTTTATTTAGACTTCCTTAGCTATCCCAACCTCAGGGCTTGGAACATATTACAGTTTATCCATTTTTCATTTGATCTTCACTGAGATGGTGCCTAGAACCATCTGGCCAGTTTCATAGGCTCACAATGCTGGAAGAGATATGTATGCCATCTGAGCCCATCCCCTCATGGCTTGGCAGGAAATTGAATGCCATCGCTCATATTCAAGCCCAACAGTTTTATAACTGCTTTGCCATCGTGGTCATCTTTGACGTTAGTCATCTGTGAGAATCATTTCCATGGATAATCATCTGCAGCAAGTCAAGCTGAACTGAACAGTTCCAGAGCTTTGATTGGTTCATACTTCAGGCTCTGATGCCCTTTTTTCTTGTTTGTGCCTTTACTTTCTTAATTCTTTCATGCTGGTAGTTTTGTGGGAGTTAACTATCACTTTGTATATAATCCAGACTAGTTGGAATTTGTTTTCCACTTTTCTGGTTTCTGTGCTTAATAAAAAAAATCCTGAGTATAGATGGTATGGAATGATCCAGGTCTGATTTGTGCCTAAGAGTAAATTTAAATTTTATATGATTCATGATTTCAAGAAAAGTTTGACTTTAAAATTGTACTATAACTGAAGGAAAGACAGTTTCTTTCTGGTTATGAAATCCCACCCAATTCCATTTTAAAGACTGTGAACCTTAGAGTATATCAAAGAGCATTACTGAAGTGAGTGTTCACGTCTTCAGATCACATAGATCATGGCATGAAAATCTTTCTCTTACATTGGAACATTGACAGATAATGCTAATGTGCAAGGCTCATGAATGGAGGTAATCTCCTTTTTTCTATAGATGGAGTTGGGAAAAGGTTGGAGGTTAACAACACCACAGCCATTTCAGATGTTCAAGGTAAGATGGAACAAATTCACCTTGCTTGGGGATATTTCCCTTATCGGAGTTCAAATCAGAAAATGCTTGTCTGTCAAAGCCAAAGTGGAGTTTTATACAAAGGTTTATGGAGGTTAAAACGGATTGTATGGTGTTGCAACATTTCTGTGCCATAAACATTAACTCATATAAGCCCTGTCATCATGTTGTATACAGTTATCATTTCTTTCTCATGGGATACTAGCTCAACTGCAAAGGACACATGCGTATTCCATGTTCATCTTCAAAGTGTCCCTTTGAAATGCCATCGAAGGCATTTTAATTTCTACTTTGAAAATACTGTACTCCACCTGCTAACACACTTTAAATCATAGTTTGTTTTGGAATTAATTTTTTACATATTTTTATATATAAATATGAAATGTGAAATAAGAAGCTATTGTACCACAATTACAATTTTAAGTACTGTAAACACACAGAAGGTTCTGTCTATTCTATTCAGAAACAACATCCAAATTTACATTTTGCCACAGTTGCATCAGTATCATTGATGTAATTTAGTGGCATTTGTCTAGCTTGACAAATTAATTTAGCTTTCATAATTCAGGATTTTTAGCACTTTGGAATTTGAGAAGGGGAGGGATAGGTTATGAGATTTGTCCATGGCAGTGTATTCTTGGAGCCAAAAAATTAAAATTTTGTATGAAAATTCCAGATTTTGCTGAATTCTAACTGAATTGTGGGAAGACAATGGGAGAGATTAGGGCTGCAATCTTGTCCACACTTTTTTGGGAGTAAGCCCCATTAACTATAATGGGGGTTTCTTCATAGTAGACATGCATAGGATTGGGCTCAGAAGTAGGACTTGTTCTGAGAATATGGTTAAATAACCGGTGTGTTCAAGGAAGACTCTTAATCAGACCATGGCAATAGAATTGGAGGAAGTTGTTCTGGGCTAAACCTCACTTCCCCAATTCCTGAGGCTCAATTCCTAAGGCTTTGGCAGACACCGCTAACCCATTTCCAGACTTTGTGCCTCTAGTCATGGAGGTTAGAAGCTCTTTGGTAGGAAGAATTAAAAAAATCAACAGTAATGTGAAACCTTGCATGAGAAACTAGACTGCATGCTGCATGGAAGCAAACTGTGCACCGTTCCGGTTTTGCCTTAATTGCATGATTGTCATCAGTGGCTAACAAGCTTTCCAAGTCTATAATTTGAGAACATTATTAACATGAATGGGCAGTAGAAATATCCCTCAGCAGATATTAAGAGTGTTTCCCCACTGCATCCCAGCATCATAGTGCACAAGTGGTGAAGATTCGTTATTATTCATGCTAGGCAGCAGAGTTCACATGAATTGCATTTCTGTGAAGGTCAGGGCTCCAATGACTCCATAAAACATTTACAAATCAGGTGGGACATCTCACCACTCCCCCCCCCTTTTTTTTTAAACTAATGCTGCAATCCTAAATACACTTTCCTGGGAGTAAGATCCATTGAAAACAGTGGGGCTTACTTTTGAGTAGACAGAGTTAGGATTGTGATCATAGTCCTTCTTTTACACAGACAGAACAATTTATTTTGGATATAGTTTTTTGCTCCAGGGCAGAAGCCACATATCCAATGAGTTCAGACAATCAAGAGAGAAGGAGACATCAGTCTTCTTTAAACTGGTACCGTCAAATGATTTAACTCGGCTGTTAAGGCTTCCACGTCCCCAGAGGCCTGGCAATGGTAAGAAAAAAAAGTACTAGTTGCAGAGTGCTGTCAAGAATGAACTAAATTTGCCAGGCAATGTGGAGTTTGAATGTATAAGTATGCTTTTCCTGGTTACCCTGTCAGCAAGGAATTCAAAACACTGCACTTAACACAACTGGGAATTTATTTGTGAATAATTTGTGAATTTTATTTTATGTGATTTCCACCCCCCCCCCCAGTTTTATGTGAATATATTAGAATATTTTTTTTCTCCTTCAGATTAGTAACACACACATTCTTTGTAAGTGCAGTTTGTTCATAACTGAAGGCTACTGTGAAAACTCATAGGGAACCAGAAGGGCACTGTTAATTTGTGTATATTATTTATGCATCATTAACATTTTTTCATCAACTGTGACATCCGGTCATCTCTAATGGATGAGTTGTGCTTCTGTGCTGCCATTTACATACTCTTCAATGTGAACCTAAAGACCAATTCAGGTGTTACTTATTTTTGTAAACATGGGAGTTATTCCCATGTACTTCCATGTAAATTATTCCCATGTAAGCTTGCTCAAATCCATCACTGCATATAAGCGAGTTACTATGTGTAGTGTGATTGTACAGATGATTTCTGTATGATTGGCAACTAAGTTTAGAAGCCATCAATGGGTGGCTTAAAAATATGCTTGATTTCTCGATGGGCCCACATGCATTTCTTTCCTCTTTCTTTTCTTTTTCATGTCATAAAACAGCACCACACAACCAAATGTTACCCTTATATATAGGAGAAACAGTACCACTGGCTACCAGGGAAAGAAAGGTTTATCTATTAATTTCATATGCAAACATATGACTAGAAAAACACTTTCCTCTTTTAAAATGAAGCCTATGATTCACTCATTCAGTATAAAATGAACTTTTCTTCTTCCCTGAATTTGTAAAAAAAAAAATGCCCAGTGCAGATAACCGTAGTTAAGAAAATAAGAAGCATGTTTTACAGGCTCATGTGTTTTGTCTCCCCCCCCCCCCCGAACCTTCATCTATTCAAATTATATTATTCTTTCCCTTCTTATCATTAACTGTGATACTGATGTGATACGGTATGATAAGTATCACATGTTAGCATGTGTTGGCTTATCACACCAGTTGGCTTTTAAATTGGGGTATGAATCCAAGGTTGGAACAAAACTGGTTTCCAATTTGGGAGTAAAGCTCCAACACAGACGTGACGCTTCACCACAGTCACTTTTGTATGAAGGGTGGAGAAATTGGCCCAGGTGAGAGAAAGGTAGAAATGTGAGTCCATAGTGTGCTCCCAAACCTCGACTTGCCTATGGGTTGGAGATTGCTAGCAGCGCATGTGTACCATAGTACATAGTCACATGCTTTGTATTTGTGTGTCATTATTAAGGCCAATAAAGTAATTTACTTTAGCCTCTGTTGTATGTTGAGGCAGCCTGTCTTGGTGATCTAACAATTGGCCTATTTCTAAATATCTGGGAAATTTCTCAGATAAGAGACATATTGATTGCAAGCAGGACTTTTTATCTGGGGGTACTCACCTGTATTCAGTACTGGCACCATTTTCCACTTGCGTTCCCCCAAAAGCTTATTGATGTGAGTCATATGCGGATGACCTGTGATGTGTACTGGCACCTTTTTTTTCCTCAGAAAAAAGCACTGATTGCAAGATATTATTTTTGGACAAAATGTCCTTTCTGTCATGTTATGAAAAATGTTAGAAAAATGCTAGCCCTTATTATGTGTTGGTTATATGGAGTGTATATGATCACATAATGTGAGACTAAAGGCTCATGTATTATGAACTTCTGATGGCAACTTTTCTGCTCTGAATATGAAGATGCATTGTGCTTCTGCAATGTTCACATTTCTGAAGGCTACACAGTGTCAAGGATAGTAAGTACAAGGTTTCAGCCCAATTATGACATTGTCCCCAAACGCAGTGCTCTACTTTTCCCCTAAGAGTGAATAGTAGTGTTGTGAATGAAAGTTGTGCATCAGGATATACAACTTCATTAGTCTTTTACAGACATTCAGAAGGAATACATGGTATGTGCTTGGGTGCGTTGAGGGTGGGTGTGCGTGAGAAAGGTGGCAGCAGACCCTATCAAAACTTCTCCATTTTCTTTAAAATGTCTGAAATAGCTTATAGATGTTCATCTATACATGTGCAGGCTCTTTCCAAACATTTGTTTGTTTGTTTATTACCCTTCCCATGCCAGAGCAAATATCCAAGTTGGCATATAAAGCTTTTGTCCTCACAACAAACCCGTGAGATAGGAGACTGAAAGTGAGTAGCCCAAAGTCATCCAGGAAGCTTCTTTGCCAAGGTGGGATCTAGATTTGAACCTGGATCATCCAGGACTTAAACACTACACCATCCTACACCATAGGTAGGGTGCAGGTTGTCTCCGTAATGTCACTGTTTATATACGCTCAGTCTATCTGCTTAAAATATCTACCAAAACTACTGTGATGCTTATCTAGCCTCTACTGAGTTAACTGGTGGATGAATCTTGGTGTGCATACGGAAGGATATGCTTTTTGTTCAGAGGTACTTATGGCTCAGTCCTATTCTGGTGTTGCTCCAGCGCAGCAGCTGCTATGCCAGGTTAGGCTGTCACAAATGTGCCATGGAGCAGGTTCTGCCAGCATAGCAGTTAGGAGTACAGGTAGGAAGGGTCATGCCATCCTGCTGCTGCCAGATCTGGAGGAAATGTGCAAATATAGTCACATATACAGTACATAGGTAATTCCCCAAAACATATTTTCCCAAACTGGGATGTTGTCACAAACCAGTCATGGAAGCCCTGTCTCTGACCATTTGTGGAGCAAGATGATGGTGAAAGCAGTGACATGGTGAAAGCACTGCCAGACTCAAAAGGCAGTGCCTATGGCAGCATCAAAGTTCAGGGAGCTTGTTAAACCTTCTGCAGCGCTGCCCATAGCTCCAAACTGCTGTAAATAATTGTTTGTGAAAAAAACCAGATATGGCTTTTTCCCTATTCACAGCAGTTTGGAGGCAAAGGGAGCCTTGCAGAGGGGATCCACAAGTTCTCCAGAACCTCTGGAGTGCCGGCTCTGCCATAGGCAAGTTTTTAAAAAAATGTGTCCTTGGCAGTGGCACAATTATGTTGATCACGTTGCTGACTTTGCCCCACTCCTGCAGGCACTTTTCCTGCAATCTCCCAAAGTATTTGGCAACCACTGCCCTAGATTTTACTGACATATATTTACATGGTTCACATGTAGACACTAAACCAAAACTTATATTTAAATTTTACTCAACTAAAGTTACATACTATGCCCATAAATGAAAGTGGTTAACATATGAAATACAAACAAGCATGTGATTGGAATCTTAGTTTTAAAGTCTTTTCAAGAATAAGCGGAGAGATTCCTTTAGCATGTCAGTCTTATGTTTGCTGTTGTGATGGCCAGGTGTCAGAGGTTGTCGAAGTCAGGCAGTGGCTGAAAGCCCATGACATCAGAGGGCCTACCTGACCGCTTTATTTTTAATTTATGGCAGCAACCACTAGCCCATCAAAGTGGGGAGAATCATGGGTTGTCCAGTGCAGTACTTTGCCCCAGGACTCCCGGTAATCTGGTGCTTTAGTTTACCTGAGTCCGTTCCTGGTTAGTCATAAGGCAAGAGGAACAGGATGTATTCTCTTTCTTTTTCAAGGGTATATATACAAAAGCTAGATTCTGTTCAACATAGAATGATGTAGTAATAGTGGTAGTAGTAGGAATAGCAGTAGTATACAAAACAGTAAAATAAGCAAATTCAGCAACACTGTTAGCGAGAGTCTTCTCACTTTGTAGGTTGGGCTATCAGTGACTTCACAAAGTGTAATAGGGAGAAGCAGGCTGAAGGTCTGTATTTCTTCTGGTTTATTTAGAACACTCCACCTATCCCAGGTACATTAATAAAAATTTATCTTGTTCAGTATAAGGTGCGAGAGGAATAGCTTGAAAGTACTGGTCAGTGGGCATCTACTCCAGATATTTCCAGGCTGTTGTGAGCAGTTGTCACACAGAAGCTTGGACGGTATAAATGGGGTGCAATAAATAAGCTGCTGTTTATGGGGAAAATGATGGGAGAGGTTTTTTTTTAAAAAAAGCTAAACGCACAATTTTTTGGTTTTAATAAATATCTGTATTAAATTAACAAGTGTTAACAAAGAATTTCAAAGGCTATGATATTATTACTTCATACTATTAGAAATGTTAGGTGTTTTAGACACATGCTTTTATTGTTATCCACCAACTCGTATAAATAATTCACATAATTCAATGTTCATTTTTATCCTTAGGGGGATAGCTCTTATGTGAAGGACCGATGGTGTGTCTTTGATGGATTCATGGTTTTTTGTCTTTGGGTGTCATTAGTTTTACAGGTAATTATATTGTGCTAAAATTCAAACCCCACATCTCTTTAGTGCTGAGCTAAGAAAAAAATTAAGAAGCAGCACAAGCCAAACTCCCCACAAAGCAAGTCACTTGCACCAGCTCAGGAGTTGTAAACATGCCATGAAGCATACCTGTGACACCCAGAGAGGAGAGGGAGGCTGTTGCAGGGAGTTGCAAGAGCCTCCTTGTACCAAAATGAACCCTAGATGCTGGTTAGTTGCTCGGGCCAGTTGCTCTGGCCAAGCCATACCTGCCAAGCTCAGCTGATGCAGGGAATGGGGGAATGGGGAGAACAGGAAAGAGCCTTTCAGGGCAGGAGGAGGGAGCGTGGGAGGCATTCACAGCAGAAGTTGGAGCCAGGGACAGCACGCGTGCCAGATCCAAGCCCTCGTACTGCAGAGCAACCCTGGTCTGCTCCTGAGTTGGAAGAGAGCCACCAAAGTAGACATATTGGGGCTGCTGCTGCATTACACAGGGTAAGGGAAAAAAATTCCCCTTGCTCTGGAATAATGCAGCTGTAACCCAAACCTGTGCTGGATACAGCTCAGGCCAATTGGACTGCCAATGACAGCACATGTTAGGATTGTGCAGTTAATAAATTTTACTAAGTTAAATTTTTAAAAATTAATTTTTAGATAAATCAAAGCATTGTCATTGTCAAATATTCCGAGGAAATGTTACCGATGCTTTTTTCCCCCCAAGGTGTTTGAAATTGCTGAAATAGTTGATCAGATGTCACCATGGGGTATGCTGAGGATTCCTCGACCTCTTATTATGATTCGAGCATTCCGGATTTATTTTCGCTTTGAGTTGCCAAGAACCAGAATAACAAATATTTTAAAGTAAGTAGAGGTGTTTTTTTTTTAATTTCAAAGTTTGCTGTTGGTGATTTTGGTGTTAGTTTAAGGTGATTTTGTTAAATATTCCAATAAGGTAACTGTCATTTGTTATTTAAGATCATCCCCATACACATCATAGTAGACGTATTCTATAAAATGTGAAGAATTGTGAAGTCCCTGAAAAATTTGCAAGTCCCTCCCTATTTATGTTTCCAACCTTAGATCTCATTCTGAGATGGAAAACAAGCATAAAAAGTGTGGCTGATTGTGTAGCTATTGTGTTCTCAGTTGCTCTCCTATTCTTCTGTGCCAGAGTGTAAATATAGACATAATACTAGAGAAATGTACCTGCTTCGTGGGAGTAAAATACCCCCATGCACATCATTCCCCCATGCGCATCATACGCCTATGCGCATCAACATCCCCCCATGCATATCTCGCCCTTGCACATTAACCCCCATGCACAACATCCCTCAGGTACAATGTCTGCCCATATGCAACATCCGCCCATGTGCAACGACCACCCTTACACATCATTCCTTCATATGCATCATCCCCTCATGAATCATCTGGTTCAGTTGAAGGCAGTTTTCTATTGTTCTTATGAAATTCCATTGTAAATCCATTGGGTGTAATCTGTCATATGTATTTATTAAAATTACTATTTTTAGGTACTTCACAGATACGTAGTTGTAGTAGTAGAAATGGTAATAAAATATTTTATTATGTGTGCATCTAACGTATTCTTTCACTAGGCGTTCAGGTGAACAAATCTGGAGTGTTTCGATATTCCTTTTGTTTTTTCTGCTTCTGTATGGAATTCTGGGCGTCCAGATGTTTGGACCTTTTACATATCATTGTGTAACAAATGGTACACAGCCAGGGTAAGTCTAAACAGAAATTTTTCTACTTTTTCTAATTAATCCTTCATGTACACCTAAACTGGAAATTCAGAAAGCATGTGGAAATGGTTTGTCAAGTGAGAAAATAGTCTAAGGCATAATTCTGCTAAAGGTGGAGTTTGGCTTGAAATGTAGAGTTCCTATAGAAAGGAGTTGTGGAACACCTTATGGGGCATTCACATTTCCAGAAAATCCAGCTTCTACTCTTATCTACAACAAATCTGGCATCACAGATAATGCATTTTGGCTCAAGAAATATTTAAAAAGCAAGTCCAACTGCTACTATTAGGGGAAATTTTTGGCATCAGGAACTCATGAGTATCGATTCTGTTGCCTTATTCTGCTTGAAATATTGAGAAGTCAAAGCCACAATTTCTTTTATTCTCTTGCCTATTGATTAGGCCTGTAGAGTACCTTACCCACCATACTGAACTCAGCCACGCAGTCATATATTGTAGCCTTGTCAGTTGCTACACAAGTTCCTGTGTTGTAGACTCAGGGCAAAATATTATTACATTATCAGCTTTGTGGCTTATGGATCAGCCTTTATACTAGCTGAAAATGTGTTCGTTTGATTTAAGTATATAGGCTCACTCTGCTCTGACCTAAAAGGGACTATGGTGAGATCAGGCTTTTCTAGTAATAACTTTCTAGTCATAACCCATGAGAGAAGAAGTGCATATGCTAAAATATGATGCTTGGGAGAAAAGGCTAGTTCACACTCAATCTAAGAGATGGTGTGATTCCACCTGATCTTGCTGTGAGGTGTTTGTTTTTAAAATAAAACATAAATAGTGAAAGTCTGAATATGAGCAATGTAATCAAATAACCTACCTGGCTGCTCAGAAGAGTTTTAAACATTTGTTGTGAGATATACTTTCTATATTGCTTGTCCTCATTTTCTTTTCATTAAGACAATGCTGAATCGCCAGGAAGTTTTTGCACTTATTATTATGTTATAATCACTCATCTGAATGCATTTTCTGAGGCAGCTATTCTTTCACATTGCATCACGATAGCTTTTCCTAACACCAACATTTTTTTGGAAGCAGGGAGGTCATCCTCATCATAACCCAGTTCTCTTGTTCACTCTCTTGTTTATCCATCTTTTGAGGAGATAGTGTACAATGGAGAGAAAAGATTTCTTCTGGTTTAAATGAATTTAATATACCAATTGGTATATTGGTACAACTAAACTGTGGCTTTTGGATACAAGATGCTTATGTTCAAACCCCATTTAATTAGCCCAGTGAGTACCAGGATGACTCCCTCATATGTTAAAGGTTATATCTCAGGGGAATTTTTCTTTTCGTGTCCTCTGTGGGAAGTTCACTGTGTTTCCTCCTTTAGAAGGCCCATTTATTTTATGATGCTTTCCCTGATTTTGTTGTATTATGTTACTGTTTAACTCTTACAGTGTTTTATGTTTTAAAAATAAAAAATTGTACAAAGTAACTCAGGTTCCAATATTCAGAAGGAGTTTCAATACCCTAAAGTTTGGAAGAGGGAAACTCAGCAGGAAGCAACATTTGATTTTCTCCTTCTATGACAACTAGATAAGTAATATATTTTTATCCTGCCGTGGAGTCATGGGCAGTATTCATGGTTCCCCATCTCCCCTAATGATCTCAAACAATGCTAGCAATTAATGTAGGTCAGCTTTACTGCTGAGAACTGAGAGTAGGAGAGAACCAGGTGCAAGTCAAATATTTTTCCCCATGCTGGTCTCATTCTCCACATCAGAATTCCATCTTTTACGTAGCTACTCATGCAATTTTTTAGGCTAGTGGTTCTCTAGCATTTTAGCCTGGGATCCTCTTCTGAGAATGAGTTTGCCTAGGTGTCATGCCTGAAAGTGACATCAAACAGTAAGTGACAACACTCTAGTTCCAGAGCTCCTCCATGTGAAATAAGTTCCATTGTGTTTAATGAGAATTAGGGCACAATCCAGAAGTGCACTTGGGTTACCTGTCTATCACTGGGCTGACCCAACTGCAAGATGCTCCACTCTAGTCATTCTGGAAAAGGCTTGGAGCACCCTAAGGCAACGTAGGCTGCCCCAAAACAGCTGGACCTGGGCTGCCCTAACTGGGCCAGCCTAGGCAGTTCAGGAGAGGCATGTTGAGGGCACATTTAGCATTGCCTACGGCAGAGCTCTATATCCAGAACTCTGTATCCAGACCCTGTTTCCAGGGCATAAATGCCCTCTTCCAGCTTCTCAGAATTATACCACCTCTGGAGCAGTGTAACAATGAGTAGACTCATAGGAGTCCATGATAAGGCAGAGTAAGAATGGCAGTGTTGACAATCAAATCTGAGTTCTTGACCAGCCTAGCTGAAACTCCTGCCTCTCAACCTCGGTATATGGCACAACTACGGCAGCCACTAACCCGGGGAAACAGCAGGCCACTCCAAGAAGCCCCGTGCATTCGCTGTAGACTGTACTGGCATCTCATCAGGGACTCCTTATAATGCAGGCACCACAGCTGGTCCTTGTTCAGTGTGATCTGAGGGGGGTTTCCTCAGGAGCAAGCCCTCCCCATGTGTCACAGACTTGGTGCCTACTGAGCATGCTCTGGATCAGCTCGAGCAGCCTAGGCTTCCTGACTCTCTGGATGCAGCATAACTTTCTCCTCTGGATTCAGAATAGTTGGGGCAGCCCAGCTAGGGCACTCCTCACTGCCGTAACTCTGGATTGTGCTCAAACTCTCAAGAAAACAGTGTGAATGCCCTGTTCAAAGATGGTGGTGTCCAGTACCTGATTCCAAGATGGCAGCAGTTTTTCTGAGAACCCCCCAGAAATGAAGTCACGACCTCTCCAAGGGGATCCTGACCTCCCCACCCCCACTTTAAGAACCACTATTTTAGATAAAGGCACTACAAAGTTCTTTATTTTTGTGGCAGTTAACTAATATGCTTACTCTCTGATTATGCAACTAAAACCAGTATCCTTTTCTCTTTTTCAAAGTAGGTTGCTCTACATGTGGCATAGCTAAGGCACCTAGTACTAGGGAGCACAAAATGTTTTACCTCCCCAAGCCTTCATAACACCTTCCCAAAAATATTTTAATATCTCCCCATACAACGTCTTTGAGACCCCTGAAAAGCACTTCAGCCTTTCACTAAATACTGGTAGTCCTTTTCAGAGGCCTTGAGGAGACCCCCTTGGCGTGGTAACTGGGCAATGTTCTTCTTGCCCCTTAGCTATTCTACTGTTCTACTCCCTGGCTTTGAGTGAGTAATCCTCTGTCTCAGAGCCTAATCTTTCTCACATGTTTGTTGTGACATTAAATGTTCCTGCTCCAAGTACCTTGGTAGACGAGTGGGATACGAATGTAACAAAATATGTGGAAATGATGGCTCTGGAGTTAAATAGGTTGAGGATGCAAAGTACTTTTTAAAAGTACACTATTAGCATTACTTGTTCCTGTATTGCTGATTCATGCCAATAACTGTGCTTTTTCTCATTCTCCTTCAGCATAATTCCCCTATATTAAATCTCAGTGCTGAGGAGACTTTCTTTTGATTGTTCTAAAGCTCTTCTCTATTCTCTTGAGCCATCTTCCTTCAGAGGATGTGAGAATTTGATAAAATGGAGTTCACTCTGTCCCCAGGTTCTTAATGAAAATGGAGAGCCCAGTTCTCTAGCTGATTCCCGGGAGAAAAGGATCAGATTGCTCCTTGCTTGTGAACTATACTGTGAACCATTATTTCTCATTTATGACCTGTCAGCTAATTTTAATGCTAGCTGTGATATTTCTGTGTGGGCCAGTGATGTGAATATTCAAGAAAATGAACACCAGAACTACACAGGTGGTACTGAAGAGGCAAGATCCTGGATTATATTAGCTTTACAGGCTTGGTGCAGACTACCATACATGTTAACTACTGTAGATTATTAAGCATAGCTCATCTGCAAAGCTCAAGAGGGTAGGAACTTTAGAAAAGTATTGTCCTGCTACATAAATGTTTATGGAATTGAGTAAATTCCAATGTTCAGTCAATTGAATTGATGGGTTCAACAGAAACCTTTATTCTTTATTCTCTCTTTATTCCAACAGAAACATCACCTGGAATAATTTAGCAATCCCAGATACCCACTGCTCAAAAGTGTCAGAAGAAGGTTACCAGTGCCCCCCAGGATTTGAATGCAGGGACCTTGAAGAACTGGGGTTAAGCAGGCAAGAGCTGGGCTACAGTGGCTTTAATGAGATAGGTCTGTCTTCTGATTAAAATCTATTCTCAAGCTTATTTGAAAATGCTTTTAAAATGCTTTTAACCCTTGACAGTTCATGAATGTGAAATCTTATTTTTCTTTGATAGCTTTGTTGTCTCCCTCGCCCCCTCAAAGTTCACACTGAGATTGCTTTAAGGCTATAGTCTATAAGGCCGTTTCCTGATATGCTGAGCTTCATGTGACTTTAATAGTGTGTTCTCTTGTTTTTCTCATGCTTTGTTACAAATGCAAGCAGGCCTCCTTCAATCTTGAGAGACTATGTTATCATGCTTGGCACTGTATACACTGCATGTGAAGCACAAAAGCCTGGGTTAGACTGTTAAGGAGGATAGGTTGTTACCCAAGCAGCAAATCCCCCCTCTCCACACCACTGAATTAGTCCAATGGAAAGGCAGAGCCAATACGATTGGATCCAGCTGGCGTCACAGAGCTGGGCTAAGGACAGGAGCTCATCCTGTCTTGTGGGGCCGACCCGGGTCTCAAACCCTGGCCTGCTGGTTAACAGGCACAGTATCTTAACCACTTGCACCACCCACAGCCACAGTAGGGTTAAGTGGTTAAGACACTGTGCCTGTTAAACAGGAAGGCCAGGGTTCGATTCCCGGGTCAGCCCCACAAGACAGGGTAAACTCCTGTCCGTAGCCCAGCTCTGTGACGCCAGCTGGATCCAATCGTATTGGCTCTGCCTTTCCATTTGTCTAATTCAGCGGCTTGGAGAGGGGAGATTTGCTGCTTGGGTAACAGCCTATCCTCCATAACAATCCAACCCAGGCTTTCATGCTTCACATGCAGCGTATGCAGCGCCGAGCACGATACCATAGTCTCTCAAGATTGACGGAGGCCTGCTTTTTTTGTTACAAATGCATGGAAATCCATGATTGGGGAGGGACTTTTTACAACTTTCTAATTTCTTCTAACGATTGTTTAGCTCTGTGTCAAGCTCAGAATGTCTGAGTAGTTTATTCTTTTAAAAACTTGAAAATCACCCTTCTTGGGAGATTTGTTATCAGTGTTGTTGACAGGGAAGAGAAAGAAAACTGAAGTCATTAGTTTGGTGGCATCACATGAATTTCTTAAATGTATACTTTATGCACACGTCTTTCAAGAAATCTACTTTATATTCCATATGGTAGTTGTGTAGGGACTGTGGGTGGCGCAAGTGGCTAAGACACTGTGCTTGTTAACCAGCAGGCCAGGGTTCGAGACCCGGGTCGGCCCCACAAGACAGGGTGAGCTCCTGTCCTTAGCCCAGCTCTGCGACACAGCTGGATCCAATCATATTGGCTCTGCCTTTCCATTGGACTAATTCAGTGACGTGGAGAGGGGGATTTGCTGCTTGGGTAACAGCCTATCCTACATAACAATCCACCCCAGGCTTTTGTGCTTCGCATGCAGTGTATGCAGCGCCGAGCGAGATACCATAGTCTTTCAAGACTGACGGTGGCCTGCTTAGTTGTTATTTCATTTTCATGTTAATTGGCCATAACCTTTGATATAATACAGATATTCCAATGTGGTTAATTCCATTGCATTTTTCATCCAATTGACTTTCCAGTGATATATGGTATTCCAATTAATAATAGTATTATTCATACATACTTAGATTTTCACAATTTTGGTCACTGGTGTCAAGCTCAGCTTGCTGCCTTCCCAAAAGCTTGTTGCCTGGTGCAGTTGCTACTTTCTGCACCTTCTTAGCTAAGTGGCTGTTCATAGTCACCATGGAAAAAAAATGTACAGTGTATAAGCAAAAAATAATAATCATAATCATGCAGGAATCATGTGGTTAGAATATTTCTACACTGTTGTTAATGTAGGAAAATTGCTCTCAGACCACTAAAAGGTGTGGCGGTGGAGAGAAGGGGTTCCAGTGGTGGGCTCCAGCAGGTTCACACCTACTCTATAGAACCGGTTGTTAACGAGAGATAGGACATATAAAGTTTAAAAATAGTCATTTAAAAGTGGCTGCCAGATGGGCAGAGAACCGGTTGTTAATTTCTTTGATTCCCATCACTGGTTGTGCCTAGATTATGAACTGTCAGATAAATTACTTTAGGTTGCAATCCTAACATCCAGTTAGGCCCCAATGTAAGTTCTATGCTGACCTGGGGATGTTACAAAAGTGCTGTAGGGTTCTTCTGTGCCACACCTGGGGGGTTAGGCCAATGTACAGACAAGCACTGACCTCCTCACACCATCACGGGAAGATATGTCAGTTGAGTTATGCTGGCCTAAATTGGTTAGGATTCCACCGCCCAGTCCATTAATTTCTTATTTCGTTTGTTCTTACTTTATCTGGTTCCTCCCCCCCCCCCCCAAAAAAGTTTTTTTTTGTTTTCTGCATTGAGTTTCTTTAAGGAATTAACAACTATTATGTGTCAAATGCATTGACATTTCAGATTTATGTTTCTTTTTATTCCCTTTTCCTTCGCTGACCTTTGAAGTATTATCAAGTCTTGTTTAGTTCAGTAGTGTGTGCTGTTTGGAAGGCTGTTTACATCATGGGGTTACCTGTTCTGAAAGATGCCCTTGCATTCCAAGAAATAAAAAACAAAAGAGCAATTGAATGCCTGTTTAGGTATGTGATTTAATTTACAAATGATCCCAGGTTTTCACTGGGTGCCTGCAAGGAATAGATTGCAAGGGACCTGAATGGCAGCAAAGAGGGAGAGAAGTGATGCATGACTATATAATTACATTTTCAGCACAACTGTATATAAATATGATTGATTGTGTTATTAATTAACACAATCCTGGGAGTAGGACCCACTGAACACAGTGGGGCTTACTTTTGAGTAGACATGGTTAGTATTGTGCTCTAAGTAAATTTAGATCATGTTTTAATAGACTATATACTTTGTTGTAATTTTTAAAGCCTGTCTTCCCTTGTCATATATTAGAGCAAAATTAAATTTCTGTAGATCTGGTAAGAATCTTTTTTTGTTATAATGTTGCACTGCAGTGTGTCACATATTTGTCAGTGAAGCTTAATTTATCTTCTTTTTCAAAACAAAGCAAAACATGCAAATCTTTATATCTGGTTAGCAGTCATCATGAATGGATACTGTCTGTTGCTGTTTCTGGCAATGATCCTGAATCTCTGCATGCATCCTTGTGCAGAAGCAACAAGCTTGTGCACTTGGAACACGCTCTACCTGCCGACTGCTTCATGGTAGCCTTCCCATATGAAAGACATCTGGATGAGATGATGGGAAGCTACAGCCACTTAGTGCTGAGCTGAAAAAACCAATAGTCCAGCGGATCTCAAACTTTCAGAGAGAGTTTGGATCGGACTATCATCATGACTGTCAGGATTGTGACATTATTGAAAGGTGCAGGGGCTTCTCTGCAATCACCACAGCATGCAGCAGCCTATCCAGCATATGGGGAGACTAGCACCAGCCTCCACAGAGCTTCTTCCAAGCTGCAAAGGAGGGGAAATTACTACTGGGGCCCCCTTTCAATTTACAATTGTAAACTGGAAGTTGGTCATGATAGCAGTTTTCCTTGTCTTTGCAATGAGAGGTACTTGTACTGGGCGCCTGTGCCCCTGGAGAGTGTTGCACACTATGAAGAGCCCAGGGAAATCCCTGTGTTCCTCAATAGTGATGCAATACTGGTGGTTTCGTTCAGTGGTGGGCTTCAGGGGGTTCTCACAGATTCTGTAGAACCCTTTGCTAATGAGTGCCTGGTTCTGAGAACTGGTTACTAATGGGACATAGAACCTGTTGTTAATTTAGGTTATTAGGACATAGAACCTGTTGTTAATTTATTTGAATCCCACCATTGGTAATGTTGCTGCCTTTCCCTGCCCTCCCCTTAAGAGGATAGAGCCCAGGGCTCTCTGGCTGGGGCATTGCGATGCCCTAGTTTGAGAACCATTGGAATAGTCTGAATCAGTTTAAGTTAGCTTAATGCTTTCAACCAACCAACTACAGATGAAAGTAGCTTGTCTTGTGTGAAGATTTATTGAGTAAGCTGATAGAAAGTTGCTTCTTGATACAGATATATGGAAAAAGCTACAAGACTGTGTTTAAATCTGTTCTGCATGAATCTAAGTGAAAATTGGTCTATGTACAAGGCGTGATCAATAAGTAACAGCCTGATGCTATAAAATAAAATGGCAACACATAACAATTTGGCATTTAATCTCATTCAGAGAAGTCCCCTTCGGAAGCCACACACTTAATCCAGCACTGTTTCCACTGATGGAAGCATTCCTGGAACTTCTTTTCTGGGATAGTCAGCAGCTGTCTCATTGCATTCACTTGGATTTTCTCAACGTCCTGAAATCTTTGTCCTTTCAAGTGGGATTTGATTTTTGGAAAGAGGAAAAAGTTGCAAGGGGCAAGAACTGGGGAATACGGTGCCTGTCAGACCTGGGGGATGTTGTGCTTGGCCAGAAACTACGTCACAAATTGCACTGAATAGGTAGGTGCGTTGTCATGGTGCACTTGCCACTTACCGGACGCATGCAATTATGACCTTTTCTGACGAATAGCATCCCGCAAACGTTGTAGTACTCCTTGTTTACTGTCTGACCATGTGGAACATACTCTCATGATGAACAATCCCCTTGAACAATCCCCTTGTAGTCGTAGAAAACTGTTGTGTCTTCACATTTCTTTGATCCATTCGTGCTTTCTTCGGTCACGGAGAGGTTTGGGTTGAGCCTTGGTTTCAGGGTCATAGCCATAGACCACGATTCATCACCCGTTGACCGTTTTCCTTGTCTCACGGAGATCTTGTGCGACTGAAACCTGAGTTTCTTTTTGGTCAGCTGAAAGCAGTTTTGGCACAAACTTGGCAGACATGCATTTCATACCTAAATCTTTAGTGAGAATGGAATGAACTGAACCGTAACTAATCTGCACATCCTACAATAACTCACGGATGGTGATTTGATGATTTCCCCTCACAGCTGCACTCACATTTGCAATGTTTTTCTCGGTTCTGCTGGTTGCGGGTCTCCCAGAATGTTCATCACTGTCAACATTTTGACAGTTGACAAACACATGGTCCTCTGGTCCAACACATGGTCCTCTAACTGGCCCGCTCAGTACCTGCCAGACCACAGAACATCACTGAAACACCCTTCCTAGACTTCCTGGTAAATGGTAATTAACTTCCCTTGCCCTGGGATGTGGCACAGTCACCCATAACTCTGCTCCGGATTCAGTGCAGGCCAGCCAGCCTGCTCCTAAGCAGGTTAGGATTGGGCTCTGAAACTTGCAGCAATTGTATTTTTATCTTTTACTTTTACTTTTATCTTGCCCTGGCCTGGAAGAGACCTCTTGAAGTTTCACCAGCTTCTTCCCTTAGGAGAAGGAGGTCACAATGATACAGTTGCAGAGGAATAATGGTAGGAGAGAAGTAGATGCCTTTCCTTTTTCTTTGTGGCCTTTCCAGAAATAGCTGGCTGTATAGTGGAAAACAGAATGCTGGACTAGTTTGGTCTGATGTTTTAGTCTGATTTAGTATAGCTATTCTTATATCCTTAACTCCATCGAATTCAATAGTGGAGACAAGAGTCTACAGTGTCTTAATTTTGACGCATGAGTTCTAACTGCTGCTTGTTCTTGTTTTTAGGCTTGAACATTTAGTACCTTCATTGAAGAACATGGGATGGAAGTGTGTAGAGCTGTTTTAATAAGATTGATTAATGACTGGATTCTGTAATACTTTCTTTTATGAGGCCAATGTCCTTGCCCATACTTCCATGTCATGTTTTAGGTCTTGCCAAACTGACATTTTGAGTGTCTCAAAAAAAAAAAGTAGAAAGACCCTCACAGTTTTAATTGATCGTCATGTTGATCCCAAGGTAACTGATGCCTGCATTAAATCAGGCAGTCAGGTGAAACTAATGTGAATAGATTAGTACAGCTGCCTTGTAGCGACAGTCAAAGAAAACTCTGCAGCTGTTAAGCAGCATTCAGTGGATCAGAAATTCCCTGGGCATTCCAGACCATTTGGTATTAATCGCACCAGATAAATAATAAGATGCTAAACTGTAATAAGCCACTTATCAAAAGATTGCTCTTTTGCCTTTAAAAAAAATCAAACCTTTAGTATCAATATTGGTCTTAGAAGTATTCCATAGTGTTCCCAGGTAGCATATTTAAATAGTAGGAAAAGATTAACCACACTTCTTTGGCTCTTCCATCTGCCCCTGTAGTGCCAGTTGTACCACAACTGGATGTGGGAGAGGCAAACCCAGGAGCTGAGTCTGTGGTTGAAGCTAGGGTTGTTTAGTTTCTCCACTTTTACACAAGGATTTGAAAGGTAAATGAATCTTTAGGTTCCAATCTGGCATTCTTACACAGAATTCTGTGTAAATTTGTATTTCCATAGAAGAGCCAAACGACACATTAAAAGAAATGTAAGTTTTGGCCAATAGTAAGTTTTCTTAAATAGTTTTTCTTAAAAATATTTTCTTAAAATAGTTACAGTGAAAACGTGACTACCATAGAACCTTTTTCCCTTCCAGAAATAGCACACAGGGGAGAAGGGCACAATCCCAATCAGAACCTCAATGTGGATAAAGTTTTAAAGCCTTCTTGCGGTCCTGCCTCAGTTTGGTTGTGTCCCGTATATTTTTTAATAAGTTTTTTTTAAAGAACTGGCTTAAATGGGAATTACTTGAGATGTGCAGTTTAGCAATAACTGATTGAACAGAATAAATGACTTCAGAGAATAAATATTATACCACAGTGTTTTTAAAAGTACATGAAACTAGTTTAAATATAGAATTGGAAACCATTATAAATAACCATAAAAACTGAACAGTCTCATTTTAAAAAACTTCTATTTCAACATATGCCAATAAAACAAATGTTTTACAAACCCCATAATGGTCCTGCTGTGTTTTCTAGTTCTTTCTGTGTGCTTGATTGAGCACTTTTCATCCAAAGAGTGATGAGATGAGCCGTTTCTATTTACTGTACTTCTTGCAGTATGTAACACAGACCCCTAGATAAGCACATACAAAAATGCTGATTGCATATCCTGAAATCTTCTTTCTGTGCATTGTCACTGCTTCTTTAAAATTTCAAATTGCCATACTTTATCATTGTTCATAAAATAAATAGCTCCTTGTCAGAACACCTTGGTAGTCTTTACAGCTATCTATTTGTCACTTTACCAATTTCGCAAGTGGAATAATAGCCTTTCAGGGCAGTTTGGCTGATTTAAAATATTTAGGATAGTATGTTATTGTGACCAGTTGCTGCAGTTTATGAAAGCAAGAATTTTCAGCACAAGTTTTATTCATCAGGTGATCAATTGCCAAGCAGGACAGGGTTTCTGTGGAATTGATCACACCTTGATACCTGCACAAAGTCTTATGACCTTGGATTAGCAAAAGGGAAACGGATTTGCAGGGCCAAATCCCCACCCATGGACTCACTTTCGGCAGTCTTAATCAAGTCTCATCAGAAGTAACTCTCACTGAATTTAATAGAACTTATTCCCAGGAAAGTGTGTATAGACATTTTCTAAAGACACTGTCCTATTGAACACAATGATGCTTACTTTTGAGAAGACATGGTTAGGATTGTGCTCTTACTGCATTTACTAAGATTATTTAGTAAGATCATTTACTCGGTACCATCCAGCACCTTTTTCCACCTGTCACCCAGCAGCTAATTAATAATTAGTCATATGGGGATGACCTAGCTACACCACTGTGGTGAGCACTGGTACGTTTTTCCTCAGAAAAAAGACACTGGCTAAGATGAGTTACTAGAGAAAATACTCGTATAAATGAGACATACAATTTCTCTCACAGGCAGTTCAGCCAGCCTGTTAATGATGCTGATAGTCTGGAGTTCAACAGCTCCTGCAACCTTGTTTCTAGGAAGACAGTTGAGAAAGGAAATTTAATTTTAAATATATCTTGCACAATAAATGAGGAACAGTAAAAAGTAAATAAGAGTGTGTTCCTGATACCTTTTCTTTCTTCATCTCTGAAAGGGAGCAAAAATGGAATGAAGGTTATACTCAAACTGTGAGTACATTGTACTCACACTCTGATATTGACACTGGCCAATATCCTGTTTGGGATATTGGGCTTCATAGAATACAAAGCTGAACTAGTATAATTTGTTCTTATGTTCTTCCGGTGGAATGACATGATCTGCTTTAAATATATTTTAGTAACTCCAGTTGCTCCTTCCCCATACTGAGTGCTGGAGTCAAGGTGAATTCAAGGAAAGAAATGACAGGCAGAGAGGTGCTTAATTAGTGTCAACCCATTGCTTTGTCCTTCCACCCTCTCCCTGGCTGGTTGAGTTTCATTATGTGTGTTTGTCACATCAAATGGGGGGGAATGGCTGCATGGATGGATAGAGGTGAGCAAACCCAAGTGTTCCATTGGTTGAATGTGTGTTGTTTTAAATAAGTGGTGCGAAAAAACACCGGGGGACCACTTGTGGCCCTTGGAGACCCCTAATTTGGCCTGCTGGAATCCGTCAGTCTTTAATGGCCTCTTGGAGATTGTTGAACCCCGCACTGGCCCATTACTGTCAACTGCAATATCCATAATTGTTCCAAGTTCATCTAGAGGATTTCCTGCTACAGGCAGGGGGTTGGACTAGATGACTAGATGGTCCCTTTCAACTCTAGGATTTCTAGTATTGAGTTCGTGTCTCTGTTTTCTGCTTTCCCGGGGCATTATTTTAAAGCCCCTCATTGCCTCTAAACCACTTATACTGCAATCCTAAAGACACTTTCCTGAAGTAAGACCCATTGAACACAACATGGCTTACATTTGAGTAGACATGGTTAGGTTTGTGCTCTTAGTCTCCATGTGTTTCGGGCTTGGTCTGTATGTTTTCATTGTATAAAAGGAGTGTTGGAAAACAATTCATAGTTCTCATGTGGTCCAACATGCCTGTGTTGTAGTTTTTGTGTACGTTATAAACTACTATTGTAACAGCCTGCAGTTGTCACTTGCAGAGGAACATGCGTCATAAAAAATCATCCCACTTTCGAGTATCTCAACTGCCCTTTTGCCACCTTCCTCCTCAATGGCTCAACTCAATTACTCTCTAGCATCAGTGGGCAAGTGGGCACTGAGCACCATTGGGTAGTGGACACTATCATGCAGTGGGCAGCAGGCATACCTGGGCACCACCCAGCCATGGGCACCACTGGTCACCAGCAGGCACCACCAGGCATCAGTGTTTAGCAAACACCACTGGGTACCACCAGGGGATGGGCACTCTTACTGGGCACCAGGAATCCCTACTGGGCAGTAGACACCACCAGGCACTGGACACCACAAGGCAGAAGTGGACAGTGGCCACCACCAGGCATGACTAGACACCACCCCTAGTGGGCACCAGGCACCACCTAGCACCACTAAGCAACAATGGGCAGCAGGCACCACTGGGGACCGGGCACCAAATTGGTTCTTAGTGGGTCTTTACATCACGGAAGGAATATGCTCCCAAAATTTCATGCTTCTAGATCCAGGAGTTTGGAATGGGTATTGATAGTCAGTCTTCAATGTTAAGTATAGGCACAAAAATAATTGAAACCCCTTGGCACCCCTTAGGAGTTAAATTCCTGAAAACAGGTTCTTAGTGGGTTCTCATATCACAGAATATGCTCCCCAAATTTCATGCTTCTAGATCTTTGGGTCGGTGCTGGGCATTGATCAGTCAGTGATTCTGCTCAATTTAGGAACCTATAGGGACGAAAATGTGTTACGCCCCTTTTCATTTCCTTTTGGTTTGAATTTCCAAAAACTGGTTCTTAGTGGGTGCATACATCACAGAATAAACAGTCTCCCCAAATTTCACATTTCTAGGTCCAGCAGTTTTGATTGGATGTTGATGAGTGAGTGAATCAGTGATTCTTCTCACCTGGTTGTCATCTGGTTTTTCTGCCTGGAATTTGGCATGGGTGGGTCTCTTCCACAAACTGGGGTTGATGAGGGCTGTATATAATTAGAAAAAGCACTGGATTTGGGGCAGTTTCTTTGTAACTGAGGCAAGCTTTGTCAAGCCCCTTCTTGGCAATGACCACCTGCATCCTGATAATGCAGAACGTTTTTTTTCAGGAGAGACAACTTTAAAGAAGGGTAAGTACAACAATTAGGGGAAGAAATGTACTAGTAGCAGGCAAAACAAAAAGAAATAGAAGCTCATTAAATCCATCCGTGCTAATGAAGATGAAGAGGGAACACATCCCCAAAGTGCTGCCCTAGACAAAAAACAAAACAAACAAAATTGCCTCATAATCAAGAAACGAAGGAAGAGTTATGTATTTCTGAGCAGGTTTTGATGTGCACTGATGAGTATTTAGGTTGTACTGAACAAGAGGAGTATCTTGGGACACTCCTAGCAATGGACGTAGAGATCCAATGGACTACACTCCCATCTGATTTTTTTCCTTCATTTTTCTCTTTGCATTTTCCACAGCCTTTCAGATCAAGAATTGGACCAATGATGCTTTCAAAATGTACTAAGAAACGAATAAAACATCTTACTCTGGATGCTGAATAAGAGATACATACTTAGAATTTGACTTTAAAATGTCACATGATATATTGAGATGCTCAGGGAGTCTATAGTCCTAAAATATTGTCAATTCAAGAAGGTTTACTAATGCTGCAATCCTAAATACACTTTTCTGGGAGTAAGACACGTTACACTGGGGCTTGCTTTGTTAGGATTCCATGGTTAGGATTGTGCTCTTTGAATGACATTAAATATGGACATTTGGAGGTAAGGTAGTTTTTACAAATAACAAGGAAAAGGTGAATTTTAATACAGTAAAATCTTGAATTGGTAGTAACTTGATCTGAGGGTGTTCCACAAGACAAGCAAACATTTCTAATTTGGATAAACAAGCAATGTCTTGATAAATGAGTGAAAATTGTCTGGCTGGGATATGGCCAGTTTCAGCGTTTCACCTGGGCCACCACTCACCACCCCATCCTGATTACCGCTGAAGTGCAGGAGGACTTCCACTCCATGACCCTCCTTGATCCAATCAGCAGCCACAGGACCTGGAAGAAGAGGGGATGGAGAAGAAACTTCCTAAGTGTGTGCTCCCCTGATTCCTTCAGAAAAGTGCTGCTGGGGAAAGTTTCCTTCCAAGCAGCATGGCTGGGACTCACCTGATCCCCAGGCTGTTTGGAGTTGAACTTTCTCCACCAGCACCTTCCAGGAGGAAGCCTGTCCTCCCTCCCTCCTCCGTTTTCTTTCCAGCCAGCTAGCCAGCCTTGCAGGTCCCTTACCTGGGGGCGGGGAGTGCCTGCCAGCACCTCCTCAGCCTCTTCTGAGATAAGCCTATGCATGTCTACTCTAAAGTAAGCCTATCACAATCAATGGGGCTCAATCTTATCTATGGGGGGCAATGGAAAGGAGCCTGAAAAATCTAGCCTTGCATGTCTACACTAAAGTAAGCCCTGTTATAATCAGTGGGGCTGACTCTGGTGAAAAGAGAGCAGACTGCAGCCTAAAAGATCCGAGAGACCCCAAATCCAGAGTAACTATGGGAGCATGTAAAGAGACTTTACTTGCACCCATAGTTACTGCACCACCTAGTGAAAACCTATCAAAAATTCATATTGGAATCCAGAGTAAGTTGTTCTTACACTGGAGCAAGGACTCCCCGTAGTTACTCTGGATTAGGTGCAGGTTAATTTGTTTTATTTTTCTTTATATTTTGTATTTTCTTTATTATTTTGTATTATATGACAGTATTGTAACCATTTTTATATAATGGGTTATATAAAATGGGTTATATAACCCCATTTTGGGGGGCAGGGTTGTGGGGAAACATTATTTCTTGTGGGGAAATTTGCTTGGATATACAAGTACAGTGGCGCCTAACGTAACAGAATTAATTCGTTCCGGATGCAGTTTCTTTATGTGAAACTTACTTTACGTGAAATGGATTTTCCCATAGGAAGTAATGGAAACTCAAATGATTGGTTCCACAACCCAAAAAATATTCATATAAATATATTAACTATGTAAAATTGATGACAAAACACTGGAATTGAATTCAAAACATGCATTCAGTGTGCATGATCCTATGAAGGCTACTTAGGCTGGAATCCTAGAGGCACAGAGGGGGCTGGAATCCTAAAGGCACAGAGGGGGCAAGTCCCATTGAACACTATGGGTCTTACCTCTGAGTAGGCTGCAGCTGGGGGGGTTTCCCCACCTCAACAGAGGCTTTCTCCGCCTCTGGAGGGCTTCCCCCATCTCTCCAGCAGCAGCAGGGGGGATTCTCTGTGCGCGCAAGTCTTTTAAAAGCATTTCTTGTTTGGCGTGCGCATAGACTTTAAACACATAGTCTATATCCATGGTGCAGACCATGGATATAAACTCTATGTGTTTAAAGGCTATGCGCATGCCAACCAGGAAATGATGCTAGGAGGCGCGCGTGTGCACAGGGAATCCCCACTGCAGTGGCTGGAGAGACGGGGGAAGCCCTCCAGAAGCTGAGAAAGCCTCTATTGAGGTGGGGAAACCCCCCCAGCTGCAGCCCTGAGGCGGGTGGAAAAGAGGCCAGCTGATGGCTCCGGCTCTGAGGCTGCTTTGTTACCTGAAGCAACTTTCGTTACCGGAGGCAAGGGGCCCCTGCAGCTGCCATTTCGCTACCTGGAATTTTCGTTACTGGGGGCGTTCGTTACCCGAGGTACCACTGTACTTTGGATTACAAACATACTTCCAGAACGAATTATGCTTGCAAACCAGGGATTTACTGTATATGGAAAAACAGCAAGAGATTCTTCATCCACCTGCATTTCCGATGCAACTCCTCCATTTTCAAGTTTTGGAAACTGCATGAAGAGCATGGTAAGAAGGCAATCTGCTTCTTGCTAGAGCAGGCAAAAGTCGATCAGTATGTCTTGCTTCCATGGTGGGATGAGGCATTGCAGATTCATGGTGAAAGGCTTCCCTCACAAGCTGTGGCAACATCAGGTTGCTTCATGGCCCAGAGGAATTGGCCATTTTACTTTCTTTAAAATTTCCCGACTGCACAGGTTGCCCAGATACCCCATTTTCTGATTTCATTAGAATCAGTAGATCCAGATTCAAATTCCTCCTTGGCCATGAAGCCAGGGGAGGGAGATGGGTCCAGAGGAGCTCAGCTTCTCCAAATCCAGAGCCTCCATGGAGAACATTTTCCCTTAGATGGAGGTTTTATCTCTGCAACCAGCAAAAGAGCTGGTGCAAAAACAAGAAGCCCAATATTAGGGCTGTTTGCTTACATGGAAGAAGGGTGTTAACATCCCCTTCCCTTGAGGAAACCTCAGGCAGCTATTGTGGCAACCTACTCGCCTGCAAAATCTTGTGGTAGCTGTTCAAGCGCCAGTTGAGTCCTGCTGCCATGGACAGCTCAGGATTGGGCTGTTAGTTTATTTTTCTCTGTAAACTACAAGTGAACCTGTTCTGTTGAAAAGCAGCACATAAAAATATTTTTAATAATTATGAACCATTGACATTGCATTGAAACATGCAAATGAAACATTGTATATTTTTGCAATAAGATTTCCCAAATTGACTCTAAAGAACATCATGATAGAGTTCCGACTATGGTTCACTGGGATCTTTGCAAATGATACAATTTACTTTCACTCTGAAACTCCTGGTATCATAAACCTGATAAAATCCCTGAGAACAACCAACAAAGATCTTGGGAATTCAGATTACAGACTGATAAATATCTTTTTAAAACACAATACAGCAAATATACCAGTAGTTGACAAAAAAAAATCAAGTTAGGATTGTTGATATTGCAGTCCCAGGTGTCAGTAGAATTGAAGGTAAAGAACATGAGAAGATTACAAGATACATTATCTAGACCTGCAAATAAAACTTGGACATCTCTGGGAGAAGGTGAGTATTGTGCCAGTTATCATTGGAGTATTGTGCATCACCTTGAAGCAACGCCTAGAAATATGAAAAAAACACACCTGACCTTGTTCAACACACCAGGTATTTGTTCAACATTCCTGGCCTTGAACAAATTACACCAGCTCAGCTCCAGAACATTGCATGGAACAGCAAGAATCTTATGAAGCTATCCCTATGATTCACAGGATCTTTGCTCTCTCCTGAATTTTGGCATATGGCATACAACCAGCCCAGCATAGTCTGCAATGACATATAATAAAAATAATAAGCAAGAGAGCAATCGAAGGGTGGAGCAAGCCTGGAAATTAGGTTAGAAACTTCTCTAGCAACAGGGAGTGAATGAACGAATGAAGAGTTGGTGCAAACTGAAGAGTGGACAGAATTTACAGTAAGGAGATGTGGAACTTGAGGAAAGTGGAGTCTCCATTGTTAAGTGACAAGATGATCATTGGTGTTAATTTTACAGCAGAAAGGTGAAAAAGGTTTTAGTAAAGTTAAGAATAAAAGAGTGGTTGAGACAATGATTGGTGGCACAAGGTTAAAGTGAATAGTTTTAAGAAGACAAAGCAGAAGACGACTGGTTCACAAGGGTTATCAACATGAGTGTTGCAATAGCCAAGAAGCAAAGTGGGAATATTCTTAGAAAGAAGGAAGACAAGTCAAATACTGGAGTCTGAATTGAAGGTTGGGAAATAGAGAAGAGCTGAAAAACACTGAAAGCATTACCCCAAACTGAAAATTGAATAGAGAGGAGGAAATTTGATTGGGAGTAGATAAAGCTAAGAACTTACCAGAAACTTGTTAATGCATATGAATAAAATTAAGCTCTAATTATCAGATGATGCCAATACGGCATAATGAAAACAGCAGCCATAGAATAATGGAAGAAATCATTTTCATATCATGCAAAGTCTTTCTCTTCCTGCCAATACCCTGTGTGGCACAACTAGATTTAAGCTTGACTCAGAGATGTTTATCTAGGTATTTTTACATCCCAAAGGCCCATAAGGCAACTAATATTTGGCTTACAACACAGTATTTCTGTTCTTCCTTCTCTTTCCCTCACCCCCAACCCCTACAGAGGCAGTTCATAGATCTCTGTGAAGGAGGCTGGAAAATAGCCTTTAAGGACACAGCAGGCAGTGATGGTTTGTGCTCTGCTGACCTTCTTCGTGTATAATTTTGTGCATATCTCCTCAGAATTCAGCCCCGTTGAGTTCAGTGGGACTCATCTATATAGCACTGAAGGCTTCATTTCAGATTAGCATTGCATGTTGGACAAAAGCATTAAATTATTTCTTTGTATTTTCTAAGAATCCATTCTACCCTAGGAGACATTCTGCATTTTTAATATTCATGTACAATGCCAGTGCCCAAAATGGCCAGAAATCATAATGGAAAAAAATGGCATGACCCTGTTCTGATATGACCCTTTTATGGAACTGGTCTGGATCCTAGAGAATATCACATAATCATCAGGGAGAAGTAATCCAAATCAGATAGATTATCACTAATATATTCAGAGAACACACAGGAGTTGTCATTGCTTGGAAAAGCCAGTGAAGAACACACAATGGGAATATGCAGTATGTTTCTGTGAAATGTTTCAGTGAAAATGACAAATGTAGCTGAGCTTTGAACTGGGTGCATAAGCACAAGACACAAAGAACATTAAATAAAATAAGAAAACAGCAGGAGTAAAATCAATTCAAGCAAAAACATTTGTACTCAGAGGGTGGTAAACTTATACAGAGCCTTGCTAAGCGATCTATTACTGGGAAAATGCATCTGAGCAATTAAATGCATGCTTACTGTACGCAAGTAATGAAAAGGAAAGAATATTATTTGTCAGTTTAAAATATTTGCCTTTTTTTAAAAGCACAAGCTGGGTTATGGCATGTCTGCTTTATATAGATTTACTGGTTGTGTGAGTAACAATCATAGAAACAAAGTGTCTTCCTCAAGTTTTCCTATTTGTAGCTTTTGTTGTGCCTGTAAGTTGTAAACAGTTTTAGAGCACAATCCTAACCATGTCTACTCAAAAGTAAGTCCCTTTGTGTTCAATGGTTAGGAAAGTGTCTTCAGAATCGCAGCCGTAATCAGAGATGAGGCTGGGAAAATGGGCAGTGATCAGATGGGAAGGGCCCACACAGTTGCCACACAGTTAGGCATGGCAACACTCAGTTTTGCTTGGCTTTATCCTATGTTTGTCTTCCAGTCTCCATTTTCTAATCTTGTAGATTTGGTGACCATAGATTTAATCCTATAGATTGTGATTACTTGTTCTTAATTAAAGTTTTTTACTCTAGGAAGAGTCAATGGGCAAATACATAAAGCTATTGGTAAAGGTGGAAGAAAATGATTTTATTTTCTTTGCTGATTTTGGTGTTTTCCAAAAAGTTAGAAGTACAGGAACAGTGTTATGCATTTTTATTTTGTTATCATTGTTTTCTCCCACGTCTAATTATTAGTTGTAATTTAAAATAGGAAGAGAACATTTGTTCTCCAAAAACATAAATTAGTCATTATAATCAGCAGGGGTTTTCCTAAAAAATTAGGAATTACTTACAGCTTTCTGGGGAGACCCACTGATTTCTAGAGACATTTCTGGATTACGTTTGTCACTAATCAAATACTGTAACAGAAGTTCTGTCTCTTAATAGCTATATACAGATACAGTTTTAACAGATGCTACAACTCTCAGCATGTTCAGTGGGCAAAGACAAATACTTGGTATTTCTATAGTGTTTCGGAGCATGTTACAACTTTACATTGAATATCATAATAAGGGATATAACAATCCTGAAAGATCAATTCATATTATCCCTATTCTATTCAACACTGGGATATCAAAATAAATTTGGTACATGGATTTAGATCACAATTCTACATTCCAAGTTTAAATACTAGGTTGACTCTAACATGTTTTTAGTGGAGATGAAGATGCAAAATATTCCATAAAGCGTTAAGATGCCTTAAAAACAGTGGATAAAGTAGACCAGCATTACTCAGTGTTTGTCCCCCACCATACCCCTTCTCAAAGTCCTCCTGTTGTAAGCATTCTACTTAATCACATCATTGGCCCTTGATTTTGCTTTTTTAAAATGTCTTTGTGGGGGGGGGGGGTGATCAGGTGATCAGGAAGAGGATGATGTTTTATTTGCGTACCGACAGTGGTCTTTATTAAAATACTTCATGACTACCTCAAAGGAAATTGTGAGCACAATCCTAACCACATCTACTCAAAGTAAGCCCCATTGTGTTCAATGGGTCTTTTTCCCAGGAAAGTGTCTTTAGGATTGTAGCCTGTGTCAAATAGCAGCTTCTCCTCTCAGGCAATTCACAATCCCATTTGGGCAGGGGAAGGATCTTTTTTGTCAGGACATTGATATAAAAGGAAAGAGTTAAATTTCTCTTCCCTGTACATTGTTCTGTGAGTCTTTATGGATTTCCCACAGTGGTTGATTCTTCTTTGGAAAAAGAATAGTCTTAAAGGCCAGTATGATCAGCATCATGCCTACTTTATCTTTTTGAATAAGAGGTGTCTATAGAGTAAGAGTTGCACATACCTGATTATCAATTATTTGAGAACTGATTTCATTCTAGGGAAAATTCTTTTTTGGCACATTTAGGGTGCAATCCTGATGTTACGCCAGAAACAATGGTCCAGTTACGTTGGCCTAAGTAGGCAATATCCTGAACTGACAGTTAGGCCAAACCCACAGGACTAGGAGGCCTCTAGGCTGTCCTGACTGCTGGTGTAGTTGTGCTGTATCCTAAGGTTGAGAGGCAGGGGTTGCACTTAGGTTGGCCTAGGACTCAGAATTTTTTGCCATCTCTTCCTTTTTTACTCAAGCTTATCATCGATCCCTTTGAGTCCAGATTTACGCTTGCTCCTAAGGTGACTTAAGTCAGAGGAACTGCCCTGGAAACAGGCTCTGGATATGGCCATGCTCAACATGTCTTTACTGTACTGCCTAAGCCAGCACTGGTAGGCTGGCCCAGGTTCATCTGTCTTGGGCCAGCCCAACTGGATTTACACTGGCCCAAGCCTTTCTGGTATAACTATGCTGGCCTATCTTGGAATTAAGTCAGCCCTGTGCTAGATAGGCTAATCTAATTGCACTTAAGGATTGCAGCCATTGTTAAATAATTAGATTTGTTGCGAGATGTTCTAAATGGCAGTTTAGGAAAAAAATCAATTAGCTATGCCAAGACAAAATTCAGATATATTTATAGTCAATGCCTTCTATCCTAAATTTTGTGAACAGACCAAATAATATTTTTCTTGTGTGAAGAGATTTTCTTTAAGTATTTTATATGATTGAAAGTTCCAAAGAAAAGGAATAACATAAGGAGCTTTCCAAGGCAGTTCACTATAAGCTTTAAAAAAATGCAGTCAAGAGTTCAGATCCAAGAACAGTCAAGAGTTCAGATTTGACTGGGACAGATATGGGAAAATTCCTCTGCTGGGTGTGCTGAAATGCATTGCATAAAGGTCAGAAGTGCTCCTACTTCTGAAGAAGATGAGCTTACAAGTGAGAATTAAATAAGGAATGTTGGAACTTCCCTCCCATTTTGAATATTGAATTTTCCTCCCATTTTTTCTGGCAGTTTGTTTCAAATACATTTCAATGGTTTTTATTTCTTTCATTTAAGAAATTGCCAGCTAGTAAACCTATCTTTACAGGATTGTTTTGATAACCTCATATTAAAAATAATATGTTGACTGACCTTTCTTTTTGCCAGTCCTGTTGGTCCAAAGCATGCGGCTCCACTGATGGAGAATGCACTGCATGCTGTGGCCAGAAAGTGATAAGTATATATTTTTTATGTTCCTTCCCAACTGCCTGCTCTCCAGTAGGTCGTCTCAGATCTTCATCAGCTATTTTAGGAGGCATAAATCTTTAGGAAACTTGTCAGGCAGGTAATGGGGAGAATAGGATATTTATTTATTTGTGCTGCTGATGCCAAGATCTGCCCCCAGTTCAACCCACACACCCCTTCCTCCCCCAAACTATCCTTACAACTTTGCTTCAGTGAAATGTTTAGAAACCATCGGCACACGTGTGAAACCTCAGGCCACATATGGTGGTGGCTCCAAGGCACATAGTAGAGGCACACCTTTTGCATTGCTGGAATGTAACATGCAGCCCTATATATATCTACTAAGAAGAAAGCTCCATTGAGTGTTTCTGTGTTAAGAGTACTGTATATAGTCTGTAAAGATGTATCTATGAAAGATGTTGGCACTACGTTTTTACTAAGGTATTCAAAAATAAATTCAATTTAAAATCAAGAGAATTAAGCAAGAGAATTAAGTCAATGTCTACAATGAACCTCATCAAAAGTGAAGTGTAATGTCAAACAGAAACCTAAATACTCACAGATTTTTATAAAATTCCTGTGAACTGCTTTACAGGGTTTCTTCATGTAGATTTTAGCTTTCTAGTCATATGTACAGAGGACTATTCTGTCTATTCTCTATTTACAGAGGGTGGCCCACTGATATACGTCGTATTGAATATTCAAATATCTAGCATATAATGCCTTCTTTTTTATTTACAATAGATAAAGTGACTTCAACTTTATCAGACTTGTTAAATAGTAGGGTTGCAGTCAGAATATTTTTGACTGACAGATAATGAAACAACATAGTGAATTACATGCATTTAACTGAGTTTCATGCACATCCAGGTTTCTGTTTGACAGTGACATCCGTCACTACACCCTTTTATTTTAGGTTCAACATATTTTTCAGTACTTAGTAATGTTCTGATTTAAGAGCCAAAATATATAAGAACTCCAGCCTAAACATTCCACACATTTACACTGAAATAGTGCCAGCCTTGGGAGGGGAGGTAGGGAGAGTGCAGGGATTCCACTGCAGTGCTCTCCAAGCTTCTCCAACACTAAGGAAATGATCAGAAATCACTTCTGATATTTGAATGAAATGGAAGTGGTTTTTGATCATTTTTTAACTGTTATAAAAAAACTTGGGAAGCCCTGCAGACACGTCATCACACTCCTCAGAGGGTGGTACTAACGCAGATAAATGTAAAACCTACTCCCCAACCCCCTGCAGCAGCAGCACCATCCTAGGGATTTTGTTGTGGCCATATCCCCTCCTCTTTCTAGGAGTTTGGGAAGCACTCATTCTACTATTAATTAATAAATAAATAGTTTTACTGTTAATTAATTGTTTTAATTAATTAATTAATGGCCCAAATAAACTGCCAGCACACAACAACTGTGTCCATCATGATAACCTCATGATAAACCTCATGATAAACATTAACCTCATGATAAACGTTTACAGTAAAACTTTCCATTAAGAATATTTTGGATTGAGTGTTTTGTAAGACAAACATTTCCAATAAATTTTTTCTTGCAATACAAGCACAAAAAATAGACCCAGCTGGGATATGGCTGTTCTCATATCATCACCTCCTTAGCCTCTCCTGAAAGACCTAGCTTTGCATGTCTACTCTGCGTGTCTAAGTAAGCTTATTCCTGATAGTGGGGCTCACTCCTATGTAAGAGAGGCAATGGAAAGGAACCTGAGAGACCTATATTGCATGTACAGTGGTACCTCACTTAACAAGTACCTCACTTAACAAGTAATACACATAACAAGCAAAAATTTCTGTAGGATTCTGCCTCACATAACAAGTGTTGCTTCACTTAACAAGCATGCTCGTTGGGGGTTGGGGCAGACACGCTGGCCAGTAACCCTTTTAAAAAGCGTCAGGGCTGCCTAGCGTGTCTGCCCATAGCAAAAGCAACACTTCCACGCTGTTCCTCTTGTGGCTGCTGGGCAGAGGGATAGAACAGCAGTGGAGAAAAGGGAAGCAGCTGAGGGCTAGCCAGAAGGGAGCAGGGGAAAGAGAGGCTCGGGATGAAGAGAAGGAGAAAGTGGGAGACACTTGGAAAGTGTCTTTGATTGCATCCTCCTAATCATGTCTACACCCAGAAGTAAGCCCCATTGTATTAAATGGGTCTTACTTGCAGGAAAGTGTCTTGGATTGCAGCCTAAATAGGATCATGCACATTGAATGCATGTTCTGAATTCAGTACCAGTTAAATTCATTTTTACATCCAGTTAATATTTTCATATGAATATTTTTGGGGGTTCTGGAACCAATCATCTAAGTTCCCATTATTTCTTATGGGAAATCCGCTTCACATAAAGAGCATTTCACATAACAAGCATGCTTCCGGAACAAATTAAACTTGTTATGTGAGGCACCGCTGTTTACTATAAAGTAAGCCCCAGTGGGTCTCACTCCTTTGTAAGAGAGCAGATTGTCACCTGAGAGACTAAGAGCACAATCCTAACCACGTCTATTTAAAAGTAAGCCCCATTGTGTTCAGTGGATCTTACTCCCAGGAAAGTGTCTTTAGGATTGCAGCCTATGAGCAGAATAATTTGTTTTATTTCTCTTTATACAGAGTGATTGAAAAGTAACTCCCTATTTTAAAATACTTATAAATTATAAAATAGGGATTTATTATAAATTATAAAATAGGGTTGTATTTTCTTTATTATTTTGTATTATATGACAGTATTGTAATCATTTTAATATGAATATTTTTGGGTTGTGGAATGAATCATCTGAGTTTCCATTATTTCTTTTGGGAAAATTTGCTTTGATATTTAAGCATTTTGAGTTACAAGCATGCTTCCGGAATGAATTATGCTCGTATAATAAGGTACCACTGTATATCAAACCTCATGATATACATACAGCAGCTTCTGACACTAAGCTGCTGCTTGACTTTGTTCTGTTCTGCATTGACTGCATTGAGACTTGGAGGCACCATCCTGGGGTGGTTCTGCTCCTTCCTGGCTTATATATTCCAGATGATCTACTGTAGGAATGTTCATTATTCTGACCTTTGAGATCCCACAGTTAGGTTCTATCCCTCATGCTGTTTTAACATCTATATGAATCAGTTGGGAGATGTTGTCTATAGATTTGGGAACAGGAAGTCATCAATATGTTGATGACACTCAGCTCTTTTATTTCCTTTCTACTTTATTCCAAAGGATGGAATGGTTTGGAATGATGGTTGAGATCCTAAATCTCTGAATTCCCAAACAATGAATGAGGCAAGGGAAGTCTTTCTTCAGCTTAGGTTGATCCAACAGCTGCAACCATATCTGAATTGCTTAAACTTGGCCACATTGACCCATGCCCTACTGACATCTAGTTTAGATTGCTTCAACCTTTTCTAAGCGTAGCTGCCTTTGAGCACTATCAGATTCGGAAATAGTGGCAGTAAATGACATTACTTTGAAAATGTCAGATATATTCCCTCAAATCAAGAAATATCTTTGTTTATTTCCAAATCAATCCTAGTTTGGATTTGAACTTATAACTCTCATCATGAGTCAGGCCAGTTGCCTCCACGCCACATCTAAACATGGATGAAATGACCCCGATCCAGAATATCAGACACTGCCATAGTGCAGGAAAAATGCTAAGAAGAACTCCCATCGTGAGCCCCCAAATGTTTTCTACCACTGCCCGTTCAGCCATTTTACAGCCATACATCCTTCCACTGAGTCCCAAATTTATTTGTTTTCTCCTTTCATTTGTTGGGTAGCTGTCCTGATGGTGGGCAAAATCCAGAGCAGTTACAGGTCCACGCAGTTATGTCACTCTCTAGTGTTATCTTACGGAAAGTCACCTTAACTGCTCAATTGCAAAGGGCTTAATTTGACTTTAGGATATGGGCCGGTAGCTCCAAGCAAAACAAAGGGAAAGAAACCTTTCCCTTCATCTCTCTGGTAGCTGGTGCTGGAGAGTATTATTGCAGTAGCCCTTGGGAAAGGGTAGTACAGTAGCCTTAGGGAAAAAATCATCTCCTGGGAAATACATTTGGCAGATGTCAGGGAGAAAAAAGAGAATCCCCCTATTTCATGTTTCGATTTGTCAATGCTAAAGTGATGCTACCTCTATCCTTTTGAACTGGATGAGAGAGAAAGTGAAGAGAATTTTGCTGGCTGGTACATCAATGAAAAGAAGAGAAATTCTTATCTGGCTTGGATTAAAATTGGAGCCAATAACAATTCCAAGGTTTTGATGCTTACCTCTCATGTGACAGTTGGAAAAGGTTAATGCCATTAATTTTCTACCTTTGAACCAGGAGTTCATGATAAGTGCAGCTACAACTTTGCTAGGTTTTAAATGTGTACCACTTCTGACTTGATACTTACTCATCCACTCACGCAGGGCACAATCCCAATGAATTTAAACTGGCACAATTTACCTGTCTTCCATGTTCTCATGGTGGTAAGGAGAGGCTGGCACATGTCTGTGTACTGACCTAAGAGAATGCCCTTTCCCAAGAGACTTGCAGAACTTTTGTTTTGAGACACCCCAGGTCAGCACAGTACTTGTGCCAGAACTAATGCTGGCCTAAATTGGGATTAGGATTTCTTTATTATTCTCCTATTATTAATGAGGGTGTATAATAATAAGGGAGTACTGTATATAATACAGTGGTGCTTCACATAAAGAGCTTAATTCGTTCCGGAGGCATGCTCTTTAAGTGAAACGCTCTTTAAGTGAAGCAGATTTTCCCATAGGAAATAATGGAAACTCAGACGATTGGTTCCACAACCCCCCAAATATTCATATAAAAATATTAACTGGATGTAAAAATGGAGACAAAACCCTGGAATTGAATTCAAAACAGGCATTCAATGTGCATGAGCCTATGAAGTCTACTTAGACTGCAATCCTAAAGACACTTTCCTGGGAGTAGGATCCATTTAACACAATGGGGCTTACTTCTGGTTAGACATGGTTAGGAGACTGCAATCAAAGACACCTTTCTGGGAATAAGCCCCATTTAACACAATGGGACTTACATCTGGGTAGACATGGTTAGGAGGCTGCAATCCAAGTCACCTTCCTGGGAGTAAGCCCCATTTAACACAGTGGGACTTACTTCTGAGTAGACATGGTTAGGAGGCTGCAATCAAAGACACTTTCCCAGGAGGCTGACCTGGGCTGCTCCTGGAGGTTCAAGGTGGTCGGTGGGGGCATGTGGGGGCAATTAGGGGCAGCTGCTTCTGACACCTCCAGGCAACTGCCCCCAAGTTGGGGACAGTTAGAGGCAGCAGTGCTAGCTGGCAGCCCTTTTAAAGAGCCTCCATGCGGAGTGTCAATGCTGCATAGTATGCGTGCGCATAGTGCACTTGCTTGTTAACTTGTTATGTGAAGCAAGATTTCTTGGAAATTTTTGCTTGTTATGTGAAATGCTTGTTAAGCAAGGTACCACTGTATTCCCTTATTATTCCCTTATTATTCCCATCAAAAGAAATTTTTCATTTCTGAAAGTGAAAGCATTTTTCAGGGCACAAAGCAATCACAAGGTGATGAAGCCCAGTCTGAATCTGCACCATGGTGAGAAAAAAGGGCTAAAGTCCTATTAACCTCCCTGCACAGGCTGTTTATATTAGAGAAATCAAGCGTATATATCTTAATCATACAACAGATGTTGCATCTAATTTAACCCTGAGAAGCCATTTGTGTTCCAACTCAGACCCAAGTTTTTTTACTCAAGAATTTTTTTCCTGAAAGTTTTTGCCTCTCCATGCAAAGAGTAAAGTCTTTGTAAAGTTAGGTTAAGCATGCTGCATTTTAGGAGCAAAGGGAGGATATAAATTACTTTAATAAATAAGTAATGTAACTGCAATGAGTAATGGAAGACATTAGTATAGTAATAATGGCCTAACTATGTTCGTCACACAAATTACTTTTTTGGTTCAAGGGTCACCAGTAACTTCTTGTGTACATGATCTTAAACATGCTGCTATGTTTGAAATATGATCCATTCTGCCATGAACGGCCCAGCTGGGTTAAAACCTATGGAGAAAAATTAAGTGAATGACAGTTTTTATAATTATATTCAGCACTCTTTAAAAATAACCACTGTTATTCTCTTGGGATAATTAGGTTTTATGAGATCATAGCCATCACCAATAGCAATTATTAAGAATTCTTAAGCAAGGATACTTGTCAGGGGAAAAAAAAGAAAGTTTCTAACTGCGTCTTACTCTGCGTCTTCTCAGATATGTGAAAAAGAGCCAGCCACATATTGTTCTAGACATAATTAGCTTGGTTGGGGGAGGGCTGAAAATCCCAAGGAACCATAGTATCAGTGACAGGAAAATGTGAACAAGTGCACTTTTGTATTTGAGCTCTTAATTAACTTTACTGTTGAATTGGTGAACGCATTAGACTTATAAATTATGCCAGGTACTTTGAATAATGTGAAGGAAAATATAAAAGACCCAACTTCCCATATATTTTGCAGGTATGGCTTGCTTAAAGAAGAATTCCTTGCATTCTACAAATTGTGTAACATTTTAGTTTTCTCAAGACAGAAAAAGAAAAATGTGTTAAAAGTACTTGAGAAGTAGTACTGTCTGGTTTCTCCTCACTCTTCTGAACGAGCTGTTGAATGACAGGGTTGGCTCTTTAAAGTGTGTGGAAAGGAGAAGGCGGACATTTCACATCTATCATGTGTCCTGTGGCTGTCAGAAAGATGGCATGAAATCCAGTCTATCCAGTTCTTTGAACTGTTCTCCTGATTTCAAATTGGCACATGTAGTTAATATTAACTACATAGATATTTGGAGAGCCCCTAATTTTATGAACTCACGATTTTTCTTGAGTTCTTTGTAACAAAAAGCTTTAGAATAACTTTGCTGCATCAGACTATATTTAGGTCCATTCAGTCCAGTGATGTCCATCTTCTATAATAGTCAACCAAAGGCCTCCAGAAAAACTGCTGAGTTGAAAGCAATAGGTCTTTCCTGTAATTCCCCAATAACATATTATGTGGCATGTAGTCTCTGAATTTGCGGTTGCAATTAACTGTCCTGAGTAGTCATTGATTGAACTCTCTATGATTTTGTCTCATCCCCTCTTAAAGCCACCAAAATTTAGAGACTTTTGTGGTGGCAGAATCCATAAATCAGCTTTGTGTTTGGTGATAGAAATGCCCACCTTAATGTTTGTCCACCTTATCTTCATCTCCTCCCCCTCTTTTGACTGTTCACCCCCCCCCTTTTATTACATGTTCTTTGGTGCAATCCTTTTTCTTGCTGTTTTTCTTCCTACCAAGAAGCAGGTGGTACAAAATTAGCAATTTATGGACTGATGCCTTTCCCCCTCTATCTAGCATATGTCTTCTGCACAGTATTTAGAGAAAATCTCCTGATATTTTGCATTTCCTGCTAAAGATCCAGGTGTTATAGTATGGAAGGTGTGAACAATTCTTCAGTTCACTGAATCCTTTTCTAAACTGCCAATGGATGTATGAGGAGATATAAGCACTAGGAGAAAAGGATTATTATTTATCTACATAACAACTTCTGATACTGATTGTTCATGGAATTTCCAGCCCTTTTTAACTTTTGGATTATTTAGAAGCTACCTGATAAAATAATAATTTTATTGTTTGAAAAAATGTTCCCTGAAGCAAAATGGTCCAAAATACAAATAAATATTCTGGACTGGCTAGGATTAAAGCGGTGCCGTGACCATGCAGCTGTGAAATACAGGATAATTCAGAATGGCTTTGCAGTTAATATTTTTCATTTTGTGGACCTGATCAAGAGATGACCCAGTCATGACAGTTCCAGATGGATGACACAAAGATAGAAAGGCTTCAGGAACATGAAATTAGATGTATCAATAAGACGTCTTTAGGGCCACTTGAATCTGGCAGATCTGGAGGAACTGAGTATGCTTTGTGTTAAGAAAGGAAGCCGTAGAAGAGGGCAAGTTGATAAATTTTATATTGTTAAGGGGGTGGCAAAATAGAAATAGAAAGAAATCATTCATCATTATCATTGGATAGTAATTACCAATTTGTGATGGTAATTGGAGAATGTAACAAATGTAAGGTCTCCATAAACAGCTTCCTTTCCAAAGCATAAAAGCAGAAACAGTCTAAAATGGATGGCAGTGTTATCTGAAAACAGAAAGGGCTGAAAAGAGTGTTATGGCTTTATTTTTATTCCAAATTAATGTTTTAATCAATTTTAAAGCCTCTATATCATGTGCAATCACTGTCATATTAATGATATACTGCATATGTTTTTATGTCTGTTTTTATGTCTGGGGATGTCAGCAGACATAGGGTTTTCAGCTGGAATAAAACAGGCATCAGACATCACACAAACTCTCTCTCTCTCTCTCTCTCTCTCTCTCTCTCTCTCTCTCTCTCAAAAAACATTACGTGTTTTGCTTATTTGTGAGTAAATGCAACTGTGTTGCTCAATTTCGCTCTCCTTAGGGTTCAGTACATTTATTAGCTTGTAGGGTGCATTTATTAGCTTGTCATGCCACTTTAATAGGCTGTGGCTGCAATCCTGAAGTGCACTTGAGCTAGCCTATCTATCACTGGGCTGGCCCAATTCCAAGATGAGACAGGCCAGTTACACCAGGCTTGGGCCTGCTTAAGTCAACATAGGCTGGCCCAAAACAGATGGACCTGTGCTGGCCTAGCTGTTCCAGCCTATGCAGTTCAGGAGAGGCATTTTGAGGGCATGTTCAGCAAAGGCTAGAACAGTGAGGTGAGGCTGTCTCCAGAGCCTGTTTCCAGGGCAGAAATGCCCTCTTCCAGCTCTTCAGAGTTATACCTTTCAGGAACAGAAATAAATCTGAGTAGACCCCTAGTGGTCCATGATAAGCCAGAGTGAAAATGGAAGTGTTGGCAAAAATTTTGAGTCCTTAGCCAGCCTAACTGCAACCTCTCAACTCCAGGATATGCCACAACTAAGACAGCCCTCTAACCTCAGGATACAGCAGGTCACTCCAACAATCCCCTTGCGTCCACCCTCCACTCCAGGGACTGCTGTACTGCAGTCTCATGCTTCAGCTGTTACTGATCGTCAGGGACTCCTGGGCTTCCTTATAAGGCAGGTACCCAGCTGTTCCTTCTTCAGTGTGATCTGAGGCAGGTATCCTCAGGAGCAAGCCCTCCCCAGGTGCCATGTACTTGATGCTTACTGAGCATGCTCTGGAGCAGCTAGAGCATCCTGGATTCAGCCCAACTTTCTGCTCTGGATACAGCCTATTTTTGGCAGCCTAGATGGGCCATTCTCACTACCTTAAATCCGAATTGCTCCCTTTGTTTAGTATGGCTATGTTATTGTGCAGGATTGAGCAGGATTCTGCCTCTCAGTCCCAGATGTTGCCTACAGCCATCATAGCTTGTAACCTGTGATAATTTCTTTTTCATAAATCTGTCTAGTCCCTTTTTCAGGCATCTATGCCATGTACCATCATATCCTGCGGCAAAGAATTTCCCAGCTTAATTACGCGTTAGTTAAGGAAATTTTTGCAGAAAAGGAAAATCTTCATCAGATTCTTGGTATTAGCAGAAATTACAGTTTCAGACATCCACCAGCACCACTCTGAGATAGTTGGGTTCATTTGGAAGACCAGACCACTTAGCTGACATCCCAAATCATTTTTATTTGCTCTCTGTTGGCACTCCCAAGACACTCATGTCTTTCAGATCTATGGTGACATTTTGTATTGTCCATTCTCTAAAAGAGGACATGAAGCCATGCTCTTCAAAATACTAGAGGTTTTTATATCTGCTGTGAAAAATATTTCCTGAGTGGAGACGGATTTCATTTGACACTTCTCTTTCCTTTTCTGTCTAGGGCTGGGTTAATAATTCTGTGACATTGACAATATTTTAGCAATTTTTTGTACAATAAATGGATTTTTAAAGTTTTTTCAGACCGTTTGCAGGGTGTCTGGACTTGACATCAGACAAGTCCTGAGGTATTACTAACCCCATTCTGTTTCCCTAGGAGTTAGCAGTCAACAGTGTGGTGTGCACATAATACATGATTGCCACCTAGTGGCAGCCATGACTTTATGTGCTAAGGAGAAGGAGGCATTTTTCTTTCTTTGAGACGCCTGTGCGCTTTGACAACAGTACATGAAATGTCTTCTGGGCCCTGAGATTATGTTTGGAGAAGTACAAATATGAATGACATGATTTATCTTTTGAATTTGATTTCTTTTCTGATTAAATAGACCATTCTCTGGGAGGAGAAGTGTGGGATGTCTCAAGAAGTAGGGCTTGGTCCCTTGGGTATGCATGAGAGAGTAATCCACAGAAGCATAATCCACAGATATAGTAACTTTAGAAAAAAATCAAAACGTATTAGACAAGTTGAATTGAGTTTTAATAATTGATCCAGTTCATATAGCAATTCACCCTAAAATTTTTAGGCTGCAATCCTAACCACATTTTCCTGGGAGTAAGTACTATTGAACACAATGGGTCTTACTTCTGAGTAGGCACGCGTAGGATTGCACTGCTAATTACAATGCACAAGCAGTTTTACACAGTCGTCTCAAAGCAACCATGTTAATGTTGCTTAATATTAATGGGGGTTGGTGAAGAGGAAAAACAATACTGATCTGGTGATGGCTGCAATCCTGACTTTAGTCTAGAAAAATGGCCCAGCTAAGCTGGCCTATGTGGGCCATATCCCAATCTGACAGGGATGTTCTGATGGTCAGGGAAGCTGCATGCAACTCTTCTGTCTGTGTGTGAACAGGTTTGAAGCTCATCCCCAACCCATTAGAAAGTGTTAATGAATTGTTTTTAATTCATTCACATAATTTCCTTCTCTAATGAAGTATATTCATTTGTGAACATTTATTCAAATTTGAAATGTAAATTACTTCCTTTTTTCTGTCTCCTGTCAGAAAGATTATACGGCCCTCCTGCCAAATTTGTTTGTGCACCCTGATTTAGAACCATCACTGTGCCTGAAGCTTTACATAGAATGAAAGGAAAAGACCCTGCCCCAAGTCTCTTACAATCTCCTCCTTCTCCTTCTACCACTACTACTGCCCAACAAAATGTAGTTCACAATGCTTCCTTTTCCCCAAAAGGCTCGCAATCTAAAACAGACATCAGCAACAACCACTGAAAAAGATACCATGTGGGGGTGACATCAAGAGATGTCCTGTGTCTGAGCAGAAGGGAGCAGCCAGACACTGCTCCCAGCTGCCTTGGAGAGAAGGTTTGGATCTGCATAACTGTGCTGACCTAAGTGCCAAATGAATGTTATACACATGACTTACGGCACTTTTATGACACCAGTAGGTCGGAGCAAGGGACTTGAATAGCCCAATCCTATTCAATACTGCTGCAGTGGAGACATATGGCCCACATCGTACCCAACATTAAAATTAAACAGGCCACTCTCAACCATGTACCAGTTGGTGCTGAACTTACTTATGCTTATAGGAAAACCCACTAGTTCTTCCACTGTCAATCTCAATCCCTTCCAGGACCCTACCTACCAACCTACCTGCTCACCACACCCACAGAGTTTTCCCAGAACTATTCTTTTTATCAAGAGCAGATATATTCTGCCAAATTTTCTTATGTAGCCAAATATTCTTATTATCGAGAGCAGAAACAATTGTCATGAAGCCTGGTGCTAGTGGAAACTATTTTGGTACAATTCTTAAGAACCTGAGAAGTATTGGCACATAATCTTATAGAAACCTGAAGGGGCATACCAGATGCCTCCCCCATTAAATGGTGGTGCTCTAATCCAGTTTTTGTAAGTTGTTGCACCCACAACTGAGGATTTGTGACCCCCTGGGTCCTGACCCCAGGGTTGAAGAACACTGCTTTATGGCACATTTGCAATGGCTGGTGTCTATGCAGCAGCTTTGCACTGGCACTCACAACCCATAGAATTGGGCCATTAGTCACAAATTCCTCTTGCCTGCTTACATACACTTTTGTTCATTGGTGCATTGTCATTACTCAGTCATAGAACATGATGATTATTGTGGAAAAGGCTTCAAGTTTAGTGTATAAAAAATGCGTGTTGGTTCTTTTTCCAGCAGAGCTGATGAACCTTAGTAAGTGGAAGAAATTGTAAAGATAAGAGTAGGGGGTAGCAAATTAACCACACACTCCTGTGTGGTGTACTTTCCCGCAGAGGTATTTGTTGTGTAATGATTAGTTTTGACCCCACAAATTACAGGCTGTGAATTGTGACTTTGTTCCATGCCCTTTGCTATGTGTCCTTCAAAATAATTTTGTCTATTCTTATTCATTCCTTAGTTATTAAATGCCAATCTTGCTTTACTGCTGAGAGGGAATTAACACATCCTGTGTAGTTGGATCTTTCTGTTCCGAGACAGTCTACCATATGCATATACCTTGTTTTGTATTATAGCAACAGCGTCTTTATGCTGAACATGATCAAGCTTTGTAAACAGAGAAAATAATCCATCTTGCTTTTCCTTCCAGCTAGTATCAAAACAAGTAGAATGTTTGCTTTTTATTATATTCATTTTTCTTATAGAACGAAACCAAGTTATATCGTTTGCGTCTTCATCCCCATTGAGGCAAATTTTTCTATTGAGTGGGTTATTACTGAAGGAGCCCAGTCCCCAATTTTTACCCAAGGCAGTTACTGCATATCCTTTTCATTAAAATGTCTCACTCCTTTTACATTTGTTTTCCTCCTGAGTGAGCTCAAATCTGCAGTTGTCTTGCAGGAGCTTCTCCTCACTAATTTGAATCACATGAGAAATGAAGGCAATTTAGGAAGGCCTTGGCCTCCTGTGATACTTAAAAGAATGTCTCTTCCCATGTGATCCTCATCACTCTTTGAGATTCCAGTGACAACTCATTGTCTTGCTTGTCATTTTCCCCCCAGATATTAAATCTGCCTATATAGGACTATTTCAGTGACAGCCATACATCTTTGATATTTGTTGCAGGCAGAAATTCACCAGTACTAGGAACATGTTTCTTTTAGATAAGCAGTATTTGAATGGTTAAGTGCTGATTTGATAAACTACCGGTACATCTTGTTTGTTAGTCAGAATGGTTTTTTGCTTTTTTAAATTTTGTTCGAAATATTTTTGTTCGAAATATTTTTAAATTAGCATTGGCTATAATCCTGTACACATTTACCTGGAAGTATGTTCTTTTACACATAATGAAACTTACTTCTGAGTAGGCTTGCTTAGGATTTCTTTAGAAATAATGCTTTTCATGACATTAAGAACATTAAGATTTAAATTAAGAGTTAATTTTCCAAATCAATACATCTTTGCCAGGATTTCTTTGTAGTGCAAGGACTAAAATGCTGATGTATAGATTTAGAGCTCATCTCAGTAAATATGACTGGGTTGCTTCCTATCTTTTGAGTTCAGCAATTTAGCACTAAACCAGAGCTGTAGGAGGTATCCAGAGAAGGCAGGCAATTTTTCCCAGGTTATCTGAGCGATGTCAAAAGCTGCAGACCCTTCATGTTTCTGCTGTTGCTCTTTTGAGCTGTGAAGATAGATATGGGATCAGCAGAGTCTGGAGGCTTAAGAGTGATGCCAAGATGTTCACTGTGGGACAGAGTTTTTGAATAGTTAATTTTCAGAATTTGATGCCACAAGATGTATTCGCTTAGATTATTTTAAAAATGGATTAGACTGTGGCTAACTTCCCAAACTGTGGCTTGCAACCTGAATATTATTGGTTATGAAACTGAAGCTGACAAGCTGGTAGCTGAAGAAGAAAATGGACTGGGTCCTTGATATGTGGAATAAGTGGAAATGAGCTGCCTGTGCATTTTTACTCATGAGTAGGTGACCAGGTCCACTTCGAAGGGCAAAGAAGAGGAATGCAGTATCATTGGAATGGTCCCTATATATGAAGGCAAGTCCCTAATAAACGCTTGTGATGTTCCCCCCTTCCCAAGCTAAGAAGGAAAATATATCAAGCCCTCTGAAAAGTGAAACTGAAGGCACAATCTGAATCAATTGTCCAGCTCCAGGGTAAAGGCAATGCAACTCTAAAGCAAGGGAACAAACATTATCTTGCCATGAGGAGGTCTCTGTGACTGACTCCCAACTGCTGACACATATTCCACTGGCACAGCCATGCCTGGCTGGAATGTTGGTTAGGGTTTGGTCTTGAAGCACTCATGAATAGTTAAATGTGCCTTATTCCTTCTCTAAAGCTAGGTGAAGGGGGACACAAGGGAACCAGAATGGCTCCGCTCTGATAACTTTGGAGTTAAAGTAAAAAGGATAAAGATAATGGAATACCTGGAAAAATTAAATTTAAAAAAATCTTCTAAAATTAGGCACGTCCCAATAAAGTGTCATTTTTAAAATTGGATCGCAGTTCCCAGTTCAGGAAATGGAATTGAAAAATAGTTCAATGAAATGGATGTGAAAGAATGAAGAAAACCTAAGAACAGTGCTCAGGATTCTTCTTCTCATGAGGGATCACTCTATACAGTGGTACCTCACGTAACAGAATTAATTCGTTCCGGAGGCAGTTCCTTTACGTGAAACTTTCTTTACGTGAAGCGGATTTTCCCATAGGAAATAATGGAAACGCAGATGATTGGTTCCACAACCCCCAAAATATTTATATAAAAATATTAACTGGATGTAAAAATGATGACAAAACACTGTAATTGAATTCAAAACATGCATTCAATGGGCATGATCCTATGAAGTCTATTTAGGCTGCAATCCTAAAGACACTTTCCTGGGAGTAGGACCTATTTAATACAATGGGGGGGCTTACTTCTGGGTAGACATGCAATCAAAGATACTTTCTTCTGTAATCCAAGACACTTTCCAAGTGTCTCCCCACTTTCTCCTTCTCTTCATCCTGAGGCTTTCTCTCTCTCTTTCTGCTCCCTTCTGGCTGGCCCTGAGCTGCTTCCCTCTTCTCCACTGCTCTTCTCTCCCTCTGCCCTGAGGATGCCCAGCCACAGGCGGAACAGCATGGAAGTGTTGCTTTCACTATGGGCAGGGGCGCTAGGCAGCCCTGACACTTTTTAAACAGGTTGCTGGCCAGCGCGTCTGCCCCAACTGCCAACGAATGTTTTTTTTTACGTGAAGCACTTTCTTTATGTGAAGCAGAATCCTAGAGAATTTTTTTTTGTTACGTGAAACTTACTTTACGTGAGGCATTCTTTACGTGAGGCATCACTGTACCTGGAAAATGAGCCATGTCTGCCCCTAAACTACCCCCTAATCTTCTTGCTCATGTGGACCTTGACCCAACTCCCTCATGCATTGCTGATCCACTTTCACTTTTCATATTGGGATGAAAGTGAAAGTTGTGTTATGTATGTGCATGCATCCATCTGGTGCTTATATCTCCATGTGAGTTTTGTTTGAACTTTCTGCTTGCTTGGAAGAGTCAATGAACAAAAAACCCCAGTTTCTTCCTTTAATGTGTGAAGACTGGAGAGACTGCTGATATAATTCCTCTTGTTCCCTTCACACGGAGCAAACATGATGGAGACTCCTGTTTTTTTTTTTTCAGCAGAATCTACCAGTTTTAATCAACGAGTGGGTGAATATAAGTCACATTACTGGGCACTGGCAGCAAATCCAGTTTTTATGTGTCAGTGGGTCAGCAGTTCAAGACCCGGGTACTGCAAGATGGAGCGAACTCCTGTCTTTAGCCCCAGCTTCTGACAACCTGGCAGTTTGAAAGCATGTAAATGCAAGTACATAAATAGGTACCACTTCGGTGGGAAGGTTAAGCAGCGTTGCATGTGCCATGCCAGCTACATGGCCATAGGGACGTCTTTGGACAATGCTGGATCTGGCCAAAGAAACAGAGATAGCACCTCACCCTATGGCTAGTCTTGGCTAGCAGTGCAACCTGTGAAGGGTTACTTTATCTTACCTTTTAGTGTGTGCCATGGGTACACATGTTGTATCCTGATGTTTCCCATACATTTACTGTGAAAGATAGAACTTGTACCCAAGTGCAAGCACTTGAAGGTTCTTGTTCAATCAAGATTCCCCCTGGTATCATACCCATCCCACACACCGCCAGTCCATCCAAAGCTCATGAAGCAATTACCTCAGACTGCAAACAGGCCAAGCACATCACACTATCCATCCACTGTTGTTATTTCTCTCACTTCTGCTATGTAGTTTTCTCCAATTAAAGGGACTAGGTCTTCCCACTGGTGCTTATTTTTCTTTGGGGACCAGCAATTGATTCATGGGTGGCTTCAGGAGATGTCATGAGGAGGCTTCAGGAGAGTACAAGCCCACTCCAGTCTTTTGTTGTTCAGTCTTTAAGAGCACAATCCTAAACATGTCTACTCAAAAGTAAGCTGCATTGTGTTCAATGGTTCTTACTCCCAGGAAAGTGTCTTCAGGATTGCAGCCTAAGTCATGTCCAATTCTCTCCATGAAGTGGATTCCATGAAGTGGAGCACACCAGGTCACCCTATCTTCCACTAACTTTTGAAGTGTGTCCAAATTCATGCAAGTCCTCCCTTCTCATGATGTGGCCAAAGTATTTGAGCTTCCAGTGTTCTTCCAATGAACAGTCAGGTTGAATTTCCTGACTCCAGCCTCAGTCCTCCCTGTTGTGGCTCCAAGCAGATCTTAGACTAGCTGCAAGACCATAATTGGCAAAAACCAGTTGAGGCTGGGAAGGGAGCCAGTACAAAGATACAAACATTCATTAAAGAGAGAAGTTGACATAGGGTTCAGTAAAAATAACAATCAATTCTACCAAGGATATGTAAGTGTTCTGTGTGTGAAATGTATGTGCATATAGTTTATTTGATGCACTAGAAAAATGAGTGGGCTGTGGGTGGCGCAAGCGGTAAACAGGCTGTGCCTGTTAACCAGCAGGCCAGAGTTCGATTCCCGGGTCGGCCCCACAAAGACAGGGTGAGCTCCTGCTTTGCGACGCCAATCGTATTGGCTCTGCCTTTTCATTGGACTAATTCAGTGGTGTGGAGAGGGGGGATTTGCTGCATGGGTAACAGCCTATCCTCCATAACAATCCAACCCAGGCTTTCGTGCTTCGCATGCAGCATATGCAGCGCCGAGCACGATATCATAGTCTTCCAAGACTGACGGAGGCCTGCTTTTCTTTTTTTTTTTAGAAAAATGAAGAATAGGGTTTTATATCAAGAGAAGGAAACAATGGAAAGTCCCATTCTGTTACCCAAGTTCCTAAGTAAAGACCAGAAGGATGGATAAAATAAAGGTACAAGATGTTTTGGAGAGAATGAAAAGCATTTGCAGCCCAAGTACCTGTAATTGATAAGATTAGGAAGCATTCCAGGGACTTTTGCACAACTTGTAGGAACTCTGATATGACTTCCAAAAGTAGTCTATACATCAGATGGAACATACTTTGCCCATTGAAATACCCTGATATTTATTGGAATTTACAATGTTGCTTACGTTCCGCTCCTGAGGTGGACATTTGTTGATGCTTTAGAGCACAATCCTAACCATGTCTACTCAAAAGTAAGTCCCATTGTAGCCAATGAGTCTTACTCCCAGGAAAGTGTCTTTAGGATTGCAGCCTTAATCTTTTTATTAGAAAAATGTTGGGGAAACCTTGGCCCCTGGTGGCTGGATCTGGTTATGGGCCAAATCTTTCCCTCCCATGACTCTTGTTGCAGAGTGCCACATCTCTCTCTGTCCCCCGACTGAGATGATGCAACACTGAAGGCAGTCATGTCTATGGTGCAATGCCCCTGTGGGCATTGGATCCACATTTCCACAAAGGCATGACTGCCAAGAGCATTGCATCATTTCAATCTGGAAACAGAGAGAAAATGTTGCTCCAGATCCCAAAACTGGGGTAACTCATTCATTCCTGGTGCACAGCAGTTTGGCACTTTAAGCGCCACTGTAGGAGAGGCTTGTTGAGAGTTTCAGTGGCACCCATTTTCATGTGCTGGAGAATTATTTGGAGAATTTGATGTGTTAGAGCTCGTATTGAGCTCGTATGTGAAAGACCCACTTCCAGGTTTCTTACTCCTCCATTGCTCCTAATATAGAATAAGGTCCTGCCTAATATCCACAAGATTTGATTCTTGGACTTCCCACTGATATAAAAAATGTGATAAATAAAAAGAAGTTTAAAAATAAAAAGGGCATATCTTTACATTTGTTTTATAGCAGATTTTCTTACTAATGTAGAGGCTGTTAGCAATTAGAAATGCATATGATTTTCAGCTCAGCTGAAGAATAGAATGATTTCTTGCAAGACTGCATGAAATGGCATCCTGTAGTAAGCATTGTATAGGATAGAGTTTTGTGAGCTTGAATGATATTTAAAGAAAGCAATGTCCAGGGTTCATATTATGAAAATCTGAATTACAAATTCAAGAAAATATTATAAATTCAAGAAAATAGTCCAAAATGATGCAGTGATGGTATCAAAGAATCAGTGCAAAAGCTGGTAAAAGAGAAGAAATAGAAGTATTTTTATAGAAATATTATGTGGAAATGTACTTACTGTAAACTATTAAAGTAACAGTGGAGAACTAGTAAGTTATTATTGGGTGTGTGGGGATTGGGGGATCAATGGTGGAATGAATAAGGTTAGCTGCAGGGACTTTTGTTGACTCTGAAAGCGCTAAGGGTCTTGGAGTGGTGATAGCACCAGGCTTTGGTATCTCTTTTCTTAGCTGGTTACAACGTTCCTTTCAATATGTAAAATCTATTCAATCTGTCATCTTGCCTTATATTAGAATGTAGAATAACGCAGCCTCCATTTCTTCCTCTGTGAATGTGTACATGTCTGTTCACAGTTTTGCTTTTTTTTCTGTAACTCCATAACAGCTGTTGAACTTCATCTGGGAAGAGGAGGAGGATTGCAAGGCTCAGTAAAAAATCCCTAGTGATTTCTTTGACACCATAATTAAGAGTAATTAAAACCTTGAAGCTTCAAAGTCTGCCTACATATCCAGAAATAAAATCTTCTGTATTTAATTATTCTCATACAATATGTCGGGGGGTATCTTTTCATCCCTTCTCCAGGATAGAACTAGAGAACTGATGGATAGATTGTAATAGATACATATCATTATGGACACGTTTCACACTCACGTTAAAGGCATGCCCAGTGTTTTCTTCTTTTTTCTTGAGTCAGGCAGCTTCTTTAAATAGATGAAGGAACATCCTAAGCATAAAATGCAAGACTAAAGTTGCAGGTTTGGAAAAAATAATAACCCTTGTTCAGAAACGGCAGGTACGTTTCCCTCAAAAATCAGCATTAAGGGAAATATTTTCAATGTATTAAAGGAAATATTGTCAAGATATTCTCTTTACTTAAAACTTGCAGAAGTTTCTTTTTTTCTTTTTCACATTCTTTCTGACCTAACCAATCCTAAACAATTGCACCTAAGCAGGTGCATATCTGTACAGTGGCCAACCCACCCAGTTAAGTGCCTTATAGCACTTTTGCAACTCATCCCAGGCAAACACAGGGCTTGGGCCAGGACTTTGCGGGCATAACCATGGGTTAGGATTGCATTTTCAATCACTTAAGTTTTAATGCCTCATTTTAATGCCTCATTATTCTGAAATCACAACATTCTGAGGTATTACTTCATATTCACGTGTCAATTTCAGACCCTTTATTTTTTTATTGTTCTATGTTATTGTATATTTCACAATGCTGTTACTGTGGGAGGAAAATTAAATATTACTGTTGTTTAAGGGGTGGGGAGGAAGGAATATATTAACTGACCAAGAAGGTAATTGAAAAAGAAATATTATCAGGTGGAAGAGAGAAGTACATGCCTTTTGGATTTCAGCATCCAGATGTAATTTGAAAAGCATCTATAACTGATAACAGATGAATTCTTAACTACATAACATCTACAACTGATAACAGATGAATTCTCTTATATTCTAAACACTTTCATTTATTAACAGATGCGTTCATACACAAACTTGTTTGCAGAAAAAATGCAGTGTTTTCTCTTTATTTAATTACAGGACCTAGAGATATTCATTTTCCTTGTAGATTCTTAAATGTGGAAATTGCTAAAAGGACCACACCAGTCCTAGCCCAAATTTTCGTATTTTTGGATAATACCATCATGTTATATGTCAGTTAATATGCAATTCATGCAGAATGCAAAGAAAGAAACGGGTTGAAATCTCTATTCTATCAAACGTCTCACAGCAACTACCTGAGGCACAGCTATCACACCTTCTACCTTGGCAAGGTGACCACATAGAATGGAGGACAGAGTGCCTGTACCTTTAACCATTGCACAAAAGAGGGAATTTAGGCAGGTGTTGCTTTTTAAAACCTTCTTTGATGAGATAAACCTGCCTAAATTCCCTCTTCTATGCAATGCTTAAAGGTACAGGTGCTCTGCCCTCCACATATGATCACCCTGCACTTGGGGAATTGCCACTTACTGCATGGGAGGAGGTCCATTATGGGGAGATACACTGCTCTCCAAACTCAGGTGATGCAAAAAGTGTTGCAGAAGTTGAAATCTTAAAGAAACATTATAAACAAATCAGTCTTATGATTAATTACTCAGAAGAAAAATGTGACCCCTGTGTGGGTAGTTCTGGAGTGGTGAAACTTTTGGGGTAGGTGTTCCTTCCAAGATGGAGGGTTGCAGTAAGAACGGGTTTTCGGAAATTCCAACCGGAAGGAGGTGAAAAGGGGCGCAACGCGTTTTCCTCCCTATACCGTATTTCCCGGCTTATTACAAGCACCGGACCATGAGATGCACCAAAGTTTAGAGGAGCAAAACAAGAAAAAAATATTCTGAACCAAATGGTGTACTAATATATTTAATAAAATATAGCATAATAATATTTCAACCATGTAAAGTCAACAGTGGTATTAAGAACCATTAACACTGTCATTAACAAATGAAGAAATGATTTAAGCTTCCAGCACTCTTTTAATTTTCTGGTAACCCCAAAAACTCATCATCTCTAGTGTCAGTGATTTGTGACTTTTGCACAAATCTCATTGCAAATGATCAGACAACAACATTTTGCACAAATCTCATTACAAATAGTCCAGAGAGGCAGGTAAGTTGGGGGGGGTTCTTTTGGGGCGGTAGGTAGGGAAAGGTGAGGGGATCTAGATACATAGGGATGAGTGAGGGAGGCACAGGCATGGAGCAGGAGGGACCAGGTCTTGTGCATGTCTGGAGCAAGTCTCCAAGCCAGGGAAGTCTGGCTTCCCCACAACTGTGCCAGAGTGACCAGATGCCAAACCCAAAATTCCTGAACCCCAAGGCCTAAATTCCTACCCCAATGCCTAAATTCCTACCCGCTTAAAAAATTGCCTAAAATGTATTTTTTTTGTTTTTATATTTTTGATTTTTACTTTTTTGGCCATAACTTTTGATAGGAAGGAGATATCTCAAAACTGATTGTTGCACTGGATTCTGCTCTTCAATACGAATCCAACGACATATGACATGATGGGGTAAGGTGCTCCAGGATTGGCCCTATCACTCTATCAGATGCACATTTTCCCCCCCTTTGGGAAGAAAAAAAGTGTGTCTTATAAGCCGGGAAATACGGTACTTTGCATTGGGAATTGATGACTCATCAACATTCCGCCCCAACCCCATGACCTAGAAGCATGAAATTTGGGGAGGGAGTTCCTTCTGTCACATGAACACCCATCAAGAACCGGTGTGTAGAAATTTAACCCTTAAGGGGCTGAAAAGGGGTGCAATGTGTTTTTGTCCTATACTTAACATGGAAGACTAACCAAAATCCAGCCAATTTGGTGCTTGGTGCCCGGTGCACACTGACAAGGGGCAGTGTTTGGAGAGACGGGTTGCACTGGGGAGGATGCTGTGCATTGGGGGGTTGTGCATGGGGAGATGATGTGCATGGGGAGGAGATGCGCATGGGGGAGATGATGCACATGGGTGGTTGATGCACATAGGGCATGTTTCGCATGGGGGCTTAATGCTCATAGGGGACTGATGCGCATGGGGGTTTGATGCGCATGGGGGGTTGATGCACCGTGGGGGGTTGATGCACCGTGGGGGAATGGTGTACGGGGGAATTTTACTCCCCCAACTTGGGTATGCTTTTCACTAGTTGATTTATATATGTCTAGTTGAAATAGATGCTTTTTCATTATTCTGTGTTTTGTGATTGTCTTGATTTATAGATATCTTTGTTGCTATAGTTCCTCTTTGTATGCTTCCAATGCTTTTTTGTTTTGTGGTTGTCTATTTTAAGAGATGTGTTTCTGGTGCCAGTTTATAATAAAATTAAGCAAGCGGACATATATGGTAAAGGACATCATAATTGCTTTTTGATTAATTGCAGATTATGTTTAAATTTCTTGGCAAAACAGTGTATCAGAAATCTAATAGCAAAATTCAAAAACTCAAGCTGATACACCACTGAAGTGGTATAAAGAAAGTCAAATCTTGGCTACAGATGCTCTAGCACTTGGATCATATTCATGATCATAGACATACTTTTTAGGGTCAAATATTACACAGTATTAATTATGCCTTAATTTGCAAACTTATTCTAAAAATCATAAACAAAAACCTGTGCTGCTTTGTTTTGGGAATTTCTTTATAGGAAGAAGATAAAATTATGTAAATGGATGATGACTGCTGATTTTCAAAATTCTTTTTTAATCTGCACTGAATATATATTTCATTTTCCATCTTTAGGTACAAGCATATTTACTGTTTATGAAGCTGCTTCTCAAGAAGGCTGGGTCTTCCTGATGTACCGAGCAATTGACAGTTTTCCCCGATGGCGCTCGTACTTCTATTTCATCACCTTAATTTTCTTTCTTGCTTGGCTTGTTAAGGTACTGTCAAAATGGTTCCGGCATATTTACTAAGAATTCAGTTCATGTTAGATTGGATTCTTTCCCCTTCCTAGACATGTTTCACAAAAGCCATCATTATTAAATATATACAATTCTATTGCAGAACGTATTTATTGCTGTCATCATTGAGACGTTTGCTGAAATCCGTGTGCAGTTCCAACAGATGTGGGGATCAAGGAGCAGTACCACTTCAACTGCTACTACACAGGTAGACATAATATTTTAATGTCCTTTTATTTTTTAAAAAAACAAAGCTCACATTTTAAAATACAAATTCTAGTTTGTTCTGTGTTTCACTGTTTTTCGTTCAGCTTAGGGCGCAATCCAGAGTAACTATGGGGAGTCCTTGCTCCGGTGTAAGAACAATTTGCTCTGGATTGCAATATGAATTTCCCATAGGTTTTCACTTGGTGGTGCAGTAACTACGGGTACATATAATGTTTCTTGCGTGCTCCCATAGTTACTCTGGATTGTAGGGTTATATAAGTACTATCACACCTATATAATGCAGTGCAGCATATGAACCCAGAATTCAATGATTTAAGCCTGCACTGTCCAGTGTTTGCTTATCTACGTGATTCACCAACAATTCATGCAGTTATTCAGTCCCAATGAAATACCAAAAATGTTTTGCAACTGCACTGGCTAAAGGGACTGGAGATTGAAGAAGGAGGTGGCTGGTTTGCTAACAGGAGTAAAAAAGCAACTTCACAGAATTTATTCCATGTAGTGACATGATCAGTTTGTTGTGGACTGGAGTCATCCAATTCATGATGGATGCAACACGGGGAACTCTGGGCAGCTTGTTGCCAAAACGTTGCTTTTCTCACCAAGGTGGTACCTATTTATCTACTTGCATTTAAATGCTTTTGAACTGCTAGATTGGCAGGACCTGGGCTAAGGATGGGAGCTCACCCCGCCTTGCAGTACTTGGGTCTCAACAGCTGACCTGCTGATCAGAATTCAGTCAAGCAGTGTTCTAACCCCTGAGTTCTAATCACTGAGCCACTATAGGCCCCCAGGTTCTCCAACAGAAGTATGGACATAAAAACAATGTAGGCTTGGTATCATGCTGAAACTGGAAATGTGACAAAAGGGAAAGCAGTAGGTGTCATGCTGTGAATCTTAGGCATGAGAAAGCAAGATCTCCAAAGGGGAAAAATATAATTAGGAAGCATGATCATGTGGTAGAATGAGCAGGATGAAGTATCTGTGAGTAGGAAACAAAAACCAGCACCCTTCGTCAAGTTCAAGGTGGAACAAATTTATTGTGATACCACCTTTTGTGAACTTCAGCTCTTTTTGACAGATGCATGAAATTGTACTTGAAATTGGCAAGTATTTACATCAGACTACAGGACACACACACACACAAAACCCAGCATAAGTTAGAAATCAGTAAGGGTCTAACCAACTAGATGCTGTACCCCAGGTGTTCCTACTTCTTGCAGATACAGAAGCATGCAAGCCAGAGTTCTATCAGGAAGGTGTAATTTTTTGTAAGCTATAAGTAAACTAACTTGGTATAAATCTTGAGCAAGTATGAGGAATTATGCCATTCTTTTTTCTATTTTCTATCATCAACTGCAGAGATTTTTCAACATTTTATATCAGATGGCACACTGACAAGGCTCTAAAATTATCAAGGCACACCAGTTTTTTTTAAAAAACCATTGATAAGGCACATTTGCTGCTGGCAATGTTGTGGCATCAGTCCCGAGCTGGCCTTGGGATGTCACAAAAGTGCCATAAAGAACTTCTGTGTCACTTCTGGGTGGGGGGGGGACAGGTTTAGGCCAGTGCACAGATATGCTCAGGATCCCTCACACCACCACAGGAATGGGGAGTTGTGCTGGCCTAAATTATTTCAGATTGTACCCTTTGTGTGGTAATCATAGGTAACTACACATTGTTGGCATTCTCATTCCTAAATGGGAGTACATTTCATGAAAAAAGTTATAGCTTTTGAAATGACCTCAGATCTACCTTCTGTGGGCATCAGAACCAATGATCAATCCTGAAAAATTCATTCTTTAGTTTACGAACTGCTAACAAAATATTTATCATTCAGATGCTGCTGGATGCGACAGTATGAAAGCAGTGGATTTGGAACAGCATTGTCTGTAATGACAAAAGGTTTCTTTCAAGAGAAGACTCATTGGAATTCACAGCTACTGAAAATGGAGTTCAAGGGAAAATATATCACAAGTTTTGTTTGTGTACCTAGGCATGTAAAATGTTTCTGACAAGCGTTTTCTCCCTCCAGATGTTTCATGAAGATGCTACTGGAGGATGGCAGCTAGTAGATGTTGATGTGAATAAGCCTCAGGGCAGAGCTCCAGCATGTCTTCAGGTAAGGCATTGCTTTTTAATAAAGCTATCAGTGTAGAACCATGTGGGTATGTTGCTGTGTAGACAGCAAGTGAAAAATCACAGCACCCATCATTTCAACACAGAAACTACTCTAAATGCAATATTTACTTGCCATTCCATTGCACATTTTGAATAATTGCTGTGTATATATATATTATATACAGCATGTATGTGTGTGTGTTGTGTGTGTGTACACACACACACACAGAGTGTATAGCAATTATTCAAAATGTGCAATGGAATGGCAAGTAAAGGTCATGTCCGTGAAGACTTCTGAGACCCTCTACAGTGTGGGCTCTGTATTAATGGATGATCAAATCTGCAGATGCCAAGCCTGTGGATGAGGAGGGCCCAATATACTTTCAGTATACTTTCAAGTAACAATCAAAGAAAGCATACTCACCGAACAAGTTACGTGTAGAAACTTATGCAGAAAATGATTTTATTGATAAATTATTGGCACAATAATTACCTGAACAGTATTAATCCACATTGGCTAGTCTCCTTTTTCTGAAGAAAGATGGCAGATAGTTCGTAGGCAAAGAACTCCTCAGTGGTGGCGCAAGTGGTTAAGACACTGTGCTTGTTAACCAGCAGGCCAGGGTTCGAGACCTGGGTCCCCATAAGACGAGGATTACCTGCTTCAGGCAGGGAGTTGGACGAGATCATCCACTGGGTCCCTTCCAACTCTATGATTCTATGAACTGCTAAGATGGCTGATGTTTAGTAGTGGAAGGTATTGTGTTTTTTGTGTTCCTTTTAATATTTATTTATTCATATATAATCTCATAAAAATAACTTTGTGGGGGAAAAACAGAAAAAAGGAAGGTAACAGTGTTAACCTAAATGCAACTGTCAAAATAGAAAATATGATGCCAATAAATATAATGCCAGGTGCCTGGAAATGGCAGTGAGATGCAAGTATATTGTGATCTTGTGTGTTCCCTGAGGCATTGGTGGGCCATTATGTGATACAGGAAGCTGGACATGATGGACCACATCTGGCCCCAAGCTGTGGTTTGGGAACATCTTATGATGTGTTTAATTTATAGGGGATTGTGTTGACATACACTTGCTGTGTGATGCGGGGGGGGGGGGGGGTTGTTAGAAGATTGTATCTTCTGTAATGTCTTTAACCCCATACAATAATTGAAATGAATGTATATGGAGTAATCAAGATCACAGTGTCATGTGTAATGTATATATACCGAGGAACCACTCCATAACATTAGCAATTCTGAGTTTTCTTGGTTCACTCTACATCAGTTGTACCCAAACTGGAGGGTCACGACCCACTGGGAAACTGGAAAAGGCCATTCATTTTTAAGAGGAATGGTCCAGAAATTGGCAGCAATGTGATTGTGTTGCTTCTGGGCAGGGAAGCAGTATTTTTTAAACGTACCTGGGAGTCACAATGGTTTTCTAGAGGGCCTAGAGGAACCTGTGACCATCTCTGCAATCTTTGCTGGGACTTGGAAATTTTGTTATAACTGGGGGAAAAAATCCACTTCCAGTTTTTGTCCTAAAATAATATTTCCAGTTCTTTGGGAGGGCATAGGTGAGGTGTAAGTCATAACTGAGGCACTGTGACAATATTTTTATGTATGTTTTTGCATAACTTCTTTGCTCAACCCACATGAGAACATAAATCAAAGTTAAATAGTATGTGTATGAAGCAGATTTTGCTTATAGGAGAAATTACATGTAACACCTTGAAAAATGGGGTTCTGTCTTTGTTTGCATGGTAGAAAACGATGCTCATTAATGAAGCAGTGACACTTCAAAGCACAAACCCAAAAGAATTACAGTAATCAAATTACCTAGTACGTGCCTCCCTGGAAAAAACCTTGATAATGTTTGCTTCAGCTTTTGTTCTGTCGGCAATGTTCAGTGCAATGTGGTGAAAAAACCCTAAAAGCTCCTTAATGGAAAATTTGGAATAGAAGGTAATGGGCTGCATGTATTTTATCTAAAACTAGCAAAATGTACCTGTGTTGCAGGAGTAAAATACCCCACCACTCGCAACAATAACCCCCACAAACGACAACACGTCACACGTGCAACAACACTCCCCACGTGCATCAAACCCCCATGCACAACACCCCACAATGCACATGAACCCCCATGAGCATCATCCGCCCATGAGCATCAACCCACCAGGAGCATCAATTCCCCCATGCGCAACACTCTCCATGCACAACATCCCCTGCACATCAAACCTCCATGTGTAACATCCCCCTTGTGCGCAACATCCCCCTCATGCGAACGAATCCCCCACGTGCATCAACCGTCCCCCATGCACATCAATCCATGGGACAGTGCTCATGGGGGATGTTGTACAGACGTATTGTGCATGGGTGTTGATGCACATGGGGATGATGTGGATGGGGGGGTTGCATGTGATGTGCATGGAGGTACGGTGCCTACGGGGAGACGGTGCCTATGGCGAGTTGATGCTCAGTGAAGGGATGATTCTCAGGGGAGGGTGCTGCACATGGGGTTGATGTGCATGCGGGGATGATGTGCATGGGAATGTTGCACAGTGGGATGGTGTACGGATGGAATTTTTCTCCTGCAGCACAGGTAAGTTTTTGCTAGCATTAAATATAAGCCAAAAATATGTTGTACCCCTTTTCATCCCATTTCACATTAAATTTCTCAACATCAGTTCTTGGTGGGTGTTGATGTCACAGAAGAACATGCTTCTATGTCTGGGGATTGGGGCAAAATATCCATCAGTCAGGGATTCTTCAATGTAAAGAATAGGGAGGAAAACGTGTTGCACCTCATTTTACCCCCTTCTGGTCTGAATTTCCGAAAACCAGTTCTTAGTGGGTTCCTCACCCTAGCAAAGTCTTTTATAGTGGTTTCTTCTAGAGTTCTTTTGCATCTTTTTAGATTGTGAGCCCTTTTGGGAAAGGGAGCCATTAGTTATTTTCTCTGTGAATTGCTTTGTGAACTTTTTGTTGAAAAAGTAGTGTGTTGATTGACTGGTGACTGAATGATTGTATAGGCTTAGGAGAGATATACTGGGTGTGGCAGCACATACCACATACTGGGTGTGGCAGCAATATGAGTAGTACTTTTACCGATTTGTGCCACTAGCATTTGGGGAATCAGAGTTTGGCTTGGCAAGATGGGCCCTATGATAATCATCGGCCATCGGACAGTGCCTGAACTAATTTATGGTATTAGACGCTGCAGTCCTATCTCTCAGAATATTCATTCCTCTCTTTTTATGAAATTCTGTTTCCAATGTCCTATCATACACTACATAACTAAGCAATGTGTAAAAAATCTATAGAGAGGAAATCAAATCTGCCCCTCACTGCAGTGACAGCAGCAGCCAAATGTAAGTTGCCCATCTTGCCCCCGTAGCATACAATAAGCAGTCCAATTGCACCACTTATAAAAGTTACATTATGGAACTGCTTGTTGGATGTTCCCTGAGGGTGAGAAGCAGTGTAGTGCAAAATAAAAAATGTTGCCCCCACCAACAGCACCCATCAAGCACTTCTGTAATATTGCTTTTATAAGTGGTGCAGTCAGACCACTATGGGAGGAGCAACAGTATAATGCCTTGCTGTGGTATGTGTGTCTTATGTTCAGCTGCTAGGCCCACCAGTGGCCATGTTGTGTGTACCTTGGCACCAAGGTAGAATTTCCCTCCTCCCCCATAACACACAAGTGACGTGATAGCATCATGATGGGCTACAAGTCAAACAAACCAGGATAGATGGTGGCAGGAGATGAAAGGAGCCCATCTCAGAAGGAATGGTGGTCAGGAGTCACCATTTCCTTTGGAAAAGTAGCATCTACTTGTTGCCCCTTGCTCTGCAGGCTTGGAGGCAACAAGTGGCTTGGGGTGAGGAGGGAGCTGGTGCTGAGGGGGTGGCAGATTTTTTATTCTTTCCTTTTTTAAAAAGTCTATGTGACATCAAAACTGAGGCATGATATCACTTCCATGTGTGACATCATTTCTGGGGTATCATTTTGAGTTCTGCATCAGGCAACAGGATGGTTAGCTATGCCACTGCCTATCATACTGTATTTATGAACCTTTAGCTGTTGTTTAATGAAAGCAGCAATCTTTTGCAACTTATCTGAATCATCAGTTAACTACCAAAGTTATTTCTAAAGCTAGACAAAAATGGCCTCCTCGCATTTTTCATGACATAGCATTGTTCTATGCTATGTCTGGGAAAAAACTAACATGGCCAAGAAGAGACCTGGCAAGTTCTACCATCAGAAATCTCCAAAAAAAACCAAAAAACAAACTGACTCTGACTTCAATCCTAAAGACACTTTCCTGGGAGTAAGACCCATTGAACACAATGGGGCTTACTTTTGAGTAGACATGGTTAGATTGTGCTCTTCGTTTGTCTCCTGACACTTCTCATCAAATTTGGGCAGAAGTGCATAGTGGAGAATTTTCTGTCCAAGCCTGGGTATTTTGCAGTTCTAATGAACTGAACTTCTTAAGTTCAAAAGAATTGAATTAAAGTTCAAAAAAATTGAACAGGTGAGGGGGGTATTGCTAGCAATATTTTTCTGAGGGCCCAATCCAGCTTCCCAGCACTGATACTGTCATGCCAGCAGAGCATATGCTGCATCCTTCAGTGGTGGGAGCTGTCACAGGTGCCTCCTCAAGGTAAGAGAAGCCTTATCTCAGGGCTGCATTGCAGCTGAATCTATGCTGGAAAGTTAGATAGGACTGGGCCCTAAGGGCATAATCCTAACCAATTTAGGCTAGTCTAACTCATCTGGTTTATTTTCCCATGGTAGTGTGAGGATGTCAGCATATGGCCTACCCCCACAAGAGTGAGGCAGAAGTGCCTTACCGCTTTTTTTGTGACACCCCAGGTAACCACGGGACTAATGCCAGGACTTTGGCCGGCCTAACTGATACTTAGGATTGCATCCCTAATCTTTTTATATTCCTTGCTGTTGTTGCCTGTGGTATCTGGAATGTTTTTAATAAGAGTACTTTTTATTAATTATTTGCTATCCTCCATTGTCCTCACCACCTGCTAGGGAACTTCGGTGGCTTTGTTGTTCGCTGTTAACTGTTGTCACTGGTATCACATATTTTTGCTTTGGTAACATCATGCCTACGAAGAATTGTTCCAGCTGTCACAGTGTGTACACTTCTCAGTCTCTTGGAAACAGTTAATCTAAATGCCAGGTTTCTAAGGATTTCTTTTTCAAACTCTGTTGGAAGTAGCATATTCTTTTAATCTTGAATAAAAGACATGCTTTCTTTTTATTTTTTCTCTTATTAAAAACCCTAAATAACCCTAAATAAAAGGAGAAAATTCTTTCTTTCGCTGCATGTATGCTTTTTTTGGTGACATGTGTTGAACTGTGTGGGTGGGTCTACAAAACATGCATGGTGACATAAAGTAGAGCAGAAACATATCTAGCAGCCTGCATAGGGATTTCTGTGTCTTTTGCAATAGCTACTTTATTTCATTCTTGGATTAGCACCAGGGTCTACATGCCTCCTTCATGTCATGACCAGCCACTTATCTCTCAGTAATGCCATATAAATTGAGAGGTAAATGAATAGACCTGGGCTGGGTATCGGTCTTAGAAAATTTCACCTTCAGTTCTTTATGTATGCATTTGCAGAGCATTCTGACATCTGTCTCGGAGCTCAAATTACATTGAAATGAATTGGCTTATTTATAACTCAAGTATTTGAGAAGGATTAAATTTGAGCAGAGCCAAATTTTCATGAGCTTCAATTTTCACTTTGACACTTGTGCTTTTTGATGAGAGAACATTTTGTCACATCATTGAGCAAGTCATACAAAAACTGTTTTTTCCCCTAGGATGTTTTTCCAGCCTCCAAGCTGTTCAATCTCCAGGGGGAACTGAAAGGGATATTCCAGTACCCCCTAGTGAATAGTGTGGCCCACTTAAGAATATGGAACGATGCTATTGCTGTGATCAGAAAAGCAACTGATCCCTAACCCAACTGAGCAAGGCTCTTTTTCTATGCCTTGGGTCATAGCCCATTCCTCTGCCATTGACTATTTAATAGAGGAGGCATTCCCATATAGCTGTTAGCACCCTATGACCGTGTTACAGAGTGATGCTTTGAATGCATGACAAGGAGTTTGGTCTAGAGGTGAAAAAGTTAGGAAGCTCGTAAACTGATTTAATAAGAGGAATACCAAGATTGCTACAACTGGGAAGGATTAAGCTATATTACACCAGATAGACTTGAATAAGTGACAGCTGAGAAGTGAAGCAGGGATCAGATGATATTCTGTTTTCTTGAAGATTTCTATTACAGCAGAAACAAACCTAAATGACTGTGTCCCACTTTTCAAAGCAAATAATCAATTCTGAGTTGTTGGGCTTCCTCCGATTCCAATCTCCCTTTCAACTGTGTGATGCCTGTGCCACCACAGTTAGGCTAAGGTAATGCACAGTAGTAGTGGGCTCTGGAAGGACTCTTCAAACTTGACTGTACTGATGCTTTTTATAGAACTTCCTCAAAGAAGTAACTTGGGGACATCATCTTTATTTTTATTGTGTTCCAGAAACTTTTAATATGCCTTAAGGGTTCCCTGGAAATCTCTGTCCAAGAGTATAAAATCTCTTGGTCTCACACATGGTCTGGATAATTCAAAAATACACATTGCCCAAGGTTTAGCAACCTGTTTCTGTCTACAATAGCAGAGTGTTGTGTAAATCTGAATAGTTCTGAAGTATACATTATATGCCAGAAACCTAAATATAATATGCTGGTGGTTTTTTTCAAGCCATTTATTTGGTATAGTAGATACTCAAGTATGAGTCAATCTCACTGATAAGATGAAGTCAGGTTCTGAGCCAAAATACATTGAATTTTCTATGACCCTCTTAACTTTAAGATAATTTTCTTATCCAAGTTGGGGTTAAATTTAAGGGAGTGTCTGACTATAGTTTTGTCTGATTTTACTTGAGATCTAATCCTGAAAAATAACCCACCACTCATTGTTACCTAAGAACTCAATAGTCTCTTTTGAAAAAAGTAAATCATAAAGTACATTTTTATTTATTAACATTTTAAATTCTGGTCTTCATAACCTCTTTGAATACAATATTAGAGTTAATGCATTCTAAAAATATACCAGTACAATATACCAATAAAATCATAAATCAAATCCTTCTTTTAAGGTGTCTGGTGTTTTAAACCAGAGGTTCTACGTACCACAAACAACACATAAATGAGACTGTGCAACTCATTTCACAGCAGAAAGATATTCAATGCGGAATGAGCATGAAGAAGTCAGCTACACTAACCCTACAATCCAGAGTAACTATGGGAAGACGTAGGAGGCACTTACTCTGGATTGCTCTATGCATTTCCCATAAGTTTCCCATAGGTGGCACAGAAACTACATCAGTGTAAAAGGTCCCATAGTTACTCAGGATTGTAGCCATAATTACAACCTATTTTACTCAAAAGTTGATTCAGTGGAGTAGTTAATGATCATGTAGCCCACTTCAAAGCTCAAAATGTTGCCCCAGAAGTGATGTTACAACTAGAAGTGATGTCATGCCCAAGTTTTATGTTCAAGAAGGGCTCTGTGAAGCTGGCCAACCTCACTCAGGTAGGGGTGCCAGGTATACATTAGAACACCGATTAGCTGCATTCCAACCCTGTCAGTCAATACATTCTTTTTTGTCCTGTACAAGTGCTTTGTTTCAAGAAAAATACAAGTGAATTTGGAACACTGCATCTGACAGAATTTTGGCTAGAAAGCAATTGATCAGTGTTCTTACTCAGGAGTGTCCAGACCCCGGCCTGAGGGCCAGTGCAACCCTCGGTAAGACCCATGAGCTATTCTTGTAATCTTCTGGATCTGTCTCTAATACACTTTTATGTTAATCTATGTTAATTTATTCAAATTTGAAATGTAAATCATTTTTCCAGCTCCCAACACCTCTGTTTTAACTTATATCTGACACCCCACCCCAGTGACCTTGGCCAGCTTCTCCATTCACAGAATCCTTCAGCATAGGAACTTCATTTTCATTATTTTCAGGACACACCTTGTAGAATTGGCTTCTGCCTTTTATTTTATTTTTATTTTTTTATGAATGAGCAACCCTGTGAAAACTGAAAGAGAGAAGCAGACCTCTAACTGGGCAAGAGGCACTCTTTCAAGTGGGTATTCCTCTTTTATTTAGCAGGGGAAGAGTAACTGGCCCATCTCACCCCAGCAGTGTCTGTTCTTCTTCTGGTCTGGCTTCTGTCTGGCTTCTGCTGGTGTTCTTTTGCATTTTGATTTTTTTTATTTTTGTAAACTGCTAGTTGAAAAGCAGTATATAAATAGACAAACAGACATACTGCTTGATTATACCCATTGCAACAATTGTAAGTTGGCTACCAAAGAAATCTTTGGTAGTGGTCAGTCAGCTATTGGATAAACCCATCTAGACAAATAGGGGGTAAAGATCCTTTTACTCTAGCATTTTGGAGCAAATCTGTGACTTGTAAGATAGGAGGAATTATGTTGATCACTGGCAAATTTGGTTATGTGGGGGTAAATATGGGGGTAAATATGGTAGAAAAGGAAGCTGAAAGCATCCATATTTAATATTTTTTTCAAATAACTTGCAAAAATATTGCATCAAGTTTAAAACAAAATACATATATTAAATATGATGCATGAACGTTGAAAGATTTTTTTTACACTAAGAGCATTTTTGTTAGTTCTTGTAATTAGAAGTAACACCTCATTTCACTAAAATGAAATCTGAGGTGAAATGTCAGGCGAAATATCTCAAGACTTTGAGGAAAGTTTTAAGAATTTTAATAAAATTAACAAACGTTTCCAGGGTTAGAAGTCCGTGCTCGTAGGTATCTCTACAGCTCTCTTTTTTCCACCTTTTAAATATAATCTAGTTTTACTCTGTGGCTCCTCAGCCTTCCATTTTATCCAAATCTGAAATCAGTGGTGTCTCACTAAGGCGGTCATTTTAGTCAGCAGCAGGCTATGATTGCTATAATTGTGAGAAAGAAGGGGAAAAAGTACATAGCAATTTAAATGCCTGTTTTCAGCTTGATGGAGGTTTGAAATACTGGACACAGTTAACCCCACAGATCAAGCTTTGCAGAAGAAATTAAACTGAACATTAATTATAATGATGCCATTGAATTCTTGCAGGGCCCAATGACATCAAAGCAGCTCAAAAATAGTTCTTAAATGCAAATGATTGCCAGAAGAACCAATGGTTTTAACCCACTAGAAAAAGAATTCTAAAATTTGAAATGCCCTTTCTAGTCTTCAGCTTACAGCAATTTACAGCCCAATCCTCCTATATGTGTCTACTCAGAAGTAAGTCCCACTGAGTAACCCCTGTTAACTGGGCAAAAGGCCCTCTTTCAAGTGGGTGTTCCTCCTTTATTTAGCAGGGGAAGAGTAACTGGCCCTACACACCCCAGCAATGTTCGTTAATAGTGGCAACTGCTGGTGTTCTTTTTGCACTTTAGGTTGTGAGCCCGTTTGGGACAAGCTCCCATTAGATATTAATTAGCTATTAATTGTTTCATTTTCTTTGTAAACCGCTTTGTGAACTTTTAAGTTGAAAAGCGGTATATAAATATTGTAGCTAGGTTAGATCAATCATAATCCATAAGTGCACGTGGGCTATCCTATCCCATCACTGGGCTGGCCCAATTGCAAGATGGGCCACCCTAGTTATTCTGGAAAAGGCTTGGGGTCGCCTAAAGCAAGATAGGCTGCCTCAAGACAGGTGGACCTGGGCTACCACAGCTGGGGCAACCTAGGTAGTTCAGGAGAAGCATGTTGTTAGTTAGTTAGTTAGTTAGTTAGTTAGTTAGTTAGTTAGTTAGTTAGTTAAAATTATTCATAAGAACATAAGAAAAGTCTCCACTGGATCAGACCAAAGGCCCATCTAGTCCAGCTTCCTGTATCACACAGCAGCTCACCAGATGCTTCAGGGAACACATATGACACCTGCATCCAGGTGCCTCCCTGCATCTGGCATTTTGAGGTTATCCACCTCTACACACACTCCTCATCGCTTGTAGCCTGTCATGGTACTTTCCTCTAGGACTTTGTCCAATCTCTTCATAAAGGCATTAAGGCTAGATGCCATCACCTCATCGTGCTGCAGGGAGTACTCATAGCTAACTCTATATGATTTGAGTCTTAGGCCCAATTCCATCCAACTTTCCAGTTCTGGTGCAGTCACAACACAGCCTTAGTTAAGGGAACAGGGCTGTAAGCACTAAAAGAACAGTTAACCCGTAGATTCCCAGGCGGGTCAATTCGACCTGCATTTTTATGAAAATTTGGCTATTTTTAGATGGGAATCTCAGGGTTAAGGGCTGTGAGCACTAAAATAATGCATGTTGCACCAGCACTCCCTGCAAAATAAATGGCCATTAAGTGTTTTCTGGCAGCATGCTAAGTCGTGCACTGCTGGAACACTGGTGGGAACTCCTGGGCCTGTCTGAACACATCAGGTCTGCTAAAGCAGATAAGATGTCCGGGATGGTGGAATGAGGCAGGACAGCAGGAAAGCTGGGAGGGAAGGGGGTGTACCAGCTGTGGGGATGCTATGAAAGAAGGTGAATCTGGTGGCAATGTTGCATGCCAGATCCTATCCCACTTTTCTTCAGTCTCTTCATTCCTCTCTTTAGACCTGCACAGGAGGCCAAAAGTTGGAACCAAAACAGCAAAAGTAGAATTTTTTTCAATTTATTGACGTTCTTTAAATTTGCATTTTATTTTGTGTGTGTGTGTTTGTAAACTAAGTTTAGAATTAAAGCAGAACTGCACGATTTTTATACTTGCTTTCTCATTTGAATCCAAATTCATCTTTCTCATTGCTTTACTTTTATTTTCCCATGGAGGAGGCTGCTAAATTGCCTTGATTTCTTTGAAATAACAGCCTTTAAACATAGACCTGTTTTATTTCAGTACAATACTAAAAATTTTCCAAAGGAAATAAATGAATGCATTTGAAATAACACCATGGTAACAAGATGCAAATTACATTTCAGAACTGCCACTTTGAAGTTTAAAAGCCTTTACTAGAATAAGTTTTCTGAGCATTGATACCCAGCTGGCATCAGTTCTGCTACCCTGAGGCTATAAAATGAAGTACTTCAGAGAATGCCAGATACCCTATTTGTCTCATCAGCCATTGCCTGATCAGTATTGCACAATTCCAGCAAAAGGAAAATCCCCCTCAGTGTCAGGAGGAAAAGGAAAATCCCCCTCCGTGTCTCAGTCCTCCATATGAACCTTGGCTGGCATGAACAATTCAAGAATCAAATAGTGAAATTCAAAAGGTAGAAGAAACAGTATCCTTGCAGCTTTCTCCACAAGAAGCTGCGGAATTAAGAAAGAAGGACTGATATAAGAAAGTCACAGCAGCTACTATTGGTAATCCATCCCCTTTATGCAGAAATTTTAGAAATATACTATGATCTTTACTATTCCATGAAAACGCTCTCACAGCATACCTGGCCTTGGAGGAATGCTTTCCAGTCGGTCTTTCCAATCCATTTGAATGTTTGAGTTTGTGAAAGTCAAACTGAATTTCACAAGGCATAACTCCTTAGTGTAAAATGTATGGCTTGCCCTGCCCTGTCAGAGCCCTGGCCACTATTCTTAGAGGTGTGCAATCCTAGGTGTATTACTTTTTCAGACATGTCCTACTAGCGAAAGTGTACCCAAATTGCGGGAGTAAAATTCCCCCATATGCCATCCCCCATGCGCATCATTCCCCCTGCGCATCATTCCCCCCTGCGCAACATCCCTCCCCTACGCAACATCCCTCCCATGCGCATCAACCCCCCATGCGCAACATACCCCCAATCGTATCAACCCCTCATGTGCAACATCCCGCCATGCGCAACTTTCCCCATGCGCCTCAACCCCCATGTGCATCAACCCACCATGTGCATTTCTCCATGCGCATCCACCCCATGCACAACATTTCCCATGTTTCAACAACCCCATGTGCATCCACCCCATGTACATCCACCCCATGCGCACTCCCCCATGTTCATCCACCCCATGGACAACATCCCTGATGCGCAACATCCCCCACGTGCATCAACCCCCATGCGCATCACCTCCCCACTGTAACACCCCCTATCCGCAACCACCCATGTGCAACTGCTCCCTATGCACAACAGCCCTCTTGCGCAACAACCCTATGCACACCATCCTCCCCAGTGCAACGCCTTTCTATGAATAACATCCCCCCCCCCCAGTGCACCAGGCACTGAGCACCAAATTAGATGGATGTTGGTTAAGATGTCTTCCATGTTAAGTATAGGACAAAAACACGTTGCACCCCTTTTCAGCCCTTTAAGGTTAAATTTCTCAACATTGGTTCTTGGTGGGTGTTCTTGTGACAGAAGGAACAATATCCCCAAATTTCACACTTCTAGGTCCAGGGGTTGGGGCAGAACATCCCTCAGTCACTGATTCCTTAATGCAAAGTATAGGGAGAAAAATGCACTGCGCCCCTTTTCATCCCCTTCTGGTTGGAATTTCCGAAAACTGGTTCTTAGTGCACTCCTCAGTCATGGATGGAACACCCACCCCAAATTTCACACTACTAGGCCCAGAGGTTTTGGCTGGGCGTTGATGAGTGAGTGAGTGAGTCAGTCAGTGACTTTTCTCTTTTATATATATAGATTGGTGCTCAGTAGAGCCAATTCCCAGGCAAGCATGTGTGTTTTGCTTTACAAGGCAAAGAGCAATTTGTTGGGACAGGATAATTTTAAATGGCATGGGGCAAAATATTTTGATTCCTCTATCCTCAATGTCACAGTTGATCCACTTACCCTACAATCCAGAGTAACTATGGGAGCACGTAAGAGACATTTACTTCGACGTAGTTGCAGCACCACCCAGTGAAAACCTATGAGAAACTGATATTGCAATCCACAGTAAATCATTCTTACATTGGAGCAAGGACTCCCTGTAGTTACTCTGGATTGCGCCCTTACATAGCTTCTACAACCTAAACGTGTTTTCTTTAAAACACTTTGCTTCTCACAATTCATAGTGAATGGTATTTCTCCCATCCTAATCAGCTTTAAAGACTTAGAGCCAATATAGACAGTGCAGGAGTATATGAACTCAATCATGGCTATCCTGAAGTAAGTCACACTGCATGCAATTGGGCTGTCTCCCAGTTAAGTGTTTATAGGATTATAAGCTTGTGACTGTTACTAATAATAGCAGCCTCAGGTCTGTTGCATCAGATAAACAGGATTCATGACATGATGATTGTATTTACATTCCTGCTGTTACTCCAAGCATCCCTTAGTGAAGTGGAGTAACTACAAGACAATATTTGAGTAGAATGATGTAATTTTTTTATCTTTTAGGGGAGTAGACATGGGGCTGCTGCCCACAGTGTCAGCCATTTATCCTTGTAATATCAGATGTAAAAGCAGGAGAGAAAATCTTCACCCAACCTATTGATATTAATGTTTCAAGCATAATGTGGTAGCTACCTGCCCCAGGTGTTCATTACTTTTGCGGGTGTAATATGATATATATGGTATAGATTTGCCACCTCACCATTTTTTGTGAGAAGCAAAGTATCTTGGATGAAATTACAACTGAAAATGGATGCAAAATTTTCAGAACTATTAGTTTATTTTATGTTAGATTATCTCTCATGCAATACCACATAAAATTCTCCAGAGAAATTTTACTGAATCATCTGGGAATTTGCAATTAAGAATTTTCATAGCACAAAAGTAGAACAGAGGTTTCCTGCCAGAGAGATTTATCATGTGGTCTAAAAAGTATGTTTGATGCTGATATGTATTAAAAATCCTTTGAAGTTCACTTCAATGGGAACATTTACCAGAAAGAAGAAAAATATCTGCAACATGATTCCCATAGTCCACTGATTTTAATTATATTTATCTTTGATAAAATAGCTGATTTTAGTTTCAGTGACTTCATTGGAATAAAATGACTGAAATAACACTGCTGTAGAATCAACACCTAGTTTATTGATTAGCTTTATGGCTAATTGATTTAGCTTTATGGCTGTGGGTGGCGCAAGTGGTTAAGACGCTGTGCCTGTTAAAGAGCAGGCCAGGGTTTGAGACCCGGGTCGGCCCCACAAGACAGGGTGAGCTCCTGTCCTTAGCCCAGCTCTGCGACGCCAGCCGGATCCAATCGTATCGGCTCTGCCTTTCCATTGGACTAATTCAGTGGCATGGAGAGGAGGGATTTGCTGCTTGGGTAACAGCCTATCCTCCATAACAATCCAACCCAGGCTTTCATGCTTCACATGCAGCGTATGCAGCGCAGAGCACGATACCATAGCCTTTCAAGACTGACGGAGGCCTGCTTTTGTACCGCATACATCCTCATCTTGTTTCCAGGACAGTCTAATTCAACAGAGTTCTTAGATAGATAGCTCTGCTATTTTCAAGACCATTGGCTGGCAAAATTGGCCATTTTAGGGATCAGGGACTTTAACAATTGCATAGAATAAGGAATTTTAATTTTTAAAATTTTTTAAAAAATATCAAAAAAGAGTTTTAAAAAATTTATTCAACTTTTCAAAAAAAATTTCAGGTTTTGCTATGTCAATGCAATTACAATCATTATGGAATGTTTGTCATTGATGCGTATAAAATTTCATTTATTGCAGCCTGCTTTTTTCATTGCGATATATACTATCAATATAAACTATATTAATTTTCAATATTGATGCTGCTGAAGTTAGCACAGAAAATGAGGTGGGAGGCTTATGACACATTCTCCATATGCCTGGCAGTTATAATTGTGTGGCCCCTCAGAAACTTATCATGCTCTGTTTTCTCCGTGTGGCCCCTTAGAAGTATGGCTTGACCCCCGGATGAGGTCATATAGCACAACTACTCTAGAGCAGTGGTTCCCAAACATTTTAGGATAGAGACCCACCTTAAAAAAACAAACAGGGACCATCCTTGGCATGCTAATGTGTTAGGACACACTGGTTGGAAATCCCTAGGTTAGACATTCAGATAAGCATCACATGGTTCATTAGCCAGCTAAGTTTGATAGAGTTTGAGCACAATCCTAACCAGGTCTACTCAGAAGTAAGCCCCATAGTGTTCAATGGATCTTACTCCCAGGAAAGTGTCTTTAGGATTGCAGCCAGAGTCAGTCTGCTCTCTGGAGGGTCTTAAAAAAGAAGCACATACCACTGAAAATTATTCAACTTTTCAAAATTAAAAATTAAAAAACACCTAAAAAGGAAACATACAGAGGAATAATCAGCAAGGTGCAGATCAGTAATTGCTGACTCTTAACACCTAAAAATCAACATCAAAAAGATCAATGACAACTGATGGGTCTGTTGGCACTCCAGCCCCACTCCTTTGCAATCTCTAAAAGTATGTGTTTTGGTGGATTGAGGCCTTGCCTGGATGCCTACTCGTGTGTAAGATTTAAAAGTATGTGTTTTGGTGGATTTGCCTGCCTTTTTATTTTTGTGCAATCTCTAAAATTGTGTTTTGCTGGATTGAGGCCTGGCTTGGATACCTACTCATGTGCTACACTTAAAATTGTGTGTTTTGCTGGATTGAGGCCTGGTTTGTATTCTTGCCACATTGTGCCTTTACTCACAAATAGGCAAACTTGCATTAGATATTTTGGGCAGGATGAGAGAAATCTGGTCCTGATCCAATAAATGAAGCCCCTAGCAGGCACCTCACAAAGAAACCCTTCCTCCAAGCACATCCACTTTTACTCACAGGTAAGCAAGCATGCCTTGCTGGTTTGGAAGGTCAATCCAGAGAGTGTGAGGCTTCCAGAATGGTCCTGATCCTGTGCACTTGGAACTCAGCAAATGCTCCACAAGGCAGCATTTGAGTGCAGATTTTTTCAAGCCTTACATTTTGCTTGGATGTCCTACATTTGGGGGGCGGGGGCGGGGTCCTTTCCTGTTTTTTTGTTTGTTTGTTTTTCCTTAGGGCATATGCTTACTCTGGGAAGAGCATGTGTACTTTGAGCCACATCATTGTTGGTGAAAACAGGTTTTGCAAAGAGATTTTTAAATTAAAAAGAAGTAACAGTGCTGAAATTAAGTACAGGAAAGCAATACGAGTGTTTTTAGCATTCATTTTAACATTTTGTCCTACTTTTCATTGGGTGTCCTACATTTTTTTAAACATGTCAGGAATTTTGCTTGGATGTCATGAATTTTGGGGGTCTTTGTCCTACCTTTGAGGTTTGGGCATCTGGTCACCCTGAGCTCACGGCCGACGTGAAGTATCATGGCAATGGTTGGTTCCAGGTTTTTCAGAAGAATTCATGTGCAATTAGGAAAGTTCCATCCCTTGTTGTTCATTCCAAATTCTTGCATTTGTGTAAAGTTTCATGCATTAGTCATCTTCAATTCATTTATTTGCACATCAGCTGTTCTGTTAGAGATTAGACGGTGAACCTAGCTCCACAGAATTTCTATTAATTCAAATTAATCATCTGATCATTTTCTTCCTACTGCAGCATTTGATTATCTCAAAGCATCCTCCACTTTTATATGCAAATGTTGTTCTGTGCTTTACTAAAGGCTGTAGCAATTAAGCAAAGCAAGAAAAGGTGAGGGATTTCTGTTTGCAGCGGGTAATAGAGGAGATTCCAGTAATAAATATTGTGAACTATATTACCAGCAAATTTATTAATTTTTCTCTCCATTCTGTGCATACAGTTGATTTTCAGACACTTGGGTTGCAGTCCTATGCACACCTAACTGGATGTAAGCCTCACTGACTATAAGTGTATTGTATACAGAAGGACTTACTTCTGAGTATTTTTGTCTAGGATTGGGCTGCCGAATATGTAGGCAAATATATTCATAGAACTATTATTACTTTTAGATGACTATACATTCTGGAATATATTTAATATTCTATATATTCTTAATATTTTAAAGTCTGGTAAAGGTAAAGTTGCCCCTCATAGGTTGAACTGCTAGTCTTGACTGATTCTACAGGCCGTGGTGATCTCCATTATAAGGCCAAAGATGTCTGAACATGTCTCTACCGTCATGTGGCCAGCAAAGGCCACATAGAATGCTGTTACTTTCTCACCGAAGTGGTACCTATTTATCTACTTTACATTTGCATGCTTTCAGACTGCTAGGTTCGCAGGAGCTGGGCAAGTAATAGGATCTCACTCCATCATACAGTACTCAGGTCTTGAACTGTCAACCTTCAGGTTGACAAGAACAGCGTCTTTAAACACTGAGCCACTTCAGCCCTTATTTTAAAGTCCAAAGATCTGCAAAGTATGGTAATATCTGTTATTAGATGTAACACAAGTAATTGTCTGGAAGTAGAATGTGGCACAAATGGGAACTTTTTCCTTCTCATAGAGTGACTGCAGTGTTGTCTGTAATCCAGATTCCTCCTGAGAAGGATTCATTGTTCCTACTTGTAGACAGACAACTCAAAAACAGACCTCTTGACATGTGGAATTAATAAATAAATGCATTATATTTGGCAGAGCTGCAGTTCAATTGAATCCTGATATAAAAGTACAAACTTAACAAAATGGCTCTGATTTTTTGTTTGAAGTTGAATAATGCTGTACTGATCAATCCTGATTTTATTTTTGTTCAAAATTCAGTTTGTGTTCCCAATGTTTGCTTCCTATAATAGAATTTAATTTAAAACACCCACATCTTTCCCCATACCTTCACCATATGATGTCTGTCATTGCTTAGATAGAGAATACTGTGCTAGTGAAAAATTATTCAACTATGATAGCTGAGTGCAATACATGCTCAACAAAATAAAAACCAGTAGCTTCCAGTACAAAATTAAATATGTTAATTCCAAAAATGTCTAAAATATGAAGGGTTATATTATGAAAGTTGGACATTCCTTTCTCTCTAGAATCAACAAAACTTACTAAGTTTTTCTATTCCATGTAAAAAAATTGGCTTTATTGTCTAAGGTGGAGGTTCTCAAACATCAGAATTCACTTTGTCAGGACCCACAGGAATTGATGTCATTAACCTGGAAGTGATGTTATTGCCAGAAGTGACACCGTCAATTTAGGCTTCAAATCTAAGCAATGATCAGCCAAAGCTTGTATTACACAGCATGCTTGTGTGGTTATTTTGCATAGCTCAGAATTCAAAAGTGAAACTGAAATTTAGAAGTGAAAAGAGAATGCAAACTTGGATCCTTCTCCAGCCACACAGCTCTCTACCTCTTTCTAGCATCCTATCTATACTATGCCTCTTTCCTTCTGGGATCCCATCCTGGGCAGCAGGTATATACCCTATATTTTCAATGGTGTATACCCTATATTTTCAATCTACATTCTCAATGGTGGCTGAACTAGGTGCTACATGAAATTGGCTTGTGACCCACCTAGTGGGTCCCAACCCACAGCCTGAAAAACACTGGTCCAAGTATTATTTACTGTTGTCAAAGATAACAAATTTTGTTTGACTTTCCCTCCCAAAAATCCAAACAGGCAAGGTCCCAGGTTATCTGGGAAGGCAGCATGGGCCAAATTCTTCACATTGTAGAAAGAGAGAAACCTTATGGTTTGACCAATTGAATACTGTATTGAAAGGAAAGAGAGAAGTCAAAATAAAACCAATCTTGTGTCACCAAAAGCTCAATCTATATATGGTCTACTAAGAACTAAGCCCCATTATAGCAGGGTGACCACATAGAATGGAGGACAGAGTGTTTCTACCTTTAAGCATTGCATAGAAGAGGGAATTGAGGCAGGTGCTGCTTTTAAACCCTTCTATTTTGAGCTAAATCTGCCTAAATTTCCCTCTTCTGTGCAATGCCCAAAGATAGTGGCACTCTGCCCTCCATTCTACATGGTCACCCTGCATTATAGTCAAAAGGGCTTACTCCCTGGAAAGTATAGATCAGATTTCTACTTGAGAGCTCAATCCTATGCCTGTCTAGTCAGATGTAAGCCCCATAATAGTCAAATAGGGCTGACTCCCAGGAAAGTCTTGTTAGGATTGCAGCCTCAGATCCCAATCTTGTACCTGTCTACTCAGAAGTAATTCTGAGCAAGAAATGCAATCCTATCTCAAATAGGCATTATACCTTCTCCAAGATTGTCAGTTCCACCATCCAACACAATGGGCGCAATCCAGAGAAACTACGGGGAGTCCTTGCTCCGGTGTAAGAACAATTTGCTCTGGATTGCAATAAGAATTTCCCATAGGTTTTCACTAGGTGGTGCCATAACTACGGGTACACGTAATGTCTCTTACGTGCTCCCATAGTTATTCTGGATTGGAGGGAATGTCCATCTTTTCCAGATTACATTTGCTGATTCATTCTTATGGTGAATCTGGTAAAATGTGGCCCCAGTTAAAAATTGGTTATAGACTAGGACAGTGTAATATTCATTATGCTCAAATGCTATCTGACAATATCACTGGCACCATCCTAGCTAAAACAAATAGGAGTGACATCCACAGTGAACTGGAAAAAGGGAACCTTATTGGATATCAAGCAGAAACAGGCAACTTCTTCAGCATTTGTCTGGTTTACTGGCAGGGTCCAGTATTTTGGATCTGAGTCATTCAATCCATGTTTTGATGGCTAGCTGGCCAACCTGTTAAGCTAACTGGCCAACCTTTCACAGAGACCTGTCATTACCTTCCCACTGAAGTGGTCCTATTTATCTACTTACTTTCTGGTTTGCTGGAGCTGGGATGAGTGACAGGTGCTTACTCCATGGTGCGGCACTCGGGTCCCAAACAACAGACCTTCAGGTTGACAGGCATATCATCTTTAACCACTGAGCTACTGCAATCCCATTTCCTTAATGGATAACAAGTAAATCTGTCTTCAGTGTATTCACACAAGGAGTGTATTTTGACTACTTTTGTTTACTGTCCGTGCAAGAATACTTGCTGATTTAGTTTTGTTCTGGAATACTGAATGTTATTACTAAATATTTGGAAAGAAAACAGTTAATCAAGAATTTTACTTATTCAAGTTTTACTTTACAATTTAGGCAAACAGCAGGAAATTTTAAGGAAATTGCACTAAAGGTGATGGCATGCCAGCAATCTTAAGACCTGAATGGAAGATAATTACCTTAATGTGTCATTGTTGTGAACTGTTTCTGCTGTATTTTTAGATTCCCTTTATCACACACCTGTCACTCTCTGAATTTCCTGGAACCAGATTACGCTTGAAATACCAGGAATTTCTTTGTCAGGGAGGCAGTGCTGTGATATCTCTAATCTTCCTGATGTTTAACCAGCCAAAGAAGAAGCATGTTTGATTTGAAATGAAGTTATTTTATGACCTCTGGGTCAATTTTGAATGTCTTCCCATAAATGCCTACCAAGAAAACAAAACTGTTAGCTGAATTTTTTTCTCTGCAACTGAGCATTATAAAACATCAATTATCACTTCAATGGTACACTTAAAGAGACATAGTTAATGTCATATTTTATTCTTCACTATTAAGGAAAGAATTTCAACTTTTATCATAAATCTCTTTAAATCTAACAAAGCTCTAAGAAAATCTATAGACCTTAATACTATACAAAGAATGGCTTACACCCAAGAACAGTAAGAAATGAGAGTTACTATTGTGAATATATACAAAAACACAAGTGAACAACTTTGAATAATACACCCCTGCAGTATATCAAGGCTTGCATTACGGTACAAGAAACATAATAAATATGGAAGACTTTGAATATACAGTGCAGTTGACTCAGAAATACTGTAAATCTTGTTGTATTCAATGGGGCCCACTCCTACCCATGGACTCTACCTTTTCATGATGGTGGGATTTTGTGCTCCAGTGGTACAAAGCCCTATGCTGGCGGCAGTGTAGCTACTGGCAGGGACTCTCATGCCAGACAGGCGTTTATTGAGGAGCCAGACTAAACCTATCCAAAATCCCACTGAACGTGGGTTGTCTAGAGAATGAAAACTCCCACCTCAAACCTCCACTTCCTTGTGGCTATACCCATCTATGGGAAAGGCTTCAGCAGTCAACCTCAAGGGAGAATCCGGAGCTGGAGTCCTGGAAGCAGTTCGTGACTGTGTACAATCACGTTCTGGTAACTCCTGCAACGCATCTGGAACCAATCGTATCAGCTCTGCTGTTCCATTGGACTATTTCAGTGATGGAGAGAGGGGGACTTGCTGCTTGGGTAACAGTCTATCCTCCATATCAATCTACCCAGGCCATTGTGCTTTGGAGAGGACACTCAGAGCACAATATGAAGGATGCCAATGCCTCCCAGAAAAGTGTGTTCAGGATTGTAGCCATAGTCAACATTGACACCAGGTTGTTGGGGATCTGGAGGTAAATCACAGTGGGCTCCCCATCTGCCCCAATGGTTATTAGGTGCTAGCACTACAACTGGTATTGAAATTCAGGGGTAGATCTGGACAAGTGAGTTTTCTGTTTATCATGGAACTTTGGCCAGTGACTAACCTCACTATCTGATGCCATCTCTGAACTGTGGATCATAAAATGTGTTGAAAAGAGCTTTTACTAAGTCTTGCACACTGCGCTCATCAAATGAATAACATCCTGGGTTTTTCATCACACAGTGCTCATGCCAGTGGTTGAAAACAGCAAACAAGACATTCCATTTGCTGAATCACACCTTTGGAACTAGACCAGTGTGTGTTTCTGCACAAATTATAGCTAACCATGAGAGAAAACATTTTTTAATGAAGGATTCACCATAAGAGAATTCTTTATGAAAGGAAAAGCATTATTCTCCCCTGCTGTGTAGGAGGTTCTCAAAGCCCGGATGGTGAAGCAGTCAGGAAAGAAATGTATGTCTCAGTGCTCAGTTCCATTCCATGTAAGCTGAACTATAATTAGTTCACTACACAGGAGGAATCACAACTAGGCAACAATGGCGTAACACCCACCCTGCTTCAATTACACACTGTAATTTTTTACCATTCGAAATCTACTTTAACATTATTTTCCCAAATGCCATCCATCTCCAAGTGGAGCTTGTACAGGGGACATTCCTGGTGAATGGCATCTAATAATATATTGATGGTCATTATCTAGTGGAGGGAGTGGAGCTTTAGTCAAAGAACATTAACAGGTGGAACTTAGTGGAGCTTTAATAATGAATACAGCATAGATTAAGGCATCTATAGATCAGATTTAAGTGAAACATGCTGCCCTGTGAAATGCAACTGGCTCTCTTGTTCTCAGTCCTCTAGCGATATTGAAGACTTGCCTCTTGTGGCAATTTTTGCTCTTTTTTAAAAAAAATGTTAGTATATGTGGCTTACCACCCAATTCTGGGCTGCCCAAAGTATCAGACCTACCACGACACCAAAATAGTGACATGGCTCCCAGAGCACAAACACGCCACCATTAACAGCTCCTTGGGTGAAAAAGACTTTTGTCAATATGGGAAGTAGCTCTGCAATGGGGCTACTCAATTCTGCAGGAACCCTTTGGTTGCTGTAGAATCAGGAACTTGGAATCTGGCAAAGCTGAGCTCTACCAGTCCCACTCTCCTCCTGCCCTACTCTCATCCACTGTCATCCCTGCCTTCATTTTGTCCTCTCTCACCTCTCTCCATCCTGAAACGCCTCCTCCCACCCTTTCCCATGGCACCATTCACCTCTCTGCCACCTGGCATTTTGGTGACCTCCAGAGCACCAGTACTAGTGCAGCACTGGGTGATGCTGAGCTAGTGCCAGCACTGGACTGGTGCTGGGACCCACAAATGTGTATATGGCATGTTTGTGACACTCACTATCTGTGGAATGCCAGCAGAAAGAGCTCAGCACTGGGCTCTTAGGCTCTAATCCTAAGCATACTTACCTGGGAGAACCTTGTCAATCCTAACCATGTCTATGCAAATGTAAACCCCATTGTGTTCAGTGGGTCTTACTCCCAGGAAAGTGTGTTTAGGATTGCAGCTTAGCATGGCCTTTCTTCTAAACAGACATGCATAGGATTGGATTGTTAAGTTTCAATCTGATTTGTTAGTTTTAATTGCTGTGAATGGCATGATTTTCTAGTATTGTTTCTAATATTAGATATGGTAAATTGCCTCAGGTCAAAGGAGAAGTGCACAAAATACATTTTTGAAAGAAAGAAAAAAAAGTCCATCTTTACTGATAAACTGCAGGGTTTTGGACAGGATTTTATTATCTGTCCTATGCCTGGAGATGCCAGGATTGAACTTTTCTGCATGTAAACCAGGTGCTCTACAACTGAGTTACAGTTCCTCCCTGTTTTTTACACATAAAAAAATGACATGCTACAGGGATTCATTCTGTCATTTTTAGCTATTACATGTGTCTTATTGAGTTAACGCTATATATAAAGATACAGAAGACCGGTGGCTTTCATGCATTTCATTACCAAGACTGATCCACTCATAGAGAGTTGTGCTTTAAGGTGGTAACTTGGTTTACAAGAATAATCCATTCCAGAAGCACCGTGATGGCTTGTGCTGTGGAAGCATCAGTAGGGCTTGTGCTAGCTGCAGAGAGGGCTCAGGGCATCCTCTGCTGCCTACACAGTGCTTTGCTGCTTGTATTGGTGGTGAGGAAACCTGGATTGCGGCAGTGCCTTGCTCTTAATATAAGGCATTGCTCATAAACCAAGTTAACGAGTTTTGCTCATAAACTTCCTGGAAACCTTTGCTCATTAACCAAAATACAATTTGGATCACTCAAAAACCAAGGTACCACTATATTCAGAAGTCACAGATCATCTTCAATATATGTAAAATTGAAAGATCACTGACTCACTCACTGACTAACTCATCAACACCCAGCCAAAACTGCTGAAGAAACAATTTGAGAAGAAACTCACTTAGAAACAATTTGGTGTCCACTGGTGCCCAGTGTCTGGCGAACAGGGGGATAGTTCACGGGATCACAGTGCATGAGAGGATGATGGTGTATGGGGGGTGGTGCATAGGGGTTTTTATTCCTACAATGGTGGGTAATTTAGCTAGTATTCTATATGTCTATAACTAGTGTTTTCCACTGGACCACAGGGGGTTTGTTTTCTCCAACCATTCTAGCTGATTCAAGTGTAATATCCTTGGACCTGGGCTCATTTGCTCCATCAAAGTAGAGCACTTGATGATATGATTTAGATCCGACTTCCTTACTGCATTCCAGCTGTGCTTAAAATTGGGGTCATGATTCCCAAATATTCATACATCATTTCAGCTCCAGTTGCTGCTTAAATTAAATGAAACTTTGGCAGACTGTCTTCCTTTCTATGAATTTCTAGTTTGATCACATTGTACATGTCAGTGCCCTTATTTATTTCCCAAAGAATTCAAATTAGTAAATGTTGTTTATTACACATTGACGTATGCTTTTAAGGATATTGTCTATTTAATCACCTTTCTGGTGTCCTCCAGACACGGAACAATGTCACCCTGCTTTTCACAGTCATGAATGCCCTGCTTCAATATCAGAGCCCTCGTGTTTCAATTATTTACTTTGAATTAAGTCCCTTTTACTGTATTGGCATTTAATTTTAAGAAAATGTGCCCGCAATTGCAATCTTGTTTTTGTGAGGGATAGAGCTAGAAAGTATTTTCCTTGCAACTTCCTCTGGGCAACTAATCTTTGGTTCAATTTTCTATTGTACAGAGTTCTTCTGTTACACAGATTCCTGGCACTTCGTTCAGAGCATTGCTTTCATCTCGTTCTTATATTAGGAAGCTCTTTGAAGGACCAGAAAAAGATAGTAATTTGAGCAAGAACAGCATCAGGCAAAACACTTCTCGAGTTTTTTGCAACGATTTCCCACAGTGTGTGTTCTGAAAGGTTTTGTTATCCAAATGGCACACGGCTGTGCAGGCAGCAGTCTAAAATACTCTTCACCTCCATTCAGTCCAACAAGCAAACAGGCTTTTTACACATTTCATTTCAGTGACCTGGTGTGAACAAAAAAGCAGAGTTCAACACACTATTTGTATCTGAAGTAGGAATGGGAGTCACTGTTTTTTAAGCATATTAATACAAATTAAATCTTCTGTGGTGTGTACTGTAGTATTTTATTTCTATTCATTTTTCACATTTTGATAGCACTCTTCCTCCAAGGAACTCAGGGTGGTGTGCATAGTTTCTCCCCTCCTTTTGTACTCATAGCATCCCTGTACGTTAGGTGAGGCTGAAAGAAAGGTGACTGAGTCTGCGTAGGCAACACCAGGCAGTGGGCACCACTGGACAGCAGACATCGGTGAGCACCATCATGTCTGGATCTTTCAAGTTAACCCCAGAACCACTATACCTCCATTAAAATGGGATAAAACAGTGGTAGAGGCATCACTGTAGCTATTCTGGTAAGGTTCTGTTCCAAACATATGTATTATTTCCTAAGTGTACAGAGTGCCTGACCAAGATATCAAAAGGAATTATTAGAGTACGATACTGAATTTTTGCCTGTGACGAATTCCAGTGGGAATGCCTGCTGCCCAATGGTGTCCAGTAGTGCCTGCTGCCAGATGGTGCCCACTGGTGTCTGCAGCTCAGTGGTATTCAGCTGTGCCCTCTAGGGATGCCTGATGCCCATTTGTGCCTGCTGATGCCCGCTATCTGTCTGGTGGTGCCTGCCGCCCACTGCACAGTGTTTCCCACAATGCCCACTGTGTGGTGGTGCCCAATGCCCAGTGGTGCCTGGTAAGAAGGCCCAGTGCTCAGTAGGGATGCCCACTGGTGCTGGCTGCCCACTGCCCAATGGTGCCCTTTAGTGATGCCCAATGCCCACTTTGCCTGCTGCCTGGTGTTACCCAGTGGTGCCTGCTGTCCACTGCACAGTGATGCCCACTTGTGTCACTCCCCACTGGTGCCCAGCAGAGTTGCCCAGTCCCCACTGGTGCCCGCTGCTGGCTGCCACTACCCCCGGTGCCCTTCGGTGCCCAGTGTCTGGTGGTGCCCAGCGGTGCCCAGTGCCTGCAGGTGCCTGGTGCCAGTGCCCAGAGCCCGCAAATATTCTGGAAATTTTACTCCCACAACAGTGGGTTCATTCTGCTAGTTTTCAATATATCTACACTGCAGGATTTTCAGCCAGAGATCAAATGCTATCGTATCAATGGGCAAAAGGCTATAATGATACTATGGGGGCAATCATAATCTATTTTCCATCCACAAGATAAGGGCAACCAACTCTGAGTAAGGAAACATTGTTTTACCTTGAGGAGACCTCCATTATGGCCCCCCCTTTGCAGGATGCAGCACATGTCCCTTGTAGCTTCGCATGCAGCATATGCAGCGCAGAGCACGATACCATAGTCTTCCAAGACTGACGGAGGCCTGCTTATTATTATAACAGTATGCTTTTCAAAAGCAAAAATGCTGCACTTGGGTTTTTGTTTTGTTTTGTTTTTTACTCTGCAGAGAATGATGAGGTCCTCAGTTTTCCATATGTTTATCCTGAGCATGGTAGCAGTTGATGTTATTGTTGCTGCAAGCAATTATTACAAAGGAGAGACTTTTAAAAGCCAGTATGATGAATTCTATCTTGCAGAGGTAAGTGCTCTGAAATTTTTGGCAATTTTTCAGTAAGAAAACTTAAGGGAACTCGGGTGACTGTCAAATTATTATAAATCTGTATTGTTGTTGATAAGGCATAGTAAGGTTTCTTTATTTGTTCAAATTTTCTGCTGTACAGTTGAAAAATATAATTTTCTCAAACAAAATGTCAACAATAATGTATTGTGGCAGACAGATAGGTTTTTCACAATTGAACTATAACAAATCTGTAACAATTCTGCCAGTGATTTGAAGTTATTTGGCAAAATTAAAAGTTGAAACTCATATTGAACCATAGAAAATGTTAACCAAAGTTCAGGAAATTACTTTTGTGAAATTACTCACAAATTGCTCTCTCTCCCCCCCACCCCCCATGCACATATTGCATGCACACATACACACTATAGTGTGTGGGGGGGAGAGAGGGAAGAGGACAGAGGCGGCACTGGGAGATGACCATAGGTCATATCCTGGGACCATTTGAGGATAGACTGGAGAAACTTATAACCGTTCCTCACCTTCAGAAGCTTATAACATTCACATGTTGCCTAAATGCGAGTGGACTCATAGAGGCAGCTGCAGTCTTACATTGGGGTAAGAAGGGGCTTATGCCAGGGTTTATGGTAGCCTAAGTGGAGATTAGGATTGCAGCATTAGTACTAGTAGGAATGATGCTATAGGTGTTATAATATATATTTTGCCTGCAATCCTAATCTCCACTTAGACCAGCCTACGCCTTGGCATAAATCCTATGCTGACCTGGGAGTGTCACAGAAAATGCCATAAGGCATTCCTGTCCTACTCCTGGGAGGGGTTCGGCCAATGCACAGGCATACATTGACCTCCCCACATTACAATGCAAAGATATGCCTGGTGAGTTAGGCCAGCCTGAATTGGTTCGGATTGCACCTAAAGTCTTATGTATTAACAGTTTTTCAAACAGTAAAAGGTACATTGAACACAACTCCACTCAAAGTATGAACAATTTAGAACTCAAGATTGAGATGAGAGAACATGATTTTTCATGGATTTTAGTGGTTTCCAACACTAAAAATTCAGAAAGCAGTGTTATGAGTTGGATTATATGAATTCAATTATAATTTATAATTGAATTTTTAAAGTTAATTAGTACACTAAATAGGTATTATATCATGTATGAAGTGTACTAGGTATGTAGTATATGTGGTACAGTGTCAGCAGATGCAACCATAGGTATTATTCATCAACTCCCATTAAATAATAAAACCATATAAAGCTGTTATTTTTTTGAAGGTTTTAGGGTGTTTTTTAAACAGAAATTTGAAGTGCAGAAAGTAGTGTTATATGTTTTATGTTATTACTGTTTTCTCCCACCTTTACACATAGGTCAGCTGTCTCCTGGAGCCTGCTTAGAAGCTAAGTGAAAAATGTGCAGCTTGGTGACATGCCACACTTTTAGTCCTCCACACAAAATGTTTTCCCTACTCATTGCCTGGGAGGTATAGCTATTTTGACTGAAGAAGAGGTGACAACCTGCTGACTTGCAATCCTTGATTGCATTTCCCAATCTTATGTAGCATCAAGGACTACTTACTGCATTTATGACTAACAAGAACATCTAGAGAGCTCACACCAGAGGGCTGTCTGGAAGACTGACTTCAGTCTTAATTTGCAAAGAAGAATGAATTAGAGATTGCCCCATACTGTTCTCAGAAAAAAAGTTATAGCAGGGGCTACTATACAAGTTGATCTGCCTCACTGAATGGCACCAAAGTCCGCTGCCCACCTCCCCAAATTCTATTGCACAACAGTGACCCAGGTTTTGCACCATTGTAATGATACTGTAAAGAGATTTAAGAGTATTCAGACAGCAGGTTTGCCTTAACCTGAAGTCAGGTTCTGCAATGTACAAATGATTTTGGGTGCAATCCAGAGTAACTATGGGGAGTCCTTGCTCCAGTGTAAGAACAATTTACTCTGGATTGCAATATGAATCTCCCATTGTTTTCACTAGGTGATGCAGTAACTACGGATGCATGTAATGTCTTTTATGTGCTCCCGTAGTTACTCTGGATTGTAGGGTTTGTGAAACAGTTCTACAGTAGATGTCTGAACACCTTATTTCAGCATCTGTTTTTCTTCTTGTATTTTCCTCAGGTTGCTTTTACAGTTCTGTTCGATCTGGAAGCTCTCCTGAAGATTTGGTGTCTAGGCTTTACAGGATACATCAGTTCATCTCTTCACAAGTTTGAAATGCTGCTGGTTATTGGAACTACTCTTCATATTTATCCGGACCTTTACCATTCACAGTTTACATATTTTCAGGTATTTCACTTTGACATATGCTGGAAACACAAATTTTAGTCACTCACAAGTCAACTTTATGCTTTTCTGCTGCCATTTGAACTATTGTTCCAGTAGTGGAATGTGCTTCATAGCTGTTACACATGATGAACAAAAAGCATTCATAGGCTAGTGCTTCCTGACTGCGACTGGAGACATGGTAAAGGGTGAATAAGGTCTGCTGAGCATGGTAAGTTGGCTGGGTGAAGGTGGGAAGTAGAATGGGACAGGCTGGGGTGTATATGAGATGGGTGGGTTAGAACCCAGTGTGTGCAACTCGGAGAGATGCTATCCCCTCCATGGTAAGCAAAAATATCCCCTTGTCTCCTCAGATGTACTCTAGCTAAAAATCTGGTGATGGTCCATGGTTATGCAAATATGTGATTACAAAAGTCTTCACCATTTCTAAGCCAGACACTGTTGGCTTCTCCTTTTAAAACAGACACACTTTCAGAAGACTTAACCTTTTTATGTAAAATAAAAAAATTAGCTTAAAAAGTGAAATGAGGCAAGACACATCTGAAAGCACTGTAGGGATGATTCTTCAGTCATTCTACCAAACTTAAATACAGGCACACTGCTAAATAAAGAGTACCTGCCTTATTATATCCATGTATTTCATTAAATGTATTGTATAAAGATACATGAGTTTTGCTAGCAGAGCATCTGCCACACTGAAAGATTTAGGTCACCTTCTGCAATCCAAGTCTCCTTCTGACAAACAACAAGGGAGGTTGAAAAATGCATTACCATTCATGTCTGCATATAAGTTGGGCATCCACTATCTCCTCAAGCTATCAAATTCCCAGGGACTGACATAACATATCTCAAAATCTGAGGGTCAAAAGATTATGTTCACCTCGGTATTTTTAGTGGTTAGGCAAATCCTCCTACATATTTATGATGACAAGTTTGCAATATTCTATAGTGAAGCAACAAAGAAATAGCTGGAAAAGGAATTCCCATATGAAAACTCACCTGTTATCCACCAGAACTAATTTTCATCCTTCTGTGTCTTCCTCAGTGTTTTCCAGAGACTTTAATAATACATGAAATAATAAGAGTGCAATCTAGAGATTGCGCTGGGCTGGTGCAAATCCACCTCCAGAGGTGGCCTGGATTCTATTGAGATAGAGTTGCTATGTGTCCCAAAAAACAAGGACAATCCTGATTTTAGGGGATTGTGTTCCCAAACTGGCAAATGGGACAGAGGGTCCTGACCCAATTTTGTGGAAGAAAATTATGGCTCCCAATTATATTGGGAGTAGGATCCAAGTAGGCCTATTGAGCCTTACCCCAGGAGAACGGTAAAGCCTCCCCTTCCCCTGGAAACACAGCAGCAGCCCTGATCCTTGCACTGGCTACAGTGCAGGCAACCCAGCCTCCTATTCCAGTGCAAGTGAGGATTGCATTGTGAAAAACACATCAGCCAACATATCAGCCAATAGTGTAAAAATCCAAAAATCATTGTAATATGTGATCAAACTGATGAAAGGACTGTTGCTTCATCAAATACATTACAGACCCATTCCTTCTTACATAAGCAAAATACCATTATTTAAGCCACCTTGATATGAACAAATATAGGAATTACCAGTCAGGGAGCTTTGAAGATTGCCCTGCCCTTTTTTCTTAATGAAAACAAATGGGCTAGTAAAACAGTTCCTGGAAAGATTAATGTGCTACTTAAATGCCAATTAAGGTAATCAAAGTGGGGGGCATCCTTTCTAAAACACATAAGTGGAAAACTACTCTAAATGTGAAACAGAAAAAGGTACTCCTTTTTAACAAGGAACCATAGCTCAACAGCATTTTCATCATTTGCAGTCTGTCACTTTTAAAATTTGTAAATGATCATTGTTGTGTTTGTCCCCAAATCTAAATTCTGCATAATAGCTCAGTATTCTGCAGAATAATTAAAAGATTCTTATGGCCCTCGGGAGTATTCTTAAATGTACAAGCTATATATAAAATTTGAACAAATAGTGAGCGGAACTGTGCTCCTCGAGCAGTACCACCTTTCATCCGTAATAGTACCTCCCTATGTTTCCTGAAATGCCAGTTCTAAGCATTGAGACACTCTTGGGAATAGTGATAGATGTGGCAAGATATGTTGCAGACGGAGAGAATGCTGATGAAAATCATAGAAACAATCAGGTGAACCAGTGGTTTCCAAACATTTAGCACCAGGAGCCACTTTTTAAAATGACATTTTATCAGGACCTGCTGAGGTTTACTGGACTTTTAAAAAAGGACTTTTAGAAATATAAAATATTCTTTCTAAGTAATAGGCAACTTCTTCAGCATTTGTACCATGTGAGACAGTGTCCGCTTGTTGTGGACTGGAGCTTCCTCCAATCTATGATCAACATGGGGATACCTGGCCGACCTGTTGCACAAATATTTATCTTCCCATATTTACACATGTTTACACTTCTGCTGTGGGTGGTGCAAGTGGTTAAGACACTGTGCCTGTTAATCAGCAGGCCAGAGTTCGAGACCCGGGTCGGCCCCACAAGACAGGGTGAGCTCCTGTCCTTAGCCCAGCTCTGCGACGCCAGCTGAATCCAATTGTATCGGCTCTGCCTTTACATTGGACTGATTCAGTGGCATGGAGAGGGGGGATTTGCTGCTTGGGTAACAGCCTATCCTCCATAACAATCTAACCCAGGCTTTCGTGCTTCGCATGCAGTGTATGCAGCGCCGAGCACGATACCATAGTCTTTCAAGACTGACAGAGGCCTGCTTTGCAAACTTCAGGAGCTTAGCTCCTTACAGGGCAATTAGAAGCTACCTTACATACAGGGTAAACAGTAGCTAAACTATCTGTTTTTTGAATAGCCACAGGGCTTGAGCAATTCAATAGCTGATTTTTTCATCACCTTTTTTGGGGAGGGTGAGTAGTGGGCAAGCGGCAGGGAAGCTGGAGGTGAGGCTGGGAGCCACCACTTGTGCCAAATCCAAGCCCTTTTCCCTGGCAGTCAGCACTAATATGGGTCTGCTTGGATTAGTGCCACTGAATTTAGTGCACAGATCTGAGCTGACTCATTGGTACTTCTGCTATGTTACTCAGGGTAAGGGGAAAAGTAGTGCAGCAGCAGCCCTGAACTTGCACTGGACACAGTGTAGGCATGCCAGCCTGCCTGTTCCAGTGCAAGTTAGGATTGCTCTGACAAGTTAATATCTGTCCTAATTATGCAGTTAAAAAATCAAGAACCCTCCTGAACCTGTGAGAAAGACGTTTTTGTCTTTGGAAATATTTCCCTGACATATTACCAAATGTTTCATCCAGATGTGTCATTTCAGATTTTACATTATAGGGGAGGAAAATGTTCAAATAACTTCACTTAACATCAAGATTAAATTCCAGTACATCATTGTATTTTTAAATGATTTATTTATATTTGGGGAATCTTTTTCTTATCCATGTAAGTCAAAATTTCTAATAGCAATCTCCATAAAATGATAAAATTCAGTGGTACCATAAAACAGCACATGAATTGGCATCTTTCCAGGAGCTGGAAGCAAATGGATTTACCGTATATAACAGTAGGGTTATCTTTGCACTAGTGTACCTGTTGGCATGTCTGTGTTTGCCAGAGATAGAGACTGTAAAAAAAGCATTTAAGAAAAAATTAAAAAGCAAAACATTTAGTTCAAAATCAACCAACATTAATGGAAGTCCTTTTTCTTTGGTGGAAATTGAGGGGTGGGAGGAAACAGGTTATAAAACTGGTACCAGATAGAAGTGTGTGCATTGAACTAATTAGTAACTTCAGAGCCCACCTGTGATTTTAGGATCAGAACTCAGGTAGGTTGCTCCTTACTTGAAATCCCACTACTCAGCAATACAGAGGCCCTTTTAATCCACACCAAAGCTTTTTTAAAAATATATGTATTGTAACTATAATATACTGTAAGAACAAAGCAAAACAAACATCTAGAAAATCAATGCAACATAATGTTTGCTATTTTTTTATTCAACATATGGCACTTTAACACCAGCAGGTTACTTGAAATGGAACATTCTGTGTGAGACTGGTTTAACTTCCTTCAAGTAAGATCAATAAAGTATTTCCTTTCTCCTTGCAGGTGCTTCGAGTAGTCCGACTTATAAAGATTTCTCCTGCTTTGGAAGACTTTGTATATAAGATTTTTGGTCCTGGAAAAAAGCTTGGTAGTTTAGTTGTATTTACTGCCAGTTTATTAATTGTAATGTCAGCAATCAGTTTACAGATGTTCTGTTTTGTGGAAGAACTAGACAGGTTCACAACATTTCCAAGGGTAAGTGTAAAAAGAAAAATCTCAATTCAGTGGTGTACATTACATGCCAAACTCAGGGCTGGGGGTGATATCCTTAATATTCAAAACTGTGAACATCACAGCTGTTGAGAACAATACCATCATGTTATGTATTTTTAATGCATAATTTACAGCAGAAGTGAAACTAGAGTGAAACATAAGTAAAAAAAATATTTTTACTCACTTCTTGATGGTTTTCCTATCCCCCCAACTGAATGCAATTTCTTGTTCTCCACCTGGTTGGCTGCAATGGTGCTAATGATGGGCAGTAGTATTGGGCAGCTTGTCTGGTTTTTCATGTTCTCCCGAAAATGAAAAAGGCTATTTCCGACTTGCAAAAGCACATATCTAACATTTTGCTTAAATAATAGTTAATTTCTGTAGATCAGAGTGAAAAATGGAAATGCATCAGACAATTGGTACTAATGTAATTAGTGAAACATGCCACTTTGAATGAAAGTACTGAAGTTTTCTTTAAAATTTGCTAGACTGATTTTATGTGAAATAGATCCAATTCATTGGTATGAGTGAGTCAATGTCACTTTTTCATCATCGTTAGGTATTTTTAGTGAACAAATGATGGTCAGAGCAATTATTGCAATGAATAGGAAAATGCCACTGTGATGCATAAAAAAAGTTAAGCACCTATTTTAATTAGCTCCCAGGGTAGAAAATGTGGGTTGGACAGCAAGAAGCAGAAGAATATGCACTTCATTATTCTACCATTCTGGACAGCCTGACTAAAAGAAAATGCAAACAATGTTTTATTTTTTCAAACACTGAGATGAGGCATCTCATTTTAAAAAACACACCAAAAATATTGATATAATTCAAGAAGCATAAGAACTTGAATGTGGATGGCCTTTTCTTGCACTAAAAAAAATCATTGGTTCCAGATAGAAAAAAAATACATTTGCATCTCAGACAGCGTTATTGCATTCTTATTTAATATTAGTGGTCTGCTACAGTTGATGTTCTTGACTCCTTACAGACTAAAGTCAGTGGAAAAGAAATGTCCCTTACTAAAGGAACCAATGCAATATGTCATTCATATACATATAAGATTTAATGTGTTGATCAGGGAGCAATCCCCAAGCATACTTAGGCCAGCACAAGTCCTTGCATTGGCCCAAGGGTGTCGCAGTAGAGCCGTAAAGCACTTTGTGCCACTAGGGGAGATGTTAAGCTAGTGATTTTCAACCAGTGTGCCATGGCACACTGGTATGCTGAAATAGTCCTCAACTGTGCCGGGAAGATAATATGTTATTAAGGCAAATTGGGGATTTGAGCCCCTTACCAGCAGCATAGTATGCCTTGTCAATGGTAAAAAACTGATGATGTGCCTTGAGATGAAAATGTCTCACCCATCCCTGATTGCCTATCCCTCAGAGGAGACCAAGACATCAGTGTACATATGTGAAGTTTGCACATGTGCTCTAGTGTCCTAGGGCTGTTCTGAGTGACAGACAGCCTGCCATTGTTCGGAGGTTGTCAGTCTCTCAGAGCAGTGCTGGTGCATCACCCCCCTCAAACTTAGTGTCAATTTGGGTTGCCCAGTGCAAGGTTTGGGAAGCACGATCGCATGTGCGATGTTCGCGCATGTATACTGTGTTTTGGAGCCTGCATCCCTGATTGAATCAGGGCTGGAGGTTTCAGAGATGCCGTACACATGCGCAGCATCACACATGTGCAGTCCTGGTGGCCACGTGTGTCTGGTGGCCATGTGTGTCTCAGGGGTGACGCACAGTTCTGGGGGTGACAGACTCACCTCTGCACCTGGTGATACACACCCTCACATCACCTTTGCCCAGGGCAGTGCAGTATCAGTGCTGGATACAGCATGGGCACATTAGCCTGTCTGTTCCAGCGCAAGTGAGCGTTGCTCTGCCCATGACATATAACATCATAAATGACAGTTATGATAATACAGCTGTGGCTCCCAAATATATTATATATTTCTCAAGGTGTCTATTAACAGAATAATGTTCTTGTTGAGACTCCTACTTCCTTAGTCTGAACATCAAGAAGTTCATTAGTACTTTGAGTCATATTTTCGTCACATTTCCTTTACTATCATGATCTTGTCTCTTTTAATCTACATGGAATTACAAGCAGGTATGTCTCTTTCATATGAAAAGCTCTGTTGAGCTGTAAAGGACAAATATTTTTATGGTTGCCTTCAGCTATCTCACAGTTGAGTATATAGATCTTTAGGTTATTTTAGCCTGAATCTATCAGCTCGCTCGGGCACCAATTTTCAACTACTGTGCTGTTCGCCACAGGACTGAGGGGGGTGGTCATTATTAGAAGGCCATTGGGGAATTTGCACCTTACCAGAAAATTGGTGTACCTTGTCAATGGTTACAAATAAATCTGATGGTGTGCCTTGGCAATTTTAGTTTCATGTCACTGTACCGTGAGGTAAGAAAGGTTGAAAATTGCTACACTAAGGGAATGTTGTATGTAGTAGAATTGCTAACAGAGCTGTAGCTTGGTTGGGTGTTATGAAACCTGCAGTGAGCCAGAGAGTGCAACCTCCTTCATTGACAACTGGCAGACACTTTTGGGTTCTCCTTGAGGAAGAGTGATCACTATGACCACTTATCAATTCCCATTGCTTTTCCTGTGGAGACTCTCAGACTCCAGGGAGAAGAAACATGATCTCAAAGGAGAAGAAACATGAACAGCACCAGTCAGTACCCCTTCTTCTTAGCCAGAAGGACCCTTCTTAGGGTCCTTCTTAGGCAGAAGCGTCTTCCCTGTTCTATGGGATTACATTTTTGAATGCTACCTGTTAAAAAAATCAATGCAAGTATAATAAACAAATGGAGTAGACTAGATCCTTCACCACCATTTGCTAGTTTTCTACTTCCAGGAGTTATTTTAACATAGGGAAGCATTCAAAAAAACATTTTTCTCATGTGCAATGTGCTACAGCCCAGTCTGTCACCTCATTCTGTTGCATGCATGGGTCCAGTGTTCATTTACAAATACATAAAACAGTATGTGCCTCATAGATGCTTATCTCATAAACCTGGCCCTGGAATCTGAATTTACCTTGTATCCAGTCTTACCATGACATTCATAGCAACACAACTATCTGAATCACAGTGCTAAATGTGCATTGTTCAGAGTGCATTGATTATGGGCCTTTAGCTCTGTAGTTGATACCTGCAAAACTGTGAGCCATTTCAGTTCACAGAAACCTGTGTCTCTTTGTCATAATGTACTCATAGTGTGGAACTACACAACACGGAGATGTTGCGCAAAGGAGTCAGGGCATTTGGCCAAAAGTATTCGGTTAGTGATAAACTGACTGTGAGCTTGACGCCCTGTGAGAAAACGAAGGGAGGCAAATGGCTCGACAATAACAGGCACAGGATACACCTATTGCGTTGCCCCAGTAAAATGGCAGTCACACGCTGACAGGATACCTTCTGCCATTTCCTCAGAGCCTCAAAAGCAAGTACTCTTCGCCAAATGAGAACAATTGATTACTGTGTCCATTAATGTCGCTAAATCTGAAGACTAGAACTAAAAACAGCACAAGCGCTGTAGGAACATTACGGGTTTTTGAAAGAGAGTGAGAGAAAAATGGAGACAACCTTCAATCCCTAATGCCTCTAAATTGCATGCTTTCACATGGTTACCTGACAAACAGTAAATAAGTAGAAGCTTATGGTTGCTATAGCTACCACATACGGTACAGCATTTTCAAGTCCATTTTTATCTTCTGATGTGGTCTGTCAGATTTGTTTTTAAGTCACCATCAGCCCCTGAAAGGAACTTTGGGGGGTCGTTTTTACTAATTTGGTTGTCATCTGTCATTCTGGAAGTCATACTCAACTAAAGAAAATGTCTTGTTTCAACAGCAAAAAAATTATCTTAATATTTGATGCTCTAAAACGTGTTTGCTGCCTCTCAGGAGGTTGTATTGATTGTACAAAGGCTCTTTTTGCTCTCGAGAACAAAAAGCCAGTGGGTTGACACCAAAAATGGCTGTCTACTTCAGTGCACCTTATTTTCCATTATGTGTATTTCCTTATTTTAAGTCCTGCTATTTGTTGTGTGCTTCTCCATGCTTGTTTCATTTTACTAGCTAACACAAGCAGAGGAAGGAGAAATGCTCAGTGTAATGGCATCAAGACATGGGACACAATGTCCTATGTGCTATAGAGGGGAAGAAATCAAAATATGGAGGGGAAAGTCATAGGACACATTGAACTATGTGCTGTCGAGAGGAAGAAATCAATACGGAGTTATGTGGCTGCTCAGTATTCCTTACAGCATGTTCTTGCTTCGTTCTTCCTGCATGAACTCTGAAATGGACAAAAGTAAAATCTTTCCACCTGCCAACTCCTTCTAGACTTTAATATTGGATGTGATCCCTTGGTCTGATACACCAAAATATTCTTTTTCTAGAATATATTTTAATATGTACTGATGTATACTAAGGGATCATCTATTTGACTTGGTTTGATCTCTCTGAAGAATTTCTATTTGACTACCAGTATCAGAACCAGTCAATAAAATTCAACATTAAAAAAAAAATATTTTAAAAACTCACTGATTTTTTTCTCCAATAACATGAAATAATTCAAAAACTCTCCATTTGCATAAATCTTCAGGTCTCCTTTTCACAGCTGTTGGTTCTGTCAGCCAGATAGTTGCATTTCAGAATCATTTTAGCATAAACAGTGAAAAGTGTATGTTTCAACTAAAAATATCTTGCCCTGAAAGAAAGATTGCTACTTGCTGAACTTGAAATCACTGTACTCTGCCTTATTATTTTCTTAAAATAAATGTTTTCCAATAGGGGAAATTTTAACAATAGAAAAGATTTCAATTCAGTTGAGATACCATTAGAGTGAAGCACAGTTTAAATGGAAGGCTGGTTTTCATGGGAATTGAAAGGTTATCTAGCTTTTGTTTTAACATAACATTTATTCTAGCTAAAAATAAAAGAAGTGCTATAGAAAATGTGTGCCATTTATCTGCCATGAAGAGATAGAATTTAGAAAGAAAAGGTTCCTTTAAAGTGAGGCACTGTAATTTTAAGTGATTCAGACATAAATACAAAAGAAGTGCTGAAAAGATCAAATGAACTTTAGTTGTTCACATTTGTACACAGTCAACCTGATTCAGCTAAGCTAGCTCACATCTGATGGTAAAGCATTGCTTGCTGAATTTTGAGATTGTTACTTACACAATTGTTGCCATAAATAAAACCCTAAATTAATACCAAATGTGGCACTCTTCTTGCCATTTATATGGAAATTTGTATTAAGATTTCTACGTTCACTTCAGTTACAGATCACAGAACAGGACAAAATATATTGTTGACAAGTTTCAGCACCATCCTATGCATGTTTACTCAAAAGGAAATCCCATTAAGTTCAGATGGGTTTCCTTTCAGATAACAGTGTATTGGATTGCAAGCCTGGACACTTCTGTGGTTGGGATAATAAAATTGATAAGAAGGAAATATCTGGCAAGGGTTCAGTTGCCATATCAGTGATCCAAAAAGCAATCTCATCATGATGAGTGCCATCTCCTAATTTGTCCTTAATGTATTTTTTTGGAGTTTACTTTTTCAAAAATTATCTCAACAGAACTCTCATACTACTTATACTTCTCCCACTCAAAACAGTAGTTTGGAAATTGGACCTACTTGAAAGAGGAGTAATGATATTTGAGTTTTCAAATGTGTCCGTTGTGAAGTATTAAATACTGTATATGAGGAGTTTAAAAGGTAAATTGGAAGTTCATTTGGAAAAATTTATGAAAAGAAAAGGGGCCCCCACGCCAAAAAAAATCATATTTGCACACACCACATTGGATCATATCCACATTACTTTTAGTACTAAGTTTAGCATGTTTCCTAGCATTGTTTAAACGTGTACCATGTTGCATTTTATTATTTAGGGACGGACAATGTTTACGTAATTTTAATTAATTAATTTTATTAATTAGGGACAGACATCTATATTTACTCAGAAGTCTTACTGAATTGGGCTGTGGGTGGCGCAGGCGGTTAAGACGCTGTGCCTGTTAACCAGCAGGCCAGGGTTCAAGACCCAGGTCAGCCCCACAAGACAGGATGAGCTCCTGTCCTTAGCCCAGCTCTGCGACACCAGCTGGATCCAATCGTATTGGCTCTGCCTTTCCATTGGACTAATTCAGTGACGTGGAGAGGGGGATTTGCTGCTTGGGTAACAGCCTATCCTCCATAACAATCCAACCCAGGCTTTTCTGCTTTGCATGCAGTGTATGCAGCGCCGAGCACGATACCATAGTCTTTCAAGACTGACGGAGGCCTGCTTATTGAATTCAGTGGGTCTTACTTCCTAAAAAGCATCATGGGATTTTAGTCTGAAGGATAATTAGAATTATTCCATCAAATCAGAGGTGGGCTCCAGCAGCTTCACATCTACTCTGTAGAACCGGTTGTTAATGAGACATAGGACATATAAAGCTTAAAAATAGCCATTTCAAAGTGGCTGCCAGATGGGCATAGAACCAATTGTTAATTTCTTTGAATCCCATCACTGCATCAAATGTGACCCATTTGATGATCAGGAAATGGGAGGAAGTCTTTGGAAAGCTTGGAGACACTGACGACTATCATCAGGTAAAGTACAATGAAGAAAAGAGAGGGCAACTCTCAGTAATAAAACCAATATGGGCTGGTTCTTCTCAGGGAATAAAAACATGAACCAGTTCCATGGGAATAATTAGTCACGTGAACCTTGACTGTTTCTCCACAGGAAACTAGAGAATGCAAAAATTTCATAAATTGTTAAATCTTAGCCCAAATCCACAGTTTTGCACTTGGATAAGAAATCAGGCTTCCACTGAGTGAATTTCTGATGAAGACAAAAGGCTTTAGGATTAGTCTCTAAGGCTATATATTGTGCCTTCGCTGCTGTGGCAAAGAAAGATATTGTAAGTTTTATTGCAAGGCAAAGCCCTCTAACTTATCCTGGGTAACATAGAAAGGAATATGATCCTTTCACCTAGCTTGGATGTGACTAGGAAAGGAGTGCTTGGAGATGGCATTATAAAGTATAATGTTTTTCTTAAGAGATGTTCAAATCCTTCTCCCATTCAGCCACATGTTCCTTGATTATGGCTGCATCCTAAAGACACTTTCCTAGGAGTAAGACCCATTGAGCACAGTGAGGCTTACTTTTGAGTAGACATGATTAGGATTGTGCTCTGTGATGAGTAGGAAACACGGATAACTGTGTATTGGATTGCAGACCTGGACACTTGAAAGTGTGATGACGGCTGCAATCCTAACCATGCTTCCTCAGAAGTAAACCCTAATGTGCTCAATGGATCTTATTTCCAGGAAAGTGTGTTTGGGATTGCAGCTGAAATGTGTTAAGAGGATAATGAAAGTGTTAAGAGGGAAATGTAAACATAATAAAGACCGTTCACAAGCAGCAATGCACGAGCAACAACAAAATACATCAGAATATAGCCCGAGAAACAATTACTAATCCAGGAAAATTAAAATGTTGTTAGTTTCATCAAAGTTGAAAAGCCTGAGGTATTACTGTTTCTAACACAGAATTGCTATTTACAATGAAAGCCTAACTTACGCTGGAACAGGTAGGCTGGTGTGCATCCAGCACAAGTTTTGTGCTGCTCCTGCTCCACCATGAGGCAAGGGAAACCTTTTCCCTTACCTAGGTAACACTGCAGCAGTCCCAATGGGTCTACTTGGATCTGTACCACATCAAACAGAAGCAAAAATCCAATCAGCCCAAAGCTGATCCAAGAGCCTGGGAGTGGGGCTGGCTACGATCTGGCATAACTGCAGGATTCTAGCCCCACCTCCCATTTCCCACCTGCCCTGGTAACACCTGCTGCCTGCCCTCACCCCACATGGGCTGTCCACCTCCCTCCCACCTCCTCCATGCTCGCCACTTACATATCCAAACCCCTGTGCTGGCGGAACTTGGCCAGTGCATACTCACCCCTTCTCAGGGCCCACAATGGTGCGGGAAGGCTGGTCATATCCATGCAGAGGACTATCTCCCTAACAGGTGGTGGGAATGTGTTTTATAGCACTTTCATGACATTTCTTAACAAGTGCTAGGGACTTGGACCAGCCTTTGATTGCATCCTGAGTTTTACAACTTACTCATACATTTTGCCTAATAACAGTCCTTTCAGAATTAACATCAGTGGCTGCTGGCAGTAGGCTGAAATGGTTTATATGCTTATGTTTTCAGATATAATGATCTGGTCTTGTTTGTTTGATTTCCTTCTCCTGTAGGCTTTTATGTCAATGTTCCAGATTCTTACACAGGAAGGATGGGTCGATGTCATGGATCAAACTCTTAATGCTGTTGGGCATATGTGGGCACCTGTTGTTGCTATTTATTTCATACTTTATCATCTTTTTGCCACTCTGGTAAGCTGCAAATTTTAATTTTTTCAAACACACATTTGAAATATGTTTCATGTTGTTGCATTTATCGGACAGAAAATAGGTATTTAGGGCTCTGCTTTTCTTATGCTCATAATGCTAGTGCAGGACTGACTGTTGGAAAATTTATGAGGAAAATCAGAAAGAAACACTTAAGCCATATATTGTAATGTATTTGTGCACACATGTATTCCAAGTTTCTCTTGAAAATGTCCTCCAAAATGTGTTAAATATTTGTGTTAAATATTTCCCATCCCCAGTATTTCCTGGTATAAAAGCTACTTTAATTTGTTGAGGCATTTGTAGGCATGGGAAGGGTTAAAGTTTTTTCATTGATCTTCTCCTGCAGGGACCTCTCTTGGTCCCTGATTTCCTTATGAGATTGGGAGCAGCTGTATGCCAGAACATCATGTTCAGCCATGAGTTGTCTTCCTACTGCATACTGTCTTTAATGAGCGTATGAAGCTGCCTTAGGGCACAATCCAGAGCAAGTTCAGCCTGCTCTGCCCTAACTGCTCTCTCCTAACTATTCTTTATCCAGAGCAGAAAGTTATGCTGCATCCAGAGAGTCAGGAAGCCTAGGCTGCCCTAACTGCTCCAGAGCATGCTAAGTAATTGACACGTGGGGAGGACTTGCTCCTGAGGAGTCACCCCTCAGATCACACTGAACAAGGAACAGCCATGGTGCCTACAGTGGAAACACGACTCTGCGCATCACCCGGTGCGTCACCCCTGGGATGCGCACACCCCCCCCACCTGGACTGCGCAGTCGCCAAAGTTGGCGCCTGTGCAGTACTTTTTCTGAAGCCAGTCTTTCGGCTTCAGAGGAGACTGCAGGCGTCAGAGTTGGTGCCTGTGCAGTACGCTTTCTGAAGCCATTCGGCTGCCGCTGCGCCTCCTGAGCAAGACCGAATGGCCGTGAAGAGGCGCAGACTTCCTCCGCTCTAAGGAAGACTCATCTAAAGCTGTTCGGCATGCTTAGTGTGTTTTTGCGCAGTGCACCTCAGCTGGCCGTTCGGGCCAGCTCTGCGGACAAGTGGCAGCTTCTGGCTGCTGCTCCGCCTTGGGCGTGCTGATGCCTGGGGCCTGCCAAAGGACAGTCAAACTCCTCCGGCGCATCACCCCATACGGAGCACATCACCCAATGCGGCCCACACCAGCCGCACCAGTCTGGTGACGCCACTGGGTGCCTGCCTTATAAGGAATCCCTGATGAGATGCCAGTACATTCTACAGTGAATACAAGGGGCTTCTTGGAGTGGCCTGCTGTATCCTGAGGTTTGTGGGCAGCCGTAGTTTGTTCCATATCCTGAGGTTGAGAGGCAGGGGTTGCAGCTAGGCTGGCCAAGAACTCAGATTTTTGGTCAGCACTGCCATTCTTACTCGGGCCTTATCATGGACCTCTATGGGTCTACTCATTACTATACCTGCTCCTGAGGTGGTATATCTCTGAGGAACTAGAAGAGGGCATTTCTGCCTTGAAACAGGCTTTGGATATAGAGGAACTGCTCTGCCCTAGGCAATGCTAAACGTGCCCTCAACTTGCCTCTCCTGAGCTGCTTAGGCTGCCCCAGTTAGGGCAGAGCAGGTCCACCTCTCTTAGGGCACCCTGTGTTGCCTTGCTCTGCCCTAAGCCTCTTCCAGAGTAACGGGGCTGGAGCATGTTGCAGTTGCTCCACCCTAGTGATAGATAGGAAAACCCAAGGGCTCTTATGTGGACAGATTAGTTGCTCTGGATTGTGCTGCCTGGCTGCAATTCTAAAGACACTTTTGTGGGAGTGAGTTCTATTGAACACAATGGGGCTTACTTCTGAGTAGACATGGTTGGGATTGTGCTCTTATACCGAGTCAGATCATTGGTTCAACCAGGTCATTAACTCTCTCCATTCACTGTTGGCAGCAGTCCTGAACATAAGGCATGAGCTCAGCCAATAAGCTGCAGAGTGCAGCTACACCTTAACAATACCAATGTTCATAAAGTGGATGAAATTTGTCCCTGTCCTCTCAGATCTTGGTGCTCTGCTCAGCCTTACACTTTTTTCCCAATGGTGAAAATAGAACTCCTCCATGTCTATTTGGAAGTAAATCCCGCTGTGCTTAATGAGATGTACATACAGGAAAACAGCCTGAGTGCCCTGTTCCAAGATGGCAGTACTCAGCTTTTTGCAACCACCCCCTGAAATGAAGTTGTGACTCCCCCAAGTCAGTCCTGACTTTGAGAACCGCTGCTTTATTGAGTTTTGTTACATCATTATACTTTGCTTTCCTTTTATTTTATTGGGCAGACAATCATATCAGTGTACTGCTTACATTTTTATTTCAGCATAAGTGAATTTACCCATCGTTGCTGGAGTAAAATTTAAAGAATATTAGTGGGCACTAGGCACAACTGGACACCAGTGGGAACTGGGCATCATCAGCAGTGGTGGGCTTCAGGGGGTTCTCAAAGGTTCTATAGAACCTTTTGCTAATGAGCACCTGGTTCTGAGAACTGGTTACTGATGGGACATAGAACCTGTAGTTAATTTGGGTTATTAGGACATAGAACCTGTTGTTAATTTGAATCCCACCACTGACCATCAGATACAAGGCACTGGTACTGGGGATCCCAGGCAGTGGGTAGCAGTGGGCACTGGGAACTGCTGTCCACAGGCACTGGCAGACAGTGGGCACCACTGCACAGCAACAGTGGTTGGCGTCAGTGGTTGGCATCAGTGGACAATGGCCTCCACTGAGTAGCAGCAATTAGCGGGCACCAACGGACACTCGGCACAGTGCACCAGACATCCCTACCTGCCACCATCAGGCTTCATTCATCACCAGGCACCACCAGGCATCCCTACCTGCAGCCACCAGGCTTCATGCACCATCAGGCACCACCAGGCATCCCTACCGGGCACTAGACATTTGTACCATGTAACAGGCACCAACAAGCACCAGGCTTCCCTGTTGGACACCAGCGAGCACTAGACACTGGGCACCACCAGACATTGGGCACCACTGGACACCAAATCAGTGCTTAGTGAGTCCTTATATCGCAGAATGAATATGGCCCCCATATTTCATGCTTCTATGTGCAGGTTGGGCATTGATGAGTCAGGGAATCAGTCAGTCTTCAATGTTAAGGATAGGGACGAAAATATATTGTACCCCTTTTTAGCCCCTTAGGATTTGATTTTCTAAAAACTGATTCTTAGAGGGTACCTACACTATGAAAGGAATACCATTCCCAAATTTCACGCTTCTAGGTCTGGCAGGTTTGGTTGGGCATTGATGGGTGGGTGGGTGGATCAGTTAGCCAGTCAGTGACTGTTCAATTTTATATAGATAATTTTTTCTATATTTATGTGTCTGTGTGCATGCACACGTGCATGAACAGAACACATCTGCCCACTGAGGATTTCACTTCATGCATCTCATAGAGTGATCTGTAATCCGTGGACGCTTGCTTAAGGGAGTGGATTGTCCCTGCTGGATTAAGGCAACAATGTTCATAACATATTAGAATCAAAAGATTTCAGAGCCTGCAGCGTGTGATGGTGGCCTGGCTTAGCAATGACACAACAAGGAGTTTTTAAACAAGGCTTTGCTCTCTCACTTGACCTAATGTTGAAGCTGTTACCCATCAGGAGCATTCGATTCAGGCAGGGAATCATGGTGAAACAGGAACTTTCACTTCTCGTGTTGAGACACTGTGCAGTTTCATTGCACTTTCCCTCTAGCTGTAATTAAATTGAAGGCTGCTGTTTAATAAAGCCTCAGGGCACAAACTGATAATTAGAACTTACTGCCATGCTTTCCTGTTGTATTTGGCACAAGTGAGCAGACGGGAAAAGTCATTATGCTGCAACATGCTCCCTAACCAAACAAACAACATAACAATTAAAATGTATTTGAATTAGGGTGGGTTGTTTTATATTTCTTGGTTCTCCTCATGACCTTCCACTGTATGGCTCAGCTGGTTAAGGCACTGTACCTGTCATCTGGTAGGCTGGGGTTCGAGACTCCTGTCCTTAGTCCAGCTCCTATCAACCTAGCAATTCAAAAGCATGTAAATGCAAGTAGGAAAATAAGTACCACTTTGGTGGGAAGGTAAACAGCATTCCATGCAGTCATGCCTTGTGACCACAGACTTGCATTGGAATGTGGATTGAGCTTCTAATTTAGAAGGAAAGATCTCCAATCCAGAAAGGGTAAAGATTAAAAAACAAACACATGTTTCCCTATCATTGTGTCAGGAATGTCAGAAAGGCATGTGATGAAAGTGGTCTAGTTCAGCCAAACAGGTTTAACTGACCCCTCCTTTCCCCTCCTGTACTTCAACCTTTCTCATGCTATGAATCAAATAAATGAGTTAATGAAATAATGAATGAGACTGGGGCCCCACTGGCAATCCCACCCTCCTTGTAGGACCCTATTCACCCACTTCTTACTCCTTTTCAGCACTTTTCATGTAACCAAATCTTCAGAAGGAGCGGATAAAGGTACCATGAAGTCTGGCACTAGTTTAATCTTTTTTAGCACAATTGCTAAGACCCGGCCTGATCAGGACTGGGATACAATCAGTGGTGGGCTCCAGCAGGTTCGCACCTACTCTACAGAACCGGTTGTTAATGAGAGACAGGACATATAAAATTTAAAAATAGCCATTTAAAAGTGGCTGCCAGATGGGCAGAGAACCAGTTGTTAATTTATTTGGAGCCCATCACTGGATACAATCTCTGGTTACCTGAAAGGCTACAGCAGATGCTTTCCCCTTTACCTGGTGGTGCTCAAGTCTAGTGGCTTTCAACCTTTTTCTTTGCTGTAAATTGCCACAACTGAGACTTTGATGTCATTGTTTTTCCTAGAGTTTGTACTTTTTTTCTTCTGAAGCACAACTGAGAGAGAGAAGAGGGGGAGAGAGAAGAGAGTGCATGGTTGTCCCATCTGAAACTTGAGATTCCTCTCTGCCTCATAAATTCATGGAGCAATCCTATCATTTCTGATAGAAATGGGGCTATCTCCACTGTGGGGCAAAGGAAGGGAGCAATTCCTGTTGCTTCAGAAAGAATGAAGAATCCATAGAGATGCATTGACAAGTGGATCAAGCACATGTTGCAGTAAATGATAACTTCTAGCAGTCAGAGTGAGGAGGTGGGACAAAATTCAGAAGTGCTAATTGTATGTACTTGGAAATAGTCTTTAGAGGGCTGGAGAGAAGTGAAAAGCTTTCACAGCCGGAGAGTTTACACTTGGAGAGAGAAAAAACTGGGTTGGAATGAAGTCTGTTATTAAATCCAGAAGAGAATGGAGGAAGTTAAACAAATGATAAGTTGAGCTTTAATTATTCTTTTGTAATGATGCTCGGGATTTGTTTTTGATGTTCTGCGGATATCTTTGAATATCTGCCATTCTTGGCCACAAGGACTGGACTGGATATACGCACAGATGAAATTCCATTATATTTCACTGCTACTACATAACTCTTTGAAAATCAGGCACAGCTTTTCGGTATAGGGCTACAGTCTGAAATAATACAGTCAGCTGAATTTTCACTCATTTGTATTTGTTCCTTGTCTACAAAAACCTAACTTGCCTTGGTAAAATAGGTGGCTGAATGTGCCAGGAATCCATGACAGAAAGAGAAGGAGATCATTGGGACTTTCGTGCTGCAGCATATTGTTCGGAAAGAAGCAATTAAAAAAATAATTTGGAATATATTTATCTTGAAAATCTGTGTATTAGGCCTACCTTAATAAAAAGCAGGCCTCTGTCAGTCCTGAAAGACTACCTTACAATAACTGAATACATAACATATCTCTTCATTCAAGTTGACTGATCACAAAAAGAGACACAGAGCACAATCCTCACCATGCCTACTCTAAAGTAAGCCCCATTGTGTTCAATGCCTCTTACTCCCAGGAAAGTGTCTTTAGGATTGCAGCCATATTGTATAAAAAGCTCAGGAGTGCACTGTTTCCTTTTTAAATCATTTTAATTCCTGTGTTTCTTTATGATGCAGAAACAGAAACCCACATATATATAAATGTTAAAATTGCACACACACAAACATACAACCACCACCATCACCACCTACTAGGAGCAGTGCCTTGTCAGTGGTGGTGCCAACCCTGTGGAATACTATCCACACTGAGGTCAGACTGACCCTACTACTCCTACTACCTTCAAGAGACCACTTTTTAAAAATATTTTGGAAGGGAGTGTGGTGGCAGGGTTATTAGGATTACAATGATTCATTGTTATAGCACTGCCTGATAATATTTCAAATTTTAATATTTTGTTTTATTCTGTTGATGGTTCATTCTGGTTCAGTCTTAGGGTGCCTTTGTTGGGAAAAAGTGTTATACTCATATGACGGAAAATAAATTAAATAGTGGGGTATGATTCTTTCCTATTTAGATAGATCTCCATAGGGGTCAACAGATCTCTGTTTGTTTTCCTCCTCAGTATACTTGCTCAGTATACCAGCTCTCCTGTTCGTACACGTGATGCAAGATACAGAGCTCATGAAACTTAACTCCATGGGAGTGAGGATTGAACAGGGATAGGGGAACCATGCACTGATTCACAAATTGGCCCATAGTACTGCCTGTTCTCTGAAGCAGACAGCCAGAGATCTGTTGAGGATTCCTCTCTGCACATGTAGTATGCCTGCAGGGGGATGGATCATGCCCATATTATATTTTTTTCTGCACTGAAGAACTTAAATTGATCATAGGTTGGAGGCTATGTAAGGAAATCCTGCAAAATGCATATGAAGTGGACATTCCTTCTAATTTTATTACACAGAAAACAGACCAGAAGCCAAAAGATAATGAAAGTCTGCCTTATTGCTATTACTCACAAATTTCAGTTGAAGCAGTTTTAGTTATCTGTGTTTAATATGGATTATTTTGAATTCATTTGTAGATTCTGCTGAGTTTGTTTGTTGCTGTTATTTTGGACAACTTGGAACTTGACGAAGATCTAAAGAAACTTAAGCAAGTAAGCTTTTTCATGTTGGATGCTAATTGCAACAAAGCAATACTGTGCCCTCATTTCTTTGGGAAAATGCAGATATAAAGCACCTTTTTAGCAATGTGAACTATACAAGTTGTATCTAAAGTTTAATAGGGCATACAATACCTGAGACTAACTTTGAAAATCAGCCAAAGTTATTTCTTTCACAGTATTGTTTAGGTTCAGCACGACCAGCCCAATCCCAATTTATGTTTCATATAATCATATTAACAACACAATTCTCACAAACTCCCTCCGCTAATGCAGCCAAAGCAGTGGGGAACGTGCTGAACTTTGGAAGGTGGGAAGTCCTGGAGGCCTACTTAAAGTAAGTGAACAAATGTCTCCTTATCTTGGGACAAGGCTTCACTGCCTTAATGGGTTTCCTAAGATCTGCACAGCCATTTTGGCACAAGTCCAAGAGAGGGGGAAGGGAAAAGGAACAGGAAAGGAATCCTAGTGTGTCATTGCTGGTGGTATCCACTCCCTCTCTCCCCTATTCTACCTCCTGCCAACCCCATTCCTACCTACCTCCTGCCAACCCCATTCCCACTCCCCCATTCCCCGTATCTTAGGCCTGTTCCACTCACTCATCATACCAGCTTACCTGTGCTCCCACTAGTAGCTCCACCAACAGCAAGCATCCAAAACCACTGCTTTTTGTGGTGGTGCTTCTGGAATGTTCTACTGTCAGAAAGATACATGTTCAGGCATTTTAATTTCCAGATCTGAGAATGCACTGGAGTATGATGGGATCGGTCTATTGCTATGACTATTGTTACGATGAACTATCATCTGTCTATTGCACACAAGTAATAAAATGCTGTATAAGAAAGGTACAGAATTACTATTGCACTAATATCTATATATCAGAGTCTGTTTGTGGACAATTTTGGTCTAGCAATATATTTTTTACAATTGTCTGAGGAACCAAAACTTAGCCCAGTGTGCCATTTTAACACCAGTGTTCACTGTCACAAATGTGCCATAAGAGATTTTGTGGCCTTACTGTGGGCCCAGCTCCGTTGCTAGCCCAACATGAGATTATGCTGGGCCAACTTTGGTGCTGGGACTGTGTTCTGGCATATGGTGTTCACCAAGAGTGCCTGAGGGTGAATAGGTGAGTGGGAATGGGGGAGATAAGGGAGGTGTTCCAGGGAATGATGGGAGAGGGCAGGGAGAGGTTGTGGAAGAGCCAGGATTAGGGGGGAGTTGGGGCAGGAGGAGGTAGGACCAGTGGAGCTCAGCTTCAGAGGATTCTGAGACTCCTTGATTGTTTGCCACCTCATTGCCTCAGAATAAAGTAGACCCCTTGTAGGGTTACTTCCCTTACCCAGAGGAAGGGGACAAAAATTTCCTTCTTCGGAAGAGCTGGTGGTGGTTGCCAGGTGCATGCAGGATTCTGCAGCAGCCATTTTTGGCACCACAGCAGCCCTGTGTTCATAACAATAGTTATGCTTCCACATATTGTAATTAAGTATCTGGAATTTTCCATGTAAAATTCCATGTATATTTAAAATGAAAGGAGCTGAGGAATTGCTTCTTTGAATCTGAATTGGGTGATTGTCCAGCTGATTAAGTGACTCAATGAGAAATGGTTTTTTCCTTAAGGTAGATGTGAATCCCTGGCTTTGTGATGATTGCAGTTGTGAGCTATTCTGAAATATTAGATTTTCTTATCATAGAAGATTTTATTTTTTATGAAAGAAAGGGGATTTCATTTTTTGAAAGAAAAAAAAGTCTTCTCCATTATAGGCTGGCTATGTGATGAAGGAAAATAGTGTGGTGTAATTGTTGCTTTTCCACCAGGCCTATTTTCATAATGTAAGTAGCTTTGTATCATTGTAGGAGAAAATATTGTCCCCATCTGTAATTAAAAAGCTAAATGGATCACTGGGTGATGGCAGCTAATTTGCTGTATGCTGATGCTCCAGAAGTGCCTTGTGCATACCAATTCAATCTGCATCACCTTGTACAAAATTCAGTTTGCCTGTATTTGTTTTCATTTTCCATCAGCGGTATCCATAATGATTAAGGTGAAAGGAGGCTTTCTTGATAATTAATGACTGCCTGGAAGGAATGCCTTTTAATCAACATCTTCTACCTATTAATTATTTCCAGGGAAATGACCTGTGCTTTGGTGCTATTGTTACTCTATCAGGGGTATGTCAAACATCACAGAACTAGCCAAGTTCAACTACCCACTCATTTAAACACTGAACTGGCAGTGTCCTGACTCATGTCCTACTTCAAAGCACTTGTGACTTAAGAAACACAGTGGGTGCTTATGCAGTTACTGTGGAGTTATCCAAAGTGGCTGCACAGATGCCACCAAGTAGATATTCAGTTTTTTGCAAAGGTCAGGAAGTGTTAACCACAGTATGTTAACTGTAATATGTGAATTCCAAATATAGTTATTGTTTGCTGGGTAGTAATTATTGTGACATAGACTGCAATCCTAAAGACACTTTCCTGGAAGTAAGACCCACTGAACACAATAGGGCTTACTTTTGAGTAGACATGGTTAGGATTGTGCTCAAAGTAAGCAAAAGGCACTGCTATTACGTTACTACTACTCTAAAGGACTGCTCCTATCCAACTTTCCAGCTCTGATGCAGCTAAGCCAGCAGGGCATGTGCTGCATCTTGCGGTGGGGAGTCAGTCATGGAGTTTGTTCATGGAAACATTTGTTCCTTTCTTTTGGGGTTCCACGGTGACTGCATTGGCAGTGCAAATTTGGATATTGGGCCCTAACTATGTTATACTGCTAAGCAGCAAGATCCTATCCTGTCCTCCCTTCAAGCTGATGTAGCGGGGCCTGCACATCATTGTATGTGTAGATTGCCCATGCTGGAGTTCTCCTCAAAGTAACACTCATTCCTTTGCCCCAGAGAAAGCTCCAGTATAGGCTATGGGGTAACTCAGACCTGCATAAGCTCTGTAGCCATGTCACTCCATGTCAGGCCTGCTGTCATCAATGGACTGCAGGCCAGGGAAGGGGATTAGGATTTAGCATGTGCAACTGCCACATATCCTACTACCTCCCAGGACCCAGTCAGCCCATTTCTCACCCCACCCAGTTTCACTCCCCCTTCCAGTTATACCCCACCCATCTCCAAAAGATGGCTTACAAAACTAATCCCATCCATCCCACTCGTCTCCAAAAGATGATTTACAAAACTCAATGCATAAAATACAATGTGCACAATCCAGAGTAACTACAGAAGCACTTAAGAGACATTTACATCAACGTAGCTACGGCGCCACCTAGTGGAAACCTATGGGAAATTCATAGAGCAATCCAGAGTAAATTTTTCTTACATCGACGTAAGGGCTCCCATAGTTACTCTGGATTGTGCAAAATTTTAAATTAATATTTAATATATAAAATAAATTCAAAACTATTTTTGCAGTGTTTATGCAAATGTTTTGCAAATGTTATGCAAATGTTTACAAAAACATTTTTGAATTTCCTGCTACAAGCAGGGGGTTGGACTAGATGACCTACTAGGTCCCTTCCAACTCTAGGATTCTATGATTTTTATGATTTTTCAAGTGTTAGGCTGCATCCTAATCACACTTTTGTGGGAGTACTAAGTACTATTGAACACAGTGGGATTTCTGAGTAGACATGCTTAGGATTGCCATGTTAAATCTATGAAAGAGACTCATAAAATCCTCCTTTTCTCCAGAAATTTTCTTCCATAATTCAGTCGTATCCTGGTAGCACAGCTTTTGTACTTTCCAAGCTTCCACAGACAACTGCAAAGCATGCCTCAGGTTTGTTCTCAGGAGGTTATCCTTTTCTTGCCTCTTCCACACTCCCCCCATTCCTTAGCCCAGTGATTTTCAACCAGTCTGCCATGGCACACTGGTATGCCACAGATAGTCCTCAGGTATGCTACAGGAATTTGGGGGTTGACATTAATTAATAGGAAAATTGGGTATTTGAACAGCCTGGTGTGCCTTGTAAATTGTAAAAACAACTGATGGTGTGTCTTGACCATTTCAGTGCCTTGTTAGTATGCCGTGGGATGAAAAAGGTTGAAAATCACAGGAGCCTGTGGCTCCTGTTTACTCACCCAAGCTGATCCTGCTTATCTTTCTCAGACAAGGTGACATCTCCTCATATAAAGGTGATGATAAGGAAATGAAGGTGAATTTTACAATGGCTGTAGTCAACTGTTTCTTTAGTATGTGCCTCCAGAAGATGTTCAGCTGTATGATATCAATGGGGAGGACCAGAGATGGGGACTGTAAGAAAGATCAGTCTTTGGGAGAATGAGGCAAATGCTTTCTAGCAAGACTAATGGAGATAGGGCTCATCTGAACATGAAACCTGCAGAATCTAATAAGTCGACAGAGGTGACTACAGTAGATGATAATGGAGTGAAGAGGACACTTGATCAATGGACCACAGGCGTGAAAGATACTAAAAACTCAGCAAGATGAGGGTAGTTTGCATATATGTTGAAGGAGATAAGGATGTTCTCAAAGGCTCAGAGAGTTTTGTGCAATGCTTGACAGATGAAACTGGAATTATTGCTTAAGATTGAGAGAGAAGCATCAGAAGGCTTTTTGCAAAATGTTGAGCATCACATGGGGTCTCACCTGATGAATGTCTCAGACAGAAAGGCGGGGCAGGTGAAGGTGGTGGCGGCAGGAGTGTGGCAAGTATGGTGCTTGGAGCTTTTGTCCCCCCCTTCCTAAATCTGTCACTGCATTCACTCAGAAACAGGTATCAAGAGATAACTGTATTTATTTGAAATAAACACTTGAAAATATAGATGAACTGCAATCAATTTCTTGCTGTCACACATAAAGCCCTTACTAACACTGGGAAGAGATTTCTGGATCTCCTGAGTCATAATCTGGCTCTACTGTCTTTTCTTGCAATTTCTATAGCTTTATTATGTTCAGTTTGCTCTCAAAGGAATATTCTCTTGGGAAAAATCAGTTCTCTCTTAGTACTTCTCACCTTTGCCAATCTTTCTCTTTCTCTTGCATATTTTTAACTTGGGTGCAGATATTGTTCATTATTGAAAACGTTTTTTGCAGCTAATGCTACCTGGAACCATACATTTTCTCTAAGGGCGTATTTTCAGTAAATGCATAGTTCAAAATGAATGAAAATCTCTTTCTGTCACCATCTAATGTACCTGTCATCTTCTTCTGTGTTCATACACATCGGGAAGCAGTTCCCCAATTTGGTTATTTTTTTTCTTCAAACCTTTATGATAACAGAGCACACAAAGATAAGATGCAATAAACCCGTCATTTTCTACTACTGTTATCTTTGAAGCTTTAATAATTACTTCTGTTACTTTTCTACTTCAATTATTATTGGATCACACTGAAAATTGACTTGTAACTCTATTCTGAGTTCCAGCACTGAGTAGAATTGGACACAAGGTACTTTCCTCCACTGGTTATCAGGTTAAAACATAATCACAACAGACATTTGCTACTATGTCAGCAAGAGTGTTCTGCATCAGGATAGCCCATACCTTAGTGATAGTGTTGGCTTGTAAACAGTCCCAGTTATAGTCACTGGGAATTCAAGGTAAAATACTTTGAATAGCAGAGCGGCAAAAGACCATGTCAGATAGAAAATACTCAGAGTACGACAGCCTCAGATGTTTAAGATTCCCAGTCTCATATCCAGTGCAGCAGAGGGGGCACAGGGAGGCTGTCTACACAACATCCTGAGGAGCATTTTTTTCTCGAGTTATGCAATTTCGTGCTCATGACATACCAATGGGATGCAGTTTCATGCTCATGCATCTGAGTTTGGTAAAGTGACCGAGTTGCTAAATTGGTATCTGGAATAGTAATAGCCTGAAAGTCTCCTTAAAACCTCATGTTCATTTCTGAAGATAGAGGTTCTGTGAGTTGTTTGTTTGTCTGTTCAGGAAGATAGTATTTTGTTTGTTCTGCAGCAGGTGCATTTCCCTAATAGAGCAGATCCGTAACTTGGGCAAGCTTCAAAATCCAGCCATGTCACAAGAGACCTAAGTGACATATGGGATCCAAAGTACCTTCCATCAGCTGCACCTGCACTGGAACATTGGGTAGGATTTGGCTGTGAGACAGGAAAGTGGCTTTTAGATTTAAAGGGGTACACTGACTCTCAGTTTATTTTCTAAGCACAAATCTGCTAGTGATTACCTTTAAAGAGCCATGATTTCCTAGTTCCACAACAAACCATGGACCTCATCACAGGTTCTCCTTGAGGTGCTCCTGCTAACTGGAATGAGTGATTAAGAAAAGAGTCTTTTTGGTCACAATAATTTTTAGGGACTCCTGTCCTCAGGAGTCTTGCTTTGGGTGTATCTTGATACAAGCAGTTCCAGAACACTTTTTTTATTATCCTGAGATCTTTAATCTGTGTTACAAAAGTGTTGTAAATGCAACAAAATAACCAGGCTTGCAACACTTTGTGTAACAAGTTCCATGCCTGTGTAGATGTATGACCGGCAGGAATCAACAGGTGACATTGACATGCTGTGATAAAGAAAGCTTTACCTGTTGATTTCAGCCTGTCATGCAGCTATTAAAGCTTTTATTTTTCTTCAGTGAAAAGAAGAGGTTATTACAAGCACGACATTATTTTTTGCTGAAAGAGATGCCAAAGTAAGATTGTTATAAACAAGTATAAGGAACACCACAATCTTTTTGGCAGAAAGTGCAAAATGAATTAATGGAACTGTAGGAAGGAAATTGTATAGCAACAGATTTTCAGGTTTCATTAGCACAACAGGCAGAATTTTTACCAATGCTCTTGGCTAGCCCTGAATCCCATAAAGGCAACAAGTAATTCTTGTGCTTCTCTTGACAGCTAATGGAAGTATTTGCTGCTCCTTTTGCAGCATATCTAAGATATGCCATGTTGAACTCCATATCATTTCTTGTATCACAGTGTAAGCAGATAAGGAAACAATAATGACTTTGCTTTGGATCACAGTGATTTGCAAAATATGTAATTGAGTGCATGACAAATGTAACTCCTGTCCTACTGGTCAATTTGTCCATATTTATTATCTCTTGTCAGAAAGAAGGAAGAGCTAATATAACTTCTGTAGCGTTCTTTCAGGCTTCAGGGTCTATTTCAATTCTCTTCTCAACCTTGAAGATGGTCCACGTATTGGCCATGACACAGTTTTAATTGCTCTTAAAAACATAAGAGCCCAATCCTATGCATGTTTACTTAGAAGTAAGTCAGTGTGGCTTACTCCTAGGAAACTGTGAATAGGCTTGAAGTCTGAAGTTTCTTCCACACCGATGGAACACAACAGCAGTAGGTACTGTTGGGTTTCCTGTGCTGACTTTTCCTCCATATGGAGAAATTATTGACATGCCCTGCTTTGTAAACGGATGGACTGCAGGTCCCTAAATACAGTGGTGCCTTGAATTATGAGCATAATTCATTCCGGAAGCATGCTTGTCATTCAAAGCGCTCTTTATACAAATTGGATTTTCCCATTGGAAATAATGGAAACACAGACGATTCATTCCACAACCCAAAAATATTCATATAAAAATTATTACAATACTGTAATATTGTAATAATAAAAAATAATAAAAATTGAAGAGTGATAGTTTCCAGGAGAGAAGAGAGTGAGAGTGTGCTAGCTTTATTTTGAAACCCGCTTTTGCAAGAGCTGAGCACCTTCTGCAGTTTGTCTCATTTTGCAGAAGGGCTGTTTCTGCAAGAAGTCGATTTTTGCAAAACAGGTCAGCCTCCGCAAAAGAGGTCAGAAGGAATTAGCAATTAGCTTAAAAAACACTTGAGAGCAATTTAGCACCTTCTGTAGAAAGTCAGCTCCTTGTCTGCCTTCTTACCATGGTAAGTAATTACCATAGTTAATCAGTTTCTAGGAAGCAAATGTTCCAAGGTATTGCTCCTTATTCAAGGTAGAATTGCTTAGAAATTGTTGCTCGACTTTCAAAGCACTCATAATCCAAGTTATTTATAAATCAAGGTACCACTGTATTGGCACATGACTTTATCCCTTGAGTTGAAAACACTTTTGGAATGTTATAGAAGAGGTGCTCCCAAAGCTGTGCCCAACTCAGGACATATAGGACAAACCTATGCAAATCAAAGGCAAATTCTTAGTTTGTCCTGTTTGGTAATTGGGTCTACTAATCTGGATCGGACTTGCCATTTCTATTAGTCATGGGGTTGATCTGAGTAAAGGCAAGTGATTTTCATATAGTCATGTAGTGTACCAGCACTTTGGTTTGTCAGGCCAGGTCTTTCCTAAATACATCATTTACAGTGGACACCCTTGTTTTCCTTTGGTAGCACATTTTAGTCTGATCCATGTTTGATGTTGTGATGCTGAGAAAACCAGCTGGTGTGTTGCAGAGGCTTGTTGCTGGTTTTGGTCCATGCTGAGCTCACCCCCTTGTGTCTGGGAGTTTCCAGGGCACCACAAGGAAGATCAGAACCCACCAACAAATCAAAGGCAAATTAATATTATTTAGCTACAGATCCATTCTCTGGATATGCGCACATAGCTCTTGTCAGAATTTATAATTTTTTTAGGAAAAAAAATAAACATTTCAAATTATTTTTATCAGGTTCTTTAGAGTATCTCTTGCAATCATCCTTAACTTTGGTAGCAGAAATGGCCAAAAAATGAGGCAGAGAGCATAAAAAACCATGCCATTAACTATTCAACATTTATAATAATGCTTGTCTCCCCGGTCCCAAACTTGGCATTAAAGTCCTTTCATTAAAACATTCCCCAGGTGTTAAAAACATGCAGAGATCAATGTGAGAGATTGTTTTTTGTGTGCTTTTTAAAACGTTGTTGTGTGTTATGCTGATAAGGTACGGTTTCTGGTGGTAACTTGAAGAAACCATAGTATCTTTAGGTAAAAATGTTCTTTAATAGCATGGAGTTTATTTAAAAAAAATATGCTAGTGAAAGAACATGCTATTTTTATAAATTCTGCTAGACACTCCTGCTGGTTGGCGTTTTATGTGATTGTCTACACAGTAAATGAAGATGCTCCATGAGATCTCAGCATCCTTTTTCTGTAAAATTTCCTGTGAAAGTAGATATGCCAAGTATTTCATTTTTTCTGGACTTTATTTGATTTATTAAAGCAAATCTGCAATAACAGCAAACTTTGGCATGATTTGAAAAATGTCTATTAGAAGCAATTCATCTTCACAGATATGTTCTTTTTAGTGCATATTGAGACAGTAGGTTCCTACATTCCTGGCCAGCTAGAACCTCACCAGGAGTGCCAGAAGCATTCTGGGAAAGGGCAGGTATTTTTTCCATTTGTTTCTGATCCTCGACTATGTTTATCTGTGTTGCTTGAAAACAGTCTGGATAATGTGTACAGCATGTTCTTACAGTGAAAAAGCCCAAGTATCCAATAAGACCTGGGATCTTTTTCCTGGTTCACCAGCATCTCAGACACCTTTAGTCCAACTCCTTTAGTACTGGGATTTTTTGCCTCCTTCTCCATCAGTTTGCACTTACTGGTAATTATTTTATTTACTTTATTTATTTACAGCTTCTGCCAACCTAGCAGTTCGAAAGCATGCAGATGCAAGTAGGTAGATGGGTACCACCTTGGTGTGTGGGTAAACAGTGTACTGTGCCATCTTGCTGGCCACGTGATCACGGAGGTGTCTTCAGACAGTGCTGGCTTTTGGCTTTGAATCAGGGATGAGTGCTGCACACAACAGCTGTGGTTGGTGTCTGTATAGACAGCAGGGAAACCTGCAGTCAGTCTCAGCTGGTAGGGCAACCTGTCAGGGACCTTTACCTTTGCAGTGGTACCTTGCAAGACGAATGCCCTGTAGGATGAATGCTTTGAATAACAAACTGAAATTCCTCTGGGATTCTGCTTTGTGAGATGAATGTGCTTTGTAAAACGAATCCCCATTGGCTGGGCTCCCTCTCCTCCTGCCTGCAGTACTAGTGAACAGGCCAGCAGAGGGAGCAGCAGAAGTGTAGTCCTGCATGTCGAAGCTTCCCTGACCAGCCTCCTGCACTCTCCAGCAAGCATGTGGTCTCATTCCAGCCAGTCCAGCCCAGCCCCTGAACAGAGAAGCCACATTCAGGTAGGAGGGAAACCCCTCCTGGGCCTCCCTGTGGTCTGGAACCCTCTCAGTAGAAACCCCCTCCCTGTCTAGACCCCACTACAACTTCCCCTCTTCCCCTCCCTCACCACCTTCCCTGTCTGGACTCCACTCCTGCATCCAGCTCCTGCTGCTGTCTCTCAACTCCTAGCCCGTAGCCATCCCAGAAGTCTCCTTGGATTTACATAAGTAAAAGAGCTAATGTCATCTGAGAAGACCCATTGATAACTAGGCAACATACCTTCCTACTCATCTTTCCTGGGTATCTTGTGCTCCATACCCTACTCTGTATATGCTCTTGACTGGTATGCGATAGGATTGGGCCCTTTGGAGTACTCCTTTGGGAGTTTCCACAATCTGTTTTGGTTTTTACCTCTCATACATGTATGGTCCCAAGAAGGATTTCAGAAGGTAAGGCTCAGTATACCTTGGCTACTTCTACCATCAGTGTTTTTTATGTGATTGTAGCTATTGGTTGTTTTTTTTGTTTTAAATATTGACTGTCAACTATTTGGTTCTTCATCTTCTCAAAGGAGAAGGCAGGAGGTAAATATAAGTATTTTTAAAGAAAAAAAAGAACAGGGTTTAGTTAGGTTATTCCTCTTGAAGAGGACAAAGCCAGATGTTGACATAGTTTGGATCATGAAAATATCTGTGCTATGTGGTGTTAACATTTGGCTTCACATGTTGCAAATGAATCATGGGTGGATGAGAAAACTGGATGTACCAATTTATTTGATTTATTGTTTTACTCCAATACATAATTGTCACAGTGCCATGTTAAAAGAAAGACTACTATGCAAAATTGCTTCTTGACTCCAATTCTTAATTTATATTCTGGGGCTTAATTCGAGATATGAGACATTCCTTCTCCAATCCCCTTGTTCAATAAGTTTAAATCAGATAAGTATAAATCGTTATTAAACATAAATTTTCAAATTTAGTTTTTAATATTTGCTAGTCTACTCACAGATGTCTTTTTAAAAAAGATTTTTTAAAACTAAGACTGAAGGAACTTGTCGTGCTTAGAGCTATTTATTTCTCAGGAAAATATTTAACACATGCCTACAGACTTTCATAAGGAAATTGTGTTCCTGTTTATTTTGATTAATACAAACAAGGTATATGTAAAAGTTTTACCAGTGCCTAGAAGGTAGTTTAAAATTCCTGAAATGTGCAACGTTCTATTTTGTTCTAAAAATAACATGTGAATCCTGGCAGAACAAGATACCCTCTGGCTGTAGCATAAGCTGTGTATTTCAGGGCAAAACACCACCAATCAAAATGTCACAAGCAGCTCTTCGCATTTCTCCTCACTCCCCACTTGATTCTGATGTTATTTGATAAGAGAGTGAGACATTTTACAAGCCATGAAGCATGTTTGCTTTTCAGCTGTACACATTGAATTTATTAATTCCTAAATGTTATGTTGATATTTAGTCTTGATTTCAAGCTTTTTCCCAACCTTTAGATAAGCAGAAGAGGAACACATTTTTTACAAGATGAGAAAAAAAGGTTTTTCAAAAGAATGTTTTATTTTCTTAAACTTCAAGCTTCTTGAGGAAGAGGCTGTTATTTGCTAAGGGAATGAAACTCAATTAATTCTTCTTTTAGCATATCCAACTGCTGCCGTGCCAAAGTACAGCTGCAATTGCAGTCGGCAAAGTGCAAGGCACCACCAACAGCCAGATTAAACTGGGAATGTCTGAAAGAACCAATAATGAGAACAAAATTCCCAATAGCTGTATCCAACAGATTTGCAATGCTGGAACTGTTGGACAACTGTTGGTTCAGAAAAAAGCAGTATCAGAGTCTATTTTGGAATGTGCTGCCTCTCTATGTCCACCCATCCACCATTGGACACAGCCATGGATCTCAGTTGATTGCATGGATCAGGTGGACAAACAGAAACAAACCATTGACTTCAAACAGTACCAGTGTCTGAACAAGGATGTCAGACTGAGGATGAAGGCAAAACAAGAAGCCTTTTGGAATAGAGTTACAGCTGACTTGGAAGAAGCAGCATATAGGCATGACTACCGTACTTTGTTTCTGTCCCTCAGAAGGCTGAGTGGTAAAATTAAGTCGATCAATGACAGCATCAAGGAAACAGATGAGTCGTTTATGAGCTCCCCAGTGAATGCCTGCTGCAGTGGAAAGAATTCTTCCAACAGCTATACAACCATGACCCACCCCAAAGACCACTGCCAGAGCCACCACCCATTGACTTGCTGAAGAATCTACTCCTTTTTAGTGAGCCATCTATTGATGAAGTGAGGAGTGCAATAAGATCATTGACATCAATCGCCAAGAGTGGAAGTGCATTGTGAATGATGCCCAAAATCCAGCAGCATCTACAGCAGCGTATTGGTTGAGAGTACAGCCCTCTCCCCAGTCATCAGTTAAGGACTAAAGAAGAAGAATCTGTCAATTCTAATGATGCTGATACAGCTGAATTGCAGACATAAGGCCCAATGGAAATATTAGGGAATTGCTGGTTTTCTATTATATTTTTATCAACACTTTATGTGGAGCTTATGTGTTCCTCCCATAGTGTATTAACTAAGGGGTGGTTTCTAATGTTACAAAAAAGCATCAACAGAGAAGGTACAAAAGTCTCTCACCTTGCCATAAGAACTTATATAAAAAGGGACACAGTGTTTCCATAGTGTCCATTTCTTCAAGCAGTGAAAGAGAACATAAGCAGTAGGAGGGCCTACATCAGCTAAGGAATTCCCGGGGGCATTGATTCAGCCAAGAGGTTTGGGTTAGTTGGGAAACAGAAGGACCTGGTTAGAAGGACTGAGGCATAATCCTAACCAATTTAGGCCTTCACAACATACCCATCTCCCCATTACCATGGTGGTGAGTGGAGGCTGATCCATATCTGTGCACTGGCCTAGTCCCCCACAGGAGTGGCGCAGAAGTGTTGATCAGTCAGTCTTCAATGTCAAGTATAGGACAAAAACACATTGCACCCCTTTTCACCCCCTTCCATTTTGAATTTGCAAAATCCGTTTCTTAGTGGGTGCCTATATTACGGAAGGAACATCCTCTCCAAATTTCACACTTCTAGGTCCAGTGGTTTTAGCTGGGCATTGATCAGTTAGTAAGTAGTGAGTAGTTAGTCAGTGACCTTTCAATTTTATATATACAGATGTAGATTAGAATGTGAGCTATGGAGACTCGGTGATGGGGGAAACACTGAAAAGTGTGGTGGCATCTGATTTTGGGCCTAGATGCAGACAGATTTGTAATAAACTCACCCTCCAATCTCTTTGTTTTTGAAAAATTGGAGAATTGATTGGCATTTGTTAACTTCTTTTGGTTTTCTTTATTTTAGCTCTTTTGATTTTGACTGCCTTATGTGTATTTATAATCATACATATCAATATGAAATCTATGTATATTAATGGTACATAATGTACCATGAAATATGGTGGCACTGTTGCCTGCCCTGTGTTCTAATGTCATTTCTTCAACATACTCCGGAGATCAAAAGTCTAACACGAAGATCAAAAGCATGACACATTGATAAAGCCACGTTGAAGGCTTTATTAACTACACTGGCTTCCAACATTCCTCAGTAAAGCTGCAATCCTAAAGACATTTCTTGGGAGTAAGACCCATTGAACACAATGGGGCTTACTTTTGAGTAGACACGGTTAGGATTCTCTTACAAATGTGGTTATTACAGACTGCTGTCAGTTGGGTACCTTGTTGACTTTTACCTGTGCATTATAAATGACAACAGGGCTAAGAAACTGCTAGAAAAGTAGTTCTTAAGAGATGGAAGATGTAGTCTAAATTATATGTTCACTTTGTAATGAGCTGATAATTCACGTAATATATATTTTTTAAAATGTAAAAAAATTCAAAAATATATATAAAAAATTACAAGCACACTTTTCTTTGCATCTGAAACTACAACTAAGAGCTTTCTGTTTTTCTGCTGTGGAGGGCTGAGGCCAGGATTCAGAATATTAGAATATTAATAATAATGCTGCTTTGGATTAATTCCAGCAAATGTAATACAATATTTGAACACACCAAAGAAATACAAAGGAATAAATTAACATAGTATTTTCAAGCATAATCTACAAGTTGGTCTTTTTTCTCTTGTAATTGTTTGCAGCCATTGCCTCTTGCACTCTTGGTCTTCAGTAATATGTGCCCACTCAGGCCTTGACTTTGAATATCTTCAAACATACTCTGTTCCAGTGGTGTAGCTAGGGGGATGCAAGAGATAGTAGTCGCACCTGGTAATAAGCTGAATTGACACTAGTGACCAAAATTGTGAAAAAACTTGTGCCGCTCTGTTCTATTTTCTGCCTCTTCTATTTCAGTATCTGTCTAACTGATTCCAGTGCCTTTTTAATAAAACTTTCATCTTTTAAAAAAAAATCTACAAGAAGGACATTGAAACATAAAAGATAATTTGACTCAGGGATGCAATTGGGGTCAACCAGATTAGACAGTGAGGGCATGTGCCAATCAGTGACATTGATACCTCCCGGTACCTCATCCACCATCAATGCTGGGCTTTGCCCTAGGGTCTTAGGCAACTTGGTGTCAGCACACAATTTAATGTATGAGTACTCTGGGAATGTAAAGTGGAGAAGGATTAGGGGGAAATGTTTTACATATTTTATACCTCTTTGAGATCAGTTATGATTTCAAAAATCTCAGAGGTTTAAAACAATTTAAGTATTTCTATAAATTGAACAATGTGGAGGTGGAACAGGATGTGTGTCACGCAGAGCAAATGTTACCCCAAAATGTGATCAGAAGCACTAAGTGAAGTTAACTGCTTTGTGCCACCCAATATGTAGCATTATCTCAGCATGACAAATGTTGAAATGTATTGTAGAACATTTTTGAGCTTAAATTATTTTTAAAGCATGTTGTTAATCGTTCTGTTTCCAAACGGTGCTTTTATGTAACTTTGCTCTACTCTTTCCTATATGCTCCAAAACAAGCTTTAATTTCTCTGCTTTTCTCATATTAAAATCTAGTGGGAACTTTTAGTGGGAACCGACACTGAAAAATGCAGTCATAGTGGGAACCTCTAGTGGGAAATAACACTGTAAAATGTCATCTGTAAAACTTCAAAATGTAAAGTGTCATCTTCTATGAGCAGACAAGCCTGATCTGTTGGTGACTAATAAAAAAAGCGATCTTGAGATCATGGTGGATATTTCAATGAAGAACATTAACCCAGTGTGCATTACAATCAAATGTGAACCCAGTGTGTGGCAGCTAAGAAAAAGACCAAATTCTATGCCAAGGATCATAGGTATCAGACTGAAGATCAAAATGCTAATATTCAATACCCATATACAAATATATGGTACAGTCACGTTAGGAATATTGTGTAAATTCTATGTACCTAATGTACCTAATACTTGGAATACAGAAGAAGTCTATGCACAGGCCTGAACACCTCAGGAGTGGTGCAGAAGTGCATTATGGCACTTTTGTGACACCCACGCCAGCACAGGACTTGTGCCAGGATTTGTGCTGACCTAACCAGAGGTTAGGATTGGGCTCTCTGGCAACGCAATACTAACTTCGGCTAGAACAGGCAGGCTAGCATTTCAGTGCTGTATCTATTGCCAGTTTAGAGACTGCTACCAGTTTGCATCCACTGGAAAGGTGGGGTTCATCCCCTTCCCCACAGTACGGCAAAAGCAACCCTTATGTGCCACCTCTGGAAGCCGAGAAAGCTTTCTGCCCATGAAGCAGTTTGGATTCGACATAAGTGTCAAAATCAAACTGCCTTCCGCTCTCCTCCTTCCCAGCCTTGGTCACTATTTTGATTGCCACTGCAACAACAGGTGGCGGTAGGGATAGGATTGGTCTGTGTATGGGTGCAATCCTAACCTAGGCTGGCGCAACTTATCATTCTTCCTGTTCCTGTGTTGATGTAGGGAGGCATGTGGAAGTCTGCGTACTGGCCTAACCCTTCCCCAGGAGTGGCGCACAAGTGCCTTATAGCACAGGACTTGTGCTGGGGTTTATGTGGCCTAATTGGGGGGTTAGGATTGCAGCCTTTGTATTGCTGAGCACTCCTGAGCTCCTAAGACAAACTTTTCATCAAAATTTTGGATTAAAATGGATAAAACCATTAAACTGAACAATTGTTTCTCATAGCTGTCCACAGTTGTGTTTGCATTTGGATAACATGTTTTTTTTTCATGTTTATATCCTGTTTATTAACTTGTTACTATCAAGTGAATCATTTCTGATTCACTTGATAATAACTGCAAGGGTTGGATTGGAGGTTTTTATTCCTTTCAGTTGATTCTCCTTCCTTCAAGTAGATTTCTCCTGCTTCCTCTCTCTCTCTCTCTCTCTGAAGACAAATAGCTTGCAGTTTTGCTGGGGAATGTTCTGTCACTGTTTACTTCTAATCTTCAAAATGTTGTCCTGGTTTTGAGTCTCTCTGGTATTTGTGGCATCTCTCAATTTTTTATCAAGCCATTCTAATTAGTATGCTTCTTCCATCCTTGGAATTCATTAGTGGAGATAAGGTTGAGCATAATTGTGGCCCTTGCAATGCCCTTAAAGCTCTCCTTTCCCTCTGCTCACTACACTATCATTAATCTGTAGCCTTTGTTTATACTCAAATGCAAAGTGTTTTCAGTCCATGTGCCACTTTTGTTTGCAACAGTGATAGAGATTTTGAGGTCATTATCCTTCTACGCTGAAGGCTGGAAGCCGGAAGAAGAGTCTGCCCTTCAGACACCCTCAAGTCCTTATCTCTGATTAGATATTCCCCATCAGATATCCCTGTGATTGTGCTGAAATCTAATTATATTGTTTAACATTTCCCCACTTTCTTGAGATGTTTGAAGTTTCTGGAAAAGGGGGGGGGGACATTTTCACAGAGACATTTTCTCTTGTGATCAGAAAGTCCTGGGGGATTGTAGCACTTTACTAATATGTTTGTTTAAAAATAATAAAGGCTGTGGAATGTTTGCCACACTGCCGTTGATGGCCCTGCTCCCCCACATGGTGTGATATAGTAGCAAGAAATGAAGGCCACTCCAGGAGTGTGGTACAAGGGAGGGGACAATTACAGGGACTTTTTTTCTGTCAACAGGATTGGATTTTTGGTTGGCATTTTTTTTCTCCTGCCCCAGCCAAGACAGGAGTGGTAGAGTTAAGGTTTTGTCACTTTAGGCAAGCATCATGTGGCTTTTAGGCAAGGTAAAATCTGGAGTTCATTTGGTGGCAGTGTAGGTAGTGGGAGAGCCAGGACTGCTCACATGTTGCTTGTCTGGCTCGGAGGCAGGCTGGCAAGCCCTGCCTTTGGATCTGGCCAGGGCTGGGAGGGTTGCTGGTTGATGCAGCACATCTGCTTTGCCCTTTCTAGGCTGCCCTGACCCATTTATAGGGTCAGCTATGACAAGTGTATGACAAGTGTGTAGCCAGCGTTTATTTGGCCTGTGGAACTCCCTGCCACAGGATGTGGTGGTGACATCTAGCCTAAAAGCAATTAAAAAGGGATTAGACAAATTCCTAGAGGAAAGGACCATCACAGGTTACAAGTGATTAGGGGATTGTAGCTGTGGACCACCTCAAAATGCTAGATGCATGGGAGGACACCTGGATGCAGGTGTCATATGTGCTTCCTGAAGAATCTGGTGAGCTGCTATGTGATACAGGAAGCTGGATTAGATGGACTGTTGGCCTGATCTAGTGAAGGCTCTTCTTATGTTCTTAAGCAGGTTCTGCTATCTGGTGGCTGCCTAGCTTTGAGACTGATGACATGCCTAATAACACTGGGAATGTTAATGCAAATGCCAATTCCCACGATAATACCCTCATGCCTTTAGATGGAGATAAAGCCTGCTGCAGTTACCGTATTTCCCGGCTTATAAGACGCACTCTTTTTCTCCCCAAGGGGGGGAAATGTCTGTGTCTTATAGAGTGATAGGGCCAATCCTGGAGCATAGTACCCCATCATGTCATATGTTGTTGGATTTGTATTGAAGAGCAGAATCCAATGCAAAAATCAGTTTTGAGATATCTCCTTCTTGTCAAATGTTATGGCCAAAAAAGTAAAAATCAAAAATATAAAAATATATTACATTTTTTGGCAATTTTTTTAAGCGGGTAGGAATTTTGGCTTGGGGGGGGTTAGGAATTTTGCCCTTGGGGTTCAGGAATTTTTGGTTTGGCATCTGGTCACCCTGGCACAGTTGCAATCATAAGTCTCCCTGGGTTGGAGACTTGCTCCAAAGTAGACATGCACAACACCTGGTCCCTGCTGCTGCATGCCTGTGCATCCCTCACTCTTCCCTATCTATCTAGATCCCCTCACCTTTCCCTACCTACCTGGATCCCACCACCCCCAAAAGAACCCCCCCCCCCACTTACCTGCCTTCTTGGACCATTTGCAATGAGATTTGTGCAAAATGCTGGTGTTTGATCATTTGCAATGAGATTTCTGCAAAAGTTACAGATCACTGACACTAGAGATGATGAGTTTTTGGGGTTTCCAGAAAATTAGAAGAGTGCTTGAAGCTTAGTCTTTCCTCATTTGTTAATGACAGAGATATTGGTTCTTAATATCACTGTTGACTTTACATGGTTGAAATATTATTCTGCTATATTTTATTAAATATATTAGTCCACCAATTGGTTCAGATTTTTTTTCTTGTTTTGCTCCTCTAAACTTTGGTGCGTCTTATGGTCCGGTGCATGTAATAAGCCGGGAAATACAGTAATTGTTACTATTTTAATAATGTGGACCTAGTCAAATCCACACTGCTGTCTCACTTCATTCTTATATAGGAAGGGTGCATGGATAACAGGCATGTTGTGTATGAGTGAGCAAGTAATTATCTTGACAGTGCAAATCTTTAAAGCAGAATCAGTTTCCTTGAGAAGGTAGTATGCCCAAGATACAATTCAAAACACTCAGCCATTTCCTTAATCCTACTTCTGCCAGACTATTTCTCTCCGACACTCTTAGCATTCATTTATGAAAGCGTTTCTTGCCATCAGTGCTTGTTGAGGAACATCTTTAGCTGTTACCTATTTAAAACCTCTTCACTCAATGCAACATTTCTACTACAGCATGTTCATTCCTTGGAGAACTGTATATCTGCTTAGCTTTATGTCCTGATCCTATCTAACTGGCACACTGGTGGAACATGTGTTCCTCAGTACCTAATCCTTTTTTCATAGGTTCCTCTGAATACACTCTTTTTTCTCTTGCCTCCTTGCGAACCTGATTTTCTTCCCTGAATGTCCTCTGGGGTTGAAGGAAATGGCCAGTATCATGTCCTTGAATAGCATAACACTAACAATAAAGACAGCAATATTGCCTTCCAGTCTAGTTTAAAAAAATGGCACTATCCTAAAGATCAACAAGGACTTCCAAAGCCAAATTGCTAAGTCTTTTAAGAATGTAGTGATTACTTCATGGATTGAGGCTCTTTTTGGAGGCCATATCTTTGATTACACTGTCCAGAAACTAATTTCACTGGAATTTATTTGGGCTTGTCCGTAAGATAGTATCATATAAAATCTTTCCCTATCAGCTAAGCATGTGCAATGTGCAACTTTCCAATCTATCCACAGCAGACAAATCTAATAAGAGGAAGAAATAATATTTATGTTCTTCGTAGAGTGTCAATGAGAACTGTGAAAAACACAGAGGAAATACAAATATTTACCCTAACATTCTTTGCATTTTTAATATTTCAAGAAACGGACTGCTGTAACTTCAGTTGTGCTAATACTTCTAAATCGGTTGAAATCATTGTGTGAAGAACAGAAGTAGCTTCTGTAGTTCTTTGCTGCCATCTTGTGTTTCTTCAATTGATTGTTTTCGCTGTTTTCGACATTAGAAAAAAGAAACACTTGCCACCTGGGTTATTTCCATTTTTGTTTCTTTTTTTCAGTTGAAACAAAGTGAAGCAAATGCAGATACTAAGGAGAAGCTTCCATTACGTCTACGAATCTTTGAAAAATTCCCCAACAGACCTCAAATGGTGAAAATCTCCAAGCTCCCCTCGGATTTTACAGTCCCCAAAATAAGGTAGCCATTTTTTCAGCTCTCTTTGCATGGCAATGAACTGCAAATAGCATTTCAAGATGAATATATCTTTGGAGTGCATCTTTTGTATCCTTGATTTTCTTTTTGAAGGGTCCTCCCCTTTCCCCACCAGAAATGCAGAGTATATTTCGGTAACATGCTGCTTAGCCCAAAATGTGCTGTTTTTGTTTACACTGCCATTGCATGTTTTTCTAGTTGTTGAATATTATCTGCTGTGAACAAGCATGGAACTTATAGCTACAGGCAAAATATATTGCTTTTACTGAGAAAAATGGTATCCAACAACACGAAAGGTACATCACTATGTCTACTATGAAGAAAAAATAATCTTCATAGCACAGCTTGAACATGTTTATTTGAAGGTTTTTTCATTTGCACACTTCAAATTTGAGCTACTACATGTACAGCCCAGTCCACACTTTCGCCTGAAAAGGCAGGCCAGAATGCCTATGCTGTATCCAGCTTCAAGGATCATGCACTTGGGTTACAATTCAGAGTAACTACAGGACCTTTTATACCTAGTTATGGTGCCACCTATGGGAAAAGCATGGAGCAATCCAGAGTAAGTGCCTCTTTCGTCTTCCTGTAGTTACTCTAGATTGTAGGGTTAGTGGCTCAGCCAGGAGCAAGGAAATTAGCTTCTCCTTACTCCATGGAGACCCACCACAGTCCCAACAGGGCTACTTGGATCTGCACCACTTCAGGAGGTGGCGGAAATTTGAGCAGTCCAGACTTCCCAGAAACGGGGAAAGCATTTGGCACAACTGCTGGATCATGTCCCCACGTCCCTGTCTCTGTCCTCTGCTCCAGGAATGCTTGCCCTCCTTAGCCCCAGAATGCCTCCTTCCTACTCTCCCAACATCCCCTAGATACCTCCGCTGGCCAAACTCAGCTGATGCAAACGGATTTGTCCACAGCAGCGCAGGGAGTCTGCTACAACTCCTTACATCAGCCTATAACCCAGTAGAGTGGCTCAAGAGTACTTTATGGGACTTTTCCAACATCCTTTGGTTGGCACAAGGGATTTGTGCTGGTCAAACAATCACTCTGGATTGAGATCTAAATTTTTTATTGTCTAGCATGCAAACTATGTCTTCAGTGTTTTATTTTATATAATGTGGCTAGTAACATTTGATTTATACACAGTTTTATTTACCAATAAGCTTACAAAATTTACCAATAAGCTTACAAAATGTTAAGATGTGGCACTTGTACTTTCTTTAAAAATTGAAACTATAATTCCATGCACATTTATCTGAAAGCTGCACTGAGCTTTTGAAAGTCACATGGAATATTCAAGAAAAGTAAATTTTGATTTATCATTTTTGTACTTGTCGTAGGTTCTGTTTAGATGTACACAATATATAGCAAATTAAATAATAATACATACAGTCTGCAATCCTAAAGACACTTTCCTGGGAGTAAGACCTATTCAGCACAATGGGGCTTACTTTTGAGTAGACATGGTTAGGATTGTGCTCTAAATAACAAAAGATGGCTTTTACAAAGTGTAATCTGATACATCTAAAATCTGAGGCTTTTCCACAAACAGATGTTGTTTTGAACAGATGCTTAAATAATTTTGAGTTTCAGAGAAAGGATGTTTTCCATGGATTATATCAGGATTTGTTTTACTTTAAACTTGGAATCTATTAACTTGGAAAGAGATAAAATGCATAATACAAGACAAATAATTAAACACAAATATATTATTAGAGAAGCAAATAACTTGTTTCAAAATGAAGTTCTGTTTAAATCCAAATTTACTGACATTACATGATTCAATCCGAAACTGTTTTGTATAATATGTCTGGTGTGCTTCTCTGTTTTGATTTTATCTTTTGTTCTGGCAATGAGCAATTAGGAAAAATTATGGACAAGAGCTATTTAGGAAAATCTTAGATATTTTCTTTGTTACCACAATTTGCCCAGAAAAATAAGACAAAGCACAATCCTAACCATGTCTATTCAAAAGTAAGCCCCATTGTGTTCAGTGGGTCTTACTCCCAAGAAAGTATCTTTAGAATTGCAGCCACAATAACTCTGATGCTGTACCTTAATGCTCCTCTTTTTTAATTACAAGGGAAAGCTTTATGAAGCAGTTTATTGATCGACAGCAACAGGACACAACATGCTTATTGAGAAGATTGCCATCAGCTTCCTCTTCCTCATGTGACCATTCTAAAAGGCTAGCAATCGAAGAGAACAAATATATCGACCAGAAGGTAAACAGCAATATACAGCAATAACTGAGTCCTCCACACTTACATGCTCTAGAGTCCTATAAGCACATGGATGATTTATTGCTTAGTATGGCATATAATTGTTTTTATAGCCAGCAGTGAAAAAGCCCTGTGTATGTGAGCGAGCAGAGAAGGGATGGGGCCTGGTTATATAGTGAAGTTTTTTCATAAAGCTTTTTTCATAAAGTAAGTGAATAAAAAGTGGTTAGAGATAAATTTCTATAATCTCAAGAGATATTTGAATGTTTATTAGTTCTATTATGGCATGAGTGCATAGTGGAAAATATGGGCAGGCTGGGTTGCATTTGCATATGTACAGTTTCCCCATCAATAATATTTTGCACACAAGCAGTCGTGTTTTATGTTTCAAAATCAAAACTTATGAAATGGATCAGGAAAAATAAGAAATTGCATGCCTGAGTAAATGAGACCTCTGCATTTGTAGATCTGTACCATGGGAACACTTGGTGGCAGATACACTGCAACCGTAACCTCCACTTCGGCTGGCCTGAGCCCTAGCATAAGCCCCTTGCTAACATGGGGATGTCACAAAAGTGCCGCAAAACAGTGCCACAAAAAAGACCTTCTGGGGGAGGGTTAGGCCAGTGCAAAGACATGCACTTGTCTCCCTACAACACCATGGGAATGGGCAGACCAATGAGTTGTGCTGACCTAGTTTGGATTGCGCCCATAGTTAGTTGCTTTAGATGGGAGATTGGGAAAGAACCTTAGCCTGTGGCTTTAAAAAAAATTGCTGATCAATAGAAAATACTGGGCTGAATGGGCTGAATGGTGAAAAATTTACCTATTTGGATGGAACATTTGTTTGCATTTTGTCAGATTGATTCTGGTCTTCTGCAGTTACAATTACCGTAGCAACTTTCCAATTAAATGAACTAATTTCCTCCAAAAACCTCTTCTCTCTAACACAAATTTTGACTAATAAGTAAAAAAAAAAATGCATCTGTGCATAGTAGAATGGAAAGAAGCAAACACTTATGGACATTTTAATTAAGTGCACAACATTGGAACAACAAAAGTGAAATTCTGTGGACGGCTGTAGATCCCTTTGTGCATATTTGGCATCCATCAGTCTTGAAAGACTATGGTATCGTGCTCGACGCTGCATATGGAGCACAAAGGCCTGGGTAGATTGATATGGAGGATAGGCTGTTACCCAAGCACCAAATCCCCTCTCTCCATGCCACTGAAATAGACCAATGGAAAAGCAGAGCTGATACGATTGGTTCCAGCTGCATCGCAGAGCTGGGCTAAGGACAAGAGCTTACCCTGTCTTGTGGGGACCCAGGTCTCGAACCCTGGCCTTCTGGTTAATAGGCACAGTGTCTTAACCACTTACACCACCCACAGCCCCATCAATGCCAGGACATATGATAGGATTTCTTGTTACTGGGCTACATCTTCCCACCCAAGGCACAGCTACACAAAGTTGGCAATTCATACCAAGCAATCCACAGCTGTGAATGCACAGAGCAATTATTGCCAGGCCAGTTTCTCCTTTCTGAAGATAACATTCCAGCCTTGAGCTTCTAGTCTGTGCATAGCCTCCTATAAATTAATATACTGATGTTCCTTTCACTCCATCATCAGGCCGGGCTCAGCCCTTCCAACGTGGAGTTGATTTGGTTGCAAAAACCAATGCACAGAGTGACACTAGTCAATACACATTTGTCTCTCACTGAAACAAAAACCATACAACTTTGCAGCTTTATCTCTTAGAAATGGAGACTGCTTTAAAATAGAATTTCTTGTGACTTTAATATCTTCTATTTTTTTCTGTAACAAATATTTAAAGGGTTAAAGTCTTTAAGAATTTAATTGACATTCCCTCCACTAGAACTGCTTTTTCAAACACCTGGGCAGATTCCTGCAGAAAATTTCATTTTAATAAAGCATTAGGAAGACAAGAGTGCCCTGAGCCTTTTGTAAAGGTCTTTTGTGCATGCCCAAACTTCTGGGCATGCACACTGGACACCGATGTGATCTGCTCCAAAGATTGCGCTTGTACCCTGCGTACATTTTCAGCAGGAACCTGCCCAGGTGTTTGAAAAAGCAGTTCTAGTGGAGGGAATGTCAGTTCCTTTCCCCTCATGTTATTTTTGCAATCCACATCTACTCTCAGGTTGTTTCACTCACAGGAGAAAGAATATAAGTATCTGTATTTTTCCTCCCCAGTGCAAATACCAGCTGGGGGTGGATTTTGATAAGTTATACTGGAAAGCTGGAAAGGTTAAAATACTCTTCACCTCAGCACCACTTCTGTGAAAGAATTGACATCCACCTACCCACCCACACATTTACATTTCAGTAAAAAAGTTGCAGATCAACCATGAAACTCTTCGCATAATGTGTAGTTCAGCTCTGAAACAACCATTAAAGTAGTCTGCCAAAACCATAATAAGATTGGCTTATGCTGTGGGTATTTCTCTTCTCATTACTGCCCTTTTAAAAAAAGAATGTTAATTTGTTTCCTGTCTAGCTGCATGTCTCTAATATATTAATTTTTTAAAGCCCAATGAATTTATTCTTTAAAATATATCAGTATATGTGATCTTATTCTGCATGTATTCTTCTTTCATTTTTTTAATGTGTCTGTTTCTTTTGCCAAACTGTGCTCTGGAAAAAGTATTCAATTTAAGCCAACTAATGGCATAATCCAAACTAGTTTTCCAGCACTAGGGTGAGGGCAATGTAACTCTAAGGTAAGGGGGAAAACATTATCTTACCTTGAGGAGGCCTCTGTGACTGTTGCCTTAACTGCAGAATTCATCAAATTCCCCACTGGCACAGCTATGCCAACAAAGGAAAGCTGGTTGACCCAATCTTAACAACCTTCCAGCACCAAAGCAGCTACAGTGCATCCCCAAAATGAACAAGATCAATTCCACCAGATCCTGATCCTCATATTGGGCCATAAGAGCTCCTGCAGAACCAAGTATTGCAAGGCTACTTACATTACTCAGGGAAAGGGGACAAAAGCCTCCCTTCTAAGGGGTCAGTGACCAGGGTGAGTTGGATGCTATGGCAGCCTTTTTTGGTGCCACAAGCAGGCCTCCGTCAGTCTTGAAAGACTATGGTATCGTGCTCGGCACTGCATACGCTGCATGCGAAGCACGAAAGCCTGGGTTATATTGTTATGGAGGATAGGCTGTTACCCAAGCAAATCCCCCCTCTCCGTGCCACTGAATTAGTCCAATGGAAAGGCAGAGCCAATACGATTGGATCCAGCTGGCGTCGCAGAGCTGGGCTAAGGACAGGAACTCAACCTTTCTTGTGGGGCTGACCCGGGAATTGAACCCTGGCCTGCTGGTTAACAGGCACAGCGTCTTTACCGCTTGTGCCACCCACAGCCCACAGCAGCTCTGCGATTTGGGTAGCTCAAGATTGGGCTGTTAGCTGGCTAAATTGAAATATTTTTCCAGCACAGTTTGGTAAATTTCTGTGGTCTGGTGTCCAGTCAAAGCACAACTCCCAGAAAAGCAATTATAGTGGTAATTCGCTTCATGAACTTAATTTATTCCATGACTCTGCTTGTGAACTGAAACAGCTGTGAACTGAAACAATTTTCCCCATAGGGTTCAATATAAATTTGGTTAATCTGTTCTGAACCCAATTTGGGGGGGAGAGGTTTAACCACAAAAATATGAAACACAGTACAGTATGAAGAGAATGAATGCTAATCTTGATTGAGGTGACTTTTGGTGTGGAGGACAGAAAGGTGTTTGGGGAGGAGGTTTATTATTTGGAGGGAAAGTCCTCCTCCATAAGGACATTGAGGACATTTCCTTCAGGGGTTTCCTCTCTTCTTTGTCTCTTAGCTACATGGTGAATTTTGTTTCACAGCAAGTGTGCACAGATCACAAAAAAGCTTCCCAGCAAGTGTGCATAGGTGCCCAAAACCCTTACAGCAAGTGTGCACAGACCTAGAGGAAGCCATAACCACATGACAGAGGCCTAGAGGAAGCCACAACCAGGTGACAGAGCAGTTCATCACCTGAGGCAATTCACAGTCAGAGGCAAAATTTTGATGACATTCCTATTCATGAACTGAAGCGTTCATGAACAGAGGCTTTCATGAACTGAGGCACCACTGCATCTGGTATTCATGATTATATTTGTCATCACCATCTGAAATAGGTACAGGTATGTTACATGTGAAAGAGTATCAGAACAGATTGCCTCGTGTCATCTAACTAGCGTTATCTAACTTTCTTATAGTGTCATCTAATTTTCTCACAGTCTTTTCTCAAAACCTAGTTAGTTTACCTCTGAGAGCATTCCTTATATTGATAGCTTTCCACAGTTCTGTTTTTAGAGAATAATTTTTTTAAAAACACCTATCATCCACATCTTCGTTGTCAAACAGAATGGCTTCCCATACTTGGAGCAGATGTGTTTTTTTCTTTCCACTCAAACCATCTGCCTTTCTTTAAGTTCTTTTATAATCATGATTGTGTTGGCAATTTTTATTTCACCATCAGATTTTTGAAAGCATATATCTATTGCCATAAATTCTGGTACCATGCCAAACAAAATAGGATGGATCTAACATCTTTAGGTGCCTGGCCATCAATAGGTTGCCTTGGACCTACATAAGCATAAGTCTGAGAAGCATGGGGCACCTTCGGCCAGGAAAATAGAGTAACCCTACAATCCAGAGTGACTACGAGAGCATGTAAGAAACACTACATGCACCCATAATTGCAGCACCACCTAGTGAAAACCTGTGGAAAATTCATATTGCAATCCAGAGTAAATTGTTCTTACACCGGTGCAAGGACTCCCTGTAGTTACTGTGGATTGTGCCCTAAGTAAGCACTGAGGCATATGCTGCTGCCACCAGCATCTATTCCCTTTTGCCCTTGAAATGCCCTGCTCCTTTATCACCCACCCACAAACCCTCCCTTCTACCACTTTATTTGCTCCGGCACTATATCCAAGAATGGCTGCCCATATGTGGTCTCCAAAGTCATTTGCCCCATAGGCCTCAACGCATGCAGCAGCAACATACCTTTTACAATGCCAAAGCAACACTAACAGCAATGGTCCGCCTGTCCTTCCATTGTCAGTGCCCAGCAAGATTGCGCTATTAGATACCTAAGATATACTTCAAGCAAGCATTTCCATAAAATAGTTAAAACTTTGAGGTAGGCTTCTATTGAAAGTACACACTCAACATTTTAATTTCAGAAATCTAAAAATACCTGGTTTATACGAAGTAGAACTTTTTGTGTTTAATTTAAACTGGTTGGCATCAGAAACCTATTGATTAGAAGATTAACATTTTGGCCTTTGACAAGATACAAGGTAAAGGTGATTTTCCTTTTATTTCATAGCTCCGCAAATCTGTTTTCAGCATTAGGGCAAGAAATCTTCTGGAAAAGGAGACGGCAATCAATAAAATTCTGAGGTAGGAACCCTGATTTGATGCTTCTTTTCTTTTGATTTACAAGTGGTTTTCTGCTGCTGAATAATAAATCGTTTAGTTTCATCTACCACAGTCTAAAATTCTACTTTTCTGCATGCAACAACTAAAAAGCTTGGTACTGGGCCACCATATCCAGATGCAGTTGAAAAAGCTACTGGTGATGGATAATCCTCCAGGCAAATTCTAAATGGGTCAATTTGCATCTGATTAGTTTGACAGATGTTCATTTGACAACCAGGATACAAGCCATAATAATACAATATAGACAATTTCATCTGATGTGCTTAGGGAAATTCAGTCTGATTTATGCATTCTGTTTTTGGTTGGTGTAATGAACTTCAAGCACCAACATTCTGTCTGAAATAATGCTTTGGAAGGTGCATTATTGGATTGCTGGAATTATAAATTCGTTTTGGCAATTCGTTAGAATTTCAAAACAGCCACTCGAGAAATATTCTCTGAAACCGAGTGACCTTTTCTGGTTGTCAGTGATATCAAGAAGCAAAGCATAACATACCCCAAATAGTTTCATTATTTTGGATATCTCTGGTTCTTGCTCAGGAAGTCAAGTGCATTCTTAAATAAAGTACATTCTGTTCTGTCACATCATTCTGTACACATATTGTACATTTCAAATCACATTCTGCGTACAGAAAGATATAGGAAGAAAATGCTCAAGAACACTGTTGGCTGACAGTAAATAGTGTTCAAATTTAGTTCTTAGGAAGCTAAATATTATAGAAAAAACTTTTGGAATAAGTTTTTATGAAAGCTTCATACGAAAATCAAAATTGAAAAAGCTTCTTTTAAAGAGCAAGAAGAAAGTAAGGTGAGAGAGACAGATCACTCTGCTTTGAAGATTTGAACATGGTGATGTTCCTTCAAATGGCCTGTATATGCAAAGCAGGAAATGTGAAGTGTGATGCAATCACAACATGTTTCACATTTCATACTGTGATTCAAAAGTTTGCCATTCAGTCTGCAGAGTGGCAGAGTGGAGGGAAGTTGCAAGTGTCTAACCCCAATCAAACTCCCGATGCAGACAGACATGGATGGGCTGGCGGCCCTACATCCACCCTTTTCTCCAGGGTCCTTGGCCCGTGGTAACTCTTTATCAAATAGCAGAAACTTACAGGCTTGAGACTGATAAGGAGAATGGATGACTGGCTATGCACTGGCCTTTTTATTTAGAGTAATGCCTGGGCATAGATGAAATAGAAAGAAATGGAAAGAGGGATCAGCTTAGTCCTACGTTAAAAGATGCAGGTGTGAGGTTTCCTAATTGCCACAAGATTTTCTTAACCCACTAGCGGAACATACATTTTGTATACAGTTTATTCTACAAGCACATTTTGCATGTAGAATACACATCTTGCATGCTAGTTTCAATTACTGAAATGTCCATCCCTGGCTGGAAAAGACCCTTGTCTGAAACCCTGAACAGCCACTGCCAATCAGAACAGACAATATTGAGACCAGTTGTCAGCACATAAGGGAGCATCCTCTGTAATTATATACCTTTATAGGGCCTGCACTCGCCAGCGCATGTTGAGTGGATCCTTTGAAGGGCAGCCTGCAAAAGAAAGATCTATTCTGAGTGTCCAACATCATATACGTCAAGAACGCAGGTAAATCCAATTACAGTTTTTAAAAATTAAGCAATGTTTACAGTGTCGTCATTCTATCAAAACCTTTGCTAATTGGGGTTGATTTGCATGAACATATCAATGTATGTTCATTTTATGATAATAATGATTACATTTATTATAATGTGTAAGAGTGAGAAAAGGGCTTTTCTTTCAAATGTGCAGTATGAGTTCCATGATGTCAAAGTTTTGGGGGGCCGGGGGGAATACATATCAGGAGGAGCCCTACTTTTTCTTATCTCTTCCCTTTCCCCATTCTCTGCTTGCTTGCTGGAGTACAAGGATTGCTAACCAAGATGGAGTTTTCAGTCAGCAATGTGCCCACAGACAGACACCTTCACAAACACATATTCTTTGCTGGTGCTCCACTGCTTCAGTCATCTCCCAGCAGAGCCAGCATCTTCACTTCCAGCAGCATCACATGGTTTTCATGGTAGCAGGACCAAGTACCACCTGTCATACAGAGAAGTATCACTGGTGGTACCAGAATCACTGACTAAAAATTAGATTGGGCTAGAAAATTGGATTTGATTTTACCAGAAGTTTTATAAGCTATCTTATAAGTAATATAACATGAACTGATCAGAAGGTACTCTATGTTGGTACAGTGTAATGATAATTAAATGAGTCTCTATGTAACTATCACCCATTTGAATATGATTTTATTTTTTCCAGATCACTAAGACATGGTTCCAACAGTCAGCGGATCAGCAGAGGAAAATCCCTTGAAACATTAACTCAAGATGTAAGCCTAAATGAATTAAGTAATTTTTGAGATGTTATTTATATGAGGAACTGACATAACAGAGAAACAATTCTGCAGTAACCTTATAAGATTAATCCATAGGTGCATGAGCAGATATCTGTATCAGCCCTTGTGGTACCTTATGGCAGTCCTTGTGCCTCCAAAAAAGCCTCCCTGGAGGATCAGATAACATTTCCTAAAGGGGGAAAACAAGGTGTGAGAGGCAATGAGGGGGGAATTTCCAAAAATCAAGTGGAATCATTTCCCCAGTAGCCTCCCATGCCTTATTCACTCTTTCTACAGGAGGAAAGAGTTATTCACTCTTTCTCTTGGGGGAAGGTTAGGACAATGCACACATATGCTTGCCTCCCTACATCATCTCAGGAACGGGAAGACTGATTAATTGTGCTGGCCTAGGTTAGGATGGTACCCTAATTATGATTACTGATCCAGTTGTGAATGTTTTTTTTCAAAAACTGAATGAAAACCTTTCTTCATAGTACTAATTTCATGAAGGATAAAGAGGCTATGTGCAATTACATTCTTGCTTTGATCATACAGCAAAATATACAGCACCAGTTTTTAAAAAATGCTTGTTCTGCTTCCAGCATTCTAACACCGTCAGGTACAGAAATGCACAGAGAGAAGACAGTGAGATAAAAATGATACAAGAAAAGAAAGAACAAGCAGAAATGAAAAGGTACTGAGAGTTGAAATTTGACAACTTTGTTGTGTGAAGGACCACTTTAGATAATACATTTTTGGCATTTGGGAATAAGTTTTCAAATACAGGTACACCTAGTGTGGAGCATTGGAACAAAGGGAACTTACATATGACTGAAGGGTGAATAACAGAAAGCATCCCCTGGCAAGTTCATAAATGACTACACACATATTTGTTATTCAGGGGTACCTTCTGAGTCAAAAATGCATAATTCAGTGACCTTAAATATTATTTGGTTTGTGTTCTGCTCTTCTTTTGAGAAGGCCTGTTTAATCCTCATAGTGATCAAGCAAAGGTAATCTACTGCTTTGACACTCAGTGGAGTACAGTAGGGGACAGAAGTGGCAGCAATGTCATTTCAGTAGTTTACAGTTATGTTGTTTTTATTTTGTTCCAAGTAAGTATAATATAAATACTACTACTACTACTACAGGGAAAAGCCTTCAAAATACCAGCCTTTAAAAACCTAACAGAGCTTCTTACATCATCACTGTATTGTAACGTCATAGATTGGATGGAAGTTGGATGACACAACTTGACAAAGGGACCTTAGGAAGATGAAGAAGGCTTATCCTGGCCCTGTTCAGACAATACTTTGACCAGCCAAGTCCAAACATATGGAAGAGGAATATGATTAGTCACACACCTCTACCCCATCCCGCAGACACAATGTAGCAACATCGCCTAATTTCATGGGTGGTGGCTCATCTGAATAACTTCTGAATGCTCTATTTTAAAATTAGTTTATAGTCATTAAAACTGCAATGGGAATAGTTCAGAATCATAGTTCAGAATGGGAATCATCTGCTCCTCATATGATTAGGCAGTGGTGCTCCATTGTGTTGAGTGTAGAGGTGTACACGTTCATGTTCTTCCGCTGTATTGTTGGTCTGGACCTATTTGGCATATAATACAAATTGGCCCCTGAAGTTTTCCTATAACTGTAGAACGCACAGAACACAATCCTAACCATGTCTACTCAGACGTAAGCCCCATTGGGTTACTCCTTGGAAAGGAGGATTGAAGCCACAATCTAGTTCTTACAGCTGGCTTTTTGCTCTTACACCTCCTTATAGCCAAATACATTCCTTTTCATTTACCATTGAGCTTTTTCCCTGAGCCCTGGTCATCTAGATCATGAAAAGCCTCTAAAGGAATTCCCCAGTGGGAATATAGAGTTCCACATGACAGGTAGGTAGGACTGAAAAATATTGGCTTTTTAAAAGTCATCCTGTAATCACAGTTGTGCAGCAGTCTAAACCTTTGTTCCTTGGCTTCAAGCTCACCACACTATCTATGGCACCACAGTTGTTCTATTACTGGAGTCTGAGAAAAAGAAATTAAAGAGAAATATGTTTGAAGCTGACATTTTTGTCTGTTATTGAATATCTCATTTGCCCTTATATTGTTATGAAAAAGGAAAGTCCAGGAAGAGGAATTGCGAGAAAATCATCCATATTTTGACAAGCCACTTTTCATTGTTGGTCGTGAACATAGATTCAGAAATTTCTGCCGAGTAGTTGTACGAGCTCGCTTTAATGCGTAAGTATGAGTCCTTTGCATTGGTTGTTATTTTTCTTCCCAGCATCATGTGAAGCCTCAAGGTTAGAGCTGACCTAGACATTATCTCATCTGCACTCTTTTAGTTTCTCATGGTGATGGCTGTCACGCTTACATCCACAAACACTCGCCATGCAACATGGCATCAACACACTGCAAATTCCCTTACTTCCATTCAGTTGTGGCAGCTATTGATTGTAAAGAAACTGCAATATAATGACACCACGTCTCGTGAGGAGCATAAAATTGTTTCTTGCTACCATTTACTATTCAGGAGAAAATTACCAAAAAAGATGAGTGGGTGGAGATATGGATGAGTAAACATCCAGACCTCCTGGTAGAATTTTCTTAAATTCTTGCAATTATTTAATTGCTAAAAGTTTTGCATTGTGGTATGGAATAAGAGTGAAAACCTAGTTTGGAGTGGAAACCTGAGAACGATCAGGGAATCTCTTGTATAATATACGATGCATTTGGTACTGTATGCCATAATATAGCCTCAAATGAAGATATTTCTCTTTTATTCCAGTTCTAAAACAGACCCTGTCACCGGAGCAGTGAAAAATAACAAATACCACCAACTTTAGTAAGTACATCCAAAATGGCTTATTTCTTTTTATTCTTTCTATATATCGTCCTTTCTCTACTCTTTCTCTCTTTCCCCTATACGCACATATACCAGTACATTGAAAGAGAGAATTTATGAATATAAATCATTTAAATATGTGCATTAAAAAGTATTAACCCTCTAAAAAGTTCTTATTTGCTAATGTGTTCATAGTATACTCTATAATTTTATTATGAATTATGTAATGTTAAAATTGTAGTGTATTTTCTATGCTTTGATCTGCGCATCTTGCTGCATTAAATATTCCTGATTATTACTTGAGCCTTTTTTTGTCATTAAGTTTACTTCATTTTATTATGCAGTGATTTGCTGGGTTTGGTTACTTACCTGGACTGGGTAATGATCATTGTTACGATATGTTCCTGCATTTCAATGATGTTTGAATCCCCCTTTCGAAGAGTGATGCATACACCAACACTTCAGGTAGCGTTATGGAAGTAATTACGAAAGTAATTCCAATATTTCATGCAATTTTTTAAAAAATTGGTGTTAAATTTTTACATTCCCTTTGTTTTTCAGATTGCCGAATATGTTTTTGTAATATTCATGAGCATTGAACTTAATCTGAAGATTATGGCTGATGGCTTGTTTTTTACTCCAACGGCAGTCATAAGAGACTTTGGGGGTGTCATGGATATATTTATATATCTTGTAAGTTTTTATTTATAAATTATTTTCCTACATACATATTTTCTGTCCAAGGCTGCAATCTAAGCTGCAGTTAGGCCATTTTAAGCTCCGGCACAAGTCCTGTGCTGATCTGGGGATGTCACAAAACTACAATAAAGGCACTTCTGCTCCACTCCTGGGGGAGATTTAGGCCAGTGTACAGACATGTGCTTGCCTCCCTACATCACTACAGGAATGGGAAAACCTATGAGTTGTGCCAGTCTAGGTTAGGATTGCACCTGTAGTCATGACTGTTCAAAATAAATTTAGGCTTAATTTGATCTCACAAATCCTCCACACCCATCAAAGGTAACAAAAACAATTTGTTTCCCTTCTATACCTTCCATTTAACTTAATGTTACAGTATATCCATTGTAAAAGGGCATCCACTAGGAATAAATAGCATGGCAACAGACACCTCTGTTAACCATGGGGAAAGTACCTCAAGGACACAACACACTTGTCATTTAGAATGCCACACCACTCCATCCACCGCAGGTTGTTCTACAGGCCAGTGTCTGCTTTGGGCACTTAAATAAACATATTTTATTTACTCTTGAGTTATCCAGATACAGCATTATATCAATAGTAAATATTAATATTATCTTAAAAGTTGTTTAAAATTCATAGCATAATGTATCTGAGCATGACTTCTAAGTGGCAGTTTTATCAGCTGGATTAAATTATGTAGAAATTAGACTGTGTCATAGATATAATGACTGTGATTTGTTACAATCAATTGGTATTCAAGGGTTGTATATCTGCAGTCTGAAAATGAGGTCATTTTTAAGAAACACTTTTTCTCCTATTATTTATTTAACAGAAACATTGCACAGAAAATGTGATTTCTGAACAATTCCAACAGCCTGAAAAGATGACAACAATTCAATACAATATAGATTATATTATATTGATTTGTCCACTGCTGTTTGGGAGATGATAAAGTTACAATAACATATGCCAATCCTATTTGTTGATTTAATAAACCATTAAAAATCCCTTGCATCAAATGGCCACAGTGATATGAGAAATGTACTGGGGTTCCAGTTCAGGGATATGAAGAATGTTAGTAGCTACTGAAGCTAAAATGGCCTCTTACTTGAGACTTCCTTCTGTCTGTTCTTGTGACTGTGTTGTTGTGGTGTTGTTCCCTGCAAAGTTTTTTTCTTCCTTTCCCATCTAAATTTCTGTTGATTGCTTAACAACCCAAAGATAGCTTTGCCTTGTGGAGGACACAGCAGCATAGTCTAAGGCTGCAATCCTAAAGACACTTTCCTGGGAGTAAGACCCATTGAACCCAATGAGGCTTACATTTGAGCAGACATGATTAGGATTGTGCTCTTTGACAGCCATTTTCAATGGTGTGCCATGGATGGTCAGCAGGTGAATCGCAGGAGTTTCAGGGATTGTAATTTGTTAGCAGGGCCACTGAGGGGATTCAAGTCTCTATCAATGGGTGTGGCTTATGAATTGTAAAAAAATTGTGCCTTGACAATTTTATCACCTTGTCAGTGTGCGCCAGATGAAAAAGATTGAAAGTCACTGTTCAGTAGAATTCAGCCCCCATATCTTATTTCTCATGACTTTTTGTATCTTCTCCCTGGTAAGAAGCAGCCAAGACTTGAGTTCAGGCAAGGCGTTTCTTTACTCTCCATTGTTTTTGTCTCCTTTGTTGTTTCTTCTTTCCATATTTTGTTGTGGTTCCTGTCTTCCTTTCATACCCTTCGGTCTTTTAGGAACAAATTTACTCACTGCTGTGACTGTACAAGATTACAACTAAATTACAGTAATGCAGACAGTGGCATAACAGAACCATACGTAGGATCAGCCTGTAGGATCATATGTATGTATGTGGAACACAGAGCCACAACACACTGCCTCAAGTACCAAAGCCAATACTTTGGTACTTCTGGGAGACTCCACAGGAGAAGGAACAGGGCAGGCAAAGCCTCCTTCTTAACTAGAGCAGAACCTGGGGACAGTCATGCACCTCCGGTTCACATAGCACCCATGACAGAATGATAATACTTTCAGATATGCTGTGTAAATAGTACACTATTATGGATTATTCTTTCACCTCTTTTTAAAGGTAAGCTTGATATTTCTCTGCTGGATGCCTCACAACGTTCCAGCTAAATCAGGAGCTCAGCTCTTAATGGTGCTACGCTGTCTGCGGCCCCTCCGAATCTTCAAACTGGTGCCTCAAATGAGAAAAGTTGTCCGAGAATTATTCAGTGGCTTCAAGGAAATCTTTCTGGTAAGTACTGTGTGTTTTATTTCTTTTCCAAAAGAAAGATTAAAAGTAAAACCATTAAACATCTCACATTCCTTGCTATGGTCTTCTGTTTGAAGCTTCCTAGCTTCATTTGAAGCTAACCACACTTTCCTGGGAGTTAGTACAATTGAACACAGTGGGACTTACTTCTGAGTAGACATGCTTCGAATTGAACTGTTAGTAACATCAGTAAGTAGTGCACATTTGTTCCTACAACATGAAAAGTATGTATGTGCTTATAGAGGGAATTTGTTGGTGCTTTTTAATAATCTTCTGTGAAGTTTGTGAGTGAGCATACAAGTTATTGAGGTGTGATACTAGAGAAGTCTGCATGCGTGCATTAAAAATTAGCAATGTGATCTATATACATGAAGAGTGAGCATTTAAGTATGGTAAGAATATTTCTATGTCTATGTACATGAAGTCTATGTATTCATGGAGGAGAAAAGGGTGTAAAAATGTGTATTACCAGAAATGAATGAAAAACAAGAGCAAGCATTCACAGGGTGACCTTATAGAATGGAGGACAGAGTGCCACTACCTTTAACCATTGCATAGAAGAGGGAATTGAGGCAGGTGCTGCCTTTAAAATCATTCTATGTTGAGCTAAACCTGCCTAAATTCCTTCTTCTATGCAATGGTTACAGGCACTGTCAAACATCTCCTTCTATAATATCTTCAGTAAAAGCCAGAGTCAAAGGGCACAATCCAGAAGTGCACTTGGGTTACCCTATCTACCACTGGGCTGACCCAGCTGCAAGATGGACCACCCTAATTATTCTGGAAAAGGCTTGGGGTAGCCTGAGGCAATATAGGCTTCCCCAAGACAGGTGGTCCTGGGCTGCCCTAACTGGTGCAGCCTAGGCAGCTCAGGAGCAGCATGTTGAGGGCATGTTTAGCATTGCCTAGGGCAGAGCAGTTACTCTGTATCCAGAGCCTGTTTCCAGGACAGAAATGCCCTCTTCCAGCTCCTGAGAGTTATACCACCTCAGGAGCAGGTATAACAATGAGTAGACCCATAGGTGTCCATGATAAGGCCCGAGTAAGATTGGCAGTGTTGATCAAAAATCTGAGTTCTTGGCCAGCCTAGCTGCAATACCTGCCTCTCAGCTTCAGGATATGGCACAACTAGAGCAACCTACTAAGCTGGGTATACAATAGGCCACTCCAAGCATCCACCCTCCACTAGAGGTACTGCTGTACTGCATTCTTATGCTGCAGCAGTAACTGGTTGTCAGGAACTTCTGGGCTTCCTTTTAGCACCACAGCTGTTCCTTGTTCAGTGTGATCTGAGGGGGTCTCCTCAGATCAAGCAAGCCCTCCCCAGGAGTCACTGATTTGGTGCCTTCTGAGCTTGCTCTGGAGCTTCTAGAGCAGTCCAGACTTCCTAATTCTCTGGATGCAGCATAACTCTCTGCTTTGGAGACAGAATAGTTAGGGCAGCCCAGCTAGGGCTCTCCTCACTGCCCTTACTCTGGATTGTGCCCAAAATATATTGCAAAGTAGAGCTTATTGTAAAGTAACTATTTCTTCTACTAGGGGAAGACAACTGCTTATCTTTCCACATTCCTATGACACATTCCAAAGAGTATCTCTCTTATGCAGATGAACAGAAGACTAGAATCAGGCAAGGGTCAACCAATACAAAATCTCATGTTACTTGACAAAACCGGAGGCTTAAGAGAAACCATCATAGAGGATCCAGTTATTGAGCATAAGGCTGTTTAAAGGATATTTGTCTGCTTTTATTTGCTCTTATAGGTCTCAATTCTCTTGCTGACATTAATGCTTGTTTTTGCAAGCTTTGGAGTTCAGCTTTTTGCTGGGAAACTAGCTAAGTGCAATGATCCACACATTATTGCAAGGGTAAGAACAAGTTTGTATTCTTCAAAATATTTCGTTTTAGTTTAGTTCAAAACCAGTCAGTCATATCCTTCTCCCTACCCCCCAACACACTGCAAAAAATGTAGCTATTCCCAAAATAAAGCTCACATTGGGTGGGTGGATTGGGAGGCTATGAAGGGGAAGAGGAATTAATTCCCCTTACATCTTTGTAAGCCTCCTGTTCTGCAATGGATCTCCTTGCACTTGGGCAGCTCCATAACTGGCACGTGTGAGGAGAAGAAAGGGACAAAAAAACTTCCTCCGTCCCACGTAGTTTCACCCCCTCCCATAACCTAGAATCCTAGAAGTAATACTAATGAGATGTTAGTACTGAGAAAGACCCTGGAGAGCTTCTCCCAAGCAGTGTATGCAGTACTGAGCTAGATGAAGCCATGATCTGACTCCATATAAGACAACTTCCTGTGCTTGTATGGCTAGATCCATTCTCTCTGCCTAGGAAGTTGGTGATTGGGTTTTTTCCCTGTCTAATTCTGCTAAATATGTGCATGCAGGCTCATCAAGAAAGGGTCACCTCACAACTCTGATTGCTAGAGGTAGGGTTTTCTTCTCATCATGAGTAATGCTCCTTTCTCCAGTCCTTGCTGGCATGGGATGATGGATCATTAAAATATTGACATCTTAATTACATAAGACAGTGCTACTTATATTCCATTTAGGATGGTTTTGTAGTGTCTGTTTAAAGGAATATTCTACATCGTACGCAGATGGTTATTTCACATGAACTGTTTTATTTTATCAATAGGAAGATTGTCATGGTATATTCCGAATAAATGTAAGTGTTTCCAAAAACCTAAATTTAAAATTAAGACCTGGTGAAAAAAAGCCGGGATTTTGGGTGCCTCGAGTCTGGTAAGTAACATACAGGCTTGTATCTTTATTCAAAAGTTTCACTAAGCAATGAACAATGTATACTTGTCATGAAATGACAAGTGAAACCCACTAACCATGTGTTAATTCCTGCTAGGGATCCATCCGACAAATTCCCTGGTGTTGATGCCTGATATAACATTTAGGAAAGGGAGAAAAATCCCTGAATGCATATACCATAAATACTCAGTGGGATGACTGCCATAGGCATCAAACACAGAGGATCTGAAGATCCCAGTGAATTATTTATTTATTCAATTTTTTCTGACGCTACTCCTAAGGTCTGGACAGCATATGTAATCATCTCTCTCCATATCTGTTGTAGAGACTGATTGCATACTTAACATACAGTATAAGCTTACCACTGGTGTGAAAATAGCTGGACCAGGTCCTGTGTAACTCCTTTATCCAAGTATTACTCCTTCAACTTTAATTATAGCTCTGATCAGCTCAAGCAGGCAGAGCTTCTGGGCCTATTCTATGTCATATCATACCAAAAACAATAGAAATTAAGTTACTCTGTTAAGAGCAACAAAGAATTTAAGTTTAAGTCTGCTTAATGCACAATTAGAGACTGATGGGACTGCCTAGGGACAGAAGAAAGATTTGAAGCACACAATGTTATTTTCAAGGGATATAAAGGCTGCCTCTGAGATGCTAGAAATAATAGTTCTGCTTTATCACTAAGGAACTAGATTTTTCAGATGTAGCCACACAGATTTAGAACCATATGAAGGCAAATGTTATAGAGCTAAACTACACATAAAGGTAAGCCCATTAGTGGTGCCTTGGAGCTAGTTTTCAACTGAGTAAACAACTGCTGTTTAACAAAGGGATTTCCTCTCTTTGATGGATGTGCAGACATTTCACTTTGTCACAATTTGTCTCTTTCCAAATGGTAGGATAGGCAGCCATTTTATTGTTCCCTCTCACAACGCACTGCAGTTTTTGTCCAAGAAAATGTATTTACAAAGGAACTTTTGTAAAGGAATATTTTTATTCATTTATATTTTATCGATGTAACATTTACAAAGGAATATTTTCATGTAAAAATTCACTTTTATTTTGCTCTATGCCCTTTTAAAAACTTTTTGAAGTTTTAGCTAAGCTGTGAAATAAATGTATGAATGATGTTGAAAAATCTGTGGGTAGAAAAGCATTTACTGTGATACACCTAATGGAACAGTGCTTTGTGATTTGAATGCAACAGTCAGTTGCATTCAAGAGATTAAGAAATATATTATTTATGCATTTGTTTTGAAAAATCAGTTTGATCTAATTTTATCCGGGGACCCTGTTTAAGCAAGATAAACTTATGGATGCCGAATACAACAGTGTATAAATATGAGGTTCCAAATTCCTCCAGCCTCATATTCTTGCACTTCCTAGAATCTTCAGTTTAAATTGGGCTCCAAATTCCTGAAATTGATCACTGGCAAAGAGTGCTGAAATTCTGGCAAAGGGTGCTGAGTGCTGGCACTGAGCTCCAGCAACAGTACTGGGTGTTGCGTATGTGCCATAAGGCTCATCCACGCCACCCAGAGATAAGGAAACACTGATGCCAGCCCAGCACTACATGGATGCTGGCCAAAGCAGGAGATTAGCTCTAGGAGACAATAAGGACTTTTGGAGTGGGGGCATTTTGGGGTGTGAGGTGGTTTCCAAATATAGGATTGGGCTGTGTCACTCTTACAGTGTGTCACTGTTAGTGTCACTCTTGTTCTCAGCATCGTCTCTATGATGCTTAGCTAATTAAACCAAAGGAAAATTAAAAACCAAGAATCAAGGGCATGAAAAATATCCATAGAGCTGTATGTTATTGCCTGCGTGCAAAAGCTACACAAATGTTTGACTACTCATTGATATTATTGAAAGATCGGCCCAGGCTTTAAGATTAAACGACTACATGGTGTTGGAGTGGCCAAATGCAGCTCTCTGACATATAAAGTGTGGCTCTCAGAAATATATTGGCTGAGCTCTTTTCTGTATTAAATAATATAAAAGGAAAATAAGAATTATTTTATCAAAATAAGAATTTACCAGGTGGAAACTGAGAGTCTACTGGATTAAAACATGTTTAGCATTGATGATAAAGAATTTACCAGTAAATGCTTCTTAAATATTGTGGCTCTCAAATATCTTTCTTGCAATTCTTGGATATCTGAGTTTGTTATCATAAAGGATTTTTATGTTAAGTTTTCCCCCTCCCAACATGGAGGGACAAAGAATGGTCTTAATTTAGTACTTGTTCCTATGCTGTATTGCAGGGCCAATCCTCGGAACTTTAACTTTGACAATGTTGGAAATGCAATGTTGGCATTATTTGAAGTTCTATCATTAAAGGGATGGGTTGAAGTCAGAGATGTCATTATTCATCGTGTGGGGCCGGTAAGCATATACCTTAGTATTTGTCAGTGTTCCAATTATTCCTTTAATTTCTTAAGGTGAATTATCTTTTTGTTATTATTTATACAGATTCATGGCATCTATATTCATGTTTTTGTATTCCTGGGCTGCATGATTGGATTAACACTTTTTGTTGGAGTTGTCATTGCAAACTTCAATGAAAATAAGGTAACAATGCAAACATAATACTTTTTATTGTCTAAACATCTTCTAAATATTGGGTTAATAATATGATGTACAATGGGTAAGACAGGCCTTTTTCATGTTCTGATTATGACCTTAGTTTAGAATCATGATAAGAAAAATTATATTATTACTAGGATAGTTAAATAAATATATAATTTGGGCCAAATCAATCCTATTGAGGATTTATGGGAGCCAATTCCACTGGAATAGGTCCAAGGAAACCCACTGGCAGCCAGCATCTTATGGACCAATAAGAAAAAATGTACTGCCCTTTCTTGGGCCATCTGGTACATGATACACCATAGGATGAAGTATAAATTAATGCCATTGCATTGCATAAACATAATCATTGTTGGTATCTATTAACTCTTAAATTTGTAAGAAATGAATTGCTTTAGATTATTATTATTATTATTATTATTATTATTATTATTATTATTATTATTATTATTATTATTATTATTATTATTATTTTTGCAAAAGACCAGTTCCCCAATGAGGTAATGGTAGACTCTATAAGCCAGCACCTTTCTGGTAAATGCTTCACAGTAAAATCAAGACAAACACTGAGAACTTTAAAGTGCTTCTACTTTGTGATACTTTGTTAGCTAGAACCCTGTAGAAAGCATTTCTTACCCCTGGGAAGCTGCTGCTACAAAGTGTAGGTACTGTAACAGCTGAATGGAGTTCCTGTAGCTCACAGCAAATACATTTGGAAACCCTATTGTGTGATTGATCAATAACTCTGGTCTTGTTACCAAAATGTATATAATTTAATGGGAGTGATAAAGACAACTGTTTTAAACACCAGTATTGTGTTCAGAGCTTTTGGAGCTGGCTACAATTAAGGTATTTCACAGTAGTTTGACATACTGGTGGTCTAGGATCTGTACCGCTGCCTGTTGTCTTACAAGTTCAGATCAAAATGCTAATGATAACATATGAAGTCCTAAACAGTTTACAGTCAGCATATACAGAGGGCTGCTTTTCCTTTTCTGCATTTTCCACCTCAACTTGTTAAGTACAATGTCTGAGTACCAAATGAAGCTATTAAGGATGTGCGGAGAGTCACAGAAAGCCATGCCCCTCACCTTTGGAATTATGTCTCTCAAAGATTTATGAAAAACTGAACCTGTGCATTTTCTGAAAGTGGTATAAGACATTTTTTGGAGTTTTGTTTACTAGGACCACAGTAGAAAAAATAATATATTAAAATTATCCACTCCAAACCCTTAAGTATGTAATGGGATTCAGGTCCATAAATGAATAAAATCTATTTAATGTTTTATATATTTTTAAAGTCCATTGGGTGTTTTGAGCTCTAATCAAGTATTTAGGAACTAATGAAATATCACCGCAACATGAAGCATGATCCCAGTAGTGTGACATTTTGCAGCTGAAATTTTATTATCCTAGCCATGCCAGTATTTCCCAGATGTTTCTTTAGGGCCCTCAAAGTTGTGTTTAATGCTCTGTTCACTATGATGATGATGATATTTTTGCAGTCAGGTAGATGTTATTGACTGGTTTAATTTCTTCTCAAGGACCTGGGGTGCCTTTTATTATCCTATTTTGATGTTATAAATATCGTCACTAGATATGTATGTCCCCAGTAAAGCTGCTTTTTAATAGTTGGATGGTAATTTTTGTGGCCATGTTACTGTTCAGATGCTTCTCAACTTGTGGAATAGCACCAAGGGTGCCAATCACTACTGGGATCACTTTAATTTTTGTTTGCTACTACCTTTCAATTTCTATTTGCAAATCTTTTTACAGTATTTTGATATTTTTTCTAATTGTTATTGCACATTTAGGGGACAGCTTTGCTGACTGTTGATCAGAGGCGATGGGAAGACCTAAAGAGCAGACTGAAGATAGCACAACCTCTTCATCTCCCACCTCGCCCAGGTATCAAGACCATTTCAGTTTGGTTCATTTTAAGCACTTGTATTCATTGTTCTGCAGGAAACTTGGATTCAAATTAGAATTGCAGTTATGAAACCAGTAGGAGGTTATGCATAAGTTAACATGAAAATGGGCTCCAACTATAAAATCTCTCGTACGACTATTAAAATGAACCCAAAATGTTGTGCTTTGATGGTTTTAGGATAAAACATAATGACAAAAGTGAAATGTTAAATGAAATATATTTGCACTCAGCTGATAAATTGAATTATTAACCTGACATCAATTAAATGATTTGGGGTTTTTTTTTCTTATTTTTCATGCATGAATGGTATTGAGTATTTGAAATTACATAGTCAAAAACATCAGCTAAATTCACATATAATGCTGACGGCTCAATTCTATTTGGATGTCATGATACAGCAAACAATCACTATATCCTAAGCCAATACATCCAATGTCATGCTGACACAGTCCTCCCAGTAACACCACAGTCAATTATATATAATCTCGGTTTATAATAGACTCTGACTTTCAATAAACAATAACATTAAAAAAGTTAATGTTCCTGATTGTCTTGTGCAATTCCAGTCACCAGAAGAAGAATACAAGCCATGAATTGTATACTAAGTACATTGCTTATCTGTCCAATATAGACACCAGCACAACTCATCCTAGGAACACATCCAGTGCCCTTATCTCCCATGAACTGGTGTAAGATGTCAATCCAGTGTCCAAGAAGCCAAATCACAATGTTCACTAAAAATCAATACTGGTGACCAGAGAAGCAGTGCCAGGTGACCAGAAAAGAAGGCAAGGCAAATGCAGGGCCAGTGGGAGTTTTTATTTCTAATGTGACAATGTGGTGGCCCCCAGAGATAAGCAACACTGCAGGAGTCACTACCATCTATCATGGGCAGATGCTTCAAGTATATCACTTATACACACACAATATGATGCCACAGCACTTTACTTCCTACAGGATCTACTTTGGTGCAAGCAGTGAATGAAAAAAAGCTGAGAACTCCTTGGAATCTTGGCACCCAGGATTCAAGTTCCCTTATGTTGCATGACCAAGAAATACCTTTTTTACCATTAGGGTAAGAGTAAAAAGTCCTCTTGGAAGAGGATAGGCGCGCACCACAAGCTCCTGTGGAAAATTGTCACAGTACAGATTATTTTCAATATGTTTGAAAACTAGACAAAATTTAGGAAAATATAGATGAAAACAAGAATTATGTACTTTATTAAACAGGTTGTTTTTCACTGATTTTTTCCAGATAATGATGGATTTCGAGCCAAAATGTATGATATAACTCAGCACCCATTTTTTAAGAGGACCATCGCTGTGCTTGTTCTGGCCCAGTCTGTGTTGTTGTCAGTTAAGGTATATAGTATGCTTGTGAGCATATATTGTGTGCTTCTCTATACTTGAATTATGCAGACAAATGTATTTCTTTTTAAAAAGGAAGGAGAAAGTTGAAAAGAGCAATTTGTACATAAAATTTATCATATTAGTGATTAATGTTTAACAGTGTTGTCACTGTTGGCCTTCTCCAATACAAAGAGACACTTGTTCGGCAGGCTGAAGCAAAGAGACAGATTCGGAAGCAGCAAAACCTAGGGGCTGGAGAGGGGACAGACTTCACCTGTCCTCAGTGTGGAAGAGATTGCCACTCTCAAATTGGCCTTTTTAGCCACAGCAGATGCTGTTTAAGGACCTCCAATCACAGCACGATACCATAGTCTTTCGAGACTGAAGGATGCCAGTGATGACCCACAGTACATTTCTCCCCAGATGTACGAGTACCAGTTTGCATAGTCCACTTATTAGAAGTAACTGGTGACAATGTCATTGTTAGTTACTTTTGGATTGGAAGGCAAGACACAATGTATCTAACAGTGTTAAAAACTCTATGGACAATCCTAAGTGCTCCTTGGGCCAGGTCAAGTTCCTTGCACCAGCCACAGAAGGTCATAAACATACCATAAAGCATATTTGCATCTTCCCCTGGGTAAGCTGTGCTGATGCATAGAGGTCCACCTTCCATGGGAGCATTTAGAAGAATCTCCATGCTGACCAAGCTTGGGGTTCCAGGGCAGTGGGAAGGCAGTCCTGGGAGTGGGCAGGCAGGTAGGAGAAGGTACGGTTGGGACTTAGGAAACCTAATCCTGTTTCCCAGACAGCATGGAGCAGCCTCCAACTGCTCACTTTTGTTTGGTTCTATGCTATCTCCAGCGGTGAACAGTCATGCAGCAGCCAAGTCATGCTGGATGCATCTTAGGATGGTGCTGTGAGAATGGACAGGGGGGCTTTCTTAGTATGCAGAAAATGTACATTAAAGCTCTGCCCATCATGCTGAGTTTCCTACTGCTGCTTGACAGTTTGCATTTCTGACCTCAAGATCAGGCATCAGGACTCTGGGGGATCCCACAGATCTCACTGGACACCATCTTGAGTACCACCAGAAATACCGAATTATCAGTGGTTGACAAACACTGTTGTAGATGTTTTAAATAAACTTAGAAAGGTTTTCTGTTAGCCTTATAAACATTTGTTTGTTCTTCCTTCATATTTAAGTGGGATGATGAAGATCCAGTGACTGGTCCTTTAGCAGCAATGTCTGTTGTCTTTACCTTCATTTTTGTTCTTGAGGTAAGATAATATATTTCATGATTTTTCCAGATAAATGTAGATTATTTGTTTTTTCGTTGTTTCATAGTTTTATAAATGTCATGCTCAGATAATACTATGTATAAGAGCCAGATAAATCTCCTGCTATAAATGCCAAAAGGGTAGGTCAATCTGTTGCAGCAAAACAAAGGATACATGACATTGCTATTTTATCTCCTGTTATGTTTTAATCAATTCTATTTTAAAAGCCCACGTGAAAAAGCTCATACAAGAATTGCCTACAGAAAAATGCCTTAACCCTTACCCTTAACTGACCCCATGTGGGCAGACTTTTTAAGGGCTTTTTCCATGTGGGCTTTTTCTGGTTTTAGTTTTAATCACTCTGGATAGATAAATAAACTCTTGCCCAGGGAAATGATATTTTTTTTCCTTCTGCTGAATCAAGAAACAAAAAACTCCTTGAGCAACTGGAAGCTGCATAAGTATTATGGCAAGGATTACATGTATGTGGGCAGTGCAATCCTAAATTGCTTTGAATTAGGCAGGCTGGCTTTCCTGTACTGAATCAAGCGCAAGTATTGGGAGTACTACCTCACTACCACTGGGAAGGGAAGGCTCATCCCTTTCCCTGATGTAGGGCTGCAGCATCCCCAATAGGTCTCCTCAGGCCTCATCCAGAAGTGGCCTAAGCCAAAGAGACAGGAACAGCCAGAGGCTGCTCCCATCTACCCAAGAGGCAATGTTTGGATCCAGCATAACTTCAGGTCAAAGTCCTGCCTTCTACTCATGCTCTCCCATCCCAATCCTGCCCTCCGCCCATCTTCCCCTTCCCCAGTGAACTTCCCCCTCCTGCCTTCCCCCTGCCTCCTCCCTGTCCTTTCCCTGATGTCGCCAGACCTGGAAAGGCTAGCACAGGTCTCACTCTGAACTGTCCCCACATTTGAGGTGGGCATGGCTATGTTGGCACACTTCCATGTGCCAACCAAAGTGGAGGTGGGTAGTGTAAGACTACCTTACGACACTTTTTCAACACCCTTAGGTCACCCAAAACCCAAGCTGGGGCAATTTAGGATTCTGAATTACTAGTATGTCACATTAACACTGTCTTAGTAATCACTATGACATTTCTATAAAGCAGATCACTATTCTTTCCAGCATTAGGACTAAGGCTGACAGACAGCTTCCCTAAGTCCATTGGATGAGTCCATAGTTGAGACAAGATAGGAACTAAAAACTTTCTGAATTGTAACTTTGTCTCTTCAGCACAATGCTAACCTAGAATTCCTGTGTATTAATTAATAGGGGGAGAGGTTGGACCAGAATTTTCATCTTGAGTGCAGTGGAAAACTCTGAAATTGACAACTGAAATGGAAAATATATCATGCTACACTCGTATCCAACATCCTTTTCCAGCATGAAGTGTAGGGTGATTTTTTTTCAGTGCAGCCTGTTCAGTTTCATCTTGATGTACTAATTATGCATTATCTCAATTCTACTGAAATTACTTGTACCATATGATAAATAATGATTATCCAAAGAGTAGTTACAAGTGACTTAATTTCTTGTAGGTTACAATGAAAATTATTGCCATGTCACCTGCTGGATTTTGGCAAAGCAGAAGAAATCGCTATGACCTCTTAGTGACATCCTTAGGTGTTATATGGGTGATACTTCACTTTGCTATAACCGTAAGATCAAGCAAACTACATAATAATGCATACTGTATTGGGCAGTAACAGGTGAACAGTCAATGAAAAAGGAGGCATCTCATGCACAATAATGCTTCATTGCTTCAAACTGATCTAGAATGAAACTTGATCCATCAGTCTCTGTAACTAGACCTTAACAGATCCTTAAAACAACTAACTTGAACTACAGTATCCACTGGCATACAAAACAATGCACTGACGTGTTCATTTAACCACAATTTGTTACACAAAAGCTACTTGAGATTTCATTTCAAGTATAACATTGGCAGTAGGCCCTGCATCTATATATAGTCTGTTAACTCTGGGCAGCTTGTGAGGAGGAGGGAGAGTTCTGCAAAGCTACAAAGCAGCGAAATTGTTGAGGGCTGATCTCTTTCCTGCTGGGTTCCAACATGTCCCTGGCAGCACAGAGTGGTCAATCAGTCATCTTTGTAGCTATCATCACTACTGTAGTTCAGTCAAGTGACAGTCATGTGATTGGCAGTTGTGTCATTCCTTTGACTTTTCCCCACAAGCACTTTCAGCTGCCCAAGCTCTTTCAGAGAATTTGGGGACCACTGCTGTATGCCATAGAAACAGCTTGCCATGTACAACTGGCTCCATGTGGTTGCATTTTCTGGCTTCCAAACAAGCAAACGAAAGTACCTCATCCCGTAATACATTATTGTGGAATTTGATGTTACATGATGGGATGGTTATTGGTTTAGATGGCTTTGAAAGATTCATAGTGGATGTATTTATGAATGCCTAACATAGCAAAATAGAACCTCCATGTCTGTAATGTCATTCTTCGGAGTAGGGATGGGGGGTCAAACAAATAGGGGACGGCTGTTTCCTATTTGCCCCATTCATGAGCTTCCTGTAGGCGCTTGCCAGTTATTATCATATATTGTCCACGAAAGAAAACTCAGCTCTATTTACATAATTGTTGCTGAACTGTATACCAACAAAACAAACAGTTTAGTTCAAACAACTAAACAAAACAAACAGTATAGATTGTTTATAGTGCATGAAACTCAAATGCTGTTCATGAATTAATTTTTGAGAGGCAGGACTCAACAAAAATCACTCTTGTGTTTTGTTTCCAGAATGCCTACACATATATGATGGGCGCATGTGTGATAGTCTTCAGATTCTTCTCAATCTGTGGAAAGCATGTGAGTTCAAATCAGGATTTTAATTTCAGTAATGGTGACATTTTATGCAAAAGTGCATTTTGTTGAGAGGAAGGTTGCTTTTTCAGTATTTTATGCATTAATCCCCAAAATACAGAAAAGCAAAGAAATCTATCAGGTTTGTTGTTATTCATCTTCAAGTTGTTTTTGAACTTTTTTGACCCCATGGACTACTACAGATCAGGCCCCCTATCTTCCAGTAGATCCTGAAGTTTGTCCAAATTCATGTTCATTGCTTTGATGACACTAACATCTTTTCCGCTTTCCCTTTTCCTTTCAATTTTCTCCATCATGAGGGTCTTTTCTAAGGAGTCCTCTGTTCTCATGAGGTCACCAAAATATTTGAGCGTCAGCTAACAGATCTGTCCTTCCAATGAACAATAAGGGTTGATTTCCTGTAGGATTGACTGATTTGATTTTCTTGCAGTCCAAAATCTAATGGTTACAATTTAACATAATTTCCACTAGTTTAAAAGAGGCATGATTGCCAAGTACATAGATTAGGCCACTGCAGTATCACAGAGAGTTTCATCTTTATTTATAGTTGTGCATGAATTAATTTCATCTTAATTTCTAGCTGTGCATTCCATAGTAACCAAAGACATTTTATTTTGGGGGAATAGTATCCTGGTTTCAGAAAGAACCACTTTTGACCGCAGATGTAGTGGTGGGCTTCAGGGGGTTCTCACAGGTTCTATAGAACCCTTTGCTAATGAGCGCCTGGTTCTGAGAACCAGTTACTAATGGAACCTGTTGTTAATTTAGGATATTAGGACAACGAACCTGTTAATTTATTTGAATCCCACCACTGTGCAGATGCCTTGGCTGCCAGAATTAGAGCACAATCCTAAGCATGTCTACTCAAAAGTAAGCCCCATTGTGTTCAATGAGTCTTACTCCCAGGGAAGTGTCTTTAGGAATGGAGCCTTACTCATTGTTCAGTTGTGTTGTTAAGTCCCCTTTTCCTCATGGATTATCTTTCATTGCTCTCTTCATACCTTTCCAGGTGACCCTGAAGATGCTGCTGTTGACTGTGGTGGTCAGCATGTACAAGAGCTTTTTCATCATAGTAGGGATGTTTCTACTGCTGCTTTGCTATGCTTTTGCTGGGGTGGTTTTATTTGGCACTGTGAAATATGGAGAGAACATCAATAGGTATGAGGCTTCTCCTTGAGAAAGTAATTAATTTATATTATCCTATTATTGTTTTATAGTTAGAATGTTTGTTGTCTTATTGAGAATCTCAGAAATTGGATCCTGTGTCAGATATCAAAATTCAGGCTTGTTCAGTGTAGTTATAAGCCTACCAAATCCAGACAGCACTGGCTTTATGCTGTTTTCAGTCTGAATGTGTAGCCCATGGTGTTTTGTATATTAGGTGCAGCTTGCAGGTCAGGACCCTAGTGAGGAAAGGAGCAGCCAAATATATAGGCAGGTGTACAAGAGACATGCTTGGTCCTCTTGCGGTAAATCATGGTCGGCTCAGAAATGAAAGAAGAGAGAGGAGAGTTCAGTAACTTAATGCTGACCCTTCCCTATTCATCCAGCTGTCCCTAATGTGGGAATCAGGAATGCATTGTGCCTAAAGCTTTTCTTTTTTATGCCGAGTTTTCTTTGTGGCACACTGAATGAGATGTTTTGTTTGTTTATAAAAACAGGCATGCCAACTTTTCATCAGCTGGTAAGGCTATTACTGTGCTCTTCAGAATAGTCACTGGGGAAGACTGGAACAAGATAATGCATGACTGCATGGTAAATGGAACACAATTCTAAAACAGACAGAATAACAGAGGTCACACAGTGTTTAGCTTCATGTGTTAGCAATGTTGTCTAAAACAATAATAAAATGCCATCATTCACACATTTGTCATTTCTTAAAACATATTATAGGAGTTAAATGTGTAAACATTTCAGTCCTGGCAAAATATCAGCAAATGTGCATGTATTTTGCCATCTAAGCATCCCCATCTTTGTTTTAATTGCTCGAGAGACAAAAATAAACATTTATTTTTTTGTCATGTGGAATATGTTAGTTGATAAAAAGTGTTGCACTTTATGAATTTTCGATTTTCATGTATATATTCTTACAATACCTGTTGGAGAAATACATGCCAGATAAAATTCTCTAGAACAAAGTTCTTCTGGGATATTGGGGCTGCTATGAGTTCTTGTGGGAGCAAGCAGGAAGAGGGGTTGCCCTAACTGTGCTGCAGTGATCACAGCACTATGGGAACCTATGGGATCGCAGCACTATGGGACATCCTTACATATCTGGGATTTTCTGCAGCTTCTCAGGAGATCCTGAAGGCTTGAAGTCACTCAATGATTCTCCGTTCGGCTGCGACGAGCGCCATTCTTCCATTTTGTGTGAAGCTTAATAGAGCTCGTTGCAGACACTTTATCTCACTGTCAATAGTATTATTTACGGGAATATGATAAAGAGTTTTGTTTTTGAAGTCTAGGGAAAAGATCATTATGGGGGAGACAGGATATTTATGAAGTATGACATGAACAGAGTAAACAGCATGGCATTCATTTCCTTATGTCACAACTCAGTCACTCAGTTAAACTGATAAGCAGTAAATTTAGAGGGAATGACATCTTCCCACAATGCCTTTTAAAATGGACTAGGGCAGGTTTATTCATGGAGCATAGCTACTTTGCTATTTCAGATGCAAAGTAGGAACTACATATTACGATACATGCAGAACTTGGTTCTGCAAATGTGGTTTATTTTTAAATATAAAACACACTGAATCAGCACATGTGAAGCTTTTTCCTTTCCTGCAGTGCCCTAATGTCAATGAAATTTGACTTCTGTTCACACTGATGGGAGGGAAGTTTGATTGTGTCCTGCGCTTAGACAATCTGCACACCATCACAAGGTGTCACTCCATGTACAGCCCTGGCACATGTATCAGAGTGTAGTGATTATTGCTCTTCCTGCCATATTATTAGCAGAATTATTGTTATCTAATTGTGATATCGTTTTAAGTATAGATATGTTCATATGTTGGGAGATGAGTGCGTATGTTGAGTTAGTTGCAAAAAACACAGTGTTATGGCTTCTTATTAATTAATTATTTTCCTTTGAAGGTTCAGCCTCCTTTTTGTACACCAGATAACAGCACATACTGGAAGACAGATTGTGGAAACTATGCTGGTGCTCTTATGTACTTCTGTTCATTTTATGTCATCATTGCATACATAATGTTAAATTTGCTTGTAGGTAAGTCCTAGACGCATAATATAGCAGAATAGGGTTGAAAGGGGCCAGAACCTCAGATTTCCTATCTGCCTTTTTTTGGTAACTGCTAGGTGTTTAAGATCTCCTGCAGTTACCAAGGCTGCACTTGTATTTTTAAAATACATTTATTTATTAAATAGTCCTTGATATTTATAATCTATCCATAGTTGGGAGGAATGGGACAAGGTGGGAAGGAGGATGATCAAGCTATGGAGGGTGTCAAGATTGGCATCAATGATGCATGCCAAATCCTGAGCCCCTTTCCTAGGTAACATGAACAACAGGGACATGTACCAGCAATTGGGGTGACACGGGAGGGTATGAAGGAGGTGGGAGAGGGCATTCCAGGGCCAGGGAGGGAGGATATAGGGTCTTTCTGGGACAGGTGAGCAGGGAGCAGAAGTTGGGACTGGAACCTGGCGATATACTGGATACCCACCCACTTCCCAGGTGTCACAGAGCAGTGTCAATGCTCACATCTCTCCAGTTCTGCACCAAATTCCAACCAAATAGATCCATTTGGACTGCAGGAAGGGGAAACTGTTCCACTTCCCTAAAGTAGCACAGCAGCAGCCCTAAATCTGTTCTGGGTACAGACAAGCCAGCTGCATGTTCCAGCACAAGTTAGGATTGCTCTGTAAGTTTCACATCAGGACTTCCTTGCTTTAAAACTCAGTTCTATCTCAAACCTGGCAAAGTTTAGGCCAGCTGCTTCCTCTTAGCCTCACTTGCCTTTTAGGGATAATAATACTGGGTGCCCCATATCTGCAGAGGTTGCATTCTGAAACCATCACCACCCTATGGATATGTGAAATCTGTGGATATGGAGGGAAGCTATTTCCTCCTCACCCCTTTAGGGGGGTCTTCTAAGCTCACCAGAGGCCACACATGTCTGCAAGGGGGCTCGGCTCAGATGGTCTCTTACCAAAAAAATGCAACTCAGATTTTTAAAAAATAGAACCGACATTTTTAATGCCTTAGAGGCATTTATATGCCAAGAAAAGCCATTTGTAAAGGACACAGAGGGGTGCACAGGACACCACAGACCCAACCCATATATAAGTGAATCTGTTAGTATGGAGAGCTTCTTGTATTTGCAATTTTTTTGCCATTATAATGGACACAAGTGAATATAAATTCCTGAATTAACTGTATACATGTATGTTTTTATGCATATTACTACCTGTATTTGAGAACCCTTACATTGTACTTACTGTTTCCTTTTCTGTAGCTATAATTGTGGAAAATTTCTCCTTGTTTTATTCAACGGAGGAAGACCAACTCTTAAGCTATAATGATCTCAGACATTTCCAAATTATATGGAACATGGTTGATGACAAAAGGGAGGTAGGACGCCTTGCTGTAATTGTGCACATTTCATTCCATTGTATCATATTTAATTAACTAGCGAGGAAACGCTAATGCAGTTTTACAAATCACGTATGGATTTGTTCTGTAAACTACTCTGTAAACTATTTTCTTTGTTTTTTTTTCTATTTTCTCTGTAAACTGCTTCATAAACTTTTTTATTAAAATGTATTAGAAGATTATGATGATTAATAACAACAATAACAACAACAACAACAACAATTATAATAACTGGATGTCGGCTCCAATTTAAAAGTAAGGGGAATAGTGGAGGCTTCCATAATAAGCTTCTTAGAGTCTAGCTTCAGGAGCATGAATGGGCTTGCTGGGACCTGTAGTAAAACAAGATTTAAACTTCAGTTTAAACTTCAGTTTTGCTTAATTATTTCATTTGAGATCAACACTTAAATTTCTGAAACTCTTCCCAAATAGCAGTGATTTGCATGTTGTTGTATTTTCTTTCCAGGGGGTGATTCCTACTTTCCGAATCAAGTTTTTATTACGATTGCTACGTGGGAGGTTAGAGGTGGATCTCGACAAGGACAAACTTTTGTTTAAGCATATGTGCTATGAAATGGAGAGGCTACATAATGGTGGAGATGTAACATTCCATGACGTATTGAGGTACATTGGATAGCCTCTTGAATCAGTTATGAAAATATTATATACTAGTGAAAACAAATCCACATCACGGAAGTAAAATTCCCCACCGTACACCATCCACCCACTGCGCATCATCCCCCCATTCGCAATACCCCTGTACAACAGACCCCATGCACACCATATGCAACACCCTGTATGCGCATCATCCCCCATGCACATCATTCCCCCCATGTGCAATACCCCCATGAGCAAAATCCCTGTATGACATCCCCCATGTGCACCATCACCCATGTTCACCGTCCCCACAGTGCACACCGTCTCCCCATGTACAACACCCCCATGCACATCATCCCCTCATGTGCAGCATCCCCCATGCGCACTGTCCCCACAGTCACATTACCCCCATGCTCATCATCTCCCCATGGGCACAGTCCCCCCATGGGCATCACCCCCCCATGGGCACAGTCCCCCATGGGCATCATCCCCCATGCACAACACCCCTGTACAACTTTTTCCCATGTGCACCATCTACCCATGTGCATCATTCCCCCATGCATTCATCATCTACCCATATGCATCATTCCTCCATCCCCCATGTGCATCATTCCCCCATCCCCCATGTGCATCATTCCCCCATCCCCCATGCATTCCTCCAGGTGCATTATCCCCCACTTGCATACCATCACCCCCTGTAGTGCATCAGCTGGTTGTTGATCAGTCAGTCTTCAATGTTAAGTATACGACAAAAACACATTGCACCTCTTTTCAGCCCTTTAAGTGTTAAATTTCTCAACATTGGTTCTTGGTGGGTGTTGATGTCACAGAAGAAACACCCTCCCCAAATTTCATGCTTCTATGTTGGGGCAGAACGTCCCTCAGTCAGAGACTCTTCAGTGTAAAGTATAGGAAGGAAAACGCCTTGTGCCCCTTTTCACCCCGATCCAGTTGGAATTTCCCAAAACCAGTTCTTAGTGGGTGCCTCCATCATGGAAGGAACACCTCTCCAAATTTCATGCTTCTAGGTCTAGCAGTTTTGGCTAGGCATTGATGAGTCAGTCAGTGACTTTTCAGTTTTATATATAGATATAAGCTACAAAATCAGGGTTGCAATACTGGCACAGTACTCCTGTATTCCTTAGTATACACAGTACTCAGTATAGTATTCCTGGCTGGAATCATGTTAACAGTAATATTTTTATAGTGCATGTATCTCTTGAGAACCAATTCCCTGTTGCAATCAAACAGCAACTATCAGGTGACTTTCAACTGTTCAAAGCTGATCAGATCATTTAACCAAAGAGAATTTGATTATCACTGAAAGCAGCTTTATCAATTGACAAAGTCCATACTGCTGCACTTCACATCAGAGCTGTCATTGGTTAGATGGGAGGTAGCAGAGAAGTGGGATTGATGGACTTCCATCTGCTTCTCTCCCGTAGATGACCATCTTAAAATAGCCTAATTTGCATAAATTATAATTGCTGGTCAGTGGATCCGGTTGGTCATCTAAGGGTTACAAGGTAATTGGCGATCAGCAGACATCACTGATCACATCGAACTAGAAAGGGAGTTTCTAGTGGGTTTATATGAGCCCAGGACTGGCTGCTTAGCCAGGATACCTTTGCACCCTATTGAGGCTCATTTCCTGAGCATCTTGAGACTTTAGCCAGAGCTGAGCTCAGGGCAGGATCAAAAAAGTATGCATTGACTGGTATGCTAAAGCCATCATTGTACCTGAGAAGCAACCTATACATCAAGTACTTTCTAAGAACTTTTTATAAAACCACATGAAAAGTTACTATATCTATAGATTGCTCATAGGTGGTAAGAAAACTGTAATTGGTAGTTGCTCATCTGGTTCACTGAGGAGTAAAACTGTGAGCTCGATTTACCATTAAATAGTAAAGGGCTGCTAAATTTGGTTTATGGCACTGACCATAAACAGTCTCATAAACGGTCTCATAAATAGTCTCATAAATGGTTCTTTTATAAATAACCTCATACATTTCTTCCAGCATGCTGTCTTATAGATCTGTTGACATTAGGAAGAGTCTCCAGCTGGAAGAACTTCTTGCCAGGGAACAACTGGAGTACACGATAGAAGAAGAAGTAGCTAAGCAGACCATACGCATGTGGCTGAAGAAGTGCTTGAAACGCATTCGAGCAGTAAGTTTAATATGGGAAAAGTAGGTAGCATATATTTTAACTTCTCTTCATGGTGAAGGACACCCAATATTTAATCTGCATATTAAAGAGATCTTTGTTTGATAAAGCCCTGCATCGTTCCCAGTTGTTGATCTCATCAGCTCATCAACATGCAGGAAACATGCATGTGTTTTTTCCCCTAATTATTATTAGTAGTATGTTTGTGTTTATTTTTTTATCATGGTGCTTTACATACCAATATAAGTAAATGAGTAAGCTCTGCCCATCTGAACCAATATTTATTACGTTAATTGAATTTTATAGAAACAGCAACAGTCGTGCAGCATTATTCATAGTCTCCGAGAGAGTCAGCAACAAGAGCTTAGCCGATTCCTAAACCCACCAAGCATTGAGACAACACAACCAAGTGAAGATATGAATGCTAATAACCAGGATAACACACAGCCAGAGGTATGGATTTTTTTCTCCCAAAACCTTGTTCTGAAATTTTTGGCCTGCCAGGGCAACCCAGTGGGATCCTTCCTGATTGAGAGCACAATCCTAACCATGTCTACTCAAAAGTAAGTCCCATTGTGTTCAATGGGTCTTACTCCCTTGAAAGTATCTTTAGGATTGCAGCCTGGAATTAGCGTTCTGTCAGTGGAAGGGCTTCCCCTTGGCACTTAAGAGACAGTGACAATGCACACAACAGGGCCACCAGTGCAAACATTTGACAACTGCTTGTGCACCACTGGAATGCCCAGCCATTGCTGGAGGAGGTGTGTTGATGGCAAGGGTGGGGGGGTATGGTGGAGTTATTGATGCTTTTCTCTGAAGGAATTAGGAGAATGTCAGAAAAGTATGAGCCAAACCTGCCCCAGATGTTCCTCAGACTTCCATCAGCTGTGTTGCTTGGCATAGATCCAAAGAAGCCGAAACCCCATAGGGGACCTATATAGAGGTCCCAACTCATGTCTCCTGATTTCCTCCTCATATCATGCTACGTGCCTACATGCTACATGCTGATTTCCTCCTCATATCCATGCCGTGCCTACATGCTACAGCGTGATACAGTCCTATCATCTACTGTGTGTATGTGACTTGATCAGCCAACCTCTTATTTCAGAGGCTGGATGCAGCATTGAGTGGATCTTTATGTTCAGGCATGTTCAAGGTCTGCATTCTGCCAAAGCAACTTTGAGCACCAACTGCTCTCCATCACATTAGCCCTTATTTCCTTTAGCATTTATTTCACTATGGTGAGTATGAGAATGACTAAGGTTGCAATCCAAACCTCCAGTTAGGCTGGCCTAAGCCCGAGCACAAGTTCTGTGCAAGTTCTTTGCAGACCTGGGGTGACAAAAAAGTGCCGCGAGGCACTTTTGTGCCACTCCTGGGGAAGTGTTAGGCCAGTGGACAGACATACACTTGCCTCCATACATCATGTCGGGAATGGAAAGACTGATGTATTAGGCTGGCCTGAGTTAGGATTGCTCTCTAAAACTCAAACTCATAAACTGGATAAAGTATTTGAAAACAATTATGATTTGTAATTTGATATTGTTCATGTGAATCTCAAACAACAGGTTTTGAGATTTATTAAAAAACCATAAAAGTAGTCTTTTGTCATTTTTTTCTTATTCAAGTGTGTAGCTTCTATGCCTAAAAGGGTATTAATACTGCTAATCAATCAATAATGGATTTATTTTCTCCTTTATTGCATTCAGACAAGTAGTCAACAGCAACTCCTTAGTCCAACTCTTTCTGACAGAGGAGGATATCGGCAAGACTCTACTGAAGGTGGTAAACCTCAGCGAAAATTTGGACAGTGGCGTTTGCCCTCAGGTAGGTGAATGTAGAAGAATATAGAAATGAAAACTTTACAATCAAACTCAAGGACCCATAAAGCTTGCCTCAAAAATAAGGCAACCTTTACTACTCTTGAATTACATTTAGGGCAAAATCCATAGCAGTTACGGGTCCACGCAGTTACGTCACCCTCTAGTGTTATTTTATGGAAAGTCACCTTAACTGCTCCGGAGCAAGGGGCTTAATTTCACTTTAGGATATAGGCCTTAATCTGATTTTTCTTTAAACCAGAGAGGAATTCCATCTACTCCCTTAGCCCCCAAGTCCCAGCCCACCTTGTCCCTTGTGCTATAGTGGTGGAAATTAGGAAAGAGCAGGAGAGGTCAGAACAAGAGGTTTGAAAGATTGATACCATGTGGAGAAGGGTAAGGGGAGGAGGAAGCTGTTTCACTAGAAAATCCCTTTCTATACATAAAAGTATATAAATACAGCTGAATGGAACATAGCTTCAGTATTAAGTAAACTTCTGCCTGATTTCCCAGCTCCAAAGCCAATAAGCCATTCGGTGTCTTCAGTCAATTTACGATTTGGTGGCCGAACCACAATGAAGTCTGTTGTGTGCAAGATGAATCCCATGTCAGATGCAGCTTCTTGTGGATCAGAAGTCAAGAAATGGTGGACGAGACAACTCACTGTGGAGAGCGATGAGAGTGGAGAGGATCTGCTTGATATCTGATTGGGCAGAGATGACCTTCGGTCACATTTATGCAACGTCACTGTGGAGTGAAGTCAAGTTTTCCTAATTTTTTTAAACTGAAGTTCCAGTTGCGTTCTCTGATCTTCAGCTTGACAAGATATGTCACCTTCTAATGGTTTCGATTTTGAATCTGATCTGTGTGATGATCATTCATGTAACAAAAGTAAGAAATGAAATGCAGGAGGCTTCCTAAAAAGCAGACGGCTTGTGGCCTGAGCCCCATGGATCATGATTTCAGCCTGAGACTCTCCACGGAGTTGGATTTATTTCTGTAATCCTTCTATGCCATATTAAATTAAATTAGGGGAACTTTGAAAGCAGTTTGCTGTACTGTGAGGGAGCTGCTGATTTCAAAACGTATGTTGAAAGCTCCACTGGACATGCACAAATCCCTCTGCATAAAGAAACATTGGACTGTGATCAATGCTTCATATTTTAGAAGTTTTGTACATAATTTATTTGCAGCAAAGTATGCATTAAGAGGTATTATCGGAGCATTTCTGCCCTATCCAAACTTATTTTGCCTGGAAATTACCACCACAGGAACAATGCAATTATTTTCAGGTCTCTGCCAATCCAATACTGGTACTGAGAAATGATCTTGTCGAGGTCAGCAGGGAATTCATTCTAAATGGAAGTATTTTTACAATATATAGATTATGACTTGCAAATCTACTTTTTTTCCAAATATGCAAGATAAAGGATAATTTGTTTTAAAATCAGAGAACTGTGCATTAGGTTTTATAATGCATTTTTTTAATTATCAATGTAAATAATTGATGGACGGATCTGTTAAACTGGTTTGTTGCACCATCATCTTTGTCAGCATTAAGTCTCTTGTTGGAACTGGATTCAGTTCATTCCACCCTCTCCATAGTTCAGTCCAAAGAGGTGATTGGTGCTCTCAAAGCTACATACATGAGATCTTTTCAGTGATATGTGCAGGCCTCTTCTAGCTGGAATCCTCAAGTGCACAGCCCTAAGTATCTGATCTTTTTGGCATATCCAGAAAGTTGATCTGCTTTTGCACTTCATAGCTACTTATTAAAGTGAACCATTTATTAAAGTTACTCAGAACCATATGTTTTAGACAGTTCACTATGTTAAAATCATCACCACATTTCACTTTCTGAAATGTATTAATCATGTGATGTTGATATAAAATGAAGGTTCTCTTTACACTGAGATATCTTTTTTTAGTATTCAGAGCAATGATACTTACGCTGCAATCCTAAAGACACTTTCTTGGGAGTAAGACCCATTGAACACAATGGGGCTTACTTCTGATTAGACATGGTTAGGATTGTGCCCTAAGGCTGCAATCCTAAGAGCGCTTTCCTGAGTGTAAGACCCACTGAACACAGTGGGGCTTACTTTTGAGTAGACATGGTTAGGATTGTGCTGAAAGCATTGCACAAATTGGAGGGAAGTTCTTAGGAAATCAAGACATTTTACATTTTTAAAATTTAATGTGAAATGGTGAGTTCAAGATCCTCTGTGTGAGGAATGGCAGCAAAGGACTGTGTAGGAGCACACTAACATTAACACAAACTGAAACCAGACTTTATTTAATATATTTTTGTACAATTTTTGTAAAAACCAATCATTCAGAAATTTAAAACTTAAAAACAAGAAATCCAAATGTATAAAAGAACAGAATGACAAACCTCGCCACAATCTAAATCTTTCATGCGTTAAACCCCTAGCACAATACAAATACGCATTAGTATTTTTATTAATTAACATAATCTAAGTACACATCAGAATGATAGCTGATTACAATAGACATGTGTAAGAGATGCCACTATCTGTAGTAATCTATAGTTTCCCAAAGATTTTAGCATTTTTAAGCAAGTCTCTCTCTCTCTCTCTCTCTCACACACACACAAACATAGAGAGAGAGAGAGGTGAAATATTCATTCAAAAATAGGAATTTGTCCATGTTCTCCAGTAGCCTTATAGACATAAAACAAAACTATACCACAGATGAATAGTGATTAGAAGTTCCTTTTGTTTTTTACATGCAGCAGGCCTCTGTCAGTCTTGAAAGACTATGGTATTGTGCTCTGCGCTGCATACGAAGCATGAAAGCCTGGGTTAGATTGTTATGGAGAATAGGCTGTTAACCAAGCAGCAAATCCCCACTCTCCATGCCACTGAAATAGTCCAATGGAAAAGCAGAGCTGATATGATTGGATCCAGCTGGTGTCGCAGAGCTGGGCTAAGGACAGGAGCTTTCCCTGTCTTGTTGGGCCGACCTGGGTCTCGAACCCTGGCCTGCTGGTTAACAGGCACAGCGTCTTAACCGCTGTGTTAAGACATAGCGTTACCGTTTTTACATGTAACCATTTTTACATGTGTTATTGCAAAATTTGTTTGCCAGAACATCAGTCTTTCTACAGTCTCAGTTTCTATGGTCTCAGTCTACGTTTTGGACATACTTCATTTTATACAGTATACTTCTTGCCTTTAAAACATTATGATGTCAGTGTACATTCTACTATTTAGGTTATCATCAAGACCAAAAGCACCTACAATGTGTTCACTAAAACTATGTGTTCTGTTGAAACTGAATTGCTGCAAAGAGTTACCGTTAATGCCAACGCCATTATCGTCAGGGTTAGCATTTTGTCTTCTCTTTTGTGTCCATTTGAATTTCAGATTTTATACCAAAAAAGCAGATAATAGAAGTGTTACTGGATTTATAAATGATGTTTTCTTGCACTTTCAATAATGTGCGGACAAATTAAAGAACCTTTCAAAGTTGTTACTATAGCAAATGTTCTTATTAAAACTCTGGCAAATATTACCCTTTTGCCTTACCATGTTAATAAAAGTCAGTTGCTTTCAACAATTCCTCTCCTAAACATTTATTTGCTGTATATTTGCTTAACATAATTCATGTTTTGTGGCAGGAGTGGGAAGACTAACAGCACAATCCAGAGCAACTAATCTGTCCACATAAGAGCCCTTGGGTTGCCCTATCTATCACTAGGGTGGAGCAACTGCAAGATGCTCCACCCCAGTTACTCTGGAAGAGGCTTAGGGCAGAGCAAGGCAATATAGGGTGCCATAAGAGAGGTGGACCTGCTCTGCCCTAACTGGGGCAGCCTAAGCAGCTCAGGAGAGGCAAGTTGAGGGCATGTTTAGCATTGCCTAGGGCAGAGCAGTTACTCTGTATCCAAAGCCTGTTTCAAGGCAGAAATGCCCTCTTCCAGTTCCTCAGAGATATACCACCTCAGGAGCAGGTATAGTAATGAGTAGACCCATAGGGGTCCATGATAAGGCCTGAGTAAGAATGGTAGTGTTGACCAAAAATCTGAGTTCTTGGCCAGCCTAGCTGCAACCCCTTCCTCTCAACCTCAGGATATGGCACAACTATGGCAGCCCACTAACCTCAGGATACAGCAGGCCACTCCAAGCATCCATCTTGCACTAGAAGAACTGCAGCTGTAACTGGTTGTCAGGAACTGCTGGGCTTCCTTATAATGTAGGCACCACAGCTGTTCCTTCTTCAGTGTGATCTGAGGAGGGTCTACTCAGGAGCAAGCCCTCCCCAGCTGTCACTGACTTAGCATGCTCTGGAGCAGTTAGGGCAGCCCAGGCTTCCTGACTCTCTGGATGCAGCTTAAATTTCTGCTCTGGATTCAGAATAGTTAGGAGAGAGCAGTTAGGGCAGAGCAGGTTGAACTTGCTCTGGATTGTGCCCTAAATTGCTGTAAGTTACTTTTTGTGCAGAACATGAGGGCATGTCACCCTTGGGGAAGGAAAACCAAACACAAAATTACAGTTTGTACAAAAATGTACATTTTAAAATTGTTTTTTTAACACACATTCACACAAGTCAGAAATATGCTCTACTGAAATATTTTGCCTGTGTTTCAAACAAAGCCAGGCTATGAGATTCACTTTGGAGTACTCACAATTTTTTTCTTCAGCATTTGTTCCATATGGTGGCAGAGTCCACTATTTTGGATCAGTGCATAACCACAAACAGTGGCACAGCTTAATTGGCCAGGTGAGTTTTAGATAGGATTGGGCTGTAACAAGGGAGGGGATTGAAAATCAAAGTTTTATTTCTTAAATCAATTTTTGCCCAGTGTTGCATATGCACAACAAGGACCAAATTTGTCCTGTGGCACATTTGATCTCCTGTGGCAGGGTGACCATATCTGAGCAGACAGCATGTAGCCATCTGGTAATGAATAAATTAAATATAATAGTTTTAAATTTAATAAGTCATACAGTGTTTAAATCAACCCCATGAAAGCTTTTTTAACTTTTTAAACGTGTTTTTAACTTTTATTTTGTCATGTCCAAAAAGTTTCTTGGCTGTCCTACATTTGTGGAGTCTTGTCCTCTTTTTGGTCATAATCCTGACCTGTTGGCTGAGCAAAATTGGACCAATTTATTTGGCACCAATATGTTATTGTAATAGTCAATTACTAACAACGAATGATTTAAAAAAAATACGAAAGATCTTTCCTACAAATTTTTGTGTGTCATTCTCCAAGCATTCTTGCCCTCTTGTCACCACCTCAAAAGATAACCTATACTGAGTGTTGAGTGATACCTGCATTTTTTTAACCTTCATTCATCTCATCAGCATAAGAGCAGGTTTTTGATCAACTAAAAATAATGTCATGGGTTCATCACCAGAAGGAAAACTACAAAACTTCTGAACCTACCCTACTTCTGGATCTCCATCAACTGCTTCAATTCCCACCAGCTTGTAACATTTTATATCTTGGCTTGGACAGTCAGCACTGCAACCTTCCAGGGCATTTGTGATTGTTCTACCATAACACCAACCAGCTGGCACAGTTGCACCAATGCAGCACCCAGTTTCAGGAAAGCTCCTAAAAACTGGGTCTTCTGGTCAGGTTCTTATCTAAGTTGGAATGGCTAGTCCTGACCTCAGGCCCCACCAGCTCTCTGCCGTCTGATTGTGCAGGCTGCCAATTCCAGACTGTAAGGGAGGTTTTTTTAAAAACTGATGGATAGAAGGGAGAAAGTCAGCTGTTACGGTCTCTCTGGTCTTGATGCTCCAACCATCTGGCCCCATCTGCTGCAATGCAGAGCTGGAGTTTTTGAAGCTACAGCAGGGAGAGAGGTGGGAAGGTAAGAGATTGCAGCAACACCTTTGTGGACAAAGCCAAACCTGCCATCTGCCAGGCATCTATTCAAGACACCGGAGGCCCCCCACCTGGCTCAGGAGTCAGCAGTCCAATGTGCTGCTCATTCTAATTCTTCCCCAAACATCACTCAAGCTCCTGGATCAGAAAATCATGCTGACCTGTCATTTATATTCAGCCAGATGTCTGTATCAGAAAAAAAACCTGCGTTTCACAATACGCCATAGCTTAGCTCCTCTCCCAGTGGAGAAGCCAAACATAGATAGTGGAAGTAGGCAGCACACATAGTGCCTCACATTGTTCAACTGTATCACTAGAAAAAGAGATTTGTGAAAATTCCATTAACCTTTCTTTCAGTCTCAGGACCCCGGATGTCACAGGCAATTAACAGTTATAGTTCGGTATTTCCAGCGAAGAATCTTAAGAACCAAGTTGTTAACCCATCGCTAAGCTAAAAGCAGCAATTGAACTTCCTTCATCCTTACATGACTTTTATTACAGCCCTGCTGGCTTCATAAGCCCTTTTCAAAGATTCTTCACCCTCCACTAGCTTTGCCATAATTCTCTTCCACAAAACCAGGACAGGACCCCTTGTCAAACTTGCCAGCATCTGAACACAATCCCCCCAAACCGGGATGATCCTAGTTTACTGATACATATGGCGACCTTGTCCTCTCCCATTGGTAACCAATGAAAGAGAGGGACAGAGAGCATGCTACCCCAACATACCAGCTGGCCACATCCCACAGTGACATATGACAGTATGCCCAGTGAAAAAGGCAGAATCAAATGTACCAATAGTTGTATTAAAATAACTATTCATGAGTATAACCTTACAATTTTTATTACGCCATATTCCTTTTAGCTACTAAGCTTAGTTGTGTTCTGCTCTATAGGAAAGGAGTATGCTTGTTAGAGTGCAATTAGTAGAAAGATTTTGGATGCAATCAACAGGCCTCCGTCAGTCTTGAAAGACTATGGTATCTCGCTCGGCGCTGCATACGCTGCATGCGAAGCATGAAAGCCTGGGTTAGATTGTTATGGAGGATAGGCTGTTACCCAAGCAGCAAATCCCCCCTCTCCATGCCACTGAATTAGTCCAATGGAAAGGCAGAGCCAATACGATTGGATCCAGCTGGCGTTGCAGAGCTGGGCTAACGACAGGAGCTCAACCTGTCTTGTGGGACTGAACCGGGTCTTGAACCATGGCCTGCTGGTTAACAGGCACAGCGTCTTTACCGTTTGCGCCACCCACAGCCCACAGCAGCTCTGCGATTTGGGTAGCTCAAGATTGGGCTGTTAGCTGGCTAAATTGAAATATTTTTCCAGCACAGTTAGCTATGTTTTAAAGTTAGCTATGTTTTAAATTTCTGTGGTCTAAGCAGGCCAGGGTTTGAGACCCGGGTCGGCCCCACAAGACAGGGTGAGCTCCTGTCCTTAGCCCAGCTCTGCGACACCAGCTGGATCCAATCGTATTGGCTCTGCCTTTCTATTGGACTAATCCAGTGGCGTGGAGAGGGGGGATTTGCTGCTTGGGTAACAGCCTATCCTCCATAACAATCCAACCCAGGCTTTCATGCTTTGCATGCAGCATATGCAGCGCTGAGCACGATACCATAGTCTCTGAAGACTGACGGCAACCTGCTTTGGGTGCAATCCTAACTTAGGCCTGCACAACTTATTGGTTTTCCCATTCCTGAGGTGATGTAGGCAGGCAAGTGCATCTCTGGGCACTGGCCTAATCCTCCGCCAGTAGTGGCTCAGAAGTGTCTTATGGCACTTTTATGACAATCCCAGGCCAGCATTGACCTTGTGCTGGGACTTCTGCCAGCCTAAATAATGGGTTTTAAACGTCGTTTCTTGAGGAACCCTGGATCCTATACAATATGGTTCTTCTATGAACTTGGGAAGCCTAACTAGTCAGAACTCCAAACTAGTTTACTAAACCAGAAAATTTGTGATATCAAGACCCAGATTGACAATCTTTGTCTTCCCATCTTGCTCTCATTTGAAAATCAGACTTATTTCACAGCACCAATCCCCCTTGTTTCAATTTTACAAACTAGTGCTAAGGGAGACACTAGGTTTGGAGTTGCAGGGCTGTTCTATTAAGGTCTGGAGCGGTAGTCTCCATGTTTCATGCTGGGTGTGGACTTATGCCACCTAACTGGGGCTTGGGATTTCAGCCTGAGCCTCTTAAACTAAACAGGTTGAACCTCACCATCCATGACATTTTGTTCCAGGAACCTCAGTGGATACCCATTTTCATGTTAAGCAAGCAATTGTTTACCATGGTAATAAGGCTAGCAATGAATAAAATGAATCAGAACAGCTTAGTTCCATCTCAGATTTCAGCTTAATCCCTTACAAAGCAATTTGGAAGTGATTATAACTTGATATTGGTGTAATCACTTTGTACTGATGATCACTTTGTATTAATGGAAGTGTATGTGAATGATGCAAGAAATCCACAAATAGCACATTGGTTGAGAGGACAACCCTCTCCCCAATCGCCAGCTCAGGCCTAAAGAAGACGAAGATTGGTGTTATAATCACAAGGGGGAAGAGGGGGGGTCTCCCACCTCCCAGCGGAAATCTGAAACCAGACTGAACCCTTTATGAATCCAAGCTTAAATGCCTGCCACATTACCTCGATAAGCAGCCATCTTAGCCATTAAGTGCTACTTAGGGGTGTTTATCTTTTAATTTAAAGAACCAACCTCATTTGTGTTGAGACAAAAATTGTTGATAAATAAAATGCCAATAATTAGGTTACACCTGTAGTTTTGAACTTTTGCATTTGATGAAAAACTACTTACACGGGCAAATTCCCCCCATTGAACACTAGAGGGCTAGCATTCCCTTACAATAGATTTCTCTAAAAATGGATAATCAGATTGAGCGTGTCAATGTTCTGTACGGAAGCAAATCATTTCATTCTTTGGTCTGAGATCAGAGTTTCTAGCTTTGGTCTGAGAAGATCAGAGTTTCAGTACTTGTATTTAGGATTTTGTGATCATTTTAACTTGGAAAATTTATACCAAGAAGAATAGTCTCTAATTGTCTTAAGAGACTTAACAAAGGAATTTTTTCAGTACATTTTGCTTGAATATGTCATTTTTTTTCTGATACCATCATAAGGCTTCCTCTTACTAAAGGTTTTGTGCTTCCATAATTGCAGACAGGCCATGCTCCAGTTATATCTAGTTGCCAAGCTGTGTAATAAATTAACAAATTAGTGTGAAAAATCAAGCAGAGAAAGAGATGTTGTTAGCAGAGACTGAAACAATCCACTGGGTACTGCCCAGAATGCATCTTGATTCGGCTGACACTGGATTCCTGCATCTTTAACACTTGGCATTGCAATATGGAATTTCAGAAGCTGTAACTTTTCCCATTCTTGCAAGATAAGCTGCACCTGCCAAAATCCCTCACCTACATAATTATTATGCAAACAAAGCATTTCCACTTTGTGCAGGATAATGCTTCATTATGTTTCCCTTGTCATGCAGCTGTTAAAAACAGGCACACTACAATTAAAAAAGTTGGCAACACAATTCTGGCCTCAAAATGTGGTTCACTGTCTCACACCATTGAAAACTTTCAAATGGTAGGCTGACAGCCAAATCCTATGCTGCCTGGATGAGCAGGCATTAGACAAGAGGGCACTCATCTCCTTCTCCCTCAAAAACGAGCAGCCCCACAATGGGGATAATTCTCAAGCTACTGCAGGAAAGTTTCCATATAAGGGCACAATGCCCTTCACAGAGGCTTTTGGATCTGGAGAAGCGCCACTCTTCTGGACCAGCTTCCCTCACTCATCCCAGCCTATGTCCCATCTGCCTTTTTCCCATCTTGGAATGCCTCCTCCCCACCTTCCATTACACCCACCTCTCTCCATCAGCCCATGGTCCACGGTCCATCCAATACACCCCACCTCTCTCCATCAGACCCAAAGACTGCAGACACACAGAGAATGGATACTCCACCAGCAAGGTGCACTGGCAGAGACACAGCAGTAGGACCCAGCCTTACAGCATTTTTGCAACACCCTACCATGGTCGCTGATCCATAGTAGGTCCATTGGATTGGGCCATGGGGCTGCAATCCTATCTGTACCTATATGGAAGACCCATTCCATAATTCAGTGAGGCTGATTCTGAATTAGACTTGCCTAAAATAACATTGTCAGTTGATGCCTGTCATTAACCACTCAGAACTGTCACTCTGATCACATTTTCAACCCGGATTGAAAGGACACAGTATTCAAGAGAGCTCATTGTGATCCCAGGGGTCACAGTCACTGATCTCAGCCAAGTCCTAGTGCAGGGATGTCAAACTCATTTCATGTTGTTGTTTGCTCATTAAATCTTGTCCAAATTTTCATGACCCCATGGAATGCAGCGTGCCATGCCACTCGACCTTCCACTAACTTTCAGGTATTTGAGTTTCAGCTTCAGTATCCATCTATCCAGTAAACAGTCAGGGTTCTGTTTACTGGATAGATGGACTGATTTGTTTTCCTTGCAATCCAAGGGACTCTCAAGAGTCTTCTTCAGCATCATACTTCAAAGGCATGTATTCATTGATAGTCAGCCTTCCTTATGGTCCAGCTCTCACAGCCATACAGGGAAAACAGCATTAACTAAACAAATATTTGTAGGCAAGGTGATGACTCAACTTTTAATTAAGTTGCCTGGTCCTGCCATAGCTTTCCTTCCCAGAAGCAGGTGTCTTTTAAATTCATGGCTGCAATCACCATCTGTAGTTAACACAGATAATTAAAAAAAAACTCTGTCATGACTTCAATTTCTTCTCCTTCTATCTGTCATTTCATACAGTTGACCATATAACATTAATGGCACCTGCTGAGTCCCATTCCTGTTGTGTTCTTCACCTTCTGAGCCCTGTATCTCCTTTCCAGTGTCTCAGTAGAAGTCGTGCTGTTGAAACGGCAACTTGAATGATAATTGGGCTCTACCAGCATCATTCTTTCAGAAGCACCATTTCTGCCAATGCATAACTTCACAACTGGAACTTTCACTTGTTTTCAGCTGCAGGGAGCTCTGCAGTGATCTGTGGTACTCCCCAACACTCCCCATACCCCCCCAGACCCTGGCAGGACCCATGGGAACCCTGAAAATAGCCCCCATCACTCATAGTGGCAGAGATCCCAGAGATTATGTCACTGCCAGTGCTCCTCTCCTACTAATGTAGCAATCCTAAAGACGCTTTCCTGGGAGTAAGACTTACTTTTGAGTAGACATGGTTAGGACTAAGACTGAGGGCTGGAGTAGAGCTCTCCCAAAATTTGAGTACCACTGGAGTAAAAAGAGCACAACTGCACCATTTTTAAGTTCTAAGGCTATCAATGAAACAGAAAGAAATGGCAAGCCTTCTCTTGCACCCAGAATAATATTTTGATTTTCATAATTCAGCAGGTGAAACTTTTCATGGCATGGAAAGAAACTTTCTCACAAATGCATGCAGATCAAGCTGCTAGAGTAGCTGCAGGAGTTGGTTGAAACGTTGGCAGCCTAAATACTGGTAATTTTTTGACAGCACAATCATAACCATATCTACTCAAAAGTAAGTCCCATTGTATTCAATGGGTCTTACTCCCAAGAAAGTAAGTCTCGGAATATCAATCCTGGACCGGCAATATCAATCCTTAAATTCAGGCCATTTATTAGTTTACCTTACATACATAATCCAGTGTGTTAATATACGTAACACAGGCCCAGAATGGTCACTGTCACCTTAATTGCATTATGTTTCCTCATTCCAGTAACTGAACAAGGTCTTCTTTCAGAGTTTCTCTCTATCTACAGTATTTATATAGCAACAAAATTTATATACCGCTTTGCAACTAAAAATTTCTCAAAGCAGTTTACAAAAGAAATGAAAAAATAAATAGCTAATGGGTTCCACCCCGAAAAGGCTCACAATCTAAAGTGCAGAAAGAACACCAGCAGAAGCCACTACAACAGACATTGTTGTAGTGAGAAGTGAGATGTAGTGAGATGGGGTGAGATGTGCCTCTCACTGTTATTGATGATGCTGCACATGGAGTAAATGAGAAAGACCTTGGGTAAAACTTCATGAGGCACAAGGAACAAAACTGATGTCTCAGCAAGGAAGAAAAGATACACTGGAAGGTAATACCTGATGTTGAAAAGTAATGATGTCTCATATTGATCACAAGTGATCCAACATAGAGGGAGGTAAAACAAAAACACCCCAATTTAATGGACTTAACGCTGCAATTCTAACCATGGCTACTCAGAAGTAAGCCCCATTGTGTTCAATGGGTCTTACACCCAGGAAAGCATGTTTAGGATTGCAGCCTAAGTTCCCATGTTGTTTCCTGTTTGCATACAGATTCTGCTATACAGTCTCTGTATAGGATTGCAGTCCCTGGAGCTGTTCTTCTGCTGGTTTGTTCCTTTTTTGGTTCTTGTTTTATGTTCACCAAGCAGGAAGATGCACAAAAAAGATGCTTTCTCCACTTTGTTGTTTGAAAAAGCCCTTGCTTGCTTCTCTCTCTTCTCCTCTCCCCTTTTTTCGTGTTTCTTTGATCTAATTGAAGGCAACATGAGCGGGCCCAGAATGGGACATTCATTCTTATTCAGGACTGTACACTAGATCAGGTTATTGATTTGTCTTCAGTTTGAAGATAAAACTCAGACTAAGTAGGAAACTGTTTTCACACTTGACCTCCAGCATATTCATCAACAAATTGTTTTCTTAGCAGGGCCTCCCACATCCTTTCTTGACCTTTCTCTGCTGGTACCTTCTTGCCCTCAGCTTGATCACACAGCATCTTGTTATATCTTCCCCACTCAGTTAACTGGATGTGGCCAAAATATAGTACAGTTGGCCAGAGATTTTCAAATCAATAAGTCTTTTCTTTTATTTCTAAGCCCATTTCTTATTTTTTGCAGGGCCTCTACTCTCTTTCTAGTTTGTATAATCATAGCTCGGAAGCTTTTCCTTGAGAGCATCTTCCAGGTTTATTTTATTTTTGTTGGACTTTAACTCAGGTGACAAGGACAAAAGAGAAGCATGTGGTTCATTAAGCGATGCTTCTCTTGCACACTTTTCATGGTGAGGATTATATGCACATTTTTACAATGTATGTGATTTAACCCACTTCTGGGTCATTTCAGAACTGCATGTTTAAATTCTTCCCTATGTAAACCTTCACACATAAAAATATGTGTCAATCTGAGACTTTCTGATATGTGGGCTTTTCACAAGCAGGAATTTTTTCGTGAAGAGAAACATTAATATATTTATCACTTTAAAATAAGGAACTTCCTATTTTTTAGAGAGAACATTTCATTTGCAAGTTTTTCTTATGAATAGGAAAATGAAAATATTAATTACCCAGAATTATTTTTTTCTTGGCTGACCTCTGGATTTGGGCTTAAATAGTAACATATGTTGATAAAGAAGACAATTTCAAGTTTTCTATGACTCCTAAAGACACTTTTACACTAACCTTTTAGACATTATTGCTTCAAAATGTCTTAAAGAAATCATTTAAGATATGCACTCCCCCACCTTTTTATCACTTTATGATTATTTAAAAGTTTGTACCAAATGTTTTAATACGTAGATGCACTGAAAAGAACTTGGGAACTTTTGTATTTCTGAAAATTAAGTTGCCATTGGAAACAATTTTCTTAATTGCAACATATTGTTTATTCAACATTTACTCAAATGTTTCTAATAAGTTTGTGTTTTGTTGCTTGTATTCATGTTTAAACCAATAGGATTTTCTATTTCATAGACTGCAATCCTAACCTCCACTTAGGCTGGCTTGAGTCCTGTGCTGACCTGAGGGTGTCATCAAAGAGCCATAAAACACTTCTCTTCCACTCCTGGGGGAGGGTTAGGCCAATGCACAGACATATACTTGCCTCCCTACATCACCACAGGAACGGGAAGGCTAATGAGTTGTACTGGCCTAGGTTAGGATTAAACCCTAAGTGCCCCTCACAAAGTCAATGAAACAGAGGACCCATATATTGCATGGAGGCAAGTTTTGGTTCTACCTTATGCAGGGCCTTTATGTCAGTTCAGGGGGCAGGGGTAGTGACTGATAAGATGAGGGATAAAAGTGAGGAATGACAGCAATGGGTCACCTTCCGAAAGCAGCAAACATACCATAAGAAACACCTATAACATCTTCCACTGAGGCAGTGCTGGCGTTGAGTCCAGAGCCAGTAAGCGGTAAGCACACTTCAGGCTGCTAGCGGCATAGAAAGTGGGAAGAGCTCTGGGAGTCATTAATGCTTGCCAGGGTGCGGGAGGTGTCCTGGGGTTGGGAGGGTGAGGTAGGGGAGAATTTAGGCTAGAAATGGGGTGCTTTGCCAGATTCAGAACTCTTTACAGTCCAACACAGTCTCTCTCAACCTTGCACCAGCAAAATAGCCACTACAGGTTTGAGAAGCCCCATTGCAAGGCTTGGGGAAAATGGAACAAATGTTTCCTTTCCCCAAGGAGACCTCTACTGGCTGCCATGCGTCAGGATGCTCTGGCTCTTCTGTACCTGGTGGTAGCGGCGGCAGAGCTTTTAGGATTTGGCCTTTAAGATACTTGCCATGCTTTCTAAGAATATATGCTTTAAGAATTTTCATTCTCATTGAATGAAACACTTTCACACTTTCATTCTCATTTCATTTTAAATCTTTATGCACAAAATACATCCGTTTACAGTTGTCTTGTGATAATTTGACCCTTTCACAGCAACCATCTTTAATTCCATATTCTAATCTTGAGAAAACATAAACATTACTTAAATCTATGTGCACAACGTTAGGGCATGCAGCTTCAAAACCACAAAACACATTGCTAGGTACACCATACCTATGTACAATACACCTGTGGAGGGACAGAGCTGATAAATCTGAATGTTCTGGGATATAAGCAGAACCAACTGAAAACTGCAATTATAAGGTATATTTTCTTGAAATATGATGTTCAAACTCAGGAAACAGAGATAAAGAGCATACTTCTCCAGCAGGTTTCACATATGCTCATTCTAAGCTGTATTGCATCAGGGATAGGAGACAAGTGTTGGCACTGACTTCCAAAGTCTCAGAATATTCCACATTGGGGCACTGAGCCAATAAGAAAGTTTTGTGCCTAATATCAGGAGCTCTGGTTCATTTTTCACAGGGTGACCACATGTCATAACCACAAGAGAAGATAAGGCCCCCCAAAATGGAGGACACTCAAGGAAAAATGTAGGACACGACAAAATAAAACCTTATAACACTCATACATATTGCTTTCATGTGGTTAATTTAAATGCTATATTATTTTTATTAAATTTAAAACTATTACATTGAGAGCCCAATTCTAACCATATTTCCTTAGAAATAAGTCCCATTATAGTCAAGGAGACTTACATCCCAATCCCATTCACGTCTACTCAGAAATCCCAGGAAAGTGTGGATAGGATTGCAGTCACACTTTCAGGAAAATGTGGATATGATTGTAGCCATAAATTATTAATTACAAGAAGATTATCTGTTCACAAGGAAAAGAAGAACCATAAAGATTTTTTTTTTTTCAAGAATGCAAGGCTAAAAAAGAGGAGATGTCCTGGAAAAAGGACTTATGATTACACTGATTCTTCATGCAAACCTTCTACTGTTTCTTTGGCTTTAAGGCGTGATAAATGAATAACCATGTTTTTACAGATGCTGCAGAAAACGTTTATACAAACCCCCAAATATTTCAAAATAAGCCCTTTATTTTTTTCTAACAATAAGCCAGACTAAAAGAGAAACAACTGTCCATTTTTTTCTGGTTTCATGAATGCTATATAACTCATAAATGGGATGGCATTTTGGAAATGTCAGCCTCATCTCAATGTTGAACCAATTACTGATGAAAAAGATTACCTGTGAAACAGGGTAAAGAGGTAAAATAATCCAGCAATTAGTTGTAAGTTAGTCTTAATGGCAGATAGCGATTAGACCTTTCTTGATTTTGTAATGATGTCAGTTCAATTATGTTGCAGTGGAGAATATAAAAATAAATCTCTTTTTATGTAGTGCCAAAAACAAGTTGTCATGCATATTATTATTGAAAGAGAGAACCTGTAGTTTTCCCACTTGCTATCTTCAAGAAACTGGCCAGGAAATATGTCAACTAATAACTTAGAGGTCCTGGTGGACTTAGGGCGCAATCCTGAGTAACTACAGGGAGTCCTTGCTCCGGTGTAAGAACAATTTGCTCTGGATTGCAATATGAATTTCCCATAGGTTTTCACTGGGTGGTGCAGTAACTTCGGGTGCACATAAAGTCTCTTACATGCTCCCGTAGTTACTCTGGATTGTAGGGTTAGACAGTGCCACAGCCATAGGCAAAAAATAAGTAATGGAATTAGCTGCAAGGTTGCTGAAACTAGGATGAATTATATAAAAGGGAGTTTTCAATTATAATTATAACCACCACACACCAATTACTACACACCATGCTGGATCTCATATAAGTGACAACTTGCCTTTCAACACCCTGTCAAAATGAAGACCATTTGTATACCCTGCACTGCAAAATATTTCATATCATTACAAAAATAATCCAATGGAATTCATAAACAAGCACCAATTTGATAATTTTTGTTTTACATCTAACATTCTAACCATTGTACTACAATCATTTTTGATAGCTCTTTACAGGTGCACTTTTTCCAAGTATGGCCCAAATCCAGAAACCAACCAAGATTTATCAGAAAGGCAATGATTTTTAAACTAGAGTGTTGCAAAATCCCAGCCAGAGAGTCCTAAGCTTTATTACGTTAAGGAGCAAGGGAAGAGGGAAAGCACCAGGCACCCCAGAAGTCTTTTAAAAGTCCCTCATATTACCTCATCACCATACCTTCCAGAACTCTAAATCCATTATATGAGTCCTCTCCTCTGAAATAAGCTGAACCTGTCACTCATTGCTGTGGCCTGATGACCCACCATTGAATCCAATGGATCTCAATCCATGGTTTGGAAATATTTGTTGTGCACTATCAGAAATCAGTTTCTTAGTCCGTTCTCTTGGACAGTGTTCTTTTGAAAGTGTTGACATGCAAGGTGTTTTATTAGTCCTTATCTTGCATCTCAAATCTATCATCAAGCCCCTCACCGCATGCCTATCTTCATTTGCTATTCTGGCATTCACTCATGCTCCCCTGTCTCTGTGGGATGCAGCTCTGAGCTGTTGTAGCAGAACACAGTACAGAGGTGAAACCACTCATGGGGTGCACTTCTAACAACTTCTACAATGTTGCCACATTATGGGCATTAGATGTTCTACTACATTATGCTTTTTCAAAACCATGTTCTTTGTTCTTGGCAGGTCCTGGCACTGAATTCAATGCCTCCTGCCTCCTTTCCTAAACAAATACTCAGGCATGTATGCCATGCAATACACTGGGCTGACAGTTCTTTGGGAATTAAACTCTCCAAATGAATCCCAATAAGGAGGAAATATGGCATTGTGCCCTGCTTGCTATGCAGATTAAAATGCTCCAAGTCTCCAGTGACTTCTTTTTCATTATTCTTTTCTCAACAAATGAGCCTCTTTCCAAAAAGAAAAAAGATCATGTTTTAAGGAAATGAAAAGGAGAAGAGAGATGCACACATCTATGTAGCTAACCAGCTTCTTAAAAGGATGTGTGAACCAGAACCTATCTACCATACAGAAACTTGTTGGATTCTCTTCAAATCTCTAATTCTCCCTGGTGTTTTTCATGTCAAGTACCTTGTAGATCAATATCACTATTCTATTGATTTTCCATAATTAGCCATGTAGCTCTATGTACTATAGTTGAGCACCCAAGGCCATTCAAGTAGATAGCACATATTTGTTGCAATTTATATCCTGACACCTTACATTCCTCCTTGTTGTCAGGGATTCCTTTCTGAGAAACATCTTTCTTTTTTGTTGTTGTTGCCACCAGCAACGTTTTTCTTAAACAAGCTTTTACAAATTGCCGAACCACCGAACCGCCAAAAGATTTGGCTGCCTTGAGATCTTTGCTATTACAATAGTACTAAACAAATATCAAGATGCTTGTGCTTTAGAAGCAGTGATGATTTTTCTGGGCATCTGCTCAACAGTTGACACAGACAGCCTGGAGCTCAGGAGGAAACGTAGAAGTAGGCAGGAATACAGAAAGGATTCTAAATAAATGAAAAGCTTCCATATCAAAGGTATAAGATGACCCCTGCTGGATCAGACCAGAGATTCAGCATCCTGTTTCCAACAGTGGTCAATTCACTGGTGTAGCTAAGAAGGACAGGGAGTACACTGATTTGGTACCAGGCATTGAGGAGAGTGCCAACCCACACCCTTGTCAGCAGATCCTAAGGTATCAAGAAGTTCTGAGGTGCTTCCACTTACATAATTTTCACAAAAACGAAAAGTGCCTTTGGCCTTCTCTGGCCCGACGAGGCTAAGTGCAGCCTCCCTGAACCTCTGAAGATTCCTAAAGATGCCTGGCAGATGTGTTTTGGGCATCTTCTCGCTTAGGGATATTAAAAATTTTTGTTCCCCTGGGACCAGCTCCTTTAGCCTGTCACTGGGTCAGCCACATTGTCTCTGGAGTCTGAAAAAACCATCAAAGAGGACTTGAGGGCATGAGTTTTTCCTTGTTATTTGTCCCTCCCTGTCACCGCATCCCAAAGTGCAGCTTCTCTTCCTATGAATTCATGGAAATGCCAGATTTATTACAGCTGATTTATGAACCCAGATTTATGACAGCTGACAACAACATTTACTGGAACAAAACACTTAGTAACAATGACAAACAACTGGAGAAGAGGGAGGGAAATAAGGCTTCTTTTGTGGTCCTTCTCTTTTTTTCATATCCTCCAACCAGTCCCTTCAGAGGAAAGCCATTGGTTTTTGGCATGTCCTCAGTTCCTCCATGGAAGTTCCTCCTTCCACACATCAGACCACTGCTCTATGGATTACCAGTACTTAATCAAGACTCCTAGAGGTTGTGCATCAGGACAACCACCTTTGCCATCAAAAGTATTTAATAATCCAGTCCTATAATCTGCACCAGCACCAATACCTCATTGTTTCATGAGTCATATTCATGAGCAATACATTTCTCTTGCCCCCACAAGTCTGCCCAGTGGAGCATGAGGCTATACTGGACCACTTTACAGTGTTTTTGCCACAATCCAAGGTGGCAGAAAACTTGATTAATTGGTGCGGGTCTTGTATAAGATTGTAGTGAATAGAAGGAATAATCCTGTAGACTCATGAATTTTCTCAGTTCCCTTCCTCCTCCTCCCTCTTTTCAAATTGCCTTCATTCTTAGTATCTAGTATCTATTCCCAGTATCTATTGCATTCCTAGTATCTATTCCTAGTATGTATTACAGAGTAGAGTTACTGGTTGCCCAGTCCAAATATTACAGAACCAAATTAAGAAAGCTCCAGGTAACAACATCTAGGTTCTCATCCCTCTGTGCTATCAATAAAAAAAGCATGGCATGAATTGCATCTCAGGGCACAAGCCAGTTCTTGCCATTGGCCAAAGAGCATAAAAAGAAGCAGAAGGATTTTTCTTTTTTTTAAATTGTGAGCAAACATGTTTACAATTGCTTACTAGTGAAAAGAAAATGAATGTGACTAGCAATTATGCTACCTCTTTGCTCCCGACTGCTCTTTTACCTGCTGACAGGTGAGACTGGCAGATGCTATAATATGTGTTGACATCCAACTGAAGGCACAGAAGAGTAGAAACAACACTACACACTTGCCTAGCTCAACAACTCCCACCGCTAAATGTGACTTGTACCGTCTGTTAGTTGCGAGTTCTTCTCTTTTGGCTTTCTCACTTCTGTCTTTCTGAAAAGGAGGTCAGGACCGCTCTTGCCGAGATTTCCGAAGGAAAAAGGGACCTGGAATAAAAACTGCCTTATTCTCAACATGTTCTCTCTAAATGTAAAAAGAAACATAACTCTCATTCTTGAGTCTACACCATAACAAAAATGATTTAAATAATATGAAGGCAGAGAAAGTTATATACAAGTGATTTGAAAGGTCACCTATTTGGGCTCCAATCCAGAGGCATAACTAGGCAAAATGGCTCCCATAGCAAAGACTGAAATTTTCCCCATATAAAAACACTTGAAATCCCACCTTTTAGCTAATGTTACAAGTCAATAACATCAAACTGGGCACATGCACCCATGGCATACGACACTTTGTGCCATATTTGTAGTACGCCTCTGCACCAATCCCAAATGGTATTAAGTTAACCCTATGCTAAATAGCAAGTGAAATGCAGGTGTGCAGAAAAAATATTAGTTCTTGATTTAAAAAAAGATAATTTATCAAAACCTGACAAAGGCTTGGCATGTATTTAAAACAATAGGTTCAAGCAGTGATTCTCAAACTGTAAGGCTTAAGCCATGCTGTCCACTCCCACCCAGGATCCACAGACACCAGCCAGGGGAGCTGCAGTATCCTTGTGAAAAAGCCACCACCCTATACTATATATAGGAATGTACATTTCCCAATTATAAAATTAGGAGTCAGTGGCTCAGTCTGGCAAGGGACTGACTCATTTTTCTCTGCCACATGGTCTAGTTCAGGAGGTCTCTAAACTTTTGGCACAAGGGCCACATCATATATCTGAAAGAAAGTTTTGGTCTTCTTGTTGGTATGCTAGTTTTCTTTCCCTACGGTGGGTTTATTTTTGGTGGGTAACACTCACAATTATGATCCCAATCTCAGTCTAAAGTGGCACAATCCATCCTATCACCTCTAATATTTATCTCTGCACATATTCACACATTCCCAACCATTCTTTCATCCAAATGAATAGAATGAATCAATACACAGATGTCTCAAAAAGTGTACAAAGAGTTAAACGATCATTAAAAGAGCAGGTATTTGTGTACTTATTAGTGCAACTATCAGCTCATGCATGTCATCTCCTCTCATGAGCAGCATTATATGCTTGTTTGGGAAACTTCAGTTCCTCCTGGTGTACAGAAAAATTAATAGACGGCTTTATGCAGACTGCACTTTATGCAGAGGCAGTGCCATTTCCAGTTGCTAACCTTCATATCTATATATCATTGTTAAAGCAATAAATAAAGGGCTACTTCCAAAGAAGATGTTAATGTTTGGATACATTTTTAAATGCAGGTGCAGATATGGCTAAGGTCTGCCGTGTAAGGAAAGTTATATAGATGATGAGTTTAGATCCTTTGCCCAACAGGACCCAACATTTTCAGAAATGTCCTGAGAAGATAAAGAAAATTCTTGGCTTATGCTCCTCAAAATTAGGGAGGGGGAACCAGTGAAGGTGTTCTGCCTAATTCCTGGCACCAACCATCTCTGAAATACTACCTTTAAGGTTAGTGTTTGGTACAAAACAGTATTTGGTGCTAAAACTCATAAAATGACCCCCCTTTTACCTTCCCCTTTCAATTATTTCTCTCCACCATCTGCTCTCAATTTCTTTGAGGTTAGGGAGACACACAGTTGTCTGTAATGAAACAGCAATAATTCCACAGTTATCAGTGGAAACCCAACGGCACATGTGTCAGAATAAATCACTCATGCTTTGCACTGTGGATGATTTGCAGTGTGATAGTCAATCTCATATCATTTCTGAGGTCAGAGTACATCAAAATAGCAGCTTATTCCACTTTCCTACCTAATACCCATGTCTAGTACTGACTCATTTCCTGCAAATGGGTTCATAAAATGCCTACGGAAAATGTTCAGGCTGGGATATCATAAACGCTTTTCTGTTACTGAGGTGTTCTTTAGCAGAATATCTGGCCTCCTTGGCAATATTCAGCTATACCTCAGTAAACAACATTAGCAGCCGATCAGGAGATATTTGCCCTCACGAGTACCGGTTTTTGTGAGGGAAAAATTCAACATATAAAATGCAATCTCCAGAAAAGAGATTTCAAAATAACAAACGCGTTTGTTTAAACATATATACATTATTTTCAAAATGCACTTTCCCCCACATAAAATGGTATTGTGAAAGCAGAATTTGCTATGATAACCTAAATTACTCCCATTGTGCTTGCGCTTTTTCTCTCAGATTGCTTAGAATAAGCTACATAAGGACTCTTCCCTCAGTTTGGTGCACTGAGGACTTCTAGTCTACAGTCTGATTCCCCTGTAAAACTCAAATAGTTACGGCACCACCTAGCAAAAACCTATGGGGAATTCATATTGCAATCCAGAGTAAATTGTTCTTACGTTGGAGCAAGGACTCCCCGTAGTTACTCTGGATTGCACCCATGGTTTAACTCTATGTGGACAGGCCTAGGAAACTGCAGGCTCACATTCTCCAGCATCCCTTTATTCCTTGGTCAGAGAGCATGTGAGAAAAGAAAAGTGAAAGCTTTTGCTATTTCTTTAAAAGAAACCTCAGGTTTGTGTTAACTGCAGTTAGTACAGTAATTGGAGTCAAAGTAAGTCAAGCTACCAAAACTTTGACTTCTTTAGGTTTACTCACAGGCACATTCAGTGCACTTTCCCTCATTTTCTAGAAACTGAGAAATATCAGCTCGGTCAGGAATTTTCAACTTTTTTAAATCTCAGGGCACATTGATAAGGCATTAAAATTGTGAAGTTACACCATCAGTTTTTTAAATAATTGAAAAAGCACACCACACGACCTGCTAGGGGCCCACAACTGCCAATGGCCCTACTAATAAACATGGATAGGTACTTGTGACACAGATTTGAACTGAGTTACAAAAACACATGTTTTTCAAGACTTGTGGATTCTCAAGTCGTGTGTGTCGCTGATTCACAACTCAGGGGTTTCTACCATGAAAGAGTCATTATTCACAGATACATGCGTTACAAACTCATGTATCTGGGGTTTCCAACATGTTTACTTGCTTATTATTTTTCACTATTTCTGTATCACCCAGAAAGACCACATGAGCAATCTAGAAGCTGGCATTCAAACCAGTGTGAGTAGCTGTGGAGAGTAGACGTGGCATGCATCAGTCTTGAAAGACTATGGTATTGTGCTCGACACTGCAGGCAAAGCACGAAGGCCCGGGTAAATTAATATGGAGGATAGGCTGTTACCCAAGCAGCAAATCCCCCCTCTCCACACCACTGAAGTAGTCCAATGGAATGGCAGAGCTGATGTGATTGGTTCCAGCTGCGTTGCAAAGTTGGGCTATGGACAGGAGCTCACACTGTCTTGTGGGGACCCAGGTCTCAAACCCATGCCTTCTGGTTAACAGGCTAGCCCTCAAATCCAGAGTAACTACGGGAGCACATAAGAGACTTTACATGCACTTGTAGTTATGGCACCACCTAGTGAAAACCTATGGGAAATTCATATTGGAATCCAGGGTAAGTTGTTATTACATCGGAGCAAGGACTCCCTGTTGTTACTCTGGATTTTGCCCACACTGTCTTAACCACTTGCACCACCTGTGGAGAGTAGAAAGGAGGAGGAAAGCTACACAACCCCTGCTAACTGAGCAAGGGACACTCAAGCGAAGTTCCTCTTTTATTTAGCAAGGGGAGAGGAACTGGCCCTACACACCACAGCAATGTCTGTTCTTTTGTGGGGGAGGAAAGGCGAGATATAAATTGATTAAATAAATAAATAAATAAATAAATAAATAAATAAATAAATAAATAAATAGTAGCCTCTGCTGGTGTTCTTTTTGCATTTTAAATTGTGAGTCCTTTTGGGACAGGGACTCATTAGCTATTACAGTAATTAGCTATTAATTTTTTTCATTTTCTTATAAACCGCTTTGTGAACTTTTCCATTGAAAAGTGGCAGGCAGGCAGGCAGGCAGGCAGGCAGGCAGATAGATAGATAGATAGATAGATAGATAGATAGATAGATAGATAGAAAGAAAGAAAGAAAGAAAGAAAGAAAGAAAGAAAGAAAGAAAGAAAGAAAGAAAGAAAGAAAGAAAGAAAGAAAAGGAGGCTGTGCAAGTCTCTGCATGCCTGTCTGAGAAAGGCTGGCTGCTTTGATCACTTAAACATACCTGAAAAGTGGCAGGCAGGCAGGCAGGCAGGCAGGCAGGCAGACAGACAGACAGACAGACAGACAGATAGATAGATAGATAGATAGATAGATAGATAGATAGATAGATAGATAGATAGATAGATAGATAGATAGATAGATAGATAGATAGATAGATAGATAGAAAAGGAGGCTGCGCAAGTCTCTGCATGGCTGTCTGAGGAAGGCTGGCTGCTTTGATCACTTAAACATACCTTTTTAGTTGGTGTCTGGTCTATTGCAATGAAATTTGGCCAAAATTAAGTACAGGTATGTAATACAAGTGTTATTCGTTTTATTTTAACATGTCCTACATTTTCACATTTTTGGGGTGTCCTACATTTTTTTTAACCAGGTAGGAATTTTGGCTTGGATGATAGGAATTTTGGGGAACTTGGGGGATTTGGGGTTCTGCCTCACTCCGTATAATATGATATGCAGTGTTTGAGAATGCTGAAAGTTGGCATTACCCCTGCAGAATTTTCGAACAGCTTTTGCCTACATTCTGCTGGAATTTTATCTTGTTTGTTTGGAATTCTAGCTTGTTTGCTGCCTAAATTTTCTGGAAGAAGAGCCAGTTAAAAAACAAGACTGGATGCTGAACCCCATAAATGAACAGCCTAGCTTTTTGGGAACATACCCATTTGTCATGGAAATAACAGATGCTGAATGTTGTCTGCTACAATTCTCAACAATGTGTTTGTCCTATGAATGAACGATCGAGACAATGTGTATCCTATAACTCGAATTTAGAGAGTTTTTCTCTCAACACAGAATTTTGCTGTCTTGGTAACAGTGATGAGGGTGGCATCTGTTAGTGACAGTGCTTTTTTAAAACACAAGTAACATGCCCACATGAGCTGGGAGCAATCATTTATGTGGACTTAGTGTAATGTTCAATGGTACAACCATGTAATTCAGCAACAAATTGAAATGAAGTCATGGATGGGGACGCTCTAAAGGTGCTGAAAAGTCCCTCATTAAAAAAGCAAGCTTAGGTCGGGTCTAACTGAATTACAGTGGTACCTCTCATAACAAGCACCTCATACAACAAGTATTTGACATAACAAGTATTTATTTCCAAGAAATCTTGCTTCACATAACAAGTTCCGCTTCACTTAACAAGCAAGTGCGCTATGGGCACACGTGCTATGCAGCCCTGACGCTCCACGTTGAGGCTCTTTTGAAGGGCTGCTGGCAAGCACTGCTGCCTCTAACTGCCCCCAACTTGGGGGCAGTTGCTTGCGGGTGCCAGAGGCAACTGCCCCCAAGTGTCCCCACCAGCCACCTTGAACCTCCAGCAGCAGCCCAGGTAAGCCTCCCAGGAAAATGTCTCCTGTGTTAGCCTCCTAACCATATCTACTCAGAAGTAAGCCCCATTGTGTTCAATGGGGCTTACTCCCAGGGAAGTGTCTTTAGGATTGCAGCCTAAGTAGACTTCATAGGATCATGCACATTGAATGCATGTTTTGAATTCAATTCCAGTGTTTTGTCATCATTTTTACATACAGTTAATATTTTTATATGAATATTTGGGGGGTTGTGGAACTGATCATCTGCATTTCCATTAATTCCTATGGGAAAATTCGCTTCACTTAAAGAGCGTTTCACTTGAAGAGCATGCCTCCAGAACGAATTAAGCTCTTTATGTGAGGCACCACTGTAGTTCACATTTAACATATACGGTGGCAATAGCTGATAACAATACAACAATGGAGTCCTAATGAAAGTGATTAGAAGGAAGCCTGTGGATCTTTGACCCTTTGCCATCCGTACCACCAATAGATACATTACTGGTCTGACCCTTTTCAGGCACCACTTAAGGGCATTTGGATACAGTTCTTTTGCACACATTGAATTAAAGGAAATAAACATAAATAAAATATTATCATGTTATATAATATCTAGATAAGGTTTAAGTTTCATGTTGGGATCCCTATACTTGGTTTAAGCTACTTGTATTGGAACATTAATATGTCAATTCAGGAACCTACAGAGAAATACGCTGGTCTTAATAAAACATCTGAAACTACTTGCAGGTACACTGCCATTCTGTTGTTATAATTTAACGTGTGAATGAATGCATGTGCAAGCACATGTGATGCATGCACACACACATGCTTTTCTGACTACTGTCTCAGGATAAATGGCTTGTAACAGTTTCCATTTCCTTCTGATCCTAATGTTTGCCTTAGAATTTTCTGAGGGAAGCTTTTAAAAGAACTGATAGTCTTGCTTGAGTACTTCCATATTTCAACTTGCTCCAAACACAATCTTTATTAGCCAAGTCAAAAAATGATTTTGAGGACAGCATACAAGAAGCAAATAAATTGCTTTGGTAAAGAACAGAATTTGTTAGAATCAGATTTTCCAGGGAGAGGGCATTCCACATTGTGAAAGTCTTTTAAATGTCATTATATCATCACCAGTGAACTTGTTTACTTTCCAATCCAATCTAGAAGAAATTCAAGCCTGTTTTGGGATAGCCTGTAAAGAAAAGATGTTACAAAGTCCAAGAAGATCCAATAGATCCAATAATAATAGACAGCCTGAGAAAGGCGGGATAAAAATTTTAAAAATAAAATAAAATAAATAGTGCAGGGGCAGATTTTTTGGCAATGGCTTCTGTAGATTTGTGGTAATATGATGAAACTACTGAAAATCATTGACATCATCTGAGTTGCAGAGCTCCGCTCTGTGCAGAGCTTCACTTGAGGGGCCAAGCCTCCCACCCAATTTGTCATATGCCAGACTCCTGGTGTGACTTCAGAGTCCCAGAGTGACTCTGGTATAATGGAGTCTGCATACCACAGATCCACCTCCAATGTTCTAGAGACCTTGTATTGCTACTTCCTCATGGGTAAGAGCAATATCTGTTGGTTGATGACTACCTCAAGATTGCAGATCAGATAACTTTGGTTCTCTTGGATAATTTTGGGAATATCTGTCCTTACCTTGAGCTGCTAAAGGGAGCTGCAAACAGCACCACCACCACCATCATCAACAGTATTTATGATATTGCTTTTCAATGAAAAGTTCACAAAGCTGTTTAATGTGAGCATATGGTTGCTGATCAGACTGGCAACCCACTGATGTCATTGAGACATCCTTCTGGCAGCCCACGTGACCACACTGCTGTCCACTCAGCCACAGTGTGCTTAGATGGTGCCATTTGCAGCACCTTTCTACGGCTAAAGGTAAAGACAGATATTCCCCACTCACCTTGGTCACTTGCAAGAGGCAATTTAGAGCACAATCCTAACCATGTCTGTTCAAAAGTCAGCCCCATTGTGTTCAATGGTTCTTACTCTCAGGAAAGTGTCTTTAGGATTGCAGCCTGAGTCACAGTGTAGATTAAATAGATAAGACAAGAGACACACTGGATGTCAGAGTGGATGACAGAATGAGAAGAAGCTGCAGCTGCCTTTTGCCTTACTGAATAAAGAGCATTAAAAATCATTGCCGTACGTCATCTGACTGATCTCACAACCTTTTAAAACTTTTGCTATTTCCAGGAGGAGAAGAGAAGGGGTTGGAGTCTGTGGACAGGGTGATAAGATATCCTCTTTCTCCAGGACATGTTTTTCTTTTAGCTTTACATCCTGGAAAACAGTTTCAATGTCCTGCTTTTCTGTGTGAGAATGCAGCACCTAACCTTCTTGTAATTAATAAATTATAAGTAATGCTGTATTTATCATCATTGAATCTAATGCGAACCCCCAAATTTGGAGGCTAAATTTGGCTGGAAAGGTTGTGCATTAGATCTGAGAGAGTAAGATAATTACTTGTAATAGTTTTACATTTAATAATAAGTAATATTATTTACATGAAATTAATCACATGAAAGCATTATGTATATATGAGGTATATGAGATTATATAATTATATAATCTCGTAAATGAGATTTTCACATTTTTATTTTGTCATGTCCAACATCTCTTGGGTACCTGACATTTGGTGGGTTGTCCACTTTTGTAGTTACAACATCTGCATGACCTTTGGATAACAAACACTGCTGAAGGTCCTGTATACATGGTTTCACTTATCTGCAGTTCACAGTTCTGCCCATCACTGAAAAGAGCCCCCAACCCACTTCCTGTTGCTCAGTGGTGGGATTCAAATAAATTAACAACAGGTTCTATGTCCCATTAGTAACCGGTTCTCAGAACCAGGCGCTCATTAGCAAAGGGTTCTATAGAACCTGTGAGAACCCCCTGAAGCCCACCACTGTATGCTGCTTCCATTTGCAGGCAACACAAAGACAGGAGATATCAACAGGAGGGCTGCAAGAAGGTCCAGATATAATTTATTTGCACAATGGCACATTGGATTTGTGAACCTCTTGTAGGGTTTGCTGCTTTCTGTAGTTTATCCACAGTGGCAACTAGAACATATCCCCGCAGATACAAGAGGGATTCCTATAGTGTTTTTATAGTTCTTTATTTACATATACTGTACTGTGTATGAGCAGATAACTTGAGTTCTGCCAAACAATACATGCAGGCCAATGATATTTTCATTTCTATCAACTCATAGCTTTCCTATCCTTCTCTCCCACGCTATCTCCAATGTCAAATTGCCAACTCCTCTTTTTTTGCATAAGCAAAACATACCTGCAGGTAACCTGATGTTGCATGAATAATCTCTTTCAACCATCAATCCCCACTGGTGACATTCAAACTCATTCTGTATGATGATTAGCAAGCACTGAAGTACCAAAGGTATTTTGGGGGTACTGGACAGTGAAACAAAGCTGAATCAGAGTTTAGCCTCTTAGGATAGGCTGCAATTCACCTTTCCCTGAGTAAACTGGATTGCACTTTTACTATACCAATACTGAAACAATTTATTGCTCTTTTTTGACAGAAAGATTTATTGGTTAGTATCTGCAAAATTAAAAAGGGAGTGGGCCTCCTGCATTAATGAGCTTGCCCCAATATCGCCCTTTCTCAATTAAAAAAAACTAAATAAAAAAACTAGTGAACAAAAGGCTTTGACATGAGACTCCCTCAAACTTCGACAGTTTAAAAAAATGTTCCTTTAGAGTAAACAGAAGTTTAGCATTCTTCAGAAACAAAAGCAGTTTGATAACCAAAATACAAAACCACAGGAGATTATGGCTTAATCCCCATTTAAAAAAGAAATGTGAATAACTTTCTTTTAAATAGAAAGGTGAATAACATTACATCAAAGAACAATATCACATCAAATTCATATCAAATATCACATCAGTATCATGATGTGAATAACATCACATCAAAGAACAATAGTCAAGTAGTAGGTGTTGGACTTTGCACAGTTAATTATTGTCAACCTGATGGAAAATCATGTCACATTGTTTCATGGCTAACAGGCCAGTACTTAGCTGTGACACATCACCATTATGGGAATTTGATGGTTAGTTGCTGAATTGCTACATTGGCCACCCAAGAGATCAATATGGGTCAATTTTTTCTATATTGAGTCATCCCTGCTAACTCTGGACAAATGAGGTTTTATGTAGTTCAGGTGGGATCAAAGAGGCGATTATGGCTATTAAAGGACAACCAAAATGATCATGGGATCATGGAGTTGGAGCATTTTCTCTGTGATATAAGGCTTAAGAACCTGAGACTTAATTGAATCAGAAATATGTGATGGGGGAACATAATAGAAATTTATAAAATGATGATAAATGTTTGTGAAATTTCTCCACACGGTGTGAAGAAAGTGGACAGAGAGCTGCTCATGACATTTCATGAACCTTGTGATAATGCGATTCTGGTTCATACTTTGAAACTGATTGGCTTGAAGATTCATACAGTGAATAATTATTTGGCAGAAGTTGGGAAGATGGCCTCTGGCTGACAAGGAGCTAAAAGGGAATTTGAAAAATGCATGGAGAACTCTGGCCATGGTTATTTGTTGGGACAGTCAGAGTGAATCTCCGTCTTTGGACACAGGATGCCACTGAATGCTGGTTGCTGGGGGAAAAGGACCAAGATTTACCGTAGCTTTCTTCTCCTCCTTTTGAGGCTTCCCTCAGGTTGATATCTGACTAGCCTGTGGAAAAATAGGTTACTAGAATAGTTCAGTCTTTGGTCTGAGCCAACAAGCCTCTTCTTACGCTCTTACTTTTTATTTATAACACGCCTACAGGCATCAGGCCCAATACAAACATTAAAAATAAAACAGGTCCTGCTTGCCAGCTTTTAATCTGATCAAAGCAAAGACACATTAGCATGGAAAGGAAGTGTTTATTAGCATTAAATTATTTTTTTTATTTATATCCTGCCTTTCTTCCTAAAAGGAAGTACGCTCAAGGTGGTTTACAGTGCAGTTTCTTCCACCATACTTTTAAAAAGCCATCTAAGCTAGTGGGCATCCTAAGATCTTGTGCAATTAGTACAATCTATGGTACTTTGTTGAGCTTTATGTAATATTCCTTGCATATGCCTCATAGAGGATTTATTTTACCAAAAAGCAAATTATTTTCCTTGGGTAACTCAGAACAAACTTTTCTCCGTGCTAGGACTGAAACATCCTGCCTCATGAAGACCCAGCATTGTTCCCTCTGTAGCTCATGCGGTCTATAAGATCAGAGTGCCTTTTTCTACAAACAACCATCTAGCATTTCCATTATAGGAGGACAACAGTACTGGGGAAGCTTTCTCTTTCAGATACACTAAAAGGAGACCCCACAAAACAACATGAGTGGGCACTATTCAAGCAGTTAATGTGTTTATTAAAGCTTCTAAACACTTCACAGTACCTATCCTAGGAACCTCCAGAACATGGAAGCATTACAAAGGAGAAGACATAAATGTTCTCTTTTAAAATAGATTACTGCCGGGAGACCCCAGAGTGGGTACCCTTTCAATAAAGGATCTTAAGGAAAAGAAAACATCTGGAGATTTCCTGAATGGTACATAGATCCCAGCTAACTGTAAATGACCATGAAGGAAAAATATCTCAGTAACCAATATTTTTCTCTGCTGGTATCAAATGAAATTCATTTGGAATCAGCTGGAGTTTCTGTAGTGCTAATGGAAGTTATTTTCAGTTATCACATCAGTCCATAAGTATACAAAGGCAGCAATTTCACTGGTAATCTGGAGATCAGTTGGGATGCAGGGGGTATGCTTTAGGCTGCTTCTACAGTGACAAGCCTTTATTTTAATACATGTAGTACATCATAAATAAAAAGAGAATGGTAAAAAGAACATTCAGCTAGGGTAAAGATTAGGGTTGGAAACGCTTCACAGTGTGAACAACTGAACTTCTAAACACTAGGAATGCCCAAAAAACCCAGTGCTTAATGAGGAAGAACTATGCCTGAAAACTAATTTTATGTCACAGACATTTCTTTAAAGCTCAAGATATGATAAATGACAGAGGAGAAATGAATCTGGAAGGGGGGCATGAAATTCTTAAGCAAATTCTTCTAACTCAACCAGATTACAAAAAAGGGGATGTTTTCCTCTTTCAGTTTGAATTGCAAATGCTGTGGAGTTTGGTGATTTTAGAGAAAAAAACAAAGTATTAATCTGAATGCTGGAAGCCGACACTTCAAACTATTGCCTTAAAATTCATCAGCAAGACAAGAGACATCTAGCAATTGCTGTTAATGATGAAAAAACTAAATGGTATCTTAGTGGTTAGAGAAAATCTGACTTGCTGGGGACAAACAGCAATTCATGACCTTCTTGCTACTTTCCAAAGGAAATCATCTGCCTTCAGTTTGTTATCCTGAGACATAATTCTCACAGGAATACAACAGAAAGTAGGGAGGAAAATCAGCTGCACTTTAGAACAGGGGTGTCCAAACCCTGGTTCTGGGGCCAAAAGGAATGCGGCCCTCGGCAAGCCTCAATGTGTCCCTCGGCAAGATCCCTCTTTCAGCCACTGGCAAGCCTTGTAATGTATCTAATACAATCTTATATGTACATTTATGTAAATTTATTTAAATTTGAAATGTAAATTATTTTTCCAACCCCCAACACAGTGTCAGGGAGTTGATGTGACTGTCCTGACAAAAAGTTTGGACATCCCTGCTATAGAATATATGAAACAAAGTTTGTTCACAGCAAATAAATTTTTCCCATCCAACCAGTATACAGTATAAACATGGTGTTGAACATGAAGACATTCCAAGTTCATTATGCATGGGGGTGGGAAGAGAGAGAGAGAGAGAGAGAGAGAGAGAGAGAGAGGACTGAACTGAACTTAAAACTGAGTACATCCTCAGACCAAAAACTGTCTAGTCTAATTCATTTCTAATTTATTTCATACAGTTGCATTCATGGTATATGTTGAGGGCTGAAAGTGATGTTATTACACAGAAATGACATCATTATGCAAGTGAAGGTCAGAAATAAACACTTTTTTCTCACTCTCTAGCTGCAAATGACAGAAAACAAAATATGCAAGTCTTGATCCTATTTTCTTGATCATATTATCATGGGATGGGAGAGCCCAATTAACACACAGCAGCACCGCTTGAGTGCGCACCTTTGGAATGCGAGCGCTTGTTCTTCAACCAGGTGGACAAAATTGCCTGACTAGCTGCTTAGATGGTGGCGCAAGTGGGTAAGACTGTGCCTGTTAACCAGCAGGCCAGGATTCAAGACCAAGGTCCCCACCAGACGAGGATTCCCTGCTACAGGCAGGGGATTGGACTAGATCAATAGATTAGAATAGACTAGATCACTAGATTAGTGTGGGGGAAGCTAGACACAGAAGGAGAACACGGAGGAGGGTGGTGGTGATTGGAGATTCTCTCCTGAGGGGCATGGAAGCTGTCTGCCGACCAGACCCGTTTTCCCGTGAGGTGTGCTGCCTCCCTGGTGCTAGGATACGGGATATCACGGAGAGGCTACCGAGGATGATCACACCTGCTGATCGTCACCCGTTCTTACTCATCCACGTAGGAACAAACGATACAGCTCGGGAAACTTTCCAAAAGATAGTTGGGGATTATGAAGCTCTGGGGAGGAAGATTAAGGACCTGGGGGATACCCAGGTGGTATTCTCATCCATCCTCCCAGTAATTGGCAAAGGTCCTCAGAGAGATAGCAAGATTTTTCAGGTCAATAGCTGGCTTCGAAAATGGTGTCATCGGGAAGGATTTGGATTCTGGGATCACAGGATGAACTTCCTTGAGGAAGGACTCCTAGCAAAGGATGGACTACATCTTACGGGTTGGGGGAAGAGTGTCTTCAGATGGGAGATGGCCAACCTTATCAGGAGGGCTTTAAACTAAATAAGAAGGGGGTGGGTTACGTCCAAAGGGAACCTAGGAGTAAGGAAAATGCTCTGGATGGAAATTGCCAGGGCACAGCTGTAACTCAAAAGTCTTTAGAGGGGCCTGGCCTTACAAAAAAGGAGGGAAATGCATTGAGTTGCAACCTCCAGGGCTTAAGTTGCATTTACACAAATGCACAGAGCCTGGGAAATAAACAAGATGAGCTGGAGCTTTTAGCAAGTGAAGGGAAATTTGATTTGATAGGAATAACTGAAACTTGGTGGGACTCCCATGACTGGAACACACAATTGGAAGGCTATCAGCTGTTCCGGAGGAACAGAAGTGGCAAAAGGGGAGGTGGAGTAGCATTATATGTCAAGAACATATATACTTGCTCTGAAATCCAGGAGAGTGGTCCGGATATCCCTGTGGAGTGTGTTTGGGTAAAAGTAAGGGGGGAAAATAAAAAACAAAACATTGTGGTGGGCGTCTACTATAGACCGCCAGGTCAAGGAGAAGGAGTAGACGATGTCTTCTTGGAGCAACTGGCAGGCATTGCAAGGAAATATGAGGTAGTAGTAATGGGGGACTTTAACTACCCAGACATTTGCTGGGAGACAAACTCAGCCAAACATGGAAGCTCCAGTAGATTCCTGATGGGCCTGGAAGATAACTTCATGGTCCAGAAAGTGGAGGAAACGACAAGGGGAGGGGCCATCCTTGACCTGATCTTAACAAATCGTGAAGAACTGGTTGATCAGGTCAACATAGTGGGAACTTTAGGGGAAAGCGATCATGAGCTGCTGGAATTTAGAATAATGTGGGAAATAAAAAGAGTGCAGAGTGAAACTTATATGTTGGATTTCAGGAAAGCTGATTTCAACAGGCTTAGAGGAGTCATAGGTGGGATCCCATGGGTTGATGATCTAATGGGGAAAGGGGCCCAAGATGGGTGGGAGCTCCTTAAGAGGCAGCTTCTACAAGCACAGTCAGAAACAATTCCAATAAAAAAGAAAGGGGGGAAAATGCTGAAAAAACCAGGTTGGCTCCACAGGCAACTTGGGGATCAGCTGAAGTTAAAGAAAGAGAAGTATAGGGAGTGGAAGACTGGAAAGATCACCAGAGAGGAGTACAGGCAGGTAGCCCGGTCATGTAGGGAGGGGGTCAGGGATGCTAAAGCTCAGTATGAGCTGAGGCTGGCCAGGGGAGTCAAAGATAACAAAAAGAGCTTCTTTAGATATGCCCAAAGGAACAGGAGGAGAGACAAGGGAGTGGGGCTGCTCTTGGACAAGGATGGACAACAGGTGTCTGGAAACCAGCAGAAGGCGGAGCTGCTCAACTCCTACTTTGCATCTGTCTATTCACAGAAGGAGGGCTGTGCAAATGGGGGTGCGGGATCATTGGCTGATTCGGGGATGTGTTTACATCCCCAAAGAGGTAATGAAAACATGGATGGTGCAGAACAGCAGATTAAGATTGACAGAGAACTGGTTCGAAACCACTTAACTGGCCTAAATGAATTCAAGTCATTTGGACCGGATGAGCTGCATCCTAGAGTTCTTAAGGAACTTGCAGATGTCCTTGCAGAGCCTTTGTCGATCATCTTTGAGAAATCCTTGAGGAGTGGAGAAGTGCCACTGGACTGGAAGAGGGCAAATGTAGTCCCAATTTTTAAGAAGGGGAAAAAAGAAGACCCGGGAAATTATAGACCAGTCAGTTTGACTTCAATCCCGGGCAAGATATTAGAGCAAATCATAAAACACACAATTTGTGCACATCTAGACAAGTACTCGGTGATCAAAAGAACCCAGCATGGATTTACCAAGAATAAATCTTGCCAGACAAATCTGATCTCCTTTTTTGATCGGGTTACGAGCTTACTGGACAGTGGCAATGTTGTGGATGTCATTTATCTTGACTTCAGCAAAGCATTTGACAAAGTCCCACATGACATTTTAATTAGGAAGTTGGAAAAATATGGGCTAGACAGGGCAATTGTTCGGTGGATCTGCAACTGGCTCGATGGCCGCACTCAAAGGGTTTTAGTAAATGGTTCCGTGTCAACCTGGAGGTCCGTTTCTAGTGGGGTACCCCAAGGCTCTGTCTTGGGACCGGTTCTCTTTAACATTTTCATCAATGACTTGGAGGAAGGGATACGGGGGAGCCTGATCAAATTTGCAGATGACACCAAACTGGGAGGAGTAGCAAACACATCAGAAGATAGGAGAAACCTCCAGGAGGATCTGGATAAACTGGAATCCTGGGCTGTAACAAACAGAATGAATTTCAACAGGGAGAAGTGCAAGGTTCTGCACTTAGGCAATAAAAACCAAAAACATAGGTATAAAATGGGGGATACTTGGCTTGGCAGCACAACATGTGAGCGGGATCTTGGAGTCGCCGTGGATAACAAGCTGAACATGAGTCAGCAGTGTGATGTGTCTGCAAAGAAGGCAAATTCCATTTTAGGTTACATTAAGAGGACTGTAGCTTCCAAGTCACGAGAAGTTCTAGTTCCTCTTTATTCTGCATTGGTCAGACCTCACCTTGAGTACTGTGTTCAGTTCTGGGCACCTCACTTTAAGAAGGATGCAGCCAAACTGGAGCAAGTCCAGAGGAGAGCGACAAGAATGATCAGTGGGATGGAAGGGAAGCCCTACGAGGAAAGGTTGGGGGAACTTGGGATGTTCAGCCTGGAGAAGAGGAGGCTGAGGGGAGACATGATTGCCCTCTTCAGATACCTGAAGGGCTCTCATAGGGAGGAAGGGGCCAATTTGTTCATAGCTGCTTCTGAAAGCAGAACTAGAACCAATGGGTACAAACTGCAAGAGAGGAGATTCCGGCTGGAAATCCGGAAAAAATTCCTGACTGTGAGGGCGGTTCGGCAGTGGAACAGATTGCCAAGGGAGGTGGTGGACTCTCCCTCACTGGGGATCTTCAAGCAGAGGCTCGATGAGCACCTGTTGGAGATGCTCTAGGGGGAATTCCTGCTGCAGGCAGGGGGTTGGACTAGATGACCTACTAGGTCCCTTCCAACTCTATGATTCTATGATTCTATGATTCTATGATCAGGGGTGTACAACATGAGGCCCAGGGGCCACATGCGGCCCAGCACCAGGGTGAATGCGGCCCTCCTGCAAAGCTGGCCACCACCATTGTTAAAACCGGCTTTGTGGCAGCAGCCATTATCAAATTTCGCGTGCTTCTCTGTGCACTGCCCTGGGCAGCCGCCACAAAGCCAGTCTGGGCTGCCAGGCTCCTCCCCCTACCTGCCTCCTGGCACTCAGAGCACTTCAGGCCCCTGCAGACCTTGCAGCACTCCTGCATCCCCCCAAAAGCAGCCTCAGCCTCTATCCCAGTTGCTGATTGCTGCCCTTGAAACCTACTCAGAAGTAACCTCCTTTAAAGTCAATGAGGCTTACTCCCAAGTTGCAGTCTGAGAGCCCAATGATGCATAGGATGTGCTGTGATCCTCTCCAAGCTTAACCTTGGAGATATGCTGCAACCCTAACCATATCTACTCAGAAGTAAGGCCCATTGTGTCTTACTCCCAGGAAAGTGTGTTCAGGATTGCAGCATATCTCCAAGGTTAAGCTTGGAGAGGATCACAGACCATACTATGCATTATGCCTCTTCAGAAGTAAGCCCCACTAAAGTCAATGAGCCTTACTCCCAAGTTGCTGTCTGAAACCGCAATCCTATGCATGGCTATTGAGCAGAAAACCCCATTATAATCAACTAGACTTACTCCTAGGTTTAAAAATGTAGGACAAAATATAGGACATCCTACATTTTGTCCTACTTTTAAAAAATGTTGTTAGTGTTTATGTGCGGCCCAAACCAACTCGTCGTCTTCCAGTGCGGCCCAGGGAAGCTAAAAGGTTGGACACCCCTGGACTAGATGATCCACTGGATCCCTTCCAACTCTGAATCTATGGCTAACTGTTTCCCAATTGATAATGTGTTTTTACTGTTACCACACTGTAATTGAAAAATGATCAATGGTCCCAATGGGAAAGCAGTTAGAACGTGAGCACCCTCTTAACAGTCAGTGGGACAGTTTATCCTGACGAGCTAAAAGGTTTTCTTTCAAACAGGAGTCTCTTTTCTTTCAAGAAGCACTGTTGAGTAACAGAAAAATGGAACTTTCTCTTATGGCATTGCATGGGTGTGAGGAGAGGGCTACTAACCGTGATTATCTTTCCCATTTGAAAAAGGAGTTTTTCTACATCTTTCACAGTACAGTTCCTCTACCTCCTCCCCCTTTCACAGTATCTGTCCTTTGACCATCATCTTCCCCCATTTCTACATTTGGAAAGCACTTGTTAGCTGCAAAGAATCTTTGAGCGCAATCCTAGCCATGTCTACTTAGAAGTAAGCCCCATTGTGTTCAATGGGTCTTACTCCCAGTAAAGTGTCTTTAGGATTGCAGCCTTTGTGTTCTACAGGCGTCTCTCACTTATTGAACAGGTTAGGGACTGCAGCACCATCCAAAAGTGAAAATGGTTGAAAATTGTTGGATCTGGGTGAGTCAGTGGAGCCCTTGTGCAAGGAAGCATTCACTGCAAGTGTTTAACTTTGCACCATCTCCTTAATTTTCATAAGATATAGAACCCCATCCTATCTGCACCCCCCACAACGTATGCAGCTATGCCAAAAATGCACACAGTATATCCAGCAGAATGGTTGAGAATTGGGTGGCTTTGGAGGAGTAGGGAATTATTTCCCCATACACCTCCAAAAGCCTCCTCCTCCACAATGGGATTCCTCCAACTTGTGCCAGCTTTGTAACTGACTCAGGATGTACTAACCAATTTAGGGCAGCACAACTCACCCATCTTCCCATTCCCATGGTGATGTGGAGAGGCTGGCACATGTCTATGCACTGGCATGACCACCCCAGGAGTGGCACAGAAGTGCCTTATGGCACTTGTGCAACACTGGACTTGTGCTAGGACTTGTCCCAGACTTACTGGGGGATTTGAATTGCAGCCTAAAATCCAAAAAGAAAAAAGGAATCCTTCAGTGGGTTTGGACGGCTACTGCAGTGACAGCATTCAGAACATGGCTCTCAACTGAGAGCTATGCCCTCCATTGGCAATCGTTTTATGGAAGCAGAAGATAGCTATTTCAACAGGATTGGGCTGACATGCCCTACCCTCTCTGGATTATTCTGAATGTCCTATTAATTATTAAGCTGGCTCTCATTTAGCCATCACTGTTATGCCTCCAAAACCCAGCATCACTCGCCCCCTCCCAAATCAATGTCTCTCAGTGCAATCCTAACCCATGGTTAGGCCGGCACAAGTCCCATGTTGGCCTGGCGGTGTCACAAAAAATGCCATAAGGCAGTTCTGTGCCACTCCAGGGCAAATCAAGCCATTGCACAGATATGTGCTGGTCTCCCCACACAACCATGGGAAGTGGAATATGGGTGAATTGTGCCAGCCTAAATTGGTTAGGATTGCAGCGTCTCTTTCCAAAACCACTGCAATAGCATCTGTGCAAAACCATGAGGAGGCAGACTGTTCCTGCACAAAAGAACAACATGGCTCTTACATTTGGGTGTCTGTAACTTAATTACAAGGTTCTTTGGATCCTACTCAGCACTTATAAAATACTTATTTATCCTAGAAACAGATACTGTAATTTTGGTTTTACCAAAGTCCACCCATTCTTGAATGGACTCACATATGCTTATAAAAGAGGAAAAGCCTTTAATAAAAAAGAAGATTTTTCACAGCTAGCTCTATTTTATGGAAGGTTTCACTTTACGGTGCCATTGCTGTTTCAATATTATATTGTTTCTCTTCTGCCTGTCAGCGTAATTTACATATTTGCCATAACAACTTTGAATCTGTTTCAATTCACTTGCAATTAAGCGTGTGTGTGTTTTAGCTACTACAAGTAAAAAAAAAAAACCCCAAATGATACTAGCAAAGAAAAAGATGTGAATCCACTTACTTGTAGGTGATAAAAATTCACAGTAAAGCTGCAGATGTAGCAGAGTGAGAATTACTGTAGCAGCAGGCACCCAAGATAAAAGAGGATTACGCATGATGAAATGTAGTAATTGACTAGAAATCACTGAAAAATACCAGATGGATGTCACTGCTCCACGCAGCTCTAATATGCCTGTCTGGTTTTATTGAGCATCACTTTTCAAAGTTCCTAAGTGTAATTGAGGTTTATTGATATAGTATATGGTCCAGTTAATAGGCAGCTGTAAAAAAAAAAAGACACTGCATAAGCTCTTCTGTATCCAGGAATACTGCCCGACACTGCCTGACTAAAGAGGCTCATGTTAATGAATGTCACCAGATACATTTGCTCGCTGCACCCGCTCTTTGCATTGCTCTGAACACAATAACTGCTCCATGTAGAATTTAAATTGCAGAAAGGATTGCTGCCGAAAAAAGCAGCCATGCAATTATAGCAACCAGTAAAAGAGGCTTCGAAGGTTGATTTTCTTTGTTTATTTTAGTACTACGAAAAGAAAAGCAAATTAAGTCCATGCGTTTATACAGCGTGCCAGATGATATTGAAAGGGGTTACGGTAAGTTAAAGAAAGGTAGGAGGAAGTGACAGCTCACTTCAACAGAGTGTCAGTATGCTTAATTCCGGATAGCTTCCCTCCGTTACGTTAAAATGCAGAAAACATTGCAAAAGCTGATTTAATCTTAAAAACAGTACTTAGACAAAATAATTTGGGAATGAAACACTGGGCATATGGGAATAATTGATCTAGCAAAGAAAGCTGAAAAGTCCTTTTTATACTTTCTTGGTATTGGCATATCAAGGGTATGACAAGTCTGCTTTTTTGGCAGTGGGCATCAATGAAAGTTGGACTTATCTATCAGGGTCAAACCATGTTGGATTCTGTCACACACATGTCTTTAAATACAGGTGCCAAGTGTTAAAAATTGTTTCTTTTTTTGTTTGTGTGATCCATTTTGTACACGTTTCTCTTCAAAACCATTTAAGAAGTGTGAGAAGTGCAGATTAGTTTGAAATTTATTCAGATATGGCCAACAGAAGGGGGAAGGAGCCACGCAGCCTCTAACTGTATATAATAAGCGTAAACTCCTAGAGCTGTTCAGTGTGGGAAGCTAGAACTGGAGCTGAGTCACAGAACTGAGGCTGCAATCCTAAGAGCATTTTCCTTGAAGCAAGCCCCATTGAATTCAGTGAAACTTACTTACTATTGGCATCCTTCAGTCTCGAAAGACTATGGTATCGTGCTCTGATTGGAAGTCCTGAAACAGCATCTGGTGTGGCTAAAAAGGCCAATTTGAGAGTGTCCATCCCTTCCACACTGAGGACAAATAAATTCCGTCCCCTGCCCAGGCCCCAAGTTTCGCTGCTTCCGGGTCTGTCTCTTTGCTTCAGCCTGCCAAACAAGCGTCTCTTCCAGTTGGAGAAGGCCATGCTGGGTCTTTTGCATCCATGCTGAACGACTGGAGGTCAAGTTTTCCCAGCTGTTGATGTCCATTCCCAAGGCCTTTAGATCCCTCCTGCAGATGTCCTTGTATCGCAGCTGTGGTCTCCCTCTAGGGCGCTTTCCCTGCACTATCTCTCCATATAGGAGATCTTTTGGAATCCGACCATCAGCCATTCTCACGACATGCCCAAGCCAGCGTAGATGCCGCTGTTTCAGAAATGTGAACATGCTAGAGATTCCAGCACATTCCAAGACTGCATCATTTGAGACTTTGTCACGCCAGGTGATGCCAAGAATACATTGGAAACAGTGCATATGGAAGGTGTTCAGTTTTCTCTCCTGCCATGCATAAAGGGTCCAAGACTCGCTGCAGTACAAGAGTGTGCTCAGGACGCAAGCTCTATAGACCTGGATCTTTGTATGTTCCGTCAGCTTCTTATTTAGCCATACTCTCTTTGTAAGCCTTTGTGTCAGTCTGATTTCAGTACCAGTTATAGGGACATATTTTCCAACATGGCTGCAGAGGCAGGTTCTATTTCCTGCTTACGTACACCTTTAACAGTTTGGCTTGCATCCTCCAAGGTCCTACTTAACGTGATTTTTTTTAAAAAAATCATAATTCTGCCACCACCACATGCAGTTTAGCTATGAATAGATGTGTGAGATGGCATGGATGAAGCAATTCTCAAAACAGTACCATAAATTATTTTTCTTTTTTTTTTTAGCAATTTCAGAGGAAACCGGTCTACCTGGAGATTCAAATCCAGAACAGATCAAGTATAGTGTAAACAAGGTGTTTTGCTATTAGTATTAATTACTTCTCAAGTGCATAAAGAATGTCCTCATTTGTATTCAGAAAAGTCCCTGTTGGGTGAGTAAAGTACAAAAGAGAGAAACCATCAGAAACATGAAGCTAGAAAATCAAAGAGTAGCAAAAACAAAAAAACAAAAAAGTTTTCAGGTTTTCTGTTCATTTGTTCTTAAAGCATCTTCATTTAAAAAAGTACTGACTTGTCATGAAGCTGAAAAGATCACAGAAAAGCAGATTTTTCTAGGGGAAGCACAAACACTTGATTCTTACATTGTATTTGTCTTGTATGACAGCAGATTGTTTTAGATGTACACAGAGTTATCAAGTGTGTCCGAAACACTGGTACATAGAGGCAACCTAAATTACTGATGTACAGAAATTGAATATTCACAGAATAGTGAATGCTGGTGGTGGTTGAGGGGATTTGAGGAGTGGGGCTTTGCCAAACACATTTCAAAAAATTCACAGTTGCATGCATACCTCCTAACCAGTGGTGTGATTCAAATAAATTAACAACAGATTCTATGTCCTAAATTAACAACAGGTTCTATGTCCTAATAACCTAAATTAACAACAGGTTCTAAGCCCATTTGGCCTAAATTAACAACAGGTTCTATGTCCCATTAGTAACCATTCTCAGAACCAGGCGTTCATTAGCAAAGGGTTCTATAGAACCTGTGAGAACTCCCTGAAGCCCACCACTGCGAGTCCTAACTTCCAGTTGTGTGGTTTGCCTTATCTATGTCATATTGTCATGGGTAGATGGCCTTAGGGATTTCCAACAGGTGTTTTCAGGGTCTTCCATATGTGTGACTCATGATTCACTGGGTTACTGAAAAACATGGATTTTCATGACTCGAGTCTGACTTACCCAATTACAGTAGAGTTCCCAACACTACAGTATGCACTTCGTCAGTGGCACTGCATGCTGTAGTTGGGGTGGGGGCAGGATAACCAGATACCCAAACCTCAAAAGGAGGATAAGGTCTTGGATTCCTCTCAGCCTGGCCTTACTGGCAGACAATGGCATGTTTGCCTACTCATGAGTAAAGCCATGATATTGGGCACTTTCACTTTCCCATAGAGCTCAATGCATATTTTTAGTTTTAGTTTTTTCACCATAACTTTTGATAGGAAGGTGATACTTCAAAACCAATTTTTGCAGTGGATTCTGCTCTTCAATATGAATCCAATCCCATATGACATGAATTCAGATTTATTGTACTAACCGTAGGTCATCACAATGTAACATACAGAAAAATATTAGCACTAAACATGCATGTAGATATACACAGCTAAACATTATGCAGGGAAAAAGGAAAATAAAACCCTAACACAACAAGGATTTGGCCATGGATTTTCATAGCCACTAGGGCAAAGTTAGCCACTTTATAAGTGATCTTAGCATCTATATCTGCTAGAAGCCAACAGACCTGGACTGTAGTAGATCTTGTAACGCATGAATGATATCAGACATGACAGAGCACTGCACACCATTGCTAAGTTGCAAAATGAAGCCAACATGGAGCCCTTTTGGAGGACACCTGGACAGAAGGCTAAAAAAAGAGGATAAATCTGGAAAAATCCAGAAATAGGATAATGCTGGTAATGCTTCAAGCACTCTTGCTTATGGCCATATCTTCCAAAATTCTCCATGGCCAGCGTCTCCAGGTGATGCTGATAGATTCCAACAGTCCTATCCTCTTACACCTTCACAGCAAGAAATTGCAGCCATTTTCATCTATATACACTGGTACCTTGGTTTACAAGTGACTTGGATTAAGAGCGTCTTGGATGCTGGCTGCAATCTTAAAGACACTTTCCTGGGAGTAAGACCCATTGAACACAATGGGGCTTACTTCTGAGTAGCCATGGTTAGGATTGTGATCAAAGAGTAAAATTTTCTCTGAAATTTTGATTTGGTTTAAGATCACTATCTTGGAAGAAGAGCATTTCTGAGGAAATTTGGAACAAGCTACCATGGCCAGAGAATTCACAAGGGGTAAATGGAGGTGGGGGTACTTACCAACAATATATAACCAACAACACTTAGGATATGGATCCTTATTAGTAAAAACAATAATAATCTACTAGCTTTATAAGCTAAGTAGAACTAGATTTCCATGTGTGATACAACACTTTCAGTGAAGTGAATTCAATCACTAGTTCCTCTATGGAAGCATGTAAGTTTCATCATCTACCTATTCCTATTCCACTTAAACATAAAGGTTAAGTGGTAGAAAATACTAAATAACAATGAATGTAATGCCTTTTCATGTGTGCCTTGTGATCTACTAGTGTTTAGTTCCAGAACCTTCCATAGATTTAAAAAAACTGTGTATAAAAAGGTGGAAAAATAGATTTAAAGATCCATGTTTCTTGCTCCTCCATTGCTCCTAATGGAATAAGGTCTTGCCTTAATAACTGAAGGGGTTTGATGCTGGGACTCCCTGTTGATACCAACAATTGTGTTAAATAAAAGCAATTAAAATACAATTTACAACTGCATTTCACAAATGTTTAAACATAGCTTTTCTTAATGTTGTAGAGAAGTAGTCAGTGATTAAAAATGCATAGGACCCTCTGCCTTTGTCTGACTCAGTGAAGAATGGTTTGATTGCTTGTGTGACTGCCTCTACAATAGTAGAAAAGCAGTTTTTTAAACTGTGATTCACAGTGGCCATTTGTATTGAGTAAATCCGAGTATTAAAAAATCAGTATATAAAAAAGTTGGACCTGAATAGTATTTGGTAAGACTGTGAGAGTTGCACATGGGGCTTATATCACAATAGACATGTAAATAATTTGTTGCTGTCTTGTCTACAGTGAGGAAATCAAGTTGGAGCATCTGTTTTAGTATTTATGAAGGGCAGAAAAGCACTTCTCAGAAGATTTTGATATGTGTGGGAAAAAAACAGGCAGTTCTGTTTGTTTTCATTTGCTGATCAGATGTTACAGAAATTCAAAACTGTGGTTAAATAAACCTACTTCATGTATTAATAATATATCTTAACAGGAGTTGCTGCCCCCAAATTGACAGTTCAGCTGAATCCTTGCCCTTTCTTAGCATTAATTACAATTGGCAATGCTGAAGGCGCAATATCAAAAAGCTTTGAAAAACACCTGAACATCCTAAGTGTAAACAACCCAAACAGCCTTGACACTGGATAATAAGAAATACTGACCACTACTAAGGGCGCAATCCAGAGTAACTATGGGGAGTATTTGCTCTGACTTAAGAACAATTCACTCTGGATTGCAATATGAATTTCCCATAGGTTTTCACTAGTTAGGGCACATAACTACGTTGACATAAATGTCTCTTACTTCCTCCCGTAGTTACTCTGGATTGTAGTGTATGTTTCAGCTGGCAGATGCCATCGAATAGCCTATAACAATTATATTAGCTGTGAAAAGACATAGATGTTGATCTTTATTCATCCACAAAGTTTATTTGCTTACCGGGATAAGATAATAAACCAAAGTATTCTGGTTTACACTGGATAAGTTGTTGTAATGATAGAATTGCAACAAGGGAAGGGAACTACGTAGGCTGCTCTGAGGTTCTTGGTGGGAAGCTAAATGAACTTAAAGTTCAGTACTGAGACATAATCTTTAGGCTTGAAATGTTTAGGCTAAATCTAAAATATTCCAATAAAGTGTAGCTTCATATCCACATACCATTTATTGGGGAGAAGTTTTGGAGCTAATAAATTTGTGCTGTGTCTACTGCTGGTTGTTCTGCTAGTGTTGACCAACTGTAGGGTGCGGTGCTCATTCCTGTTACAAGGCAGAAGAGCCAGCATTGTCCAAAGATGTCTCCATGCGGTCATGTGGCTGGCATGAGAGTTAACACCAAAGTGCACAGAATGCTGTTACCTTCCCACAAAGTGGGATATTTTGGAACTGCTAGGTTGTCAGAACCTGGGCAAAGGACAGGAGCTCACTGCATTGTGTTGTACTCAGATCTTACCTGCTGACCTTCAGGTCGACAAGCATAGGGTCTTTAACCACTGAGACATTGCAGCCCTTTCATGGGAAAAGCAGGCACATGTTAGCAAAAAATAATATTTGCATAAGTGTCAATAGAATTCATAAGAAAATAAAGATATTCCACCCAAAGTTAACCTGTGTCCAGTAGTATTCAGGAAGTGGAGGAGGACTATTCCACTGAAACCATATTGCTCCCAGGAAAGTCCTAATCCAATAGGGGCCACAAGATGTACCTTTGAGCAAGGTAAAGGCGCATCAGGTATCCTAATGCCCTAGAGTAGGAGAGCTACTTGTGACATATTTAAACTGTTTCAACAATACTATACATGCATCTCCAGTCATGTGGTGTGCATCTAAATTTGTCTCTAACTTCTTTGAAAGCAACTCCTTTCTATTGGCTTGCACCAAGAGCCAGTAATGACATAACAGACATATCACTGCATAACAGACATAACAGAAAATCATTGCAATCTGTGGCTTGGCAGCATGTATGCACTAATCTTGTTGATGGTGCTGTTTGTTGGTTCTCTGCTGTCAAAACCTCCTTTCCTCTTCCTATCCTCTGCTTGCTGAAGTCTGCACCTGTGCTCAAAGAATTAAATCAGCCATATCCAGATGGATCCTAATGACAAGGGCTTTGAGCAAAGCATGTTGATAAACTGACGGCCCTGTCATGTTTGTTCTTCTGTTTCTATTTATAGAGCTGGTGTGTGCAAGTTCAGTTTTAATCCCTAAATTTATCCAACATGCAGCTCTCAAAAGTTTCAGGCTACTTCACCTTGTATTGCCTTAGATTAGTGATTCCCCAGTTTTTAGCACATGGATCCACTTTTTAAAATGACACTATCAGGAACTTTACAAGACACAGTTGGTCTCGGTAAAAGTTATAGGTGAAATTCTAACCAATTTAGGCCAGCACAACTCACCCATTTCCCCATTCCCTTATTGGTATGGGGAGGTTGGTGCATTACTGTCCACTGAGCTAGCCTAACCCCGCCCCCCCCTTTAGTGGTGCAGAAGTGCCTTATGACCAGTGGTGGGCTCCAGCAGGTTCGCACCTACTCTATAGAACTGGTTGTTAATGAGAGATAGGACATATAAAGTTTAAAAATAGCCATTTAAAAGTGACTGCCAGATGGACAGAGAACCGGTTGTTAATTTCTTTGAATCCCGTGACTGCTTATGACACTTTTGCAACACTCCCAATCCAGCATGGGACTTGTGCTGGCCTAACAGGCAGTTAAGATTGCCGACTCATTTATAATCCTTCCCTGAGAGTAAATCACAGTGAAATAAATTGAACTAATTTCTGAGTACACATACATAGGTTGTCCTGTACGTCTCATCACAATTAATGGGCCTTGACTTAGTTGAGACTACCACAACTCACTGATTTCATTAAACAAAGTGAATTTTCTTTCCTTTGCATTATCTGTGACAAAGTTGCCAAGGGGAGCCATAATATTTCTTGCCCTGCATTTCTTTTCCCCCCAAATAGGCTATGCACTTTGAGTATTTACGTCAGTGATGGTTTTGTCCACTTGCAACAAAAAGAAATAAAAACTATATATGGCTTGATTTGGACTTGAAGCTTGATGACATGGAAGATTTGTTTGCCTGAGTTCTGGTAGACCCAGTCATATCCATAGTAACAGTGGAATAGCAGCTATACTTGGTAATAAAGTTACTATAGTAGCACTAGAACCTGCAACATGGTCAATTCCATTGTGACTTGTATCCTGATGTCCAGTGTGATTCGTTCCTTGCGAAGTCCAAATGAAGCAAGATCTGTTGCATCAGAACAGGAAAAACATAATATCAGTTACTCCAAACATGCTGACGTGTAAGTAGATAGCCCCATGTAGTTAATGTTTTGAATAGACCTTTGTTACCCCATTTGGGATCTCCTAATGCCAGAAACATGGCTTGATTTCTTCTGTAAACAAAATTTCTTTTTCTTTTTTTTTAACTGTTTGCAGACCTCACAGGGACTTTCCCCCAAATCCAGAGTAACTACGGGAGCATGTAAGAGACTTTATGTACACCCGTAGTTACTGCACCACCTAGTGAAAACCTATGGGAAATTCATACTGGAATCCAGAGTAAGTTGTTCTTATACTGGACCAAGGACTCCCCGTAGTTACTCTGGATTTTGCCCTTTGTCTTTTCAAGTGTTGATGACTTCTGCTTTTCTTAGATGCAATCCTCTGCATGTTTTTATCATGACAGCCCAATCCTACCTAATGTCTCTCCACTGATGCAGGTATGCCAGTGGTGAATGCTCAGGATCCCAAAATGTGTTTGGGGAAGATGGAGAGGTCCCTTAAGGGTTCATTTGCCCTTGGAAAGCCTCCACTTTCCCTTTGAGTCTCCTTGGTCCTGTATCAACTATTTTGCTGGTATAGGACCAAAAAATATAAGGATGGTGTAAAAGAAGATCTAACCACATACAAATGCCACCAAATACCATAACCACCATACACGTTCCACTTCTCATTTCCTCATTCCACCATCCCTGTCCTCCCTCTCTACCCAGAAAATGCCCTTGTTTTCCATTGCTTTATTCTGCCCACCACCCGCCAACGTATCACCAACTCACCAACACTTATGGAAGCCTTCAGCTCCACTGATCACTGGTAGCTTTGAAATGCTCACCAGCTGAAGTGATAGCAGAATGATAGCATCATCATCCTCCTTTTGTCAGATGAAAATGAGTTCCATCACCAATGGGGCACCTCAGTAGAATATGCTGTCCATTTAGTCTGTACGCAATGGAGCTTACTCATTTTAAAATACATTTTAAGTACTCATTTTAAATACATTTTAAGTTCATCTTAGCAAAAACAAATCAGCTTATAGAATTAAAAAGATACTTGAAAATGATAATGAAAAAACTCTAAAAACAATAAAAACAGGTGGAACCCATACAAATCTATAGAGTGAAACATTATGCCATGAAACCAAAGGTGTCCAGGAGAGAAACTTCTAATCTGAAGATGGCCAGAGAGGGAATAATCAGGATTTGCCTGGGGAGGGACTTTCTTTATGTGCCACCACTGAAAAGGTCCTGTTTCTAGTTCCCTATCAAGCCGTTCTTTTCAAGCAGACATGCACAGCATTTTACTTTCCATAAAGCTTTTTGCTCTTTTCCATTTGGGAGATGTGATACCAAGTACTTATAGCACCAGTATGTTTTGTGGTAAAGGCTTGTTTTGATTTACATTAGATGAGTAAGGCTGCAATCCTTCCATACTTACCAGGGTATAGGACTCACTAACAATTATGGGATTTACTTCTGAGACATGTGTGGGATTAGGTTCTGATTCTAGTCCCTTCAGCTCTATTTGTGTAGATAGATAGATAGATAGATAGATAGATAGATAGATAGATAGATAGATAGATAGATAGACAGACAGACAGACAGACAGACAGACAGACAGACAGATTGATTGGTCAAGTATGAATACCATACTTGGAATTTGGTTTCGGCTAATGGCTACATAAATACTGGCACTGACTCATAAACAGTGAATACAGCAAAGGAACAGATAAGAAGGCGCAGATAAGCTAATTGGAAACCAGTAGTCGAAGGTGACACATCTTTTGTTTCCTGGTAAGAAATGATTTTTTTTAAAAAGCTGGGTATTGTTTTGTGTTAAACACCAGTGTGTCTGTGCAAGACTTGTGAAGCACTTGGATAACTATTAAATCAAAATCCCTAAATTCACTTTAAACCAGTAAATCTTCATCCCATACATCAAATGAGACATAGCAGTGAATGTGGGCATGACACCAAACATGGCAATTCCTGGATCAAAGCCACTCTTTTCTCTTGATATCATTGGTGGCCCAATTGTATGCTTACCTAACAGCTCTGGAACATGCATCCCAGAAGCATTATGTACTTTATAGCAGTCATAAATGTGACTGGTATTAAGGAGGAGTGAGGCTAACACTGAAAGTTGTGAGCCTGGACATTATCAAGCATTGGTAACATCCTCAGCACTGGAAATCCTCTGGGCATGTTCAGCTTAGGGACATGGGTGACCAGAACAGGCTGAGTGGCACAGTGTGAGGGCAGGGAGAAGGCCATATTAGATCTAGGAAGAGGATGGGTTGAACAGTAACAGCATCCCCAAATCAAAACTTTTTCCCTACCTTGATCATCCATCCAGGCTCTAAGCAACAATATCACTGTTGGAGAAGACCTCAAGGGCTGGCAAAGACTTACCCAGGGGAGGGGGGAAGGGGACAACTATGCCTCTGGTGGCTGTAACTCCCCTGTAGGATGCAATGGGTGCCACCTTGGGTTTTAAGTTACAGAATGATGCATTATGCACTCATAATTATGAGTTATGAAAATTATACATTTTGTCATATGCACTCCAGGAGCATATTAGCTGCTCCTGGGGGGTAACTTAGAGAAGCCCATGATATGATGATGTTACATCACTTAGAGCACAATCCTAACCATGTCTACACAAAAGGAAGCCCCATTGTGTTCAGTGGGTCTAACTCCCAGGCAGAGGCATACCTAGGCAAAATTTCACCCGTGGCAAGGACTGAAATTTCACCCCATCAAATCAGTTAGAAGGGATCCCAGGAAGTCATCTAGTGTTGCTTGTAGCAGGAGAGAAGGGGCCCTGTTCCCCATGGCAGATAGCATCCCATGCTATAACCTTGTTACGCATATGCTCCCAGGAAAATGTCTTTAGGATTGCAGCCATAGGCTGCAAAAGTCGAAATAAGCTGCAATCCTAAAGACGCTTTCTGCAAGTAAGGTCCATTGAACACAATGGGGCCTACCTTTGAGTAGGCATGGTTAGGATTGTGCTCTTAATTCCATAATTAGACATGGAATATTGGGGTGGGGTTATCACGGGCTTGCTATTTTTGGCAGTGACCCCGAGCTTAACATTACTTCTAATTCCACCCCTTATCTTTCCATTAATAAGAAAATAAAACAGGTTTGTTTTTCTCCTAGAACAACAATGGTTCGAAAAGAAAAGATAAGGAGGAGCTTTGGCTCAGCCCATGTGGGGCTGAACGTGACACTCAACAGAGAACCAGATTTTCTCTCCTTAAATAAAGCAACACAGACTTATGTGGAGAGTGGGACAAATGAATTGGCCCAGGACAAAAGAGCAAGCGTGTACACATCTAAAGAAAAATATTTGTTCAGTACAAAAACCAAACTGGTGAGAGAGAGAACTTTCCCTGCCATCACAGGCTCAGACCCTGGGGATTTCCTCCCAACTGAGAACGATAAGAAAGAGGATACAGAGAAAAAAATGGAGAACTATGAAAATATCGCCTTGCCGTCAGATGTGAAAGTCTTGAGTGAGGTATGCACTCTGCATGAGTTAATAAGGCTTTTCTTGCTTTCCTTTTCGTATGCCCCCACCCTGCATACATTTTTCTACTTCTAATTACTTGCAGGAGCTAGAAAGTGTCACCCGGGTGCACGGCTGTGATCGAGAGTACGGTTCTAGGCTGCAGAGGGCAAAGGCACAGGATTGTAGCAGGATCAAGGGAATGGAAGTAAGGCAAGGAGACAGAGATTGAACTAGGGGACTGTTTGCCAAACTCCTATTAGGGTGTTCATAGCACTGTAAGTGCATATTAGTGGTACTCAAAGGAGGGTGGTCAGGAACCAGTGGTGGGCTTCAGGGGGTTCTCACAGGTTCTATACAACCCTTTGCTAATGAGCGCCTGGTTCTGAGAACCGGTTACTAATGGGACATAGCCAGGGTGACCATATGGCCATAAAAACCTGGATTTGTCCGGATTTTTAGCCTCCTGTCCGGGTGTCCCACATTTTGGCTTCATTGTCCTACATTTTGGCTTCATTTTGAAACTTCACAATAGTGCACAATACCTCATCATGCCATATGTCATTGGATTCGTATTGAAGAGCAGAATCCAATGCAAAAATTAGTTTGGAGATATCTCCTTCCTATCAAAGGTTATGGTCAAAAAACTGAAAAAAACAAAAAAATACACTTTGGCAATTTTTTTAAGTGGGAAGGAATTTTGGCCTGGGATTAGGAATTTTGGCCCTGGGGTTCAGGAATTTTGGCCCTGGGGTTCAGGAATAATCTGGTCACCCTGCATAGAACCTGTTGTTAATTTAGGATTATGATGTATGACAGTTGGCAGGAACCTGTTGTTAATTTATTAGGATCCCACCACTGGTCAGGACCCCCTTGAGTCAGGGAGGTTGCAAGAAGATGGGATCCGCCATCTTGGAATCTAGCACTGGGCTTTCTTAGGAGTAACTCTCATTGAACACAATGGGATTTTCTTCCAAGTAGGCATGGAGGATCTCTGGCATTCCATTGATATGACATCCCAGTAAATTTGATCCTAGACTGATTTTAAAGTTTGAAAGGTGGTCCCGGCCTGAAATGCTCAAGTAGTACTGGCATTTAGGAGAGGGGAAAAGTAACACAATCTCCAGTGCTACTTAACCAGATGGGCTGGCATCCTCTGGAGGAGATGTGCAGAGCCCTGCAGATTCCTCTGCAAGGTTCCCCAGGTTTCCATACTAGTGACAAAAACTTAATTGAAAGCTGCTTTCTCAATTGAAAGCCACCATGCAACCTCAACTGAATACTCAAAGTGGTTTTCAATTGAGTTTTTAAAGAATATTTTACTATTTATAGAGGTGCCTGCAGGGCAACCCAAACTCTTCCCCCAACCCCAAAGGCTTGCACTCTATCTGGTGAGTTGAACCCTCTTTCCCCTCAGCAACAGCTAATCCTGGAACACCCCTCCCTGCTTTTTAAGGAGCCAGAGCTACAGCTTCTCAGGATCATGGGTCATGGAGGGTGACCATATGACCAGAAATGTCCTCTTTTGTCCTCTATTTTAGCCTTCTGTCCAGGTGTCTTCCAAAAGGGCTTCATTATCCTCCATTTTGGCTCCATTTTGTAACTTTGCAAGGATGTGCAGTACCCCATCATGTCACATGTCATTGGATTCGTACTGATGAGCCGAATCCAATGCAACAATCCATTTTGAAATATCTCCATCCTATTAACATTATGACTAAAAAACTAAAAATCAAAAATATGCATTGAGCTCTATGGGAAAGTGAAAGTGCCCCATATTGCAGCTTTATTCATAAGGGGTGAATGTTCAATAGTCCACGAGAAAGGCCAGGCTGAGAGGAATCCAAGGACATGAGAATGGTCCTGATCCAATGAATGTAACCTCCAAAAATCACACAAGAAGGAGGCCCCTGATAAATGTATTAATCTCTATGGGAACTGAAAAGGCACTAAAATACAGCACCTTTACTCGTGAGTAGGTGAACTTGCCTTAGCTAATTAGAAAGGGCAGGCTGAAAAGAATCTGATCCTGATCCAATGACAGCAGCCCCTACCAGGAACCCCACAAGGAAGCCCCCTACCAAGCTCCACTGCATTAAACTCTTTTGAAAGTGAAACTGAACAGCCACTTTTACTCATGAGTAAGCAAGCATGTCTTGGCTGGTGTGGAAGGTCATTCCAGGGAGTGCAAAGCTTTCAGAACAGTCCTGATCCTATCCACTTGAAACTCAGCAAATGCTCCACAAGGCAGCATTTGAGTGTTAATCAGTTTTTTATTTTGTCATTTCCTACATTTTGCTTGGATGTCCTACATTTGGGGGCGCTCTCTCTCTCTCTCTCTCTCTCTCTCTCTCTCTCTCTCTCTCTTGTTATGGCATATGGTCACTCTTGTTGCTTTGGATCACTTAAACATGCATTTTTGTTGACACAGTTCTTGCAAAGACTGGGTGCCAGTCTGAGAAAGGTTGGCTGCTTTGGATCCCTTAAACATGTGCATTTTTTGTTTTCAATTTAAAAATAAGTAATATAAAGTGATGCCTTGTAAGACAAACATAATTTGTTCCAGAAGTATGTTTGTCTTACAAAGTGTTCTTTATACAAAGAGAATTTTCCCATCGGAAATAATGGAAACTCAAGACGATTGGTTCCACAGCCCAAAAATATTCATATAAAAATATTAACTGCTTGTAAAAATGATGACAAAATACTGTAATCAAATTCAAAATGCTTTAATATAATACAGAACACAATTACTGTAATATTAATAAAAACACTGTAATATACTGTACAGTAAAACAGAAAAGAAAAACCTTTATGGCCAAGAATGTCTAATTTTCACTACAAGAGTCACTGGTGTCTTTTTGATTAACTTTAACAAAGAACCTATCTAATGACACTTGCTTTTGTCTCCTTTTGAGAATTTCACGGAAATGACATGGCCTTATCATTAAACAGATTCATCGCTCACACTGCTACAGCCTTCTTTGGGTGGTGCTTTTCTACAAACTTTTGCACAATTTCCCAATGTTTATAAATGTCCTTAATCTCATTTGATGTGAGGGATTCCTCCTCCTTATTCTCCTCCTCCTATGCAGATGAGATCTCCTCCATACCTCTTGTTGTTGCTCACCATGCAGATCCATCAATTTGTTCATTTTACAACAAATTTTCATTGTAAAACTAAGGCAGAATTCCTTAGAAATTTTAGTTTGTCTTACAAAATCTTTGTTTTACAAGGTACCACTGCAGTGTTGAAATTAAGTACAGGAAAGCATTTCGAGTGTTTTTAGCTTTTATTTTAACATGTCCTACATTTGTCATACATTTTGGGTGTTCTACATTTTTTAACATGTCAGGAATTTTGCTTGAATGTCAGGAATTTTGGAGGACCTTGTCTTCTTTTTGGGGTTTGGGAATCTGGTCACCCTTGGGGTCACAATCTATCAGTTTGGGAACCACTGTACGAGAAGTTTGGTCAAAGAGGAGCTCTACAGAAAGCACTGTTGCTTCGGTGGTGGAAAGGTTCAGACTGAACATTTATACAGGATCCTGGAAAGTCCTTCTCCTCCTGGATCCAACTCAGACCCCAGAAAATCAAAAGGAGAAGTGGAAGCAAACAAAATTCAGTGAAGGGTAAGTGGCTGTTTGGATAGATACATTTATTCTTCCCAGAAGAAATGGTAGCAGTGAATCAAACCAGGAACCAGGTGCACAAGCAGTTGGGCAGTGCTTTCCAGGGGTATCTACCTAAGGCTCACCAGGCCCTATAGGATTTCCAGTTTCTGCTCGACTCATAATGAGGTCAACTCTGCTATCATGAATTCTTTTCGAGGATACCCTTGCAGCAGTGTCACCGACAGACAATAATTTCTCCATTTATTCCAGATATCTGAAAAAGTTGATACAACCGCCTCAGTTACTGGTCAGATACTCTTAGCTGTGGCTAGTTTGAGGGACTCGGACAAAAGTGGTATTGAGGCAGCTGCTAATATGTTGACTTCAATCCTGAAGAAAGAGAGAAACAAGCTGAGAGGAAAGGTAAGGGAACCTACAGGGTTCTCAGCTGCTCAGGTTACATTACGTCTGCCGATTCTACTGATGAATTCTGAAGACAAACAACCCCAATTTTTATTAGGCTATATTAGCCTAATTTTTATTAGGTTATATTAACCATATAACCATGGTTCTGGTTTTCTGAACATACAAACATCCACACTCTTGAAGGGCTAGAGCAGTGATTTTCAACTTTTTGTCAAACAACTGTCAAGATGCTGAGGGTGCAATCCAAACCAACTTTCTAGTGCTGGGGTAACTGTGTCAGTGTGTTGTATGTGTTGCATCCTGCAAATAGAGGGCGGTCATAGAGTCTGCCTCAAAATAATGAAATAATTGTTGCATTGCCATTACTCTGGCTATAGGAAACCAGGTGCTAGTAAAACCCAGTGGGGAATCAGTGGATCTTCATTGTTCATATAAGTCAAGTGTTTCCAATGTGGACAGTATATATCCTGGGTTGAGTCTTCAGGGGAAAAGAGATTTACAGATGTCAGATTCGTACATATGATCCAGTTCATCACCTCAAGTCATTGATGAAGGCCATTTTACAAGTGCCACTGCCCAGGAAAGTATATCAGGCAGTGGCAAGAATCAGGGCCTTCTCAGCAGTGGCACCAACATGATAGAACCACCTCCCACATAATTTATAAATATCTTTTTCCTGGAAAAATAAAAAAGGCTTCTTTTTACACAAGCCTCAGAGTTATCTGTCCTTTTAAAACAACTTTTAACATCTGGCTTTTTCACTTGGGAGGCTGTTATCAGAGTGCTGCTGCTCTTTTTGTTGCTTAAATTTATTTATTAATGCTTTTAAGATCTCGTGAATGGGTTAATGTATACATTGTGCTTTTAATAGTGATTTTATGTTCTAAACCATCTGGGATCCCTTTGGAGAGAAATTTATTTATTGGATTTATACTCCACCTTTCCCATGCCCTAGCAAATGTCCAAGGCAGCTTACAAACTTTTTATACTTTCGTCCTCACAACAATACTGTAAGGAAGGTATTGTGAGTGTGTGAGTATTGTGAGTATTGAGAGTGAGTGAAGGGACTCAGGGTTACCCAGGAAGCTTCATGGCTGAGGGAGGTTTGAACCTGGATCTTTTCCAGGACTCAGTCCAACACTCTAACCACTACACCGTCCTGACTCTTACTTCCAGTAAGTAAGTAAGTAAGACTGCAATCCTAACTCCCAGTGAGGCTGGCATAAGCCCCAGCATAAGTCTCATGCTGGCCTGAGGGTGTCACAAAAGTGCTGTGAGGCACTTATGCACCACTCCTGAGGGAAGGTTAGGCTGGTGCACAGACATGCACTTGCCTCCCTACATCACCACAGGAATGGTAGGACTAATGAGTTGTGCCAGCCTAGGTTAGGATTGCACCTAAGTAAGTATGGCTGCAATCCTAAAGACACATTTCCTGGGAACAAGACCCATTGAACACAATGGGGCTTACTTCTGAATAGACATGGTTAGGATTGTGCTCTAAGTAAGACTTCAATCCTATCCATCAGTTAGGCTGGTATAAGCCCTGGGGGTGTCACAAAATGCCATTAGGCACTTCTGCCCCACTCTTGGCCACTGCACATGTATGGCTTAAAGTTGTTAGGATTGCCCCTAAATAAATACATAAACAAACCAATAAACAAACCAATAAATAAATAAGTGGTAAGCCAAGATACCTCTATTTTAACACATCCAAAGGTTTACTAGAAGGGTAATGCGAGAGCACTCCCATTTTCCTCAGAAATGGTTTTTCTACAGTCTCATCAAATTTCAATGTATCAGTACATTAATCGCTAAGAACTGGGAGTGAGCAACACAAAACATAACAGAATCATTACCAACAAGTGCGTACTTCTGTTTTCAACAATCCTGTATTTGCTTTTTTCCCCAGGTGCCAGAAATCATTGATATTATTTATTTCCACCTACGTGCTATCCAAGAACCTAATGCAAGAGATGCAGCAATAGGAGCTGTGTGCCTGCTAGCTGAAAAACACACAGAGGAAACAATAGCCAGCTTATTGAAACTCTCATTGCTTTGTGACAGGTGAAGAACTGATCTCTTGACTATAAAGAGCCAGGACGGTGGTTTGGGAGTTGGGCGGAGACCTGGAAATTCCAGGTTCAAATACCTCCTTGATCATGAAGTTTCCTGTGTGACCTTAGGCTAATCACTCACTCTCAGCCTCCACAACCTCACAGGGTTGTTGTGAAGATATCCGGAGGGAAGGAAGGATGGTGTAAATTCAGGAGTTGGACAGACACTTGGAAGTCCCAGGTTCAAATCCCTCCTTGGCCATGAAGCTTCTGGGGTGACCTTTGACTAGGCACTTGCTCTCAGCCTCATCTACTTCATAGGGTTGTTGTGAGGAGGGTCCAAAGGGACGGTCCAAAGGGAAGGAACAAACTTGTAAGATAACTTGGACATTTGCTCTAGCAAAGGAAAGACAGGGTATTAATCTTAAAAATAAATTAAATAAAGACAATTATGGGACAAGAGAAGTAAAAGAAAATTTCACCCATTTGTGTTCCTCTAATGGCAGAGGTGGGGAATCAAACTATAAACAGAGTATTCAGTGTAAAGCTGCAATCCTACAAACACTTTCAAGAGGAATCCCAGTTAAAGTCAATGGGACTTCTGAGTGGACAAGTATAGCCTTGTGGTCGAAGCCACTTTGGGTGGAAAATGCCCAAAATGCTATACGGTCATTCAAAAAATTGACAGATTGATTGATTACTTAATTAAATAATCACTCCTACCTTCTCCAGTTCATCAAATCCGTGGCTTTTGCCAGAGCATTGTTGATAAATGTACCCTTTGCCACGTGTCTTATTTACATGATATTGGCAATTTAATTCCATTGACGTGACAGGTATGAGCAGTTGTCTTGATGTAGCACTTGAAGTGAGGCAGAGCTCACAATACTTTATCCTGAGGTGACAGCTCTTACTGCACATGAAAGCTCTGCTTAGATGTTATAGAAAGGCTGCATGCAATACAGGCCCCAGTCCCAATTGTGTGGGGCCTGGTGCTTACCCATAGCCTCACCCTCTACTGTTCCTTGCTGTACCTGGATATAGAAATACCCAGATATAGAAATTTTATCCAGGTCCAGCAATTGCCTTTACAACCATTACAAAATGAACTATAACAAATATCCATAATAAAATAAAATGCAACAGACTAAGCTACAAACTATAGTAGCTGAATGGTCCACAGGGTGACCAGATAACCGTAAAAACCTGGATTTGTCCGGATTTTTAGCCTCCTGTCCGGGTGTCCTACATTTTAGCATCATTGTCCTACATTTTGGCTTCATTTTGAAACTTCGTAATAGTACACAGTACCCTATCATGCCATGTGTCGTTGGATTTTTATTGAAGAGCAGAATCCAATGCAAAAATCAGTTTTGAGAAATCTCTTTCCTATCAAAGGTTATGATAAAAAAACTGAAAAACAAAAACAAAAAAAATACATTTTTGGCAATTTTTTTCAGTGGGTAGGAATTTTGGCCTGGGATTAGGAATTTTGGCCTTGGGGTTCAGGAATTTTGGGTTCGGCATCTGGTGACCCTGCTGAATGGATGAAAGATGGATCAGGGTGATCATATGATCATGCACAGTCAGCCTTGTTCATGTGTGTATATATGCGTGTATATATGTGTGTATATATGCTTATATACCCCTGCTTACTGGTCAAGAGACACTCTTTCAAGTGGGTGTTCCTCTTTTCTTTAGCAGGGGCAGAGTAACTGGCCCTCCACACCCCAGCAATGTCTGTTCTAGTGGCTTCTGCTGGTGTTCTTTTTGCGCTTTAGATTGTGAGCCCTTTGGGACAGGGACCAATTAGCTATTACTTAGCTATTAATATTTTCATTTTCTTGTAAACCGCTTTGTGAACTTTTCAGTTGAAAAGAGGTATATAAATACTGTAGATGTAGATGTAGATATACGGTAACTCCACCTGAAACCATAGTTAATTCGCAAGGGGGAAAAATCAGCAAATTGTCTGTACAAATGTGTTCTGATTTCATTTGTTTTTCTTTTCAGGCATATCTCTCAAATTTGGGAAGCTCTGGGTCAGGCTAAGCAACCTGTGAGACTCCAGGTCCTTGCAAAGCTTCTGGAAACACTGAAAAGAAAACCTGTGCTGAAAAGTGAAACCTCTGGCTCAGATATTTCATGCAAGGACAATTCCTCCCTCCTACCTCTAGCTGTGAGCAAAACAGAATATGTTGCTTCTCTGACTCCACATGTAATAGAATGTGCTGTGCTGGGATCTAAAAAGTGGAATGATTGTGGTTGTACTACTATACAGCTCTGAGGCCAATATCCAACTGATAGTTAAATGCACTCAGATTCATCAAAATCAATGTGAGTAAGCAGATTTAGCTCTCTGTTGGAGGAGTGGTCAGACTACTATTTTGAACCACCACCTTTTGGTGTGGCAATGGTGGAGCATCTGTGTGCTCTGATATTTAGTTTGGGACACAATCCTATAATGTCAACACAAGACCTAGGAGTGTTGTAAAAGTGACATAAGACACTTTTATGCCATCTCCACCATAACATAGGTTGACACATGAACGTGCACTGCCCTTGCCATGCCACACATCAGCTTTCAGGGACGGACTGGACTAGTCAGTGAAGAGCATCGGGGGGAGAAGGCAGGTTGGAGACTTTCCAGGGTGGTGGAGGACAGGAGTGGGAAGTGGGCTCAGATCCAGCAGTTATGCCTCTGGCTGCTCCCTTTTGCTCAGACTTAGGCCACCTCCAGTAGTTCACCTCCAAAGCCCTATTGGGACTGCAGCATCCCTACCACAGAGAAGGGGACAAGCCTCTTCCTCCCCACAGTAGCTCGGCAGCAATCCCAATATTTGTGCTAGCCTACCTAATCTGGCACAGCATTCCACTGCCATGTGCCTTCACTTAAAGCAGTTTGTTTTTAATGTTAACAGGATAATGTAGCCCTATTAACACAGATATGGACTCTGTGGGATTCTCCTCCATTTCCTGCTGCTGTATGAAAGAAGGTGGTCTTGGTGGAACTTCTGGAGTAACTCTATCCCGATTTCTAAAACTATGGTTTTTATTCTGTTTCAGGCAACAAGGGCCCTGTGCATAATATTTAGGGATAAAAAGTGCAAAGTGCCTATGAACAGCTTTTATGTGTCTGTGATCATTTTCCTGGTTATTCAGCTGCATTACTTGATGAATTTCTCAGATTCAGATGTTGAACAGGAGGATATGCTTCAAACATCCAGCTATATAAGGTAACAGCTAATGGGATAATAAGGAGGTACATTTTGGTACAAAATGTAATGCAAATCTTTATGGAAGTGATTTTCAACCACTGGTATGCCATAGATAGTCCTCAGGTGTGCCACAGGAATTTGGGGACTGACATTCATTAATAGGAAAATTGGGGGACTTAAACATCCTGGTGTGCCTTGTCAATGGTAAAAACAACTGATGGTGTGCCTTGACAATTTCAGTGCCTTGTTAAGTATGCTGTGAGATAAAAAAAGGTTGAAAATCACTGCTTTATGGAATGACTCAGGCCTTCTGCAAATGTGCAGCTGTTCCATGGGATAAAACATCTGCAAGTCTGTCTATCTAAGATAATAACTAGCCCAAGGTCACACTAAGAAGCTTGATGACTGAACAAAGACTTAACCTGGATCTTCCAGGTCTCAGTCCAGGTCCCAAACCACCATCCTGGCTTTCCACCCACATGAGATCTGCAATCAGACATACATTGCAAAAGCCACACACACATAAACACAAAAAACAGTGACAATTTGTTGCTTTCAAAGGACAGCTGGACATTTAAGGGCCCCATTACCTTCAATAGCTTAGGGCCTCATCAAACCTAAATCCGGCCCTGCTTCTGAGGACAACTATTGAGAGAATTTAAGCTTATATGGAGGCAAAAGAAAGGCACAGGAAATATTTTAAAGCAGATTTGGAAACAGCAGATTTGACTTACCATAGATTCTGAACCCATAGTGGAAGGCCTTACCTGATCACCTACACACAAACAGATGGGCCTTCTAGTCTTGTCCAAGAAGTTTTCTGAGGGCCAGAGAGGCTGCCCATAATGTACAATATATTTGACCAACAAAATAGATTTCTGCAGACAGAAAGATGGTCTTCTATTACAATATAAACAAAATCTAACCAGTATCTTTCCATTCTTCAAGTCACATATGAGTAAAGTAAGTTGCTTATTTCCAGAGAACATTATTTAAACCACAAGCTTAAATAAATGATGTAATAATTATATCTAGTATGACTTCTACATTCAAGGGAATACTATCAGTCAAATGTGTTTCTTGCTCTAAATTTAGCTGTGCCATGGAAGCTTTAAAAGCCTTAGTTAAAAGGGAGAAGACTTCTCAGACCTGTTTTACAAGTCTAGCAGGAAGCTGGGATCTTTTGTCTTCTCCGGAGAATTACATCGAAGGAGTCCTTCTGCTAGCCAGGTAAATAGTAGTGGTTCTGGGGCTACTACTGTATGATTTCTGCATATAAAATTAGTATATTCTTTATTCAGCCATATTCAATCACTGCACCATGGCATATTTATGTACTTCAAATAGTCTGTAGGTATTTCATGGGAGGTTTGTAGAGCGCCATTGGGGGATCCAAGCCCTCCACCAAAAACATGGTGTATCTTATAAAAAAAACACAACTGATGTTGTGTCTTGACAATTTTAGTACCTTGTCAGTGTGATGTGAGACAAAAAAGGTTGAAATCACTTCCTTATTTCCTTCCAGAGCCATTATCAAACATCATCGGGGCCTTGACTATGCAGTATTTACCAAAGTGTTACCGCTTCTTCATCATGGGGATGACAAACAGAAGCTGACAGCAATGGCCTTTTTCACTGCAGTAGGTCTCTTTCTTTAATTTAAATAGCATCCAGAAAAAAGAATGGTACCAAAAGGGGAGTAGACTGACATACCAAAAGAAAAGGGGAAGAGACGGAGAAAAATAATAATAAAGCAATCAAGGACCAGGAAACCAGAATCTGCCAGCTGCTTTTTGTTATTTAACTACCTCCCCAACAAGACAGAGTCAGGATGGTACAGTGGTTTAGAAGTTGGGGTTAGACTTGTAAGATCCAGGTTCAAATTCCCACTCAGCTATGAAGCTTTCTAGGTGACCCTGGGCCAGTCACCTTCTCAGCCTCACCTAGCTTACAGGGTTGTTGTGAGGACAAAAGGAGGAGAGGAACTAAACCACCCTGAGCTACTAGGAGGAAAGACGGTATTAAAATCTGAAAAATAAATATACCAGGATGTACTATTTGATGACCACAGAAATAGAGGTCAGATTGAAGCAGCAATGGAGCTGCACAGTGCTGCTTTCCTATGCAGAGGGAATTAGGTCTCAAACCCAGCATGATCAAAGATGTCTTTCAGTAAAAGGCAGGGATCCTGCTTTCTCTCTTGATCACCATTCAGTGACAGCTGACGAAGGTCCCAATCCTCTTCAACTTTCCATTTGTCATAATCAAAAAAAGGACAAGGGCCCCTAAGAAAAAAAGAAAGCTAAAAACATATATATTGTTTTTATACATATATATTGATTTAAATCTATGTTAAAAGTAAAGATGTCCCCTGTCGGTTGTACTGCTAAGCCGTGACCATCTTTAGGGTGTGGTGCCATCCCCACTTCTAAGCCTTTAGAGCAAGCTTTGTCCAAAGACACTGTGGTCATGGTGCTGGCGTGACTGCCAAAGGCGCAACTTTCCACCGAGGTGGTACCCATTTATTTTCTTGCATTTGCATGCACTCGAACTGCTAGGTTGGCAGGAACTGGTCAAGGGACAGGAGCTCACTCTGTCATGTAGGACCCGGGTCTTGCATCCTTGCCTACTGGCAGTTTCTCAACCATTTGCACCACTACAAGGTCCTTCCAAATCTAAGTTACTTATTATAAATTGAATGTAATAAAGTATATGTAATAGTATTTTGATGTAATAAATCTATATTACTTATTAAATTTAAAACTACTACATATACTTTATTACATATAATTTATGACTTACAAGAAGGCTAAATTGTGCCTGCTCACAAGGATAAAGACAATGAAGATTTTTAATCAGGACACAAGCCTAAAAAAGAAGACATGTCCTGGAAATAATGGTCACCATGTATGGGAGAGGCCCAATGTAACCTATAATTTACTGGTCAGAAGGCTCTGCTGATAATATATGTGTTTTGTTTGCTCAGAGATTGGAATTGTTCCTTCTTGCCTTCTCGGACAATCCAAGCTGCTAGTTTTGACATATAAATCTGTATGGCTGCAATCCTAAACACACTTTCCTGGGAGTAAGTCTCATTTAATATAATGGGACTTACTTCTGAGTAGATTGGCATAGGATTGGCATTGTACCCTATATGTCTTCCAAAGACCAACTTCTATACAACTTGTTTCACAATATCCATTGTGGGATTGTATGATTCTCCTTAGTGAGCAGAGAGTAAGTAGGAGGACAACTATATTGAAGAATTTAAAAAAACAAAAGGAACGGAAAGATACAATTGCTATAAAATTCTTAACTGAGAGCCAATTTACAAGTGATAATTTCCAATTTTTTAGAAATATCATTTGTTTGAACTACGAGTATACTGTATTTAAAATTATATATATAAATATATTAAGTTTAAAAACAGCTATACAAGGCCACATGGGCTCAGGACATTGATGTTGAAGGGGGGGGGGGTTAGGGCCCAATTCTATAAAATTTCCATCATTAATGCTGCTGTGCCAATAGGGCGTGCACGGCAGCCTGTTTGATGGTGCAGCTTTTATTAAGGTCTCCACAAAGTAAGGGAATTTTTGTTCCTTTTCATTGGGGCTGCATTTCAGCTGTATCAGTGCTATAAACCTGGATAGGATTGGGCTCCTAATCCTTTTCCCTGCATCATTTTTCTGATCAAAATAATCTCTCCTGTCAGCTGAAGCCTAGTCCCACAGAGCAAAAAAGAAAAGTCCTTTTCTGTTGTGTGTCTACCTACCTCAATCCAGAGGATGAAAGCAACTTTGAGGAATGATTTCTATAAAGAAAACACATGGGAAAAAGGAATTGATGACATATCCCTTCCCATTTCACTACGCTTATCTGTTGAAGTCTCCATCAAAACATAGAAGCTTGTGAAATATGTCTGGAGATCCTGTCACAAATCTCCTAAAGTTAGGTAATTTGGCCATAACTGTGCCACTGAAGATGCAGAAAATAAAGACAGGAGAAACAACTTGACAATATGTGGTATCCCTCAGGCGATTCAGAGGAAAAGCTCCTTCTCAGAAAATTTCATAGTTTCTTTAGCAGAGTTGCAGGCATAACTTAAAGTAGATTCAGTGATTAGACTAAAATTCTGATATACTGATCCAGAGAAATATCACCATCTCATTTAACTTTATAACAAAGCAGTGCCACAGACTATATAGCAGGAGCATAATTTGATTATTTAATTTATATCCTATCAGATTGGAAACCTAAAGCTTTAAGAAAACAGTTTGACTAAAAGTTGTTGGTGGGATTCTCTTTGAAAGTTTTAAAACCATTTTTCCCAGATTAAATAATGTTTCTATTCATTTATTTTGGAAAAAAATAAAATAATTGTAACGGAAATGTTGTTTTATAGAATAAGCATTTTGTGTGGTTATATTTAAAGGTTTATTTCCTGTTCGTTATGATAGATTTTTATCAGTCTTTATCGTATATATGTCCCCTGGATCCTTCAATCGATGCCATCTATGACATATGGTTTGAATACAGTTAGATGAAATATAATGTCCTAGCAACTGTATTTTTTATAATTTCCAAGTAATAATAAATCAAAGCATGCTTTCTTACCTGTGTCAATCAAGTGCCAATAAAAGCACATGGAGAAATATTCTGAGCAATTGCTCCAAAGTCTGAAATGTCTCTTTAAGCCTGAACAACCTGTGGAAACCACATAGGGCTGTTCTCTGTTTTGTATTTATACCCTACAATCCAAAGTAACTATGGAAGCACGAAAGAGACATTATGTTGATGTAGTTATGGCACCACCTAGTGAAAACCTATGGGAAATTCATATTGCAATCCAGAGTAAATTGTTCTTACATCAGAACAAGGACTCTCCATTGTTACTCTGGATTGAGCCCATAATTCTATAGTTGCAGGGTTGGTTAGTTGTATTCATATCTTGCCTTCCCAAATGAGCATAAAACAATGTTTTAGACTGCAAACCTATAGTATAAGCTTTCCTGGAGTAAATTTATGAAGTTACTGAATTTAATAGGGCTGAGTAGATATGTCTAGAATTGCACTGCTAGTCTCACAAGGAATTTATTGGAGAGGCTGAAAAACAGTGGCTTGCCCAGGCGCACTCTGAGTTTCATGAATGTGTGGATTTGAATCAGGGATAGAAAGAATGAGCAAAGGCATTTTGTGAATATACTAGAAAAATTGAGACTGCTTTGCACATCAACTCAATTCCAACTCAAAGCCCATCTTTATGTTTTTATACATATTTCCACCATATGGTGGGCATCTCAGTAGTAAACAGTTATACATGTGTCACAAAACTGAAAATGTGTTGTGCAAAACAACACAAAGATCCACACAATGCTTTCTGCCAAAGCAACTGGAGCCAACTCACTAGCGGAAAAATTAGAGAAGACTGAAATAGATCATGCTTACAAAGACAAAAATCTATGTTGCCAAGTATTTTTTTTTAATTTAGAAAAAGGAAAAATAATCCTTATCCAATAGTTAAGTCTGTAGAATACTTTATCATATGTTCATAAAAACAATGTGCCTGTAGCTAGAAGTGAATGAGGAGAGATATCTGAGTTTCCTACCATATATTTATTGATCTGTGTTGTTCAGCTTCTTTCTTCTGAGTCCACTTATACAGTGCTACAAAAACATTACATCCTGGGCCTCTTAAAGAACTGGCAGAGTGATTCAAACTCAACCTACCGCTGGCTCAGTCTCCAAGGGATGGGCAATGTAGCTGGTCACCTGCAAACTGTGAGTGATAGTTAGTCCCCTACCCCCTTCCACAAAAATTAGAAACCTCAGAGCAATACAGAAGTAAAACAAGACCTCTGCAGAAGCAAAAGATGTCAAAATGAAGTCAAAATTGGGGGAAAGTGTGTTTAAGGAAAATGGTATCATTTGAGTTAGAAGTTACCATAGCAGAGCTTCATATACTATATTTACTCAAATCTAATGCACCTTCAAATCAAATGCATACCCTGATTTTAAAAGGCATGAGATTTAAAAAAAGTTTTAACTTGCAATTGTTATGCATAGTTGCACAGCAGGTGCAAAATTTAATATTACTGCATTAAACAACGAGTTATATGACAATACTGATATGACAATAGAGATTTATGTTATGATTTTTACCTAATTTACGCTACTTTATACAACAATGAGTTTATACTACAATTTTATTACAACTGAATAAACAAATGAAATATTAACCTATACTTAGAATCAAAATACTGTATTTACTTGCGTCCAATACACCATCAAATTTTGGAGACTAAATTTGGCTGGGAAAGGTGAGCTTTAGATTTAAGTAAATATGGTATTATGGTATTATTTAGTATGTGGGATATGTGATCATGTAATGATAATGAAGAGTTGTTTTGGACGTGTGCAGAGTATCTTTCCCATGTCATGGAATAATCACAAATAATCTGGGAAGGGCAGGGAGGAGACGGAAGGAGGTATTCCAAGGCAGGAGGAGGACGGGTGGAGGGCATGCCTGGAGGTGGCTTGGATTTCTGCATTTTCACAGCACTGAGGGACCTCCCCACACTACCGCAGGAACATGGAGCAAGTGAGTTGTGCCCACCTAAATTGGTTAGGATAACACCCTCACATACCTAGCACCTTATTTGGGGGTAGTTCCACTTTGATTGCTATCTGATAGGCACTCAACTACCTGCGGCTGCTATTATTGTTAACAGTATTTATATACCACCTCTCAACAAAAAAGTTGGGACCTTACAATAACTGAGTTAGGCATTCACTTCTGTGAATAATGCATAGAATTATCTTGTGGCATTGTTACTGCATTCATTCTGGTTTCCTTTCAGAAGAAAGAGGTAACAACCCTGATTCAGGATATACTTCCGAGTTTTTTTGACCCTGATGAGAAGGTGACCTTGACGGCTATAGAGGTCATATCCAAGATCGTTGGGCAACACAAGAATGGCGTCGCCACATTGGCAAAGATTGCCAAGGAGCTTCAGCCACTCCTGGCTGATGTAAGGCTTAACAAAATTATTAGTCTACATGAATAGGCTTTTAAATGGGTGACTGTGGGGTGAATATCATGGTGGCTTCTGCTGATGTTCTTTTGCATTTTAGATTGTGAGCCCTTTTGGGACAGGGATCCATTAGCCATTAATTTTTTTCATTTTCTTTCTAAACCACTTTCTTTCTAAACCACTTTCTTTCTTTCTAAACCACTTTCTAAACTTTTTAGTTGAAAAGCAGTATATAAATCCTATAGATAAATATCACGACAAATAAAATGAAAGAGTGCAGAGAAAGCCAGACAGGGCAGGCACTGTTCATGGGCTCTTCACATATTTACTTATGCTCAAAGGTAAAATTGCTGGAAGCTGCAAGAGTTCAGTCCAGGCATGTGCGGCTGGTCAGCTTCACTCACTTTATGCCTTGGAAAAATGTACAGGAAAAATGGAAACAGAGATGCAAGTTACTGGGGGTGCATGATGTAGGATATAAGAGTACAGGTGGAAAGGACAGAGCACAGGAAAATGCAACATGGTGGAGACTATCCTGTACAAGCTTGTTACCAAGTTTGGGCCCTCTAAGGAAGATGAAAAAATGGCCAGATCTGCTAAAATCTAAAATAGTTTTTTCAAACTCTTCCATAATGTTCCTGGGAGATGTTCATGAACTCTAGGATTATCATTCATGCATCCATCATTGATCTTCTGTCTTTCTCAAAAGGAGGCAACAAAGCATTTTTCTTGCATTTTAATCCACAAGAACATGCTTTTTTCCCCTTTGCTCGTTTCTGGTTTATGTAACAGAACAGCAATGAAACTAAACTGCAAATCAAGACTTATCCAGTTCAGATCTCAACTCTGACACTAATGGTCCAGTACTACTACCACTGGTGTACTGCCAGAAACAGTGATAAACTGCCAGGTACTCCAGTACAACAACAGCCCGTTTGGTGATGGCCATTGCTGAACTGCCAGTTCAGCAGTCAGAAATCTTCATACCACCTGCAGTGGGCACAGACATGATGCCAGCAGAAACCTGCTCATGGAGCAGCAGGAAAAGGTGGGGAAAGATGAAGCAGAGCTGATATCCATCTTTAACAGATGATTCTGTTACCCCTGCTAACCGAGCAAGAGGCACTCTTTCAAGTGGGTGTTCCTCTTTTATTTAACAGGGGGAGAGTAACTGGCCCTACATACCCCAGCAGTATCTGTTCAAGTGGCTTCTGCTGGTGTTGTTTTTTGTATTTCAGATTGTGAGCCCTTTTGGGACAGGGACCCATTAGCTTTTAATTAGCTATTATTATTTTTCCATTTTCTTTGTAAACCACTATGTGAACTTGTTAGTTGAAAAGCGGTATATAAATACTGTAGATAGATAGATAGATTCTCTGTATTTTCCTCATGCTATAGCTCCCAAGTTTCTTTGGGATAGTACCATGATACATAAATGTATGCCATCATTAAAAAAAACAAATTTATTGTCACAGCCTGAATTTGTGAAATAATAAAACCATGATACTTGGGATCTGCTTTAGAAAAGGAAAAGGGCAAAAATTTCTTCCCATGCAACCTGGCATGGGAAGACATCCCAGAACTGCACTGGAAAGAGAAGTAACCCAGTGATGAGTAAAAAAGTGATAGGCAGCCCAATCCAGAGCAACTAATCTGTCCACATAAGAGCCCTTAGGTTGCCCTATCTAACACTAGGTTGGAGCAACTGCAAGATGCTCCAGCCCAGTTACTCTGAAGGAGGCTTAGGGCAGAGCAAGGCAAGATAGGGTGCCCTAAGAGAGGTGGACCTGCTCTGCCCTAACTGGGGCAGCCTAAGCAGCTCAGGAGAGGCAAGTTGAGGGCATGTTTAGCATTGCCTAGGGCAGAGCAGTTACTCTGTATCCAAAGCCTGTTTCCAAGGCAGAAATGCCCTCTTCCAGCCCTCAGAGTTATACCACCTCAGGAGCAGGTATAGTAATGAGTAGACCCATAGGGGTCCATGATAAGGCCCGAGTAAGAACGGCAATGCTGACCAAAAATCTGAGTTCTTGGCCATCCTAGCTGCAACCCCTTCCTCTCAACCTCAGGATATGGAACAAACTACGGCTGCCCACAAACCTCAGGATACAGCAGGCCACTCCAAGAAGCCCCTTCTATTCACTGTAGAATGTACTGGCATCTCATCAGGGACTCCTTATAAGGCAGGCACCCAGTGGCGTCACCAGACTGGTGCGGCTGGTGTGGGCTGCATTGGGGATGCGCTCCGTATGGGGTGATGTGCCGGAGGAGTTTGACTGTCCTTTGGCAGGCCCCGGGCGTCAGCACCCCCATTCAGGCCTGCTCCAAGGCGGAGAATCAGCCAGAAGCTGCCACTTGTCTGAGGAGCTGGCCTGAACGGCCATCTGAGATGCACTGCGCAGAAACACACTGAGCATGCCGAACAGCTTCAGAGGAGACTTCCTTAGAGCAGAGAAAGTCCGCGCCTCTGCACAGCCATTCGGCCTCACTCAGGAGGCGGAGCAGCAGCTGAATGGCTTCAGAAAGAGTACTGCACAGGCACCAACTCTGACGCCTGCACAGTTTCCCCCGAAGCCAAAAGGCTTCAGAAAAGTACTGCGCAGGTGTCAGAGATGGTGCCTGCGCAGTACTCTTTCTGAAGCCAGTTGGCTTCAGAAACAACGGTGCAGGTGCCAACTTTGGTGACTGTGCAGTCCAGGTGGGGGGGGCGCATCCCAGGGATGGCGCACAGACTTCCGCACCAGGTGATGTGCAGAGTCATGTCACCACTGTAGGCACCACAGCTGTTCCTTGTTCAGTGCGATCTGAGGGGTGTCTCCTCAGGAGCAAGTCTTCCCCTTGTGTCAATTACTTAGCATGCTCTGGAGCAGTTAGGGCAGCCCAGACTTCCTGACTCTCTGGATTCAGCATAGCTTTCTGCTCTGGATACAGAATAACTGCACAGGAGAGTGCAGTTAGGTCAGAGCAGGCTGAATTTGCTCTGGATTGCAGCCTTAGTGCACATTCCTAACCAGGTCTACTCAAAAGTAAGCCCTATGGTCTTACTCCCAGGAAAGTGTCTTTAGGTGTCTTAACCACACTTTTCTGGGAGTAAGTACTGTAGGAAGTTACTTCTCAGAAGATATGCTTAGGATTGCACTGGTAATTGCACGTGCCAGAGATGCAGATCTGTAAGTGCAGGAGAAAGTTGACTTTCTTCTCCATTTTGACTCATAAGAACAATCATTAGCATAGGCTTAGCATTCATTCAAAACAGAAATCAAACTGCAGGAAGGTGATATAGTTAATACATTTTTTAATCAGAATGTAGCCTTAGGTCTATTTATCAAAGAGGGAGTAACTTAGCGAAGGGGGGGATATCAGTTATCTCTCCTTCAGAGGCAAATATCAACCTTGGTGGCTTAGCAGGTCTCATAGGGAAGTTTGCTAGTAAAGTCTCTTCATCATTCATTCCTAGGACAGGAGCAAAATATGCTGTGCGGCAAATAAGCTCTTTCAAGACCTGCTTAAGAACCCAGAAGTGAAAGAAAAATCTGCCATGCAAGACCAGGTTCTAACCAGTCTTGTTCCACTGTTGCTGACCCTGCAGGATCAGCACCCAGAGGTTGCTAAGGTAAATGTTGTCCTATTTGCAAACTGCAATTCCTAGAATAATCAGTGAACTACAAGTATACAGTGGCGCCTCACATAACAGAATTAATTCGTTCCGGAGGCAGTTTCTTTACGTGAAACTTTCTTTACGTGAAGCGGATTTTCCCATAGGAAATAATGGAAACGCAGATGATTGGTTCCACAACCCCCAAAATATTCATATAAAAATATTAACTGCATGTAAAAGTAATGACAGAACACTGGGATTGAATTCAAAACATGCATTCAATGTGCATGATTTTATCAAGTCTACTTAGGCTGCAGTTGTAAAGACACTTTCCTGAGAGAAATACCCATTTAACACAATGGGGCTTACTTCTGGGTAGACATGGTTAGGAGGCTGCAATATAAAACACCTTCAAAGTGTCTCCCCACTTTCTCCTTCTCTCCATCCTGAGCCTCTCTCTCCCCTGCTCCCTTCTGACCAGCCCTGAGCTGCTTCCCTCTTCTCCACTACTCTTCTCTTCCTCTGCCCAGCGCACACCCGGCCACAGGAGGAACAGCATGGAAGTGTTGCTTTCACTATGGGCATGTGCACTAGGCAGCCCTGACACTTTTTAAACAGGTTGCCGGCCAGCACGTCTACCCCAACTGCCAACAAATGTTTTCTTTACGTGAAGCACTTTCTTTACGTGAAGCAGAATCCTAGAGAAATTTTTGTTTGTTATGTGATACTTACTTTACGTGAGGCTTTCTTTACGTGAGGCGCCACTGTAGTTTGAAGCATTACATACTATAGATACAAAACAAAGAAATATGCTCTATAATTCCTCCCTTCAAAAGACATATGCCTTTATTCAACATTATTTTTATCATCTCTGTCCTCACTGAATGTTTTCATGCCTGCTTTTGTTTTCCAGAATCGTAGGGATAGTTTAAAAGAGTGCAAAGACTTCCTGGGGTGGACTACTACTGAGAACCTGGACTCTTGGAATTTGATTTGCAAACACCTTGTAAGGATATTGTTGCCCAGTGGGCTCTTTTAATACAGTTTAGCAATGTATGAAGGGGGCTGAGGAGCATAGAATAAACTTTAAGTATGGTGAAGGGTTTATACCCTCTACCGTATGCAGGAACCTGCCAGCAAGGTTCGCCAGCAGGGCATTTCTGAGAAAAACTGGAGCATTGGTTCTCTTTCAGGCAGCCCAGTCCATACATGCAGATGAGCCTGCTCAGGCCAGCTCAGGCCTCCCATGCTAGCTCCCAAGTGTTGCAAACATAGCATGTTTATGTTAACTTGTAAGTTGGCTAGACCAGCACAGAGGCCAGTGTTGGCTTGCCTGGGCCAGATCCAGCACCTGGAGAAAATAGGTTTGGGCAGGGTGACACAAGGAACAGGAGAGGGTGACAGGAGTTTGTTCTGGGGGTGCGGACAGGGCAGAACAGGGGAGGACTGGGCCTGGGAAGCAGCGGATTAAATGGTGGTAGTGCACACAAATTCCTAACCCCCAGCCCATGCAGCATTACACAGGCTGTTTGGATTTACCTCTATGAGTTTTTATTAGGTGGTTTTCAGCTTTAGTATGGAAAAGGAAGCTTTAATTCCTAATGATTGATCAACTAAACCTGAAATCAGAAGGGCAATCATGAAATCCATGCAGCTTGGCTGTACCGGTGTAGTTTAGGATTGTGCCCGTTAGGCCAGTATAAGTTCCTGCACAAATCCTATGCTGGCCTGGGGATGTCTCAAAATGCCATAAGGCACTTCTGCGCCACTCCTGGGGGAGTTAGGCCAATGCACAGACATATGGTCACTTCCCCACACCATGACAGTAACAGGGAACAAGTGAGTTGTGTCAATCTAAATTGGTTAGGATTGTGCCCTAAGAATGCAGTCCTAACCCCAGGTTGGCAAGAATAAGTTTTGGCACAAGTCCCATGCTGGACTAGAGCTGTCACAAAAGTGTCATTAAAACACTTCTGTGCCATTCCTGGGGAGGTTAGGCCAGTACACAGACATGCACCAACCTCTCACCACTACTACCACAGGGGCAATGGTAGGAGTCAAATAAATTAACAACAGGTTCTATGTCCTAATAACCTAAATTAACAACAGTTCTATGTCCCATTAGTAACATGTTCTCAGAACTGGGCGTTCATTAGCAAAGCATTCTATAGAACCTGTGAAAACCCTCTGAAACCCACCACTGCACAGAGGTGCTTTAATGGCACCTTTAACAGGAATGGGGAGATAGGTGAGTTGTACAGGCCTAAATTGGTTAGAGTTGCACCTCAAGGCTGCAATCCCAATCCCCAGTTACGCCGACATAACCCTCAACACATGTTAGCCTAAGAGTGTCACAAATCCCATGCTAGCCTAGGAGTGTCACAAATGTGCCATAAGACACTTGTTTACCACTTCCAGGGGAGGGTTAGGAGAGTCCTCAGACATGCTCTTGCCTCCCGACATCACCACAGGAACAGGAGGACCATTAGTGTCAGAGTTGAGATCTGAACTGGATAAGTTCAGCTGGCTTAGGTTGAGGACCAGTGCTGTGCTGGCTTAGGTTAGGATTGCACCCTAAGAAACCTAAGCTGCACACTTATAATCCTGTGCCCACTTACCTGGGACATATACTTATTCAAAGGAATTTACTTAGACATGCATAAGATTATGCCGTTTATTGCTGACCAGCTCAGTGCAGGGAATTTCAAGCCATATTTAGATTACTTATTAACAGGCTTTGACATGTCAATATTTCATATATTTGATTATAAATCCAAGATATGTTTCAATCTTTGCCAGCATTGTTTTATTTGGATCCAAACATATTTACAGTGAGTCTGAAAGAATCAGAATTTTGTCCCATAGTAATGGTTGTTAGATCTACATTCAACTATATTGTATTAGTTGGCTAAACCAGCACAGATGAATTTGATCAGATGAAGTTGATCAGAGGAAGTTGATCAGATGATAATACTGCATGTCAATATTACATAAAACATTAAGTTTTTACAGACATAACTAATTACAATTACCGGTATATACATGTTCACTCAAATGTAAGCCCCGCTGAATTTAACTGGGCTTTCTCCCAGGTGAATGGGTATAGGACTGCAGCCAAAAGAAACCCATTGACACCCTATTTTATTCACCTGTTATTAGAAGGAAAGTGTTTTTCTGCATGCCTTTGCAAATTTTTTTAAAAGAAAGATTCTTTGTTTACAGAAAAAAATATCTACAGACAAAAATAGACAGCATAGCAAGTTACTGCAGTGTGTATAAAAACATTCACTTTTTAGGTTAAAGAACACCGAGGAAAACTACAAAGTCTTTTGTACCAGGCACAGGACTATAGTGAAAGCTCACGAACATCTTCAAGGCTCGCTGCCACCATGTTTATAGGTATGAAAGCATTTCTTCTCAGCACTCTACCAATTTTACCACAACCCCTACGCAGGGTGACCGGATGCCCGATTCCCAAAAGAGGACAAGTTCCCCCAAAATTCCCAGATCTGTCTGGATTTTTAGCCTCCTGTCCAGGTGTCCTCCATTCTGTCTTCATTTTGGAACTTTGCAATGGTGTGCAGTACCCCATCATGTCATATGTTACTGGATTCATATTGAAGAGCAGAACCCAATGCAAAAATCGGTTTTGAAATATCTACTTCCTATCAAAGGTTATGGCCAAAACCTAAAAATAAAAAATATGTATTGAGCTCTATGGGAAAGTGAAAGTGCCCAATATCCTGGCTTTACTAGTGAGTAGGCAAACGTGTCATTGTCCGGCGGACAAGTTGTCACCCAGCTAAGGCTACTTATCAGTCTTGCCTTAACAATCACTTCGCTTAGCAATCCTTTGGAGGCTTTCATAATCCTTTTCCCAAGTCCTTATATCACATATTCACAAACAACTTAATTCTTGTACAGCTTAATAAAACACATAGTATGGGCACATCTTTCCCTAGTTTTCACTTTAGCCCCAATCAAAGTTCATGGTTTGTAGAAAAAATATCATTGTATTATATACTGTTGGATGTGTACTTTGCAGCAGAAGCAGTGAAACAAACCACTTTGAAATATATTTATTATATTAAAATGTGCGGCTAAAATACCAGTGGAGGCAGGGCAATGGCACATAGCCACGCCCACCATTCAGATTGTTGCTCCACCCATTGGGTGATGCACTTACCTCCCACACTGGGTGACATAAACCCTAGTGATGCTTCTCTGCCCAATGGTGCCCAGTGGTTCTCCTGCCTGGTGGCCAATATTGCCTGGTGCTGCCTGATTCCTCATGCCTGCCATGGATGCCCAGTGATGCCTGGTAGCGATGCCCAGCTCCAGGTAGAGATGCCTGAAGCTGCCTGGTGATCTGTGGTGCCTGGTGATGTCCACTTCTGCCTGCTGCCCATTGATGCCTGGTGTCTGGTAGGGATGTCCAATGCCCAGTGGTGTCCAATGCCCATTTGTGACTACTGCCACCCCCTGCGCCTGGTGCCCAGTAGTTTCTGAAGACCAGTAGGGATGTCCAGTTCCTGGTGATGCCCATAGCCCACTGATGCTCACTGGTGTTGGTAGGAAAGTCCGGTGCCCAATAGGGATGCCTAACTGCCCACTGCCCAGTGGTGCACAATGGTACCAGTAGGGATGTCCAGTTCCTGGTGATGCCCATAGCCCACTGATGCTCACTGGTGTTGGTAGGAAAGTCCGGTGCCCAATAGGGATGCCTAACTGCCCACTGCCCAGTGGTGCACAATGGTACCTGGTGGCGCTGGCTGCTCAGTGGTGCCCACTACCCAGTGGTGCCCCATGATGACCATTACCTGGTGGTGCCCAGTGTCTGCCGGTGTCTGTGCCCATGGCCAGTGCCCACTGCTACCTGTTCCTCGCTGATACCTATTGGGGCCCAGTGGTACCCAGTGCTTGCTGGTGGCTGCCAGTATCCAGTGCCTGCTGCCCACCAATAAATATTCTTTAAATTTCATTCCTGCAATGACAGGTAAGTTCACCTAGTTTACATATAATGTCTTTGTGAAAATGGTTGTCTTCAGAAGTATAAAAACTATTGCTCTAGGTTCCCCGCAAAGAAATTCACTTTTCACAGCCCTGTTACATCTAAGAGTCAGTTCCTAGTCTCACAGCACAATCCTTATGATTGTGAGTGCAATTGTGCTATAAAGCATATTTGCAATGACTCTAAAGTAACCAGATCTAAAAGACTTGTACCATCCTGCCCATGCTATATCTGAGTTCCAGATCACTGGCAGAAGTAAAATGCTAAGTGGTACAGGAGCTGGGAGAGGGTGGTGGGAGCATTCCAGGCAGGAACTGTGTACTGGGGTAGAGGAAAGAAGAATGGGGGGTGATACAGATCTGGGAATGAAATACCGGCACCTTTTTGCCCACCAGACAATGGCCACATGCAGGCAACAGCACCGGGCGAGGGGTGCTTAGAGAGCAAGCCGGGCCTGGCTGGAGAGGGAGCCTCGGACCCTCCACTAACCCCCAGTGGAGCCAACAGCTGGCAAGAGCTTAGGAGGCTGGTGCTGTCTGCAATCCCCAGCGCTGCTGCTCCTTCTCTTCCTCCTTTGGTCCTTGGTGGAGCAAGAGGTGGACCCCGAGGTAGGGCACACGCAGCGGGGGGAGGGGGAGGTGGCTGGGGCTGCAATCCTAGCCACACTTGCCAAGCTGGGGATGAATCCCATGGACTGCAAAGGGACTTACTCCCCAGTAGACATGCTTAGGATTGGGAAACAGGACTTCATAGTACCAGCACCTCTTTTCCCAGAAAAGAGCATTGGTTTTATTATCCATCCTGCAAAAAAATCATTTTATATCTTTGTTTTTGCACTTGTTTATTATTTGGGAGGACCATCATGTGAGCGTGAGTGACCTCTACGGCAGGAACAATAAACAATAAATAGTCAGGCTCATTCTCTGGATAGCAATCTGAGATATTCATGGCAAGCCTATATACTACTATAATTTTCCAAAAGTGTGAGAAAATTAAATTGAAATTGATTTAAATAGATCATTTTATTTACATTCAATATGGTATCTCCCTAGATTCCATTTTCCAGCATATGGAATCCAGTCTTGTGCCAAAGTCAGAAGTGGACAACTTGAGGCAAGGTAATTAATACACTCCTTCAATAAGCTTCAATAAGATTTTTATTTGTTATTGATTTTGCTAGCTATTGGTGGTCTGCAGAGATTAAACACAGAAATGAAATATGTATGAAGATAATCTGTCTTCAGAAGACTTATAGGCACAATCAGGGTTTTGTGTTGGATCCTTATTTGAATAGTCCCAAGTCAAGGCTGCAATGTCTCTATGGTTAAAGGTACTGTGCTTGTGAACCTGAAAGTCATGAGGTTGATGGTTCAAGAATGTTGCTGCAAGTGTTGCTCTCATTATTTTGCCCAGCTCCTGCCAACCTAGCAATTCAAAACATGTAAATTCAAGAAGATATATAGGTACCACCTTGGTAAGAAGGTAACAGTTTTCCGTATGCTTTGGCATTTAGACACACTGGCCACATGGAGTGTGGAGTGGTCTTCGGATAATGCTGGCTCTCAGCCTTGTAACGGGGATAAGCATTGCCCTTAGCTTAGAGTCTTTCACAACTACCAGGGCAACCTTTAGGGGGCACCTTTGCATTACTAAACAAACTGCAAATCAAGGACAAAATTGAAGTGATTGCTTTCTGCAGCAGACTTGTAGGGCTTTTGTCCAGGGTGACCATATAGAATGGAGGACAGAGTGTCTCTACCTTTAAGCACTGCGTGGAAGAGGGAATTGAGGCAGGTTTCACTCATCATAAAAGGATTCAAAAAGGAGCACCTGCCTCAATTCCCTCTTCTTTGCAATGATTAAAGGTAAAGGCACTCTGTTCTCCATTCTATCTGATCACCAGGCTCTTTTCATTGTCTACTTAATTGTTTTCACCTCTCCTCCTCCTTCCTCAACTCCCTCAATTAGTAAAGGAAGAAGGGGGACAGGAAGAAGAGTGTGGAAGAAAACATTGGAGAGTGGGACTGGCATATCATTGGGTAAGGGGCAGAATTTGACATGCTGCCTCAGGTGTTAGGAAGTCTTGGGCTGGCCTTGAGGCAAAATGTACTTTGTGGTATACTTTGCAAAAAGTATAATTTATTTTATGAATATGCTGTGTTGATTTTAGACGTATGGGTTCTCTCTGACTGTTGTCTATGAGCCTATTCTCATGACAACGCGACGTATGGTTCAATATCCACAGAGCATACAGACTTCAGATAAGAAACTTTGTTGGAGAGTAGCAAGAGACACTTGTGAGACACAAGGTTGAGAAACTTGTGCGTCTTCATTCACTGCAAAATTAATAAAAGTACAGGTTGGCTTTCTTTTCAATGGGTTTTCTATGGACCCCTTCCATGGGTTTCCAGGAGGGCCTTGCTGCGCTTCCCAGATATAACCAGAAGAGTATTCCAGAAACAGTCATCTGTAAACAAATGCCTTTTGGAGGCCTGTCAGAGTCCCTCTAAAAGACAGAAATGTTTTGAGGAACCTCCCAGGTCCTCAGAGGGTCTTTAGAAAACCTCTGAAAAGCAAATTTGGTTTTGAACAAAAACCAGAAGTGGCTCTTGGAAGCCTCAAGCAGGCATCTGAGGCAGCTTTGAGCTTCAGACTCTTCCAGTCATGTCCATGAGATACAGGAACAGCCAACACATAGATTAGGTTGTTCATGAGTTTTGCTATTCATAGGGATCCAGGAACAGATCCCCCCAGCAGATGCTACTGAGGTCCAACTGTACTTCACACACATAAAAAGATCCAGCCCCTTTCACACAAAATCCTGCAGTCACTAAATCTACTATACACACTTCTTCCTCCAGTCTGTGTTACCGTACCTAATTTACCATATGTCTTTTAGTCAAGCTAGCCTGGAAAACTATAGCTGACAAGAAATGTACTGGTAAATCTCTAATTTGTGTGTTAATTGCTGATTTGCCTTCTGCTTTTTCTCTCAGCGTTCAACTCTTTTCCATCTGAAAAACTACATCCTGTCCCTATTGTTCCAGAGCCACAGAGAGAACACAGGTATTGCCCAGTTCTATTCAGATGTTCCCGCTATTTCCCACGGTACGTTTGTGGAAATGAAGTATTTAAAAATATTATGATTACCTTAAGGTACAAGGAGGAAACTTATATAATGAAGCACAAAACTAAATATTATGGAATAGCATTTTTATGACTCAGAATCAGTGATGAGAGTCAAAGAATTTAACAACCAGTTGTATGCCCGTCTGGCAGTCACTTTTAAATGGCTATTTTAAAACTTTGTATGTCCTATCTCTCGTTAACAACCGGTTCTATAGAGTAGGTGCGAACCTGCTGGAGCCACCACTGAGAGTGCAATTCTAACCAATTAAGGTCAACAAACTTGTCCATCTCCCCATTCCTGTGGTGCAGTGGGCAAGTTGGTGCATATATATGCACTGGCCTACCTACCACCGCCCTCGCCCACAGCTCAGGACTTGTGCCAGCCTAACAAGTGGGTTAGGATTGCACTGTAAGTATCAAATTGGATGTGATGGTGGCGAAAGCATGTTCCTTTTCATATGTCTACCACTTTCACATATAAAGCAGGTGGTGGAGGGTCTAATTTTAACACTAAAAGTAGTGTGCAAAAGAGGAGGTAAAGGCATGAGAAAGCGTTCATAGGCTTTCCTGCACTCCTTTTATTGTTACAATTAATGCCTTATCTTCTGATTTACCTGTATAAGTGAATGATGGCCCTGAAAGATCTGGTTTGGCTCTAAAATGTATAGACTTGAATTTTTTTAATGCAGCAGATAACATTTCTGTTCGGGTAGAATCAGATCTAAATAAGTATTTCAGAGGTTCCCAAACTGCGAGTCATAGCTCCCCAAGGAGTCACAGAATTCTCAAGAAAAACCCACCAACCTATGCAAGGTATTAGATTGTGGGCGCAATCCTGAGTAACTACGGGGAGTCCTTGCTCTGGTGTAAGAACAGTTTGCTCTGGATTGCAAAATGAATTTCCCATAGGTTTTCACTAGGTGGTGCAGTAACTACGGGTACACGTAAAGTCTCTTACGTGCTCCCGTAGTTACTCTGGATTGTAGGGTGTGGCTCTAATGAGGAGCTGTGGCCAATGGCCTAGTAGTCAAGAGAGCCACAGTTGAATAGGTTTGGGAACCATTGGCTGAGAGTATGTACATTTATCACTACTTACCTAATTATGCTCTATACTTACCTAATTGCTGGCTTTCTGTTTTTCAGATCCTGTATTTGATTCCTGTATCTGAAGCTAACTAATATCCATCTGAATAAACAACACTGTATAAAATTGTTTTCTTTATTTTTATTTTCACATTGATCCTATGACATATAATAAATAAGACATAGCTAAAAGAAAAACCCTTCATTAACCATTCTATCATATGAAGTTAAGTTTAAGTATTCATATCAATTAGCTACTCGATAAAGATTAATATAATCCAGAAATGGTTTCCAGTACTCACAGCACAATCCTATGGATATCAATTCAGCAACAAGCTTCATTTAACTCAGGGGAACATTATCAGGTGTGTATAGGATTGTGGCCTCAAACGTTCACCAATAATGATAATAACGGCTGCAATCCTTTCCACATTTTCCTGGCAGCAAACCCCATAAACAGTAATGGGACTTACTTCTGAGTAGACATGCTTAGGATTGCACTGAAAGTGATATAAGAGTAGAAACTGGCTTTTTTGGACAAAAATGAACCACCCAATTTATTTAATTGACTCTGATTTGACATTTCATGATTTTTAATAGTATACAGTCTAAATAATTGTGTCCTTAAGATGGAAACACTTAAAATTTTCTTGCAGCAGCTTGCTTGCTACCACAGCTGCCAGCACTCCATTTATTCATTCATTTACTGTGTTTGAAAATACAAAGCAGCTATTTCTAAGGATGCTTAAGAGAGATTTAACAGGTTGAACAAAACATGACTAGCTCCAGAATGCTGATAAGGGGGTAAACATTATTTGAATTCACATACACCTGTGAAAGATTTATTATTCTATACCTTAGATAGATATATTATTCAATTATTATTCTATTGTATTATTATACGTTATAGAGATATATTATTCTATTATTCAAAATACCTGTAACTTTTTTATTGGTTTGCTTTAATAAAAATCAGATTTTGAAGCCTCAGTGGTAGGAAGATGAAGGTGTTTCATCCCTTTCCCCAGAAGCTATTTTTCTCATCTAAATTGTTCCTGAGCTGCTGTTCCCACCGCTACTCAATAGTGAAATATTTCCCCATCTTCATGGGGAAGTATGCATCTGGCATGCTGAATAAGGAAAAACAGCTGTGTGGAGGGAAAATTATGAGCGGAAAAATTATCAACCGGGGAGGGTTAAGCACCCCTTCTTAAAGTACTAACATCCCTTGGCTGCTTTCATTTTTGGGAAGAAAAAATCATACATTTGCGTGTAGCAAATAAGTAACAAGTCAGTCCTCTTTGCAAGTACTCACTCTCAGGAAAAAATAATAGTTAAGCATTTATCATTCAGCTGGTAGGATTTCTAGATTGCCCTTGCACTGTTAAATATTCAGTTTGGGCTGCTTGAAATCTCAGTTTGGGAATACACAAGAAAACAAAGCCAGACTCTGTGGTCCAAGGTAGATTTGCTGTTTTGCATGGCCAAGGACAATGTGTCAAGTAGTATATTTATCTGTGGAGTGGAAGGGAAATTAACAATTGCCAGAGCCATTCACCCAGCGTGTGCTCTCTGGAGCAATACAAATGACTGATGTCTTGCAATAATTATTGAGCCAGATCTCTTTGGATAGGAAGTTACTAGCATATTCACTTCACTTGTTAACTGATTTGTTAGCTGTCCAGAAGGCACAAGGCAGAACAGAAAGTTTGCACTGCTGCTTCGGAAATTTCTTAACAAGCTTCCCATTTGCCTCATAAATACAAAGTTGTCAAGACGTTGCATGTCACTTTGCAGGCAATATGCACAGCACTTTAATCTCAGAATGATGAAAAAGGTAACGCTCCAGTGTGCTTCGCTGATGCCAGGATATGTTTACAACCAAAATACAGGACAAAACCTGACAACCATTTGCCAGTGATGTGGGTGGTTGCTTGATTTTTCTTGAGTCTGCTCCAAGAACACACAAATTTAACATGCAAAATGGACATGGCTAAATGTCACATTTTGAAAGTTATCAGAACTTGAAATAATTGGCATGGTGGCAGGAAAAGCATTATAGGTAACAGACAACATTCATTTATTTCTATATATACACGTACTCATACTTCTGTAATTTTTTAAGGAAGAAAGCCAGGATAATAATCCTGCCAAAAATGTTTTGGACACCCCTGTTCTAGAACATGAACTCATGGTCTACTAATATTGCAGGTGTCATGATACAATGGAATTGGAAAAGTGCAGAAGGAAGTGACCAAAATTATTATTGTGCCAGAGCACCAGACTTAGGAAGCAAAACTATATCATTTAGGGCGCTTCCGTCTTAGAATAGAGGTTCTCAAACTGGTGGATCATGACCCACTAAGAAAACAAATAGAGGGAAAACCCACTTCCAGTTTTCATCCTGAAACACCAAGTGGGTTTTTCCTGACATTTTCCTCCAAACATGATCCTGTAAACATGCTGTAAGGCAATCTCTGCACCACCCAGGTTGTAGGGGAGGATGGTGTGGGGAGTCACACCAGTCTCCCCACACTGTTCTCGGCAGTGTGCTGGGCAATCTTAGCCAGCACAGGTGAGGTGTGCTGGGCAATCTTAGCCAGCACAGGGGTTAAGAAGTGGAGAGGAGGCAGGAGGTTCAGGTTCAAGGGCAGGTGGGAGTTATGCCAGATCCACTTATGCTGGATCCAAGCCTCAGTCCCCCGGCAGTGGGGAGCAGTCTCTGGCTGCTCCTATCGAATCTGCGCCACCTCTGGAGGTGACCTAGATCTGAGAAGACCCTTGGGGCTGCTTTTGCCTTACTCCAGTGATGGGGAAGAGGTTTCCCATCCTCACAGGGCAACAGCCCTGATCTGTGAAATGGATATGGCACAGGCAAGCCAGCATGCCTATTCCAGCGCAAGAGAGGATTGTGCTGATATATAAAAATTATTCAGGGGATGGATAGACAAGTTGTTTTTCCCCTTGCATAACACAAACCAGAGGATCAGGGGGTGTCTTTAGAAGAAAAATTGACAGATATATGGAGGAAAAATCCATCACAGGCGATGAGCCAGGATGATTATATGCAACCTCCAGGTTTAATAGTTGCCTGTCTTTTTATCTAGACAAAGTTAAAACAATGAACACTCCTCCTGGTACAATGGATTGTTCATGTTCTCTTGGATGCATTATTCAGTTGCGAGGGAGTCACAGCCGCACAAGCGGCCTCGTAATTATCTGTCTTGCTACCCCAGAAATCTCTTGCACATATAGCTGCCTGAAAAAGTATTTCTGTTAGAGAAGAAAGGAAAAATACAGACTACCCAAAAAGTCAGTGGATGATAATAAGGAAATACAATTAATGCCTTATTAATGTATTACCACAACCAGACCAACTATGAATTTGCTACCTCAAGCAGCAAGATGTGGGATCCCTATAAAAGATGCCCTGAGTCTTGCTTGCAGATCCAGCCACTAATCTACTCTCTGACCACCTGTCCACCAACACCACTGCTACCCATGATCACAACGGTGGTGCTGCAAGTAGCAGCAACAGAATGATCCTTCCTGATCGCTTGCCACCATTATGTTTCAGGATGCCTTCCTTCTTGCCTGCCCAGAAGAAGGCGCCTCAGCTCTATCCATCACTACCACGTGACGTCCTCCTGGACCCGCATAAACAGGACAGGTGGAGAATCTTCCATGTTTCCTGTTTTAGTGGTGCTCCTGGGAATAAACAGAAGGAGGTGGTGATGGATGAATGACCTCAAAGAAGAAGGGGTGGGAAGCTTCCCTGCACTGCACTCTGCCCCCCTCAGTGGCATATCTGAGGGGCCAAGGGGTGCAGCAGATGCACCATGCTTGGGGAGGAGGCACCCCACCACCATCCAGTCCCCTGGCAGCATCACCACATTCAGTCAGTGCACCAATATCAGCATGCTAACCTGAGGGCTACCCTCTCATTGCCACCCCTTAGAAGCATTCTGAGAACAGCCAGGGTAGGTCATGAATGGCTTCCCTAAAATGGTCATTTTTGTTTGAAAACCAGAAGTTATGTTTTTCAGCATACAGAAATCCTCATAAGGTCTTCTGAGTGTCAGGGAGGCCATATGCGGCTTTCCCAGTCCTCATAACACCTGATGTTATGTTAAACTAGGGTGACCATATGACCAGATTTTTCTGGATTTGTCCTCTTTTTTAGCGTCCTGTCCAGGTGTCCTCCAAAAGGGCTTCATTGTCCTCCATTTTGGCTTCCTTTTGGAATTTTGCAGTGGTGCGCAGTAATGTCGTAGGATTCATGGATCACATGTCGTTGGATTCATATTGAAGAGCAGAACCCAATGCAAAAATCAGTTTTGAAATATCTCCTTCCTATCAAAGTTATGGCCAAAAAACTAAAACTAAAAATATGTATTGAGCTCTATGGAAAAGTGAAAGTGCCCATATTACCCGTGAGTAGGCAAATGTCTCATTGTCCACCAGAAAGGCTAGGCTGAGAGGAATCTAAGACCTTGTCCTCCTTTTGAGGTTTGGGCATCTGGTCACCCTGTGTTAAACACGTATGTTAACAAATATGTTAAACACATGTTTTGCATTTTTTTATAACTGGGTTCAAGCATTGGGATTCTGACTGGACATATTTGAAAAGCATGCATGGAAAAATAATTTGCTAACTTTATATGGAACTCACAGGAAGTAAATACAAAATAATACTTTGTTTAGCAAAAATAAAATGAAGTCACTTTATGAATAAAGTTTCCTTTAAATACCTGATATACCATAGATTCCAGTTTGTAAATAAATTATTGCCTTTCTGATACTAGTGAATTTCCTTCCTCAAAGGGTTGGTGAAGGTTCAAAAATTCAGAGAGATACTAGAAAAATACTGACAATCAAATGTGGTCGGTTTTTCAGGGGTGTGTGTGCGGGAGGAGGACTGGGTGAGGAAATCTATTATCTTTTCTTCATATGCGCAAAATATTTATCTGGGATTGTCCATATTTCACATGTGAAGAAAGTCAGCACTCCCTTATTTCAGAACACCTCAACAAATTGTATGGAGATGGCTGACAGCTAGCTGATGCCGTCGTCTATTTGGGACTGTATATTTCTTACAGGACTGTGTGTGTTTTTAAGCATGGTTCTAGATGGATTCAGGCAAGAATGCATGTCCACTGTTATGTCCTGGATGTATTAAAATCGACCTAGTTATAATTCCCAAGATCCAGTTGGCATTAAGACTAGTGGGAGAAAAGAAATAATTGTAGCATGGGGAAATCTGCATTTCATTGTTTAACATAACAGGTTTACACTATTCATATCACATACCTAGTACAACTTGCCATCCTGATAATGCAAATGTAATCTACAGTGGTGCCTCACATAAAGAGCTTAATTCGTTCTGGAGGCATGCTCTTTAAGTGAAACACTCTTTAAGTGAAGCAAATTTTTCCATAAGAAATAATGGAAACTCAGACAATTGGTTCCACAACCCCCAAAATATTCATTTAAAACTATTAACTGGATGTAAAAATGATGACAAAACACTGTAAATGAATTCAACATGCATTCCATGTGCATGCATTCCATGTGCATGATCCTATGAAGTCTACTTAGGCTGCAATCCTAAAGACACTTTCTTGGGAGTAAACCCCATTCAACACAGTGGGGCTTACTTCTGGGTAGACATGGTTAAGAGACTGCAATAAAAGACACTTTCCTGGGAGTAAGCCCCATTTAACACGGGAGGCTAACTGGGGCTACTGCTGGAGGTTCAAGGTGGTCAGTGGGGGCAGTTAGGGGCAGCTGCCTCTGGCACCTCCGGGCAACTGCCCCCAAGTTGGGGGCAGTTCGAGGCAGCAGCACTGGCCTTTTTAAAGAACCTCCATGTGGAGCGTCAGGTTACATAGCATGCGTGCCCATAGCGTGCTTGCTTGTTAAGTGAAGCGGAACCTGTTATGTGAAGCAAGATTTCTTGGAAATTTTTGCTCTTTATGTGAAACGCTTGTTAGGCAAGGTACCACTGTATTATCATTTTGCCATTTCACATCAATTAAGCATGCTCGCCCTTTATAAATAATGTTAAACAAACTGTTACTATGGCAATTTGTCTTCTTCTTTTAGCTTTAAAAACATCTTTTCTATGGTACATTCTTCAGTTGACGCCTGGACATTTTGTGTGGAAAATTAAACTTTTAAATAAACACATACAAAATATAATAACCATTCAGTGGGGTTTCAAAATATATTGCACAGTGACTTCCCTAACCTTTACCAAGAGTGATAATGACAGGTACAACAAAGAGATACCCACCCATTATATGGTAAAGCTTTCTGTAGTTTTACAATACTATGCTACATAACATATGCTACTATGCTACATAACAATACCGCAATACTAGAGAGACCAACACAGACCACACTCAGTGAGGGCAGCCATGTAAATCTATGTGAGAAAGAAAAGATGTGTGTGAATTCAGTGAATACTTACAGCACAATCCAGAGTAACTACGGGAGCTCTTCCGCTGACATAAGAAAAATTTATTCTGGATTGTTCTAAGAATTTCCCATAGGTTTACATTAGGTGGCTCCGTAGCTACGTCGATGGAAGAGCTGTGCATTGTGCTGTTAGTTTCTGGAAGGAGTACATTTTGCTTCACCTTACAACTTGTTACTCATCAAAGCATCTTTACTATGTTCCAGAGAATTCAGTGTGAGAATTCAGAGAGAGCCTCTAACAACTTCAACCAGTTATTCTTCACAATCCCACACATTTTTCCACATCCGTCAGTCTTGAGAGACTATGGTATTGCAAAGCACAAAGGCCTGGGTTAGACTGATATGGAGGATAGGCTGTTACCCAAGTAGCAAATTCCCCCTCTCCACGCCACTGAAATAGTCCAATGGAAAGGCAGAGTCAATACGATTAGTTCCAGCTGCATAGCTGGGCTAAGGACAGGAGCTCACCCTGTCTTGTGGGGACCAACCTGGGTCTCGAACCCTGGCCTGCTGATTTACAGGCACAGTGTCTTAACCACTTGTGCCACCCACAGCCCATTCCTAGTTTTGTCCTAAGTACAGATCAGTGGTTCTCAATCTTCCTAACATCATGACCCCTTTAAAAGTTCCTCATGTTGTGGGGACCCCCAACCATAAAATTATTTTCATTGCTACTTTATAACTATAATTTTGCTACTGTTATGAATCGTAATGTAAATATCCAATAAGCAGGATGTATTTTCATTGTTACAAATGAAATGTGTATTCTATGCACACACTGAACACAATGGGATTTATTTCAGAGTAGGAATGCATAAGGCCCCCTGCATCAGGGGTCTTTAGGCGACCCCCAGGAAAGCTCTAGGCAACCCCCAAAGGGGTCCCGACCCCCACTTTGAGAAACCAAAGTATAGATTGTTCATTATCCATTAAAAAGGGGTAATGAAGAGTGCAGTTTAACAATACTGTAGGCTCAGGGTGATTAGATGTCATAACCATAAAAGAGGACAAGGCCCTCCAAAATGTAAGATACCCAAGAAAAATGTAGGACATGTCAAAATCGAAGATAAAAACTGTTATATAATAGCTTTTGTGTGATTAATTTAAAAACTTTTATTATTAAATTTAAAACTATGACATATCATTAATATATACAGTGGTACCTCGCATAATGAGTGCCTTGAATAACGAGCATTCCACATAACGAGTAAAAATTTGTGGAGGCTTCTGCCTCTCATAACGAGCATGATTCGCATAACGAGTGCCCATTGGCTGGGCTCCCTCTCCTCCTCCCTGCATTGGCTGGGCTGTAGGAATGAGGTGGGACTTTCTCCCCCTGCCTGCAGTACATGAAGAGGCCAGCAGAGGGAGCTCAGGAGCCTCTTCAGTCGGAGGAACAAAGATGGCTGCAGCAAATGTGGTTAGCCCAGCCTCTGCAGCCTCCATCAGGTAGGAGGGAAAACTCCTCCTGCACCCCCTCTGGAGCCCCCCTCAAACAAAACCCAAGGAAGCCCCCTGCTGGACCCCACTACAACCACCCCTCTTCCCCCACCACCTTCTGTGCCTGCGTTTTTCCTTTCTTGTGAGTATGCCCCAGTGGATTTAATGGGGCTTGATTCTGAGTAGACAGTATAAGATTTGGCCCCTCTGCTGTTGCAAACTGCCTATCACGTTTGCATAGATAGATCTCACACAGAGAGATGTTTCTTGTTAAAGATGCTCCTTGTTAGACACCAGTGACTCTTGAAAATTAGTCATCCTAGAATCATAGAACCCTAGAGTTGAAAGGGACTTAGTAGGTCATTTAGTCCAACCCCCTGCCTTCAGCAGGAAATCCTAGTAGAGCAACTTTGACAGGTGCTCAAAGAGCCTCTGCTTGAAGATCCCCAGTGAGGGAGAGTCCACCACCTCCCTTGGCAATCTGTTCCACTGCCAAACCGCCCTCACCCTCAGGAACTTTTTCCGGATTTCCAACCAGAATCTCCTTTCTTGCAGTTTGTACCCATTGGTTCTAATTCTGCCTTAAGAGACAGCTATGAAGCTGGAGCCCCTTATGGAGCCCCTTCCTCCATATGACAGCCCTTCAGGTATCTGAAGAGGGAATCATGTCTCCCCTCAGCCTCCTCTTCTCCAGGCTGAACATCCCATGTTCCCCCAACCTTTCCTCGTAGGGCTTCCCTTCCATCCCACTGATCTTTCTTGTCACTTGTGATCCACAGCGACTCCAAGATCCCAATCACATGTTGTGCTGCAAAGCCAAGTTTCCCTCATTTTATACCTGTGTTTTTTTATTTTTATTGCCTAAGTGCAGAACCTTGCACTTCTCCCTACTGAAATTCATTCTATTTGTTATAGCCCAGTATTCCAGTTTATCCATAAACAGTGTTCATCATACATATGACTAGGAATGCATCAGCTGCATTCCGGGATTCAAATCTACAGTGGCACCTCACGTAAAGAACACCTCATGTGGAGTATGTTTCATGTAACAAACAAGAATTTCTCTAGGATTCTGCTTCACGTAACAAACTGTGCTTCACGTAAAGAACACATTCGTTGGCAGTTGGGGCAGACACGCTGGCTGGCAGCCAGTTTAAAAAGCATCAGGGCTGCCTAGCGCACCTGCCCATAGTGAAAGCAACACTTCCATGCTGTTCCTCCTGTGGCTGGGCGTCCGCTGGGCAGAGGGAGAGAAGAGCAGTGGAGAAGAGGGAAGCAGCTCCGGGTTAGCCAGAAGGGAGCAGGGGAGAGAGAGAGAGGCTCAGGATGGAGAGAAGGAAAAAGTGGGGAGACACTTTGAAGGTGTCTTGGATTGCAGCCTCCTAACCATGTCTACCCAGAAGTAAGCCCCATTGTGTTAAATGGTCTTACTCCCAGGAAAGTGTCTTTAGGACTGCAGCCTAAGTAGACTTCATAAGATCATGGACACTGAATGCATGTTTTGAACTCAATCCCAGTGTTCTGTCATCATTTTTACATCCAGTTAATATTTTCATATGAATATTTTGGGGGTTGTGGAACCAATCGTCTGAGTTTCCATTATTTCCTATGGGAAAATCTGCTTCACATAAAGAATGTTTTACATAACGAACATGCCTCCAGAACGAATTAAATTTGTTGCATGAGGCATCACTGTATATAAATTCACAACCTGCAGGTATTGAACCCCTATAGCTCTACTGTGTAAATGCCTTGAATTGGCATGTAGCAGCAGAAATGCATGATAGCACTTATTGTTTTGTACCCTTGCTAGAGTATTCAGGCTGCAATCCTATTCACATTTGCCAGTGTGTAAGCCCCAATGACTTTACTGGGCCTTAATTTTGCTCAGACATGCATGGGATTGTGCTCTGACATGCTCAATCTACCTTTGAGGAGCAGCATAGAAGATGATGGAAACAATGTTTCAATTCTGTGACATAGAATTTAATATACAGAGTGCAACACATCCCCAAATATAGATAAAATTCATATGTAAATTTCAAAATATATCTTCTCACACTGCTGACAAAAGGAAATTGAACACACTGGGTATTATCCTTCTGTGCTGCTTAAGAGTGCAAGCTGATGGGCGGCTCCGATCTGGAAAGGAAAAAGAGATTCAATGTCTTTGAAGCTGAATTGTTCATCACACACAATATTGATCATTCGTGAGAGGTTTCTGGGGAAAAAAATATAAGAACAGAGAAATATGTAAAACTGAAATGCTATCTTTTTGATGTCTCTTAGCATAGCAATGCCCAAAATACACATTTTATATCAGAGAGAAGAATGTGGGGGAAAATCTATGATAAATAAAACTCAGACTGGCCAAGTTATCTTTTATCCCCTATCAGATGGGACAAAATTCAGCATACAGGGTTTAATTCTGTAGCAACACAAGAACAGGTTTTGTATCTCCTTCCCCTTTATCTCTTGTTATTTTTCAAAATGAGGAGTAGCATTTTCTCTTACAATGAAACAGTCTGAGTACATGCTAAAGCATTTTTTAAAAACATTTCCATTATAATACAAAACATTTTTTTTTCAAATGACATCTTATCATAATGCAGGTCCAATCTCAGACTCACCAGGAACTGACTCCCATGCATAATTGGCTATATATGGCCTGTTGCTCCAGGGGGCCTGATCAGTGGTGGGCTCCAGCAGGTTCGCACCTACTCTATAGAACCGGTTCTTAACAAGAGATAGTACATATAAAATTTAAAAATAGCCATTTAACAGTGGCTGCCAGATGGGCAGAGAACCGGTTCTTAAATTTTTTGAAGCCCATCACTGAGCCTGATCAAATGCTCATAGACAGGGAGTCTGGGCTACAAGACCAAGACAGCTTGGGATGGTAGGGCTCCTTGCCCTGGCTGATGGGTGAGATGGTTTATGTGACTTGATGGCCAACTAGGCAGGAATGCCCAATGCTGTGATGAGCCACAGATAATGTAAGGATAATGTTTACTTCTATTTACTCATTGGCCTCTTCAGCAAACTTCTTCCACATTGGGATCCAGACATCAGGTCCATCAATTACTAAAACATGAAGATGTCATTAATCACTGGGTGTGGTTAAATGTGTGTCTAACCTTGCATTTCATTTGCTATAATGACAGTTTTGTCATTTCTCCAGGCCCCCTTCTGCCCCAAGATCAGGGCAAAACACATTGATTTTTGAGGCTGAAAATCCAGATGGTACCTCACACCCCGTTGGTTTCAAATACCTTAATAGTGTATTTACTTGAATTTAATGCTCACCTTTTTCAGTCAAATTCAGTTTCCAAAATCAGGGTGTGCGTTATATTCAATGATTAATTAGATTTGAGTCAATACGGTATTTTAATTATAAGTCTAGGGTGAGTATTATATTTGATGGCGCACTAGATTTGACTAAATACAGTAAGTTAAATAACTGCCAATTTGTTGCTTTTAAATCCATGATCTTCAAAGTGAGGGTTGTGACCCTGCAGGAGGGCTGGGACATCCTTCTATGGGGGGTCCCCAATGGTGTTCACTGGAGCTTACTTCCAGGCAAGTATCTTTAGGATTGCAGCCTAAGGCTGCAATTCTAACCACACTTTCCTGGGAGTATGTACTATTGAACATGATTGGACTTCTGAGTAGATATGCTTAGGATTGCACTGAAAGTTTATATTCCAATAACAATATGGTTGGGACAAATTACAAGGACAGTGACAATCAGAACATTTTGTTATGGTGAGCCACAGCATGTGTTTTCCTTGCAAAATTCCACATTTGCTGGCACTCTTGCTTTGGAAATGGAAAATATGAGTGGCTATGTTTCTTAACAAGTTGTCAGTTTTTAAATATCTCCAGGATGTCAGGATATAGAACATAGACATCGTAAGCATGGGCATGTGTGAACTACAAAGCTGAAACAAGAGAACATGGTGAACAAAACACAAGAATGTTAGTATCTAGTGGGAAAATAACTGCCAATTAGGTTTGTTTTAAAATGTCTGTAATAAAAAAATTCCAAATAATAATTATTAAGAGGCATCATCAAAGAATGGAATAATATAACCCACGGTACAAATTTAAGGATATTTAGGATGAAGTAAATCCTGCTGAGCTTAATGAAGCTTAAGTGTTTAGGAGTGCAGCTCAAATTAGTCTGCGCTCTTCTCTCCTACTCTCTTTTTCCTGCTATTCTTATTGGAAATGGTCTGTATACTGTTTGAATACTTGGTGCTTATTTAGCTTCCTATAACAGAAAAAAATGGTGCTAATGTGATGTCTATGTTTTGACTTGCTTATTGGTCCAAAAATAATGTGTCAGATGCCCTACTGGCCTCTATATGTGTCATGCTCTAAAATATCGTTTATCCTTTGCTGCCTGAGATAATTATAGTTCTTCTATATGAGAGGCATCTATAGATTAGAGAAGATAGTAGGTTGCATTGTCAGGAGCATAATTGGTAGATGTTTGATAAGGCCTTGTTTTGACCCACAAAACTCTGCCAAGACATCTGTTGGGTTACAGAAACCTCCCACATACTAGATCGCCTGTTAGTTTTTTCCACTTGAATGATCTCATAAATTTAGCAGCAATGTCCATGTTATCCCATCCCTGTGTTTCAGCAGTTTATGCCATGCCATTTATGATCAATTTTTATTGGGTCAAATGAGCTTATGTTAATACATTGGAAAATGTGTGCTCTATAGTACCTAAATACTTAAGTTTTTTTTAAAAATGCAGGTCTTTGACAAAGCCATCTGAAAAAGGACAAGATATACATTTAAAATGATGTACATGTGTTTAGAGAAATATTTTAAGGTGAAGATAGGAAACCCTTTTCACAAAACACTTCACTTCATGTGCACACACAGACCCATAGGGAAAGATATAAACTACATGGTTTCAGTGATCTTTATGGAAGCACAAACAGGATTGAAAATGTGTACCTTCAAGTTGCAACTTCCAATTTGAAAGGCACAATCTACAGTACAAATCTCTCATACTTTGTGAAGAGAGGAGGAAGACACGTGGTTAGGCTGGCACATGTCCCGTGCCACTTCTGTGCCACTACAGGGAGAGTTAGGCCAGTGCACAGACATGCGCTGTCCACCCCACACCACTGTAAGACTTACAAATTGCTGAGGCCATAAAAAAGAAATATTTTTGTGACTTGAGTCTGAGTTACCTGACTTGAGTTCCCATCTTTGAGGTATACCATGTATCACCTCCTTTAAAGTGTGAAAAATCCCTGGAGCACACATTAGAATGCAAAGCTGTTGGGAAGTGATCATCACTTTACAAACTTTTGCACCCTGCTTAACTCATCTTGGAAAGCACTGGACTTTGTTTCAAGGCCCAACATCTGCAATTGAGAAGCCCAGCTTGTTTTGTAGATTTTTCCCTGATCTTTTGTAGATCTTTTTCATGTCTGTTATTAGGAATAGTAGGCATATTTAAGAAGATCCTGACTACATTATTATTGAGAATCTATGTAGGCTGCCTATGTTGGTGTCTGTAGGACTTGCCGGTTATTGAATTGGTGCTCTCAGCAACCCAAATGAAAAAAGTACATTGTCTGTCCTGTCTTGTGATTAAGTGTGCTTATGTGTTGTCAATAAAAAGCAGTTGTTTTATGCATTGATGGGCTTACTGCTTCGGAGCTCAGAAGAGTCACTGCCCTCTGGCAACACAGAGTTGCCTTACTTCCCTTATAAAAAGAACATAGGATGCAAGCCTAACATAGATCAGCTCAACTCATTGGTCTTCCCATTCCTGTGATGATAAAGGAAGGCAAGCACATGTCTGTGCACTGGCCTAACCTTCCCCCAGAAGTGGCATAGAACAGTATCTTACTGCACTTTTGTGACACCCCCAGGTCAGCACAGAACTTATACTGGGGCTTAGGCTGGCCTAACTGAAGGTTAAGATTGCAGTCTTAATCTTTTAAATCCATAGTTGGGTAATGTCACTAAGGCTGCAATCCTAACTTCCACTTAGGCCAGCCTAATCCCAGGCATAAGTCCTGTGTTGACCCAGGGGTGTCACAAAAGTGCAGTAAGACACTTCTGCCCCACTCTGGGGTGGGGGTGGGGGGTTAGGCCAATGCACAGACAAACGCCAACCTCACCACACCATCATGGAAAGATAGGCCAGGTGAGTCAGGCCAGCCCAAATTTCTAAGGATTATGCCCGAAGCTATCTTTAGCAGACCAAGAGAAAATCAAGGCACAACATTTCAAGTACTGCATAATGGTTTTCCGGCAAATTGGAATTCACAAAGCAGTTGAACATGAAAGGAAGAACATACTTCCAAAATTAGCCAAAAAGCATTGAAATAGGAAAACAGTTTTTATATTACAATGCTTGGAGAAACAGGAAGGATCCTTGGCATCTTGCTTTCCAGTCCCACACCATCTCCAGCCAATGGAACTGGCTTTTGTGTCCTTAAGAATATAAGAAGAGGCCCATCTAGTCTAGCCATCCAGTCTAGCCAAAGGCCCATCTAGTCCAACTTCCGGTATCTCACAGCGGCCCACCAGATGCCTCAGGGAGCACACAAGACACCTGCATTCAGGTGTCCTTCCCTGCATCTGGCATTTTGAGGTCGCATGCAACTACATCTACCTATGCACCCACACACCCAACAGGGCTACATCCATCACCATGATCTTTCTTCCTCTGCAATACAGTATTAGAAACATTTATTAAAGCAAGAGTAACCATGTTCCTCCACAAGCAGGCATGCTTGTGGCAGAATTGATTGAGAGGACCACTCTTTCCTTGGTCCTACAACAGTGGCCAACTACAATTAAATCTACATTTCAGACATTAATTTACATCCTAGGAGATGCAAATCTGAAAAATCCTTGTACTCTATCTTGTTTTTATTTTTTCCAGCAGGCTCTTTTGCCACTCGCCAGAATAGTAGCTATTACACCATGCCTAATAGAAATATCTTCATTAACATCCTGAAAGCAGGCTCAGGCAGCCCTTATGATGTACTGTTATTGGAGAGAGGGGAGACATCAATATTATAAAAAGTGATTCTACACCTTTATTCTCTCATAGTTTTTATTAATGGCACTTGAATCAGAAAATCATCAGCTTATCACAAAGCATGGGAAGACTGAAATAAAATGAATTGTCAGAGTCTATAAAATTGGAAATAAAAACCCCCATGATGAGACCACATCCCAGTGTTTTTTCCCAGGAATGCTATTGATTAAACCATCTTATTAATCCTCATACCTGTTACAAATGTTTATTACTGTTCTATCAATGATATTTGGTACCACATGTGATTTAGCAACAAATCCAGCCCATCCTTTGATGTCCTCTGAGGCTCTTATATCTGTGCTGTCATTGATGGTATTGGAATATTGACCTATTAAGAACAGTATTTGCACACCCTCTGGATGAACTACTCCACAGCTTGGAGGTCATCCTAGACTCTCCACTGCTCTTGCACTCTATTCAAGGCTGCTCTTGAAGATTGTCCAGGAGTTACAGTTGGCACAGAATGCCAAAGCCAAAATTAAAGATTTCATCATTCTTCTGTACTGTGATTTCTTAGCCCATGACATGTGGTCAAATGGCATATGCCCCAGATAGGATCAAGAAGTTAGAGTACTTCTGTTCTGATTTATGTTTCAAACCGCTGCCTGGCATATGGTTGCCAACTCCAATTATTATTATTTTTTCCTAAAAATAGCTGAAAATTATGTTTGCCTTTGTTCTTTGGTAGATTTTTCCAGTTTTGCCCCACATATGGCTATTTATTTATTGTTTTCACACTGTTAATTTACTAGAGGCATATTGTCAACAGCCATTAACACTATTTGCACCTTGTGTTTTAGAGATTACTGTATGTTATGCTATGCTTTAGACATATGTGGCCAATATAGAAAAATGGTGTTGACTTTGCATGAGTGAACAACATACAAGTCTTCTGTGTCACTTTCCTCTTTCCCCAGAATGCTGGATCGCCATCAGTTCTACAGGGGGGCATCCTTGCCCAGCCCCTCCAGCATAATAAGACAGAAGCAGGAAATCCTTTGCACCCAATTGGTGCTAGCCTTGGTTGTGGAGTTTGCCCATCCATTGATCAGCCTTTTGTAGCTTGTTGATGCCTCCAATGCTTGACATGTGTGCAGCATCAACTGGCTTTCTTTATAAATTGTCCTTTTAAAAAAAAATCATAATTAAACAGTTGCAAAATATACTTCAAATAGAGAGAGGGTGAAAGGAAGAACTCACACCATACCCCTTCTCAATACTATTCACAAAACATCCAACCATAGGTGGTCACATTAAGGAATACAAAAAAAGCTACCATGGTCCTGTTGACTCCAGGAAAGAGGGATGGTTGATGGAGGTTGATGGTTTTCCTTTGAGTTTCAGATCCCCTGCTCCTTCTCAAGCTGTGTACAAGGGTGTGAGAGGTAATCAAGAAGCCAGAAGGAGATACAGTAAGTAAAAATATTTTTCTTATCCCTCAGTATGTTTCCTGGTGCCTTATAGGTCTCCTTGAAAATATGTTGCTTTGGACGTATGCCATTTTCTTAGATTACGTATAAGGAGAGAAAAGGGGCAAGGCAGCCTAGGAGAGAAGAAATAATATTGTGCCAAAATAAAACCCACAATCAGACACTCCAGGTTGCTTCTTCTTGGTTTGTAGTTTTCAAAGTGGAGGATAGGACCCCTTGCGGGGAGAGGGAGTTGTAACTTTATTTCAGGAAGGTGTGAAAAGCTGGATACTGGCCTCTTGGAATCTGGCACTAGGTGCCATTATCTTGGAATGGGGCACTCAGGCTGCAAACATACTATCCTGGGAATAAGTCTCATTGAACACAATGGTACTTACTTCTTCGTAGATATGGAAGAGTTTTGGCATCACAATGATATCACTCTCTCTCTGATGTCATTCCCAGCCATGTTGTCTCTTCCAGATTGATGACATCACATCTGGCGGTCCTGGACAGCTTGTCTTTCTCAGAAAGGGGTCCCAGGCTAAAACTCTTGAGAAGCACTGTTTTAGGCTCACTGGAAAAAACTGCCAGAAAATAAGATTATTTAGCATTGATGTAGTACTTTGAAGAATTCAAAGCACATTACAAGCTTCCTTTTCAAGGATATCTAGGCCTGGAGTTGCTACGTGCACCCCCTCTCTTGCACATGTAATTTGAATAAGAACAAGACACAATATGTGTGTAATATTGATGTAGAGGCTCCCATCCATCTGCACAAACTCAGTACATCTTGTAATTAAGAAGTCTATATCACTGCATCAGCAGCACTTTTAAAACAAACTACGTATATTTAAAGCTCACATGGGCAAGAAAACAATCGTATACAGGGATTGATGTGTCCATGTAATTGATGTGGTATTGATGTCCATGTCACAGGTATTGATGTGTCCATGTAATTTAGTGATGAAAGATAACTGAAAAGTGCTCAAGAATGGGGTTTGAACTGGGACTCAGCATACTAGCACATTCACTTTTTAAATTACACCAAGAGAGAAAACACATCAAATCTGTTTCCCATACTTAGAATGGCAACTTATTAATGCTTTTAGTTTTACCACATCACAATTATTGTGTGAATTAGCCTTAATTAGAAGCGGGTCACTAAACTGAATATGCCACTTTTTCTCCAGTAAGCATCTGCATATGGTACATCTTGTGAGAATCAGTGCCGCTTTCCTATGATGACTTGTGGTTTGGTCCTGTTTCTAGCCTGCAAGAACATGATTATGTTGGCAGGAAATCAATAATGACAGAGAGATAATAAATTCAAAATACTAGCAACGCACCCAATGAAAGATATTCATCAAACAAGCACTTCCAAAGGCAGTCACTTTAATGCCTGAGTTTGATCACAACAAAGCAATCTGAATTATAATAACAATGAGAGATGGAGGTGCTGCTAGTAGCTCATTTCCTACTCAACAATTGGGGGGAAAATATCATTTTTGCTACAGTAAACACCAAAAAGTGAGCCCCAAGTGTTTCTAGTACTGAAGTAATAAAGGAGGAAAACTAAAGCCAATTTTTCTACAGGCTTTCCAGTAAAATAGTTGCTCATTACAGCACACAGAGATTAAGCCATTTAAAGCAATTTCAAATTTAGATCAACTTTTGGTGAGTACAGCCAAGACACATATTATGTTCATAGCAGGGTGCCCCATGCTACATGGTATAGCATCTGCTCCGAGTAATTCTTCCAGCCAATAGGAAGCCATTTAGTGTGGGGGGTATCATTGTTTTCCTGAGCTATCTGGTCTAGATACAAGGCATGTTTCTGTATACATATGTGGGTTCAACTGAGTAAAGCTTTACCAGATGTCAGATGTTAATCTACTGAAATAATGGGGGAAGGATAGGACTGATAGCCAACAGTTAGAGGATATTGAAGAGAGCTTAACTTTCCCTACCATTTTGACACTAATCTGCATGCAGTCCGTCCTTGCAAAAATACAAACACAACAGCACCATTGAGCAAGGGAGTACATAACAAACGGCACTTGGGGGTTAAATAACTGGTGGGGCAGCTCAGTTTTTGGCAAGAAAACAGCATGGAGGGAAAGAGGTCACTATCCCTATCTCTGCACTATAGTCTGGACAACAGCACCATATAACTGACACCTAAAAGTAAAAGTTACAATCTAACTACAGAGTTATCTTTATCAAAATGTGGGTTGGTCCATTCTGCCCAATCAGTTTTCAGGAGCACCTAGAACAAAACCAGTAAGCTGGTCCATTGTCTACATAGCTGCTTTATGTTAACCATGGCAAAAGATCAACTAGATAATATGGTACTGGCATGTGATAAAACAAGATCAAAGCATCTATAGCAAATAGAATGTGCAATCCAGACAAGACAAGGTATGTGTCAACACCAGTGACTCAAGCCAGGAGCCCTACAGCCAGACATCCATTTGTTTGATAACCCCCCAGTTCTCCTGGGACTGTATCAAGGGAAAAAAACTGCAGTTCAAGTTGGATTACTAGATCCACAGACCATAATGTCCCTGGTTCTGGAAAGCAGCCTGGAGCTGCTCTACGCTTTCCAGAAATGGGGCTAGGATCCAGCTCTGCCAGATCCTGCCAGGTACCTTGCAGAATATATCCCCACCTCCTCCCATCATGTCCCCTGATCCCTGTGCCAGTTAAGTTTGGCCAGTGCAAACTTATCTTCCTTCACTGGAGACTGGATTCATTGTGGTTTATTCTGCGGGACTGTGCTTTATGGTACATGTGTGACTTTCCTGGTTGACACATCCCTTGCAATGGTCCAGGGCATTGTTAGGCTTGTGCCCAAACGTCCAAATCATATAGAGGCCTTGTGCAACTCCATGAGGCTCTGCAGGTGCCAGTAAGTTGGTAGCAAGGATGGACCCTGGGCAGGGAGGGAAAGTAATGGGTCATATTGGACAGCTTATATTGTGATGGAAAAGTGATAAGTCATATTGAAACAGCAGCAATAACTTTCACCTGGACCTGTTCCTTCCCCCCAAAATACCCTTCCCCAAAACACCCTGTGGGTCTTCTCAGACTTAAACCAACAAAATAGCTGGCATGGGTCCATAAAGACCAACAGGTGTTTGCTTACCAGGTGATAAGCAAAAAATATTCTTAGCTCCAGCTAGCCGTTCAGCCGATCCACCACCACAATAGCAACCACCACCACAATAGCTCCATGCTATAACATGGCAGGCGATTGGAACAGGCAGTAATTATTTCAGATTCATTTATTTAATAGATTTTTACCCTGCCTTTCTCAGCAAAAGACAACTCAAGGTGGCTAACAATACAAAATTAAAAACACAACCAACAAGACATTTAAAAACATTTTAAAACATTCATGTGAGAAGGTGAGAATCCCCATGTTGCAAGTTCCAATGTACTTTTGTAACCCTATGTATTATCTATGGATAATATCTATGGATATGCTATGGATCTAAGCATGAGGTAACAACTCAAGATGTAATGACTATCCTCCTAAGAAACCTGACAAAATGATTGCCTACCTACGTATGTTATGTCCAAAGGGAGAACATAAGTGTTATCTGCAACATTCTGTCGTGGAATAGTTGACATTAATCTTGGCGCAATCTGATGTGGTAACATGTCTCAGAGGGATCTTTCACACTGGCGTTTCTAGGCATGAATCGAAGACTGCTTGCTCATATCTTTCACTTCATGGTATGTCACTTTGTTAAGCAAAGAAGCAGGGAACCTAGTGGTGTCCTGAATCCGCTGCCACCAGATGACACATGCACTCAGAACATGTGTGAGTCCACATTTATCCTTTTGGCAGTTACATCATGAGCATCTGTTGTGTGAGGCCAGAGGCAGTATTGCATAGCTGTGCCTCTGTATGATAACGGTATCAAGCTCACAAGCACCTTCTCAAAGTCCAGCTTTCACGGCAGCTTAAACTTGAGGCCAAGACGGAGAAGACAAAGGTACAAAGCTACTCAGTACAGCAGAAATAAAATGAAAAATTATGTTGAACTAACCTCTTTGAACCCTCTATTCATTTCCTGGAAATTCTCCAAGCCTGTCGAACTCTCACAGGACATGTGGGCATGGTGATATGTGGCAGGAGTTATAAAAACAGTTGTTGAGGCCTTTACCTTCTTGGGAAGTGATTTAGAAAGAAGAATGGGAAACGAGACAAGAAAAAAAATATATGCATGGAAGGTAACTAATTCACCTAGCATATCTTCCTGTAGTGGTGTGGGGAGGACACCATATGCATGTGCATTGGCCTAACCTCCACCCCAGGAGTGGGGCAGAAACACCTTACAGCATTTTTGTGACATCCAGCTCAGCATAGGACTTATGCTGGGGTTTAACCTGGCCTAACTGGAGGCTAGGATTGGAGCCTAAGTCCCTATCTCTGCCAACTAGATAATTTTATTCATTCACTACCAAAAGAAAGTGTGCAATGGACAAAAGGGAAGAATCAAGATCGTTGCCCATTACAATAACCCTACTATCTCTGCATCCTTTCTTGCCAAAAAACTAAAAATGACATAAACACGTTACAAGTCCAGGAAATGTTCTCACACTGACTATAATTCCACAAATAAACCTCAGGTTTTCAAATGAGTACCTGGGGTGGGGGAGATGGAAGAGGACGTAAAGTTATTTAGACAGATTTGGCCACAGCAGTGTTAGCAATTTACAGTACATGAATTTAGCAGCTAATAACATTCAGCCTATTTGTTGGCAGATGAAGAGGAAGCAACCATGCTACATTGAAATTAATTCTGAATTGCTGTTTTACTGGAACACTATCGTTCTTTTCAAACACATTTTGTTGTACACATTTTGAATATGTAAACAGCACTAAGTTACTATAATTATCGGAAATAATGAACTTCAACCATTTAGCAAAGCGTTGGAATTCACTGATGGAATAACTGTATGCAGGTTTCTTCCCTCTAAGCAGAGAAGTATCATGCATAATGTATCAACATACACTGCAGCTGCTAACAGCAGGCTGGCTCATGAGGTATTTTAAATTTGTTTTTATTACACCAGGAAGTGGCCTTTCATCTGCTCCCCAAAGAACAAGCCAAACGAGAATACATTTTGGCAACATAATGATAAATTAGCAAATGTTTTCTTCCTGTGTTTGATCTCTTGTGTGGAAATTCCTTGATGTATAGGCCAGCGACAGCAAACAATGAAAGGATTTCCAGTTATTTCTGTTCACTTTGCAAATAGGGTTTGAGCTGCTTTGTTTGCACACAAAATATGTCTAAAATAGAGGTTATTTCCATACAGAGGTACATATACCCTTGTAAGAAATAGGACCAGGAAAGATAGTATTATAGGAATACTTTTGGGTGACAACAGGGTGACTATGGTAGGAAAGATAGTATTATACTGCGGAGGATTTGTGTGTCCATCATCAAGAGAGAATGTACCCTTTCTGATGATCCCATGATTGCCACCACTTGCTGTGTGTGTGACCAAAAGATATATTATGGGTATGAGTTCATGGTACAGTTGAGGATCAGATGCATGCCAATCAATGCCAAAGAGCAATAGGATAAAACAAAGTTGATTGTTAATGCAGAAATACCAGATCATACTTGTAGCTCTCAATCCATTGCTAAAAGATTGATTTATTTCTGTTTGCCTTTGTGTGTGCAAAGTATTTCTTCCTCAGTTGTACTGAATGGAGAAACCACCATCATTTCATGTGGGAACCATGAACAGCAGTCCAATACAGACGTATAGCAGATAACTGCACTTGGATTTGTCTAGGTGAAGTCCAGTGAATTGGCTGTGATTCAGGGACTCTGCCCTGCACCACAACAATCACATCTGAAGAAGCCATGAGCTAACCAGGTAGGCTTCCTAGGGTTTGGGAACAGCAGGAGAATCTCCCTATAAAAACACAATGGACAAGGGGGTAATGGGCATAGCTCACTGCAAACAGGGGTGGCATCATGGGGCAGCTAGATAGATCACAGTCCCTTCTGTTGATGTCCATGTGACCAAATTGACCCCTGAACCATCACTACCAATGGCAATGGAAGCACTAAATGAGGTTATCGGAGTGGGTTGGATTATTCCTCTGTCTCCAGCAACCTGGCACACCACTAAGATCTAGCGGTAAGGGGCTTAGGCTGGAAGAATCATAAAAGCTTCTGGACTAGAAATAATTTTTCTTGGGGGGTGGGGCGGAAGGAGGTGCAGTAAAGAGCTTTAAATCTGGAACACACTATCCATGGATTCTGGAAACTGGGTGTACTGTAGAATGGATTTCCCCACAGATTTGGGGGTCTGATTGTATTTTATTCTTATTCATTATAAAAATTTATATTCCAGCTCTCTCGGGCCATAGCCCGACTCAAGGTGGCTCACAGTAAAACATAATTAAAACATTAAATAGAACATTCAATTAAAAACAATTAAAACATAGAAGCTAAAAACAATAAAAACAATACCCCCAACTCTGCCTCACTAAACTGGCTTTTTTTAAAATAAAAAGTTTTTGGCTCTGCCTGAAGCTCTGTATTGAGGGAGCTTTCCTAAGTTCTAAGGGGTGGGAATTCCAAAGCCAGGTGCCACCACCAAGAAGGCCCTATCTCTGGCCGCCACACCTCTCACATCCCAATGTGGTGGCACAGTCAGTAGGGCCCCATCTGGTGACCTGACTGTACAGAAGAAGGTGGTGCCTCAGATACCCTGGATCCAAGCTGCTTAGGGCTTTAAAGTTCAGGACCAGCACTTTGAATTCAGCCCGGAAACAAATGGGCAATCAGTGTGGCCGCTGAAGCAGTGGCCTGACAGAGTTGAACCGACGCACCTCAGCAACCTCACAGGCTGCCACCACGGGCTATTTTGAAAGCTATCGGTTACTGTATTATCAAAGCTAACTACTTGATCAATGAACATTGATCTCATTTGGCCAGCTCACTCATATTAAAAAGTCTTGTATATTATCTGTTACAATGCATATGTTTGCAAAGCTACAAATGCAAAGATACAAATCTGTGGAAAGGTGCTACATCATGTTCCAATTTCTGTTTAAGAACAAATGAGAAATAAATAGGTTAAGCACAATCCAGGAAAAAGCAGACTTTGCAATTCTGCTCTGAGGAAGATGCTGTAGAAACATTAGCATACAGCAAGAAATAAGAACAACCAGGAAGGGAAAAAATAAAGTCAAAAGCTTATACTAGAGATAATTGTGAGAGTTCTGAAGGCAGTCATGATTTCATTCAGTTTTCTTAATGTGTGTTTTTATCCAGCTTTAATCCAAGTGTGGTTTAATCCAGCTTGCCACTTGACCTGGCACAAGAGAGCAAGCACAGCATGGGATGTATTTGGCTCATTCTGTCATTTTTTTCCCATGAAGGAAGGGAAGACGGTTTCTTCACATGCCATTTTCTCTCACTTAAGCAGCATCTACACTAGGGAATTTCTGAAATTCCATAGTGGTCTGATTGCATGAATATATAAATCCAAGCAAGCTACAAAAGGATCTGTTGCCATTCTTTAAGGAACTTCTCAGTATCTCTTCATGATGTCTGCATTATGAAGTGATAAGAAAAGCTATCAAGGACACTTTCATCTTCAACAACATTTAATATATAGTAATACGTAACTTTTGTATAGCACCTTCTATGAGGGTAAAGCACTTCCCATCTACTCTTTTGATGTAATCCTTAATAATAAAAGGGGCAAGGTAAGTGGTACTAATATCAAATAAGGGGAGTGGCAGCACATGGCAAGCCGTCTAGATAGTGGTGTCACAGTTACCGAACTCCCTACCAAGGGAATTAAGATCTACCCCCTCCTGGATGGCATTCCAGCAAGGGCTCAAAAATTTTCTTTTTTGTCTGGAGTTTGGGTAATGGGTTGTCTGCCTCCTGTGCCTCTTTATTTTTTGATTTTATATTGTATGCTTTATTTTTATCTTTGACTATATGACACCTTGGACATCTTGTTTCAGTTGAGGAAAAGAGGGGAATGAATGGATGGACGGACGGATGGATGGATGGATATTGTGGCCATATTGTAGTTGAGGCTGAAAGGCAGTGACTTGCCAGGCAGCCATACCTCATCTAGAGCTGACACAGCAGGACAATATAGCCCATGATTATTCAGCACTGAGATTGAACAGGCTATCCCCAGGGCAAGGTAGCATTTGTTCCCTTACCCCAGTGGTACTCGGGCATTTCAGCCTTGAATCCCCTTTCAAACTTCAAAATCTGCCTTGATACCCCTGTCATATTTACCGGGATATGAAATCACTGTGATGCAAGAGCTCCTCCATGTCTACTTGGAAGTAAATCCCATTGTTTTCATTGAGACATTCCCAGGAAAGTATGGATTACAGCCTGCATGTCTACATGGAAGTAAGTCTGCTTGTGCACAGTGGGGCTTACTTCCAAAAGAGTCTGCAGCTTCAGAGTTCCAGTTCTACTTGGGAGTAAGTCCCATTGTGTTCAATGAGACTCTCAGGAAGGAATTTCCTGTGGGGGGACTCCCAAGCCTTTCTACCCTTAAGACCCTCGCCCAACCACCACCCATTGCTGCCACCCCAAAACCTTCTCTTCCTCCAGGCCTTCTCCCACCCTCCCAATGTTGCTACCCCAAAACCTTTCCCCCTCCAACCCTCTCCCCCCAATGCTGCCACTGCCTGCTTCACTGGTGTGGAAGCAGTGGGAGGGAGCAAGGCAGAGCTGCCTCCTTCAGGCTGGCTCTAGTGATCTCCTGCCAAAGACAGGAGACCTCTAGGGTACTTGCCACACAGAGGGGAGGCTACTTCAAATTTACTTCAAACTAAAAAATGTGTCCAAGATACCCTGTCACCCCCTTAAGGGTGTTTGCAAACCCCAAGTGTATCAGGACCCCAACTTTGAGTACTACTGCCAATGTTAAGCCTCAACCTACTCAGTGGAGCTAGTCAGACCTAGTACTGAGCAATGAAACTGCTTGTAACTTTAATAGGATTGGGCCAGTAATATTGGCAGGGGGAAATTCTACAGCTAACAATCACATTCAATTGAGTGCTGGAAAAAATGGTTAGAAGGAGAAAAAGGAATAAAGGGAAACTCCTCCGACAAAGAAGGGATAGAGCAAAGAAGGAAAATGTGAGGAAAAGATCCATAGAGAGATCTGACTTTCTAGAAGAACCTGGAGAAAGAAAGGTTTTGGGGTGCCTGGGCAAAGGAAAGTGATGGAAGTTAGTTGGAGAGAAAGGAGAAGGGTTTAGGCTGCAATCCTAAAGACACTTTCCTGGGAGTAAGACCCATTGAACACCTTACTTTTGCATAGACATGGTTAAGATTGTTGCTTTAGTTGGTTCAAGCCACTGCAAAAGTTTATGGCTGGAAATGGCCACCTGAAGCCTGAACCAAAGGCTACAGGCAAGTTATTGGCCTGGAAACAACCACAAATACCCACCATTCAGTTGTGGTTGGGGAATTTATCTTATCAACAAGAGAAAGCAAGCAAGCTGTCCAGTTTCAGGTATTTGAGTGGGCAATAATGGTGTATTATTTTTATGCTGCCAAGGTGGAAAGATAATTCTAAAGATTGACAAAAATTTTTTTACTACCATTGGCTCCACCGTGACCTTAACCTAGCCCCACTTGTCTTAAACATTTGACTTGTGAATGAAAGAGCAGGGATGAAAAGCCATAGAGCTTATCATGAAATGCAAATAAAAAATCTCAACCTTGGAATTGCCATGATTTTCTGCTGCAATGTCTTCTACCGGGTTTGAATGAGCGAGTGCATCTTGTACATTTTCTTTGCAGTCATCCTGTTTTCTTGTTATCTGGGACTGCCTAGTAAAAATAAACTATGTAATGTTGCTTTTGAGCAATTAGGCCATACTCTCCATGTGCGTACTAAATAAATTATAGCTGTATGTGTGCTTTTCTTAAAGATGCTGAAGTACCAGTCTAAACCAAATCCCTGGGTATGGATGTACTGGCATGATGCAACTTCCTCTACAGCAGCGTTTCTCAAAGTGGGGGTTGGGACCCCTTTGGGTGTCACCTAGAGCTTTCCTGGGGGTCGCCTAAAGACCTCTGGTGCAGGGGGCCAGGTCAGGCTTGCCAGATCTCCTGCTGCAGCTGCACGTGCACTGGGGCTAACTGACAGCCTCAGGGCCCAATCCTATGCATGCCTACTCTGAAATAAATCCCATTATTGTCAGGGGACCTTTACTCCCATGTAAATGTGGATAGGACTGCAGCCTCAGGGCCCAATCCTATGCATGCCTAATCTGAAATAAATCCCATTGTGTTCAATGTGTGCATAGAACACACATTTCATTTGTAACAATGAAAATACATCCTGCATATCGGATATTTGCATTACGACTCATAACAGTAGCAAAATTACAGTTACAAAGTAGCAATGAAAATAATTTTATGGTTGGGGGTCCCCATAATATGAGGAACTTATAAAGGGGTCACGGCGTTAGGAAGTTTGAGAACCACTGCTCTACAGTGAGACTCCCAGGAAGGAATTTACATCGTCAACATCCTGCAAGGAATTTTTGGGAACTGGAGATCTCCTAGGGGTAAGTAGTCATTCATCCCTTTCCACTTTGGTAAGCCCCAGCAGCCGTAACCGGTCAACTCATAGCTACAACTGTGATATCAGTGACAGAAGTCTGTACTGATCTGTGTCAGTAGATCAGGTTTGGGAAGTGGGGTTAGATGTAGCAGGGCAGATTTTGAAACTGTTCTCCTCCTCACTGCTGCAGTACCTCCTCCTGCACCACCACTGCTGTCACTCAGAATGGTTGTGCACTGCTCTGAGTAGCCAAAGCCTTTTACCAAGCCAAAAAAGGAGTCAGCTGCTCAGAACAGCAAGCAATTGCTCCAAGTATGCCCAGAAGTAATTGGTGGTAATGACATACATCACCATTGTTACTTCTGGATCAGGCACATCTGGAGGTATGTGATGTATTGAGTTGTGGCCTTGGGTGCCAGAGGACCCAGCCAGAGCTATCTTCCTCAGACCTTTCAGGCTGAAAATTAATCCTTCCTTATCAGCTGAAAACTTTTTTGGGTTCTGACCCTGGAAGGAGGGATCTCAACTTTTGCAGCGTCCAGATGTCTTGTTGGACTTCAGGATGAATGAAGGAGCTTATGCACCTAGAAAGCTTTAAGGTCAAAAGTAAGGTTGCCACATATCCCTGAAAACCAGGAACGTCCTGGGAATGTCCCGATTTTCAGGGACTGCACTTCTATACTGGCAGGTTTGACAGGTGAACCTGTCCTGGTTTTGTGGAAGAGAATTATGGTAACCCTAGCCAAAAGACCCCCTGGCCATCCTGTGGTATGGTAAGAAATGTGGCATCTAAGTACACATAAGAGAGAAAATGGAATGAACGCTGGGGACTCTCCCTTTCTGAAATCTGGGTTAGTGCCACTTGGCTAATGCTTCTCTCTCCTAATAGCCGGATATTACATGTCCATTTAAAAATAACTTGTTGCTGCAGCTAACTGTTGCCACCCCCTTGAGGATGGTTGTACAATGTATTCAAATGCTCAGTGGCTGAGAAAGGATGGGAAGCTTCAAATGAATAATGCATTACAGTACTATTGTTGGGCAAAGTCCTGGTTAAATGTGATGAGCTCTCTCTCAGAAGTGCACTATTGACATAACAGACATTTCAATCCTCACTGCAAATTAAGTCCTAGAATTAAATACATTTAAGGCAATTGACTTCTATTTGGTTTCAATAAATTTTCTAAAATTGCTTAACGAAATTATAGATCAGGCTTTGAATAATAAACTAAGTATTCATTTCGCTCACTTGTACAGAGTGCAATCTTGTACATGAAAAAAAAATTAAGTGATATTTTTAACATTAATTGTTACATTTACATAGGATCAGGGGCATCACTAGGGTTTGTGTCACCCAGTGCAGGAGGCCAGCATGTCACTCCCATGCAGTGGGCAGGGCAACAACCTGGATGGTGGACAATGTTATGTGCCATTCCTCCGCCTCTGTTTTATGGCCACATGTTTTGATAGAATAAATATATTTCAAAGTGGTTTGTTTCACTGCATTCTGCTTTAAATTACACATCCAACATTACATAACATGATGGGATTATTCCTAAAAACCATTATTTTCGCCATTTTGTTCACTAGTCGTGTCAGTCTCTGAAGGTGCAACATTTTGAACAACTTATTGGTTCTCAAACCATCTAGCTTGGGACCCACTTTGTAGAGGGCCAACCTGTCCAGGATCCACTAAAAATGATGTCATGGCTGGAAGTGACAAGCAAATTAAACGAATTAAAACAAATAACTAATTCAAACAAAGCAAATTTAAGCACATCAAGCAAATTAAAACAAATAAATAATTGTAAATACATTAAAGTTAATCAAGTAAATAACCTCAAACTCCATCCCCTCCCCAAAAAATAAAAAAAATTCAGTAAGATTTTCAAACCCTGTTCAATTTTTAAGTTCCTATATTTAAACAGGTTCAGTATGATTTGGGATTAAATAAGTTTTAAACCCAGCAAGTTTTTATTATTTTTGCTAGACCAGGGTGACCTTACATCATAATCGGACAGAAGAGAAGTCATCCCCCCCATATAGGAGACCCAAGGAAAGTGCAGAAAATAACAAAATAAAAGCTCAAAACCTTGTGTATATTGCTTCCATGTGCTTAACCAATATATTACAGAATATTACATTTATAATTATTACATATAACTTAATACATATAATTTATTAATTCCAAGTAGGCGCTAGGTAGATTAACCATATGTCGTAACCAAAATGAGGACATGATACCCCCAAAATGTAGGTTATATATTTCAATTGGTTTATTTAAACACTATGGCTGTAATCCTAAAGACACTTTCCTGGGAGTTAGAGCCACTGAACACAGTGGGGCTTACACTGAGGAGACATGGTTAGGGTTGCACAGTTTATTTATTGATTATTATTAAATGTAAAATTATTAAATATAATTTATTACGTATAATTTATGAATTACAACCACACTACATGCTGCCTACTCAGAAGGAAGTGGAAGACAAGGATAGCAGCGATAAGCAAATTTTTTGGCTTTTTTACTTTTTTGGCTCTAACGTTGGCTAGGAAGGTGCTATCTAAAAACAGATTGTTGCATTGGACTCTGCTCGCCAAGACAAAATCCAGCATCATATAGCACGATGGGGTAGTGTGCACCATCGTGAAGTTGCTTTTTTGGGGCGTCACACTGCACATCACCCCCCTGGGTGTGTCACCCCATGCAAGCCGCACCCCGACACCACCTTAGTGACGCCAGTGCGGAGGATCAACACTGAGTCCAGGCACAAGAGTAAAGTTGGCATGTTATCCACTGTCAAAGAACAGCGCAATCCTAACTTCTGGTTAGGCAGGCACAAATCCTTTGCTGGCCTGGGAGTGTAGCAAAAGTGCTATACAGCACCCCTGTGCCACTTCTGGAGGGTTGGTTAAGCTAGTGCATGGACATGCACACACCCCCCCCCCCCACAGCACAGCAGGAATGGGGAGACAGGTGCTGGCCTAAACTGGCTTGGATTGTCCCCTATGGGCATAATCCAGAGTAACTAAGGGGAGTCCTTGCTCCGACATAAGAACAATTGCTAAAGATTGCAATATGAATTACCCATAGGTTTTCACTAGGCGGTGCTGTAACTACGTTGATGTAAATGTCTTTTATGTGCTCCCATAATTACTCTGGATTGTAGGGTTAGTGTGTTAGATAAAAAAAAAAAGGAGAAAGGAAACAGGAACTGTTAAAAAAATTCCTGAAGAAAATGCAGAAAATGAGCAGAAGAAAAGATAGCAGGAGCTCATGAGGATGGTGAATAGACAGGGAGGGGATAGAAGCTTAAACTAGATACTCGAACAAAGGCAGCAAAATTTTGAGAAGGATCTGTGCTGCAGGAATGAAAAAAACAGGCTAGACAGCATATGGAGATAGGTAAACATAAGCAGAATTATAAAAATAGCAGACAATATTACTTGTCAGTCCTATGTTGAGTCGTTTAGAAGATTTTCAGGCAATCCTTTTCTCATTTATTTTGACACATTTATATCCTACCTTTCCCTTTTGTAACAAAAGGCCCAAGGCAACCAACGACAATATAAAATACCAAAATGCAACAGAACTCAATCAAATATAATAGTAACCACTGGAATAAACTAGAGCGGTCATGATAACAATCAGAGCAGCCAACCATAAATCATAAAAGTAAGATAGTAGAATGAAATAAAATCTCCTTTGCCCCTGCCCCTGAACAGAGAAGGTTCAAATTTTAATTTAAAGGCAGGGAGTTCCCTTTGTTGCCACTAACCAAACCTTAAAAGTGGCACATGCAGGAGGGACCCCCAGATGACCCCCAGCTCTATGGACAAGCCACCTCATATGGGTGAAGATAGTCCTTTGGATATCCTTGCCCTCATAAGCCTAGAAAGTCAAAGCCAGCACTTGGAATCATACCTGAAATCAAACCAACAGATAGTGCAGTTGAAGGAACGCTGGTTTTATACATTAGAGGCAAACCACTTTGCCCCCATGACCCAGATATAACGTTATTATTACCCAGACATTGTACTTCAGAGGCTCTGTTGTCTTTCTAATCTTCTGGTGTGAATCACTCACTGAGCCAAATCCCTGGGGATGTAAATCCTTGGAAGCTAGTAAAAGACCCATACCAATAAAGAATTTCTCCTTCTAAAAGTGTGCTATCGTGATGGATCCAGTGACAGTGATGACAAATTAACCCTACAATCCAGAGTAAATACGGGAATATGTAAGAGGCACTTACTCTGGATTGCTCTATGCATTTCCCATAGGTGGCACCATAATTACATTGGTGTAAAAGTTCCCGTAGTTACTCTGGATTGTAGCCGAAGTCGCAAATTCTCCTCTACAGCCTTTTTCTGCCATTGCTCGTAAGCCTTGGATAACCAACTGGATCCACTGACCAACAATTATAATTTATGCAAATTAGGCTATTTTTAGATGGTCATCTAATTAACAGTGACCTTCTTTAGCATGAAATCATGCAGAATAAAAGGGGTAGCTGACACTTTGTTGCCCAGGAAGGGTAGTCAATTTGCTGTTTACACTATATTTAGGGGCTGGGATGAATATTGCCATATATCATTTTTAAAAATCTATGAATAGTCAAAGGGGACAACTAAACATTCTTTTAATTTAGATCATGTTTAAGCCACAAATGTTTACAAGGTGATAGCAGGAAATGTCAAAAAGCTCACAGTGAATCCTCAATATGTACAGAAAAGACAAAACCTAATATGTCAAAGAGGGACAGAAGAAGGCAGTCATTGGAGGCCAAGTGCACAACTTTGCCCCAAAGTCCCCTACAATCAGCCCATGCTGGTAATGCAAGAATAATGTAAAGATGGCAGGGAAACATGGCAGGTTAATATCTGTAATAGATTTTTCCCCTCTTTGTGCTATATGTGAGAATAGTGGCTTCTCTTTCCCTGTAAGCAACAGCCAGGAAGACAGCAATGGTCCTCTTCTGAACATGGGGGCAGCTTGACATCCCTTGCCTCACAGACACAAATGATCACACTATCAAATAATTAAATTATTCTCGTTGCTCATTTCACTCCATGCTGCTGTTGTTATGGTTGTGTAATTATTGTTGTTGTGAACTGTAGAGTTGATTGTCTTAGAATCTGCCTTGGAAATATTATAGAAGAGAAGAACACAAACACAATATTGTATCAAACAATACAATAATCAGGGTTTTTGTTTGAATCCATTCAATGTATTAAAATACAGTAGCCTTTTAAAACTACATCTTCGGGGTGAGTTATGGAAAAAAACAATGTTTTCTGGCAATATTTATTGTCCTTAAAGTTCTTATACATCTTGCACTTCTTCATATAAAACATAAGGTTTGAAAAATACTGTTGAGTGATATCAAATGTACTGGAATATTTGTTTTTATTGGGCTTTCCTCCAGCTCCCATTAAAGGCAGTAAGAGACCTGAAATTGAGTTTAATGGAAGCTGAATTCATTTCTGAGTTTTTACTGTGGATAAATTTCATGCTTGTTGTTTAATGTGAGTTTGAACAGAAATCTGCTGCAGCATCTTTGAAAGATAAATTTAGTGCTTCATATTTAATTAAATTGTCTGCTTGGTCACCTTTTGCATTGTGTCAAAGCCTGGTGATAAATTTCATTTCACTGAAAAAAAGAAAAGCTGTAGAAATATAATTAAGATTTTCATCTCAGCTTGCCATCCTAAGAAATTTAGGCTGGCCTAACTTACCTGGCCTATCTTTCCTTGATGGTGTGGGGAGGTCAGCATATTCTTGTGCAGAATGAAATGGTCCTGTCACTGTTTGAACGCTGGAATCGATTGTCACCTCTTTTCTCTTCATCCACCCATTTAGACTAGCGCAAGCAGAGGAAATACTGCTGCACAATTGCCTACAGAAGTCAGGGTTTTCTGGTGGTAGCCATAGATGGGCACCTAAACCAGCCTTGAGAGGTTTTTCAGTGATGCCTGAAAAATCTGATGCCTGATGGTGCTTAATAAAAATGTCTTTAAATTAACACTCCAAGTTTCATGGTGTGTGTGTTTTTTTTTTACAGAGAAGTTCTTCTGTTATATATGGTAGGAAGGTGTTCCTTGCAGAAGAGTTCAATAAAGCGACTGGCAATGACATCGGCAATGACAAAAATTTGGCAAAGACAACTGCCACTGTAAGCTCATTATCTTCTTCCATGCATTGTTTTGTATTTTACTTCTCTATGAAACTGAAAAAAACTGAAAAGTCACTGACTCTCTCACTGCCTCACTGACTCATCAACGCCCAGCCAAAACCACCATGCCTAGAAGTACGAAATTTGGGGGCAGTGTTCCTTCCATGATGGAGGCACCCACTAAGAAACAGTTTTCAGAAATTCCAACCAGAAAGGGGTAAAAAGGGTGCAACGCGTTTTCCTCCCTTTACTTTACATTGAAGAATCCCTGACTGAGAACCCCTGAACTGAGAAGCATGAAATTTGGGGAGCGCATTTCTTACACTACAGGAGTCCCACCATGAACTAATTTCTAGAAATTTAACCCCTCAGGGTCTGAAAAGGGGTTCAGTGCATTTTTGGCCTATACATAACATTGAAGACTGACTGATCAACATCCAGTTTATGCACTAGGAGGGAGGGTGCATAGAGGGTGATGGTGCGCATGGGGTTTGTGCACGTGAGGGTGTGTGCATGGTGTGTGTGGATGGAAGATGATGTGCATGGGGGGTTGATGTGCATGGGGGTTGATGCACATGGTGGGGCTGTTGTGCATGGGGGATGTTGTGCATGGGAGTTGATGAGGATAGTGGTTAATGAACATAGGGGTTTGATGTGCATGGGGTTGTTGCCCAGTGGGGGATGGTGTACAGGAAGGAATTTTACTCCTACAACATGAGTACATTTTCACTAGTGTTGTCATAAATGTACATATTGTTTTCTGATGTGTAGTCAAAAGTATATCACTCCAACTGTCTTTATGTGGCGCACAAAAATTTAACCTTCCTTCAAAAACTGCATGGCTAATATTTTTTATGCACTCAGCCTACAGAAAATTAGAGGGAACACTGTTCCCAGCCATGCTTGGGTTGCTTCCCATCACTGAGCACCGGCTCTAGCTTTTCCACTAGTGTACCCTGCATGGTAGATTAAGAGTCCAATGCTCTGCATGTCTACTCAGCAGTAAGTCCCATCTGTGGGATAGGAAGGATTGAACTGTACACCTTCAATCCTGTGCACTTTCCTAGGAGTAGGCCCTATTGAATGCAGTGGGGCTTACTTCTGAGTAGACACACACGGAATTGGGCTGTAAGTCAGGAAAAGAAGTGTGAAAGGCAAGGATCTCTAATTGTGACATTGCAAAGGTGTCCCTTGAAACTCTTTGTATACTGTACATACAGAAGGCAAGAATGAGATGCCACCACCCAGGGTGATCATATGTCTTCTTATTCCGGGACAAGTCCTCTTTTTAGTTTTGTGTCTTGGACAGTGTGACTATGGCTGCAATCCTAAAGGCACTTTCCTGGGAGTAAGAACCACTGAACACAATGGGGCTTACTTTTCAGTAGACATGGTTAGGATTGTGCTCTCTCTATGTCTTCTTTTTCCAGGACATGTTTTCTTTTTAGGCTTGTGTACTGGACTGGTATACCATATGTAGGATTGCCATAATTCTCTTCTACAAAATTGGGACAGGACCCTTTGTCACACTTGCCAGTGTGTGAATACAATCCCCCCAAATTGGGACTGTCCTTGATTTTTGGCATATATGGCAACCCTAACCATATGCCCTCTTTTTCCAGGACCTGTCCTCTTTTAAGCCTTGCATCCTGGACAGGATGACTATATGTCCTCTTTTTCCAGGACCTGTCCTCCTTTTTTAGCCTTGTGTCTTGTGGTTGGGGGGAACCTTTTCATTTGCCTTCTGATCAGACACAATGTAGCTTCCTTGAGATTTATAAACAGATGTAACAAATCAGATGTAACAATTTCAAAGTGTCATCATGTAGAGCCCAATCCTACTCATGTCTGCTCAGAACTTAAGTCCCATTATAGCCAATAGATCCTACTCTCAGGAAAGTGTGGATAGGATTGCAGCCAAAGTGTTTAAATTAAGCCACCTGAAAGCAATATATGTGTGGTTTTTTAGCTTTTAGTTTGTTGTGTCCTGCATTTTTTTAGGTTGTCCTGCATTTGGGAGGCAGATCCTTCATTGGATCCTCTTTTTTTGGTTCTGAGACGGGGTTTTGCTTCCCCAGCAGCACAGCCTAGCATCCCCCCAGCATCCCAGGACTGCTGAGCTCCTCCTTCCAGACGTCAAGGATGCCCTTCCAATGAGCACTGCCTGCCTGATGGAGGGGAGGAGAGAGGAGGATGCCTGGCAAAGCAAGGCAGCTCTTCCTCCTCCTCCTCCTCCTCCCTCCAGCCTGCCCAGCCCAGCCCCTCTTCAGCAGGAGAGCCAGAGTTCCTCGCCTGGGTGGGAGATGCGTTGGGGCTCCTTCTAGCTGCAGGTAAAGCCCCCCCGGGGTGGGATCTGGGGCTGGAGGGCCAGGAGGTGGGCTGGTGGTGGTGGAGGTGCAGCAGAGGGGGTCCCACTCCAGGAGAGCACCCCAGGGTGACGCTCTTGGGAAGGCGCACCCACTGCAAGGCGCACTCCCCAGACAAAAGGACGCACCACTAAAAAGGGGCTCTGCTGGAGATCCTGACTTTGGATGGGGTCCAAGTCACTCCTCTCCAGCCTCTCTCCGCTCCTGCCTGCAATCCTATACACACTTTCCTGGGAGTAAGTCCCACAGAACACAATGGGACTGACTTCTGAGTAGACATGCTTAGGATTGCACCATCTGCCAGGCTGATGTGCATCCCCATCCCACCCTTACTTCACCAGTTCTTCCAGTTCCATTCCAGCAGGGTGAATGTATGTCCTCTTTTTCCAGGACGTGTCCTCTTTTTTAGCCTTGAGTCCTGGAAAAAGACTTCAATGTCCTCATTTTCCTTGTGAGCAGGCAGCATGGAGCCTTCTTGGAATGAATAAAAAAAATTAAAATATTTTTTAATTTTTATTTTAAAAAGTTTTTAATTTAAATCATGTCGTATAGGGTTTAAGGTAAGCACATGAAAAGCATTATGTATGAGTGAGTTAGCTTTTATTTTGTCTTGTCCTACATTTTTCTTGATGTCCTACATTTGGGGGGGGCATTATCTGATTTCCTTCCCAACCTCATTGCTGGAATTTTTCCAATTCCTTTCCAGTTACCTCATTGGTGTCACTGTAGGGCTGGGTCTGGGGTAAGGTGGGGTATCACTGGAGACTTCTATCTTTCCTATTGGTGCATCACAGGGTCATTGAATTTGGTGGGACTTACTTCTGAGTAAACACACACAGGCACATGTTCCTTTTAAACAATGCTGCTAGGGGGAGGTGCTCATATTCCTGCAACCATGTTGAGCCTCAAACATTTGATCCATCCAAGACAGATGAAGCTGGATAAATGGGTGCAGACAAATGGCATTTACGAACAGTATGCATACTATGTGCACATATGTGCATCTATGCACACTTTCCTCAGAGTAAGCTCACTGACTACAGTGGACATGCTTTTGAGTAGACAATCATATATATGATAGGGCTGTCTGTCCATTGGAGAAGTTGATAGGAGGCGGTTCAAAATAACTCTGTTTATCCACTGCTGCATACTAATTTTATAACTAGATTTATTACTGTGGAGTTTTTTAAAACCTAGTAGTTTTATGAGTCCTTTGGATATATTCTGCCACTTAGTGGGAAAAAAATGCTGGCTGGCAAAAATCTCTAAAAGAGTCTTCCATCTTCTAACAGTACAGGAAGGAAAAGGAAGGCAGTTTAAATTATCTTTTTATGAGTTTATGAGTTTTATGACACATGCTGCTTTCTGATGTATTATCCATGTGCGGTTAAAGTACTGAACAAGGACAGACTAGAAGGATACCCTCCTGTGCATTTGTACTTGTGAATAAGGGCACACTCCTAACCATGTCTACTCAAAAGTAAACCCCATTCTGTTCAGTGGATCTTATTCCCAGGAAAGTGTCTTTAGGATTGCAGCCTGGAATTCATAAATAAGCATAGGGGGTTTGACTGGTGGGATCCTTTCTTTTTGTAGCACAAAGTGGCACAATTGGTTATATCGACAAATTGAAAGAAGGAGAGAGAGAGATTCACTTGAAGAATTTCTGAACTCCTCTAAGGAGAGGGAAGGACTTAGCTTTGCTGGCTATCATAGATCAGGGGTGTCCAAACCCCAGTCCAGAGGCCAGATGCGGCCCGCGGCAAGCCTTAATGCTGCCCATGGCAACACCCCTACATCTGGCCCATGAACAAGCCTTGTAATGTATCTAATACACTCTTATATTTATATTAATGTAAATTTATTCAGATTTGAAATGTTAATCATTTTTCCAACCAACACAGTGTGAAAGAGATGATGTGGCCCTCCTATCAAAATGTTTGGACAACTCTACAGTAGATGATACTTGAGTATAAGTTGATCTCACAGATAAGTCAAGGGCAGTATTTGAGACAAAAACCATGGAATTTTCTATGACTCTCAGATAGGTTGGGGATTAAACTTAGAGCAGTGTCTAACCATAATTTTGCCTGATTATTCAGATCCTGAAAACTAACCTGTTACCTACTGGGCTGCAGTGACTCGGTTGGTAAAGACTGTGCTTATCAAGTTGGAAGTCAGCATTGAGCATTGCACTCAGGATTGAGCATTGAACTCAGGCTTGAGCATTGAACTCAGGATTGAGACCCAAGTTCTGCACAGCAGAATGAGCTCTAGTTACTTGCCCATCTCCTGCCAACCGAGTAATTGGAAAGCATGTAAATGCAAATAGATAAATAGATACCACTTTGGTGGGAAAGTATACAGTGTTCCATCTGCCTTGAGTGTTTATTCTTGCGGGTCATATGATCATAGAAACATCTTTGGACAATGCTGGCTCTTTGGCCTGTAACAGGGATAAGCACTGCCCTTAAAGAACTGTATAGCCTCTATTAAAAATATAGTATAAGATCATGAGATATATTTTTATTCATGAACTTTTTTCATTTCTGGTCTTCATAGCCTCTTTGAAACACTCTTGGGGTGCAATTCTAATCTGTTTCAGCTGCCACAACCCACCCATCTTCTTGTTCCTGCAGTGGCTTTTTAAAGGGGGCAGGGTGACTCCAGTCAAAGGATGACTTGGCAATTCTGTTATGACTCGTTCTTTCGTTGAGTCACGAGTGATGATTCTAGACTCGAGTCAAACCACGCTAGGTTTTCCCATCACTGCCGTATTTTTATTAGGTACATCAATAGGGGACATTGCTATAGTAACGAGGTCTCAGTCCTGGACTGAATTAATTCACCGCAGCTAGTCCAGTCAGTATATCCAGCAAGGTTTTTGCTTTTAACAACTATAGCCTGGCATAATTTTAAGCTTGGCAATGGCAGGCATTGCCTTTTGTCTTTTGATTTTTGAGGTAGGAAACATAATGCAATTACCTTCTTATGCAGTACAGTGACTGTAAAAACAAAACCAAAAAACCTGGAAGAATTCCTTGTGTAATACTGTCTTTTGTATTCAGAAGGAGGAAAGGAAGAGCTGAGACTTCTGTACAAAGATGCCTTTCTGGGTTAAAGAAAAAGTTTATATGAACAAAAAACATAAAGCATGTAATCAACATATAGCACGCAACCAACAGTAATTTGAAGAGAAATGGTTGGATTTTTCTGGTTGTAGGATTTGGAACTGGAGGGGTATCAGACCCTGGATTGAATATATGGGTCATAGGCAAACCAGACTTGATGGTAATAGAGACATAGGCTGCAGTCCTAAATACACTTTCCTGGGAGTAAGACCCATTGAACATAATGGGGCTTACTTTTAAGTAGACATGGTTAGGATTGCGCTCATAGAATCCTAGAGTTGGAAGGGACCTAGTAGGTCATCTAGTCCAACCTCCTGCCTGTAGCAGGAAATCCTCCTAGAGCAGCGTTTCTCAAAGTTGGGGTTGGAACCCATTTCGGGGTCACCTAGAGGTTTCCTGGGGGTCGCCTAAAGACCCCTGGTGCAGGGGGCTAGGTCAGGCTTGCCAGACCTCCAGCTGTAGCTGCACACGCACTAGGGCTGACTGACAGCCTCAGGGCCCAATCCTATGCATGCCTACTATGAAATAAATCCAATTATAGTCAGGGGGGCCTTTACTCCCATGTAAATGTGGATAGGGTTGCAGCCTCAGGGCCCAATCCTATTCCCAATCCTCTGAAATAAATCCCATTGTGTTCATTGCGTTCAACGTGTGCATAGAACACACATTTCATTTGTAACAATGAAAATACATCCTGCATATTGGATATTTACATTATATTTACATTATGATTCATAATAGTAGCAAAATTACAGTTATAAAGTAGCAACGAAAATAATTTTATGGTTGGGGGTCCCCACAACATAAGGAACTTATAAAGGGGTTACGGCGTTAGGAAGATTGAGAACCCTGTCCTAGAGCATCCCTGACAGGTGGTCGTCGAGCCTCTGCTTGAAGGCCTCCAGAGAGGCTCAATTAATTATTATACTTATACCTTGCTTTTCTTTATTCATGAAACTCAAGGTGTCATATACCGGACTTCTAGATGGTTACTCATCTCAGCATGTTCCAGAGCCAGCTTAACTTCAGCAAGAGGCCCAACCCTAGGTCAACCTCATATCCAGATTTTACTAATTGATCCATGTTACATTCAAGTTTTCAAACAGATAAATTTAAGTACCGGTAATTGATTAATTAGGTGCTACAGTTCCTCATAGTCCCCCCTCCCAAAAAATAATAATTAGGATATTTTTAGGCTATCCTTCCTCCTCTGGTAATTAGGATAGTTGCCAATGTAAGCAATTGTCTATTCTTGTCAAATGTGGACTTGTTCAGTCTATGCGTGGTTATAGCTATAAAAGACTTGATATTTCTGGAAGGGACTATTGCTTCTTACATTAAAGTTCTGCTTTTTGGGTGCTTTGGCCAGAGGTGGCATCGAGGATAGCTCCATATGAGTGCTGGTGAAGTCCCACACCCATCAGGGATCCCACCCGGCCTGGCTAGCCTCTGGTGATAAGTCATTAGTAACACTAGTGACAGTGAGAGCACCTCATGTACCACATAAGTCAAAAGACATAGGTGGTCCAATGTATACAGTTGACATATAGTTGGCATGATTCTGGGCTGAGAGAGGAAGAGAAATAGGGAATAAGATCTGTCTGTCTGTCTGTCTACAGTATTTATATACCGCTTTTCAACTGAAAAGTTCACAAAGTGGTTTACAAGAAAATGAAAAAAATTAATAGCTAATTAATAGCTAATGGGTCCCTGTCCCAAAAGGGCTCACAATCTAAAGTGCAAAAAGAACACCAGCAGAAGCCACTAGAACAGACATTGCTGGGGTGTGCAGGGCCAGTTACTCTCCCCCTGCTAAATAAAAGAGGAACACCCACTTTGTTGGAGGATCCAATGGATCCTTCTTCTTCCTCCCTGGCATGCATCAAATTCATCTCTTCAAATGTCTAATTGCTCCTCCTCCTCACCTGCTGCTCATTCCTAATAGCAACATAACTCCTCTCTATTTTGCCTTCACAACAGCTCTGTGAGGTAGGTTCACAGGCTATGAGTAGATGACTTTGCCCAAGATCACCCAATGAATTTGATGGCTAAGGGGGATTTGTACTTAGATGTTCCTGGACCTAGTGCAATCCTTCAACAATTATACTTCACCAACAATCAGTGACAAATGAAACATTAGTATGCATAGACAGCTGGATCAACTAATACTTCCGTACGTATGTCTTCTATTTCTTTCAGATTTGCAACCAACATAATGTTGGCACTCCAAATTTTGGATACATTTTGTACAGAATGGCAGAAGTCAACCTGGACCATCACATACCATTGTTGTCCCTTCCGTCGTACTGGGCTAAAAGTATTGTGGGACTGCTTTCCTTCATCTGCTTTGCTAACAGCTATGATGGCGACTTTGTCTTTGATGACTCCGAAGCCATCATCAATAATAAGGTTGGTGCCTTTCTGTCTTTGAGCTTTGATTAAACTTTGAATAGAGCCACGTGCATGGTCATTTTGGGTGACCATATGACCGGATTTTTCCGTATTTGTCCTCTTTTTTAGCCTCCTGTCTGGGTGTCCTCCAAAAGGGCTTCATTGTCCTCTATTTTTGTTTCATTTTGGAATTTTGCAATGGAGTGCAGTACCCCATCATGTCATATGTTGTTGGATTCATACTGAAGAGCAGAATCCAATGCAAAAATTGGTTTTGAAATATTTCTTTCCTATTAAATGTTATGGCCAAAAAACTAAAAATAAAAAATATGCATTGAGCTCTATGGGAAAGTGAAAGTGCCCAATATCATGGCTTTACTCATGAGTAGGCAAACATGCCACTGTCCACCAGATAGGCCAGGCTGAGATTTCACATCACCTCTGTTTTCAAGGAGGTGCCTTGTGATCATTCCATTTGAAGATTTCAAGCCTTGGGAAACTCCTCTGGAGCCTGCTGAACCCAGCAGTAACTGAAAGTAAATGAAGGTGTGCCCTCTCTTCCCCCTCCCTTAGTGACACCATCCTGGGTATCATATTGCCGCCCTCACCTCTTCCCTCACCCCTTAAAAAGACCTTAAAGGTCTTTACTCAATTCTTTATACAAACTGAGGAGTCATCCTTCCCCCATCTTGAGAATCACTGCAGTGAAGATCCAGGTTCAAATACTCCCTTGGCCATGAAGCCGGGTGACCACTCTCAGCTACACCTACTTCTCAAGGTGCAATCTTAACCAATTTAACCCAGTACATCTTGCCTATGTTCCTAATCCCACAGTGATGTAGGGAAGCTGGTGCGTGACTATGCCCAGGTCTAATCCCCTGAGGAGTGGAGCAGAAGTGCAGTCTGGTACTTTTGTGACACCCCCAGGCTAGCATGGGACTTGTGCCAGGATTTAAGCTTATCCAACTGGGGTTAGGATTGCACTGTCAGTGTTGTTAGGACAGCAAGAGGGGAGGAACTAAAGTGTTGTAAGCCCCCTTTGGGCATTTGCACTGCCATGGCAAAAGTAGGGTATAAATCCCTTAAATAAAAGTTAGTAAAACTCTTTCTGGTCTTGTAACTCTTGTGGACATTTGCAAGATTGCCTTAGGCTGCAGTCCTAAAGACACTTTCCTGGGAGTAAGAGCCATTGAACGCAATGGAGCTTACTTTTGAGTAGACCTGGTTAGGATTGTGCTCTTAGTATCATATGTCCTTGGAAAAGCTTTAAATGAGACATTTGTTGATCAGTCATTTAGGAGAGAACAAAGAATAATGCTGTTTTTTTCCTGTTTTGTTTTCCCCTTTCCCTACAAGCTGACTCTGTAGACACTGGTCTTCTTTAAAACTAGAATGGTCATCCTGTTAAGTATGGCTGCAATCCTAAAGATTCTTTCTTGGGAGTAAAACCCATTGAACATAATGGGCTTACTTCTGAGAAGATGTGGTTAGGATTGAGCTCTAAATCTATGTCAAATTAATTTCATTGTATGACTTTGATCCTAATTTGATTGTATGACTTTCATTGTATGACTTTGATCCTAATCCTTCAATCCTAATTTGTGCTGGAATACTTAAACCAAGTGCCCAATGCTTATTCTGCAGTGATTGCTGTTTCCAGACCATCTTCAGGGGCAGTTTTATGTAGAACATTCTTGCCATAATCTAAACAAGATGTCACCACCATGGCCAGGTCCAGTTGACTTGGAACACAATCCTAACCATGTCTACTCAAAAGCAAGCCCTACTGTATTCAGTAAAACTTACTCTCAGGAAAGTGTGTTTAGGATTGCAGCCTTAGGTATGGCCACTGCTAGAGCAGCAGCCTAAGCTGGGCAGAAGTCCCTCTGTGTTCAGCAATCATCTTGCAATCCAGGAGCACATATGGATTGGGAGGACTCCCATGCTGCTCAACTAACAGGACAACATACTAGTACCTTCATTGTGGGATTTCTGATCAAGAAGACTTCTGTTTTTTCCAGATTTAATTTCATTTTGTTAATCCACATTCAGTTCCCATCCATCTCCAGAAAGCCCTCCAACCTCAATATTGCTCCCCCCTCCCCAGTATTTGGTGGAGAGGAGACGTATTGCTGATATCATCCAGCACCCACTTTAAATCCCTTGATATTTTCTCCCGCGAGGGGCCCCTACAGCATTCCACATGAGAAAGATAAATTCAGATTCAAATATCTTTATTGGCATTTCAAATGATACAACTTCAATCAATACAAATATTCTAAACCACAAGCTCATTAAAAGTTAGGTTAAATACTATTAAATAAATACAGAAGGATAAATAAATACTGTAAATACAGAAGGATAAATTTTTAATGCATATTTCTATAATTTTAAAATGAAAGGTTCAGTTCCACAAGGTTCTAGTTTTGTCTTAATATTAGACCTTGTGCCTCCTCCAAAAAATGTTTAAATCAGATTGAAGCCAAAAGGTGTCCCAAATCTGCCTGTAGCATGGTCATTAATTCATTATCCTGTATTACAATAGTCAACCAAGGTTCATATCTTCTTTTGGCCATGATGAGTTTGGGCCAATCTCCATCACTTAGGGCAAAATCCAGAGTAACTACGGGGAGCCCTTGCTCCGGGGTAAGAACTTACTCTGGATTCCAATATGAATTTCCCATAGGTTTTCACTAGGTGGTGCAGTAACTACAGGTGCACATAAAGTCTCTTATGTGCTCCTGTAGTTACTCTGGATTTGGGGGATAGACTCATCTACCTCACAGAGCTGTGGTAATACAATGAGATAACCTAGATTTAAACCTGGGCTTTCCCCCATTCACTGACATAAACCCTGAGCATGACCTGTGCACCTTAGGGTAATTAGACAAACATAGATTTACATATGTATGCTATCCTTCTAGAGATAGCTGTTACAATGTATTACAAATTGTTTTCAGGTTTTGTGCATAAGCATTTTGCAGGCGGCATATTTGTACATCTCCAATATGCATTGGGATCCATATCCACAAACCATTTAGCTAACCTGTTGCAGTTTTGATGCATGCAATTTGCTCCATTTCCCTTTCATATTTTTGTATTATAAGTATTTATGTTTAATTTATCCTTCAAAACTGCATTAAGTTCCTGATTTTACTCAAGGCTAGCTAAATAAAATAAATTGTGTCAACAAACCTATACTTATATACCCCGAAATTTTAAAAATGGGAGGACTTAATTTATTTTCAGTAGTTAAATTCCTCTTCAAAGTTAACAATGGCTTTCTCAGGGAGGTACTGTCTCTTCTTCATTCTCATATTCAGGTAAGTTTTGAAAATCAGTAGGCTCTCAGTCAGCCGAAAAGAGCCGAGACGTAATGAATGTTGGCTCTAGTAAGCTGTGCAACATAAAGAATTTGTTTTTTATGTGAGCTCCAGCAGGTGAAGCCATTTTGTAGCTCTATTGATTACGGCTAGACCAAGGTTGGAAACCACACTGTGATCCTTTTGTTAACTTTTTGCCCTCTCCTCTTTATAGTGCTAATGAAAAGATGCTCTTCCACTTGGCCTTATGCCTGCCATAGCACAGAGCAGCCTGTTATTGGATTTTATTAGTGTTCAAGGCTGTTTTCCAGATGCTGTTTTGCCATTATAAGCAGCTCTGGCTTTTTGATTTTTTTTTAAAAAGCTGCGTACTACAGTGATTTGTCTTTTGTGTGCTTAGGAAGGCAAACGTTTGAACAAGGAAAACATTTCAGGCGACATGCATCTCTGCTGCATGTATTAATTAAAACAAGGAGTCTGTCCTAGACTGTTACGCTCAGCTATGCAAAGACCACTGTACAGAATCAGACATATTAGAGATTCTGAGCCAGTGGTACCTGTCTCTTCAAATAAACCTATGCTGCTCAGAGCGAGGAAAAAATAGCATCAATCTCCTTCTCCTCCACCCCTCCAACCTGTGTGTTATGTATTCACATACATACATACACACATGCGTGCACATGCACACACGTATATGCATGCATACACATGCACACGCGCGCATGCACGCACACACCTGTTTTAAAACATAGCTTTTCCAGTATTTTTATTCTTTTGTGAATGCCTTCATTACTTGTTTGCTTTGAATTACACCTGATTTATCCAGATGCTCCTGAAGCATCTGTTCCAACTGTTGTTTATATGAAGCTTCCTGGGTGACTCAATCTCAGTCTCACCTACCTCACAGGGCTGTTGTGAAGACTGCAGGATGGGAGGAACTCAAGCCTTGTAAGCCACCTTGGAGATGGGAAAGACAGAATCAGAATGGGTTAGCATGCTGTTTTCCACGTTATTACATACTCAATACTTTGTTTTTGTTTATTTCTATGTAATTTAAACGGGACGTAGGTTTAAACACTTATATTTCATTCTGGAAGTCTGCTGAACAGCAAAGAACCAGGCCAATATTGTGGCTTATACAAAGACTGTTGGTATTGGGTATACTTTTGAGGAAAAGGCCACACTTCAGATCTTGAGTCTTATAGTCATCCCCTTTTAGCTAAGCCTGGGATTCAGTGCTTTGCTTTACAGCTTCTTAACGCAGTTTTCACGCCTCCAAAATGTTCCAGCTTTAAATCCTACGGGAGCAGCAGATTTAATGGTTTATGATCCTAGCTAGCCACTTCATATAATTTTAGCAATTCAAATGGGAAAAGCAGCTTCTGAAAGACCAAGGATAGGCTTTACACATCCTCTCCAACCTCATCTGAAACTCAATGTAAGAAGATCCATCACAGCCTCATAGCCATCCATGCAGCTACTTCACCATCAAGTAGGTGGCAGAACAAAGGCACCCTAATATTAATAAAGATGCCTAATAAAGGCACCGTGGCTAACAATAGAGGACCACCTCTGGCCTCCTCCAAGTATTCTGGCCTCCTCCAAGTATTAAAATACCAGGCTTCATTGATTTTCAACCAGTGTTCCAGGGGGTATGGAAAATTTATTAAATAATTTCATTTATTAATAGGGCCATTGAGGGATGTGAACCTCCACCAGCAGCATGGTGTGCCTTGTCAATTATCAAAAGACTGATGGTCTGCCTTGCGATTTTAGTGTCTTGTTAGTGTGCCATGAGCTGAAAAAGGTTGAAAATCACTGCTTTAGAGCCTCATTTAGTTCACATTTGATCCTGAGTCTTGCCTGTCATGTTGAGGATTTGTTGTGGATTATTAACTTGCTGATGTTGCACTCCCATTCCAGCCTCCATTTGAGAATCAATAGGCACCCAGGACTGTAATACTGTGCAACTCCCTTTTCTGGCTGTATCCCTGAATCTCAGTGAACCTCTGGGTACCCAACCTTTTTGGGGTGCTTTTCCCTCTCTCTAAGTTCTCCTACCTCTTCATTCCCTGCCAAAAAGAGAGACAGGTAAGTGGCCTTGTCCATTTCCCTTTAGACTGGGGATCAAGACCAGGAAAGGAGTTAGGATTTGGTGGGCGCAGTTAAAAATTGTAGTTTCCCACCATAGTTAGAACAATTTTTGTAAGCTCCTGATTGAGCCGACTGCAGTTAGTTTTAAGATTAGTACATGCATTACATTAACAGTCCAATTTTATTGAAATTTAAGCTGATGCTGTATTCCTCATTCCAATCTTATTGAAATTTCCCATAGTGAAATGTGCAGTTTTCCACAGGAGAATGCCCCCTTTTGTCCTCTTGCCATGGGTAAGGTCCCATCAAGTGTAATGGGTCTACACCAGTAGATTGGGGAAGGTATGAGCCACTGTAAGTCTTGGTAGGAGGAGAGCAGTAATAGGGGTTTGCCTAGGTAAACCTGTGCCTGCTAATTTGCCATCACAAGTCTTAGTGGATCTTCATCAAGCCTGGGAAGGGGGATAGGATATAGTGTGTTTCAGTGCCTCTGATCTTGGCTGATTTTGGGCCAGATCTGCCTACCCTCATCTCCGCCCTACCCCTACCCTATTACACCCTACCCTTCCCATGCCATTCAACTGTCTAGTTCAGGACTTACTTCCTCCTATATGCATATAGGCTGTCCTGGCAGCAGTGGGGCAATGCAGGCTTTCCAACCAGCATTACTACATCCTGTGCTGCCACAAAACAATTTATGGTGCTTTGTGACATGCCTGTGTTGGCAAAGCATGGATTCCAGAACAGCAAGCACTAATAGTAGGCTGTAACTGTACTTTTTTTATCTCTGAAAAGGGAAGAGGATCTGCATGAACGAGATGAAGTGGTGGGGAAAGGAGCTTGCAAGACTGGGTTATTCAATACAGACAGACATAAAATTGTCATGGATAGAAGCTCATGAAGTAGTCCTTGTCCACAAAGAGCTTATGCTGCAGTATATTTTGTAAGGTTTTAAGAGAGTGGTTCTCAAACTGGGGCATTGTGACACCCCAGCCTGAGAGCCCAGGCTTCTGCCGTTTTGTGCAGTGGGGTAAATGGAGCGATAAGATCCCCAGGATCATGCAACTTTCAGAGGGGTACAGGGATTTGCTTACACTCACCAGAAGTTGTAGTGGGCTCCCAGGGGTGCAGGGAAGCCCTGTCCAAGCCTCCACAGAGCTCCCAAACATACAGACAGTTAAGGTAATGATTGCAACCCACTTCCAGTTTGCAATCATGAAACCAGAAGTTGGTTGGAATTATTTTCACTACCTCTGTGCTTTGGGGAGCCCCGTGGAAGCCTGTGTGGGCCTCCTCATACCCCGAAGATCCTGCTGCAGTTTCTGATGAGTGTTAGCAAGGCCTTGCTCCCCTTAAAAGTAATGCAACCTTGGGATCATGTTGCTCCATTCCTCCCTCCCCTGCAAAAACTTACAATAGCGCTCAGTCTCTGAGTGAGTTTAAAAACAACTTATTTAAAGTGTTTGAGTTCTGCTATCTGCAACAGATGCAATAAAAGCTCCTAAAGTAGTTGTGAGAATTAGGGCGCAATCCTTAGTAACTACGGGGAGTCCTTGCTCTGGTGTAAGAACAATTTGCTCTGGATTGCAATATGAATTTCCCATAGGTTTTCACTGGGTGGTGCAGTAACTACGGGTGCACGTAAAGTCTCTTACGTGGTCCCGTAGTTACTCTGGATTGTAGGGTTAGTTTTATTTAGACACCATATAAGAAGGTGAAATTCAATTGCATGGTGGGTGATTTATTTCCTTTAAAAACAGATGTAACCCTGATGATTGTGCAACTTGGTGGAACTTGACTGCCGTTAATTCACCTGTCCAGAGCTAAATTTTGCTTCCACTTAAACCAATAAAAGCCTCCGTGCTAACTTCCAGGAGGCCATAATTTAATTCAGAGTGTTTCTGAATCTCTTATTTGCTTTGCCTTATTTTCTTATTTACTGAAGATATTTTTTTTTTAAAAAAAAGCTTGTGGATATTAGCTGTGCAAATTATTTCTGTGTTATAATACTCTAGGCACCATGCATGAATAATTTTTATTATTTGCATTCTATTTTGTAAATGTAATGAGGCTGCCTGCCGTTTTTCCATCATGGTTAAACTTTCTATTAGTGCAGAACAAATAGATTGATATGCTGATGCTATTGCTGAAATATTTGATGGAAAGAGAGCACTCTTAAGGCCACAATCCTGTACACACATAATATCTCACTGAATATGGTGGAGCTTGCTTCAGAATACATTTGCATGGGATCTGGTTGTACAACATAGGCTGCAATCCTGAAGACACTTGCATGGGAGTAAAACCCATTGAACACAATGGGTAGAGTAAGACCCATTAAACAGAATGGCTTACTTTTGAGTAGACATGGTTAGGATTGTGCTCTAAAACAGTTTTTGTGAATGTAAGGAGTGGTTCTTAACAAACCTTTTTCACTGCTTTTCTTCTGTAATACAGATTGGGCAATCCCTTATTCAGAATTCTGAAATACGCAGTATTCTGAAATATGGAGCTTTTTTCAATGCCAGCATGACTTTGTTTTACTTTTTTAGCTAAAGAAATAAAAATACTAACCTTGATTCATGCACAAAATTATTTTAAAATTTTTATAAAACATTCAGGCTATATGTATATGGGTTATATGAGACATAAATGAATTTTTTGTGTTTATCCTTTTGCCCTATCCTCAGGATCTCTCTTTATGTATACACAATTATTGAAATACATAAAAATCCAATATCCAAAATGTGACCCACCACTATAAGCTCCAGTAGGATGTTGCAAAATGTGTCATGCATTGTTGTACCAATAGCACAAATAGCCAGCGGTAGCACACTTACACTGTCAGCGCAACCAAGCCATGCCATGGAAAGTAAGGTAATATCTAGGGTGGGTCATAGGCAGTTCAGGGGAGGAACAGGTTGGGTAAAGCGTTTCAAAGGTGGGAAGGAATAGCTGTCTGCTGCACATACAGGCATCTTCCACTTATTGGATGGGACAGCACCATCCAAAAGTGAAAACTGTTGAAATGCAAAATGTTCATATGCAAAATGGCCACACAAACCAAAAAATATCGCTGGCACAAGCCTAAATAACACATATTTATTAACACATAGACAAAATACATAACAAATTATTGTAAAATGAACAAAGCATGTGTGGGCAATGAATATCTTACGTATTTGAATGATGGTTACTTACTGAATAAAATCATAAGGAAATGCCAAAACAGTTTGCTCACCATGTCATAGGTAAATCCAACATCAAGGAAGATCATTTTATCCTTTAGACCAGCAGAGAGAGTTTGAAAGAGTAAAGCATGTGTTGCAAGAATGAGTCCTGTGTATAATTAAAAGGTGTTGAAAGAGAAGAACTGTCAGAAAACAAATTGTCATAAAGTGGGGGACACCTGAATGCTGTCCAGAATCTTTTTCCCCCTTTCCTGATCCAACATGCCCCAATGGCTCAGACCTATGCCCGCTTAATAGCTTCCTTTTCTTTTAAGGGCGCAATCCAGAGTAACTATGGGGAGTCCTTGCTCCGGTGTAAGAACAATTTGCTCTGGATTGCAATATGAATTTCTCATAGGTTTTCACTAGGTGGTGCAGTAACTACGGGTACACGTAATGTAACTCTGGATTGTAGGGAAAGTGCCATACTCTTGACTAACCACTCAAAATTGCATTAGTTTATCAAGGGCCACATTTTTCAAAGTACAGTTTAGGTTAAAAGTACAACTTTACAGCTTCTGTTCTTGGTTTTCTTTGTATAGCATTCTACACACTGTCATAGACTTAGAGCACAATCCTAAACATGTCTACTCAAAAGTAAGCCCCATTGTGTTCAGTGGTTCATACTTCCAGGAAAGTGTCTTTAAGATTGCAGCCTTAGCCAGGTTGTACTGTCATGTTTGCAGCATCCTTATGGAGGTTCCCTGGGTCTGTTGTTTTCACTTTTTCTTTTCAGTCCTTTCCATAAGGGAAATCTCACAAAGGGTGCAATCCTAACCATGTCTACTCAGAAGTAATCCTCATTGTGGTCAATGAGTCCTATTCCCAGAAAAGTGTGTTTAGGATTGCAGCCAAAGTTATTTCTCCCTGCCTCTTGATTTTCCTTAAAAAAAAAAAACTGAAGATAATTTCTTTAAAAATATTACAGAGGAAATATTACTGAGGTGTGTGTAAGCATCTGTAATATATAAGACAACTGAAGTTTAAATTCTTGCTCCTTAGTTTTGTGTACATCAATTAAGATTGAAAGAGTAAAATTTTGATGTAAAATGGAAAGTTTTTTATAACCTTTTTTTTAAAAAGCCTCCTAAAAATTTATCTGATGATAGCAAGATTTGTACAGTGGTACCTCGCTTAATAAGCGCCTTGCTTAACAAGCGTTTCACATAACAGGCAAAAATTTCCAAGAAATCTTGCTTCACATAACAAGTTCCACTTCACTTAACAAGCAAGCGTGCTATGGGCACGCATGCTATTTAGCCCTGACGCTCCACATGGAAGCTCTTTAAAAGGGCTGCCGGCCAGCGCTGCTGCCCCTAACTGCCCCCAAGAGCTTCCACCAACCACCTTGAACCTCAAGCAGCAGCCCAGATAAGCTTCCCAGGAAAGTGTCTTTGATTGCAGTCTCCTAACTATGTCTACTCAGAAGTAAGCCCCATTGTGTTAAATGGGGCTTACTCCCAGGAAAGTGTCTTTGATTGCAGCCTCTTAACCATGTCTACCCAGAAGTAAGCCTCATTGTGTTAAATGGGGCTTACTCCCAGGAAAGTGTCTTTAGGATTGCAGCCTAAGTAGACTTCATAAGATCATGCACATTGAATGCATGTTTTGAATTCAATTCCAGTGTTTTGTCATCATTTTTACACCCAGTTAATATTTTTATATGAATATTTTTGGGTTGTGGAACCAATTGTCTGAGTTTCCATTATTTCCTATGGAGAAATCTGCTTCACTTAGAGAGTATTTCTCTTAGAGCATCCCTCCGGAACGAATTAAGCTCTTTATGTGAGGCACCACTGTAGTATAATTGATTAGAATGACCAAAGTAGTGATAAGACATACTCTGTTCTCCTCTTCCACAGCTTTGATGTATTATGCTTGTGTTGTTACAGGACCTCAGGGCAGAAACTGCACTTGGTGATTTGTGGCATCATGACTTTTGGGGAAGCAAACTCAGTAGCAATACAAGCCATAAATCTTATCGACCACTTACTGTATTCACTTTCAGGTGAGATGCTTCAGAGCTGCACTTAAGATGGCTTTGTCTGCTTTAAAACATGTGTAACAAAAAATCATGGAAATGAATGAGTTTTTTTTCTGATTTTTCCTTTACTATTAACTGATATCACCTCCATCACCACCCCACGCTGGTGGGGTGGCTGCATTAGCATGGAGGGTGATTGTGATGAGCCTGTGCAAGCAGGCTCTTGTAAATGCATAGGATCAGAAATAGGAGCAGGGTGTATATTGTTCCTGTGTGTGAGGTCAAAAAGAGGGCCCAGGAACCAAACAAGTGAAGCCAGAAACTTCTTTGCATATATTACATGAACACAAGCATTCACATTTTGTATAATAGTTTTGTATATTTTAATTTCTAGGCATTATGGTCCAGTGATAGAATTATATTATTAGCCAGTGGAGAAAAAACTTTGTTCCCCCCCCCCCCCAAAAAAGGGGCTTAAAGGAATTTTGAACCCCCTCATTAAATTCCTCCGAGAGGCCCCACCTGGGAGACAGTAATTTATTCCCCAAAGAGATGCCTCCCATCATGCGGTTCCTGTTGCAAGAATTGATATCAGAAGTAGCTGTGATTTGTTTCTGAGCTGCAAAAAAATCCAAACATGTGACATGCTTGCTCACACAAGCAGCACTTTGCCCATCTTCACTACCACCATGTGTGTTTCTAATGGTACTACTTATAATGAATTTTTTATGTTAGAAGATTGGAAGCACTTTGAAAATGTGTGACCATGAAAGAGAAATATATTTGGTGTCACAGAGTAATGAAGTAAGAAATAATTTATTATGCTGGAGAAACAAACACAAATGAGAGATCACTTTTCAGCCAATTTCTCCTTTGACCTATTTGCTACCCACTCTTTCCCGGTGATACATCATGTCCTTTCTGAATGGCTCTTCTTATTCCAAATTCATCAGTAAAATCTAAAACTTGAAATGTCACCAAATGCCCTAGAAAAAGCAGTGAAAACTGGGTGCACAGTTGGATATCCTGTGCCAATAAATGGAAAACAAGATGAAGCTTGGAGCATGTATGTCTTTCAAGGAGCAGGTGTGCTGAATTGATGTATAGTGTCCTATTCTCTTCTACCACATGCCCTCCAAACAGCTCCATGCTGCCCGGCATGTTCTTTCTTTTGAAACATGTGTTGTGGTGGGTGAGATAAAAGAGGGATGGAAAAGTTGAGTTATTGTTACATTTTCTAGAAACATCTTTGAAAGGGAATCCAGAAGTATTGTATACTTCCAAAAAGTATTTTCAGGAACTTTAGTTCTAGAAGTAATGATGCCCACTACGATTGGGCTATAAGGTGCTGTTATTTCTTTGAGAGGTTTTAAAAATCATTGTCCATTTAATCTAAGCCATTCATTTTTCATAATTAACTGTGTTTTTTTTTGTCTTGCATAGGATTAACTATCTTTTAGCTGGAGGCTTCTACCCACTGGGCTTTCATGTCATCAATATAATACTCCATTGTGCCATATCTGTCTTAATTGTTGATGTGTTCTCAATACTGCTGGGTGGGCTGCAATACACCAGTAAAGGAAGGAGACAAAACTTTGTCCCCAAATCATCTCTGCTAGCTGCTTTGCTCTTTGCAGTACATCCAGTGCACACTGAATGTGTAAGTATCTCATGACTCAGGCATTAAGACGTGCTAAAAAATGTCGGTGTTTGATTAACATCAGCTAACCTTAGCTTGTCCTTGCAAATTCATCTTTTATATGTAATCCAAGTATAAAATCATTGTTAAAATACTCAACCAACTTTTTCTTGCATGTACTGTTCAATGGTTGAATAGTTTTCTTGCAGATTCTTTGGATCTTGCAGATGACTAATCCAAGAGGGAAACAGAGATCCTACTTGCAAACTATGTGGATAGATGGTGGAAGCCCCTTGGAAGTGTTGTTTAAAAAAAATTATTGTTTAAGATGGCACAAACTGAATTCCTGAGGAAGGTTATAGGGCTACGTTGCATTAACGACATGAATGTCATAAAAAGTTATAATCCCCAGTTTCAAGCGTGGTTCATACGCTTAATAGAGATACAGTCTATTTGCATGGTAGGGGAATAGGCACCCACAATTTTTCTTCCAAACATATCATGGTGTGTAAGGTAGGCATTCCTCATCATGACCCATATACATGTAAGCTGAATCAGAGTGGTCTTTGCTGTACTGAAACCTGATTATTGTGGACTCCCCGTTTCCTTTTTTTTGGTGGAGCAATAGGGGCTCCTCATGGAGCAACTGTCTGCATGCTGAAGGGTCAAAATGTGTGCCTGCTCTTTCATGCACAAAGGAGTACTATAGTGGTAGGTATACATTTGTAGCCTTCATGAACTCTTTTGACCCCTCCCTTCAAAACTTTGACGTTGTGACAACGCACACTACCAAAAACATTTCTGCAGCTTTAAGGTAATGTGTCTCCTACAGAGAGAGAAAAATTACTCTGGAGCAGTGGTTATTAAACTGTCTGGGAACTGGTAAGTGATTGCAGAACAGGGACTGGGATGGGAGGTGATGACGCTACAATGATCACTGAGCCGTGAGCACCCAGGAGCATTTTAACATACCAAGGGAGACTATGCAACTTCCCAGAGAGTCTTGGAGGACTGTAGCAGCCTCAGTGAACCTCCCCTCCATAGCACTGAACCTCCCCTCTGATTTGTTGAGGTCCTCTTCTGGTTTACAGTAAGAGCTCCAAGGATGGAGCTTTCAAAACTGGGAGTGAGCTCCGACTGCATATTGGAGTTCAATGCTGAAGAGGGGAGACTCACTGAGGGAGCTGTAAATCTCCAGGACCTTTTGGGAGGCTGCATAGTCCCCAAGTACCCCAAGTAAGGCTCTACCCCAAGTAAGGCGGCAATCCTAAACATACTTTCCTGGGAGTAAGACCCTTGAACACGATGGGGCTTACTTTTGAGTAGACATGGTTAGGATTGTGCTCTATGTTAAAATGCTCCTGAGTGCCAAGGGCGTCATGATTGCCATGGCGCTTTCCTCTTCCCCATAAGAGGAAGTGACCCATTTATGTTTCAGTGGTGAGTTGTGACTCACCAGTTTGATCACTTCACATTCTAAATAATGAATTTAGAATGAAAATAATTTAAAAAATAAATCTTGTATATTTCCCTTAGATGATGGTCTCACGTCTAAAGGACTTGAGTGAATTTGTAAGTTATTAATTGTGTGTGCCCCTCTGTAGGAGAAAATTCATAATTGGATAAGTTTTTTCTGCACTGAAAGTATTTAATGGTGGTGGTCATGGCACATTAATAAGATGAACATGAAAGGATCGAATATCAGTTCATTAACTTCTCCACTATTCAAAAGCCTAAGGCACTGTGAAGTTAGTTGTTTTTGAAACAACTGTGGCTTTCAAAGTAAACAGCATGTTTTGACAACTAGTTATTAGAGTCTGGCTTCCTTTGTGCTAGTAGATAAAAATACAAGGGATCTAAGTGTTCTCATATGTACAATATAATGGTTTTTTAAAAATACCTAGACTTTAAGTATCTATGGCATAGAAATGCATGTTGTACCTTTTTCTAAGAGCCCTGTCCTTCTCCCCCCTTCCACTGCTGGAACCAAAAACTGGCATACTGTGTCCTATGGATGGATAGATCAGAAAGGTTCAGTATTCTTCATCGGCAGCCACTTTGCAATTGTGGCGCTTGCTTCCGCTGTCGCAGAAGACTATTTGGAACAAGCCTAAAATACGTTTGGCTGGAAGTGTCACTTTTAAATCACATGTTGGTTTAGTTTAGTGGACAATATGTTTGACTTAAATGGGACAGAGAAAATTCTTGTGTTGGGGAAGGGAGGAAAATGATCTTGGCAGCACTAGAACAGGTGGACAGTTTCCTTCCTGCAGAGTGGGCTGGGAAGTGGAGCACATAGAGGTGTTTCTTGCCTCTCCTCGCCTCCCTTCTCAGCCTGTGATGAGAGAGGAGCATCTAGGGAGGCTGTGGAGGGGACGGCATAGAAGTTCCCCTGGAGAGTGAGAGGAGGCTCCCCAGCCCAGCCCACCATGGAGGGACTGCCTGCCTTTGCTGCTGGTGCTTGGAGGACGGAGCAGCCCCACAGGGGAATCTAGACATCCTGCTCTGGCTCCTTCCTAGCCTCTCCATCTGACCTTCATAGGAGGAAGGGAGCTGGCGATGGTACTGCTCCTGCCCTGCATGCACTTCCCTCTCTGGTCCTAAGAGTGCTGCTGCTGCCTTACTCCCTTCCTCTTGAGGAGACCTGCTTCTCCCTGGTAAGACTATGAACATTTATGTTTGAATCTATATTTGATCCAACACATATTTGAATCTAACGTGCAGGCTGATTTCGGAGACAAAAATCAGCTGGGGGAAAATGTGTGCATTATATTCGAGTAAATACAGTACTTCAGTTTAAGGAAGATGTCCAGATTTGGTAACTCAGTTCCTCATCCTTCTCTTTTAAAGATTGCAGGGATTGTTGGCAGAGCAGACTTGCTGTGTGCCCTATTCTTTTTGTTGTCTTTTCTTGGATACTGCAAGGCGTTTCGGGAAAGTAAGTATTTTTACACTGTACTTAAACTTACCTGTCCGTTTTGAATGTAAAAAGAAAAAAAAATCTTCTGCTCTATTTTTGACCTGTATCTTAAGCTTTACATACTTACTTGGGAGAGAGGCTCCTTGAATACATTGGGACTTCTGCATGGGGCTCAGTTTTGGTCTCCTTGATTATTTAAACAGTTAACTATATAGCCCTCTTTTTGGGTCTTGTTTATAATCTTGTCTCAAGTGATATGCAGACTTACCTTGTATATATATCCCTTATAGCGCTGGGAATACATTCTGTAAAAGTCAAGCACTGAGAGAAACAGCACCATGGGAGCCATCTATGAACAGAGACAGGAAAATGGTGGTGATTGGCAAAGAGTACAATCCTAACCATATCTACTGAAAAGTAAGCCCCATTGTGTTCAATGGGACTTACTCCCAGGAAAGTGTCTTTAGGATTTCAGCTACCTGGAATGCACTGTTCCCATTAGCTACAAGAGCTGTCAGTCACAACCAGGACAAAGTGCGCTGTGAAAAAATGACACTAAAGAAAGTGGTGTTGTAGGAAATAGTACTATACGTGTTATTTATGTTTTAAATGACCCCCAGGCTTCTTGAGGGGAATTGAGGCTTTGTAGGCTTTTCAGAGCCTTTTCTATTCTTTGATTTATATAATATTGAATTTGATACAACTATGATCACTGCTTTCAAGAGAATCAGCAACACTTAACAACTTGAACCAGATCCTGGCAAATGCTAAATTGCCAATTAAGAGATTTCTCCCCTCTTAAACTGTGTTCTTTAACCTTTAAAATTAAAACAGCATATTAATTAATACCAGAGAACCTGGACTAAGTGGACCTGACATACTTGTGTGTAGATGTGCAGCCAAGCCTGCAACCTAAATAGATCTCTGTCCCATGATGACTCCATCAGAGCATAAAATAATTTTACAAGTTGTATGGCCTCACAGTATGAATTTAATCGACTTCTATAAACTAGATTCTTTTATATAAAATGACAGAAACACTTGTGGGCATTTAGCTTTTGGAACTGAAATAAAATGCTTGCTGAAAATCTTTGGCATACATTAAACTTGTGACCATCTGGTGAGGGTGGCAGACTGCCTCCCCACAATATGGTGTCCCAGTTTCAACTAGGTTCAGGTGCCAACCAGGGATGAGATCCATTCTCTGACAGGAGATCGTGGTGGGAAGCGACGTGGTTGTCGGGAGTGTGCTTCGTTAAACTGATTAACATATTTGGCTTGTATGTATCTTTGCAAGGATAATTGGCACTGGTTTGTTAGTTTTACATTTTTCAAGCTAATTGATTGAGATTTGGATGCTAGGTAGTGATGGGGTCTATATTCCGTCTCTTATGGTTTTACGTGGCTTGTGGACAAATTTAAAGAGTGTGCAAACCCAAGGAATTTTTTTTTAATTGCAAACCCTCAAACCTTGATCATAAGCACACCAAGCTTCCTCAAAGTGTCAATTTTGTTCTTTGGTTAAAAATGAGGAGCTGTTGGCACTAGAACCTTAGTTCAAAGTGGAAATGCAATTAGTATGTTTGGATTGCTATCTAAAATTGCTTTGCCTAATGGTAGTATGGAGAATTCTGAACAAAGAGATAGTTTTCCACATTTTGTCATCCAAACAATATCTACTGTATTTGATAAATTTCCTTCTCCTTATTTCCCACAGACAGTATCATTTAGAGCACAATCCTAACCATGTCTACTCAAAAGTAAGCCCCATTGTGTTCAATGGATCTTACCCCCAGGAAAGCGGCTTTAAGATTGCAGCCTTAGACCAGCTTACTTTATTCCTGTAGACTGTCGTGTAGTGATTACCGTTTTAACAAATGCCACCAACATTAACAGCGTGAATCTTAAGTTGGTTATAGCATTGACAAAGTGGACAGCGCAATTTTTCCCAGAAATTTAGTAGCATAACCTGAAGTGACTGTATTTTAAAAAGTATGATTAGAACTTCCTTCCACCACATGCAACTGAAATTTTCCATGAAGGTGTAAGGTGTATGTAGTCTCCCATCCAGGCATTGTCCAGACCCAGGCCTGCTTGAGCTGTATTGATCTTGTGTCTTGCATTCCTTCTGATCTGATTCCAAGAAGCTGTGTTCTTTGAAGTGTTAGTGTTAGTTCTTGCTGCAGGTTTTTCTCCTGGCATGAAATTTCTGTCATATAAAGGCAACGGAATTCATATTTTTCAAGACAAGAAACATAAGAAAACAGCCGATTATACCTGACTATTTTAGTTTATAAAAATCTCTTTGAAATGTTTGATAGAACATGAAAATAATGTGGAAAAGATAATTACTTTGTAAAAAGTTTGAAATGATTCTCTGGCTGTTGAAATTTACTGATGGAACTTATTTATATATTAATATTGGACAATACCTTACTAACAATGTCTACATGAATCTGTCTGTTTGCAAATTTCAACCAAGTAAAACTGATAACATTTCTGTACAACAAATGTTCAAAAATACTTGGCAAAAGCATACTCTTGAAAAACAAATTTTAATTTATTCCAAAACCTTTTCCATATAGGCTAATATTTGAACATTTTAGTTTATTTTCTTTATATCCTGTTCTTAAATCAATAGATAAAGAAGGAACACATTTTTCTACAGCCTGGGTCTTGCTGAGTGTCGTGCTGGGTGCTTTGGCCATGTTGTGCAAAGAACAAGGAATCACGATACTGGTAAGTTTTCTATTAACATTTCAATTGTGAATGTTTCTCTTTATGTTGAATGAAAATTCAGTGTTGATTAAGAGCACAATCCTAACCATGTCTATTCAAAAATAAGCCACACTGTGTTCAATGGGTCTTACTTCCAGGAAAGTGGCTTTAGGATTTCAGCCTGAAACATCTTGGAATGGGAAGACATATCTTTCCTGTGGCTATGCTTACTGTGTGGAGCACAATTCAATATATGAAGACTGACAGTGGTACTGTAGTGTTAGTGAGTGCTTACTCCAAGAAAGTGTGCGTAGGCTGTATTCCTGAAAGTAAATCTAATTTACTTTCCACTTACCTGAAAGTAAATCTAATGAAATCAGTTGAACTTACTTCTGAATAGACATGCATAAGATTGCACTGTTAGGGCATTGGAACAAGGTAAGGCCACATAGCAGATGGAATGTGGCTGGTGTGGATGGAATCGGGGACGGGTGGGAGGAATAAGAATGTGTCACAGGTAGGTAGAAGGGTGGATAAAGCATTAAGGTGATGGATTTGATTGTAACAGTGCTTGCCAAATTCATACCCCCTTCCTTGACCTACAGCCCAATCCAGAGCAACTAATCTGTCCACATAAGAGCCCTTAGGTTGCCCTATCTAACACTAGGCTGGAGCAACTGCAAGATGCTCCAGCCCAGTTATTCTGAAGGAGGCTTAGGGCAGAGCAAGGCAAGATAGGGTGCCCTAAGAGAGGTGGACCTGCTCTGCCCTAACTGGGGCAGCCTAAGCAGCTCAGGAGAGGCAAGTTGAGGGCATGTTTAGCATTGCCTAGGGCAGAGCAGTTACTCTGAATCCAGAGCCTGTTTCCAAGGTAGAAATGCCCTCTTCCAGCTGTCAGAGTTATACCACCTCAGGAGCAGGTATAGTAATGAGTAGACCCATAGGGGTCCATGATAAGGCCCGAGTAAGAACGGCAGTGCTGACCAAAAATCTGAGTTCTTGGCCAGCCTAGCTGCAACCTCTTCCTCTCAACCTCAGGATATGGAACAAACTACGGCTGCCCACAAATCTCAGGATACAGCAGGCCACTCCAAGAAGCCCCTTGTATTCACTGTAGAATGTACTGGCATTTCATCAGGGACTCCTTATAAGGCAGGCACCCAGTGGCGTCACCAGACTGGTGCGGCTGGTGTGGGCTGCATTGGGGATGCGCTCCGTATGGGGTGACGTGCCGGAGGAGTTTGACTGTCCTTTGGCAGGCCCCGGGCGTCAGCACACCCATTCAGGCCTGCTCCAAGGCGGAGAATCAGCCAGAAGCTGACACTTGTCTGAGGAGCTGGCCTGAACGGCCATCTGAGATGCACTGCGCAGAAACACACTGAGCATGCCGAACAGCTTCAGAGGAGACTTCCTTAGAGCAGAGAAAGTCCGCGCCTCTGCACAGCCATTCGGCCTCACTCAGGAGGTGGAGCGGCAGCCGAATGGCTTCAGAAAGAGTACTGCACAGGCACCAACTCTGATGCCTGCACAGTCTCCCCCGAAGCCAAAAGGCTTCAGAAAAGTACTGCGCAGGTGTCAGAGATGGTGCCTGCGCAGTACTCTTTCTGAAGCCAGTTGGCTTCAGAAACAACTGCGCAGGTGCCAACTTTAGTGACTGTGCAGTCCAGGTGGGGGGGGGCGCATCCCAGGGATGACGCACAGACTTCCGCACCAGGTGATGTGCAGAGTCATGTCACCACTGTAGGCACCACAGCTGTTCCTTGTTCAGTGTGATCTGAGGGGTGTCTCCTCAGGAGCAAGTCTTCCCCTTGTGTCAATTACTTAGCATGGTCTGGAGCAGTTAGGGCAGCCCAGGCTTCCTGACTCTCTGGATTCAGCATAACTTTCTGCTCTGGATACAGAATAGTTAGGAGAGTTCAGTTAGGTCAGAGCAGGCTGAATTTGCTCTGGATTGCAGCCCTAATCAGTCTTCATGGATGAAAGACTTATGCAGGTTTGAATTGACTGACTGGTCCTACAGGGGTTTGGTTACTCCAGGTAAGGGAACAAATGTTACTTCATGGAAGCCTCAGGAGGTTAATATCCACTGGAGGTTAATATCCTCAGGAGGATGGGAGGCAAAGTTTGGATCCAATAGTTACGTTGGATCCCAGTCACACTCCTTGAACAGCAGAAAACAGCTTCTGAGTAGAGCCTTTAGGGCTGCTATTGCCTTACCATGGGAAAGGAGATGAGCCTCCCCTTCCCTTTGGTAGCACAGTAGCAGTCCCTAAACCTGCGCTGGATACAGTACAGGTGTTCCAGCGTGCCTGTTCCAGTGTAAGTTAAGATTGCTCTGTCAGAGTAATTATTGTTTAATAATTGTGTAAAATTGTGTAAAAACAGTGTAAAAATTGTATAAATCAGTGTAAAATTGTTTTTTTAAAGAAATTGTGAAATTTCTACTCTCTCTCATCCAGTGGCGTAGCTAATATTCATGTAGCCCAGTGCAAAGCTCAAAATGTTGCCCTAGAAGTGATATCAGAACCAGAACCTGGGTATTTTTAAAAAGAAAATTGGGGAAAAAAAATCTGCCGCCTTCTCCTTCTCAACAGTTCACCACCATTTGCTCTGCTAGTGCCTTAGCTAAAGCACCTATTTGATATCTGGAGTTGAAGATTTTGTTGCCCCCCCCCCACTTGCTCTGTAAGTGCCCCCCACAATAAAACAAAATCAAATTTACTTCAATAAAAAAGAAAATAATTTATTTTAAAAATTTGTATCCCTCCTTTCTCACGTCCTAGACCAACTCAAGGTGGCTCACAATAAAACATAATTAAAAACATTAAATAGAACTTTCAATTAAAAATAATTAAAACATAGACGCTAAAAACAATAAAAAATAACCCCAACCTCTGTCTCACTAAAATGCTTTTTTAAAAAATAAAAGGTTTTTAGGCTCCGCCTGAAGTTCTGTATTGAGGGAGCTTTCCTAAGTCCTTTGGGGAGGGAGTTCCAGAGGCGGGGTGCCGCCACCGAGAAGGTCCTATCTCTGGCTGCCACACCTCTCACATCTCTTAGTGGTGGCATAGTCAGTAGGGCCCTCTCAGATGAGCCTTATTGATCCCTTATTGATCAGGAAAACTGTGCTTGGGCAAAGAGGAATGGTTATTCTTTATTCCTGCTAAATATAAGAGGAGCCCCACTTAGAACTGCCTGTATACTCAGTAAGCATGGGTAACTGTATTATGATATATGTATTATTATGTATTATGATATATGTATGTATTATGATTTATGATATATGTATTATGAAATATGTGCTGAGAACTGATTCATATTAACACCTTATTAATTCCATACAGTATCAGAATTACGTCTCATTGGCTCTCAGAACCATCAGTAACATGGGAATGTTTGAGTTAAGAAAAACCACTTTTGTTCCATAGGCTTTTGTGTTTTCATTTTATGATTAATTCGCCATAACTTCTGACAGACTATAGATATTCCAATGCAGTTTGTTTTCTTGCATTCTGCATTAAATTACCTTTCCAACAATGTATACCATAATGGTATTATCATTCATACCTACCCTGTTTTTCTCAATTTTATTAACAAGTGTCAAGCTCAGTTTGTAGCCCCCCTAAAGCTTGTAGCCTGGTGCAACTGCACCCCCTGCACTGCCATAGCTACGCCACTGTTCTCATCCTAACCTCTTTTCATCTTACCTTTTTTCTTTTTATTCTTGTTTCTCTAGGGTTTGAATGCTCTTTTTGATGCAGTAGTGATTAACAAGCTTAATGTTTTGGAGGTCATCTTGAAGATATTGCGCAAGGACAAGTCACTGGAGGTGATTCCACTGAACTTTAAAAGTTAGAGATGCTAATTTATGTGTCCTCATACCGTGCACATTTTAAACCTTTCTATACAGCAACTTGAATGATAAAATGTTATTTGATTCAACCAGTGAGAATGTTAGTGCTTAACTCCCTTATTAGCTTCTTCAATTTCATTCCTTTATTAACTACTGATCACTCAGGTCCCAGCTTTTCATATCCTGTTTCCTTCAGCCACTCTTCTAGCTTCTTGTTTACCAGCATAGTTTCTCTCTTCTGCATCCCCAATCCTATCCAAGAATAAGGATCTTGAATAAACAAGGATCTTGATCCTTTAAGAATAAGGATCTGTTTCAATGATACTATTCCAAACTGACTTCATGCAATTGTGGATGTTCATACTCAAGACATTTGCACATCCTCTTTATTTTCTCTCTGCTTTCTGGATTAATTTCTCTAGTTGCATGTGAGAACATGTTGGGTCTGTCAGCGTATGCTGATAAATCTAATTTATAAGCAGGTTTAACAGCATTCCTTGTGGAGCAACTTCAAGGGGTAAACACAAAATGCTGATCATGGTCAGCTGAACCAAATACAGGCAGTCAACATGCGTCTCAACACATTATTTGAAATCAAGCCCCACTTGAACTGTCCTCCAAACTTCAATGCTGATTTTGTTTACAAGAATTTTAAGTGTTGATTTAGAAGGGAATGTGTCCCAGTCCTGGATTCAGCCTAAACTGGTTTTTAAAATCACTGCTAAATAACAACTGTCCTTTATTCAGCTTGGAAAATGGTACAGCAGAGGAAAAATGTTGAAAAGTGCTTTTTTATAATTACATCTCCTTTTCTCTGAATACAGGTATCTAATAATCCTAACTAGGCTGGGCTGGTACGTTACAGGCTGGTAACAATCCTAACTAGGGCTGGGCTGTTTTACAATAGTATGACAGTGTTCCGCTGTTGTAAAATGTCTGCTGGTGGCAAACACAGAGTGCCATCTGTGGCCATTTTCTGGATGCCAGCACAAAGGTGGCAGTGCCATAGACTCACCCTCAAAGCCCTTTGCCCCTCTCAGAGACAGTAAGTCAGCAGTAGGCTGGTGGTGTGAGGGAAACAAATTTTCCCCTGCTATCTCTAGTAAGTGAGAGACTTACTACCTCAGACGTCTGCCAGCAAAGTTGCATTCTCAGTATCTAATTGGGCTAATAAAAGGCCTACCCCGTGGTAAGGGAACAAATGTTCCCTTACCTCGTGGACACCTCCATGATGGCTCCCCTCCTAGTTTGAAGTGTATGCTCTGATTGTGTGGCTCCATCAGCAAGGGGGTTTAGGTGGAACTGAGCTGTTAGTGTTGACAAGACAAATGCTACACATTGTGTGATCTGTGTGATCTGAAATAGTGACTGGCCAATAAGGGCAAAATCCAGAGTAACTATGGGGAGTCCTTGCGCCAGTGTAAGAACAACTAACTCTGGATTCCAATATGAATTTCCCATAGGTTTTCACTGGGTGGTGCAGTAACTACAGGTGCACGTAAAGTCTCTTACATGCTCCCGTAGTTACTCTGGATTTGGGGGTAAGCCAAATAATAGGGAAAAATCTTCCTTGAGCACACAGTATGTCTTCTTGGAAAGTACAAGTGTTATTTATATGGAGTGTGTTTGAATGGTGGTGGAGCATGTTGAAGTTTGGTGCACTGTACACAGTTCTTGACACATCCACACAGGGCTGCAATCTATTGCATATATGATGGTAATAAAGTTAGGCATCCTAAAGTGTAAAATGTTGTTTGTCCTTACAACCAATGCTAAAATGTTTATTTGGAAGAAAATCTCACTGATTTTAGCAGAGCCTATTTCAAAATTGTAGCCAAATTTTATTAAATAGCTTTTTACAGAAGACAAAGCAGTGCAAGTGAGATAATTTCTGAGTCTTTTATGTTTTTACTGTTCCCTGTTGTGTCTGTAATGCTGCAAGGTAGGATGCTAATAATATGAGGGTGTACTGAAGAATTTCATATCCGTATCCTATGCTATTTAATGAGTGTTGCTGTAATGACCCACGCATCACAAACTTTATGTCGCTCTCATGTGGTTTGCAGCTGTGGAGCTTAATTTGAACCAAGATTCAAAAGACACTGTCCTCAGTTCCCCTATGAAGGCACCTTCCGGCCATCTTGCTGGCGTAATAAAAGTAATGGAGCAGAGGAGAGCTTTGGAGACTCATCCCGTGCATTGGGAAATTCAGAAAATGCTTGATACAGAATTTTCTTTTTATTGTCAATTTTGCATCCATTTCTGTTATTTCCATATTTGATAAGCTTCTGTTGGCAAAAACTGGATAAATGATGCAAATAGCAAAAATAGATACAAATTTTATAGTAAAAAGAAAATATGCAAACACTGAACTCTATACTGAATCTTCCTGAGGCCCCAGTCCTATCCTTTCTTCCTACTGGTGACAGAGTAGCACTGTTGGCGTTCAAATGGATATCTTTAACAGAAGATATTACAATTAATATTATACTAATTAATACTGCACAATTGTGCCACAGCTTCCTTATTGTCACACCACAGTGGTAAGATGGACCTTCTCAACCTCTCAGACATTGCCCGAGTTAGGGGCAATTCTCCTAATGGTATCATGCCTTTCCAACTTCATTGCTACCTCTTGCTGTAGCCTTAGGATTTTTATTTGAACTAAACTGCAAATTTCGAGGAGAAAAAAGTAGTAACTAAATGGTCTATTTTTTCCTCCCTTTCCTTTCCCTTCTAGAGCCTTGTGGTGTTTAGGAAAGGTCTCCTTTTCAGGATAACACTTCTGGTATCTGGAGGAGCCACCATGTTGTATGTCCGCTGGCAAATCATGGGCACCGGACCACCAGCTTTTACTGAAGTTGACAACCCAGCTTCCTTTGCAGATAGTCTGTTTGTGAGGGTAAGTTGTAAAATTTATGTACGTTATATAAAGAGGTTTTAAAAGCAAGGGAAGGGCACAGCTCAGTGGTGGAGTGAGTTCCAGCCCCAACTTCAGCAACTCCATTTAAAAAATCCATTTAAAAGTACATAGCATAGTATGTACTTCTGCCACATACCTTGAAGAATTATTGATAACCATAAGCAGGGAAATCTGAGGAGGATGGAGCAATTCCCTGACCCCCTTTCACAGACAAACATTAGGGAACAGTGCTTTTGTGGATGTTGCCACAAAATGATGAATTTTGTGGGGATGCTTTTTATTCATGAAATGAGATATCCCTTAATTAGATATTCTATATCCAGTACTGGAACAAAATTAGTATGGAATGGCTTTTGCTCTTAATTCTTTGACTTTAATAGCTATTATACACTGTCTCAGTATATAGCTCTCTAGGGGTGCAATCTAGAGTTACTATAGGGAGTCCTTGCTTTGATGTAAGAACAATTTACTCTGGATTGCAATATGAATTTCCCATAGGTTTTCACTAGGTGATACTGTAACTACATTGACATAAATGTCTCTTAGTGCTCCCGTAGTTACTCTTACGTGTCTCTTATGTGCTCCCGTAGTTACTGATTGTAGGGTAGATCAAAGTCTATTGAATTAGGGTTTGCATGCTTGTGTGAGAAAGACCTATATCCAAAGGTCTTCTGGATGATCTGGAATCTGATCCATCAGTGCTGATCTCTATATTGTGGTATATGGGAATGTACAGATAATTCAGCTAAGTAGACATTTTGGTTAACCAAATTTCAGAAAACAGCAAATGGAACGTCATAGGCAAAGTTATACCAACATCATGTTAATTAATTGTAATAGCTCTGCAGTCTAATAAAATGTAAACTATTTTAACACAGTAAACAGTCTTTTAAGAGAGAAGGCTTAAATAATACTCTTAAGATCTGGAAAAGTAAAAGTAAAAGCAAAATTTCATTTCCCTTCACTCTATAAACTCCCATTTAAGTTCAGTCTGAAGTAAATGTTTGTTTCTTCTTTGACTGACAGGCTATAAACTATAATTACTACTATTCGTTGAATGCATGGTTGCTGCTGTGTCCCTGGTGGCTGTGTTTTGATTGGTCAATGGGCTGCGTGCCCCTTATTAAATCAGTCAGTGACTGGAGAATAATTGCACTAGCAATTCTTTGGTTCTGCCTAATTGCTCTGATGTGCCAAGCCTTGTGCTCAGAAGACAGCCAGAAGAGAAGGTAAAAAACATTGTTGAATTTTAAATTTCTCACTGGGTTGTATGCATTATTTTCTTAAATCTAGTGCTGTTCTTTTAACAAATCAGTGGAATCAATATACCTTAGCGATCGCAGTTCAAATAAATATTTATGGCCCCGAGTACATTCTTTTCCCATTTTGGTTCCATCATTTTTACACTGACGATGGGGAGGCAAACTTGTAAAAAGAGGTATGGATGACTGCTTTATTTTCCAACAGAAGTGGCATTTTGAGTTCCTTAACTCTGTAGGGGGTAAAAAGTAATTTGTTGTCAGAATAAAGTGTAATTTATGTATGTTGTTTTCCTTCACCTCTTTCAACAATGTTGCTTTTGTAAAAATAACAAAAGAATTTAAGAACTTTAAAAATAAGGATGTATTGGTTCTGGCTGTTGATTAAAAAATAAAACGCTGTATCAAAGTGTTTACTCTTTTATCAGTAAACAGGTATAGAGAAAATAATGGGCAAAACCCCTGTGATTTTACAGAAATGAAAAATGCTTGTAAGAGAACACGTGGTAAAACGAGAGCTACAGGTCTCATTATTTTAAGAGACCCCAATCAGTTTCTGGGGTCAAGTCTTGAATTATACAGATCTTGCACCAAACAATTAATCTTTTTAGGGCATAATCCTAACCAACTTTCCAGCGCCGAGGTAAGAGTAATGTAACTTTGAGGTAAAGGAAAAAAACATTGCCTTACCTTGAGGATGCTTCTGTGTCTATCCACTGTATAATGTAAAATATGCCCCACTGTCACAGTTGCATCAGTGTTGGAAAGTTGGTTAGGCTCTCAAAGTTCCTTCACCTCTAAGTATGAGCATCAGTTTGAGCATTGCCTTTTTAATTGATCAGCCTTTTGTACAATCAGCCTGTTATAATTTTGTTCCAGTCATTTGTGATAACTTCAATGCAGATTTACATTCATCTATTTATTTTATTTATCATCGTCTTTCTGTATAGCCTTTCTCCCACATTCAGGGAGATTCGAGTCAGCTCATAATTATACAAAATGATGAAACCAAACTAATAATACAAAACATTTAAGAAAAAAAAATCCAGAAATCAACAGACAGCTTAAACAAGTGATACACCTAAATTATCTGAAATGCCTGGTGGAAAAGGAACACTTTTACATGTCTTCAAGAAACGAACAAGGTGGGAGCCATGTTGACATCCCTCAGCAGGGAATTCCCCAAGAGAAGATACTCACATATGTTACCACAAACTGTGCTCCTCAAATGATGGAACACATAGGAGAACTCCTTCAGATGATTTTGGAGAACTGGCTGGAGCATCATTCCTTTTTGCACCCCTTGGTAACATTAGAAACCCATATTGCATTTCCTTCCCATACCATTGTCACTCGTAACTGAAGCAAAAGTGGCATAAAAAGAACTTCCATAGAGATTTCTTCTGCATGATCTTGGACTTCTAATTTTACTATTCAACAGGGCCATGTTGCACCAGCTTCCATTTTGCTAAAATAAATATCAAAGATTTTGGAAATCCCAACCTAAATTGGAAATCCCAATTTAGTTGCATGTACTAAAGCTACTACGTTAATTCTGCAATATTAAAACTGATTATCTTTTCATTCTTTCCAGGATCCTGATTTTGGGATTGGGTTTTCTCATTATTCCTTTTCTTCCTGCAAGTAATCTGTTCTTTAGAGTGGGATTTGTTGTTGCAGAAAGAGTCACCTACCTCCCCAGTATTGGGTATTGCATGCTGATTACGTATGGATTCAGTCTGTTGAGCAAACGAACTAAGAGAAAGGTACAAACCAAAAAAATGATCCATATCATTGACATCCAGGACACACAAAACTGTGATCTCTTAACATATGTTTCCTTTCTTCAAGAAATTGCTTGTTGCTGCTCTGCTGAGCCTCTTGTTGATAAACGTCTGGCGCTGCATTATCCGCAGTAACCAGTGGAGATCTGAAGAACAGCTTTTTAGGAGCGCTTTGTCTGTTTGCCCACTGAATGCTAAAGTAAGTTGTGTTTTTACTTTTTATGACACTAATAACACATTGCTGTTTGACTTCTTCTGGCATCATTCTGTTGCACAATTGCATTTGAACACCTGAGTTATTCTTGCTTTATTTGTCAGATGATTGATTGTCTAAGAGTCAAACCCAGCCTAAATCTTAAGGTGACATGGCTTCCACTAAATCCCATGGGGAATTTCAGCTGCTGATATTGTCCTTGGGGTAAGGGGACATTTGTCCTTGGGTAAGATTGGACATCCTGGCCCAGTCTTTCCATCTTTTCCCTGCTTCAACTTCTCCTGAAATATTTGGTACTTTTTTCTCTTTTGGCTTCTGGATTATTTTCATTTGTGAATTGGCTTGACAGATGAGGCTAGAACAGATTTCTCCTTCTGCTTTCCAAGCATGGCAAGGTTGTGGATTCAGACTGCCATCTTCCATTAATTATTCTAACTGTTAGCGCAGTTAGAGCATTTAGGACACTTAGGATACAATCCAGAGTAACTATGGGACATCTTCCATTGATGAAGTTACGGGGTCACCTCTGGGAAATGCATAGAGCAATCCAGAGTAAGTGCCTCTTCCATTGATGTAGTTATGTGGTCACCTATGGGAAATGCATATAGCAATCCAGAGTAAGTGCTACTTACGTCGACATAAGAGGTCCTGAAGTTACTCTGGATTGTAATCCTAAGAGCCCAATCATATCCACAACCCCCAACATAGCAGCAGCAGAGCATCTTTCTCTGCATCATGCAGGGGATTTTTGTATGCTGGAGATATCCTTTGAAGTAAGAGGACATTTGTCTCTTTGCTCCAGAGAAAGCCACAACAGACACAATGCAGCAACTTGGCAAAAGTCCATATTGCCCTATGTTGGTTAATCAGGCCCTGGAGGTGGTAGGATATAGTGGTTGCTTCTGCCATTAATCCTGTCCAATCTTAGTCTATATCCACCCAACAGTGGCATCATTGCAGCTTTCCTTTGTCCTATTACATGCTCTATCTGCCATTCCCCCTTCCTTCTCCTGCACCTGCTCTTCCTATTGTGGAATTTACTATAATTGGTCACACTACTCCATGTGATGGTTCCAGTTGTATGATACAGGTGGTCCCACTAGAGGGACCAATAACATGCCAGTAACATGCGTACTCTGTCAGCACAAAGGAGAGATAGGATTTGGCTATTAACAGTACAGTTATATAGAGTTCAGTGGAACTTATTCCTAGATAAGTGTGTATAGTATTGCAGCATTAGTTCGTAAGAACTTTGAACATTTAAAATCTAGTGTATAGTTCTATATTTTTCATTTAAATTACTATAATTGTATACGGGCTTGCAGTCTGGGTTCCTAAGTTGTCCTTATAGCCATAAGAGTTGGAGATATCATGTTGCTTTCTTTCTCAACTTAACAACTCACAGGCAAACTTATCGGTGACAGTAAAGAGGTGCGCTTAAAACTGGGCTAGTGCTGAGGACTTCTAAAATTTTCATTGTGACAGCTAATAGTTTGAATAAGCCTAGGAGGCTCACATTCAAGATCTGTATCATTTTTGGATGCATAATACTTATCTGGAAATCAGGTCAATCCCTGCTTTTATGCATTAATAAAACCAGTTGCAGGATATCAGATTGTTAACAGCGTATCATATTTTTTGCATCGGGTTGAATTTATTCTCAAACAAGCATGGCCAGACTTTACACTAATGTAGTATGTTGTTGTATTATTTGAGTTGCATAACCATGTGTTCAGTGATCTTTAAATAACAGAGAATTTTGGAGTGATTTTTTTTTTTTGGATTAATTTCTTATTCATTCCCATGTATATTGTTGTGTTGTAGTCCTGCCTGATACTGTTTACATGGTTTGTACTAGCCCTGGACACTGACACGGGTATTTCATTGACAGTGTCTTGGATCAATTAGCAGATGTGCTACAAAGCCTTGCTGGTAATTCCACTTAGGTAAGATGAGGACACAGAAGAGCTATCAGTCAGAGTCCAAATTGTGAATCAAACCTTACCATTAGAAGGCCCTGGTGGTTCAGCAAGTGGTTAGAGATGAAATTATAAAGTAAAATGCAGTGAGCTATCAAGTTTCAGACATACAAGATGCAAACTTAGAAGTTACAAGTGTCCATGTTTGCACTTTAGCATAGGCATAGTCCAGCTGTTGCGCAGGTGTGATAACGTTGGACCGGAAAGAGCCACCTGTCTTTATATACAAATGTTCCCATTTCTGGACAAATCTCTGGAACTGAATGAGTATATATTATTTGGATTTAGGGTGCAATCCGGAGTAACTATGGGGAGTTCTTGCTCCAACATAAGAACAATTTACTCTGGATTGCAATATGAATTTCACATAGGTTTTCACTAGGTGGTGCCATAATGTCAACGTAAATATCTCTTATGTGCTCCCATAGTTACTTTGGATAGTGTAGTTCCCATAGTTACTAGGGTTAGTGTAGAGGCTTATTTTTTTAAGGTTCAACTTAGAGTATATAATGCACATGCGAAGATGGCAATCACTGTAGTTTGCTGTATATAACAGTTTATACAGAAGTAAATTACTTTATATCATGCTTTCTATCGTCCGATCCTATTTCCCCTCCCAAAACTAGCATTTGAGAGGCAAGGCATGCTCTGCAACTGTCGCAAACAGTCTTCTGAAGGCATATGGAGCCCTGTGCTTCTGGAAAGTCAGCAGCATGGCTAGAGCTGCCCCAAACAGCAGTAGCATACAGAGCAGCCATTTGTAGGTAGGTTAGAAGGGGAGGGCAGAATGGGATGGTGGGGCATGATGGAGGCAGGAGATGGGGGCACCCCATGCAGACAACATGCGCCAAATGCTATCTCCTCTGATAGCAGCCAGCATGTCGCTGTTCTATCCTTGGACTTGTGCCAGCTAAACAGCTGGAGCAGGTCCAAGGAAACCCAGTGCCAGCCAAGGGGCTTACAGAAAGGTAAGAGAAAATATTTTTCCTTACCTCTCAACCCTCCCATCTGAGCCTTTCCTCTTGCAGGATGCTGTGCAAAACTTCTTGGCTTGGGAAGGAGGATCAGAGAATAGGTGTGAGCTATTAGACTTATAAGGTTTTAGACATATTATATTAATCTGAGAATAGGAAGTAGGTATATGGAAAAAGTGACACAGCTCTCATCTTAACTTTCAGGTTCATTATAATGTTGGCAAAAACTTGGCTGATAAAGGCAACCCAACTGCTGCAATCAACTACTACAGGGAAGCTGTAAGGTATGGACCTCTTTGCTGTTGCAAAAAAAAAAAGAACTGGAACAAGATGCTGGATAATTAATATATTAAATAACAGAGAAAGGACACCATACTGTTGTTAGAATCACCTTTGTCTAATAAAATATATTTATTTGAATTTACAGTAAAATATTAGACTTTTATTTTGGTGGTATAAAATAATACAAAAATAAGAAAGGATATAATAAGAGTGCAAAATGATGGCAAAGGTATGCAAGAGAAGCCAACTTCTGTCATCTAAGCTGATCATGTCCCAAAATCCAGATTTGGGCATGCATTGGTACCTTGGTTTATGAGCATAATTCATCCCAGAAGCATGCTTGTAAACAAAAACACTAACATATCAAAGTGAATTTTCCCATTATAAATAATGGAAACTCAGACAATTCATTCCACAACCCAAAAATATTCATTTAAAAATGATTACAGTACTGTCATGTAATACAAAATAATAAAGAAATTACAAAATATAAAGAAAAATAAAACAAAGTAAACTGCACGTAGCCTCTCAGGCTCCTTTCCATTGCCCCTCTAACACAGGAATGAGCCCCACTGATTATAATAGGGCTTACTTTAGAGTCAACATGCAAGGATAGTTCTCTCAGACTCCTTTCCATTGCCACCCTTACATAGGAGGGAGCCCCATTCACCGGAATAGGCTTACTTCAGAGTAGACATGCATAGGCTGTTCTCTAGGAGAAGCTGAGCAAGTGCTGGTGGAGCGCTGAAACCAGCTGTATCCTGGTCAGTACTTTTTTAAAGGTTGTTTTACAAGACATTGCTTGTAGTGCGAGTCAAAAATTTAAGAAATGTTTGCTTGTCTTGCAAAACACTCTCAACCCACATTACTCTCAATCCACGGTTTAAGAAGAAATAACGTATACTGAAATTGGTCTATATACTTGATGACAATTTGAATTTCCATCCAATATTTTTGTTGCTGGGTATGTAAAACTAAGAGATAAACAACAGACTGTGATTCCTTAATTATTAAAATATTGACAAACATAGAATATTGCCCATATTTCCAAATATATGAGGCATATAGAAAATAACTGATTTTGAATTGGTATGTGAATTAAGATGACCAATTGAAAGACTTATTGAAAATTATCTTTATGATTGAAAATGTAATACTGGGTATCCATATCTATTTGCATTAGCCCATATATTTTTAATTAGCAGATAAAATATTATCTTCACTACAAGCAATCTTACCATGATGCAACATGAAAACTGTTGCTTTAAGGCAGGCAACCAATTCCAGAACTTTCCCTCTCCTGCCTTTAGCCTCCTTTTTGTCCTAAAAAACCAAAATGAACCCAGCAAAGAGGAGCCTCCTTTCTCCAAGGCAAAGACTGATGACTTAGGATCCAGTCCTATCCAGTTTTCCAGTGCTAGTGCAGTTGTGTCAGTGTGGCTGCAGTCCTGGTTAAGCCTGCCCAAGACCTGGCATAAATCCTTTGCTGACCTTGGAGTGCCATAAGACACTTCTGCCCCACTCCTGTGGGGGTTAGACCAGTGCACAGGCATACACTGACTGCTGCACACCACCATGGAAAGATATGCCAGGTTAGTTAATTGATTAGGCTAAAGATATGCCAGCCTAAATTGTTTAGGATTGCACCCGAAGTCAACATTGCATCTTGTGGTGGAGAAGTAGCCACTGGGGCCTTCTCAAGATATAGGATACCATGGGCTGCATTGTGGCTACACTGGAGCTGGAAAGTTGGATAGGTTTAGGCCCTTAGTATGCAAAAAAATCCTAACAGTGCAATCCTAAATTTGTCTACTCAGAAGTAAGTCCTACTGTATTCAATATGCCCTCCTCCCAGGAAAGTGTGTTTTGGATTGCAGCTTAAGGCTGGCACTGATGGATACCAAAATTGTAGAGGAGTGCTGGGAATTAGTGACTGAAGAGTTTAATAAGGAGCAGTGTTTTTCTTAATTTTGGAAGCATCGTATTTATTTCCTTGGGCACGTATGCAGCCTGCAAGATTACAGACCCCATAGATTAAGAACTGTTCTAGTGAATAATTCTTTTTTTTGTCTTTTTAAATCCCAGATTGAATCCTAAATACGTGCACGCTATGAACAACTTGGGGAACATCTTGAAAGAAAGGAATGAACTTCAGGAAGCTGAAGAGCTTCTCTCACTAGCTGTTCAAATACAGTATGTTTTTAAAAAACAAACAAAAATCCAGTTACTGTTACACAAAAGGATATAAAAGGAATATTATACTCCATATGCTAAAATGTATCCAACAATTTTGCCTAGGCCTGATTTTGCAGCGGCATGGATGAATCTAGGAATAGTACAGAATAGCTTAAGAAGATATGAAGAAGCAGAGCAAAGTTACTGGACTGCAATTAGACACAGGAAAAAATATCCAGATTGTTACTATAATTTAGGGCGCTTGGTAAGTGTATTTAATTTTTGTATCCTGGTAATCTGACAGATATTTAAAGAGAAAGGGGATTTTGAATGACATTTCTGTGGCAAGTATACTTATTGGGAAAACAGAAGTCATTAGACTTCTACAAACATGTTTGGGCAATTTCTCAGCATAGTATTCAGGTGTGTAGATCAGGGGTGTCCAAACGTTTTGGCAAGAGAGCTGCATAGTTTCTCTGACACTGTGTTGGGGACCAAGTAAAAAAATTAATTTACATTACAAATTTGAATACATCTATATAAATTTACATTAATGAATATTAGAGGCAGATTTATATGAATTATTTCCAAACAGTTTATAAACACTTGCATACACAGAGAAAGGTGGTGTGTGCAGCCTCCCCAGCCCTCAGGACACCCTCTGAAGGTGAGGAAATTTCCTTCTCCACTAGAGGGTTACAGGTATGACCAGTGAGTCAGATGGAAGGGGTTTGCCATGGGCCATGTGGATGCTTGCAACAGGCCACGTGTGCCCCTGGGCCAGGATTTGGACACTGTGGTGTAGTAGATCGAAGGTTGCTTTGAGTCCAGTTCTATTCAACTTATCGGCCAAATGAGACCCTGAAGTAAAGGAGCAAACATTCACTTACCTTAGGAAGGCCTCCACAAGTGCCTTCCCTACTGTGCAATGCAGCACACATCCCTTTGGTAAGGATGCATCAGTGCTAGAAAGCTGGACAGAATTGGACCTGAAGTCATTACTAAGTCCTAGTTTTCAGCCATCTTCCAGCAATGCAAGGGACAGACAATGCTTTTTCTAAGGGTCCAATCCTTTTCCTGATGCAGTTGTGCCAATGGGACCTGTGCTTCATCCAACAGCAGGAGGACACATAGGCCTCCTCAAGGTAAGGGAGCATTTGTTCACTTCCCTTGGATTTGCATTGTGGTTACATCAGCACTGGAAAATTGGATATGATTGGATCCTCAATTATTTTATACCTGTTTCCAGTTTTATTTTAACTATACACTAAGGGAGAGGGAAAATAACACAACTCTGTGGTACATACATTTCTTATTTTGTTTTGTTGATATTGTTCGTTTCCACCTGCCTACATTAACGAAGAGCTCAATCTTATGTAACTCCTCACATGGCAATGCAGGTGCACCAACAGGACACACACTGTGTCATAAGGGGAATTTTCTGGCCTCACAGGGAACATTTGTTCCCTTCCTGGGTCTGCTTGGACCTTTACCAGCTATAAAGCTGGTGCAAGTCTGAGTAAATCTAAAAAGGCAGATTGAGGCCCAGAAGGGGATAGGATATAGGCAGCATCGCTGCCGTAAATATCTTCCCCTTCCTGGAGAATATCCACCCTCCTCCCTGTACAGATCACCATCCTACTCTTTCCCTCTCTCAACACCCTGCACTGACTTAAGCATGAGAGAAGTGGACAACCCAATAGCATGCAATAGCCATCTCAAACAGCATTGACCAAGCCATGTAAAACAGTGTGTTGTAATAGTTCCAGCAGTGTAAGAACATATTCAAATTGGACTATAAATGCTGCATGTAAATCAAGCCAAAGATAAAGGCTGTGCCAGAAGGCTTATTATTTAAAACACTAAGAAGGATAATAAAGAGAAAAGTATAGGAGACACATTGGTTTGGAAGTAACAGTATAAAGAGGTTGTTACCAACAGAGCAGTAAAAATAGGGGAATTAGCTTGTGCTTCTCTTTGGTTACTATACAGGACCTGGGCAGGACTCAAAACAGCATCATGCAGAGGGGATACCTTTATTAGAAGGTGAACCACTGAGGAAAACTTGTCACAAAGAAAAGTCAGACTTTATTATCATAAAGCATAAACTAACATTACACACATTCAATAGTATGAGAGTGAAGTGTACCTGTTTCTTGTGTAGTGTGTACCAAGGAGAAGGAGAGGCAAGGGAAGGGGAAGAGAGGGAGCTAGGAAAGAAACATGGAGGAAGCAATATCTACCTTCTTCAGGCCATGCCAGAATCCAAGTGGAGAGAGAGTCCCAGGTGGAAGAGAGAGAACAATAGGATACAGGGTTTTTTATACCTTATGTCCAAAAGGGACATGCCCATCTAGGTGTGGTCAAGATTTGGAAAGGGAAAGAATGGGGAAGGGGCTATGTGACTGGTATAGCCTCAGCAATGGAGGATAGTAGAAGACCATGCTTCAGACTGACTTCCACATTAGCATATAAATGGCAGGATGCAGAGTAATTAACAAAGGAGAAAGAATTACAGGACGAGTTGTTTGTAAGCCCCAAAAGTTTTTTTTTAGAAGTGAGAGGGGGAAGGGAAATGAGACTTTGCCAACACATTTATACTATTAAATTAATAAAAGGTATAATATTGTAAGAGAGCAATTCTTGTAACAAGGTGGGTTAATATCTGATACTTAAAACCTGCCAAGTTATGATGGTAGTGATGCAAATACCCAATTTCCTTTAAATCTTTGACATTCTATGTTATCTGCCTTTTGTTTCCTTAAATTAAGAAAGCATCTCTGCCATAAACCTGAAATTATGGGGTGGTTTGCAAAAGAATTTCACTTTATTGCCAACAACTGAATGCACTACCTGTTTTTACTGTCAAACATTGTATCTGGGGTCCTATGAAAGTTCTGTCTGTGAAGTTGCAATGTATAATGGCATAGGGTAGTCATCTAGTCAAACTGATAAGTTTTGCATGTTATCATGAGATAAGCAGGCCTCCATCAGTCTTGAAAGACTATGATATCATGCTTAGCGCTGCATACACTGCATGTGAAGCACGAAAGCCCGGGTTGGATTGTTATAGAGGATAGGCTGTTACCCAAGCAGCAAATCCCCCCTCTCCATGCCACTGAATTAGTCCAATGGAAAGGCAGAGCCAATACGATTGGATCCAGCTGGCGTCGCAGAGCTGGGCTACGGACAGTAGCTCACCCTGTCCTGTGGGGCCGACCCGGGAATCGAACCCTGGCCTGCTGGTTAACAGGCACAGCGTCTTTACCGCTTGCGCCACCCACAGCACCCAAAGTATGAGATAAGCATGCATATGTGAACTGAGCTTCAGAAGTTCAGAGTTTAACATAACATCTTTACTTGAATCTCCTACTGTTTTTGACCAAATTTAGTCTCCAAAATTGGGGTGCACTTTAGATTTGATGACACATTAGATTCAAGTAAATACAGTACTTTGATAGGTCAGTATTAAGTTTGTTTACTATATTGTAAAAAAATGTAACAAACCCATTATTGATTGGTTTTAATTACCTATTTGCTTATTTATGTTATGATCATAATATATGATCATAATATATGTTTTATAAATCATAATATAAACCCATTCTCATATTATTGTTGTCTTATAGCTCATTGTTATATGCAGTAAAATTAAATTGTTCACCTGTTTTGCAACTGTGCATAACAATTACCAGTAAACTTTTTTTATCTCAAGATTTTTTAAATTGGGGTGTTCACTGGATTTGATGGCACATTAGATTCAGGTAAATACGGTTATTTAGCAGTGTCGTAAAACATCAACACATTGTCACCTTCCATTACTTGCTAATTTTTGGAGTTTGGAAGGTGATAAACAAATTCTGAACTTGATTGCACAAAACGTACATCCTAGTAACATATTTATATTATTTATATATTATTAATATAAATGAGAGAACTATTAACTTCACAGTGCGTTATCTTTCTTAGTGTTGAACACTATGGGCGCAATCCAGAGTAACAACGGGGAGTCCTTGCTCCAGTGTAAGAACAATTTGCTCTGGATTGCAATATGAATTTCCCTTAGGTTTTCACTAGGTGGTACAGTAACTATGGGTGCACGTAATGTCTCTTATGTGCTCCCGTAGTTACTCTGGATTGTAGAGTATGTCTACAGCTGCAATCCTAAATACACTTTCCTGGGAGTAAGACCCACTGAACTCAATGGGGCTTACCTTTGAGTAGACATTATTAGGATTATGCTCTTCCTCAAGAATTTTTCCACAAACTATATTGCTACTCACTAACTGATTTATTCATGCATACAATAAATGCGTTTTGGCTAAAGAAATAGCAGTGGCGGGTGGGAGGAGAGAATTGGAACAAAAGTCTAATTGATTAAGGCCCACTGGTATTGAACTTCCTATCATCAATCAATCAATTAATCAACAGTATTTATATACTGCTTTTCAATAAAAAGTTCACAAAGTGGTATATGTTGCCAACCATGTGTCTTTCAGTATGCAGATTTAAATCGCCATATAGATGCTTTGAATGCCTGGAGGAATGCCACTGTTCTGAAACCACAACACAGTTTGGCTTGGAACAACATGATTATATTGCTTGATAATACAGGTACAGTACAAGACTATGCTTAAGTGATTTTTATATATTCTTAGGTGATTTATATATGGTTTATACTTGAATGATTTATATATACTTAAGTGATTTATATATAATAATTTTAACTGTCTTCATCACTGGAGCCAAACTCGTATGCTATTTACTTAGGGCCCCAAGTACAGTAAACCATAAGACTATCTCCAGATGGGTTTGGAGCTGTGATTCTCAGCCAGCATCATGCGGCAAACAAGGTCTAGAACTGCTGATGGCCTGCTGTTCTAAGCAAAACTGTTGGACGTGCCGAAAAACATGTCTTTGACTGGTGACTAATATAAGTCCATGTATCATTTTGTTTGTTAAGAAAACATCCATGCAAGCTTTTGAATCTTTCCACAAATAGCTCTTTGACATTTTGAAAACATAACTGAATTTTAAAGAAATAATAAATTGAAAAATGGTTCAATTAGTTCATTCCAGCAATCTTTTGTTGGCGTGATGGTGCTAATGCTTACATGACAACTCCATTGCCTACAAAAGTTGTTCTTTTATTGAGGTGATTTGCCATAGTGCACATTGACAGATTTGTTATTCTGTTTTTCTTCCATCCATCAAATCCAGATGGCATATACAGGTTCCCATCAAAACTGAGACTTTCATAGCTTCAGAAAAGTGGCTGTCTCAGGTTATTTCAGACAAGACTTTGACTAAATGTTCATTGTACACCATGGACATGAGCAGAACTCTGAATCGGGGCATTGGGATAAGACTTTCACATACTGATTGTCTACCAACTTCAGAGCAGATATTGTTTTGAAGAAGAAACTTAATACTATCAGATTTTGTCTTTTTTGGGGCTTGGAATATCATAATCAACTAGAAATAGATTCACACTCATAGTGAATCCTGAGTTGATTAGCTGCCAATTTACTGCATTTTCTTTTTCAAATCAGCAGCAGAAGGCAAGCCAGGTACCTGTCAATTTACTAATCTCTTAGCAAATACTTTATATAGCTGGCATTGAAACTTTGGGATTTTTTCATAGTGCAGCTAACAGTATGCCATCTGAAAATTTTTGGTTTCCAGCCTAGGTTCACCTCTGCATTTGAAATGAATTCTGGAATTATGTGCTTACTTTAATCATGCTCTAAAAATGAACAGGTTGCATTAAATACAAATATTTTAGTATCCTTAAGTGAATGTGTGGTAGTTCAGTGTTTCATTCCAAATATTTTTATTTATTTTTAATAAAACCAATAATAAAAATTATTTCAGTTCAGTATTTTGATGTATAACATATTTTAAATCTGGTAGCAGGTACCAGTTATTGGTCTTGATATTTAAAAACTGTTTTCCTTTTTACAAGGTTTAACTCTTGTCATTTGTGTGTTCGGTACTGTTAATAATTAACAGCTAAAAGCTGATATAAATGAACATTGCTATTTATCACCTTTTTCTTATTTCTCATATGTTCCTAGGTAACTTGGCACAAGCAGAAGCTGTTGGAAGAGAGGCTTTGGAGCTCATACCCAACGATCATTCTCTTATGTTTTCTCTAGCAAATGTATTGGGAAAATCACAAAAATATAAGGTATAAACTGTTCCTATGCTATTACTTGTCTTAGCACATTTGTTTCACCATTATTAATGGACTAAACACTATTTCAAGAATATATAATTCATCTTGACTCATCTCAACTGAGATTAACTGATAGTTTGCAATGCATGTGCACCCAGGAAAATATACAGATGTGACAATATATGGATGGTATCATGGGAATGGACAAACTCACACAAGCGGGTTCTGTTGTTCACAACAATGTTCCTCTCATGTTTTGCTAAATTTGTAGTTTTCCTAAGCTACAATCAGACTTCTGGAGACAGTTTGCAGTTTCCCCATTCCCATAGGAGAAGCTAATCTTTCAGGAATGTTTGAGAGGGCCACATTGCCAGAGTTACCTAGGCTTTGTATTCTCTGGCTGTTGGGTTCTTCCAGGCCTCTCTTTACAGACCACCCTTGGCTTCCCCGCACCTGCTTGAGGTATCGCACCAAAGAGGCTATCTCTGTATCCAGCTAGCTCTGGGAAGCTGCCAAAAGTCTTCTTGCTAGAATGGGACTTTCATCTCCCCAAGGAAAGCCCAAGAATGGGACTTCTCAAATCTTCACTGGCTGTTTTACCAGCCCAGACTTGAGAGAATCCATGTCAGACCTTGTAGTCCAACATGGAGTTCAGGATCCAGCAGAGCTCTGCCAATCCCCCTCCTGAGATGGTTCCTCTCCTTTGCTCCATCCTCTCTGTTGTTCCATCTTCCCTGTTCCATCTCTCTTTTCCATCTTCCCTGTCTTTCCCAAAACTACTTATTGCTGGTTTGTGCTTTAAGAACACCGGCCAGCCCTTTATGTGGCACTGAGACATGGCAGCAACTGGTCCTGGCCCAGCACCAGGGCCCCTCCTCTCTTGGTGCTATACACATGTCTTAGAGCATATTTGTGACGTCCAGAACTAGTGCTGGAGCTCAAGCACCAGTGCTGAGAAGCTTAAGGATTGGGCCCTTAATCTGAGAGGAATATAATGTTGGTAAACATGAGTGGAATACCTGAACCTATAGATTCACACGGGCCTAGAATAATTGAAAACAGAGTAATTATATTAATTGATACCCTGGGGAAAACATCAGTGCTTCCAATAATAGAAAAGGAATTTACAGATGGACAAAAATACCCCAGGAACAGGCAGGAATCTAACTTTTTCTCTAAATCAAAGTCTCATTTTTCAAGGAGATCAAAAGAAAGTGGGATATAGAAATTCTAGGGCTGAATAATATAGTTGCTGGGAAGTAATGGCAAGAAAGGAAAATTGCCTTCATCTCTTTCTATGGGCTTCCAAGAAGTTCTGTTTTTCCCTGTGGGAAACAGAGATGCTGAACTGGATAAGCCCTTGGTCTGATCTCACCAGGCTGCTCTAATTTTCATACATATGTAATGTCACATTTGTAGAGGTATTCAAAAGCGCAGTTATTTTACTCAGAAACAAGCACATTGTGTTTACAATAAAACAGTCTACATGCTTACCTGGGAATAAGGGCGCAATCCAGAATAACTACAGGGAGACCTTGCTCTGGTGTAAGAACAATTTACTCTGGATTGCAATATGAATTTCCCATAGGTTTTCACTAGGTGGTGCCATAAATACGTTGACGTAAATGTCTCTTACGTGCTCCCATAGTTACTATGGATTTTAGGGTAAGTCCCATTGACTATAATGAAACTTAATTCTGAGTCGACATGTTTAGGATTGGGCTTTTAGGCTGTAATCCTATCATAATCACCAGAAACAAACATCTGTCATAAAAATAGTAAACCCATTCAGTAGTATCAATATGTTCAGCAGAGGGATTTTATGTCAATCAGCCGAAGAAATGGAAAATTGAGGAAAACTTTGTCCAGATTAAAAAATGACACTAAAAGGACATAAAACTAAGAAAAGTGTTTGATTAAAAAATGTGTCCTTTTTAGCACAAAGAGGGCTTGACTCTAAAAAAATGCTTACCTTAATAAAAATTTTGGTATGCAACGACATGCACCACCAGCATATTTTTGTCCGATTGATTTTTTGGAACTAATTTCACTTAAATGCAAGTATGCTGCTTTTAAGTGGCAATTTGTGTGAGCATCCGGTTTACAAGACAGTCCACAAGTGTTTTTGTGTTCTTGCGAGCACTGAAGTAATTACTCTTTAATTGACAGCAACTACCAGACAACAGCTGGATCAGGCTGTGAATTATATTGTACGTCTATCCATTAGAGAAAAGTAGAAGTGTGAATGCACATGAAAAAAAAATATGGTGACATAATCATGTTAATAGACCACAGAGCATGAGGTAATTGGTGGTGTTTGGTTGTACTTGACATTGTATGCACTACAAAAATAGCTTGTCCTGTTGATCTCTTTTTTTTCTGACTTATTCAGGAATCCGAAGCTTTGTTCCACAAGGCAATTAAAGCCAATCCAACTGCAGCCAGTTACCATGGAAATTTGGGTAAGACATTTAACAGCTCCCCTAGTGCAAACTTTTTTTCTTTATTTCTTTTTTTTTTAATCAGACACACTGCTTGTATTTCTTTTCATGTTCATTGTCTTAAAAAGTACTGTTTTAAGGCATTCTTTTGCCGGCTCGATTTCTATTCTGCCTTCTCGCTAAACAAATTGCCAACAAGAGAATGAAGTTCCAAGAATGCAAAGCCTGTTTTGTATGAGAGACCAACCAGGCAGCACATTGCAGACCAGAGGTGGCTGCACGTCAGTGGTGGCAAATTGGCTCTTTTATGTTGTGCTTGCAAACCGCCATGAGCTCTCCAGATAAAAACAGCAATTTATGGCTCTAGCACAATCCACTCTTGTCAGTCCTTGGCCTGCTCGGCTCCCAAATGCATCTCCTCCAGCTGGCAAGAGAGCCGGCTGCCACCGTGCCGACAGCCAACCAAATGTTTTAATGTTTTCGAAGTAATTGGCAAGATTGTCTATTCTTCAACAATGTTGCTAACAAAAACTCCTCTTTGCTGTTTCAGCTGTGCTTTACCATCGCTGGGGAAATCTTGACTTAGCCAAGAAACACTATGAAGTCTCTCTGAAGCTTGACCCCACAGCAGCTGGGACCAAAGAAAACTATAGCCTTTTAAAAAGAAAACTGGACCAACTGCAAAAAAAGAGTGATGTATGAGGTTTCTTCTCAGGCTTTGAATGCATTCTGTATACTATTTATTGGTAACATGGGCTACTAATCACTAGAGGGAAGCATTCAGCCACACTGTCGTTGAAAGAAGACAATACAAAACCGATAACCACCAGCAATGGATTCTTGATTCTTCCATGGGGTCTTGCATCAGAAGCAAAAAATGCTTTTTAAAAAAAATCAGTCCTTGTTCTAAAATTATCAGTTGAAAAATTAAAAAGTGTGTTTGGAAATTTGTTGAACTAGTGTTAACATCCACTAAATTTTTATGGTCTTGTATGCAGAGAACATGAACAAGTAGGTACTGCATTAAAATGAAGAGGATTTTTCCCCGAGTGCCATGTATTGAAGGTATAGCCACCAGCAAAATGTGAATGCAATGTAGGGTCCAATGAGTGAATGAGTATGTCCCAAACTAAACATGCTTAGACTTATACAGTAATTCACAGCAAATAATCACATTAGTTTTTTCTGATTTACTCTGATTTACAGTTATTACAATGTATTCTTGAGATGAAATGCAGCCTTGATAGCATCCTTCTGAACAACAAATAGTGGTTTGTACATCTATGCAGGGATATTATCCATTTAAAAAATGGATTAAAATAATTCTTATTTTCATATTTTTTCCAGTAGTGTATTTTGTTCTGTAAACCATTGGTGTTCTCCAGCTTACCTGCTAAAAGTGGAAGAGCTCCAAAAGATTTTCATATCGAGAAAAAGTACTCTGATTCAGATTATTTATTGGTTGAGAACCAGTCCATTGCTGTGTAGCTTTAAAAGCAGTGAGTTAGATAGGTTACAAAGCAGGGTTTGATAGCCAAACCACATGCTTATGCTGCCACTGGCAGAGACTGTTAAAGTAGAAAAACTCTCATGCCTGGACATTTGCCCAGTCCTGACCTCTTCAACTGGGCAATGATTAGTATGTTTTTGAGTATGTGGCTTTTTGCTTTGGTTTTGATCAGCTATCTTTCTGGAAACTGCTTTTGAGTATTGGGAGCTTAAATTCATGTGGCACATCAATGGTTCTTGAATCTCGTCTTTTATCTTAGAATGAATAGTGTAAATAGTTGCAGAGATAATATTTCTGCTTTTACAGAAACATACAATGCATTCAGTTGCTCTCTCTCACCCTTCTCATAGAACGTCCTTGAACATAGAACCTTCTCATAGAACATCCAGGCTTTAAAAGAAAGTAATGCTTGACATCAGAACTTGACCAATTGTGGCCTAAAAATAAACCAATAAGAGATGCGATCGTAACATGTTGCTTGAATAGGCAGTGTTAATTTCGAAAGAACAACCCCAATGAAAACATTGAGATAACCACACCTGAATCTTGACAGAGTTTTATATCATTACCACCACTACCCCTTGATAAACATGGTTTGAGTTTCAGCCACTTGATAAAAGCTGGAAAACTAAACAAAGATTTCATCTAAAGTCCATGAGTCCAAACAATTCTCTTAAAGTCAGTGAGTCCACATCCAGGCATTGGCTGTTCTTCCATCCTCCTTGTCTTGATGTAGTTTCGATGTACCAGTGCAGAAGACTAAATGAAACGCTGCCTTTTTCTGTTGGCATGTAAACAGGTCAGATGTTGCGTCAGATTTATGGGCTTCCCCCCCCCAAAAAAAATTACAAGAGCGGTTTTCTGAAAATGGAACTATCCAGATTTGGTACTGGAGAAGAAATGTTCTTCCTCTGATTATTCCAGTGTCATTAACTGGCTGTGCGCTCAGTTTTTATAGCAATCATGTGCTGTGGGAAGGAGGTCCTGGATTCAGCCTCAGTCTTAAAAGAGATATTAGTGTTGCTAATATGTACTGTTGCTAATATGTAGCATTGACTTTCTGTATGACTAGTCTAGTCATCGATTTTGAATCTAGCTGGTCAAGGGAACAGCATTCACATTCTAAATTGGGGTGTGCAGCTATTTTTAAGATATTTTAAATACATCATGACTCTTAATTACTTGAAGATGAAGTGCAAAGTGCTGTGTCACTTTTGCAATATTATAGAACATGAATGATAAAGTTTGAGATTGTATATATAAATGCATGATTCTGAAAAGTGTACAAACTATAAATAGAAATTTCCACAAGTTGTGTAAGGGTTTTTTAAAAAAAATTGGCTCAATAGTTTTTCATTCATTCATCACATTTTTGCAAATAGGGCTTTAGAAATAAAAACATTGTGGGATTTTAAAGATTCTGTTTCTAGCATTTTTTTCATAATCGCTCTATATCTGAATTTTATTGCTGCCTGATGCAATTAGCAGTCTTCTTCATTATTTTTCTCCACAGAAGATTTGTCTCTGGTTTGCACTATTTGTTCTGTATTAACCCAATGGATCAATATTTAATTCGGGCATGAAATTACTATTCAAAAATTTGAACTTATCTGTCCTTTTAAACTGTGCGTGCTACATTAATTTTTACATGCCAGAAATGTGTCCTGTTTTTAAAGCTTCATTTTCCAGACTTTTAATGACTTTATGTTCCAAATTACTTGAATTGTATTATCTCCCCGCTGCCAGCTTCATCATGAATGTAACCATATTTGAATTGTATTCATTAGGCAAATGTCTTGAATGCTATCTTTGGATATGAGATGGGCTACAGTCTATTTAAATAATTATGTGGAATAGATCCAACATGGTGTTGTAATCACTCTGACTTCTGACAAATGTACCTGCAGGAATACCTCACATTTGTATCGGGTTATAGACCAGAACATGGATAAAAGTCAGAAATGGATGAAAACTTGGATACATGCATATCTCAACCAATTTGACTGAATGACACGCTGAATGATCATTTGAATTAACTCAGTTCTGTGCTGATTCTGTGCAACCAAGTTCAGTTTTATGAAATTGTATTTACAATTCAATTACAATTGTATTTGTAAATACAATTCTGCAATCCTAAGCTCCACTTAGGCCAACCTAAGCCTTAGCACAAGTCCTGTTCTGGTCTGGGGGTGTCACAAAAGTGCAGAGACACTTTTGAGAATGCCCCACTCCTGGGGAAGGGTTAGGCCAGTGCATAGACATGTGCTTGCCTCCCTACATCACCATGGGAAGATTGATGAGTTGGACCAGCCTAGGTTAGGATTGCACCCTAAATACTACTTTTAGTTCCGAATAGGTTGTCTTAAATTGACCTATAGACGGGGCGGTTCCACTGTTTGTGTTTTTTTTTTGGGGGGGGGGGGGGAAGTCCAGAGTCCAAGTCAATCAGGCAAGTTGCCCAAATCAACTTGCCAGGCACTCTACTTTCTGGAGCTGCCTCTTTCATGAGTGTAGGCCTGAACTCCAGATTGAACTGGCCTCCATGGCTGAGGTTTGCTGGGCAGGTAGACTGGGACCCGCCTCACCCCAACTTGGACACCAAAATCTACCTGCCAGATAGACCTAGGCTCCCATTCTACCATTTCCAGTGGCTAGACCTAGGTTCTTGGTTGGGATGTGTCCCACTGGCATCAAGTGCAGGAGGCAGGTACCCATGTGGATTTATTCTGTCTACAAATGTGATTGAGAAAACTGTTAATACTTCTAACAAATATGAGAACATTTCAGCTTCTCATGGAAATTTGGTTTACAAACATCTTTATGCATTTGAAAACAAATACAATTGGTTATTCTGTCCATACATGTCTGGTTATAAAAATGCGGTTGTTAATAATAAATTTGGTACATTCAGTGTCTGTTGTATATATTTATTCAGGGCCTATTAAACTGTGTATGTGTGTAATAAAAGTTATGAGGTTTTGAAACCAATGGTTTGCAATTGATGTTATAAGTTGAGTTGTCTTTGTCAACTGAATTTTCATATTCCAGTCTCTGTTAGAACACAAATTTTGAAGACATTTATAATAAAAGTCTTATCTATAGCTTTGGCTCTTGTGTAAATCAATTATATAAGAGTAAGATCTATTAAAGAACGCATATAAAAGTATTTTAATGGAACAGAGAAGGGGCAAATGTGATGTTGCAGCTGGCACAGTTGCCCCCTTTCTAGACAGTTTTGTTATCCAGTGTAAAGTTGTGGACCATGCTCCTAAGAACCATTAAAAAAATAAAGTTAAAAATATATTAATGGTCTCCATCTCAGAGCAAACTATATGCAATTCAGGGGCAATGTAAAATACCACCAGTGGAATTTCCAATGTTGTTGTAAGACCACCAGTGAGTGGAATGAAGTTGCCAACACAAGTTGTTTGTGCAAAAAGCAGCAGCAAGACATTTGTCCACCAGTACAAAGTAGGTCAACAGTAGAGGTGAGCAGGGGTGTTTCTGGTGGTCGGTTAGGGGTAAGAACCAGGGACAGGGAGGATGCAGGAGGGGTTGAATCTTGCAACAATGTTGTATCTTATCCCCTTAGCTTTCATCCTCCCTACCCCTTTCCCCAAATAAACCACTAAAAATGGTTTATTGCCTCTCAATATTACCAGAAGTACATTGAAAATATTTTAGTACTTTCTGCAGTCTGTCTTTATTGGTGCTTGTGGCAAGGTTAAGATTGGGACCTTAAGTATCTGCTTAACTCTGCATTGAAAGCAATTTCACTAAAGAGTACCTGTACTTTATTTTTAAGATTGTGCTTTGTCTTCTTGTGCTTTTTATAAGCTCACACAAATCTACACTCTATCTACACTGTCATTTTCAAAAAAGCTAAGAATCGTAAAGAGTTATTTATAGATGCTTGGTATTCATAGATGTTTTGCAGTTACATAGAATGGAGAAGTCAGGATGGCTGAGCGGTCTAAGGCATTGCATCCAGTTTGCAGTCTCTTCTGGAACTGGGGGTTAAAGTCGCATTCTAACAACATGTTTAGGCTCAGTGGCTAAACAACATGTTTAGGCTAACATGTTTAGGCTAACGACATGTTTATGGCTCAGTGGTTAAGACACTGTGCTTTTCAACCTGAAGATCAACAATTCAAGACTCAAATAACTGGAAAATATTGTTAGTTCCTATCTCTCACTACCAGGCACTACCTACTGCATAGAAGGAGGCTCAAAATGGCAGCAGAGTGACCATATATAGTGGTGGACGTAATGCCTGTACATTTAACATTTGAATCCTATCCACGCTTATGTGGGAGTAAGCTCCCTAGCATGGGACTTACTTCTGAGAAAGCATGGATAGTATTGGACACTGAGGGTGCAATCCCATCCACACTTACTTGGGAGTAAGGTCCCATGACTAGCATGGGACTTACTTCTGAGTAGGAGTGGATAGGCTTGGACACTGAGGATGCAATCCCATCCACGCTTACTTGGGAGAAAGGTCCCTTGACTAGCATGGGACTTACTTCTGAGTAGGAGTGGATAGGCTTGGACACTGAGGATGCAATCCCATCCACGCTTACTTGGGAGTAAGGTCCCTTGACTAGCATGGGACTTACTTCTGAGTAGGAGTGGATAGGCTTGGACACTGAGGATGCAATCCCATCCATGCTTACTTGGGAGTAAGGTCCCTTGACTAGCATGGGACTTACTTCTGAGTAGGAGTGGATAGGCTTGGACACTGAGGGTGCAATCCCATCCACGCTTACTTGGGAGTAAGGTCCCTTGATTAGCATGGGACTTACTTCTGAGTAGGAGTGGATAGGCTGAGTCTAAGTAGGCGAAGTCTACATAAGCTGAGTAGACTAAATCTTTTGCCACACAGAAAGTGAATGAGAAGCCTGTGTCACTGTCAGGGCTGTGCCCTTGTACGAGGAGACTAACAGCTTCCATGTCTACTCAGAAGTAAGCTCCGTTGTACTCAATGAGGCTTACTCGCAGGAAAGTGTGCCTAAAATGGCAGCCTAAGAAAGAAAGGTGTTCAGAAACTCAGAGGAAGAGGTCAAATTTGTGAGGGCAAAGGCACTTTTATGTAGGGAGGGAAGGCGCAGTGAGGCGACTGCCCTCTGCTACAGCAGTCCTGACTTCTCCACAGCTTCCTCGATGGACAGCTGTCACTTTGCCCACACCAGAGGTAGGAACAAAAATGGCGTCGCAAGGAACCGGGAAGCCTCGCTCTCAGCCAATGGGAACGCGTATTCTAGACGGGGAGGCGGTGCTTGTGGGCTCCGCCTCGGGTTCCAAAGACTAAAGTGAGGAAGCGGCTGAGGGGAAGGAGTTTTGATTGACAGCGTTCGAGTGAGGCGAATAAGGCAGGCAAACTGGCGGGTGAGTTTCCCTTAAAGAGAGCGCGCGCGCGCCGCTGCTGCCTCTGGCAGTTGGGATACGTGTGCGCGCGCGCTCGTTCGTTCGTTATTGCCGTTGGAGAGAAGTTCGAACTGCCTCTCTCGCCGGGCACCTGTGCTTTAAACGCTATTGGTTAAAAGGAGTCACGTGGTCGAGAGGACAAGGAACTGTCCCGTGCTAAAGCTCCGCCCCCCTCCCTCACCTGGGTCTCTGAACCAACCGTCTGCGCTCCAGCACTTGCGTTTTAAAACAGTAGCGCGTGCAGACTAGTCTAGGCCACGTGACTGAGAGATGCTCCTCCTCAGGCCCCCTTGAAAACTCTGGCCAACCAAGGCGACTCTCTTGAAACTGGTTTCTCCCCATGTAGTTGAACAAGCAGCACTCCTAAAGAAGCACTCAACTGACCATACTAACTGTTTTTCAGATGGGAACTCAGGCTACAGTCCTATCCATACTTTCCTGGGAGTAAGCCCATTGACTATAATGAGACTTACTTCTGAGTAGACATGCAAAAGCTAGGCACGCTGGCCTTAATCTTATTCACACTTTCTTGGGAATAAACTCCATTGATAATAATGAGATTTCTGAGTAGACATGCATAGGATTGAGACCCTAGGCTGCAATCCTAGCCACACTTTCCTGGGAGTAAGCCCCATTGATTATAATGAGACTTATTTTGAGTAGACATGCAAAAGCTAGGCACTCTGGCCTTAATCTTATTCACACTTTCTTGGGAATAAGCTCCACTGACTGAAATGAGACTTCTGAGTAGACATGCCTAGGATTGAGACTTCTATCCACACTTACCTGAGAGTAAGCCCCACTGATTATAATGAGATTTATTTCTGAATACACGTCTGGGATGGAGTTCCTAGGTGGCAGTCCTATCCACACACATTTCCGCAGGAGTAAGCTCCTTTTTGACTATCATGGGACTTGCCTCTGAATAGGCATACCTAGGATTTTCCTGTAAGACTGCAATCCCATCCACGCTTACCTGGATTAAGCTTCCTTGACAATACTGGGATTTACTTCTTGGTAGGCATGCATATGATTGGGCTCCTTGAATTGTTCAGAGCACAATCCAAAATGAAGTCTTTTTTTTTTTTGCTTTCAGTGTGAGAGATGTTCTTACACTTTTATAAATGAAATTAGTGAAATGTATTATTTGAGAATAAACCATTCTCCTAATGCTTAAAATCTACTATTGTACAAACTGTTCCAAAAACAAAATAGGTCACTGTATGAAGCCCAGCATAGATAAGTCCAAGGAATTCTAATAATTTTGTAGTGTAGCAATATTTGTTCTCTATATTTGAAAAAGACTTTGCAGTATTACTATTACTCTATTAGTGAAATGTACCCATTTTGCAGGAGTAAAATACCCCTGTACACCATCCTATTGCTCATCAGCCCCCCCCCCTGCACATCAACCCCCACCCAGTTGATGCACACCATCCCACCCAGTGCACCTCCATCCCAGTGCATTAGGCACCAGGCACCAAATTGGCTGGATGTTGATTAGTCAGTGTTCAATGTTAAGTGTAGGACAAAAACAGGTTGTACCGTTTTTCACCCCCTTAAGGGTTAAATTTCTCCACATTGGTTCTTGATGGGTGCTTACATGACATATGGAACACCCTCCCCAAATTTCATGCTTCTTGGTCCGGGGTTGGGGCAGGGCATGGATCATTCAGAGATTCTTCAATGTTATGTATAGGGAGGAAAACACGTTGTGCCCCTTTTCACCCCCTTCTGGTTGGAATTTCTGAAATCTGGGACTTAGTGGGTGCTTACATCATGGAAGGAATATCGTCTTCAAATTTCTTGCTTCAAGGCCCAGTGGTTTTGGCTGGGCGTTGATGACTCAGTGAGTGAATCAGTCAGTGAGTCAGTCAGTGATTTTTCAGTTTTATATTCAGTATATAAGATGCAGCATGGCCTTCTCCAATTTGAAGAAACATTTGTTCGGCAGGCTGAGGCAGAGAGGCAGTCCCAGAACCCGTGAAATCTGGGGGCTGGGCAGGGGACAGACTTTATCTGTCCACAGTGTGAAAGGGATTGCCACTCCCGAATTGGCCTTTTTAGCCTCACCAGATGCTGTCTTAGGACCTCCAATCAGAGCACCATACCATAGTCTTTCGAGACTGAAGGATGCCAATGATGATATATAGATTTATATCCCACTTTCTTCACAAAGACTCAAGGCAGCTCAATTTAAAGATACAGTCAATTTAAAACATCATTAAAAATTAAGGGCAAAATCCAGAGTAACTATGGGGAGTCCTTGCTCCAGTGTAAGAACAACTTACTCTTGATTCCAATATGAATTTCCCATAGGTTTTCACTAGGTGGTGCAGTAACTATGGGTGCATGTAAAGTTTCTTACATGCTCCCGCAGTTACTCTGGATTTGGGGGTAAGAGCAATAAAATACATTTAAAACCATTAAAATTGTATTACAACATTTAAAAACAAGATGAAATAATATATAAGAAGAGTAAAATGCTACTATAAAACCAGTGGCTTTTAAAAGTAGTCAAGATGTACGAATAGTACTACAAATAATACTTTGTTTTCATAAAAACATAATATTCATAAAAAACATAAAATTCTGATTTTTTTAATAGCTTGCTCCTGTTCCTTCCTGCCATGTTTAGCACAAATGACTAAAATAAATGTTACTCAGAAATCACATGACTAAATGTAATTCAGAAATCAAAGGACATATTTTAAAAAAAAACATTTATTTACCCTTTTCACATATCTGGGTGATAAAACCAAGGCCATGTATAATCTGTGCTGTTTCATGCTGTCTAGTGTTTCGTTTTTTAATTTTCAGATTTTCATCAGAGAAATAATCTCGGGTAAGACATGTTGCTAGAGAAAGCCAGAAATGGCATTTAAAAACAGATTCCTGTTGGTGTTTAATTGATAGACCGGTTTAAATTAGTTGTATTTAGTTAGAATTACCCAGGGGAGGCTGTAGCAACGTCTCTATGTGTGCTACCCCACAGTTCTTCTCCTTTTTGAGGAAGACACAAAGCAACATTTTTCATCAGCTAAAGTTGGAAATGGCCATTGGACAGGATGTCTTGACCCTTGATGCCAGAGGTGCAGGCACACAAACTCACAAGTTAAGGCCTGACTATCTCTTGTGACACTCTCAGCCTGGTTTCTTCTGTGTGCCACAGGCAGTTGAAAATGGTAGGTGAAAAAGTCAGACACTGCTTGATCTTTTCCTGTCTGTCTCTTGCCTTGCTTCAGTTTGGCAGTTGGAAATGGCAGGTGGAAAAGAGAAATGGTTTCACTTTCTTCCCTTCAGCCTGGCAGAGACTGCTTGACCCTTGTACCTTAATGCCAGAGGTGGAGACTCGCACGCTATCACATGTCATGGCTTTTATAACAATTGAAATGTCTGGTATTTGATCTTTCTCTGTGTATCGTATTCTTTGGGTGTATCTATGAACCTCTTCCCTTTCCATGGGATGTATGGTAGTTTGTATAACGTGGTAAGTGACTTCTGTGTTCCTGATGGGAAGCTGTAAGTTGTTCACTCATGTTGATATTTTGTGGACTGGAACACAGGAAAGTCTTGTTAATTCTGAGTTGGAACTTTACAAATTGCTGAATGCCTCACTACAACAACAAGAAAAGCTGTTTTTAAACAATTAAGAGACATATTTTTAACTGCTCCTATTTAACACAATTTGTGGTGGCAGCAGGAAGTCCTAGAATCAAATCCCTGCAGATATAAGGCACACCTTATTCCATTAGGAGCAACAGAGGAGCTAGAAACCCAAAAGTGGGTCTTTAAATTTATTTTCCCACTGTTTTTATCAACTGATTTTTTTAATTAACAGAATGTTCTGGAATGGTCTAGAACCCTAGTGGATAAGGAGGCAAACCTATACCAATAAATTGGACTTGCTCAGTGGTGGGATTCAAATAAATTAACAACAGGTTTTAAGTCCTAATAACCTAAATTAACAACAGGTTCTATGTCTCATTAGTAACTGGTTCTCATTAGCAAAGGGTTCTATAGAACCTGTGAGAACTCCCTGAAGCCCACCACTGGTCTTGCTCCCAGCAAGCTTCCTCACAGAGTTGTCCACCTTGTGCTTGGCCACTGAGCCTCTTGCTGGGGACACTTAAGCAGCCAAGGAAACTGCTAGTAAAGTGGCCAGTAGACCAAGTCAGTTGCAGCGAGATCCTGTGACTGTTTAGAGTAGACCTTCCGAGACTTCCAAAACGGCTTCCTGGTTGCTTGGGCAACAAGAATACAACAATGGTAGGTGGTCATCTACGCCCACAAGTCAGGCTAGTATAAAGATTTCAACAAGTGCCAGCATTGAGGCTGTAGTGGCAAGAAGCAACCATGAGTGGTTCACACAGACACCATGTGTCTTTCTCTTTATCATCACTGGGAATGAAGTATCCTGCGGAGATTGAACAATGGAGAAGAAAATGTGGGTGAAGTATAACATCCCTTCCCCTCTACCAATGGCTCTGACGTCGTGCGGGGTGGGGAGAAGCTATCAGCAGAATCCTTCCAGCAGTAATTTATAACTATATTTCTGTTTAAATTCCTCATAAGCCATGTGCATATCAGTGCCATGAATGACCCACGGGAGTTTATGGGAGAGTTGGACTGTCAAGTTCAATTTGACACTATAAATAAAATTTCATTTTAATATTAAAACAACTGTTTCAAAATTATTAAAAAAAATTATTGAAAAATCTAAAATCATGCTAAATGTGGCAGCCATTGTAGTGTGATTAGGGCTGGGCTAGGCCAGGAGGGGTTGAGTTCAAATTGTCACCTAGTTATCAAATTTATTGGATAAACCTGGTCGCTATATCTCTGCCCAATCTATTCTAACCCATTTCACAGGATTATTATATATAGCATAGTATGTATATAAACAACTAAATTTAAATGGAGGCTACATCTTGTTTTTAGGCACTTTGCTTTACAGCTCTTTGTATTATTTACAAACAATCAGGAGGCTGGACGAAGTCCAAACTTCTCCCTGGGGGCGGCACCATGAACCCAGTCTTCAAGCCGAGCCGAATCGAAGTACCAAACCCCAAGGCAGGGTCTGTAAGCTGTGGAACAGTAACTGACCCTGCTAACATAGCATACAATGTGAAAAGATAAATGGATTTATGTTATGATTTTTACCTGACTGTACTACCCATTATACAACAATGTGTTTATGTTACATTAACAGTAAACTGTTAAACTCAATATTGACCTATACTTATAATCAAAATAGTGTATTTACTCAAATCTAATATGCCATCAAATCTAATGTACCTCCTGGTTTTGGAGATTAAACGGGAAAAGGTGCATGTTAGTTTACTGGTCATTTCAGTAAACACTGTATATTCATGTTTATTATTTTTGGCATTTGCCTTGTGAAGGGGATTTTCAGCAGTAATGAACACATAACTATCTCGCCTCAGTTGAGTGAGTCAATCAGCCCTCTTTTCTTAACCATTCTCATGTATTGTAGCATTTAAAATTATTTTTACTTTGATATATTTTTAGGCCTACTGCAATTGCACACTTAACAAACACATACCTTATATATTTTGGCTTTTACCTGCACTGGCAATTGAGAAAAGGTTGTGATTTGCCTTAAGGTGATAACTATATTCACTTTATGGTTGTGTGGAATCTAACCAGCCATACTAGTGAGGTGTGCCTATATTGGGGAGTAAATAGAAATGATTAAATTCTCCTCGACCATGGTCTTTCCCAATGTTATTAACACTTGGCCCTTTAGCTACTGCTCCGCACTGTATCCAGAAAAATTGAATTCTGGTGCGTAACATATTCTTCATGACCTGAGTGTGATGGTACTAAAGAAGTTTAGAGCTTCTGTTTAGTTCTTTGACTGCTATGAATGTAATCATGCAATTGTTGAAAACCTCCAAGTTCAGATTATTTTAGGGTATTATAGGATGCAATTAGTATTTATAAAATGTACTGTTTTTAATGTGTATTTATAAAAGTAATAATTTTTTGCATCTGCACCTGGATGGTTAACTCCATGCAAATTGAGTAAACAATGATCCCTATTGGACTATGAAACATTTTCAGCAGAAACACATCAGTTAAACTATCTATTGCTGACTTGGTTAGGTTGGGAGTTTTACAACTTATCTGTGAAGAAAGATTGAGGGCAACCTTACAGGTGTTGTCCAGCGTATCATACCAGTTGTAATGCTGTTTGTTTTCATAGTCCAGGACTTCATAGTTTCAGAGCAGACGACTGCTGAGAGGAGTCTGTAAGCTCTTGATTTCAAAGGCTCTGTGGCTTCCACTGGTGCCTCCCTGGCTAATGTAAGAAAGGTGTTTTGCCATAAATGGTTTGGAGGTATTTGGTGAGGTTGGAGAGGGGTCGGCCCAAGCAGGAAGCTCATGTCTGCCCTGTAAAGAAAATAGCAAGTAACAAAATGAAAGCATCAAAGAACCAACAGGATGCAGTCCCAGGAGTCTCTTCTGGCATGTTGGTCCTTCTTGAAAGTTAGCACTGAGTGAAGAGTGACCTTAAAACTCACTTTATTCAAACAGACTGAGCTCAGGTTTAAAGTTCAAGGCATTTTGTTTTTTCACCTGTTTCCTACAGTTTTCAGAGACTTCTGAAGAATTAATGTGTAACTATATCTGGTCACTGAACCAACAGCCAGGATTTTTTTCTCAAGGGAAAATAATATTACTGTATAAAAAGAAGAAAAATAGGATGCTATATTGCACTATGGTAAATTGTTTCAATGATAGCTTTTCAGGAGCCACCACCACAAGGCACGTTGGGTCCATTAGGCATCTGAAATAATTATGAGGCAAAACAATTTGTCAGAGGAGCCTCTTTTTTGATAGAATGTTGCAATATTGTTGTAGGCAACCTATGTAACAATTTTTAAATCTACAGATGTAGTATAGCTTTGTCAAAATCCAGGAATAGGTCTCCAAAAATTCATCTATTTCTGTGTAAGCCATTTCCAAAAAATCTGTAACACTTGGGCAGTACGTGATATGGAGGCCTTGTTGAAGCTAAGCAGGTTTCATCAGCTTATTACCCAGTTGAGAGACCACCTGTTAACTATATACTGTGTTGAGAATGGGAAAAAGTTTGTAACATGTCAACATGCTTAACCAAATTTAGGGTTAGCCTAAGCAGATTGGTACAGATGATCTAGTTGAGGTCACTAGGACTACAGACTTGGTTTAGTGCCCAATCCTATCCCAATTTCTAGTTTGGTGTAGCTACAATGCATGCATATGTTAAGGGAACATGTTTCCATCCCTTTAGTTGATTTCAGGGACTTTCCCTCCATCGCAGGATGCAGTGCACATCTGTTGGCACAAATGCACCAACACTGGCAAATTGGGTAGGATTGCCCTTTAGTATTAGAAAGTTCTAGAGATACATTCTCTTGAAGAATTCTGGATGACAATATTAGATTTGGCTGAAAAGGGTAAATTTTACAACTTCTTTTAAAAAGTCAGTAAAAACATTTGTGGATAATTGGAAACTATTCATGAACTTCCTGTGCGAGAAGGAGAATGAATTATGGATTTGATAAGATAATTGATATATAACTTTCATCTCCTTTTCTCTCATTGTTTGCTGAAAATTTAAGTACAACTAACAGTTGTACTTAAGATATCTTAATTTTAAGTTGTACAATATTGTATGAAAGCAGAGAAATGTAAATTCAGAACTTTTGCACTTCCCATATAACTTTTAATATTTTTCTGTCTTTTTGGGGTTTTTTTTTGCTACTTTGTTTAAAATTAAACATTTTTAAAGGATTAGATTCTTGGTCTCCACCCAGATTTATCAACCAGTTTACTTTCATATGCCAATACGCTTATACTGGGAAAGAAAAATGTTCTCTTTGGAGAAACTGCTAACTGGGCAAGAGGCACTCTTTCAAGTGAGTGGTTTTCCTTTATTTATCAGGGGGAGATTAACTGGCCCTACACCCCTTAGCAATGTCTATTCTACTGGCTTCTGCTGGTGTTCTTTTTGCATTTTAGATTGTGAACTCTTTTGGGACAGGGACCCATTAGCTATTAATTAGCTATTAATTTTTTCATTTTCTTTGTAAACCACTTTGTGAACTTTTTGGTTGAAAAGCAGTATATAGGTACTGTAGATAGAAAGTTGACCACTTTTCCTATTAGAAGGGAGAATAACAAGACCACAGTCCACAGTATTATATTTTGCTCTAGCATGATAAATGGAACTGAAGGCAGAGCTGTATGATTATGACTCTCATTCAGTTCTAAAGGGCAAAATCAATGGAAGCACAAAAAAGCTGTGACGATGTTAGGAGACTGAGAATCTTAATGATTCTATGTTATCTGTGAACATGCCAGCAAGCTGCTGCTCTCAGTAGCCCTGCACTTGTCTGAAGAAACAGATGCTCTCTGGGAGGTGAACAGGATTGGGGCAAGGTTCTTGAGGTGCTCACAGATGCTATAACCTGTCAGGACTCCATAGTTTCATGATGACTCCTAAGGGCTATCAAGAGGGGACAAAATCTGATTGTCTTCCTTAGGGGAGGTTGTGATAATAAATATTTTGTCCATGATATATATAATCAATGGCAGGCATTTTACTAGATTAATAATTTAAAATTAGCATTCAAATAATTTGTTTCAAGCACAATTACGTGTATGTGTCCTTGGAAATAAGTCCTACTGTGTTCAGTAGCACTTAATCTTATGTAAGATTATTGCCCAAGAACGATCACATAACTGCTGTAATTCTCCTGACAGGTCAGTTTTTATTGAGGGGAAGGGAAATGGCTGAGGGTATAGCAGTTTGCCTAAATCCACCTAGTAATTTCATAGTAAAGATAAGGAAATAAGAAGAGCCACCACTGGATCAGGCCAAAGGCCATCTCGTCCAGCTTCCTGTATCACACAACAGCCTGCCAGATGCCTCAGGGAGCACATGCTCTCTCCTGCATCTGGCATTTTGAGGTTGTCCACCTCTACACACACCCCTCATAGCTTGTAGCCTGTGATGGTCCTTTCCTCTAGGATAGTGTTTCTCAGAGTGGGGATTGGGACCCCTTTGGGGGTCGCCTAGAGCTTTCCTGGGGGTCGTCTAAAGACCCTTGGTGCAGGGGGTCAGGTCAGGCTTGCCAGACCTCCGGCTGTAGCTGCAAGTGCACTGGGGCTGACTGACAGCCTCAGGGCCCATTCCTATGCGTGCCTACTCTGAAATAAATCCCATTGTGTTCAATGTGTACATAGAACACACATTTCATTTGTAACAATGAAAATACATCCTGCATATCGGATATTTACATTATGATTCATAAAAAAAGCAGGCCTCCGTCAGTCTTGGAAGACTATGGTATCGTGCTCTGCGCTGCATACGCTGCATGCGAAGCACGAAAGCCTGGGTTGGATTGTTATGAAAGATAGGCTGTTACCCAAGCAGGAAATCCCCCCTCTCCATGCCACTAAATTAGTCCAATGGAAAGGCAGAGCCAATACGATTGGATCCAGCTGGCATCGCAGAGCTGGGCTAAGGACAGGAGCTCACCCTGTCTTGTGGGCCGACCTGGGTCTCGAACCCTGGCCTGCTAGTTAACAGGCACAGCGTCTTAACCGCTTGCGCCACCCACAGCCCATATATGATTCATAACAGTAGCAAAATTACAGTTATAATTTAGGGTTGGGGGTCCCCACAACACGAGGAACTTATAAAGGGTCACAGTGTTAGGAAGATTGAGAATCACTGCTCTAGGAATTTGTCCAATCCCTTCTTAAAAGCCTTGAGGCTAGATGCTATCACCACATCCCGTGGCAGGGAGTTATGCAGATCAGCTACACGCTGGGTGAAGAAATATTTTCTCTTGTCCATCTTAACCCACACAACATTCAATTTTAATGGATGTCCCCTGGTTCTGGTGTTATGTGAAAGGGAAAAGAGCATCTCTCTGTTTCAATCAACCTCACATTTTAAACCACAATGCTACAACATATTTTGTCTTGAACTACTTTTTAGAACAAATGTACATAAACACACAGTTGTAATTAACAAATTAGTAATTTGAAGTAAATGTATAGTGTCAAACTTGTCTTGGTGCGAGTTCCCTATCAGGGCTGTCCAACTGTTTTTAGTTGGTTTCTTTGCAAGTCACACAATATGCTTTATTTTCTGACATTGTTGCTTTTCCCCATCTAAAATAACAATCCTTAGCAAATAAACTGCACCAACAATTGGATAGGCTGTCAAGTGTAGTTAAAAGAAATACTGGTAGCTTTTAGAGAGGACATACAGATTTCACTTATTTTCCCAGAGTATTAAACTTTAATGACAGTGGTATGAATATTTCATAACAGTATCTTTTGAATAGGTTTGTTTTGTCCTGGAGGATATTGTATATTGTAAGGCCTGATTTCTGTGTAGGCAAAACTGGTGACTTGTTGAAACATCGACTCTTCTTCTTTGATTATATGGTAAAGCATACAGCAAAAAATTCTCCTGCTGAAAATGCGACATATAGGCCTTCATATTGGTTTGTACAGATTGTTCTTTGATATTAAGCATCAAATATCAAATATCAAATATCTGTTCTTTTTTTCCCCACAAGGTGGCTAAATAACCCTTGTCACTTGTGTTAAAAGGTTATTTTGTACAGAATATTGTGGAGCATGGCAGTTTGTGCCCTGAAGCTTGGCCAGACTTCTTTCTTTTGTTGATATAGCAATGTGTACTGTATTTGCTCAGAAGTAAAAGCTTCTTTATTGAATTTGCTTTGGATAAACTATTGTCCAACTAAAGAAAACTATTGGACTTCTTTCCCCCTGCCCTCCCCCCAAAACTGATTACTTACAAGGTAATCCTGTCATGTTGCCCTGTAGTTGATGTTTAGGGCACAACCTTTTATGCACTGTCAAATTCTACCTTGCTGAGGATTATGCACAAATGCGTTAAAGACTGCAGTGCCAGATGCCAGGCATGATTTAAACTTCAATTTCCTCATTGGTCGTTTCTATCTATCGAACAGCATGTCAGCAACTAGGAGCCGTAATGGAAACCATATTCCGAAATGTTCAGCAGGACCTTGGAGACCTCTCACCCCTTAGAATCAATTCCAACAAAATGTCAAAAATAGTCAGGACTCTTGCTCGATGATGATGAGTTCTCCAATTTCAGTTGTGTTGAGAATTATTTCCCCCAGAAACTTTTTATCCCCTTCCAAAAAGTGCACCTTCATATATGCATTAGAGAAATTGCTTAATGTAAATGAAGCATATCTTTTGCAGACAGATGGAGATTTTAAGGTGCATTTTCATTTTCCTGTTTCTATTTTAACTTATTAACTCTGACAACTATCCTCTTGGTTGTGAACAATTTAATTCACAATTCACTTTTTCTGATTCAAAGTGAACACGAGTGCCCTAATCCCCTAATGGGAATTAATTGCATGTTTCAGTGCTTAACTCTGATCCTCTCTCAATCCCCACTGGGACAAGCTTCTTCTTGAAGGATCTGTGTTTGTTATTCAAAACACAATTTGAAAGGTAATGATTTTTTTCCTCCTAAAGAGAACCAGACCAACCAAATATTAATGTTTTTTCCTTTGCAGGAGAATCAGCTGTAGCCTTGAACACATTTAATGTCATAAAGGGTAAACACACAAAGTCAAAACCTGATGAAATAACAGGGTACATCATTGTGGCATTTTTGAAAAGGGAGCAGTACAAAAACAAATGTGAAGTTTTCAAGGGAGGGGTGTGTATATGTGTCATGAAAAATAGTGTTTGTGTCTGTGAGGTAAATATCTGAAGCTTATTTAGTGGTCAAAATGTGATTGTAAGATAAAAAAAGTGCTCTTTTGGGCCAAAAATAGTCTTTTATTTAGGAATTGCTTTCTATACCCCAAAAAGCTCTTTTAAATTTCCAGAAATCTTCAGTAACACCAAACAAAGATGAGAACGTTCTTTATAGCTACCTGGAGAGAATGTGCCTGAGGCTGAATTTGAATTGGGAACTCCTTGGCTCACATTCTTAGCTACCCAAGTGTTTTCCACTTTATATTGTAAGAGAGCTGCTAGTGTGCTGTGAAAAAAGTTAAGGATATATATATACACACTAGCGAAAAGTGTACCCGCGTTGCGGGTGTAACATTTTCCCTTATGCCATCCCCCCATGGCGCAGAAACACCCCATGTGCCACTTCCCCCCGTGTGCATCATCCCCACCCCGTGTGCATCATCCCGCTCCTGTGCAACTTTCCCCATTTGCATCAGTCCTCCATGCGCAACTTTCCTCCATGCGCAGCATCCTCGCCAGTGCAACCTCTTCCTCCGAACAACATCCCCCAGTGCACCAGGTACCGTGCACCCAATTGGCTGGTTGTTGGTCAGTCTTCCATGTTTAGTATAGGACAAAAACAGGTTGCCCCCTTTTCAGCCCCTGAAGGGTTAAATTTCTCCAGATGGTTCTTGGTGGGTGTTCAGGTGACAGAAGGAACTCCCAGAATTCCATGCTTCAGGCCCAGCAGTTGGGGAGGAATGTTGATGAGTCAGCAATTCTCAATGCAAAGTATAGGGAGGAAAACGCATTGCGCCCCTTTTCACCCCCTTCTGGTCGGAATTTCCGAAACCAGTTCTTAGTTCACCCCTCAATCACGGAAGGAACACCCACCTCAAATTTCACACTTCTAGGCCCAGCGGTTTTGGCAGGGTGGTGATGAGTCAGTCAGTGAGTGACTTTTGATGTCAACAGGACCCATCTATAGTGGCAGCTGCTTATTGTATCCTTGTATGATTTACACCTTAGCCTTCATTGGTTCATAGGGACCTGCAAAAGATGAGGTTATTTTTCCTGACAAAGGATAACACCCCTTAATCAGGAAAAATAACCTTGCCTTTTGGAGGACCCTATTAATTGGTAATAGACAAATAATACAATAGAAACTTTCTCATTTTAGAATAAATTGGAGCCCCTTTTGCCTTTCTCTGGTAGACGTGAATCCAGAATGGAACCTCAAAATGGTGAGCCAGGAGAACTAAGGCTCGCTCCATTTGGTAACCAGTTTGCTTTCTTTGCTTACCAAAAGCTGCAGTCTGTGACAGGTTCCTCATGGGAGAAATAAACATTTTAGAAATAGTAGAACAGAAAAGCAGCAAGATCTTTGACTCGGTGTGAAAGGTTTGCTGAAATTTACAGACTTACCTTTCAGGGGAAAATGGAACTCAGTTTTTTTATGTGAAGGAAAGCCAAAATGGTCATTTTGGCTTGTAGTGCTCAATTATAAAGAGCCAGTGATGTTCCCTGGTATCACATAAGAGACAGTATGGGCCAAATCAGATAACAGTTCAGTTATCTCTAGTTTAGAACCATTATATGGGGTGGAGAGATGTGTATTGGTCCACTCTGTGTCCAGCCCATCTCTGGTGTTCCCTCACATTTACTTATTAAGAAGAATTTTATATTCCACGTTTTCATCCATGCTGGAGCTCAAAGCTGTTCTCAGTAAATAATAAAAACATAAAATACAAAGCAATAGTAGCAGCCGTTAAGAGCAAACAAGAAAAAGACACAAACAAAAAACGTGATGAAATGGAATACATTCATTCATGTTGCATTCCGAGTAGTGATACTGTGCAGATTGTCTTGAATGAAGGAATAAAGGAGTGTTTGGACACAAAAGGTTTGTACTGTAGCATAACACTATATATATTGAATGTGGTTTCAGTTGTTTTGAAAGCTTGCAGGGCAGTGAGATATGGAGCATATTTTGCTAATTCTATTATATTGCTTTTGAGGTCCAGAAATTGCAGTCTGAACAGCTTTTTTTGGCCAGGAACAAATCCTCCATCTCACAATAAATTATCAGGGCTCTCCAGTTCCCCACATTCACAATTCTACCTCCTACAAGGTAGGCCTAAGTCTTTAGGTTCTTCTTACACTGCAGCACCCCTGTTCATAACCTGTTCAGTGGATTCCATGTTTCATACAGGAGATAGATCCTAGGCATGGGTTCTTCCTTGAGGTTGGGGAATTTTAACCTTGACATGGTTATAAACCAACAGTTTCCTCAAAAGGACACAGGACAACAGTTTCCTCAAAAGGACCAGGTTTTTGAAAGTTTTTTTTTAAACCATCATATTGCCTCCTTAGTTTTATTTGATTTCTGTTTGAACATAATACATTATTTAAGGATTACAGGTTGTCCACCAACGTGCTGGCCGGCAGCCCTTTTAAAAAGCGTCAGGGCTGCCTAGCGCACCTGCCCATAGCGAAAGCAACACTTCTGCGCTGTTCCTCCTGTGGCCAGGCATCTGCTGGGCAGAGGGAGAGAAGAGCAGTGGAGAAGAGGGAAGCAGCTCAGGGCTAGCCAGAAGGGAGTAGGGGAGAGAGGCTCAGGATGGAGAGAAAGTGGAGAGACACTTTGAAGGTGTCTTTGAGTATAGAAGAAAGTGTCTTATATTGCAGCCTCCTACCCAGGTCTACCCATTGTGTTAAATGGGACTTATTCCCAGAAAAGTGTCTTTAGGACTGCATAGGATCGTGCACATTGAATGCATGTTTGAATTCAATTACAATGTGTTGTCATCATTTTTGCATCCAGTTAATATTTTTATATGAATATTTTTTGGATTGTGGAAACAATCATTTGAGTTTCCATTCCTATGGGAAAATCCACTTCACGTAAAGAATGCTTCATGTAACAAACATGCCTCCGGAACGAATTAAATTTGTTACATGAGGCGTCACTGTACTGTTGAACACAGTGGAACTTACTTCTGAATAGATATGCCAGTCCCTCTACACAGGTTCCCTGCTGTTTTCTTGGCTACCTTGGGGGGGGGGGGTGGAGAACAGAGGCATCTCTGCCTGCTGCTTCCCTGGTGATTGCTGATGCAGGCACCCTGCCTGGTTTTCATTGGAAGCCAGCCATGATTACAGGTGGGGTGGAGATTATCACTCATGTAAAAGTTTGTATAATTGCTTTTTTAAAATACACTTTTGAAATAATACTACTTAGAAAGTATAGGAGGTCACATTAAGAATCTTTTGGTGATTAAGACTCTTTTGGGATGGAAGAGAAGCCCTATGAGGAAAGGTTGGGGGAACTTGGGATGTTCAGCCTGGAGAAGAGGAGACTGAGAGGAGACCTGATCACCCTTTTCAGATAGCTGAAGGGCTGTCATATGGAGAAAGGGGCTCATTTGTTCTTAGCTGCCTCTGAAAGCAGAACTAGAACCAATGGGTACAAACTGCAAGAAAGGAGATTCCAGTTGGATATCCAGAAAAAATTCCTGAGGGTGAGGGCGGTTTGGCAGTGGAACAGATTGCCAAGGGGGGTGGTGGACTCTCCCTCACTGGGGATCTTCAAACAGAGGCTTGACGAGCACCTGTCAGAGATGCTCTAGGAGAATTTCCTGCTATAGGCAGAGGGTTGGACTAGATGACCTACTAGGTCCCTTCCAACCCTCCAAGTGCTCCAGCAGGAAGGTGGGAGCCCACGCAGCCTGAAGTGTGTGTATGTGTGAGTGCATGCTTTGTGTGTGTGTCTGAGTGAGTACATGCTGTATGTATATGTGTGTGTGTGTGTGCATGCTGCATGTTTGTTAGTGTGTATATGTGTGCCTGGTGCACCCCACCCACCTATTCCCTCCCACCCAGGCACCTACCTTCCACCCACCCTGTTGCATGAGTACTACTGCTCTTGGAGGGACTTGTGTCAGAATCATGTATATTGAAGTCACATGTGTTGCGTTGCTGCAAACTGCTTTCAGGACATCTTTCATGTCTGGGTCAGAATCATGTATGTTAAAATTTTTTCAGTTTTGAAAATACTGAAATTAAGTACAAGAAACCAATACAAGTATTTTTGCGTAATTTTAGCATGTCCTACATTTGTCCTACATATTTTAGTGTGTTCTACATTTTTTAAAAAAACTGGGTAGGAATTTTGGCTTGGGGGACATGAATTTTGGGGAACTTGGCAGGGAATTTTGGGTTTGGCATCTGGTCACCCTGGTATAAACCAACTACAGGGTTGTGACAATAGTATTGTTAACCACTTAGTAAAGAAGGTGACAGAAACCCTCCCCCAAATTACAGTCACATCTTTGTCTTTAAATGTTCTTTGTTAATGTTAGGAAGTGGGTTAAGGCTTGTATCCTTTGGCTTATTTTTAAGAAAGAATATATTTGCAAAATGTATTCCTACAGGAGTACAGAAAAATGTTCATGCACAGTGCAATAATTAATGCTTTTTTGTTTGTTTCAGGCTCTTCGTTTGCAAGGATGGCCCGTATCTTTGTCTATGGGACCCTTAAGAGAGGCCAGCCAAATCACCCAGAGATGATAAATGGTGTTCATGGGGTAGCCAAATTCCAAGGCAAGGGCCTTACGGTGGAGAAATACCCCCTGGTGATTGCAGGAAAATACAACATTCCATTCTTGCTGAATACTCCAGGAATAGGATACCACGTAGCGGGAGAGATTTATTCAGTTGATGAACAGATGTTGCAATTCCTTGATAAGTTTGAAGGTTGCCCAAACGTGTATCAACGTACACCATTGAGAATTGAAGTAGTTGAATGGGAAGGTAAAAGTCCTGAATCTGAAGATGGACCAACTGTTAACAGCATTGTGGAGTGCTACGTGTACAGCACCACTACCTACCCACCAGAGTGGATAAATTTCCCTTACTATGAAAACTATGATTCCTTTGGAAACCATGGACTTCAGTATGTGCTACGGGAAAGCAGAGAGTAATACTGGAAGATAATAGTACTACAGGATAGTATATTCACACTGATCAAGGAAGGATAAAGTCAACAGCATTTTATATTAAAAATAAGCAGTGGCATTGCTGAACGGATATAGTTGATTTCAAACAATATTTAGTAGTGCAAGCTGCAGACTAATTCTCTTGGTGCTTTAGGATTCATAGCCCATAACTTTATTTCTCTTTGCACTTCGCAGTTTTATAATAATGAAGAAAAATTTCAAGAACGCAAATCCTGTTTCACCAAGCTGTGCTGCCTTAGCAGGTTACTTTTCTTGACACCACTGTAACATCAACTGCAATTTTTTATTCCAAACGATTATGACCTTACCACATGAACACAATACGTGAACCAAAAGGGACTGAAATAAGTATGAGTGGACTTGCGGATGTCACTGACGGCATTTTTTGCTGGCTGAATTTTTTTAGTGGATTCATTTCTCTTGCAGTGCTTGATTAATGGATCTCTTAAAAGACTTGTTTCTGCCTTATACCAAGACAGCAGTACGACAACATTAGTTTTCGAAGTAATCGGAGTGTGTGGTGGTAGCGGCTGTACCTACAAGTATTTCTCCTTTTTTCTCACACACTTGGTTTCTATTTAGGGATATTGTTGGGGCATTTAAATCTCCCTCCTAATGTCTGTAAAAGATTAATAATAGCCGTGACAATGTTATACAGCAATAAATGCTCAAAAATATCTACTATAGCCTTTGGTGGTAGTTTCTAACCCAGTTGGCGCTCTGTTGAGAACAGGTGAAATGTGTTGCCTATTTAAGAAATCAGCTTTGTAAGAGGCTATTTCCTGAAAAGCTAATAGCTCTTTATTGGACAGCTCTAGGTAGAAATTTGATACAAGTGGACTTTATCTGATAGCTATATTCTGACCCAGACTGGATACATGTGAGGCTGAGATTTTCATGCTGTGGTGTCACAATGCCTGGCCTTGAAACCACAGCCCCTTAAGGGGAAGGCAGTGACATGATCCCCAGCAACCTGCCACTTTTCGGACACAAGGGGGATTTACATGCAGATGAAAGCAGCAGCCTCCAGGTGATGCGGGACTCCCCACATCTCCTAAAAGCAGTGGGATACTGGGGATTATGTTGCTGCCATGTTCCACCCCAATATACACTTACCACTGGATCTTTGCTTCTGATGTGGGATCATGTGAGTCTCCAGGTGATGTCAGCATTAAGCTTGCTCTGCAATCAGGTATGGTATTGTTCAATAATGAAGCCAGTGTATTAAAAATTTCCATTTTTGCAAGCTCAAAGTTGCTTCAGGGATATGTTTGTTGGCAGCACAATGGGTTGGAGAGAGTGGAAAGGAGGCAGGAAGGGGTGTTTCTGGGCAGGGGAATGGTGGATCAGGTGCTAGAGAGGCAGGATTGGTGGCAGTAGCACATGCCATATTCCCATATGCCTAGGCCTGGCTGCCCTATATGGCTTTTCAGATATGCGCCATTTCAATAGCTGGGGCAGATTGGAATAGCCTTGAAACTATTCCCTTGCCCTGAGAGGCATTTCAGCCTGTTCCTAACCTGTGTTGAGTTCAGTGCAGGCCATGCAGCCTGACTTATATTAGTGCACTACCCTCGCCTCTAGAGAAGGTGTATACGTGGTGGGACTACAGACCCGATTCATGGATAAGTGTGAATTTATGGCTATGGGATCTGCAGCTATGCGGTCCCTGAATACTATAATTTAAAAGGCCAAAAATGATGCTATACCTTATAGACCAGACTTAATTTTACATAGACAAAACCTCCCTTTTTTATACTTGCAGGCAATGCAGGGAGGCTTCAGAAATAATATCCTGTCATTACAACCTGCTCCTGTATGCATGCATGCATAGATCCAGTTTTGAAAGTGCAGATATGAATGACACAGAGAGTTTATGCCATAAATTTTTAGTTTTATTGATTTGTTTGCCATCAGTAGGATTGCAGACGAGAAGTACAAATCTCATATGTACAGGTATTTATAAAGGAGTGAAGTCGGAGATCCGGATATAAATGTTAACATAATTCTGTTCAGGCTAAGTGAAAAGGGCCTCAGCCAACTGAGGGAGTCACAGCAAGGCTTGAGTTCACATAATTTTTTTCGCCATGTTAACATTCATTTGAATTTGAGGGTGAAGAGACAAAGTGCTAGTCCAATTGTGATATTATAAGAAAAATTTTATTCCAGCTCCACAAGTTCATCTCCTTCTCCAACTGTTTCACCAGCCTTGCAATGCACAGCTTTTACCTGTAGCACAAAGAAGAAAATATCAAATCACTTCTGAAAACACAAAAGACTTCTGAAAACACTTTTTAAAGTTGTGGTTGGCTATACAATGCAAAGAGCCTAAGGCTACAATCCTAAACTCCAGTTAGGCTGGCATAAACCTTGGCTTAAGTCCTTTGCCGACCTGGGGATGTCACAAAAGTGCCATAAAGCACTTCATCCCTCAACCTGGGAGGGTTAGGCTGGTGCACAGGCATGCACTGGTCTCTCCAGAATCCCCAGACACCCAAACTGAGTTAGGCCAACCTAAATTGGTTAGGATTTCACCCTAAATGATATATTTTAATTTTCCGAATCAACAAACACATGAAATCACTCAAAACCAAAAACAGTTTTTGCAATGTAATCAAGCATATTGTCCAGGTTTATGTTCAGTGCAGACCTTTATAAAGCTACACAAGTGAAATATTTTTTAAAAACACAGTTTGCCAGTGAAGAGTAGTGGTATGTTTGGTATGTTCGTTGTTGGTTTTTGCTGTGATTATTTTGCACTTTATATTTCCCATGGATGGTAAGTCATCAGGTATCTTGTACAGAAAAACACAGTATGGCTGTAATCACCTCCATCTTGGATGTGATCATGTCAGGCTGGGCTGCCTTGAAAGAGTTGGAAAACTTCAACTGGTTTAGAATGCAGCTGACAAGCTTCTGGCTGGATCAAAACACTGCCAAATATTGCCAACTACACTGGTTACCAGTTTGTTTCCAAGCTCAATTCTCAGAACCAGTGTTGATCTTTAAAATACCAATTAACCAGGGACCCAAAGTTATCAGCAGAACCATCTCTGAACTTGGTTAGGAACTCTGATCCCCCTTTGGGGGGTCTTTCTCGGGGTGATCTGCATGAGGTATGGTAGATGGGAATGAGAGATATTTTCCTAAGAGATGGTGCCCAGATTACGGAGCTGTTAGGAAGAGAAGCCAAGTCCCCAACACTTTGCAAAGGAAGCATAGACTGAATTTTAGCATACCTTTAATTCACTCTTCTCCCATGAAAACTATTCTGAGTTGCTGCTCCTTCTTTTTGTGATGGGAATGTTTCATGATCGTGCAGATCAGAGTGACTACCAGCAAACCAGAAATAAACTGGATGTTGCTTAGACTTGCAAATTGGAGTAAAATAAACCTTGGGGGGCTGCGGGCCTCTCAGACATTCTCCAAGGTCTGAAGATCCCTCTTAGATAGGCTGGCAAGCCTCTAGCATGATACCATAGTCTTTCAAGGCTGACGGGTGCCTGCAAAGCCTCTGTAGGCTCATGGTGCAGAGATTGCTGCAGTGCTGCTAGGACACCCATTCCGGGGCATTATTGGCACCTATGGTGGGTTGCAACCTACCACTTTGAGCGCCACTAGTTCCATGCATTACTAAGTAAATTACTTAAAGAGCAGCTTTATTGATTAAAATGGATATAAATCATAGTAACACATATAATTTTGTAAAAAAAGTCTTAACAGATACTTAACAGAACAGGCTTTTTTCTCAATTGCTGGGGAGAAGCAATGTTCAGTGGTAAAGCATTTGCTTTCCTAGTAGAAGATGCTCTGTGAGGCAGTGTCAGGTTTGAAACCTTTGCAAACAGTTGTCGGTCAGTGGGCAGGAGAGAGACTGTCTAACCCTACATCCAGAGTAACTACGGGAGCACATAAGAGACATTTACATCAATGTAGTTATGGCACCACCTAGTGAAAACCTATGGGAAATTCATATTGCAATCCAGAGTAAATTGTTTTTACGTTGGAGCAAGAACTCCACGTAGTTACTCTGGCTTGCGCCCTAAGAGGTGGCCAATTATTTGACTTGGTATAAGTCAGCTTCCTCTCTTGAAATTCTCAGTACTAGACTAACACGATGCAGCATGGAGGAAATGTGATTTGTGCTGACACGTTTGTTTTTATAATACCTAATCCTAAGTTCCTGCATCAGAGTTCTGCTCCTTGGAGAAATCCACAGTGTTGAAGAGAGCATACAAGAGAACACATACTGCACAAGGTTGTCAGGTATCCCAGGTTGTGGGGAGATGTTAGGGATACCTGATGTGGGGAGACACTTGCGTGCTCAATTCTAGAATTCAGTTGTGTGGCCTGGGCTAAAGTAAGGTTTCTGCAATACTACATTGAAGGATCAATATTTATGAATCCAAAATCTGGTGTGTCAGGACAGATTCAGAATTATACCAAACAGTGAAGACTAAATGCCAATATTAGAGTTTTCTGAACAATAATGGCATCTATTTTTATAATTTTTTTCAAACAAAAGCTGAGTTTAGGTCCACATACCTTGCCAGTTTTAGCAGCAACCAAACTGTTCTGCATTTTCATTGCTTCAATTACACAGATCTCCTGACCTTCAGCAACCTAATCAAAACAAAAAAGAAGACATTGAAATATTATCAAGTTCTTATAAATTTGCCTAAAATTCCATAAAAAATTCACTCAAGATTCATTTAATGCACAACATTTAAAGTCAATAGAAAAATGTTGAAACTAACACAGAAAAAGCGTTTGTTTTTTAAAAAAATCTGTCTCAAATGACATTCAAAATGCTACGTTCTGATGCTAAGAAGCAACATATCAAAATTCACTGCCCTCAGCTTTAGTGATGAGGTGGGAGTATTTATGAATTACTGGTTTATAAGATGCACTTTTTCCCCCCAAAGGGGGGGAATGTCTGTGCGTCTTATAGAATGATAGGGCCAATCCTGGAGCACAGTACCCCATCATGTCATATGTCATTGGATTCGTATTGAAGTGCAGAATCCAGTGCAAAAATCAGTTTTGAGATATCTCCTTCCTATCAAAAGTTATGGCCAAAAACCAAAAAAACCCCAAAAATATAAAAAATACATTTTTGGCCATTTTTAAAAGCGGATAGGAATTTTGGCTTGGGGGGGTTGGAATTTTGCCCTGGGGTGTAGGAATTTTTGCCATGAGGTTCAGGAATTTTTGGTTTGGCTTCTGGTCACCCTGGCACAGTTGCAATCCTACGCAGCCTTCCCTGGCTTGGGAGACTTGCTCCAAAGTAGACATGCACAGTTGCAATCCTAAGCAGCCTTCCCTGGCTTGGAGACTTACTCCAAAGTAGACATGCACAAGACCTGGTGCCTGCTGCTCCATGCCTGTGCATCCCTCACTCTTCCCTATATATCTAGATCCCCTCACCTTTCCCTACCTACCTGGATGCCCCCCAAAAAGAACCCCCCCAACTTACCTGCCTTCCTGGACCATTTGCAATGAGATTTGTGCAAAATGTTGGTGTCTGATAATTTGCAATGAGATTTGTGCAAAAGTCACAAATCACTGACACTAGAGATGATGAGTTTTTGGGGTTTCCAGAAAATTAGAAGAGTGCTTGAACCTTAAAGTCTTTCCTCATTTTTTAATGACAATGATAATGGTTCTTAATACCACTGTTGACTTTACATGGTTGAAATATTATTTTGCTATATTATATTAAATATATTAGCACAACATCTGGTTCAGAATATTTTTTTCTTGTTTTGCTCCTCTAAACTTTGGTGCGTCTTATAGTCTGGTGCATGTAATAAGCCGGGAAATACGGTATTTGATTTCCTCCTTTTGTATAGTAGAAACTAGAGCACTAATTTGTTTGTTTAAATGTCAGGTAAATTGTCCCTACGTTTAAAAAAATAGTAATAACCACAATCAATACCATGTAGAGAAAATTAAAGATAAAGGTGTCCCCTGGAGGTTGTACTACTAGCCGTGGCTGACTGTAGGGTGTGGTGCTCATTCCCATTTCTAAACCCTGACAGCCAGTGTTATCCGAGGATGCTTTTGTGGTCATGTGGCTGGCATGAGTGCCAAAGGCGCATGGAACGCTGTTACCTTCCCACCAAGGTTGTTTATCTACTTGCATTTGCATGCTTTCGAACTGCTAGGTTGGCAGGAGCTGGGCTAAGGATGGGAGTTCACTCTGTCTTGTAGGACTTGGGTCCTGAACCCCGGCCTGCCAGTTGACAGACACAGTTCCTTTAACCATCTGAGCTGCTACAGACCTTAGATAAATTAAAGATACCTATGCCTACGCTGATGTTACACCTGATGAACACCTCCATAACATCACATGGAAATGACATAGAAATGCAGTATAATAGACATACATTCATCATATATGATTGATTAGTCATATTCCTTCATGGAAGCCATACTCATTAAGGACATTTGACATATACTTGAGACACCAAATCAAAGTTTTAACTCATTGTGGGATGTTATACAGTCTGAAAACATCTAATAAATGTACTTCCCATGTACATTTTCCACAAGATGAATCCAAGCAACTGGGGGTTTGGTGTGAATGAAACTAAGGCTGCACGCTTACCTGGAAGTAAGCTTCACTGACTATAATGGAACCTATATCTGAGGAGACATGCATAGGATTTGGTATATAGACCTGGACAGGCTTGATTGCATCTTTATCATGGAACTGGTACCCTCTGTTCCAGGAGGGAATTAAGCCAAGTAACATGTTTGTAGACTTGGCCCCAATTCCGGTATATATAAGACAATTTAATTTATCAAGTTTAAGCTTGCTCAACTCTGCACTGAATTGTGGCCACAGAATAAATTAGGGAATTGAATGGAAAATAGAAGCTATTGTAATTTGGCATAGGAGTGAGTAAACATTACATTGGGAACAGGCTTGATTTCGAAGATTTCAGTCTGGAAACTGTGATGAGGGAACCACCAGGAGGAAGGCCAGAGAATGCAATAAGCTGAATATATTCAACCAGACGATAAGCTGAATATATTCAATCAATAGTATTTATATACTATAAATATATAGTATATTCTTTTTTCATCAAAAAGTTCACAAAACGGTTTACAGAGCAAATGAAATATTGTATTATGAGTCAAGCTTTAAAAGGGGCATGGCTTGTAATGTATGTGGGTTTTTATCAAATAGGAAAGTTTATATCTATTCCTCCATTTCCCAAATTCCATGCTCTTTCATTATTTCAAGTTATCAGCATTTTCTAAACTATCTGTATGCTTCATGCGTATATACATACAAAACCGCAAGTACCAATGTACAAATTATTGCAAACATAATTTTCTCAGCCTAGTACAAAATGTGTTATCCCCCTCCCAATAGTTTTCCAGACTCTCCGTGGATTTTCCATATGATCCATTTTTTTAAAAAAAAAAATTTGCACACAGATAACGGAGTTGCCAGGTGGGCCCCCATGAACTGCAAACTCTCAACTGAATTTCCTATGTTCTCCTTCACCATCTGTGGTCTGCACATACAAATGATATAGGTTATCAAGAAGTATTACTCTTGAGAAACCACTCAGTAAACTCTTACAGAAAAAGTAACCTAGTTGGTTTTCTTCCTTATGAAGAATCTTGTTTTTCCAGAGATACCCAATGTTTAAATACTGTGGCATTATTATTTCTAATAATAGCCAATTTGTTTAAAACAGCTTTAATGGAAAGTGTCACTTAAGCACCCACGTTTAATAATTGTTCTTTATTGTCAATCCTTTGTAGCTTTTTCCCCCACTGTGTTGCAAAGCAGCAAATCCTAAAATTAGTCCCCCAATATCTCTCTCTTTCCTATTTCATTCATTCTCTTGGGCTTTGTTCCGTTTCTTTCACTGCATAATTGTGTGTATCTTTTTGCCTGCCTGTATTGTTTAAGCTGGAAAATGAATATCCGAGAGATCTCTAAAATATCTCCTTTCCTCATTTAAGGATTAACATTTATTTTTTAAAAAAAAACTAACTTTTCGACACATTTTCTGAACACTGATCTGGAATGAAGCATAAAAATTGTAGTCTGTATTGCAACTTACAACAATTAATACCATTCTGGTTAAAAATTCTCTTTACACTTTAAATCGCAGCTTTAGTGGTGAGTTGAAATGGTGAAAAATGAAATAAAACCCTCAGAGTTCTTATGCATCTGAAGCCACCGTAATTGATTTCATCCTTAAGTTCCCTGACTTCCAGAACAGTCAAATTAAAACCACCAAACAAATGCAGTTATTCATTAAAATAGCTTTACTCTTCAGAAGAAACAAAATTGGAACTGCTGAGTTTAGAATTAATATTAAAATAAATATTATTTAATTTCATTGTTCACTGACTAGGAACAAAGCTGCATTTCATTCCAAAAACAAAGCAGAGCATCAAGATTCAGGGGCTTCTTGCATCAAAATTCTCTAATTTCCATTTTAAAATTATTTGCAGTTTTAACTTTAAGACCCATAAAAATATAGGAAGTGAATTTGAAATTAACGATTCAACAAATAGGTGTTGTTGTTTTTACTGTATACTGTGAATGTTGTGGTTTGTATGGTCTGCAGGATGGCACATGGTATGCTAAAGAACTTTACCCTGTAACAAAACAATTCTTGGAAAAACCAAGTAGTAACAATTCATCTTTGGCAATACAGAGTGGAGAAATAGGAGTATTATTGTCCTGTTTCCATTCAGAGGTACAAGGAAGAAAGCTCTTATCGGAGGGCAGGGCTCCGAAGACATCTTTGTAAGTCTAGCCCACTCCCCCAAGACTTTTGTGAATCATCTGATCAAGACTTAATGATTGTGACAGGATGTCTTCAATGTTAGGCTTACAAAACAGTCACAAGCCCCGCAAGTCTTTTTGATAAACCCAATCTGCGCTGATGTATTTCTCCACTCTGTCTAATTGGTGTAAAGTTTGCAGATCTGAGTCTCATATCTTTCACCCAGCTTGCTGCGTCCTCTCCTTTGACACCGGGTCAAGGTTCACATTCGCATCCGATTATCAAAGTGGCATTCATTAAGCAGCAGCCTGCCTTGCACCAAAATGAGTTAGCTTGAAGGAAAGCTCGGCCCATTTACTCAGCAGATTTTAGCATTTTAAGGAGGCCCAAATGTCACACAGTATTGCTACGTTCTGAAGAGTTTCAGACATCTCCAGCTGATGATTAATTGTGAGTGATGGGAAATAAAATCCAGTAAAGCCAGCTGCTTACCATGGTCGGCAAAATTACTATAATGGATATAGGCTGCCAATTTTCCAGTTTTACTGGCAAGTCTTCCAAGTGTAATTAAGGGAAGTTATAAATGATATGGAAATCTATCAAGACCCATTTATTTTCAGAGGACTCTTTCCCCAGGGACTTTTATCTTCAAGCTTATAGTTTGCTTTGTTGTGCTAATGATTTCAACCACTTCTTATTTCTATTAAAGCCCCCAATATCCCCGTCATAAGAAGTTAAATCCACTTCTTTCACAAAGACTTACACAAACAAACTCTTCAGGCCATTTACTTTTTATTTTTTCTTTAGGCTAAGTTGGGGCCTTATTCACTTTCTGGAAACTCTGTTTCACAATGTTGCATCTTAGTTTTAATTCAGACCAAAAAAAACTTGAAGAAGTCACCAAGATTTTGAGCACAGGGGTTGAATTTACCCAACCCTTAAGAGAAAGAAAAATAGCAGCATTGTGGAAGTGGCCTTTGATGGTAGGCATTTAGCAGAGGGTGGTGTTGCTCACTAATGTCGTTTGATTTGGAATAAAAGCATGAAAATGATGTGCAAGGGCCTAAAATTGGAGAGGTAAAGGATGAGTGCACCGTATTCCATTTCTCAATTTCATCCTTCAGAACCACAAAATGGGGGGTTATACAGTTACTGGATGAGATTTACGGTAACAGCTGTGGTCCTCCCACACAAGGGAGGACCTTCTAATGGGGTAAGGTCTGTTTTGAACAGACGGGGAGTTACAAAACAAGGTTCCCTATTAAGGATGAGCTCTAATATCCCCGGATAAAGGACACGAGAGCAATAGTCAGATTGCCTTTAAGAAACCCTAAACCCCACATTATGTCGCTTAAAAGACACACAAATATGCATGCGCGCACACACAAAACCTATTTTAGAAAGTGCAAACTGTTCATAAATGACAGCATGCAAATACAGGATGATTTTTTTCCTTCCGACTACTCTCTCGCCACTGTAAAGAATGCACAGGAAACGGTGCCAGTGGCATATGGCTTTCTACTGTGCTAAACATTCATACAAAAGACAGGTTCATCAGTCATTGGCGTATCTGGGTAAAAAAAAAATTAGCTCCTGATGGATGTTATTTAGAGCTTACCTGCTGCTAATACATTACCAGGGCTGGAAACCCACATGACATTGGAACCACGAAATACAGCATGTGCAAGAACATACCATGTTTGCCAGCTTATCCAAAATAATAAATAAGCTATTTAAACCCCGTGCCTAACATTGGGCCCGCTGCAAGGAACCCTGGGTCAGTGCTACACAGGCCAATTAATGCACAGCATCTGCTGCACAGAATCAGCACATGAAGCACTTCCGAATGATTTCAGCAATTAAAAGAAAACTGTTTCCTGCCTCTTCAAACAGCAACTGTTTCAATGCAAGAGTGAGCATCACATCATTGTGTGCAGCTGAAAAAATTAAGCCTCTTTTTGGGGGGCTGGAAGGAGAGAAAGAAGAGGAGGGTGGGACAGAGATTTCTTACGGTATAGGATCATTCTTTTGTTGCCCTACATTGTGTTTTTCTGCCAAATTAGACAGAAGGCTCTGAGGACCTCCAGGCCCTCTACTGTATATCACCTTCTGGTGCACTGGGGCTCCCTAAAAAGATGGATCAATATCAACCCTGCTGACAAGTCTGCAAAAGTGAAAACCCTTCAATTACATTTTTAAGACCTCTACAGTTTAGAACGCAGGTGCTTTCAAAGAATATATATTCGAAAGGCTCACAGAGCTGGAAAAAAGTCTAACACACAACCTTAAGTAAAAAGCAAAACATCAAACAAAATGAGAGGGGGGAGATCCTCCATCTCTGGGCCAGTAAAAGCAGTTAAAATCTTCTTTAAAACCAGCTTTTTGTGAGATAGAAGGAAAGTAAAGTTAAAGAAAAGCCCAAATATTCACACACCTATTTACCGCACTTACTTGAATCTAATGTGCCATTGAATCTGATGCTCAATGCTATTTTCAAAGACTTGAGATTAAAAATATATATATATCTACAAGTGATTGCAATGTGCAGCTGCAAAGCAGGTGCTAAATTTACTTTTACTGCAGACAGCAATTAGTAATTTGATAATAATATAGTATGATAATGGGTTTATGTTATGATTTTTACCTAATAGCAGTACTATATACAACAATTGGTTTATGTTATATATTTTTAATAACAATACAGTAAATTTATAAACTAAATAGTGATCTATACTCATAATCAAAATACCATTATTTACTCAAGTCTAGTGGCCCATTTAATCTAATGTGCACTCTGATTTTGGAGACTAAATTCAGATAAAAAGGTGAGCATTAGATTCAAGTAAATATGGTATTTAGCAAAATAGGAAGTGATGGTAATAGAAAATTAAAGGACTTACTGATAAACTTGATATACGCTGCGCTGAACATGATTATGCTCACTGTGTTCCCCAAGTTAAGCACACACAGCAATTAAAAAGCAGTATTTATGATTTTTTAAAGAATCGATTTCAGGATTTCAAAAGAATCGATTCCAGTGCATCATCTGTGTTGACTACTGCTCCTCTGTGAGGTTCTCCCTATCTGTGTGACTTGTTGACACCTATGCAGAAAACAAAATCAAGAGGAACTGGAGCCATGATTGAATTCTTTGACATTGTCCAAATCTGTGGAAAATAATTAGTGCCATTTTGCCCCTTCGATCCAAATTAATTTTGAAACAGGAGCTACAAAGTTGAAAATATAATTAGTGGCAATTAACAGAGCTTGACAGATGATTATTAAACTTTTTATGCCACACTCCTTTAAAGAATGAATTTTGGCAAAACGCATCCCAGATTTTCTGACCCTTGCTTAACCAAAGGTCAGTGATGTTCCCCTGACAGCAATAAGCACGATTCATTGTACCCCCACTTATTGAAAACATAAGTGCTCCCAGAGGCTCTAGAAACTTCCACATTTCTTTTTAGAATGAAGAACTCACTGGACTGTCAAAGAAAGATCTACAGGTATTTTAGAAATATTTTGAACTACCATTGATGAGTTTAGGAAAGCGAGACTGGTTTAAAAAACTATTTTGTTAAAAGAGAAGCTCTTCAATTATATCCTGAAAAAAATTATATTAATTTATTAGTTTTTTAAAACTGTTGTACATCTTAGCTATGAATTTAAAAGCAAGCAAGCCTAAGTCTATGCATCACAGAGATATGTTAAAGAGTCAGTTACTCAAGTGGAACTTGCCAATTTTACATGCACTGTATACAAAAGGGTAGGAAAGCATTTTCCGGATACTGGAATAAGAGGCAGTCCTGTTCAGAATAGAACTCAAGGGCCAAGTTTCTATTTCTAGGTATTGATATTGAAATGTTGATGTGTCAGGATGGTCAGGTGCCTAGAATTTGTTAGAGCTGCATCAAGTTAGCGCCAACACATTCAAATTTCATGTGAAATGCTCGCTTCTTTTGAACAAAGGACTACAGTAAAGCAGAAACTTCCGGAGGACTTACCCTAGACTAGAATGACAACAGCAACAAATCAATATTCGCCTCCTATTAATTATATCACAAAGCTATGCACAAGGCTTTTGTGGCTTTTTTAAAAAGTGAGGCTTAATAAGCTATCCTGCAGCTACTCCTTCCTCTGCCTCCATTGTTTTCCCTTGTTTTGAAAAAGCATGACTATTATTACCAAAGGCCGAAAGAATTTATTTCAGATGTTTAAGAGCTGAACAGCCAGCAAGAAAAAGGGAGGTTACAAGCAACAGGTAGTATATTAAAAATATAACCTGACATTTTACAAGAAATCTTAGACTCCTGCAGTGTGCTTAGTGAAGCGTGTGCTGGGAGGAGGGAAGACTGTTAGGTGTTTGTTTTTATTAGTTTTTTGCATTTGAACGTTTTGAAAGACAGAATGATGGTTGAACATTACCCGTAATCTCATCAAGACACATTTATTCAAGAATTTTCAAATTGAGTGCTATGGAACAGAATGGGGTTGGTCTGAAACCATGTACATCCACGATTTGATCAGTTAAGTATTTCAATTTCTTTTTAATGTAAGAAACAACAAATTTAGATGTGTTGTTTTTTATTTGGGGTTACTATCAGATGTGTTTCCAACATTCAAAACGGTATTTTTATTGAGAAACAGCATGGGTAAAATGCATGTTTACCACAGAACTATTTTTAAAAAACTTTATACCAGGACACCTGTATGTATATTTTAAATAGAGCCAGTATGTTCACATGTGTATCAGAACTTTAAAGTATAGGCAGTTAGACTAAATAAATTTAGCTCAACTGTAAACATACAGGTACTTTCAAATTCAGGTTATAAATTGTATTTATTCCACAAATGTAAAATAAATGTTAATAATCTGATTGTTTCTAGCAACTGTGGGTTTTCATTTATTTGAACAGTAATGTAAGTGAATGGAACAAACTCCAAGTCTTAGCATACTAATATGTCACATTTAGCAGTACCCTGAATGTCTTGCTACTAACAGTTCTTTTCACTGCAGAAAATGGACAATACTCATGCAGAAAGATTATTCATATTTTCAGAGGGCCCTTAAAAAATTAAGCTAAACCATATGAACTGTTATGGAATGAAAAAGTTCATTAATACAGTTTATACTTCTGTCTCACTGCTGTCAGTCAATTCTATGCTCCCAATTTGTGGAGCACTACTATATTTACAGTGTTGGAGGATTTTTGATAAACTTTCCCAACTTTCATTTTTCTCCCCATGTCATACTGTAAATTAGTTTTCTCCATTCAAGGAACTTTTTCAAGTCCCCTATGACGGAATCGGGCATGGCTTCAGGCTGAAAAGTCTGTGCATGAACCTGCAAACATGTCTCGATTTGGGTCCAAGAACTGCCAACTTTTAACCTCTCATTCAATAACAATCTATCTTCAGTAGAGTTACCTTGATGTGAATTATTAATTTAATATGACACAACCTTCCATGCATATCATACTACCTATATCTTTTTAGTGAAATAAAATGTATTTTACAATGAAGTTCTAATGTAAAGTCAATTGCAATTGAAGTTTTTTTGCTTATACCTAGTTGAGGAACATGTTAACTTAAAAAAAAGGAATGCTGAGGTGGTTTGAAGAATCATCTTGAAGAACTGTGCTTCCTATGTAGCTGGATGGGCAAACTGGGCCACTTTAGGAATCTTGGATCTTTAATAATTCTGGGCAGCACAATTCAGGCCAGCACAGTTCCCCTATCTTCCCATTCCCACAGTGATGTGGGAGGCTGATGCATATCTGTGCATTGGCCTAACCCTCCCAAGAGTGGCACAGAAGTGCCATATGGCACTTTTGTGATACCCTCAGGGCCAGCACAGGACTTGTGCCAGGAGTTAGGCTTGCCTAACCAGGGATTACCAGTGTGCAGAAGAGAGAATTTTAGCAAGTGCAGCTTGTGATCTGTGAGAATGAAAAATACCCTGCAAAGGATAAATTATGTCTCTACAATAAAATAAAATAAGCAATGCCAAGCAGAACACAAACAAGTTTCTTGTTCAACTATCAGTTCTTTTTAATTCTGTTATCTTTGTTTCTGTATTTTTTGTTTAACTGTTGTTAATTATGCTGTAATCAGCTTGGGTACCTTCATGAAAGAGGCAGGATATAAATGTTAAACAAATTGCTTTGCAAATTTATGTGATTATCAAAAAGCAGTTTATAAATATTCATATAATTATTAAGATCTTGACTACATTATGGTCTGATAAATTCAGTGTATGTTCTTAGACTGTATTTCACCATTAATCATATGCAACAATCATATGTTCCATATGGGGATATGCAGCAATCATATGTTCCATTTGGGGATACTGAAACTTACCATAAGTTGTGGTCAGCCAGTTAAACAGGACCACGATAAACATCTAAATGTGTGACTGAATCCTCTTTGATTGCACCCATAAATCACCACTGCTGGATCACATTTTCCTCTATAGATTAAGGCTGTAATCCCTACCCTCAATTAGGCTGAAATAAGCTCCAGCATAAGGCTGCAATCCTAAAGACTGAACACAAAGGGTCTCACTTTGGAGTAAACATGGTCAGGAATGTGCTCTAAGTCCTATGCTGGCCTGGGGGTGTCACAAAAGTGCTGTATGGCATTTCGGCATCAATTCTGGGTAAGGATTAGGCCAGTGCACAGACATGCACTTGTCTCCCTACTACATCACCACAGGAATTGGAAGACCAATGAATTGTGCCAGCCTAGATTAGGTTTAGACCCTTAGTAAATAAAGCATAATGAATTAGTCAAGATAAGCAGTAAAGCTAAGCTTAATTTAATATGAAACACCTAAACTAGGAGCAAAGTGATTTTAAATCCATTTTATCCAATGGCAAGCTACTAAGGGAAGTTCAGAAAATTGTTCACAATAAAGCATAGAGGCATTGTTAAAAGTAGTTGTCAAATATTTCTTTGGACACCCCTACTTGGTTGAAAAGTGCTTTACTCGGTTGAAAAGTGGTATATAAGTATATACACACAGAGAGTATACACACACACACACACACACACAGAGAGAGAGAGAGAGAGAGAGAGAGAGAGAGAGAGAGAGAGAGAGAGAGAGAGAGAGAGAGAGAGAGAGAGGGAGAGAGAGAAAATAGGAAATAATGGAAACTTAGACGATTGTTTCCACAATCCAAAAACAGTCACATAAAAATATTAACTGTATGTAAAAATGATGACAAAACACTGTAATCCAATTCAAAACACTGTAATATAATCTAGAACACAATTAATGTAAGATTAATAAAATCACTGTAATATACTGTACAGTAAAACAGAAAAGAAAAACCTTGATGGACAAGGATGACTAATTTTCACTAAAGGAGTCACTGGTGTCTTTTTCAGTAGCTTTTTTACAAGGAACCTTCTAATGACACTTGCTTTTGTCTCCTTTTGAGGATTTCACAGAAATGCGGCATTGCCTTGTCATTAAACAGATTCATCGCTCGCAGTTCTACAGCCTTACTTGGGTGGTGCTTTTTTTTTTTACAAAATTTTGCACAATTTCCCAATGTTTACCAATGTCCTTAATCTTATTTGATTTGAGAGATTCCTACTCCTTATTCTCCTCGTCTGCAGATGAGATCTCCTCCATAACCTCTTGTTGTTGCTCATGATGCAGATCCATCAATTTGTTTGTTTTACAATAAATTTTCCTTGTAAAACTAATTGCCAAACTCCACCAAAATGGTTTGTTTTACAAAGCACTGTTTGTCTTACAAGGCAGAATTCCTTAGAAATTTTAGGTTGTCTTACAAAGCATTCTTCTTACAAGTTAATTGTCTTACAAGGTACATGAGCTAATTGATCTCAGTGGGATTTACCAGAATGTAATTGTGGACATATGTGTACAATTGTGTAATTGAACATATGCTTTTACTGTTATTTTGTGAAGATGGTACACTTTTCACTTCCGGCATAAAGCTATAGAAAGCAAAGCCGAATTGAATAATGATTGGTTCACCATCCCGGAAGTTTTCTGTCATTACTTCTAAACAGACAATATTTCACAAAGTGGAATTTTGGAGGATTAAATTAAAAAACAGAGTTTATTTGAACAAGTAACAATTCTTGACAGATTTCAGACCAACAGTGTACAAGTAAGTTAATTTAATGCATGAGAAAGTGAATACATCCATATTGCTATAACCTAACCAAGACACCATTCTTACAATCTAAAAATATGGTTCTGTTCAAGCATGAACTTCTCCTCTTCCATAAAATCTTTCACCAACTTACCCTCTTCTTGCAAAGGTGAAGTTCTTTGTTAACAAATGACCAATACTTTGGGCCCTCAAATTACTGTGTATTCTTGAAAACGGGAGCCTCCTTGTTGTACACTAACCATAACTTTGCACAGAATATAGTATCATACAGTGATACGTAGCAGAGTGCACATGCAGAAAATGCACTGAACTGCTACTCACTGCAGTTTTAGTATAACAGCCAGTTGAAAAACATCTCTGCCATTTCCTAGCAATATGGTTTCACATCTCATTATATTATTAACTGGTAAATACTCCAGAAAATAAAAAGGGTACTTAAGTACTCTTTAGTTATCGGAAAAGTAGAAAGGACAAACACAAAATCAGGACACATTCAAACAGTGGGACAAAAAGACTAGTGTGTAAGAGTTCCCGTCCCTTGTTGTTTGAGGCTCTGAACAGCTACAATGAATGATCCTTGTCCAGATGGACAGCCAAAACATGTAAGCTGAATTGCACCATCTCGCCGCTTATTCAGTCTGGATAGCTGATACAACCTCATCTCTTTTCAAAAAAACTTTTTGACACTAGTCCTGGAAAGGAAGGATTTACGCTAAACTCCCTTTCAACGCCACAAAATTGTTTTTGCAATTAAAGCTGCCCAATTACCATTGACAAGCCCAAGTCGGCAGAACATAAGCCTGTGCTGTTCAAATGCTCTGCCTCTCAGTGCCTCCAGCAAAAATCCACAGGCGACAGGAAAAAAACAGAACGGTATCTCCTCTCATTATTTAACAACTTGTTTGGTGTTGCACTGCACTTCTTTTGGAATGACTGAATGTATGGAAAGAATGTTTCCCTCATTTTAATTTCCTGGCTGGAGGCCCATCCTATCATGGGTTTGCTTCTTCATGTACACAAGATATATACCAGGCACACACATAAAAAGATACTTCATACCATCCATTGTTCTAATCCACTTGAATGACCTATTAAAAATACTAGAAATGCTTCTTTCCCCTATTCACCACCTTACACTTAGATTGTATTTAACATCTCACTCCTTAGAACTTGTTCTGCCTATATTCATGGAGAAATGATGGGATTCACGCTCCCCATGAGGTGGAGGAAACTGCAGTAAGTGGCCATTTTCTGACATACAGTCAGCCTGAAAATCATTAATTGTTAACACAGACCATGTTTACCCCTGTTTGATACACCGCTTCTTCAAAACTCCTCCTCATACACATGCACACATATAGATGACTTGTCCACACGTACAGATGACTTGTCCAGCTAAACTGAAGACTAATAAAATTGTTCTGCTACCCCCGAGTTAGTTCCTTTCATACACAGAAGTGTTGGTGGATTTGGGATTTCAACCAAACATTTTTAGATTCTGCTTTGTCTTTAAACTTGTATGAAAACAATTTAAACTACTTGTTCAGGATGAGGCAAAAATATCTTACACTTTAAAGGTTAAAAAAAGGAAAAAAGAAGCAACATTTATTAAAAATTAATTTCACTATTGTTTAAACAAAGGGTTACAGTTTTTATTCATTTGGTTTTAAAAATTAGTTCCTTCAAATGGTGGCCTCTATTCACTATACACTGTTCTAGACAATTTCCTTTAATTCTTCAATGGTTCCCGGTTGATGCTTGTAGATCTCTGCTTTCAAGAAAACCCAGAGGGAAAAATGTAAGTGCTGAACCTGTGGCTCTGAAATTTGCAACCTATAGCAGTACTGTTTTTCTATCCAGAACAGCATTCTGACCTAATATGTAATGAGTTCAAAAAGTTCTCTGTGTTGTAATTACAGATTCACCACTCTTCAAAAACTTTTCTATAGCAAAAGCACCCTGTGCACCAGTCCAAACCATATTGCTAGATGTGGGTATATGTAAATAAAATATGGGATTTAGTCATTAGCTAAATGAAGACATCATTGGCACTTGCATATGTTCATTAGCAACACATAGGTGAACATTTAAAATGTGGGAGGTATTTCTGCCTTACAGAAAAGCTGTACAGGAAAGCTTTTGAAAACACACACATACCATAAATAAAATTAAGCATGGCATGGTTGCACCAGCATTGGGAAATTGGATAGGATTGGTCCATAAACTATTAAGGAAAAAGGAAATAAATTAAAAGTTAAGAGCTGGAGAATGACCTGTCCATGAATAGCATTTAAAAATACCTCCACCACCAAACACAAAACAGAGAATATGGAAACAGAATATTACTGAATAAACCTTGACCTTCATGCGTCTTTGGACCCAACTGTCAAATTCCCTTTCAGTTTTTGTTCATTCTCATACTGAAATACTTTGGATTGAACAAGGTACATTAAAAATCAAATATACCTCATCACCTGAGAAGTACTATAGGAAAGTGCATTCTAATGTCCCAGCCTTGTTCCATTAACTCTAATTATTCTTTATGTACACAAATGAAAACATTAGGATTTCAAGCTTTAATTCATTTAGATCGCAATCATAACTATGTCTATTCAGAAGTAAGCCCCATTGTGTTCCAACTGATTTTACTCCCAGGAAAGTGTGTTTAACCTCCAGTAAAACCTCCTCCACTTAGACTGGCCTAACCCAGCTTAAGTCCTGTGCTGACCTAGGGGTGTCACAAAAGTGCCATAAGACACTTTTGCACCAGTCCTGGGGGAGGGTTAAGCCAGTGCACAGAGAGGCGCTTGCCACCCTACATCACCATGGGAATGGGAAGACCAGTGATGGCCTAGGTTAGGATTGCACCTTAATAAACTTAATATATTGAATGAATTGATAGGAGTAAACTAACCAATGTAGTGGGAAGTTAGCTGCATTTATTTATACAAAATGGAATAAACACAAAAGTGGTTATTAATACAAAATGGAATAAAAATTAAAGATGGACAATCCTGCACCATGGCAAAATGATGATGAAGTCAGAGGACCTAAATTTTTAGCATGCGCACGTGGCATATGGCAACCTAATAGCTCAGTATCATGGGGAATATTCAGATATTGGTCATTGTCAGAAATGAGTCATCTTGCCAGTGTAAGTGCTATCAGTTTATTTGGAATTTATAATATGCTAGCAGGATGAATTCGTCCCCTTGCTTGATAAAAAAGTTGCTCATAAACCTACAAGAAATAATTTCAACAGAGATTTTTCCAGAAATGGATTGCATGTGGTTTCCTATTCACTGAAGTGTCACAGAAGGCAGACATGCTTTCACGAGTAACAAGAGTGTGAAGCATTTTACACATTGTACTACAGCAAATTCAGGTGTGCCTGTATCCATTACAGATGGAACAAGTCAATTGGTGTTCCTGGAGTACCCGTTTTCAACATTTCTGCCATATCATCCTAAACATTATTACTGTACTTGTAATTTAAAAATGTCTTTAAAAACTGGTTTTTTTAAACTGGTATGTTTTAAAACTGGTATGTTTTTAAAACTGGTATGTTTTGACACTCCTAGTGAGGAATTTTCAGAAACAGATATCAAGAAAAGAAAGCATCTTACCATGTCACCAGGCTTTACAGACACTGCAACTACAGCACCAGGCATAGGTGATCTTAAGATGCTCGAGGTATCCTCTTCTGCTTTCTCTGGCATGAACTTACTCAGCTCTGCAGCAAGCTTGGTCAGTATATGCAACTTGTACTGGGGGAGGGGGGGCGGGAAGAGAAGAAAATAGAGAAAAAGGTGACGAAAATAAATACTATTAGAAAAGTGTTTAAGTATAAAGATATAAGCTAAGCAAACTGTCACAAGATATGGTAAACTCTTTATAAGTATAAAATGAGTAGGGATATTTTAATATTTTTCCATATATTATAATCTTAAATATCCTAATCTTACATAATTACTTTCCAGACTACGTACATAAAGCTACTCAAAATTGCCTGTACATTCTGTACCTCCAGAAAATATGTGCTGTCTCTTTAAAAATGATACGAAGTTGGAATAGAAATATAATAGGTGGGTATGGTGGGTGGAACTGCCTGCACTATTTAAATTACTGGTTTTTGTTTTGATTTATTGATCATGTGAAGTTGAATTTGTATAAGGCTGCAATCTTAAATACACTTTCCTAGGATTAAGACCCGTTGAACACAATGTGGCTTACTTTTGAGTAGACATGGTTCAGATTGTGCTCTAAGTCATCTGCAGATAAGGACAAGGGACAACTGCAAATTTTATTATTGAGTTTACAAAATACATACCTTGAACTGCCATCACAGACTGGACCAAATCTAACCCTTTTGCAAATGTTCAACCAATCAGAAGTATTTTTTGCAATTTCTTTACCTTTGTCCACATCACATGACTGGAAGATTTTACTAATATTTATTATATACACTTCAGCTGATCTTGTGTAAAGGGTATGGAAAAAAAACTTGCCTTGCTGGCAATCATACTTTGAAAATGCAGTGATGTAAATCCAGACATGTAGATGGAATCAACCCAAAATGTATAAATTAGTAAGTTAACCAAAAATCACAATGCAGCTCCATGTTGCTAGCATGACTTAAAAATAATGGAACCCAGTTTGGGTTTGATTTTTGCTATGCAGTGATACCAAATATAAAAAGTGATACCCAAATATAAAAAGGCCACAGGTCCTAAGCATTGCCACTCTATCCCCTACTTTTTTCCAGTTCTTGAGTGAAATCCACAGGATATCAAGAAAGATGCTTAACAACCACAAAAAGGACTAGAAGTCATTTTGAGTGACAGTATCAATATTGTTTTCTGTGCTGTGCAAAACTGTTCGCTTCTGCATGAAATGATTATGCTATCCATCTTAAGAACTGCTTGAGGAGAAACAGGGAATTTTTAGAAGGAGAATTCAAATGAAATAATCCTTAAGTTTCAAGTCATTAAAAAAATTTTCACACAGGATATCATCAAAGAAGTTCTGCAACTTGATCTTTGAATCAGATTTGCCTGTTGCTGCTTTTAATCTAAAAAGATTATCACTCTGTATAACCCAGTCAGAGAAGAGATACTGTGCGCAGAAATCCAGTAGATGGCAGCAGGTATCTGCGAGAAACTTATTTGTCTTTAGTCATTAATGGTCATAAGAAGGACAAGTGTGCTTATAATAAATGTTGCTTCAAGAACTGTACACCCAATAATTAAACTTGCATTGAGATCAGCTAGCTTCAACATCTCAGCTTCTGAATTTTTAAATACATACCTTGAACTACTCTCAAAACACAGTCCTGCACTTTCCCACTCACAACCTTAATGTGGTTAAAATCACATTAATATGTTTGAACAGCTACCTTGTACATGCATGGCATTCAAACTTCTTGTTTTCTGGGAATTTTTCATACACTGATCTACGTATTTCACAATTCCTGAACTTTGCAGAGAAATTCTTGGTCAATTCTCAACTCAGCATAATTATTGTACTCATGTAGGCATCATGTAGACATATCCTCATACACATCCCAGTCCAACACAAATCCCTATGCAGTTATACAATGACACTGACATGGGCTACAGTATGGTCACATGCAAGACATATTGCTGGAACAAGTCTGCATGGATCCAAGCAGGTGGATGAGGCCCAAAAATGGGGTCTGGATATAGCATGCACCAGCACTGGCAATCCTGCCCCCTTCCTGGACATGATCTACCCCCATCCTATTGCTGCTCCACTGCACCATTCTCCAGTCCTGTTCAACTCTCTTTTTCTGCCATCCCCTCATTCTTCCCTGGAGTTACCTGCTGTGGATAGCCTCCTGAATACCACCAACATGAGTGGTAGAGCTCCAAGTATCCTGTTGGCATGCCTTGCATTGTTGCAAAATGCTTTTGTGACAGCCCATAGTAGCAGAACATGTGTTCTGTTGGGCAAGGTCTTCGTTAGGATAGGACTGACACACATACACACCCCACTGTGTATTTTTTACTGAAATTTTCAAATTAGTTCTTGGTAAGTCTTGGAGAATACTAGCTGTGCAATAGAATGCACCCTATAACTTATTCTACCATTTGTTCACTGCAAGAGAACAGTAGATAAGCTATTTTTCAAACAACATATCTTTAAACTGTTTCAGAATCTCCTGGATTTTGAAGAGTAACTCCATGTTATGAGGAATAGAGCAAGGAAATTATACAACTAAAAGAGTTAGATTGGTTTTTGTTGATGCAATGGACTAGTTGATCCATCTGTGACAGAAACCCTTTTAAAAAAATTTACTATTCTAGGTATATCCCCCTATAAAGGGTTATCTTGGTTATCTAAAATTATCTATTTTAATGATCCAAAATTATCCAATTTAAGGACGAATAGACGTTATCTAAGGTTGGCCGTGTCCAAACATTGGATATCTTTTCAAAATGATTGAGGAATCATGATGATGATATAAATCTTTTCAACAACAACAACAACAAAAAACCTTTATAAAGGGATTTACGCAAAGTACTGTAAATTTTTTTAAAAGGGTTCTCTGTCACAGGGGGCCTCAACTAGTCCTTTGCATTAACAATTAGCCCATTGCATCACAGCGGGCAAGCCAACAAGCAAAGGAACTTGCCCAGCATCAAATCCACTGAAATTAAACGTACCTGTAGTGACACACATCTGCTTGATGTGCTCTTATGTGATTTCCTTTTATTTTAATGAGACATTTGTACATCTTCCTAAATTATATGTTGCCTTATTAATCTATCTGTTATGAACTGTGAAACACAAAGTAAAAAAATAAACATTAACATGCCACACTATTGTACAACCAGTTAACATGCCACATGGTGTACAACCAATCCTAAAAGTAACAGAAGTGTAACTTCTTACAGAAAATGAATAAATATATTTTGAGCCCCAAGTCATGGAGGAAAGCTGTAGGTTTCCAATACACAGAGATGATAACAGAGCACCTAACACAAGACATAGATTATGGAAAGGAAATAAAATGCAGCTGTTTCTCAAAATCAGAGCTATAACTACCTTTCATGATATCACACAAAAGAGATAAAAGATAGTATGCATTTGTCTTCTGTATTATGTAGGATTATGGTAGCCACCCCTAAGAAAAAGATGACCATGTGTACGCACGTGTCAAGCCTATGTTTAAATTTACACACTTTGCAGTTTTTAAATTATTAATTGACCTGTGAGGAAACAAACATGTATATTGGAAAGGAACAACTTTTCAAAAGACCACCAGTGATTAACTCTCCAAACAGAAATGATGTTACATTGTGAGTTTTACTGAGATTGTGAAGAGGAGGACAATGGATCACAAATTATGAAGGGAAGATAACTTTGGTGTTGTGTGTGGACAAGCTGGACTGATAAAAAAAACACTCAAGGACAGCAGGAATGGATGAGTTGGCTGAGTTGGGGACTGGAAGCACCGTCTAGTGGTGGTTCCGCTCCTTCTTGGCTGACAGAACCCAGAAGGTGGTGCTGGAGGATGCTTTTTCAGCACCCTGGCCTCTTTGGTGTGGGGTGCCACAAGGCTCTATTCTATCCCCCAGCCTGTTTAACATCTACATGAAGCCACTGGGAGAGGTCATCCAGAGGCTTGGAGTGAGGTGTCATCAGTATGCTGATGACACCCAGCTCTATTTCTCCTTTCCTCTTGAGACCAAGGCGACAGCTAAGATCTTAAATGGTTGTCTGGAGGCAGTGGAGGGCTGGATGAGGTCAAACAAACTGAAATTAAATCCTGATAAGACAGAGGTTCTCCTGGTCCAGAAGTTGTAGACTCGGATATTGGAATATCGTCATACTCTGGATGAGGTTGCACTCCCTCTGAAGGGTCCGCAGCTTGGGGGTTCTCCTGGATTTGCAGCTGTTCCTGGAGTCCCAGGTGGCAGCTGTGGCCAGCGGAGCATTTGCTCAGCTTTGGCTGATCGACCAACTGCAACCATACTTGAGTCTCTCTGATCTGGCCATGGTGACTCCTGCCCTAGTGACATCTAGATTGGATTACTGTAACGCACTCTAAGTGGGACCACCTCTGAAGTCCAGAAACTCCAACTAGTGCAGAATGCGGCGGCTCCTGTGGTTGCTGGGGCACATCGGTTCAGCTCAGTCGGGTCACTACTTCAGTGGCTACATTGGCTGCCCATTTGCTTCTGGGCTGAATCAAAAGTGCTGGTCTTTACTTTTAAAGCCCTCTATGGTTTGGGTCCGGGGTATCTGAGGGACTGCCTGCTTCCATACAATCCAACTTGTCACTTAAGGTCATCGGGGGGCTCTGCTGACCATGCCACCACCGAGATAAGAGAGGTATGGTGGGAAGGAGCAGAGCCTTCTTGGTGGTTGCACCCCAGTTATGGAACAACCTCCCCTTTGACTTAAGAATTGCTCCCTCCTTGTACAGTTTTTGGTGGTTTTGCGGTCAAAAGATTTTTAGCTAATAGAGAGGTTGGGCTGTTATGTTTTTAAGCAGTTTTTAAATTTTTAGATTTTAGCCATGATTTTAGCCATTGTTTTTATGATAATTTTTAGGGTGGTTTTAAATTTTTAAATGTTTTTAGATATGTTAAATGTATTTATATACACTATTGTTAATGTTTGTTAGCTGCCTTGAGTTGGCCTCGCTGAGAAAGGCGGGATAGAAATCCTGCAAATAAACAAATAAATAAGAAACGGGATTCTCATGAGTTTAACAATGAAATATGAATGGTATGTATTATGTGTTTTAATTTAAAAAACTGTGAATGTCAACTGAATATCTTTTTCTACTGATACATTACCCATATTTGTGTTGGTTTCCTTACTGTATTATATGATTTTTAAAAAATTGATAGCTGCTTTTTATTATTACTATATTGTGTTTTCTGGAATGCTTAGCCCAGAGCCACTGGGAGGTATTTTATCAATTTTATAAAGCTCCTTTTGGGTCATTTCTCCCCTCAAATGTGAATTTGGCTCCTAGGTCTGATGCACCTTCTGAGTCTTATAGGAGGTGCTGTTCTAGCCACTTTGAGCATATGCTTTTTAGAAAAGGAAAGGTGGAACATATTATATTTCTGGAATAAACTTGTAATGAATAAACTTGCATATACTGGAATAAATGTAGCATATAATATCCATGCCAAAATATGGCATTCAGTCCAAAAGTGCATCCCTGGTGCAAAATATACTGAAATAGGTGGCCCAATTCAGTCCAAAAGTGCATCCCTGGTGCAAGATATACTGAAATAGGTGGCCCAATAGATATAAACTAGTTCATATATGCAGTCCTTCCAAAACAAAATGCTTCTGTGGGTGTATGTTTGCCACCTAGAGAAAAAGGATGGACTTTCTGGAGATTGAGTGCAACAGTTGCCAGAAGTACTTATACTCAAATAACATCTTTAACTTGTGTCTTTGCTCTTGACTGTATGTTCTGCAATCAAGTGTCTGCCAGTTTTTGAAGGATATGATCCTGTCAGTGAAATTACAGTCCAAATAAAAGCTTTTTGTTCTTATTAAAATTCATCTGAGTCACGTGGCAAGCCAAAAAAAAATCCTTGTAGAGTACTTTCTGCTGTCAATCTAATAAACATTCTGTGCAGAGGGGCTATTTATCAAAAGATAAATTGTAGTTAAAAATCCTTCATTAAACCAATGGGGGGAATATAATTACATAAAATTGCATAGTTCAGTATCTGTTGTAAATGCCTGCCTTTTATTGATACTTTGAAAATAATATTTATTTTTTTTTAGAAAAAGGAAACAACTATCTTGGAAGCATACAAATATCAAGATAGTCCCCCAGGCTGCAACTATACAGTCCATATTATTTAACTATGGCTGCAATCCTAAAGACACTTTCCAGGGAGTAAGACCCATTGAATACAATGGGGCTTACTTCTGAGTAGACATGGTTAGGATTGTGCTCTATGTATCTTAAAAAGAGTTCACTTAGCCTCTGCTTGTTTTCTGAGACACTCTTTCTTGTACACAGCCCATCTTCAAAACCGTTCTTTCAGAGGAAGAATCAGGGTTACACCACGGAGTGTAAAACAGTCCATATAGCCTAAACTAGCTTACCACCAAAGGCAGGGCAGTTTTGTATGAGAAACTGTCTCCAACTATTGTACTGTAAAAGTTTGCTCCTCTCCATCACAGGCCCTACCAAGCATTCCACTTTTCTATTTTAATATTTCCCTATCTTCTGGATTCCTTTCTCCGCAGGACTCCTGCTTTGCTTGGAATGAGATGTGAGAGGCAGTAAGCTAAAAGCTTTCAAATGCAGGCCTTTGTTATTGATGAGCTGTTCCCTTTCCTTTTGTATTTGTTTATTGTTCTTTAGTCTGTTATTTTTCTCCCCCTTTTTTGGGAGGGGGGAAATGAACTATTGTAATCATAAAGCAAAAAAAAAGAAAAAAGAAAAACCAGTAAACATCTCCAGAAAGGTCCTTCTGGGGCTCAGCTGGGAACAAATGACTGTCATGAACATAGGACAGTGAACTAGTGTCTGGAAGGGTTCCCTTTTTAATACTTCGATCAGATACATGTCTCTGTCAGTTGAGCCCAATAAATATTTCCCCGTCCACCACCCCCAGCATTCCTTTGTAAAACATTTTCTCATCATTCAGAAACAGCCTGACCTAGGGGTGCCTGGGAGCTGTAGAGCATACTCTGAGGATGCTAACATGTGGAGTGGTTTGATGAGAAGTGTAAAGGAGTTTGGAAGACCAAAATAACTGAATAATGTTTGGCTCCAAAACAAAGACAATTGAACCCAATTGTTACCAAACTGCCACCATGTAATCTTGCTTTGGACTGAAAGGTGATGACTCCTCATCTCACACATGGAGGCTTTTAGGCTTTGTTGATTTTTATACATTTTTTGTAAAGATGAGTAGCTGCCCAAGGAAACAAAGCAATAGACTGCAAAGGTAGAAGGACCTGATTCTCAAATTGACATGAGAGGTATGAACTGAAGTCTGGAGAACATCTGAAGGCATCACAGTGGAATAGTTACGCGGTATGGCACAGACAGACCATCTCCAAGTACCTTAAGTCGGTCACCAGTCATACTGCCATTCTATGTTTATGCACCTCACAAAAGCTTGAATTAAAACCAAACAAGATCTTAGGAGATGGGATTCAAGATGATGCGGTTTTTAGATGGGATTCAAAATGGTGCAGTTTTTAGCAGCCTGCATTTGCCCTCAGTATAAAATGTAGTTGGATGGAAAGATTCTACTTTTTTGGAGAAGTGCTAAATAAGACTTTGGTCGAAGAAAGCTATTTACCTTACTTATGATTAGTGGCTGAAATCCAACATAGTAAAGCACTCTTAAGCCCACCGAAATAAATGAATTTAACACACACCACTAAGAATGTGACTGTGGGAGCAATCCTAACCAACCTTCCAGCAGTGGCGTAACTGTGCATTGCCCTTACCTTAGTGTTGGAAAGTTGGTTAGTATTGTGCCATGTAACTTTTGTCTACATGAAATACCATCAAGTGATCATGCTACTGTGATTTTAGATATGGTCTTTAATCTGGAATGCACAGAGACCACAGAAAAGAAAAAAGAATGAATTATACCGCACAAAATGGAATTCTCTGGAATGTTTGCCTGTCAGGTTCCCAGGTCTTATGGTAATATCGACAAATCACGAAGAGAAATAAATTGCAAAATATACAAAATATATTTTTTATATTTTGAATACAAAACCTCCAAGAATCAAAGTCTCTTTAAAAGGGGATCATGGACAACTGTAAATACAAACAAAAATGGAAGGGAAAGGTAGAAATCCTCTTGCTTTCAATTATTTGTTTATAAAAATGGTTCAATCCTATGCAATGGAACAAGGGGATAGATTAGTTCTGAAAGGAGATATACTTACATTTTTATTGCAACAGAAGTACAAGATAGATAACATGCACCCTTACTAGTCAAGAAAACAAAGTGGCATTACGCAGGCTATGAGTTAAGTTTTTAAATATGATCTGCCTACTGAAAACATACAATCTTGATGGAGGGGCACTGACAAGCTTATCCAAGACTAGTGGATGTTTGCAGAGTCAACATTTTACATGGTTTAGGGGCCCATGATCAGAAGAATCCATCACTTTTCTGGAAAGAAGATGGCAATTCCAAGGTTTCTTTACTTTGGAATAAGACATCACTACCACAAATCTTTCAAACCTCTTAAAAGGTGAATTATCAATATTTCAAAATATCTAAAGCTGCAGACTATTGTTGCTGACTCAGACAGATCCAGACACAAGAAACATTTTGAAGCCCATAGCCAGCTAGACCCTATAAAATTAGTACATTAAATCAAGCGTAAATTACCCCCTCGCCTTATCTATGAGGTCATTCGGGGCCTGAGCTGTTCAGGCAGCAAGAATACAATGCAGATGTATTATAGAAATGGCAACAAGCATTCAAAGCTGCAGTCAAAGTTAACCTTTTCACTCGTCATGAGGGAAAAAAAGAAACCAGATCTCAATGCTTCTGTTTGAATCAAGCATGCCTCCTTTTTAGCAGGATTACACCTGACCCTTCGGTAGGCTTGTTCCATTTTGCAAATATATGACAGAGGTCTGACTTTTATAGCACAAGGTTATAATCCTAATTTTCATCTGAAACAATGTCCCAGGCTAAAATTCACTGCACCATTACTTAAGAATAGCACCCGAAGGAAAACAATGAGTCTACTTCTGAACTAATAAGTTGCAACTATTTCTAGCATGTACTCATTCCTTGTTGACTTTCTCTTCTGTGAACTGAAGTGCACACTCCCAGCTATGTGTTATAAGTTATGTGTTAGGGTTAACATAGCAGACACCTCAAATTAGGACTTGATTACCTGTTCTGTTTGTATGTTGTTTACAGTGAATTTACTCGGATAACATTTACAAAAATATTGTGAAGATTTTTAAAAGTTAATGAATAAAATTAATAAGCAGAATTTTAAAAGTTAATGAATAAAATGTCTCTTATGATCTTTTACTCTATTTTATGTACATAAATTAATATGTATCTTATATAAATTAATATGTGTCTTACTATTTTTTACTATATTTTACAGACTAAATTGTTCATGGGTAACAATTACTGGCAGATTATTTTTCAGGATCTGTCCTTGGCCTAAATCAGATATCCTCACTAAATTTAACTCCTGACTTATCCAAGGGTCATGGACAATTCCATGATTTTTGGTTCAAAACCTGCCCTCAACTTATCTGTGAGATCGACTTATATGTGAGTACCTTCAGTAGTATGTCATCTGGTCAGAAGGCTGGAAACTGTCACTCTCTCCGACAGATTCTCTGACAGATTCAGTCAAATGTTTCCTCACCTTCCAAGGCTTTGCTTAGGGATTCAATAGATTTAGGCTCCAATCCTAACCTCACTTACTTGGGAGTAAGTTCCATTGATTATAATGTGGCTTACATATGAATAGACAGGAACAGGGTTGCGCTCTTAAGTTACTATGGCCCATATCCTAAAGTCAAATTAAGCCCTTTGCTCCAGAGCAGTTAAGGTGACTTTCCATAAAATTACATTAGAGGGTGACATAACTGCGTGGACCTGTAACTGCTCTGGATTTTGCCTTATGTATTGGGAGACTATCCATGGTCATAGCAGTTAAAAATGTACTGCCAAAATCTGATAAACGAGGGCAGATAAGTAGTAGGTTTTATCCCTGTTCCATATACCGGTACATCATTGTGCAAGTTTGTCTTTTGGAAGGACTGTGAAATGAAAAATCAAGTGAACTGATCCTCAAAAATGTCAACTGGGGATCCTAAAGATAAGTTTATATCAGAAAGATAGTAGTGCAATTATCTCAATAAAGAAATGAAACCCCAGTCAAAGATGGAGTAGCAAACCTCTTCTGTAAAGAAAAAAAATGACATAGTACAAAAGTAATTGCTAAACAACTGGACCGAGCTGTGAATGGATAAAGAACAGAAAGAAGAATGTCAGCACTATGTTGAATACATCTCTGAAACAAAAACTTAATTAAAATAGCAATTAATTTTACTCACACTTCCCACCTTTAAATCCACTATGCGATACATAAGAGTCTAGTGGTGGGGGGACGACAACTCTCCAATGTGTATTACAGCCTTACAAAACAGATTCCTTCCACTTTAGGTTAAGGTTGAGCAGTCAGAGTCAAAAGCATACAGAAATAAAGCTTGTAGCTGTCCTCCTTGTGTGGAGTTACAACACAGCTAGACAAGGTAAAATGAACAGATAGCAGTTCGAAAGCTGTTTGAATAGCAGCGCTCTGTACATCTGCAGTCACTGGAGCAGCCTGTTAGCATAATGCTTTGACAACTCTATCGGCACAGTCTCAAGGTAGCTGTCAATCAGGATGCATCATTTAATACAACAGCACTCAGAGGATTTTCCTCCTAGAAGCCAGATGACAGCGTATCTACAGCTCTATTTACACCAGCGCCTATTTCTGTTTACAAGGCTCTTGTAATTAGAAGGCATGCAACAGGCAGCAATATTATTCAGAGCTTCATTTTGCCAGCCTGCCATGCAAAGTGTGATCTTGCTTCACAGAGTCATGCTAAATGACAAAAGCGCTATTTTTCGTCAGACTCTGTGCTCAGACAGCACTTCATTTGCAGCTATCTATAATTAGATTAATGGTGTAGTGCAGTACAAAGCAGGCCCACTTCACATCAGATAGCATATGAATTAGGACAAACACTTATTTCAATTCTAGGCAGAGAAAGCAGTGACTGGGGTATTTAGCATACCCTTTATGGTGGAATGAGATGTTAATTGTGTAGCATTTACCTCTAAACTGCTTGCTTGTTGTATAAATCACTGGGCTAATTGATGCAGAGATAGAAACGTAGCCAGAGGCAAGAAAGCAAGGGAATGAGAGCTGAAGATGGTGGATAAAGGATTATCCAGTAAAACCATATGGAGATGAGATTCCTTTGAAACCTGTTCATGGGTTGAAGACCTTGAAAAACTACAAAAAAGTGCCTCACTGATGTGTTGAGAAAGAGTTTACCTCATGGCTTAGGCGCATCCCTTAAAAAGAGGGTTTCAACAGAAAATGCATTTTAAAAATGTGTTCAATGAATTCCAGAACGGAAGACGCGTTAAGTCTAGCAAAAGTAAGTTCTATGGCACATTAAAGACCAATGATTTTATATAAGGCATGAACTTTCATTGACTAGAGTCCATGTCATACATTTGAGGAATTTAGTTGACAAAAATTGTTATTCTTTAATATGCCACAAAATGTCTTGTACTCAGTGCATACACCTGTGAAAAGTAATTATGCTAGACATAAAGTAAAAGAATAAAATGGGCAAAATGGAATTTGTGTTAGGTGAAAGAAGTGTTCAACAAGTTAATAATGTGAATTCTCTTCCAACCAGAAAAAAATACAATTAATGATGTCCAAGATTAATGAGACTCCCAGATTAGAAACATTCTGACAAACACCAGCCCAGAGAAAGTATAAAAGAGAATTAAGGAGAAGCACCAAGATCAAGGCTGTGGCCTTTCACAACCCACAAAGGTCTTCTTCTGTACTAGAATTTGTCAACCTTCTAATCATATATACTGTCTGATGGTTCTAATGTAGAAACATATTAAATTTTAACTTAACATAAGTAGTCCCTGTGTATGTAGTAGATCACAAGATTACCATTATTTCTCAATTATAGTTTGAACGTTTCTCTCAATAGACTGCCTGCTCAGCCTATATGCAAGTATTGGGCTGAAAATATCTGCATGATGTTTTGCATCACTTGCAAACAACATGCAAATTTCCTACTTTAAGGCTGTTCAGTAAGGAATGAGAAAGCACCCCGACTAACTAACAATTTGACTGCATTTCAAACTAAAAAAAACCCAAAATCCCTAATTATTATTCCCATGTCCAAATAGACAATTCAGTTTAATTAAGATTCCTGCTTGATTTTTCAGTGCATTATGTTAAAGAAAAAAAGAACTACTTCACATAATAAAGTAATGAAATCTAACAGTGAAACCTATATTTCTACGCAGAAGTAATTCCTATTGTATTCAATTGGCCTTACTCCTAGGCAAATGTGTATAGTACTGCAGACCAAATTGAAGCTACAAACTGCTTTTTAAGTCGTCAAAACCCACAATTTTGGAGTCCAGAATCATAAATAACTTTAGAATGCAGGAGGGATAGGGAAAGTGATGAAAGGAATAGTCATGGTATAGATCACAGGTATCCAAACTTTTTGGGAGGATGGTCACACCATCTATCTGACATTGTGTCGGGGAATGGAAAAAATTTACATAAATGAATGTTTTAGAGATGGAACTTACATTAATGAATGAATGAATTCAAATCAGTTACCACTTTCAAACACACAGAGAGGGTGTGTATTCAAACCAGTTCATATGCACTTTCACATATACAGAGAGGAGGTGTGTGAAACCTCTCCAGGCCTCAGAATATCTTCAGTGGTGAAGGGAAAAGAGCTCCCCTCACCTCTGGAGGAATTACAGACTTGCCTGCAGGCTGGATTGAGGGGTCTTGTAGAGGGACACATCCAGCCCTCGGGTTGGGGTTTGGACACTCCTGGAATATTTGTATAGCAATTTTAAACCATTTCAACTTTCAAGATCTCCCAAGCAACTCTGAAAACTGAAGTTCAGAAATTTATAGTCCTTTCATTGAGTTACACGTTCCAAGAAACTCTCGTTGGGAGCCATGACTATTAAAAACATCTGAAGGTAATTTAAATATGTGGTATAGATATGACTCAAGAATGAGACAGAAATAACTGTTCTTGTTAAGTCAGCACCACTTGTGCCCCGCTGTGCCAAACTTAGTCTTTGAGACATGTAGGATTAGACAAACCTGCTGTTTTTGATGTCTTTCTGGGATACCAGGGGGGTTATCAAGCAAATATTCATATTCACATATACTTATTACATATGCTCATATTTATATATGTTTCTGATTCCAAAGAGGGAGGCACAAAGGGCAACAATTCAAATATATTCCAACGCCAAACCCATGCAACATTTTAAAGGGCCATTAGCCATTATTTCTTTTCTCTCTAAACCACTTTGTGAAATTTTTGTTGAAAAGCAGTATATAAATACTGTTGATTGAATACTGTTGTCACAAGTTCAACTTCATTTTCAAAGTTACTTTCTAACCATGATAGCCTCTTGACTGTACAAGAAAGGAAAACAATTTTTTTTGCAATGATACCTTTTCTTTAAAAATTTATTGCACTAATTATGACACCATACACAAACTTTCCACTTTTCTCCCTTCCTATGAATACAAATTTAGTAAAAATGTTGACGTTAATATATTTTGTGGGAAGTTCATGCACAGAACCTTTTTGCTCACATTAAACTAGCCTTGCTACAACACAGCAAGGATCCCTCTAATCTAGAATCATTTTTCAAAAGTGACTGGCTAGAGGCTTTTGGGCAGCAAACAAGCAGGCCATAAAAGCAACAGATTTCCTCTAGTTAGTCCTCTAGCACCTGATGTTCTAAAGTATAATATACTTGAATATGGAGTTATTGTTCATCTATCATGGCTCATAATCTTGGATGGACTTATCCTCCATCCACTTGCCTAACCACTAAAAAGCCACCTAATCTTTTAAGTTGCCATCACATCGTATGGCATTACAGTCCTTTGTAATGCTCTGTTCCTTCTATGCCTTGATCAGATTTATAGTCTTCTGCATTTTCTAAGCCTTATGGTCCAATCCTACAAAAAAGAGGGAAGTTTGTAGCTGTCCTGCTGATGCTAGTGGTTACAAGGATGCCTGATAATCAGATACATGTGGTGAAGAACTGGGAATAGGAGAAGATGGATGGGATGGGAAGACTGAGTCTGGGAAGGGGGCTGGATTGGTAGGCACCTTCATTTAACACTCCCTTCATGGTACTGAGCAGCCTGCACGGATCAACTCAGAACTTGCACCAATTTTATCATAGGCACAGATCTGAGATGACACACTTGGGCATAAATGTCCCATTATCCCATGAGTAATGAATTTAGTTAGGACTGGGCTGTTAAACTATACTTCATGGAACTGGGGTAATCAGAAGGGTACTCAGGATTCCAACTGTAACTTCACCATTAAATAAGGACACTATGGCAGTGGGACCATTATTTTCAATTTCCCTTCTGATAATATTTTCTCTTCCCTCCTTTCTAAAAGTTGATACTGAACATCAAACTAATGTTTGCACTGAATTATCCAAGACCTCTTTACTGTATAGGCATCTAGATAGAGCCCATTAGTATATATGTATAGCTGGGATTTTGTTGTTTGCACGGAATCTCATTTTCTAGCCTTCTACTTATTCACCAGTTTGGGGAAGGATTTTTTCATCTGCTTGGATTGTCACCATCCTTTTATCATTTTCTTGTATTCCTGAAATGTGGCAATCTCACTACTCTCAGTTCCACTAAATATTGGTAATAAATATAGTCCCAATACAAATCTTTCAGGGCCACCACTGCTGATTTTATTTCATTGTAAAAATTGTCTATATGCCTTTACCTTTATCCTTCTGTTTTTTAACCACTTACTGAGCCATTAAAATGATCTGTCCATTAAAATGTTGAAAACCGTTATTGCAGCTTTTCAAATCAAGTCTCTAGTGAAGGACTTTGTTTAATTTTTTTAGTCAAAGCTTAAAATGACTAGCAATCACTCCATTCTGTTTGTTGACACTCTCAAATAATTCTAAAAAGTTGGATGAGGCAGATCAATAAAGGATAGAGATATGAAGTTTATTAACAAAAGGGCACTAATGTGTATTACTGTATATGCTGTATGTGCAACTTCTTCGAACTTAGCAATAATTGTTATTACAATGTGACAGGTTAATGTGTAGCTAATTTCAGTAGCTCCTCCCAGATGTATAACTCAGTCCCAGTGCAGGGTACACAATAAAGGAAGAAATTCCCATGTACCTGTCATGACACTCAAGTTTAGTGGTTGAGACTTTGGTCACTTGGCTAATAAAGGTTGGTACATAATCTTGTTTTGTCATTAGTAAAGCTGACAACTACAAATAAATGTGAGCTGGATCTATACAGCCAAAGGGACTCATGAACTAGAAACAAATAACAGCAGAAATAAACTATGTTGACTACTTGGAAATAACACCTCCCAAGTGTGCAGCTAGTTGACATGAATGGAAATGCACAGAGGAAAAAGAGCTGTGAAGCTGTGTAACAGCCCTGTTCCTAATCATTAATCACTTTTTTCCCCCATGACCATTTAAACTAGCCCATTACAGCCTGAAGCAATAGGGTAACACTCCCATCACTAGCATGTCAGCAATGCTGGTGTTAACAGGAGAAAATATATGGTTTGTTCACTTAGGCTCAAGTCCCACAGCATTTGCTACCTTTAATTGAAAAAGGCAGTTAAAAATGAAGTAAATCATTCTATTAGCTTAAGCTGTTTGATAACATCCAATTGATAGTGTCAATATGTTATGCTGACACAATCAATCACTTTAATAGCTCTTTGGCCTATGAATGGAGATGGTTTGTTAGTGAAAACACTTGGCTTTTCTCTCTGGCTCTTATTTAACAAAAATAAAATACCATCAGGACTTCTGTATCACAGAACAATGGCCAATATCAGTAATATTGGAATATAATCCTAACTATGGGTGCAATCCACAGTAACTACATGGAGTCCTTGCTCCGGTGTAAGAACAATTTACTCTGGATTCCAATATGAATTTCCTATAGGTTTTCACCAGGTGGTGCAGTAACTACGAGTGCACGTAATGTCTCTTACGTGTTCACGTAGTTACTCTGGATTGTAGGGTATGTCTACTCAAAAGTAAATCCCATTGTGATAAATTGATCTTACTCCCAGGAAAGTGTTTTTAGGATTGTAGCCTTAGATGTTCAAGATAATATTAATAATGATACTCAAGTTATGCATGCAGTAAAATTTGGGACTGATCTTTAGGCTTGCATATCCTTACCTCCCACACCTCATCACAGAACACTTGACATGAATTGTGCCTGCCAGGGTGTGTGATCTGCTCACTTTTTCATGACAGACAAGTTACAGAAGCAGGGCTATATGCAGTCATTCACTTGCACTGGTTCTGATACATGTTTACATATGGGTGGCACAACTCCAAGGGTTTTTTTTTTAAAAAAAACCAAACATGTGGCACTCTATGCAAACAGGGAGACATTCATTATTTTATTTTCTCTGTAAACCACTTTGTAAACTTTTTGTTGAAAAGTGATACATAGTCTTAAGAATAAATAAATTCTGCAATAAACCAGACTGATAAGACTGCAATACTAAAGAAACTTTCCTGGGAGTCAGAATCAGTGGTGGGCCCAGCCTGCCCTAACAACCAGTTCTCCAGAAGTGGGTGGGACCAGGCTGGGAACTGGGGCTATTTCTTCAGGTGCCCCCATACTGCCTCCCGACAATCTCAGGTGGAAAGATTTATCAGAGGGGCAGGATGAGGTGGGGAGATCGGGGAGGGGGGCAAAAGGACTACAGTGTGGATAGGATTGCAGCCTGAGCCCAATCCTAACTGTGTCTACCCAGAAGTAAGTACCATTCAAGTCAATGGGGCTTACTTCCAAAACTGTGTGGTCAGGATTTAGCCATACAGTCCAATCCTATGCAGGCTTACTTAGAAGTGAGTCTCATTCTAGTCAGTGGGGCTTACTCCCATGTAAGTGTGGATATGATTGCAGCCTCAGAGCCCAGTCATGTCTACTCAGAAGAAAGTCCCATTATAGACAGTGGGCTTACTCTCAGGAAAGTAGACAGGGCTGGAGGAACAGGGCTGGAGGGAGAGATCCAAGCAAGCCTCTGCCAATCTTCTCAGAAGTAAGTCTCATTATAGTCAGTGGGCTTACTCTCAGAAAAGTCTGGATGGGAAAGTAGCCTCAAATCCTATGCTACACAGAAGGAAATTCCATGATAGTTAATGGGAATTGCTCCCAGGAAAGTGTGGCTAGGATTGTGGCCACAGGCTGCAGTCCTCTACTATACAGTGTGGCTTAGTCCTGGGTAGTTCTGGGTAGTACTGAGTAGTTCCCCATGCCTAGTACTGAGCTGCAAAGGCACCCGGGAAGGCAGGCAGGCAGGCATGCCCCCCACCAAAAGCCCTGGAGGATCTCATCCTCACAACACTCAGATGCTTTTACTCACCTAAGGCTCCCAGACCTTTCTATGCTGACTTATCTATTCCCACCCAAGGACCCCTTTGTAAAGCTGTCCATCAAAGCCTAATTAAAAGAAAAAACACCATCCCAGAGAGGCTGCCTCATTTGCATATGAGAAACCCATCATGCTTTGCAAACTGCACAAGGAAATAACTTCTGAAAACTTGCTAGAAATAAGGTTTTTAATCAAAATAAGACATTTAGCAAAGACAGCCTTCCTGAATAGCATCATTCAAAGATTTGGGGCATGAAGAATTTCCTCACCCTGACTTAAAAGTGTGGAGCTTATAGTGATCCAAAGCCAATTATTTTAAAATTAAAAAATTCCCTTAGGGAGGGAAAGGAGGGGGGAGAGAGAGAGCCCCCCTCAGAAAGGGAGGGAGGTTCAGAAGGGGAGGAGGGAGTGGAAGACAGACCCAGAGACCCTTTAAGAGAAATTCAAACACACTTGCATGCAATTCAAAGATGACGGCCCCCTCTTTAACAACCGGTTCACTAACGTCCTCTCCAAATTAACAACCACTTCTACAGAACCTGTGAGAGCCGGCTTCAGCCCACCTGTGAGTAAGATCCACTGAACACAATGGGGCTACTTTTGAGAAGACATGGTTAGGATTGTGCTCATAGTGAGTGAAGAAAAAATTGGAAAAGTCCAGGAAAAGAAAGGCATTTTTCAAGGTAATTCACTATTACTACTGCTGTTTGTCATCAATTAACACCACTAATGATAATACTGTATCTACTTGAATATAATGCACAAATTTTCAGGCATATTCAGTCTCCAAAATCAGGATGTGCATTGGATTCGATTGTTAATTAGATTTGAGTAAATACGGTACTTTGATTATAAGTATACGGTGTGCATTAGATTCGATGGCACATTAGATTCAAGTAAATACGGTATTAAGTAATACAGGTCTTGGATAGTAATGCTCAAAAATGGGTCAGAGCACATCACATTTACAATACATGGATGATTTGAAAATATAGGGTAAGTCACTATCAGAGATTGATTCTTTATTAAACATGCTTCGACTATTCAGTAATGTCATGGCCATGGAATTCAGGGTTGATAAAATGTGCCATACTGACTCTGAACAGAAAAGATAACTCCGATCAGGATGCCAAGAAATAATATTAGAGGCCTTGACTTTGAAGAGCACTATAACTACTGTATATTGGAATTTTGAAAGTGGATAACATCAAAGCATGACCAAGTTTTTAAAAAAATTACAACTAGATATTACTGCTGAGTTTAAACAATTTTACAATGTTAAATAGCAACTTAATTAGAGCAGTTAGTACAGTGGTACCTTGCTTAACAAACGTTTCACATAACAACCAAAAATTTCCAAGAAATCTTGCTTCACATAACAAGTTCTGCTTCACTTAACAAGCAAGCGCGCTATGGGCATGCATGCTATCAGCTCCACACGGAGGCTCTTTAAAAGGGCTGCTGGCCAGTGCTGCTGCCTCTAACTGCCCCCAACTTGGGGGCATTTGCTTAGAGGTGCCAGAGGTAGCTGCCCCTAACTGCCCCCAATGTCTACCTTGAACCTCCAGCAGCAGCCCAGGTAAGCCTCCCAGGAAAGAGTCTTTGATTGCAGCCTCCTAACCATGTCTACTCAGAAGTAAGCCCCATTGTGTTAAATGGGGCTTACTCCCTAGAAAGTGTCTTTAGGATTGCAGCCTAAGTAGACTTCATAGGCTCATGCACATTGAATGCATGTTTTGAATTCAATTCCAGTGTTTTGTCATCATTTTTACATACAGTTCATATTTTTATATGAATATTTTTGGGGTTGTGGAACCAATTGTCTGAGTTTCCATTATTTCCTATGGGAAAATCTGCTTCACTTAAAGAGCGTTTCACTTAAAGAGCATGCCTCCGGAACGAATTGAGCTCTTTATGTGAGGCACCACTGTACTTGGTTCTATGCTATACCGCTGGCATTGCTGACTGGATGCAGGCAGATTTGGAAGCAATTGACCAAAAGACAGGAAGTTTATGACAATGCATCCCTCCAATATTTTAAATGACGCACTTTGGAGTTATACGGATTTACATGTAACTTCCTGAGCAGCAGGCTTGTTTTAGTGGTTTGAAACATTATAATTTTTTTCAAAAATAGCATTGTTATGCTGAATCATTAATTTTAGAAAGGGAAGTTTATATTCATTCTTTTTGCATCTGTTCAGTAGCATTCAAGAATGGATTAACTTGCAAGACACAAATGCAAGATTCAGAGGTGTGGGTGTTCCATGAGTATACTTGGCAAAGGATGCCAAGCTAATCTGCCACCAAAATGGCTGCTGAGAAGTTAGAAGCCTCCCTGCCTCAATAAGCCAGCACACAAGTATTCACCTTCTTGTTAAAAATCATTCTCTTCTTCGCAGTTGGCACAAGGGTGACACATCCCCAATCATTTTAAAAGAAGCTATGGGAGAGAAAAGATAGCAGCCTTTCCTCTGCTTCGAGTGCTGATGAAAGTGCTTTGGAAAATAATAGCCACCAAAGCAGAGATCAAAGAAGTGTAAACACCCCTTACAATTGCTCCAAATGAGTGAGAACATGGTGGAGCAGCCAGTTGAAATTACTGGCAAACAGGAGGTCAGGAGGTGTTGGGCAAATACAGCTTGGAGGAAACCACTTTCAGTTTCCTGGAACTCCCAATGAGCCACCTGAAGCAAGGGCTGAATGGGCCCAATATTTAATTCCAGCCCTCAAAAGTTTTCCATGTAGGATTTCGTTGCTTTGGAATAGCCCAAGACATCGTTTTCCAAACTGTGGGTCAGGATCCATGAGTGGGTTGCAAGCTGATTTTCGGTGGGCTGCATGTAATTTTTGAAACCTTAAAAAAAACTTTGCCTGGTTTGCAGAAGAAAATCATTAGCTCAAATCCGAGGTAATCTGGTTTATATCCTCAAATAAAAATGTCACATTTCCTGGTTTTCTCGAGTGGTGGGTATGCTGTAGTTGTGAGAACCCTCAGGGCACAATCCTAATCAATTTAGGCTGGCACCATTCACCCACACCATATTCCCACATTGGTGTGGAGAGGATGATGCATATCTCTGCACTGGTCTAATCCCTCCAAGAATGGCGCAGATGTGCCTTATAGCACACGACTTGTTGTATAACTTATGCCAGCCTAACTGGGAGTTATGATTGCGGCCTCAGTATTTTGTCTGGCTCACCCTACAATCCAGAGCAGCTGCGGAAGTAGATGCATCAACGCAAGTTACATTTAAGTTGATGCAGTTACGGCACCATCTAGTAGAAACCTATGGGAAATTAATAGAGCAATCCACAGTAAATTTTATATGTCTCGACTCAACAACTGCTGTAGTTACTCTGGACTGAGCCCTCAGAAATCCCTTCTCCACATATCTTGCCCTTTGGATATTCAGGAAAGACTGTAAAGGTTTAGGAAAACAGCTCTTGAGCTCCATTTCCAGGGACAGTCTAGCAAATATGTACACATACTTACTATATGTACTTACTAAAGTCTCTAGCACCTTTTGGGCCTACCTCTCACTTATTACAAACCCTTTTTTTGTCTACTCTAGAACGCTGTTATTTATTGTCACCTTGAAAAGTGGTTCCCAGTGCTAAAATATTTGTGAAGCATGGCATAAGACAAGAAAATGTGCTCCCTTTAAAAAGAAGAGGAATCTGATAAATTCCTACAGTGATTTCTTCATTGTTGTAACATTTAAAAAAAACACCCATAAAACTAGGTGTCTGTGGCTTTCCAAGTACAGAAAGTAGCAAATATTTTGCAGAAATCCCATTAAGAACGCTCTGTGTGTGTGTATGTGTGTGTGTGTGTGTGTGTTTATGTGCACACGAACACCCGCAATGGTAAAGATTCCTAATTAAGCTTAGCTTGTATGTGCCTTCAAGTTGTCTAAGCAGTGGATACAAGCATGTACATGTTTTGCAGATCATTGGCTGAAGGTTAGCAGAACTTTGAATGCTAATAAATTATGTCCAGTGGCATTTAAGCATATGAGGCCCAGGAAAGGAATCTGTGTTTGACAAGGGACACAGGTGATGCAACAAGGCTGTGATGAATGCCTTTCACTGAGCTTCAAAAGCTTTGTTATCAATTAAAGCAGGGGCCTCCAAAACGTTTGGCAGGAGGACCACATCGGCTGCAATCTTAAAGACACTTTCCTAGGAGTAAGACCCACTGAACACAATGGAGCTTACTTTTGGGTAGGTATGGTGTGGATTGTGATCATCGTCTCTCTGACGCTGTGTCGGGGGCCGGAAAACTAATTTACATTTCAAATTTGAATACATTTACATAAATTTACATATAATATTAAATTTAAATATAATTATTAAATTTACATATAATAATGTATTGGAGTGGATTACCAGGTTTGCTCCAGGACTGGATTGAGGGGTCTTGCCGAGGGCCGCAACTGGCCCCAGGGCCAGGTTTTGGAGACCCCTGAATTAAAGGAAAGTCTGACATTTATTAAGACAATATAGTTTTCCTTGTGGTATTATTCCTTAAGAATGCTAATTTTAAAATAACTAATGTCTGAATAACAAACTAAATTGTATCAGATTGTCATAGAAAAAGTTAGTAGAATTAACAATTTTTCTTTTATAAATACATCTTGCATAAATGGATACCTTTAATATATAGATGCTTGAACTACGTGACTCTCATTTAATAACTGCAACATTTACATCCATCCAAAACATATCCTACAATCCAGAGTAACTACGGGAAGATTTAAGAGACACTTACTCTGGATTGATCTATTCATTTCCCATAGATAGCACCGTAACTATGTCGGTGTAATAGGTCCTGTAGTTATTCTGGATTGTGGCATAGATAAGGGTAGCAACCACACTGGGCAACAAAGTTTATAGTACAATCCTCACGAGCAGGAAACAGGCAGGCTGGCATGCCTGTGCTGTATCTAGCTTAAGTTCCAGACGCTGCTCCAGTGCTACCATGGGGAGAGGAGGTTTCTCCCCTTCCCCAGGGTAAGGCTACAGCAACCTCTTTAGTCTACTCAGACTTGCATTACCTCTGGAGGTAGCGCAAGTCTGAAGAAACTTGAGTGGCCATGAGCCATAAATGTCAGATCTTGGCTCCTCTCCTGCTATCCTCCCTCCCGACTTAACTCAAATGATTACAACTTGACTGTTAACTAGATACTGTATTTACTCGAATATAAGGCTCATTCTTTTCAGCCAAATTTAGTCTCCAAAGTCAGGGTGCACATTAGATTTGATGGATAATTATATTAGAGTAAATACAACATTTTTATTGTAAGGATAGGGTGCACATTGGATTTGATGGCACATTATGTTCGAGCAAATACGGTAACTTAGATCACAATCCTAACCATGTGTACTCAGAAGTAAGCCCCATTGTGCTCAATGGGACTTACTTCCAGGAAAGTGTGTATAGGATTGCAACTTGATAATTTAAATGGTAACTGATCTTATATGATTACAGATAAACTTAAATGATTAGGACTGTTGAAATGAACTACCGTGCTCCTGATTTAGATGACGTATTTCAGTGTTTACGGAATACTTTGCTTGTTCCCCAGGACTTTCTATTTCACTAAAGCTGCTGGTTATGATTAGGTTCTATCTTCACCCAAAAATCATTCTAATTCTGGAATACCCTTTCACACTGTGATAATTACCCAATGCCACCATCTCTGAATCTCCGCTGCAACTAAAGGCCAACTTCCATCTCGGATGGAAAAACACATCTCTGATATCCAAGAGCCTGCTGTATCCCAGCTTCTATCCAGCTCCTGCAAAACTGAACTTGCACTCTCATTCCAACTAGTCCAACTGCTAGTGCCCACAAATACTCTTTAATCACTCATATATAATGCTTCTCACCCTCCATCCTGGAACTTTGAATGTAAATTTTTCATTGGTTATCCTCAAGTCCTGGACATTCCTTCCTGAGGTGGAAAGGCAATTGGCACAGGACTCCATTCAGATTGGTAGGATCTTGCCCTCTCCATCATAAGAAGCTTTCAAAGCTTCTGGTTACATTGCTGTGGTGTGGAAAAGTGGCAAGTGTGAGACTGGCATCTGAACCAGTCAGCTGCAAAAACTAATCTTACTCAACAATTTGATATCACTAAGTCTAATAGACATGGACTGCAATTCTATACACACTTTCTTTGGAGTAAAACCTACTGAACACAGTGGGATTTACTTTTGAGAAGATATGCATAGGATTGCACTGATAAAGTATCAACTTACTGTTATTCTAAACCAGTGTTTCTTAAAATGGGAGTTGGGACCTCCTTGAGGGGTTGCAATGTCATTTCAGGGGGGTTGTGAAAAGCTAAATATCGCCATCTTGGAATCTGCCACAGAGTGCTGCCATCTTGGAAAGGGGCAGTCAGGGTACAATCCATACTTTCCTGGAAGTAAGTAGGACACAATGGAATTTATTTCTGAGCAGGCATGGAGAGAGCGCTGATGTCATGACATCACTGTGACAGCAGTGCTCCCTCCATGCCTACTCAGAAGTAAGTGCCACTGTGTCCTATGAGACTTCCAGGATTGCAGCCTGAGTGCCCCACTCCAAGATGGAATGCCCATTTCCTGTTTGATGTCACTTCCGGTCATGACATCACTTTCAGTTTGATGACATCACTTGGGGGGATATTCCAGGCAGACTGTCATTCTCAAAGGTCCCAGGGGAAAATGTTTGAGCCCCTGCTCAGAACTGCCCACTTCCTTTATTGCATTCAAAGTGGTTTGACTTGAGAATGACATTGTGTTTAGAATTAAATAAATGGTCTACGATACACCAGGGCAATGTAACGTGAACCCACGAACACAATTTGCCTTGACTCTTCAAGAAACCAAAATGAACACTTTTAGTAAGAAGAAATGTGCACATCTGTGCTAATTCAACACTGGAAATATTCTCCCATTTTTTCTTATACATGGGGAGTAATTTCTGCTGAAGACAAATCTCGTTTGGGCATTATGAATTCTACTTGTGTAATCCTCTATGATATACATGCATCTCTGAAAGCTTGCAATTTACAAATTTATTTTTTTTAATTCAGTTCAAATGAGAAATAGTTCCAGGGAAAATTAGGAAAAGTTGCAAATATAAGTGTGCTTGTAACAGGAGAATTTTCAACTCTTTCCTCCCTGCTGAGCCAGTCTCCAAATTGAAGCTCTTTCTGCCAAGCATTTCACATTAAATTATGGAGTTTTCTCAAGGGCTAAAGAAAACAGTTATTAAGAGTGTGAGCTTTGGCCATTATTTTACAATTGAGTTAACCTCCATCCTCAGGGCAATATTTTGCAGCTGTTGTTTGAAGAGAGTCACATTTTTGTTTTTGTTTTCCAATTAGACTTAATTTTAGACTTGACTTTTAAGACAAGGTACATAGATAAGCAACCTATTTTCATACGATCACCTTTTTCAGGTAACTGTAAAATTACATGTAATTATCTCATGTAAACAATTACATGTAAAATTATCACAAGTCATGTGATTCTGACTTGGTCAAGGAAAACTAGAAAAAGGGAGGAAGGAAAAAGTACAGAAGGGAGAAGAGCTGACATTTCAATATTTAATTGATGTTGAAATGTGGTTTATGTATTTTAAACAAAAAAGTATAATGCTAAGAATCAGTTCTTATTTATGCATTAATGCTTTTCTAATGCATTTATTATTTTGCTTTACTTATGGCATTTTAGCTTGTATTTATGTGCATATTTTTATAATATTTTACATAAATGAAATGCTATCAATTTTCACATCCTTCACAGTTCAGCTGACAAATAAGTCTAGAAAGTAATAATTTGAGCTTGATTGCAAATGTCTTGGTGTATGAGCAGATACAAGTTAACTATGTTTGCAATCCTAATCACACTTTCCTTGGAGTAAGTGCTATTGGAAACAATTGGGACGTACTTCTGAGTGGACATGCTTAGGATTGCACTGCAAATGAACTAAAGGGCACAATTCTAACCAATTCAGGATGGCATAACTCACCTGGCATAATTTCTTGTGGTGGTATGGGGTGGCCGGCACATGCTCTGTTGCACTTTTGAAGTGGATAGGCCGGTGCATAGGCATGCACCAGCCTCTCCACCCCCACCGCAAGTGGTTATGCCAGGTGAGTTATGGCCAGCTTAAAGACATGCTTAGGATTGCACTGTTAATAAAGCTACTAAATTAACAAGTTACCTTACTAAAGTTGATAAGAGAAATTTCAAACCAGATACTCCTATATTTAGTGGGTTCCAACACTTTAGAAGCTCAGGGAGCAAAAAGGAAAACTTTGGAGAGGTCCAGGGCCATTCCCGTACACAAAAAAATACAATTACATTATTGTATACATTATTTAAGAATTTATGCGATAGTTGTGCTTGCATTTGCTTCACTAGTTGTAAAATTCTTTGATCTACACTGCTGCTCAAATACACATCATCACTAGTGTCCAACCTATTCCAAGCCACCCTAGACCCTCTGCCATTTGTCAGTCCTTGTCACAGGATGTGGTGATAACACCTAGCCTTGAAGCCTTCAAAAGGGGACTGGGTCTCTTGTTGTCTTGATCTGGTGGGCCACTGTGAGATACAGGAAGCTGGACTACATTGGGATTGATCCAGTGGGGCTCTATTTAAAGTAGAAATGATGGTGGCAGCAGCAACAAACAGCCTATTGACTACCAGGAGGTATATGGACCAAAGCACAGCTGTTGGTGGGGCTAACCAGGCTGCCTATCTTGCATGTTCTGGTTGAGCTAGCAGGAAATTGCTCTGCTTGCCTTCTGCAGGTATTGCCTTGGCCATGGGCTCTTTAAGAGCCTTTTCCAGAAGAGAAGCAACATTGGTGCCTCACATAAAGATCTTAATTCGTTCCAGAGACATGCTCTTTAAGTGAAACACTCTTTAAGTGAAGCAGATTTTCCCACAGGAAATAATGGAAACTCAGACAATTGGTTCCACAACCCCAAAAATATTCATATAAAAATATTAACTGTATGTAAAAATGATGACAAAACACTGGAACTGAATTCAAAACATGCATTCAATGTGCATTATCCTATGAAGTCTGCTTAGGCTGCAATCCTAAAGACACTTTCCTGGGAGTAAGCCCCATTTAACACAGTGTAAGCCCCATTTAACACAGTGGGGCTTACTTCTGGGTAGACATTATTAGGAGGCTGCAATCAATGATACTGTCCTGGGAGGCTTACCTTGACTTTTGCTGGAGGTTCAAGGGGGCACTTGGGGGATGGGGGCACTTGGGGGCAGTTAAGGGCAGCTGCCTCTGACATCCCTAGGCAACTGTCCCCAAGTTGAGGGCAGTTAGAGGCAGCAGCGCTAGTTGGCAGCCCTTTTAAAGAGCATCTGTGTGGAGCATCAGGGCTGCATAGCACACGTGCCCATAGTATGCTTGCTTGTTAAGTGAAGCAGAACTTGTTATGTGAAGCAAGATTTCTTGGAAATTTATACAGTGCTGCCTCACGTAACAAATTTAATTCATTCTGGAGGCATGTTTGTTACGTGAAACGTTATTTACATGAAGCAGATGTTCCCATAGGAAATAATGGAAACTCAGATGATTGGTTCCACAACCCCCAAAATATTCATATGAAAATATTAACTGGATGTAAAAATGATGACAGAACACTGGGAGTGAATTCAAAACATGCATTCAGTGTGCATGATCTTATGAAGTCTAATTAGGCTGCAGTCCTAAAGACACTTTCCTGGGAGTAAGACCCATTTAACACAATGGGGCTTACTTCTGAGTAGACCTGGTTAGGAGACTGCAATCTAAGACACCTTCAAAGTATCTCCCCACTTTCTCCTTCTCTCCATCCTGAGCCTCTCTCTTCCCTGCTCCCTTCTGGCTAGCCCTGAGCTGCTTCCCTCTTCTCCACTGCTCTTCTCTCCCTCTGCCCAGCAGACGTCCGGCCACAGGAGGAACAGCATGGAAGTGTTGCTTTCACTATGGGCAGATGCGCTAGGCAGCCCTGACGCTTTTTAAACAGGCTGCTGGCCAGCGCGTCTGCCACAACTGCCAACGAATGTGTTCTTTACGTGAAGCAGTTTGTTACGTGAAGCAGAATCCTAGAGAAATTTTTGTTTGTTACGTGAAACATACTTTACGTGAGGTGCCACTGTACTTGTTATGTGAAACACTTGTTAAGTGATGTGCTTGTTATGAGAGGTATCACTGTATGGCTTAAGCTTGCAAAGGGGGGCAGCCATTGACACCCACATAAACTCATTTTGAAGGAGTCTAGTGAGAATTCCACATGATTTGAAAGGCTACTCAAATGTCCTTTCTTCACAAAATATTTTTAATTCTCAGTGGTCCTTGGTTAATTTCAATTGGCTTAAGTGACACTATAGAACAGGGATCCTCAAACTACGGCCCGGGGGCCGGATCTGGCCCGCCAGAGGCCTCAATCCGGCCCGCCAGCCTTTTGGGGGTTTTGGGAGGAGCTTCGTGGGCACTGGGGGGCAGTTCAAGGCTGCCGCGGCGAAGATCCGCCAGTCGCGGCAGCCCTGTGTAAAGAGAGAGAGCCCCTCGGGGCTCCAGAATTTGTGCAGCTTCAAGATGGCCCTTTAAATTTTTTTTAAAATGTTGCACGTGCAGCTGGAGCAGCACGTGCACTTCGTCTACCCCAGGGGTTCTGGCTGGTGCGTGCACCTACTGCCGCTCTCTCGTGGCCACCCCAGCTTCCAGGGGCTTACTTCTGAGTAGACAAGCAGAGAGCTGGGCTATAAAGGACACCCTCCCATCCACACTTTCCTGGGAGTAAGCCCCACTGACTCTAATGGGCCTTACTCCTGAGTAGACATGCATAGGCTTGGGCAAAATTCCTGTACAGCAAGCCTAAAATTGAGGTGAACTTGTGTTTGTGTATGTGTGTAAGAATACATGGGTGGGTGTGTGTGTGTGAGAGAGAGAGAGCATGGTGTGTGTCAGTGCATGTCACTGACATTCCTTGTGTTGCTGCAAATTGCTTTGAGGGTGTCTTACAATTACATGTCTTAAGTCTGACATGTAAAATATGTTGTAGAAAAATATGTTAAGTAAAATATGTTGAAGTAACGTGTTGCTGGAAACTGCTTTGAGGGCATCTTGCATGTCTGGGTGAGAATCAGGCACGTTAAAAGGTTTTCAATTTCAAAAGTGTTGAAATTAAGTACAGGAAAGCAATACAAGCATTTTTGCTTCATTTTATCATGTCCTACATTTTAAAATGTAGGATAAAATGTAGGATGTCCTACATAAGTCCTCTCACTCTCACACAGTGTCTGAGGGACAGTGAACCGGCCCCCTGTTTAAAAAGTTTGAGGACCCCTGCTATAGAACAAATGATTGTGTTATTTTTTGTTACCCCACTTACTAGTAACAAAATTTATTTATTTAAAGTATTTATACCCCACCTTTCTCCGCTATGCAGACCCAAAGCAGCTACAACATAAACAGTTTAATCTATATATATAAAAGAGAAAAGTCATTGACTGACTCACTGACTGACTCACTCACTCATCAACATCCAGCCAAAACCGCTGGGCCTAGAAGCGTGAAATTTGGGGTGGGCCTTCCGTGAGGGAGGGGTGCACTAAGAACTGGTTTTCAGAAATTCCAACCAGAAGTGGGTGAAAAGGGGTGCAACGCATTTTCCTCCCTATACTTTTCATTGAAGGATTGGTGATTGAGGGATGTTCTGCCCCAACTCCTGAAGCTAGAAGCGTGAAATTTGGGGAGGGTATTTTTTCTGTCACATGAACACCCACCAAGAACTGATGTTGAGAAATTTAACCCTTAAAGGGCTGAAAAGGGGTGCAACGTGTTTTTGTCCTATACTTAATATGGAAGACTGGCCAGCATCCAGCCAATTTGGTGCTCAGTGCCTGGTGCACTAGAAGGGATGTTGTTTGGAGGAAGAGGTTACACTGGAAAGGATGCTGCGCAAGGGGGGTTTCATATGGGAAGATGCACATTGGGAGATGATGCACATGGGGTGATGCACATGGGGGGTTGGTTCGCATGGGGTGTTGATGCGCATGGGGGATGTTGCACATAGGGGTGTTGATGCGCATTGGGGTGTTGATGTGCATGGGGGGTGTTGAGCATGGGGGATGTTGCGCAGGGGGACTAAGGTGCATGTGGGGATGTTGCGTATGAAGGAATGTTGTGCATGGGGGGTTGTTGTGCATGGGGATTTGAGAGTGGGAGGAATGGGGGATGAGAATGGGGGGTTGATGTGCATGGGGGGATGATGCACATGGAGTAGATGAACATGGAGGATATTGCACATGAGGTGGATGCGCATGGGGGGTTGATGTGCGTGGAGATTGATGTGCAGTGGAGGGATGCCATTCGGGGGGAATTTTATTCCTTCAATGTGGGTATGCTTTTCGCTAGTTGTAAGATACAGATGGAAATCAGAATTTATTCTAAACTTTATTCTAAACTTTTGTGGTTTCAGACTGAAGAATGTGTTTGACATCCCCAAGCTGATTGGGCCAAGAAAGTTGAGTCTATGCTGCAGGAGGCAGCTACAGGCCTAACATTGTGACAAGTCCTGATTTGATCACAATTAAAAGGGAGGGACTTCTGCTTGTCACTCTGTTGGACTGATTAATAGAAGGCTTTGCGAACCTTGGACTGGATATTTCTCTGACTTTGATCTTGGACTACCCTTGGAGTTGTTTGCCTGATCTGACTGATTATCTGTGCTCTGACCAAGGACTGTTTTACTGGACACTGCCTGTTTTACCTGTTGTTCAATCAATATAACTTGCTTTGTTCTTAGAGCAGCTGTGTTTTGTCTTTACTTGTTCAGCAACTCAGACACCGCTACTTCTGCCATGAACTCACTCTGCTGACAGAGTAATTGGGCCACACTCTTAGATCCTAACAGAATGTATCCCCTTTTGCAAGTAAAGATTGACACTTTTTTATTTCAGTTGGAACTTCTTCCACCCAAACACAGTCATAAATCCTGGGCAATGTACCAATTATGACCAGGGAGAATGATACCATAACAGTGGACATTTACGAAGGATTTCGTAGTGTACAATGACATGGTAGGAAATAACAGCAGTTTTACAGTTAGTAAAAAGTTTAATGCAACCAATATAAAGGACAAAACACAACATGGTGGAAATTAACTTAGTATGAATTATCCCTATTGTATTTTTCCAGATTCTCTGACCTGCTTTAAACCACATCTGATCAATTCCCTCAACCTGTATGTTGCTGACTTGTTATATAAATGTTCAAGTATTTGGGCCAACTAGGTTTTGTTAAAGAAAATCAATATAAGCATTTTCATCAAGTTGCTTAGTCTTAACGCAATGGCAGAACTGAACAAATTATAATTATCAAAATTAAATACAGTGCATCTCACTTACAACACAATTTTTAAGATAAGAACAATCATTCCATCAGTCCAAGCTATATTGTTTCCATAAAAATTTCAGCATACCCATGTAGAATAACATTATGTACCTGACAACTCTATTTTATTTTATACTGACAATTTTATTACCTCTGTGTCATGCTGTATCTCCTTTTTATAGTCTATAGTAGACATGCAAAATGCCAATAAGTTCAACAAGACAAAAGAAATGTTGGAATACATTATTGAAAGGGATTTAGAAATGCCGCAATAAATGTTAAATATTTAAAAAGGAAATTGTAAGGCAGGAGAATTGTCCCAGATGGTTAAAAGTGGATTTTGGCTGCCAAGTGTAATAACGGTTGTCCTCATATCTTAGTTTTAAAGCAGTAAGTGTCTAGCTCCAGTGTATATAATGGTCACAAAATCTGTTATTTCATGGTCACTCTGCCAAGTGGCTTGGACAGTGCATGCCCCCCTAACACTGTTGCAATGCCCCAAAGTTTGGAGAATCTCTGCTTTAGGTCACTTATATTTTCTTCAGAGGGCATAACATATTGTTGGTGATTATCTTTTAAAAAACATTTTAAAATGTTAAGTATTACAAGACAATGTCTATTATATACAGAATTGTTCAGAGGCTAGGCAGGCAAAAACAAATCAATACAAAAACCCAACTTCTACCAATGAAGCAACAATGCAAACAGGCAACAATGAAAAACCGCTGCTGCAATTCACAGTAGTCAAAGCAATTTGCAGGCTTAAGAATGAAAAAATAGCAGAGTAGTAAAAAAAACAAAAAAATGGATACAACCAAAGCAGGCAATATTTACAATGGTGGTGACTGTAGTCTAGAATATGGGAGAACTGACTGACATTTTTTTCAAGGTGCACATAACACAAGATTTATTATCATTATTTCATTTTCAGAACACTTTTCTACCCAAAAAGACACTCCAACCATTCATTGCAAGATATATGGAAATAAGTTTTATAAAAACATTGTAGTGTAAACATTTCCTGAAAGTTATCAGTTTAAAACTATTAAAATTAGGGGCATGAAAACAAAAAGTTCATTAAGAAACCAAGAGAATTTGATGTGCCTTTGTTAAATACTGAAATGCCTCAATGCCTTCAGGATGATCCTCTCTGGAATGCATTCTATGCACTAAAGATACCTAGACCCCAATCCTATGGGGTAGTGCCATGAATAGTGGAGCCCAGCATCCAGGCTTAGTGTCATATGTGGTGTCAAGCACATTTAACAGCACTGGGGGAGCGGAGAACTGAGGAAAAACTACTCAATGCTAGGCCCAGAGGCAGAGGGATGGTGGTTGGCTGTAAGGGGCAACACTGCTGGCAGTGAAGCTGTAAGACAGGAGAGGCATTCTGGTGTGGGGGAATCTTGCCAGATACTATCCTTGTGTTGGACTGAAAAGTCTGACACAGAGAATCTCAACTCTGTGCCACAAAGATAGCTGCAATAGACTTGAGTAGACCCATTACAGCATATGTATCCTTACTTGGGAGAAGTGGATAAAAATTCCTTTCCCCAAAGGAGAACTCTGGCAGTGATCGTAATGTTGCTTGATACAGCTGTTGCCATTTTGGCACTGGCTGCACCCAGTGGCACCTATGGCCATAGGATTGGGTTGCAACTCTTGGTCATAAATAACTATACTGGAAGCACTCAGAAAAACATCTCTTCCAATGGTCCCCATTCATAGAGGGCTACATGTGAAAGAATGCTCTTGGTAAGATCTGTTCTAGACAATACTGAAGTCAAAACCACTATCATTTAGACAAAAACGCAATGACAACCACTGATACACCTGAATCCATCAGTGACCTGACAATAGTCATAATGTCATCGGTAGGGCAGTCATGTCATTCAAGGGCAGTCCAACAGCAAATCATAATGAATTACACTGTAATATGCAATATAAGTTGGCAACACAACATGTGTCTGATAGAGTATTGCTCGCTGTTGTGTACTCTATTTGCCTGGCAGGAATGATTCCAATTCCTCAAAAAAGGAGAGTTCATTCTTGTTGTAGGAGAATCAATCACATTGTGCCAATTTTTGATGAGATCGGATTACCACATTTCCCAGGCTGTTTCTTATGAGTCAAAATGACAGACCATTATATTAGAAGTTCAACTGATTCTTGAACTACATTGCGAACTTGATAATAATTTTAAGTGTCCAGGCTCTTTAAAGCTGCAGCCTCAGTTTTACAAACAAAAGCAAGCCACCTGAGACCAGTGAGGACAGGAAATGAGCTACTTATAGCAACCAGTGAACAAGAATAGCAGGAAGGCTGCTTATTTTGTTGCAGCAAAGACCTTTGAAGCAAACTATTTATTAGATGTTATAATATTCGGAACAATCTTTGAAGGAAGGTTATCCTCCGCTACACTATGTTCCGTCATGACAGAATTGGTTCCCTTTTCTTTTGTGACATTTTTCATTTGTGACACTGATACTCAAATTGTTTTCCTGAGCAACTTGGGTGAGCCACTATATCTGACATCATCAGGAAGTATCAGCCAAAATAAAGAATATTAAACCATATTTATACTTTCAACTATTTTATATCACAATATTACTAACCATTCTGTGTTTTTTTTCAGCAGTTCAAATATAATTTATTTAATGAATAAATAAATATTTAATGAATGAATTTGATAGCCTGTACTGCAGATAAAATTAAAAAATTGTTTGTCCCTCAGAAAAAAAGGATTCTTTAATTTTCTCTCTTTCTTTTAAAAAATAAATCTCGTTGTAGATAGCTGGTAAAGATCACAATTAATCTGATATTATTCACAAGTCTGGAAATATTGAACTTTCTTCATCCTCATGAAAAAGGTTGTAAATTTGCATGTGGCATATTTTTGTACCCTCAATCAGAATCAAATTCCCTCTTTGTTCTCTCATCAGAAGGCATATTCTGTCTCAAGACAGAGCAATTCCCTTATTTTAGGCTTATAGATTCTTATATTTATGAGGGGAAAAAATTTGATTTCTAATCAGCCACTGAAGAAGGTGCTTCAGTTATTTCAGGATTTCTTCATGACCCAGTCTAATACTTCCTGGCTAGTCACCTTCCGTTTCTTCCCAATTTAGTTGCTATTTTATCTTTTAATAGTCAAATGCTAAACTCATTATGTTCAACACCTTGTTTCTGGAGAGAAGCATTCCAATAAGGATTCTTATGATCCATTAATGTTCAATTAATTCCACATGTTTACCCACAGTAGGTTAAAATATCTTTCAACTAATGCCTGGAGCCTTGAATATCCCCAACTCCAAAGAATGAAAATCAACTCAACTTCCAGCTATATAGTAATCACGGGTTTCAACAGGAAATAAGAAAAATTATCAGTGCATTTTGCATTGACTGGAGCATTAATAAACAACACTCTTATCCTACCAACCTAAGAGAATAGGAATCAGTGGTCTGGAGTTTTGTTTCTGTATTTTTACAGCTGGGACTTATGGCATGTAATGCCAACATCTCTCTTAAATAGTATGAAATAGGTCAGTTTAGCAATTATAAATAGATGCAACTATGCAGTAGATTTTTATTTTTTTAAAAATCAGATAAATGTTCTACACCCTTTTACCGATGTTTATACTAGCTGCAGTTTCAGGAAAGGACTGTTCATACTGAAGGATCCTAAGAAGTAGCTATCCAGCACATTGCAACAAATTATTTCAAGCCTTCATTTGGAATGAATCTCAACACATTCCAGGAACCCCATAAACAAAGACAACATGTTCAATGTTAACTTTCTCTTTTATGCTGACAGCTTCCCCCCACCCAGCATAATGACCTTCCTGCACAGTGTGCATTGCCATAAAAAGAAACAGAGCCTTGTAAAATTAGAGGAACTGTTTAATATCAAATCGTTTTATCTAAGGAAGACACAGACTCCAAGGTAAACAAAAAAAGAAAAAAACACAAGAATTAGAAATATTTGTTTTTGCCGCAGCTTCTTTGACTCTGCATTGTTTAAAAAAACAACAACACCCCAGACTGGTGTTTTAATCCATGATTAAGCTACACCTTCTTAAGAGAGAGAAATGGTAGTTCCAAAAGTATTGGCTGAAAAAAGTCTGGACTAAGTCCTTCCTCATTTCATAAACAAAAGGAAAATATTTGAATACCACAAAGTATTTTATAATACTTTTATACCAATTAGAACTGTGGAACAAACCAGAGTTACAAAGTACTGAAACAGAAATGGTATAAATGGTACGAACTGATATCAAGTTCCACTATGCAAATGCCAAAATTAATGTCCCAGAAAAAATGACTGCATTAAATTAAAGGTAAACTGTGGCTCAAGATTCTAACATAGGACAGGGAACATAGGATATTTATTTGTGTTTTTTTCCCTCCTGAATACTACTTTGTGAACTTTTTTGTTTAAAAGTGGCGTGTTAATATTGTTAATAATAATAATTTGCATTCTATTGTGATCTATCAAAATGAGGTTTACCTAATTTGCCACTAACTTGCATACTAACTTAGAAATCCTTTCTACTTGTTGGAAAAACAATAAAAATCAGAAGAATAAGTAATTTCTAAAATATACATATTGTTACTGAAATTGGAAATGCAAGATGAACAGAGTTTAAAAATGTATGATTTCAATGGGCAAAGAATGTGGGCCATGAACTTTCAATGGGAATACGGGGAACTATGGGTATACAGAGGAATGATGGACAAAAGTGGACATATATGGACAATAGTTATGGACTATAAACTTACTTAAAGAGAAACTTTATGAACAACAGGAAACTAGCCATTGACTTTTTGAGAGTGAGAGGGAGAATGAACAATGACATGAATGAGTACTGAATCTGAAGATTAGTTTTAAAGGATTATGGAATAATAATCTGAAATGGAATTTATAAAAATAAGAGGAACTCTTGAAGATATAGATTGAGTAGGAGTGAAAATTAAGATTACTATCGAAAAGCAGTTACATAATTAGAATTTTTGGCTTCACTGTGGGTGTCGCAAGTGATTAAGACACTGTGCTATTAACCAGAAGGCCAGGGTTTGAGACCCGGATCCCCACAAGACAGGGTGAGCTCCTGTCCTTAGCCCAGCTCTGTGACACAGCTGGAACCAATCGTATCAGCTCTGCCTTTCTATTGGACTATTTCAGTGGCGTGGAGTGGGGGGATTTGCTGCTTGGGTAACAGCCTATCCTCCATATCAATCTACCCAGGACTTCGTGCTTCATGTGCAGCATCGAGCAAAATACCTTACCATACAATCCAGAGTAACTACGGGAGCATGTAAAAGACTTTACGTGCACCCATAGTTACTGCACTACCAAGTGAAAACCAATGGGAAATTCATATTGCAATCCAGAGTAAATTGTTCTTACATCGGAGCAAGGACTCCCCGTAGTTACTCTGGATTGCGCCCATAGTCTTTCAAGACTGATGGATGCCAAGTTTTGGCTTAACTCTTGCTACATTGTTAGAGATACTTCATAGATTTTTTCTTTTTAGGCTACAATGCAGAGTAACTACGGGACCTTTTACACTGACGTAGTTACGGTGCCACCTATGGGAAATGCATAGAGCAATCCAGAGTAAGTGCCTCTACGTTTTCCTGTTGTTACTCTGTCTTGTAGGGTTAATGTATTTTTGTTTTAATGATGTTGGTTTTTTTCTTTTAAAATTATTATAAATAAAATTAATATATCTGAGATATGTTTGGCTTATTAATGTATTACTTGCATCAAAATGTGTATTAAAAGAACATGTTTGTGAAGTTGATGGAAACAGAAGCTTTCTTAGGTTATAGCTTCCACAGTGTTTCCAGTGACTTCCTTTTCCAACCAATGCATAGTTTCTCCTGACTCCATCCAGGCAGCTATTACAGGTCAGCCAGATTCTCCCTTGAGGAGCCGAGCTACTGTTTCTTCTAATCAAGGTAATGCTGAGGGCTGTTGATAGAAGCATAAAGCTGAGGTGTTGCAGGGCACCTGTGTGTCATCCATCTCTTAAGATCTTGCAGATTTTTACACTCTTTTGGAAAGACATACCATAAGTCCAGTCAAGTCCAGGGTTTTTTTGTTTTTTTATAGAAGGACAGCATATCCCAGACTATCCACAAGATTCAGGATCAGTGATTTTCCTTCTCTCTTTCTTCCAATGTCCAAGTCTCCTCTGAAAGCTCTATTTAAAAACCCCTAAAAGGACTATAATGCCACAAGACGTAAGGGGCCAGCACTTGACCATGATGAGGCAAGAAATACCACCAACAATTGCAAAGTGAAAGTATGTCATAAATGGTACATGGATCCCAGAGGCACATATAGCAGCCCACTGGCTGAGAGGACAACCTGCTCTCCAAGTGTCAGGTAAGGACTGAAGGAAGAAGAAATAAGACTTGTTCTGCTACATTTGAAGTGCAGACAATGGTAATAATATGGTAAAACATATATTATTTCCTTACATACAAAAGTTACAGATACTGATGCAGGTTCCACTAGTTACCTAATAAGCTGGACGGCCTGCAATGGCATTTTTGACTGTCTGAATTGGTTACAGGAAGGGGAGAGATTTTTCAAGAAGCCACAAAATGCTATAAAAATAATCTATATCCTTTGTAACTTTAGTGCCAACATCCATGGAAACTAAGCAATACATTTGTGATGTCAGTAGGACTGGACTGACTCACTCAACTAAGTTTCCCTGAATTGGCTGGAAAACCCTGAGAGAAGGGAACAAGAGTGATTATGCACAGCTGAGCAAGCACAGTGCTGAGAGCACTAACCCTGTGATACGGCTCTCACCGCTGGTGTTCTGCAATAAAAATATTTACCATCTGTTTCAGTTCTGAGCTGTTATGAAGCTTTCTGTATTATCTAAAAAAGGGAAGGCCAGATAGAAGGGACAATTCCTAAACCAACATATTTTGGATGTCTGGTATTTTTATACATCATATAAGAAAATTCTCATACCACATAAAACAACTATTAATCTAGCCGTCTCAGATTTCATTCTGCATTCATGTAAACAAAGTTTTGCACAACTTATTCACAAACATTTAGTTTCTGATCCAGTAGTACCTCTAGGTATGGCAGAAAAGGTGGTGGCATAGTTCCTAACAGATTATCATATATAGATAAATGACATTTTTCAGCTCAGATTATTTTGTTGGATGGTCTCTCTTGAAGTGAAATTCACAGATTAACCCTACAATCCAGAGTAACTACAGGAAGATGTAAGGGGCACATACTCTGGATTGCTCTATACATTTACCATAGGTGGCACCATAACTACATCAGTGTAAAAGGTCCCGTAGTTACTTGGGATTGTAGCCTAAGTGAAAAAGATACTTGGAATATTCTATGGGAAACAATGATAGGAAATTCATGAGGCTTTCCATTTTGTGGGGAATGCCCATGTCTGCAAGCATGTTTGAAGTGGGCCTCTGAATATGATTTTCTGCACAAACCTATTTCCAAAGAAACTGCAATTAACATCAATTAACCCAGGAACAAAAAATTACTACCTTGTGATCCTGTCAGTTGTGATCCTTGCCAATAAAAGAAATGCTACTCTATCTGTAATGAAGTTTTAAACTTTCCCTGCATCTGCTGCTTTCAAGCATACAGTGGTACCTCGCTTAACAAGTGTTTCACATAACAAGCAATAATTGCAAGAAATCTTGCTTCACATAACAAGTTCCGCTTCACTTAACAAGCCAGCGCGCTATGGACACGTGTGCTATGCAGCCCTAACGCTCCACGCGGAGGCTCTTAAAAAGGGCTGCCGGCCAGTGCTGCTGCCTCTAACTGCCCCCAACTTGGGGGCAGTTGCCTGGAGGTGCCAGAGGCAGCTGCCCCTAACTGCCCTCAAGTGCCCCCACCAACCACCTTGAACCTCCAGCAGCAGCCCTGGTAAGCTTCCCAGGAAAGTGTCTTTGATTGCAGTCTCCTGACTATGTCTACTCAGAAGTAAGCCCCATTGTGTTCAATGGGCTTACTCCCAGGAAAGTGTCTTTTATTGCAGCCTCCTCACCATGTCTACCCAGAAGTAAGCCCCATTGTGTTCAATGGGGCTAACTCCCAGGAAAGTGTCTTTAGGATTGCAGCCTAAGTAGACTTCTTAGGATCATGCACTTTGAATGCATGTTTTGCATTTAATTCCAGTGTTTTGTCATCATTTTTACATCCAGTTAATATTTTTATATGAATATTTTTGGGTTGTGGAACCAATCATCTGAATTTCCATTATTTCCTATGGAAAAATCTGGTTCACTTAAAGAGTGTTTCATTTAAAGAGCATGCCTCCTGAACAAATTAAGCTCTTTATGTGAGGCACTACTGTACCTAACTTTCTAATCCTTCAAAGCTCAATTGTGCTGATTCAAAATTTATTAGGTTGAACAATACATGAGCCAAACATATAAGTTGGAAATTTATGGTTAAGGTCTATTCTTAGCAATTTTGCCACTAATCTCATCTGGTAATATTTTTGTGGAAAGTTCTTAGTCTCAATTCTTTTTGAGATTAAGTAGCTTAATTTCAGTTCTTAAGAACTTGGTTTGATTCCTCAGTACATATTCTAGAAGAGTTTAGAAACATATATTGGTTTAATATTAATTATTGAGCGCTTACTGTCATTAATTACAATTTATTGTTTACCCTCAGAGTCTGGATACATTCCTGAGGTCCCTTATTTGATATTCCTGTAGCTGTGCCTAATGTTCCCATCAATACTCTAGAAGATCTCTAGAATAAGAAAATGACAAGGATATTGTATATCACTCCTAAGCAACGTGAATCACAACAGAGGCAGGAGCTTCTGCATGAACACAAACAAACAAAAAAAATCCCTTGGGAACTCCAACATGATGTCCAAGGCCAAGAACCAAGGGTGTTACTAGGGTTTGTGTCACCCAATGTGGGAGGCCATTGCATCACCATTCTGGAGACTTGCACCCCCCTTGCACCTTCCACAGCAGCACATCTGCTTACTTGCAAGTAAATGCACCTCTGCAGTTTAACTTTCCATGGCCTTCACTGCAAGGAGGCGGGAACTTCATCCTGGGGTGATTTTAGGGGCTGTGTTCATTGGATCAGGACTCTTCCAGCATCCTTGGATTGCCCTTGGCCTCCTCTTTCCGTAAGACTATGATTCTATGATTATGGCGCATTCACCTATTTGCGAGTGAAGCCGCGATATGCAAATTTTGGGGCTTTTTCGTTTTTTGGCCATATCTTTGGCTAGGAAGATGATATCCTCAAAACTGATTATTACATCGGACTTTGCTCTTCAATACAAACTGTATGGTTTGGTATGATGGGGTAGTGTGCACATTCATGATTTTCCTTTTTGGAGGTCCCACAGCCCCCAGTGTGCTTCACCTTCCTGGGTGCATCACCCAATATGGGCTGCACCCACTGCACCACCCTGGAGGTGCGAAGAACCCCCCAGGTGATTGAGATAGGATGAACTGGGTAGAAAGATACCCAGTACGCCAAAACTGGCTAGCTTCAGAAACAGGGATTCCAATCCAGATGACTGCTGGATTAAACACCTCAACTGGGTAGTGGTTTCATGACAAACTATCGCAACTCTACCTCCTTGCCGCTGCAGATGAAGTTGTGACAAAACTGATAGGCAGCACTAGGGCATTATTACTCCTCTTGTTCACTTTATCCAAGTATTGGTGAGACAAGCCAGATCAGTTTGCACATCTAAGATAAAGCCTTTGCCATCTAGGAGGAACCCACCTAAGCTTGGATTGCAAGTTCTAGTGATCCTGCTTTTTGAAAAAAAAATGCTATTGTTTACCACTGTCTTCAGATACTGCCACTACTAGCTCCTTTTGATTCCCAATTTTCCCAGAGATCAGTCTGTCAGGGATTTTCTTTGCTGACCTGTATAGGTCAATTGGTTGTTCATATAATTATTTCATTTTGCTATCACCCCATGATCAATGACTGCATGATGCTACAGTCACTGCTATGTCAACTTGAATGCTAGGGATCAACAACATTGCCCTCCTACATTTACAAGCTGCTGAGGTATTGAAAATTACTATTCCTTGTTAGTGAGTGTCTGTATTAATATAGTCCTGTCAAATATATAGTCCCCAGGCTATACGTGGCTGTCAAGAACAAACTGCAAATATGGGCTTTTTCATCATGTATCTGTTTGGCCATAGCACTGTCCTAGTGGTCTATGTTTGTTTCGGAAGGTTGTAGTTGGACAGGCATTTTTTAAATAGCATTTCAGTAATTTTTTTTGCTATCCAATTTGAAGGTGACTTTTGTTGGCATTTTGGTGGATTTTGTTGGTAAGAAAATAATCACCTTAGTTAAGGGTGACAGAAGACCTGGTTTCAATTAGTACTTGGGAAAAAAACTACTTGCCGTTTTATACATGGATACCATTTAATCAATGTCTGCCTTGGCTATACAGTGCTTTAGGAAAGGCCAATAACAAACCCATATACAACAGAAATCTACTCATCTCTGATGCTAATCTGTGCTTAACCTTCTCTGCAGCTTCCATCACCCGCTTCCAGCTGGATTTTGACAGGTTAAGAAGCATCAGACTGTCACAGTTCTTCATTTTGAATGGTGTGCACAGTTTTTCCATCCATTATATTTTTGAATAAGAATAAAAAATTGCAGTATTTCTTTAGATTCAAGACTTCCTGGGCAAATTATTTCAGGTTTTAATTAAAACCTTAAACTCTGTTATTCAAGATAACTTCTAACAAAGATAATTTTTATTAAATTCTTATATTTTACAGTCTATATTGGCTCCAGATATATAGGGATTAAAAGTACCCAGAAGAAAACTTTTTAACAGAGATCTTTAATTACATTGTCAGCTTTTTGTCTTCTTAACCCCTCAGAAGAGGATTTAGCCAAAATTATTATGCAGAGTTAAGTGTATTTTTATAATTTTGCTCCTGTGTAATGTTCTATGCAGTAATCACTGGGGCATTACGGTAAATGTTCGTTTGTTTTTCACCAGGTTCATTAACGTCTTTTTTCCCTTTTAACACTATCTTCACTTTTCTTTAGACCTCTTTCCAAATCATTAAAGATAATAATAATAATAATAATAATAATAATTATTATTATTATTATTATTATTATTATTAAAGCAAGTTGCAAGAGACTTTGGAAGACACAGGAAGGCACCACATATAAACAGGGTATTCTTATTACAGTTTGTTATCCTGATGTTTGCTGATATTTCGACTGATGCTTGTGAGATGGGCCACACACACATATGAGGTTGCCTGTGCTAATCAAAACCTACCACTAGTGCATTGTTTTGTAAAATCCTTAGCACCTTCAAATAGCCCAGAACAATGATTGCTAAATATAAAACAGCAAGGATAAACCGGGCCAAGATGAAAAGATGGGCTGTCTTTTTTATTTAATTAAATATTTTTATTTCACTCTTGGATTCCATAACAGAGAAACTGCTTTAATATCATCCTCATGCAATGTCACTGTAATGAACTTTGATCTGATGAATATAGGCCATAACAAACACATGAGACGGAGGTCTCCCCACTCCAACAAGAAAAATGTATTGATCCCTATGGAAAGTAAAACTGTGCTACATTTTTATGTTTACTTACAAGGAAGCAAATACACCTTGAGTCTTATCAAAAGGCCAGGAAACAAGAATGCAAGGCCACTAGAATTGTCCAGATCAAATGAATGTGGCGCTAACAAATGCTTCAAAAGATGGACCACCCCCACACGCCCATTGTGTAGGATAAAAACAGAGGCTTGAGCACTAGTAAAATGAAAATGTTTTTCTAGTGAAGCTAGGTGAATCGAACAGTAAAGTTTTAAAAACTTGGTCCCAGTGCAAGTATGGGATCCAATGTCTTAGAGCAGTAGTTTTCAAACATTTTAGCACAGGAAAGCACTTTTTAGAAAGAAAACCAGTTGGGATTCACCTCAAGTGATGTCATAGCCAAAAGTGACACCATCAAGCAGGAAAAATTTTAACACACCCCAAATGACTAAGCGCAATCCAGAGTAACTACGGGGAGTCCTTGCTCCGGTGTAAGAACAATTTACTCTGGATTCCAATATGAATTTCCCATAGATTTTCACTTGGTGGTGCAGTAACTACAGGTGCACGTAATGTCTCTTACATGCTCCCGTAGTTACTCTGGATTGTAGGGTAAGTCAAATCAATCAAGTAAGTTTACAAAAAGTAAAATAAATTTAAATTCTTTAAAATAAAGAATTCTAACCCTTCTAACTCTCATATTCAGTTGCTGATCTGTTTTTAAAAAATTCCCCAAACATCCCAAAGGCTACAATCTTATCCACAGTTAACCAGAAGTAAGCCACATTGACAATCATAAAGGAAAAGGTTGCCCTTCCCCCACAGGTTGCCCTTCTAGTCATGATTGACTTTAGGGAGCAGTGCTTATCCCAGTTTCTTAAGGGATAGAGTCAGCATTATCCAAAGACACATCAATGATTACGTGGCCCAAATGAGTACAGAATGCTGTTCCCTTGCATTTACATGCTTTCAGACTGCTAGGCTGGCAGGAGATTGGCAAAGGATGGGAGTTCACTCCATCTTGCCATACTCGGTTCTCACACTGTTGACCTTTCAGTCTTCAGATTGGCAGGCACAGTGCCTTTAACCACTGAGCCACTGCATATTAAAATAGGAGAGGATGAAATTATAGAATGTAGTCTGATAGACCACAAAAGCAGGACACTTCTCTACTTCCATTACTTCATGATTACTATATAGGTTCACTTTTACTACATCTGCTGACTAAGAATTGGGCCTGTGCTTTTCCTCCTGCCCATCATCATTACCTCGTACATAAGAATACTAAGAAAATCCCTGCAATCTCTGGGAAGCCCACAAGCTAGAAACAACCTAAGTTTCGCTCTCATACCTACTGTTTAAAGAAATGTTGTCATTGAATCTGGAGGTAGCACACAGTTACCATGACCAATGACAGTTTATCAAGACACATTTATGTCATTGAGGTTACATGATTAAAGAAGTTGAAATTTTCAGAATAAAATAGTACATTTTGCAGGTTTGTGTGTGAAATTATGTGATAGAAAAGACAGGGAAATATGAATGTTACCTGAAAGAAGATGATACTTATGTCATAGCAAAAGAAACCAGCATCATAAAAATAGGACTAGTGATAATTTGAAGGTAACAAACATATAGTACCATTGGTTGGTTTACCATATAATTTAGGATTTCAGTTTTGGCAAAGAGAAAGCTCTAATCCTATTAAAGCCACATAAATATGGTACATAGTTTAATAGGAAAACATATTTTCCTTTCCAGTGGCAAATATTATACATTACAATATATGCATTTGCAGCCCGAAGGGAAACCCCAACTAAAAAAGCAATCTGTGTCCAGCAGCAAGCTGGCAAATGGGCAGTGTGGTCAAACTCATTTCATATCCAGAGGGGAAAAAGGGAGGGGGTGAAATGTTGCAACTAGAACAGAGCCACAAGGCAGATGGCCAGTTTTATTAATCTGACCTTATTTGTCCAATACCAGATCAAGAGGACTGTTAAATGCACGCTTCAAAATAATCCACAAGTCGTGTAAATCTTAGATTTGCATATTTAAGATAGGAACACCAAGAAATCTGCTGCTCATCAGTAGTTTCTAGTCATTCCTGCGCAACAACCTTAACTATAAATTATCCAGAGTGAAAAAATAGAAGGTACTTTGAACATTCTTCTGCACACCTGAAAGTATGTGCTCCACAGGGTTAAGAACTTTTCATTCACTACACTTAGTAACTGTATGGCAATGTGTGGCAAACACAAAGCCTTTGTGTATCATCCCCCATGATCTCAGATGACAAGATGCAGCACAAGCTTCATCTCTTGCTAATTAAACGAATCAATTAAGAGACTATTGTTGCAACTGTGTAACTGCTGTTCTATAGTGGCAATAACAACCCCACAGGGAGGTCTTTTACTACATTAAAATGCTGTCCTCCACAACTCCATCTGATATTATTAGAAACAGTTATTTGCGTCTTGCTGTCATATTAGTAGCAGCAGCAAATTATGGAAATATGCAGACCAGAATGGTCCCAGTATGAGATCAGGTTTGGTTTTCAGCCTCCAAGGGAACAAATGCTAAAAATTCCAAAGTTCCCCAAAGTTCATTAATGGAGCTGATAAATTTAGCAGCGCAGCAGCCATTTAGATGCTAGGTAAGGGTCACACATTTGCATACTTTCCTGCTAAGCTGATACAATTCAACGAGATAAATTATCATATTAAGTTTACCCTCCTGAGTTAAACTGATGGAGTTCAAAATTGTTTTCGATGGTTGTCATTAATCGCTGTTACATCTTAAATGCTTGCTTTGAAATCTAATTGTGATGGTGTGCCAAGGGTCATATTAATAGCATTTTTAATGCTAAAGCTTTGTAAAACATGTTTATTTTACTGATATCATCACTGAAGCTTAAAGAAGTAATGAGAAATGAAGTATATTTATTATCAATAAAAAAACTTAATTTAAAATGTACTTTGAGAGATTTAAATTAGATTTCTCCACTTCATTTTGATTTTGCTTCATTAAAATCCCTGATTAAGATTCCGCAATCAGGCCTCCGTCAGTCTTGAAAGACTATGGAATTGTGCTCAACACTGCATACGCTGCATGGGAAGCACGAAAGCCTGGGTTGGATTGTTATGGAGGATAGGCTGTTACCCAAGCAGCAAATCCCCCCTCTCCACGCCACTGAATTACTCCAATGGAAAGGCAGAGCCAATACAATTGGATCCAGCTGGCGTCGCAGAGCTGGGCTAAGGACAGGAGCTCACCCTGTCTTGTGAGGCCGACCTGGGAATCGAATCCTGGCCTGCTGGTTAAAAGGCACAGCTTCTTAACTGCTTGTGCCACCCACAGCCTACCGCTTCAGAACTGTTAGCTTAAGCTTCAGAACTGTAATAAATGAGTTTTCTCCTACAAATCATAAGGAAAACCCTATAAATTAGGGTGCCACATTGCATTATTTGGCATAAGATTCTTCTGCGCAGAAATGGACCTAACTAAACTTAAAACTATCCATATGCAATATGCAATATATAATTATGCAATATTATTGCATAATTTCTTCCATATACATTAGTGCAACTATCTGCAGAACAATGCAAAACGTTAATTTTTCCCACATGTACTTCATACTATATATTAGTTCTAGTCACTATTAATTACAAAAATTGATTGAAACAAATCCTCAGCAGCCACTACTGCAGGAAAATAGCTTATGTATGTGTTTGTACACTTACACCATTTGACATCATCTATATATATATAAAACTGAAAAGTCACTGACTGACAGACTGACTGACTGACCGATTCACCTAACCCCAGCCAAAACCACCGGACCTAACAGCGTGAAATTTAAGGAGGGTGTTCTTTCCGTAATGGAGGCATCTACTAAGAACCATTTTTTTTGGGGGGGGGGGGGAATTCCACCTAGAAAGGGTGAAACGGGACACAACACATTTTTGTCCCGATATTTTACACTGAAGAATCATTGACTGATAAATGCTCTGCCCCAACCCTTGGACCTGGAAGAATGAAATTTGGGGAGGGTGTTCCTTATGTGATGTGAGCACCCACCAAGAACCAATGTTGAGAAATTTAACCTTTAAGGGGTTAAAAGGGTTGCAACGTGTACTTTGTCCAATACTGAACACTGAAGACTGATCAACATCCAGCCAATTTGGTGTCAGGTGTCTGATGCACTGAGGGGGATGGTGTGCATGGGGTGGATGGTGTGCAGGGGTTGGCCCTTTGGGGGTGTGTGGTGCACGGGGTGTGTGTGTGGTACAGGGGTTAGGGAAGTAGCACTGTACAGGGGTGTGTTGAACTGGAAGGTGTTGCACAGGGGGTCAGGTTAGAAATATTCTTGAAATTTTACTCCTGCAATGCAAGTACATTTCACTAATTATCAATATTTTTTATCACAGTATGATTCACAAACTCTAAGCAATTTTACCATCCTTTTATAGGGTCTCAGTTCTGGAAAAATGTTGACATAGACTTCTAGAGCATGTCTGACAAAGCATGCAGTCCTAAAGACATTTTCCTGGGAGTAAAACCTATTGAACACAATGGGGCTTACTTTTGAGTAGGGTCAGGATTGTGCTCAATGACTCATAGGCTGCAATCCTAACCTCCAGTAAGACCAGCATAAATCAGTGGATAAATCTTGTGTTGATTTGGGCTGTCACAAAAGTGCCTAAGGCACTTCTGCCCCTCTGGTGGGGGTTAGGCCATTGGCACAGACATATGCCATCATCCCCACACCACCTTGGAAAGATAAGTGAGGTGAGTTAGGCCATCCTAAATATGTTAGGATTGTGCTCTTAGAGGAAGAAGGTGAAGAACTTTCAACTTCTGATATAAAAGAAGTCCACATATATTATGAATGATACTGACATGTAATAGTAAGAATGTAAAAATGAAAAATAAGTAGTTATATGCTCAATTTTAAAAAATATTACATCTAAACAAAATCATGCAATGGTTTTTAATACTTACCACTGTGCCAAGGAATTGAATGCTAATATTTCCACTTGCATCCCGTGAAAGGCACTGGAAGAAAATACATCCAACAGTATTTAGACTATGCTCCTTTGGTAGAAACAAAATGTCCAAGTAAATAAGTTACATATGTAATTTATAAAATATACACACATTTTAGACAAAGTGAGTTCTCTCATTCAGGTTACCCAAAAGAATCCAATAACCTAAAACTAGTGAAATGATATATTTCTACAGGAAAACAATATGCTTTAGACCTTTGGACTTTTTTTTCCAAAAGAACTTTCCATGAGAAGAAGCAGGATCATAATAATGTAAGCCCTGACAGATCAGGCATATTTTTCATAGTGCAGGGCTGCCATGTATCCCCGAAAGCCAGGACAGTTCCGGTTTTGGGGGATTGCATTCACATACTGGCAAGTTTAACTGGGGGTTTGTGGTGTCCTGCCCCGGTTTTGTGGAAGAGAATTATTGGCAACCCTATCATAGTAGCCTATCAGACGCCTCAAGGATCACTCAGCAAGATACTTTTATCTTGTTGCCACTTCCTTGAGATGATGATGAAAACCGCTGGGCCTAGAAGTGTGAAATTTGGGGTGGGTGTTCCTTCCGTGACTGAGGGGTGCACTAAGAACTGGTTTTCAGAAATTCCAACAGGAAGGGGGTGGAAAGGGGCGCAATGCGTTTTCCTCCCTATACTTTGCATTGAGAATTGCTGACTCAGCAACATTCTGCCCCAACTGCTGGGCCTGAAGCATGGAATTCTGGGAGTTCCTTCTGTCACCTGAACTCCCACCAAGAACCATCTGGAGAAATTAACCCTTCAGGGGCTGAAAAGGGGGCAACTTGTTTCTGTCCTGTACTTAACATGGGAGACTGAATGACATCCAGCCAATTGGGTGCTCAGTGCCTGGTGAACTGGGGGATGTTGTTCAGAAGAAGAGGTTGCACATGGGGAGATGCTGCGCATGAGGGGAAGTTGGCATGGGGTGTGGATGCGTGGGGGGGGATATTGCGCATGGGGGGATGTTGCGCATGGGGTGTGGATGCGCATGGGAGGATGTTGCGCATAGGGGAAGTTGCGCATGGGGAAGTTGCACATGGGGGACTGATGCGGATGGGGGACTGATGTGGATGGGGTGTTGATGCGCAGGGGGGATGTTGCACATGGGGGGATGTTGCGCATGGGGAGAAGTTGCGCATGGGGAAGTTGCACATGGGGGAATGATGCGCATGGGGGAATGATGCGCATGGGGAACTGATGCAGATGGGGTGTGGATGCACATGGGGATGTTGCGCATAGGGATGTTGCACATGGCAGAGGTTGGGCATGGGGAAGTTGCGCATGGGGGACTGATGAGCATGAGGGACTGATGAGCATGGAGAAAGTTGCGCATGGGGGAATGATGCGCATGGGGAAGTTGCACATGGGGGAGTGATGCACGTGGGAGACTGATGTGCATGGGGGAATGATGCACATAAGTTGAGCATGGGGGACTGATGCGCATGGGGGACTGATGCACATGGGGTATGTTGATGCGCACGGGGGTATGTTGATGCGCATGGGGGAAGTTGTGCACGGGGGACTGATGCACATGGGGGACAGATACGCACTGGGGAAGGTGCGCACGGGAGAAAATTGCGCATGGGGGACTGATATGCATGGGGGGAGTTGCGCATGGGGGACTGATGCGCATGGGGTGTTGATTCGCCGTGAGGGGATGGCATATGGGGAAATGTTACTCCTGCAATGTGGGTATGCTTTTCACTAGTAATAATAATAATGCTCAGCCTCAGGGCTGGGCTTAGATATCAGAGCTGCTATCATGCCCAAAGATGCCCTGAAGGTGACCTGTTCAAGACTACCAGACGACTCCAGAGCAGTCAGACCTTGACAGGCTGACCAGAGTTTTTTTGGGTGGCAGTCAAAGAATCCAACTTTGAAGTTCTTGTCTCAGTGGGAGGAGATGTCAGCCAGAATGTGACCAAAATATCAGAAAATCCACTTGGAAAGTACAGGTATCCTCTGCTTTCTGATGGTTTGTTTTCTGACAAATAAATCAATTTGCTCTATGCAATTAACTTCAACCAATTAAGAATAAATTCCCACACTGTGTGTGTGCAGGTATCTGTGTGCATATGCGTGCACACACACACACACATGCATATATAACACCATACAAACTAGTGTAATAACTTCACCATAAACCAATCCAATCCCCATACCCGCAAACTCTTATCCCCAGTACCCAGGCTCCTAGATAGAGAGTCTGAGAACCACCAACTCAGCAGTGTACTCTAAATAAGACTACTATAAAAAATTGCTTCAGAACCTGCTTTGCATAGAAATATCTTCAAAAAGTCTTCAGTCTAGTTGTGCATTGCAAAACTTATAATCACACATTCAGCCCTTACTGAAGCAAACTGTCTCATTTATATCGATGGAACTTGTAAAGTTTGTTTTCAAATGTGATGAAATGTAAGGCCCAAAAGTCAGTACAAGAACAGAAGAATATTGGACAAACTATACTCCAAATTTAAATTAAAGTTTACTACCCAATTGTTCTTTAACTCATAGCAGAAAGACAAGAGAATACAGACAGCTTCCCCTTCCTCTACCCTGGCATCAGAGCCCTTATGCAAAGCTCTTACGTATTAATCACATGCAGCATTAAAACCAAGTTTTCAGTGTTAGTAAGAGTGAAGGGAAACTACTGTACATATGACAGAAGTGATTTCCTATTTCCAGTTTTAAAAGCAAAAAAAGGCACATTGAAGGGGAATACAGAACTCTACCCTGTCCACGACCATCTTCTCTCCCCAAGGGATTTTATCCTCAGCCAATTTCAGATACTGGAAATGACCTCATCCAGAGAAAGGCCCCAGAGGAGAATTGTTGCAAGGAGATATATGATGGAAAAATCACCAAAACCCCCTTTTGCTGTCAAAACTGGAATACTCATGCTTTTTTCCCCCTACACAATTGGGTGTGTTTAACTGCCACAGTCACATGTAGTTTGACCTGCAAAGCATAAAATAAAACTCAGAATCACAGAAGAGGAAAATAAATATTTCCTTTCAGGCTTACTGAAAAACAGACAAGCCCTCAAATAAAGTATAGACTATTAACACCTAAAGGGGGTCAGGTTTTTGAGCATTCTAATACAAAACTCAACACATTTAAATCATAACTAATGCTCTGAATTAAAGTTGTAAATAATTATCAACAATTGGCATTTTTCACAGGATGCGTGCAGAGAGGAGTTATTACAACGACATGCACATGTAATTTCATATATAATTGGTGCTTTGGAAATTGAAAGATGGTTCAATTTATGGTATATTGATATCTATTTATATAAACAATATATTGAACTCACATTTGAAATTGGATGTGTTTACTATTAAATTTCTTATTTTTATATACCGTACTCAGATACCTTAACACTATAGAGATACCCCCTGCTTTCTAACAGTTCATTTTCTGATTATCTGTCTTTCAACACCTTTCAAGTATACTCAGTAATCATTCATTCAATGTATGTTCCACTCTTTCAACCTCTGCTGTTCTAAAAGCCAAAACTGATTTGCCTATGACAGTGATTCAGACTAGTTGGGCATGTATTTGAGAGACAGCATACAAATGCCACTTTTGTCCTGGTCTATTCCCATTCCTGAAGGAGTAAATGAGATTTGCAAAAAAATCTTTGTGTGACTGCAGAAATTTGCAAGATATAAGGGGGATCTGCAGTTTGCTAACAAGAAAAAACACAGGAAGAAACATCTGTAAACTAAAGAAAGTCTGGGTTTCACTTTTCAACCATTTTCACTTTTCACCACAAATCTGGTCCTTAACCTGTCAGATAAGCAGGGGACAAACCTATAAGCTAAGAATGCATTGCATCTCTGACAAATGAACATAACCTTTTAAAAATACAATGGTAATTTCTTAAATGACCACAAAATTATGCTGCACATTTCTGTGATAACTCCATTGAACAATTGTTGTCAATTTCTGAACATGTGACACACAAAATTACGTGCTCTAAGTAATGCAAGAATTTATGAGGAATGTGCCAGTCTGTTCAAGTAGGATTTTGTCTAGGATCCAAGGAGGGCATGCATGGAGCTTCTCTACATAACAAGGTACTCTTGTCCCTTTGACTTCAGTAGCAGCATCACAAGAAAAAACTGAAAAAGCCCGGTTTGGAAATGCCTGCATTTGCGGGAGCCCTTTGGATTCAAGTTAGCAAGCAATGATCCAAGGCTTCTCCCATTGCCTACAAGTTGACTATGTGCAAAAATACTTTGAATTGTAGCCAATATTTCTAGATCTATAAAGATGTTAAAAGAAGACGAAAAGTATTTACCTGGACAATTCGTGGAACACCATCCACAGTAACAGACAACAGGGGCGAAGCCAAGTTCCACTCACCAGTCACGTTAATATTTTTCCCATCAAGTTTCACCTGTTGTGACACCAAAGAAAACTGTTACTATAAAGTGCGGAGGGGGGAGAGAAGAGATCTCAAGTTCATTACTGCATACAATGAGCAACCATATTAAAACAGATGGTTCTGAAGCAACCTGTCATGTTTACTGCTTCTGCCACAAAAGACAAGGTCTAACAACAGAGTCTCCTTCCTATCTCTGGGGAAGAGGTGAAGGACCTGTGAACAGCTGCCTGTGGAGGGCTTTCCACAAAGTAGCAAACTGCATCCAACTTTTAAACTGTATCTGGACATGCTGCATTTACTATAATTAGACAAGCAATGCATATGAATTCCCATGACACCTGGCAACCCACAGAACAGGCTTTGCATATAATATGCTATCCAAAGACCAAATACTTTTCCCCATGATTTAATGATGGGTTTTAACATCATCTTAATTTAAAGTCAGTCATTAAAACCAAATTCTAGTCAAACTCTGCATCAGCAATCCACTAATTAGAAGAATGCAGTTTTCATATACCCTTCTACTAAGAATATAAAAAAACATTGTTTGTGTTTCCCGACACCCAATAATTCAAAACCACACAGCATCCAAACTATTGTATTGTACTGGCATCCTTCAGTCTCGAAAGACTATGGTATCGTGCTCTAATTGGAGGTCCTGAAACAACATCTAGTGTGACTAAAGAGGCCAATTTGAGAGTGGCCATCCCTTCCACACTGAGGACAAATAAATTCCGTCCCCTGCCCAGGCCCCAGGTTTTGCTGCTTTCAGGTCTGTCTCTTTGCTTCAGCCTGCCGAACAAGTGTCTCTTCCAGTTGGAGAAGGCCATGCTGGGTCTTTTGCCTCCACGCTGAATGGTCAGAGGTCAAGGTTTCCCAGCTGTTGATGTCCATTCCCAAGGCCTTTAGATCCCTCTTGCAGATGTCCTTGTATCGCAGCTGTGGTCTCCTTCTTGGGCGCTTTCCCTGCACTAATTCTCCATATAAGAGATCTTTTGGAATCCGACCATCAGCCATTCTCACGACATGCCCAAGCCAGCGTAGACGCCGCTGTTTCAGAAGTGTGAACATGCTAGAGATTCCAGCACGTTCCAATACTGTGTCATTTGAGACTTTGTCATGCCAGGTGATGCCAAGAATACGTCGGAGACAGCGCATATGGAAGGTGTTCAGCTTCCTCTCATGCCATGCATAAAGGGTCCAAGACACGCTGCAGTACAAGAGTGTGCTCAGGACGCAAGCTCTATAGACCTGGATCTTTGTATGTTCCGTCAGCTTCTTATTAAGCCATACTCTCTTTGTAAGCCTGGAGAATGTAGTAGCCGCTTTACCAATGCGTTTATTCAGCTCAGAGTCTAAGGAGAGAGTGTCAGAGATAGTTGAGCCAAGGTACACAAAGTCATGGACAACCTCCAGTTCATGTTCAGAGATTGTGATACAGGGAGGTGGATCCACACCCTGACCCATGACTTGTGTTTTCTTCAAGCTGATTGTTAGTCCAAAGATGCTGATTGTTAGCATCCAAACTACTGCTAAAATAAATACACGATGATTACTTGGAAAGTGGATAGTGCTAAGGTTAAACAAATTTACACAGATACAAATGGCCACAAAATAGAAACATCACTACCATTAATGCAAATACAGTGGTACATTGAGTAAAGAGCAACTTGAATAAAGAGTGTTTTGTGTAAAGAACAAAATTTTCTCAGAAATTTTGACTTGCGTAAAGAGCACTGTCTTGAGTAAAGAGCACTTCTGAGGAAGTGTGGAACAGGCTTCCATAGCAAAGGAACCCATGTGGGGAAGAGGGGACTAGCTTGACCTATAGTAGGAACCTGGGCAAAGTTTGGAATAGGCCAGGGAACTCATGGAGAGTCCGGGGGGAGCAGTCTAAGCCAGGTTTGTGTGTGGGATCTGTGTGTGGCAGCATGGAAGGTGTGCCTTATCAATATTCTAGTACTGCTCCCCATTAGCAGCTTGGGAATGTTAGTTGCACATAAAGATAAAGATTCCATTGAGCCAATGGAGAGCAGTGATTCCATTAGTGATAGTGAAAGTTATCCCCCTCTCTGTAACCAGCCACAAACGTTTTCAAAGGTACAGTACAGTTCAGTACTACACAGTATTTTCTTGATTGCTGTGTTGTGTGTTACTGTATATTACAGTGTTTTGTAATATTCTATTGCAGTGTTTTGTAATCATATTTATAAACAGTTAATATTTTTATATGAATATTTTTTGGGTTGCGGAACCAATCGTCTGAGTTTCAATTATTTCCTATGGGAAAATCTGCTTCACGTAAAGAGCGTTTCATGTAACAAGTGTGCCTCCGGAATGAATTAAACTTGTTACGTGAGACACTACTGTATGTTCTAAATATCTAAAGTTAAAACATCTAATGTTAGGGAAACTCTAGAGCAATGGTTCCCAACCTGGGGTACATTTATCCCCAGGGCTACTTTCCAATATCTTCAAGGGTACTTGAAAAAAGAATCGATTAATGGCAGTGAAAGTCAGTTCTGTGTTAGAATGCCTTGTAGAGCTGGCATTAAAATAGCCTGCTGGGCTAGTATGAGGGATGCAATTTATAGAAATTGGATGCCAATGGGTACACAAGTGAAAAACGTTGGGAACCAGTGTACCAGACTATCAGTGTTTCCCTTGGTTATGAAGTTAATCAAGAGGGACAAAAAAATTCAATGTTTTTGTTGACCACAGAAAACGACCAAAATCAAATAACCTTGTTCAGGGTCAGCAAACTTTCAACGGTGTCATGCCAAACCTATGATGCAATGTTATTCCACATGCTGACATGATTCTAAAATTATATACTCTATATTCTCAAGTATAAGCCTAGTTTTTCAGCACATTTTAATGCTGAAAAAGCCCCCCTCAGCTCATACTCGGGTCGGCTTATACTTGTCATAAGATGGGCAATGAAGTGGATTTCTGCACAAGCAGCTCAGCTTAGGTCAGCCTTTTTAAAAAGCAGGAAAGGCTGCTTTGCTTCCTTCTTTTAAAAAAACACCAAGTCAGCAGATTGATCATTCTCCTCCCCGCACGTAGGAGCTTAATGGCGCACCACATTGGCTGTTTTCTCCTCCTTAAAACAGCAGTAGCGGCTGCATTTCCTACCTTAGGCTTATACTAGAGTCAATAAGTTTCCCAGTTTTTTGTGGTAAAATGAGGTGCCTCGGCTTATACTCGAGTATATATGGTACATATTTTCTCCTGGGCACACTGGTGTCTGCCTCTCTTTGAGCAGGAGAGCATCCCCTCTCTCCTCTCCAAAGAAAAGGAGACCATCCACATGCTATCTGAGACTCTGGTGGTGAGGCAGCTCCCCAGCACTTTTATGATATCCCCAGGACAGGACGGGACTTATGTTCAGATTGGGGGTTAGGACTGCACTGTGTGTAATATATCAAGAGGAAACATAGAGCACAATCCTAACCATGTCTACTCAAAAGTAAGAGCCATTGTGTTCAATTAATCTTACTCCCAGGAAAGTGTCTTTAGGATTGCAGCCTTAGTTTTTAGATCTTGTGCTTTTCAATCAAACTAGATCAAGTGTTTCATTCAGTACATAACTGCTAGAGCGAAACTCATTTGCACCAAGCATCATCAATGTAGCCATTTACCTGCTATAAATATGCTGCCATATGTCCCAGAAAACCAAGACTGTCCCAGTTTTCAGGGATTGCATTCACATACTGGCAAGTTTAACGGGGTCCTGTTCCAGTTTATGGCAATCTTAGCTATAAAGAATGTTAAGAATATTTTACAATTGGTCTTATGCATCAAATAAACTTTTTTTTAAAAAAAATATTTCATTCCATACCAGTTTTCAGTTTTATTTATAGCTTTCAGTTTTTTTAAGCTTCAAAGAATAGGTGGCCCAACTACTAATAATACCTCAGTCATGCAAACAGACACACAGTTGCAAATAATCTGCAGCATTTCTGCAAAACCCAGAAATATTTTCCATCACACAAAAACATGGAACCTAACCTCTTCCGTTCAGAAGAGGAATCAAAAATTAAATTCTGTCACTTTTTGAGAATATTGGTCTAATGGTTTTTTTAGTCTGGCTATTTCTACTGCACAACTCTTTTATTATGGTTTTAATCAGTGTTTTAATGTAGATGTTTTATATTTATTGTTTTTAAGATGCCTATTTTAACTGTTTTAATGAATTGGATTTTATTGTTGATGTTTTCATTGATAGTTTTGTAAGCCGCCTTGAGTCCCCCTGGGAGAAAGACGGGATATAAATAAAGTTTATTATTTATTATTATTGTTATTAAAATACATTTTACAGTGGACAAAATTGCAGATTACTATGCCAGTCCATTATAATTTTTTTAAAACTATTAACAGTAATGTAATATCTTTTATAGGGAAATCACTATATAAGGTACTTTGGTATGGATCCAAATCACTGACTGAACTGTCCAGAGGCCAGGGTTCACTGGCGAGCCTACTCTGTGAGGATGGTGGCATCCAAGAAGGCATACTTCTCTGTCACTATTACATCAGCAGAGATCCGTCCAACTGAGCTTTTCTGTGTGGTCCGGGGCCTACTCCATCTGGCCCCCTCCCCCAATGATGTGGTGGAGCACATGTAGAATCGCTGTGATGTGTTTACCCAATATTTCACAAACAAGGTTTATCGGACCTGGCATGACTTGGATGCCACTGTAACAACATCTAGCGATGTGCCTGGGGCACCTGTCAAATCCATCTTCTGGAATTCTTTTCTGCCTGTAGAACCTGACAACATGGACAGGATTCTTTGGAGTGTGAGACCGTCTTCTTGCCCGCTTGACCCTTGCCCAGTGTGGCTAATCAGATCAGCCCGGGTTAGACTAGCTAAATGGACAGGGAGGGTAGTGAACTCATCTCTTAGGGAGGGAGTGCTGCCTCCTGCATTGTAGTAGGCAGTGGTTAGCCCCCTCCTGAAGAAACTCTCCCTGGATCCTAATAATTTAAACAACTATTGGCCAGTCTCTAACATCCCATTCCTGGGCAAAGTGGTTGAGTAGGTAATGGCGTCCCAGCTTCATGGGATCCTGGATGAAGCTGATTATCTGGATCCTTTCCAATCTGGCTTCAAGCCAGCACTTGGTGACGTTGGAAGATGACCTACTCCAAGGAATGGACAGCGGGAGTGTGTCCCTGTTGGTCCTGTTCGATCTCTCAGTGACCTTTCATATCAACCATAGTGTCCTTCTGGGTCGTTTGGCCAGGCTGGGGGTTGGAGGAACTGTTCTTCAGTGGTTCCGCTCCTTCCTGGCTGACAAATCCCCGAAGGTGGTGCTGAGGGGATGCTTGTTTGGCACCCTTGGCCTCTTCAGCGTGGGGTGCAGCAAGGTTCCATTCTATTCCCCATGCTGTTTTAACATCTACATGAAGCCGCTGAGAGAGGAGGTTTGGAAGTTTGGAAAGAGGTACGCTGATGACACCCAGCTCTATCTCTCCTTTCCTCTTGAGTCCAAGAAGGCAGTTGAGGTCTGAATTGCTGTCTGGAAGCAGTGGGGGACTGGATGAGGGTGAACAAGCTGAAATTAAATCCTGGTAAGACAGAAGTTCTCCTAGTCCGGAAGTTGTTGACACGTGTATTGGAATATCGTCCTACTCAATGGGGACAATTGAAGGATTGCACTCCCTCTGAAGGAGCAGATCTGCAGCTTGGGGGTTCTTCTGAATTTGCAGCTGCTCCTAGAGTCCCAGGTGACAGCTGTGGTCAGGGGAGCCTTTGTTCAGCTTCAGCTGATCTGCCAGCTGCAACCATACCTAAGTCACTCAGATCTGGCCATGGTGACCCACACCCTAGTAACATTGAGATTGGACTACTGCAACGCGCTCTGTGTGGGGCTGCCTCTGAAGATGGTCTGGAAACTCCAACTAGTGCAGAATGCAGTGGCTTGTGTGGTTGCTGGGACTTGTTGGTTCGACTCAGTTGGGCCACTGATTCAGCAGCTACACTGGCTGCCCATTCGTTTCTGGCCTGAATCCAAAGTGCTGGTCCTGACCATTAAAGCCCTCTACGGCTTGGTTTCAGGGTATTTGAGGGACCGCCTTCTTCTGTTCAATCTGACCCATTAATGTCATCAGAGGGGGCCCTACCGATTGTGCTACCACCAAGGGAGGTGAGAGGAATGGTGGCCAGGAATAGGGCCTTCTCAATGGTGGCACCCCGGCTTTGGAACTCCCTCCCCCTGGAACTTAGGAAAACTACCTCTCTACAGAGCTTCAGGTGGAGCCTAAAAACTTTTTATTTTAAGATTGCTTTTTACTGAGGCAGGGACTGGGGGTTATTGTTGTTTTAAATTTATGTATGATGTAAATGTATTTGAAAGGTTTTTTAGTTGAATGTTTTTAATAATGTTTTTACCTGTTAGCCGCCTTGAGTCAGCCACGGCTCAAGAAAAGCAGGGAACGAATTTAATCAATCAATGAACAACAACAACAACACTACTACTTCTTCTGTTTTGTATTGCCTTATGTTCCATAGTGGGAAAAGGTGGGATATTAAGTATGAAAAATAAATGTCAGAGTAGTGAACATAATTTTGCACCATTCTAGTTGGCCCAAATAAAATTATTGTGGTGTTGCCATTTGATTTAAATTTACTATTGAATTTGAATTTATTATCATGATGTGAATTGTAAATGGCTTTGGACTTCAACCAACTAGAGACACAATAGAAAGTTAAAATGGTGTATCAGTGCCACAGCTGTGTTTGTAGTTTGAGGTTAAGGCTGACTATATATTGATTTTAAGTGATACAGTTATTCCAGTAGTTTTATTATATACTGTGTAAAATTATTTTGGATTTGAATACATTTTACTTTGAAGCACCAGAGTTATCAAGCCTTCTGGAGCTACATGAATAGGACCACATATCTAATTCACTTCTACTACAGAGGAGGAATGAGTTACTATGGAACTAGCTAGATGCAATATTGGGAAATAAGTGACCGAAACCACTGTAGCTTTTTAAAAGGTAAAAGTATCTGGGAACAGGGAGAGAGAACATATAACAGGGCTATATCTCTGGTAAGAGAAATTCAACCCTTTTCTCTGATGGTATTTGCACAATTAAAACCTTACTCCCAGGCTGCTATTTGCCCATATGTTATCTGAACATTTTTCTCCCATGGGACCAATAACAGCTTGGAGGAGTATAATGATACGACAGTGGTTGTCAACTGTGCCAAGATCCCAATAAACATAAAAATAAATAAAATTTGCATGGGCTCATTCACCAAGAATTAGAATGGAATCTACATTCCTCTGAATGCAACACAGTATACTTTTCTTTCATCTATTATGAATTTGATAGTCTTTCCTTAATCTTGGAAAAGTACATTTTTGCAACTAAAATTTCCCAACTTCATATATATGCACTTATTAGGGGTGCCAAAGTTCATGAGAATAATTGTTCATGAGAATAATTGTTTGAACTTTTCGGGCTGACTAATATAAAAAGTTTTTCAACAGATGCCAGCTGCAGTTTTATAGTATTATCATATTCCTATCATCAAGGTCCTCCAATGAGGAAATTATTCTCATTTAATGTTAAAGGAAGTAAGTAATTCCCCATTCTCATGCCAAATTCCTCCCAGGGTGTGAACATTACCTTTTCCTCTGCATTTACGTAAGCTGGAAAACTCAATGTTCCAAAGAGCTTATGGAAATATTTCCACATCACCTTTTTATCTACTACTAATATAAGTAAATAGGTTAAGCACATCAAAGCATCTAGCATGAACCAATGTGGGAAAAATTATTTAATAAAACTTAATTGTTGCCAACTGGCTTTATCTGATATGAGAGGGCAAAACATCAATGGCAAATAATGAACACACAGTCAATGTTTCATTGTAGAGATGGAACAAGAGGACCGTGGGTCATTCACTTATTCCAAAATATCGTACACAAATGTATTAATTTAAGAAAAAAAGAGATAAAAATATGTTACAGGTCCGAAAAAGAGGTTCTGAATGAAGACACTAGAAAGAGGCCATCAAAAAGAACTGAAGGCAATGGCTTCAGAATCAGTATTCTCAGTAACCAAGCAAGCACCAAAATGAACAATACAGGTCTTGCTATACACAATCTTTAGTATATATGACTGCCGAGATCCTTAGATAAAGACTGTGAAGATCTCACGCACATTATGCAGGCCTATCAACCTGATGAATTCTATACTGCACAACATACATGCATTGGGAGAGGAGGAATGACAGTCCTAAAGAGATTTCAGATGTACTTCATCAATGAACAAACCTTCTGGACTACTTGTAGGAAAGTTATATCACATCAGGGTGACTGTATAGAATGAAGGACAGAGTGCTCCTACCTTTAAGGAGTGCTGTTTTTTAAACCTTTCTATGTTGAGTTAAACCTGCCTAAATTCCCTCTTCTATGCAATAGTTAAAGGTTGAGGCACTCTGTCCACCATTCCATATGGTCACCCAGGATAAGGCGCTCAGTTATCAGAGCTAGAACAAAGTTGCTCCCATTAAAGGTATGTTAAGGTGAAGGAAGATGTGATGGGAACTGACTCCACAATTCTTCTAATAGAGTAAACAAAAATTTATCTCTGACTTCCTATTCTAGATATGTCTCTCTCTTTTAAACTCCTTGATACTTCAAGATTCAGGGTTCTTAGTTTTTCTGTTAAACTGTCCTTAAATACAGTAAAACCTTGGACTGAGAGTAACTTGGATTGTGTTTTGCAAGATAAGCAAACATTTTGAATAAATTTTGTCTTACAATACAAGCATATTAATAAACAAGCTGAAAAAATAGCCCTGGCCAGGATACGGCCAGTATTGGCGCTCTGCCAGCACCTACTAAGCCTCTCCTGAGAGTCCAGCCTATGCATATCTTCTCTGAAGCCTATTACAGTCAATGGAGCTCAATCCCATGTAAGGGGGGCAATAGAAAGGAGCCTGAGAAACCTAGCCTTGCATGTCTAATCTAAAGTAAGTCCTTTTATAATCATTGGGGCTCACTCCTGTGTTAGGGGGATAGATTGCAGCCTGAGAGACTTGAGAGACAATCCCTACAATCCAGAGTAACTACAGGAAGACGTAAGAGGCACTTACTCTGGATTACTCTGTCCATTTCCCATACTTTTCCTATAGGTAGTACTGTTACTACATTGCTGTAAAAGGTCCCTTAGTTACTCTGGATTGTAGCCTAAGTGCAGGTTAATTTGCTTGATTTTTTTCTTTATTATTTTGTTTTAAAGTATTGTAATCATTTTTGTATGAATATTGTTGTGTTGTGTTGTGGAATGAAGCATCTGAGTTTCCATTATTTCTTATGGGAAAATTTGCTTTGATTTACAAGCATTTTGGATTACAAGCATGCTTCCAGAATGAATTATGCTCATAAACCAAGATACCACTGTATTATAATAAAATATGTAACAAACTCATTGCTATATTAAGTAGTGCAATTAGGTAAAAAGCATAACATAAATCTATTAACATATTATTATCATGTAACTTGTATGCAGTAAAAATAAATTTCATAGAATCATAGAATCCTAGAGTTGGAAGGGACCTAGTAGGCCATCTAGTCCAACCCGCTGCCTGTAGCAGGAAATTCCCCTAGAGCATCTCCAACAGGTGCTCATAGAGCCTCTGCTTGAAGATCCCCAGTGAGGGAGAGTTTTGCACCTACTTTGCAGCTGCACATTACAATCACCAGTAAAGATTTGTGTGCATTAGATTTGATGGCTCATTAAATTCAAGTAAATATGGCCGTAATCCTAACCTCCAGTTATGCTGGCATAAGCCCCAACACAACTCCAGTGCTGGCCTGGAGGTGTCATGAAAGTACTAGCAGACACTTCTGTGCCACTCCAGGGGAAGAATTAGGCCAGTGCATACACATGTGCTTGCCTCGCAACATCACCATAGGAATGGGAAGACCAATGAGTTGTGCTGGCCTAGGTTAGGACTGCATCCTATGTTTCATTCAGATTAACTTCAAAAAAACACTGACATGTTGGGAGTTCAAAAAAAGTGGCTATTTCAGCAGAACTATTATATAGCACCCATAGGAAATAGTCAATGCAGTAAACCATGCAAGCATCTTAGATTCCATATGTCCCTTAAATGGGTATCATTTTAATCTTTAAACTACTCTCTATAGTCTATACCACCTACAACACTTTGGCAGCATTTCTAATCCCCAGTTAGGCCGGCCTAAGCCCAGGCATAAGACATGTGCTGTTCTGGGGGTGTCAGAAAAATGCCCTAAAATACTTCTGCACCACTCCTGGGGTGCTAAACCAGTACACAGTCATAAACCAACATCCCTACACCACCACAGGAAGATCCAGGTGTGTTAGGCTAGCCTAAATTTATTAGGATTGCCCCTTTAGTCTCTTTTCATCTGACCCATAAAAATTATTCCTTAAACTCATCCTCCACTTACTATCTACTCCATTATTTGTCTCCTTCGCTTTCATCTTCATATTAATTCCTAACACTTCTTTTGATCTAACATATGTTACTTTTTTGCTACTAATTCCTCAAGATAAAAAATTCTCACTCAAAATGCTGTATTTAATGTTGAAGAGTCAATATTTTATTGATTCATTACTCTCTCCTTTCTGTTGTTTGCATAATGATGACCATTAATGTATATCATCAGGTGAATCCATCTATAAATTATATCCTAGGGGATTTTGTTACATTGAAGTAGCCAAAGATTATTTAATAAAGTGTTTCATTTGTAGGTACCATTTCTCATTTAATATTTCTTTAAACAGCATATGCAATCATGCTTGTTGCTGAAACTCAAAATGATTTTTCTTTGCAAAAGCAATACTATCTGGCAAGTCAAGAATATGCAATTTTCACTGCTGCTGAATAAAAACAAATTGGAAAACTCTCAGGACAATGCTTTGGACTGCTGGTAATTTGTAGGAGGAAGTGAAACATTTATTTTGCTTAGAAAAACAGACCTCCAAAAAATCAAACTAAGTTTCAAGGTGCTAATAGGCATTTGCAGTGAACAGTCTACTCAGAAGATGGTCAGTATCTGTATTCTTGGACGCTGCTCTATTTTCCAGACAGAAAATGGTCTGGACATTTAATGACATTTTGTCATTAAAATAAAACTTGTCCTGGATAGCCAATAATTTAAAAAAATGCTGTCAAGAATTACATGTATCACAATTATGGAGAGATAAAACATAGAATTTTTTTTCACTCAAAGAATAGGACATTTTTCTTATTGTACTTTTTCTTCATGCACAAAACTATGAGTAGGTTTTCTATCAAGCCTTAACTGAAACATTATAGACAGGCTAGGGTCCAGGTAAACTTTCAGAGGTTTAGAATACAGAGTCTAATGAAACCCTAAATTTTCTTCTCAGGGCACTCTGGCAAGGTGCTGAAATTGTTAAAGCACACCAGCGGTTGTTTGACAAGGCATACTATGCAGTTGGCAGAGGGCTCAAATTCCTCAATTTCATACTAATGAACCTCCCCAAGTTCCCATGACACACCTGAGTACCATCGATGGCACACTGGCCTAAATATAGCCTATGGTACATAAAAGCAGGAAAACATCACAAAATATTGATCATACTTTTCATAAGTGAATGCTTTTCTTGAATATATAGCTTATGTATGGTCTGCTACATAGGATGGGATAAGGGCCTTTTATCACAAACACTACATTTCTCAATAAAGCTTCTAAGAACATAAGAAAAACCTCCATTGGATCAGACCACAGGCCCATCTAGTCCAGCTTCCTGTATCACACAGTGGCCCAGCAGATGCCTCATGGAGCATATAGGACACCTGCATCCAGGTGCCCACCCCTGCATCTAGCATTTTGAGGTGGTCCTTGAGGTTCTGCTCATCATTTGATGCCCACGGTATGTATACTATGTACTTTCAGCATAGTAAAGGTTATCCCTTGTTATCTACTACAATTCCATTCTGGAACTCCCCATGGATAAAAAAAGTCCATGGATTTTTTAAAAAGTGGAAAAATAGATTGAAAGATGCATGTTTCTTGCTCTTCCATTGCTCCTAATGGAATAAGGCCATGTCTCAATATTTGCAGGGTTTTGATGCTGGGACTGCCTGCTGATACAAAAAAAGTATGTTGAATAAAAAGTTAGTCCCTTTACAATAGTTACAAACAGCTTTTCTTACTATTGTAGAGAGGCATTCAGCAGTTAGAAATGCAAAGGACCCCCTGCCTTTGCCTGGCTCAGCTGAAGAATTGACTGATTGCTTGCATGACTGCCTCTCTACAACTGTAAGAAAAGCAGTTTTTTAAAATGTAATTTTAAAGAGGTGAATTTTTCCTCTTCTCCAGGGAGCAGCACGTTCCTCCTCATTTGCAGTGACCATCTAGGTTGAGTCAAACCCACATACAAAAAATCCATACATGACAAAGTTGAACCTGAATAAGTGCATTGAGGCTACAAATGAAACCAAAAGATTACAGTTTCAGGACAAAACACAATACTTCATGTGATCCATAAGCTAAGGAGTTTACAAACACAGTGTTGCAATGGCCTTGACTTCCTTACTTAAAAAGTGATTTACTGCTTTGTCTGCTTTTCTGAAGGTGGAGTGGAGAAATGTGCTCAGAGAAATTAATGGATAACAGTTCTATCAATGTCTATTAGTTAAATAGATTCTCCCCTCCCCCGTATCTAGCATACTAGATAATGGGTATAAACAATCAAGGGTGGAGAGGAAGGACTGTTGTCTTCCAATTTGGGCCCAGAGACACACAGCTTCTCATATGAACCAAACTTTGATTTAGGGTGCAATCCAGAGTAACTACAGGGAGTCCTTGCTCCGGTGTAAGAACAATTTACTCTGGATTGCAATATGAATTTCCCATAGGTTTTAACTAGGTGGTGTGGTAACTACGGGTGCACATAATGTCTCTTACGTGCTCCTGTAGTTACTCTGGATTATAGGGTTAGTCTCTCTAGCTAGTTAGTTCATACAGCAGGATGCAACAGGACCGTTTGGGATGACACTGAACTGCTGAACCCATCCCACAATAAAAACAAGCATGCTCACTACATGTATACACCCTAGCCTCTCTCCCACTTATATGTGATTATCATCAGTTGGAGTAGGGGATGATGAAAAAGTGACCCAACCACCCATCATGCACACTACTAAATCTGGAAATTAGGTTTGACAACACATGCATAAGGACAGTTATTTCAGCACTATATGTTTGTGCACACACTCACATGATGAAAATGCACATGGAAGTGGAGACCAGGGCCAATACAACAGCATGTGACAAGCCTGCATGTCAGTCATAAAAATCAGAGGTGGAAGAGGTAATCCAAGTTTTGCTAATGCAAGCTGTCCTTAACAACAACATCCACAATAGGTGGCTATCAAGTCTTTCCTTTAAAAAACCTCTAATGATGGAGAAGCTACCACATTCTGAGCTCCCAAAAAGTGGACGGGACTGCTTTACCGCAGTATTTGTTGATGTGTCTGATGCTGTAGAGAAGTCTTTGTGCCCCGAATCAGACAACCAAACAGCACTTTCTGCTTAAAATTATAAGCCAGCATCTGGGATGTGACCTAACTGTTCAACACCTGCAATGGCAAGTCTAAAATGATACTAAACAGTGTCCGCAGCCTTCATAAACCCTACCATCATTTAGGCTTTACTGTCATCCAGCTTCTATAAAAGGGCTCTGTCTTACCTTTACAGCAACTTAGCTTATAGTATGAGGAACATGTAACTGACCCTCAAAGTCTAGTGTAGCAATATCTTCCACTTGTTCTAATAGTTAAATAGTGATACAAAATGAATTCTCCTGAACAAAGCTATGTTTTCTTAATAACAACAGTTGTATAAACAGAAGGTCTTCTCTGTTAAAAGGAAACAGACATCAAAAAGCCGTAAAACATGGAACCCTAAACCCCTTGTTCTTTGAAGAAATGTGTTTGAAGCGAGGTGTTTCTAGTTATGGGTGAATGAAATGAGAATTCAGCTGCAACAACGGACATCCAGCCCCCATGAAGGACTAATTAGATCCATCTGAGAAGCTGTGTCTACACTACTTTACACATTTCAAAAAGAAAGCCTTTTGCAAAAGGCTACATCAAAACAGTCACAGCTGACGTACATCTAACCACTACAGCAGTGTGCGTGTGTGTGTTTTATGAAGCATTAAGGGCTACATTAAAGTCATGTTAATAAGCCTGTCTCGCCCTGAGAAAGGCCATGAAATGTGTAGTAAAGAAAGCTGGTCGGAGTAGCAGCAACCCTAGAAATCACCCCACTGTGCCTGAATTCCAGAAATGATGTTGCAAGAGAAAGTAATCTGGCACATCAGATGAGCACAAATGAAAACAGTTAGAAATCAAGTTCAGGATCCAGAGAGTTAATGCTGACTATGCTGGGACATGTAGTTGCAATTGCTAACAGCCCAATCTAAAACCTATGCTCCATGCAACCTATGCTATGCTGCATCCCAGTAATGTGCACCAGGGGAGGGGGTTGATGTGCAAAGGAGGGTTTGATATGCACAAGGGGGGGTTGATTAGCACAGGGGAGTGATGCCCAATGGGGGATGGCATACAGGGAGTATTTATCCCCCAACAATGTGGGTACATTTTGCTAGTAGACGTATAAAACCCTGTTGGCACATTTCTAAAAGGTTGAATCCCATATTCATGCATTTCATGGAGCTTCACCATGATTTATTATTCAACTGACAGATGAATGTGTGAATAGCCTTTATTGAAAAGCATTGAGTTTCTTGTAATTTCAGCTTTGCCTGAGATATTTGATCTGTGTTGGTCACATTTAACAATTGTCACTATCTAATCTATCTAATCCATCCATCCACATTTAACAATTGTCATTATTAAACTATCCATTCATCTATCCATCCATCTTCTATCTATCCATTTACACCTTGCCTTTGACCAGTGGAAATGTCCAAGTGGCTCAGAAAGCTTTTAATTCCCCTCCTCTTCTGCCATCCTCATAACAACCCTGTGAAGTAGGTGAGACTACTGAGTGACTAGCAGATGCTGCAGTCATCATGCATGTTTCACTTTCAAAGCAGGGTATGAACACGGAAAACACCTTACAGTAGTGTGATGTATTTAAGCACTTGTTAATCTTCTATGCCATTTGTAAAGGGGCTTTATAAATAAAATAGTTTCCAAGATATTATAAATATGTCTAAGGCATTTAATAGATTCAGGCTTGTGCTTACAAAGTGCACATAATTAAGATCTTGTGATTTCTCATCAACATAGTTCATAGTTCATGTAGGCTGTGGGTGGCACAAGCGGTAAAGACGCTGTGCCTGTTAACCAGCAGGCCAGGGTTCGATTCCCGGGTTGGCCCCACAAGATAGGGTGAGCTCCTGTCCTTAGCCCAGCTCTGCAACGCCAGCTGGATCCAATCATATGGGCTCTGCCTTTCCATTGGACTAATTCAGTGGCATGGAGAGGGGGGATTTGCTGCTTGGGTAACAGCCTATCTTCCATAACAATCCAACCCAGGCTTTCGTGCTTCGCATGCAGTGTATGCAGCGCCAAGCACGATACCATAGTCTTTCAAGACTGACGGAGACCTGCTTTAGTTCATTTAGGAAATGCTAAGTACAGTCAATTCTTGTTGTAGTGGTACCTTCATTTACAAGCATAATTTGTTCCAGAAGCATGCTTGTAATTCAAAACACTTGTAATATCAAAGCAAATTTTCCCATAAGAAATAATAGAAACTCAGACGATTCATTCCACAACCCAAAAATATTCATATAAAAATGATTACAATACTATAATACCAAATAATAAAGAAAATACAAAATACACTGGTACCTTGGTTTATGAATGACTACGAGTATTGTGCAAGATAAGCAAAATTTCCTCAGAAATTTTAACTTGGTTAAAAAGCATTATTTTGGAAGATGAACACTTCTGAGGAGGGCATCACCTCCTTCTCCTTGAAGCTTGCTCTCCAGAACTGCCCTGCAAACACACCCTTTGTCTTTGCCTCACCCTTTCTCACCCAGCAGCCTCCCATCTTTGCCTCAGCAGCACCAGCTGCTCCAAGGCCCACCAGCACCTGTGACCAGCACTGCCTTCTCCACAAGCCTTCCAACAGGTCCAACAGGTCTGGGGGGGCATCCAGAGCCCCCAAGGTGAGAAGCTGGGTGGTGAGGCTGCTTGGGACGGAAGTCTGGGGGGCATCCAGAGGCAGGTGTGTGTGGGGATCTCTCTCTCTCTCTCTGTGGAAGGTGTGTGTGTGTATGGTGCATTTGTGTGTGTGGGGTCTGTGTGCGATAGTGTGAAAGGTATGCCTTATCAATGTTCCAATGCTGCTCACTCCCCATCAGCAGCATAGAAATGTCACAGTTGCATGAAAAAATAAAGATTTCATTGAGCCAATGGATAGCAAAGACTCTGTAGTGATAGTGAAATAATCCTCCTCTCTTGTCTCCCTCACACCAGCCATGAAGGTTTACAAAGATACGGAACACTTCATCTTAGAAGTAGTTTGGTGATCCCAGGAAGTAGGATGCAGTTTGTTTGATTGTGGGGACAAAAACTGAGGCCTGTGGAAGGGCTTCATGGCTCTCTTCTGAGCTGTTAACAGAAGATAGAAGACAAGGGAAAGTATTTTTTTGCAGAGCTCTTTGTAGAATGGACAACAAAACAAGATGTGCACTGTGTCCTCCAGTTCTTTGTTGCTGCAGTTGCAAAATTGGTTCATACTTCCTTCTGGGAGGCATTTTAAATCAGGCATTAAGCACATTGGAAGAATGATGTACATATCCTCAGAATGGCTGTAGGTGTTTAAGAATGGTTGCAAAAAGATTCACAATGGCCATGGACAGTCGAGAACAGGCAGGTAATTGACTCCACAATTTGATGCAAGGTAATTGACTCCACAGGAATAGAGTACAGTACACAGGTAGCAAGAACTGACTAGATGAACTTGGCAGTGAATGCAATAAATATGGTTGATGATAAATTGAATTCTTTGTGAATATTTAAGTATGTATCCTTACTGCAGACACATAACATTTTTCCTATTATTACCAGAACAGATACAGAAGTTTTCTGAAGTTCAATGACCTTGCAATAGACCATGCTCCATCCCCATGAACAGAGGGGACCTACATAGTTAGATTTCCACCTCATTTTAAAACGACTGAGGAAAAAAAACCCTGTAAAAGATATGGTTGGAATGTATACAAGACAAAAAGGTCAACACCACAACACTCAAGAGGACATAAGATTCCAAAACAAAATGGTCAGCATGAAAAATAACAAACCAGGAGCCAATTAAACTGAAAATATTTCACAACACCATAAACATTGATGTGATGTGAAATTTGCAAAGCACTGAGCACCACCACTATGCAATGGAAGTAAAGGTCCTCATGTGGAGCCTTTAATTTTTATTATGAACTGCTTGCTGTTTTATTATGAACTGATTGTTAATTCTAGTAATATTTTAAACTTGCTACTCTAATATCTGCAGTGAAACATTTCCAAGCAGAACAAGACAATACAGATAACTTTTTCCAAATGTTTAACTTCACAGTAACTTTTGACTGTCTCTAACTTATGTTTTGGATTCCAAGTTAAAATCATACGAGAAGATGAACTCACAGGAGAAATGCCTCCTCTTTCTATTCTGAAGCACACCTGGTGCGCCAGTCGGCATTGTGAAAGAACAACAGCCCTGGTTTTTTTTTTAAAAAAAGTAAGCCTGGATTCTAAGCTATAAATATTTAGCATTCAAAGTAGGATAGAAGTAAAATACATGCAGCTAAAAATCTGCCCCTTTATCCCTGAGACTTTTAATATCAGGAGGATAACGAAATGAGCATGCTTTTGAATTTTACTATTAGGAGATCTTTGCAGCAGAGAGGAACATAACACCAAATAAATATTGAAAGGATGGTTGCAGCGACAGAAAGGAAGCACAATTATTTATCTTTCACTCTTTTTTCCACACTGAACTTTTCTCTTCTCTCTGGCAGTAAAATTACAGAGTAGTAAATTCAAAAAATTCTATATCGTTGTTTCTATAATTTTCTGCTGGCTGCTACTTACTTTACAATAAATTTAACAAGAATTTAAATTTCTTCTGGGTTGGAAGAAATTATGTATCTGAAACTACTATGTGAAATATACTCACTATAAGACATATGGTATAGTAAACCAAAATGCTTGAAAAATGTCTGGATATTAAAAAAATGTCTGGATATGGTATAGTAAACCAAAATGCTTGAAAAATGTCGGTATATGTCTGGACAAGAAATATTGAGCATCGCATCCCCATATGCAACACCCCCATGTGCATCATCTCCCATGCACAACTCCCCCGTACAAAATGCCCCCATGTGCAACATTCCCCACACACACCATCTCCCCATGTGACCCTCCCTCCCAGTGCATCAGATGAATATTGATCAGTCAGTCTTCAGTGTTAAATATAGGACAAAAATGTTGCACCCCTTTTCAGCGTCTTAAGGATTAAATTTCTCAACACTGGTTCTAGATGTAACAGAAGAGCACCCTTCCCAAATTTTATTCTTCTAGGTCCAGGGGTTGGGGAAGGACCTTGATCAGTCAGGGATTCTGTCCTTGGAATTGCTAGGTCTGCTACTCAGGTTAATGACACCCTTAAAACAAGGCTACTTGTCACAGAAAAACAATCCTTTTTTGGTGCTGCCTCTAAGACTTGCTCCCCTCTTCATTTTAATTTGCTTATTATATATCACAGGTGCCCTGATTATTTTTATTTTTTGGTGAACCCACAGGACAGAAGACTTTTTACACAGGCTAGATGCAACGTGGTATCTTCCAATATCCTGTTGGGAAAATTCAGTGGCATACCTGTAGAGGAGAGGACATGCATTTGCAGTTCCAGTGCACTGGGACACGTTACTGCAATGCATGTTGTATCATGATATATGCACTTCATTTATAGACCAATTTTTTGCTGGCCACAATGAACGTTCTAACTTTGATAAGCTGTGATTTCTATTACGGGACAGTAACAAAAACCTCACTACATTATTAGTTACACTCATTAATCTCATCCTCCAGAGTCGCAAATCCTTGGTGGCCTCTATCTCTTCTCCTTGATGCTATGCGAAGCTTGTGCTCTCATCGCCTCTTTGGAGGCTACAAGACAACAACCTGCTTTTATCCACTTTTTATCTAATTGTATGTTTATTATCCAATTGTCTGTTTGCTTTTATGCTAATAAAAGTATCATTTGATTTTAAATATAAAATCCCCCACTCATAGGAACATATAGAAAATGTTGCCTCTTTGGCAGGTTACCTTTATCTGCTTTTTATCTAATTGCATGTTGACTATCCTATTGTCTATTTGTTTTTATGCCAATAAGGTATGATTTGATTTGACTGCTATTCCAGTATTATCAAAACATAAAATCAGTCCATAGGTTGACAACTCGTTTCTGACCACTATTCTTCATCACTTGAAGGAGAATTTCCAAGCGTGCTCTAAAATATATAATTTCACTCAAACTGTTACATAGAGTAAGCTAATGATGTTGAATAATTCAACATACTTAGTTGATGTATGGGCTGTCTTTATGATGTTCTCACAGCAATTTTTAGAAATCAAAGACTTTTACGTCAAACTTCTGTTGCACTATTATCTTTACAAAATGAGTGCATGCATAAATATTTGTTTAAAAATATAAATCCCACCAATCTATCCCTCATGAGCACATGTCCAAGCTAAGTTATAGTATTATTTTAATTAATGTTTTCATACTCTTTGATATCGATTCCAATTCTGATTCTGATCAAGATTCTATTTTGGATCAGTCAGGATTAAATGTTGACTCTGGGCACAATCCAGAGTAACTATAGGGAGTCCTTGCTCCAGTGTAAGAACAATTTGCTCTGGATTGCAATATGAATTTCCCATAGATTTTCACTAGGTGGTGCAGTAACTACGGGTACATATAATGTCTCTTACGTGCTCCCATAGTTACTCTGGATTGTAGGGTATGTTGCAAGTGAACAAAAACTTACCAAGAATGTTGATGACCCTTGACATGAAGCTATAACTGAGTGAGTTGTCTCCCCAAGCTGGACTGATAGCTCCCAGTTGCTTGTATCAGGATAGGCAACAGAAATCCTAAACAAAAAACAAGAACATTTAAAATGTTTTTAATCTATGTTTCATTTCAGATAATAACCATGCTTCATCCAAAATACCATATTTACAGTGCAATCCTAATCCCCAGTAGGCCAGCATAAGGCCCTGTGCTGTTTTGGGACTGTCACAAAAGTAGTATAAGAAACTTCTGTGCCACTACTGGGGGGACGGTAAGGCCAATACACAGACATGCGCTTGCTTCCCTACATCACCATGAGAACGGAAAATCAATGAGTTGTGCCAACAAACACCTCATAGTGTTATAGTGTGTCTCAATTGCAGTATTCGTACCTTGGGCAAGTCACTAACTCTCAGCCTCATCTATATCACAGGGTTGTTGTGAGGAAAAAGGATAAAAGTTTTGTAAGCCGCCCTGGGCATTAGCATTAGCAATGGAAAGGTGGGGTTTAAATCCAATCAATCAACCAATCAATAAGGCTTGCTCAGTGATCTTGGGTCATCATCTCGGTCTAACCCAGCGTTTCTCAAAGTGGGGGTCGGGACCCCTTTTGCGGTCGCCTAAAGCTTTCCTGGGGGTCACCAAAAGACCTCTGGTGCAGGGGGCCAGGTCAGGCTTGCTAGACCTCCAGCTGTAGCTGCGCACACACTGAGGCTGACTGACAGCCTCAGGGCCCAATCCTATGCATGCCTACTCTGAAATAAATCCCATTATAGTCAGGGGGCCTTTACTCCCATGTAAATGTGGATAGGACTGCAGCCTCAGGGCCCAATCCTATGCATGCCTACTCTGAAATAAATCCCATTGTGTTCAATGTGTGTATAGAACATACATTTCATTTGTAACCATGAAAATACATCCTGCGTATCGGATATTTACATTACGATTCATAACAGTAGCAAAATTACAGTTATAAAGTAGCAATGAAAATAATTTTATGGTTGGGGTCCCCACAACATGAGGAACTTATAAAGGGGTCACGGCGTTAGGAAGATTGAGAACCACTGGTCTAACCTATCTCACAAGACTTTCGTGAGAATAAAAGTGGAGCAGCCACCATGTAATCACACTGAGCATCTGAAGCAATAAAAGTATATAAATGTGGGAAAAAATAAAAAAACATTAGGATGATTTCAAAGAAATATAAAATTGTAGTCTTATTCAGAGCATGCCTTAAGAAATAGTTACACTTTGAGAGCAATCCTAAACATGTCTACTCATAATTAAGTCCCATTGTGTTCAATAGTACTTATTCCCAGGAAAGTGTGGTTAGATCTGCAGCCTTTGTTGTTGTTTGTTAATAGAAACAGCAAGAATGTCAAAATGTGGAATGCTAGTTATAAAAGATAACAAAAAACATTTTTCCCAATGACCAAATAGTATCTTCTTGTGCATTTACTTTGTAATAGCTTTGTATCTCATCTAGACTTTCAAACTTTATCTTATTACTAAAGTGGATTTGAGGAGAGCACATTTCCAGGGAGAGGAGCATTATTTGAATACATTTATGGAGATCACCAATGAAAGTCATTCAAAGCCCACAATATAAAACGCAATGTCACAAGCTGTCAACGTGAAAGTTTTAGGGAATCAAAGGTCTCCCATTACAACCTTTATACATTTCAAAATCTCCCTGTAGAAATGTACAGAGTACTTAGTTTGTCCTTAAACTGCATTCTGTCTTGATGTTCCAGACACCTGACAACAATAGTTAGGCTGTGCCAGATGTTTACTGCGCTAATCATAATTTCACATTGTTACCCTGTGCTCTCTTCCATCCTTTTCATTTAGCTACCTGTTCATTACCATAATTGGTCCACTTTTCTCCTTGAGTTCTTCCCCTGTGGTTGTGTGCCCCCGTTATCACTCAACATATGCTTAGAGATTTCTATGACAGAAACCTATTTGCTCTCTCTCTCTATTTCATAATAGAGAAAGCAGCATAATCTAAGAAAGCAGCATTATTCGGCTCATAGAAAAGAGAAAACTAACCATTTTCATAACGTATTTTGATAAGTACCAAAAAAACTTGATTTTCTATTACATTTTTGACACAAGCAAACGTAAACCACCACAATAGGGCTGCCATAAATCTCTTATTAAAATTGGGATGGCACCAGTGGCCACTGAGCACTGTGGGGTAGGCAACAGCAGGCACCACGCATCCCTACCAGGCACCATTGGGCAGCAGCAGGCAGCAGACACCACCAGGTATCCCTACTGGCACCAGGCACCACTGGGAACAGGGTACCACTGTTTCTTAGTGGGCCCTTACATCACAGAAAGAATATACTCCCCAAATTTCATGGTTTTAGGTCCAGGGGTTTGGGCTGGGTGTTGATAAGTCAGTCTTCAGTGCTAGGTATCAGACCAAAAACGTGTTCCATTACCAAAAACCCATTAGGGTTTAAATTTCAACTAAATTTAGTTGGTGCCCACATCATGGAAGGAATACTCTCCCCAAATATCAAACTTCTAGTCTCGCAGATATGGTTGGGTGTTGATGAGTGAGTCAGTCAGTGACCCAGTAAGTACTATTCAATTTTTTATCCATCCATCCATTAATCCATCCATCCATACCTCAAACTTGGAGAAAAATCTTCATCAGAGAGTTGAGTGCCTGACAAAAGACACCGTATCAATTAGATCAATGGTTCTCAATCTTCCTAATGCCGTGACCCCTTTATAAATTCCTCATGTTGTGGGGACCCCCAACCATAAAATTATTTTCGTTGCTACTTTATAACTGTAATTTTGCTATTGTTATGAATCGTACCAGGCTAGGTACCAGCTAGGAACTGAACCTTGCATTTTCTGTAATCAAAATGTAATGTCTACCCCTGAGCTAGAAGTTCTTCCTTCACAGCCACACACACATGGTTTGCCTTCTGGAGGAAAGCTACTTTAAAACTTCCGGTACAGAGTAAAATTACTCCAGCACCACAAACTTACAAAAAAATGCCTGATGAAGAAAGTAGAATGTATGAATGAATGTAAAATGAATGATGCCTGATGAATGAAAGTAGAAAGTAGAATGGCAGAAAGTAGAATGTGCTTCTACAAGATGTGGCAGAGATGAAACTCTCTCCAGACTAGATATAAAGGGATGCTTAGTTGGCACAATAGCTGTTTGTTTTTATTGCTTTCTGCTGCAAGAATAATTATGCTCATGATTGCCCCTATATTGAAGTTCAATATAATATATGATCATAGGATGCTCATATACCAGAATGAAGACAAATACCAGCGACCCACTGAGCTTTGCATTGCCATGAAGCATATATGCACTGTATCAGGAGGACTGACTGAACATTTTTATTCTACTGGATTCTGAGAACAGTCAGCTTACTTTCATTCAGAAGTCTTTGGTATGCCAGCAAACTCTGGGGAAATATTTAATCAGAGTAATGTTTGTGCAACTTTCACACTTCAAGAAGTCTTCCATTCGCTACTACACTTTAAAGAAGTATTTCCTCCAAGTCTTTTTGTGTAACTTAGAGCTAAAAACTCAAGACCGATAGGAATTCAGATTGTTGGTGAGAAAACAAAGGAATTTTGGATATTTACATTTTATTAACTTATGAATTTTGTATATCATTTGAGATTGGCTTATTGTATTTCACTACCTGAATGGTTACTACAATTGTAACTACTGTTCCTTTAGCAACTGTAACAATAGTTCAGTGTATAAGAAGTTGAGGTGTTTTGTTTTTCCTTCCCAGTAGGAATTTTTTTTATTTTTGTTTACAGTTTATTATTGCCTGGGGACACTCAGTGTGCACTGCTCTGGGGGAGGTACTGCCTTTTCTCTGATGTTCCTAGATGAAAATCAACAATCAATATAGACTTTGGATATAAAGCACCACATTAACATGCCAATACACAGTGACTGGGCCCAATTTCTAAAAATGGTACTAGTTCTAGAACTTCACTATCAAACCTTTCTAAGCACGTTAATGCAAATATGCATCTACAACTAAGAAGAAATTCTTGCTCACTTCTTTCTAAATAGACCTGAATTGTAGACTAAAAGACTTGATAAAGATGCCCCTTCTGTGGTGATCATGTCTGTCTGTCTAAAACTGAAGCGTCACTGACTCAGCACCCAGCCAAAACAGCCAGACCTAGGAGTGAGAAATTTGGAGAGGGTTTTCCTGCCATGGTGGAGGCACACACAAAGAACTGTTTTTTTGGAAATTCAAAGCAGAAGGAGGTGAAAAGGAGTACAATGTGTTTCATCCCTATACTTAACATTGAAGAATCACTGACTGATCATTGCCCAGCCCCAACTCTTTGACCTAGAAGCAAGAAATTTGGGGAGGGTATTCCTTCCATGACTTGAGCACCCACTAAGAACTGAATTTTAGAAATTGAACCCCTCAGGGGTAAAAAGGGGTGCAATGTGTTTTTGTCCTATACTTAACATTGAAGAATATTGAAGCATGTTCCTTCTGTGATGTAAGCACCCACTAAGAACTGATTTGGTGCTGATTTGGTGAACTGAATGGTTATCCAGTGGTTCCAGTGGTACCTACTCTCTGATGTTCACTAGTGCCCAGTGCCTGTTGGTACTCAGTGCCTGGTTCCCAGTAAGGATGCCCAGTGGTGTCTGGTGCTATAAGCTATCCACTACCACCAGGTGGTGCCCACTGGAGCCTGGTTGGAATGTGTGGTGCCCACTGGTGCATGGTGCCTGTAGGGATGTCCAGTGGTTCCCAGTGCCATCTACTGCCCACTGAGCAGTGGTGCATGCTGCCCAGTGATGCCTGGTGCCCATTTCCCACTGATGCTTGGTGGTGCCCATTGCCCACTGGTGTCTGCTGCTCCCTGGTGCACAGTGGTGCCTGCTGGCGCCCATTGCCAGATGGTGTCAAGTGGTGCTCAGCAGGGGTGTCTTGTGGTGCCCGCTAATGCCCACTGCCTGCTGTGCAGTGATGCCAAATGCCACCCAATGGTGCCTGGGAGGGATGCCCTGTGCTCAGTAGGGATGTCCTATAATGCCTGCTGATGCCTGCCACCCACTGGTACCATCCAATGCCCGCCGGTGCCCTCCACTTGGTGTCCACCAGTACCCAGAGCCCACAAATATTCTTCAAATTTTACTCCCACAATGGTGGGATCATTTTGCTAGTTCTTCCATAAATTAAACATGTATTTTCTTCATATAGGGTGCAATCCTAACCTAAGCCAGCACAACTCATCAGTCTTCCCATTCCCATGGTGTTGCAGGGAGGCAAGCGCATGTCTGTGAACTGGCCTAATCCTCCCCATGAGTAGCACACAAGTGTCTTACAGCACTTTTGTGACACCCCCATGCCAGCTTGGGACTTGTGCAGGGGCTTAGGCCAGCCTAACTGGGAGTTAGAATTGCAGCCTTAATGAATATTTTAAAAATACACCAGTCTTTAGGGTAACACTGGGGTGCTGAACAATTAATACAAAAATTTGACAACTGATAAATGTTAATGAAGCATATAAAGTAACAGATGTGTGGACTTGTGCAGGTTTTCCATGATAGTATGATTAAGGTCCATCTGTTGTTACAATGCACAGGGAAAGATACTATCTCCACTACATCAGTGTTCAGTTTCTCAATCAGATGAATCTAATACCCATTCAAGAAAGTATGGGCTGAAAAGTACTAACAGCCATTGCTTCCTCAGACACAGCCACTTTCAGGGGCATTTGATTTGGGACAAAAATCAATTTTAAATCCAACATGTTTTAGTTTGGGGCTGAACTAAGATTCAAAGCTTCCCTCTAAACAGCATTAAAGCTCCAGAGCAAAGAGGATAGAAAATGAGGTTCCACTGTGTGTATGAGGAGGGGCAATCTGTAAAAATCAACAACTATTTCCAATCAAGCAGTGGAACAAAATCTATTAGAACAGGAACCCACTCTTTAAAATTACATAGAATCGGAATCCACCTAGCTTTACAAGACTACTTACAAACTCAGGCCTCTTTTTAGTGTACTGTACTGTGGTGGTGGGGACTGTCTTTTGGGGGGAGCTGCATTTATTTGATTGGGACCATTCTAGTGGCAGCCGATTTTTCAGTCTGCCTTTCTCAATGAGCCAGGAACTGACACGAGTAAGTTTCACATTCTATGGAGCCTTGGTATTCAAAATAGGGGTCTGGACCCCCTTGGGGGGTTGCGACCTTTGGTCAGGGGGTCACAAGAGGGTGGGATCTGCCATCTTGGAATCTGGCACTGGGCTTTCCTGGGAATAAGTCTCATTGAACACAATGGGATATATTTCTGAGTAGACATTGAACACAATGGGATATATTTCTGAGTAGACATGGAGGAGCTCTGGCATTACAGGGATATCAAATCCCTGTAAATTTGACAGGGCATCCTGGATAGATTTTTAAGTTAGAAAGGGGCCCCTAAGTTGAAATGCCGGAGTACCACTGCCATAGAGTTTAAGGCGTTTTGCTCAACCTCTATCAGCTTATCAATTGCAGTTTTGTGACCCACCCCGGTTGTGAACTATTTTGAGAAACCCTACTTACCTGAACATAAACTCAGTAAATATGTCATAACACATCTTATTTAATTTGATACAAGGAGATTACTTATTTACTAGGAGATATTCTGCCTTTGTTGGAGGGAAGGTGGAGTACCACAGGACATGAAGGACGCTAATATCACACTGTACAAGAATAAAGGCGACAGGGGTGACTGTAACAACTACCGTGGCATCTCTCTTCTTAGTGTTGTAGGGAACCTGCTTGCCCGAGTCATACTGAAGAGGCTTCAGGTGCTTGCAGAGAGAATCTATCCTGAATCACAGTGTGGATTTCGAGCCAACAGGTCCACCACTGATATGGTGTTTTCCCTTTGACAGTTGCAAGAGAAATGTAGGGAACAAAGACAGCCACTCTTTGTAGCCTTCATAGATCTTACAAAGGCTTTTGATTTGGTTAGTAGGGATGGCCTTTTTAAAATCCTCCCCAAGATTGGATGCCCACCTAACCTCCTCAACATCATCAGATCTTTTCACAAAGATATGAAGGGCACTGTAGTTTTTGATGGCTTAACATCGGATTCCTTTCACATCCGAAGTGGAGTGAAGCAGGGCTGTGTCCTCGCACCAACTTTATTTGGGATCTTTTTTGCAGTCATGCTGAAGCATGCTTTTGGAAATGCAACAGAGGTAATCTATCTCCAGACCAGATCAGATGGAAAACTCTACAATCCCTCCAGACTAAGAGCAAAGTCCAAAGTCCAGCAGAAATGCTTGCAGGAGTTCCTCTTCGCCGATGACGCTGCTGTTACTGCTCACTCTGCCAAAGACCTTCAACAACTTATGGACCGTTTTAGCAAAGCCTGCCAAGATTTTGGACTAACAATCAGCTTGAAGAAAACACAAGTCATGGGTCAGGGTGTGGATCCAGCTCCCTGTATCAGAATCTCTGAACATGAACTGGAGGTTGTCCATGACTTTGTGTACCTCGGCTCAACTATCTCCGACACTCTCTCCTTAGATACTGAGCTGAATAAACATATTGGTAAAGCAGCTACCACATTCTCCAGGCTTACAAAGCGAGTATGGCTTAATAAGAAGCTGACTGGACATACAAAGATCCAGGTCTATAGAGCTTGTGTCCTGAGCACACTCTTGTACTGCAGCGAGTCTTGGACCCTTTATGCATGGCAGGAGAGGAAGCTGAACACCTTCCATATGCACTGTCTCCGACGTATTCTTGGCATTACCTGGTGTGACAAAGTCTCAAATGACGCAGTCTTGGAACATGTTGGAATCTCTAGCATGTTCACACTTCTGAAACAGCGGCGTCTACGCTGGCTTGGGCATGTCGTCAGAATGGCTGATAGTCGGATTCCGAGAGATCTCCTATATGGAGAATTAGTGCAGGGAAAGCGCCCTAGAGGGAGACCACAGCTGCGATACAAGGACGTCTGCAAGAGGGATCTAAAGGCCTTGGGAATGGACATCAATAGCTGGGAAACCGTGACCTCTGATGTTCAGCGTGGAGGCAAAAGACCCAGCATGGCCTTCTCCAACTGGAAGAGACACTTGTTCGGCAGGCTGAAGCAAAGAGACAGACCCGAAAGCAGTGAAACCTGGGGCCTGGGCAGGGGACGGAATTTATTTGTCCTCAGTGTGGAAGGGATTGCCACTCTCAAATTGGCCTCTTTAGCCACACTAGATGCTGTTTCAGGACCTCCAATTAGAGCACGATACCACAGTCTTTTGAGACTGAAGGATGCCAATGACTAGGAGATTTTTAATATCATATAACTGATGTAACACACAATATATAAAATCCTATTTCTTCTTTCCTGCTTCCCCGCCAAATAATTTCATTGCATTTCTATATAGCATTAGCATTCATAGCTTGTATTTTCCTCAATGCAGTGGACTGTAAACTAGAAAACTATTTCAAAACTAGAACTCACCCACCCACCCACCTACCAAAACTCCCAGCCATTGTTAAAGTAGACTCTCCAAACAATCAAAAGTATCCGGGTACACGCATTAGTTAAAACAGTTGTTCTATTTAGGTTTTGATAATCATCAGCCTATCTGAAGCAGCTGAACACAGCTGAATTCAAGGCTTTTGAAGCAAAAGGCTGTAATTTCATTCACCCTCTCACTTGCAACTGATGTAAGATGATGTAAATATATAGGATTTAAATGTTACCAAAATCATAAGCATGGTCACATGACATATGGTCAGTGCTTGAAAAACCTTACAATAAGAGCACAACCTAACCATGTCTACTCAGCCTAAGGCTGCAATCCTAAAGACACTTTCCTAGGAGTAAAACCCATTGAACACAATGGGGCTTACTTTTGAGTAGACATGGTTAGGATTGTGCTCTTAAAGTATTAAAATCTCAGGTGAGAACCTGAACCCTGCTCCAACACTGCAAAAACTATATAACAAAAATAAGACAACAAAAATATCAGGCTCCCAACTTTTACCGCACAATTACCTATTTCAAGAGCTAAATAATAGTAATATATTGCTTCAGGCAATATTAATCATCAAAGAATAATTAAGAAACCCATCATAACTTTCACCGGAGGTGGCCTGTAAAATGATCAAGAATAAAGTGCAGGATTCTTTAGCCACCAAGGTCAATTCCTGCATACAAATCTTTACAGCAGAAGGGGGAAAAAATCCTTCAAAAAGTGGGCCATTCATCTGAACCAAGTTCAGAGAATTTCCAGGACTGTGAAAAGATATGTTATGCAAGCACATAGATGTATTCATCTATGGGGGTAGAGTGAACCAGCTACATGGAGACTACAAAGAAGCCCTCCCATGGCTCATGAATAAGTCGAGGAAATGATCATAAAAAATAGAGAGATGTTTAGACAGATGGCCCACTTAAAATGCCTAGGACAGGGAATAAGCAGTTTTAATGAAACTTTAGATGTAGCACAGAAATTGTGATTTACTTCCAAAAGGAAAGGAAGGAAAAAAATCAAGAAATGCAAATAGAAATTTAACAGTTCACACAACAGTCCGTTTTATGGTGTAAAAAAGGAAAAAAACATTTTTCAGCATTATTTGTTTAATAAATTCATATAAAGGAAGAACCCTTCATAATGCCTTCAGCTATCAAGAGGAATATAAAAGCATGCAATAGATAGATTAAAGGAATTTTAAACAGCAGCTGACTGCCAAACAAAACAAAACAAAACTTGAAGCTTTACTATTCAAGTGCTTTCAACATTCTCCAGCATAAAAATTCATAGCAGTACCCAAAAAGATAAAAGCAGAGCTTTCATATTTTCTCGGTAACTAAAACATAAAATATTCTACTCATTTCTTTATCATATAAAAACACATACATACACCCAACATGCACCTCACCCCTAAAGAAAAAAACACTATTCATATGTAAAGAAAAATTAGATTCAATATGATTTAATTGTGGCACTTTAAGTGATTTACATTGGTCCTATACATTCATTTATCTGATGTTTCCAATTACCTTTGTGAACTCGCTAGTCCACTGTTTCTCAAACTGCTGGGCAAAACCTGATCTTTGGTGGGTCACAATAAGCTTGCAGCCACAATCTTGGAAGATGGCAAATGCGGCACATGTCTTTGAACAGACCTAAAGACCCCCAGGAGAGGCGCAGAAGTGCCTTACTGTAGGGATCCTCAACTCTCGGTCCACAGCCCAGTGCCAGTCCACAGTGCATTGGCCACTGGTCCATGCTGGCACTAAGATCCAAACCAGAGGCAGGAGCCCTGGGCGCGCTCAGCCCCGGCCCGGCCCAGTTGCTCCCCAGCTGCAGCCTGGCCAGGGAGAAACTGCAGTCAGAAACTCCCTGCAGCCAGGGAGAAACTGTGCAAGCGCAAAGCTACTGAGCTGCACCTGCGTAGTTCACCCTGGCTGCAGGAAATGGTCGGAGATGTCCAGAAATGGGGCTTTTAGAGTTGGGAAAGCCCCCTTACTGGATTTTTTTAGCACTCCTGCACTTTAAAATTTTTGAATTTGGCCCCCTGCCATTTTTTACTTGGCTACCAGGTGGCAGATGTGAGCGCACGCCTGAAAAAGAAATGGAAGGCCAAGGATGCTCTAGGATGCCCGGCGGCCAAGACGAAAGTACAGGAACAACAGGCCACATGGTCTGACGAGTTCCTGTGCTAGGGACTCCTGGGATTCCTCTGCCCACTTTCAGCCACATCAATGTGAATGGGAGTAAATGAAACAGGTATGGGGGTGCTCGAAATCCCTTTTTATTTGAATGGGTGCCAGAGAGTCTTATTGGGGTGCTTTGGTCTTTGCAGAAAGATCATGAGTGTTTTTGGCCCCTTTTTATTTGAATGGGTGCCAGAGAGTCTCTTATTGGGGTGCTTTGGTTTTTGCAGAAAGATCATGTCTGCTTTGAGACCTTTTTATGTGCATTGCTGGTGAAAACAGGTCTTGCAAAGAGGTGCTAAATATAAAAAGAAGTACTATAGTGTTGAAACTAAGTAAGTACATGAAAGCAATACAAGTGTTTTTAGCATTTATTTTAACATGCCCTACATTTGTCCCACATTTTTTTGGGTGCCCTTTTCTTTTAACATGTCAAGAATTTTGCTTGGATGTCAGGAATTTTGGGGAACCTTGTCCTTTTTGGGAGGTTCGGCATCTCGTCACCTGCGTTGGGGTATTGTCAAAGTTTATAGGCAGTTCCCAGCAGGATGGTTTTCTGCAGTTAAAATATTCAAGCCTGGCAAATTTAGAATTTCCAAGAATTCAGGCAGTCCTTTAGGCATTGTCCCAAGGACTCCAACTACAATTGGAACCACAATTGTTTTCTTTCTCCACAGGCATTCAATTACAATTTGTAAGTCCTGGTATGTATGATGAATACTGTTTATGGATAAACTGGAATATTGGGCTATAACAAATAGAATGAATTTCAACAGGAAGAAGTGCAAGGTTCTGCACTTGGGCAATAAAAACCAAAAACACAGGTATAAAATGGGAGATACTTGGCTTGGCAGCACAACGTGTGAGCGGGATTTTGGCGTCACCGTGGATCACAAACTGAACATGAGTCAGAAGTGAGATGTGTCTGCAAAGAAGGCAAATGCCATTTCAGGCTGCATTAAGAGGACTGTAGCTTCCAAGTCATGAGAAGTTATAGTTCTTCTTTATTCTGCGTTGGTTAGACCTTATCTTGAGTACTGTGTTCTGGGCACCTCACTTTAAGAAAGATGCAGCCAAACTGGAGCAAGTCCAGAGGAGAGCGACAAGAATGATCAGTGGGATGGAAGGGAAGCCCTACGAGGAAAGGTTGGGGGAACTTGGGATGTTCAACCTGGAGAAGAGGAGGCTCAGGGGAGACATGATTGCCCTCTTCAGATACCTGGCTGTCATATGGAGGAAGGGATTCATTTGTTCTTTGCTGCTTCTGAAAGAAGAACTAGAACCAATGGGTACAAACTGCAAGAAAGGAGATTCCGGTTGGATATCAGGAAAAAATTCCTGACAGTGGGGGTGGTTCGGCAGTGGAACAGATTGCCAAGGGAGGTGGTGGACTCTCCCTCACTGGGAATCTTCAAGCAGAGGCTCAACGAGCACCTGTCGGGGATGCTCTAGGAGGATTTCCTGCTGCAGGCAGGGGGTTGGACTAGATGACCTACTAGGTCCCTTCCAACTCTAGGATTCTATGATTCTATCTATGTGTTAATGAGTCCCAATTCTCCAAGTTTTTCCTGATCTTTGGGTTTCTTTGTCTGGTCCTCAAAAAATGAATCTTTATTTTTCCCAGCCAAATACAAATTTGTTTAAATATTTCTACCCCATTTCATACACCAAATGGGACTCTTAGGGTGATTTACAAAATTAGATAATTATAAAACAATTAAAGTCAAATTCTAAATAGTCACATAGTATTAACACAGAGCAATTAATTTAAAATACCAGTCTGATTCTGGCCTACCAGTGTGGAATAAGGCATTCATCAGTATAAGTCTGGATAGTGGGTTCTTTTGGAGGGAGTTAAATGGAGATAATTATGCATACCGAGTAAAGCTTTCATTGTATTGTGCTTTTTGGTTTAACTTTTTATGATTTTACTCTTAGAATGTAATCTACTCTGAGAAGAAACAGGTTTTTAATAGCCTTCCCAATTACTCAGAGTGAATTGATGGGCTGTGGATTTCTTATCGCACAGAGCTTTATTTTCCTGAAAGCAGGTGAGCACTCACCCCCTGCGTATGTGCACATATACTTCTTTTTATGCTATATGAATAGTAACCTGAGACCTTTATTAGTATTTCCTCCACTAGAATGTTATATATATTTAAAAACTGTTTTGTACAAAATTGTTATTTTTCAAACTTCTGCCTTTTGATGAACATCAATGTCATCACCTGTGAACCTCAAAAGTCAGTGCCATCCACTTCTCTATGAAGGTGATGAACAAGGCAGACCTTCAGCAGCAAGTACAAGCTTTGAGCTTTGGTCTCAACCTCAACATGACCTATACAACGATGGCAGACCAGAGTGAGTCTGGAACAATCCACATAAATGGTTCTGAGCTGACAATTGCTGAGACCAATTGCTGAGACCTGTCAATTCTAGTAACTTGGCTCAACAGTTGTGGCTAACAGCAGCCTGAAACATGAGACATCGCATGAATGAAAGCTGCTTGGGCAAAGCAGCGCATAATGACCAGCGTCCTCGGCAAATGTATGAAAGTTGACCAAAACAGTGATGGCTTGATACACTGCATGGCGACATGAGAACCACCCACTGCAACCATTAGCAGGCCTCCATCAGTCTTGGAAGACTGTGGTATCGTGCTCGGCGCTGCATACACTGCATGCGAAGCACGAAAGCCTGGGTTGGATTGTTATGGAGGATAGGCTGTTACCCAAGCAGCAAATCCCCCTCTCCACGCCACTGAATTAGTCCAATGGAAAGGCAGAGCCAATACAATTGGATCCAGCTGGCATCGAAGAGCTGAGCTAAGGACAGGAGCTCACCCTGTCTTGTGGGGCCGACCCGGGTCTCAAACCCTGGCCTGCTGGTTAACAGGCACAGTGTCTTAGCCACTTGTGCCACCTCCAGCCACTGCAACCACAACTGGGAGAAAGACAACAGCGATCCAGAATAGCAGATCCAGCCACCATACAGGACTAAAGCTAAAGGAGAAATTGGATTGTAATGGATCCTAATTGTTCTGGGAGATCATTTGTGTCTGGAAAGTAGGAACACAGATATATACATTCTAACATTAAATAAAGAAAACATTTAATGAAGTCTTAAGCCATATAGTGCACAGAAAAAAACACAGAAATTATCTGTCTTCTTTTTTGTCTTTTTTTTAACTGAGTTTAAAATCAGTCATGTGTTTCTTTGATTAATATTGATTACTATGCTGAACACAAGCTATGAGTCTACATCTATACTGGCCTATCAAATTTCAAACCAATATCTTTCAGTTAGAATAGGATACATATAAATGAAATATGCTCTCAGGAGGAGTTCCCATGAGGGTAGAGCCACTAGTAACTAACTGTTACCATATGTTCCACACTTTTTGGTGAAACTGAGTCCCAAGTCTTTGCCAAACCACTTTTGGGCAATGAACAGCCTGAAATACGAAGTTTATATTGAAACAAGATTATATTCAAACAACATGAGAGAAAGCTAGGAAATTAACAGAAGTGGTTTTAAACCCTGCATTTAACAGAATAGTACTGAAAAAGAGAAAGAGCACAGATAATGAGATCATTCTAATTTAGATAGTAAAAGTATTTGGATGAAACTGCAAAACAACTGGATCCTCAGAAAAAAACTATTCTACATAAATTAATACAGAAACTGCAGCACAGTAATTAAAGAAAATTTGTACTGCAATACCAGGTATGTTATTGCTGATACAGTGGTGCCTTATATAACAAGTTTAATTCGTTCCAGAAGCATGCTTGCTATGTGAAGTGCTCTTAATGTGAAGTGGATTTTCCCATAGGAAATAATGGAAACTCAGACAATTGGTTCAACAACCCAAAAAATATTCATATAAAACTATTAATTGGATGTCAAAATGATGACAAAACACTGTAATTGAAGTATACTTAGGCTGCAATCCTAACGACACTTTCCTGGGAGTAAGACCCATTTAAGACAATGGATCAAGGTTGCCAGTAGGGGCACTTGGGGGCAGTTAGGAGCAGTGGCCTCTGGCACCCCCAGGCAACTGGGGCAACAGAGGCAGCAGCAAGGCTGCATAGCACGCATGCCCATTAGGCTCCAGAGGGGTTTGTTATGTGAAGCAGGATTCCTTGGAAATTTAGACTTGTTATGTGGAACATACTTTATGCGAGGCGCTTGTTATGAGAGGTACCACTGTATTGTTAATAACATTACTGCACATTTGTGAAGTTACTCAGTATTATCAGCTTTGTTTTTTGTCGTAGTGTGAGATAAGATTTTTATATAAGCAAACATGAATATTGCATGTTTTATATAAGCAATTTTATATATAATGTTTTATATAAGCAATTTATATTGCATTTTTTATATAAGCAAACATGAAGATTTTTATATAAGCAAACATGAATATTGCTTTAATGGTGAGATATAAAATACAGTAACATTCACAGCAAAATTGAAAGGAATTCTTATGATTACTAGCAGAATTAACCTGTAGTTGCAAGAGTAAAAACATCAGGTTATACGTGGTGGCAGTGGTGGGGAGCAGCCAGCTCCAGGCATCCCTACCAGGCAACTCTGGGGAGCAAGTACCACCAGACACCATCATGCAATGGCCAGGGGCACCAGCAGGCACTGGGCATCCCTTCCAGGTACCAGCAGGCAGTGAGCACTACCTGGCACAGGTGGACATTGGCAGGCAGTGGGCATCAGGCATCCTTCCAGGCAACACCATGCATCGAGCACCAGTGGGTAGCAGGCAGTGGGCACCAGGACTTCTCTACCGAGCAATGGGCATCCCTGCCAGGCACCAGGCATCAAGTACCACAAGGGACTGGGCACCGGGGACTCCCAGGCACCAAATCAGTTCTTGAAGAGTCCTTACATCACAGAAGGAATATGCTCCCAAAATTTCATGTTTCTACATTCAAGGGATGGGGCAGTGTGTTGAATAGTCAGTCTACAATGTTAAGTATAGGAACAAAAACATGTTGCATCTCTTTTCAATCCTTTACAGGTTAAATTTCTAAAAGTTTACCCCCTTTTTACCGCCTTCCAGTTTGAATTTTAAAAATTGGTTCTTAGTGGGTGCCTACACTACAGAAGGAATACCCTTCTCAAATTTAACACTTTTAGGTCCAACAGATTTGTCTGGATGTTGATGAGTCTCAATGAGACTGCAATCCGAACCTCCACTTAGACCGGCATTAGCCCCGGTACAAATCCTTGCGCTGACTTGGAGGAGTCACAAAAGTGCTGTAAGGCACGTTTGCCTCACTCCTGGGAGAGGTTAGGCCAGTGCACAGGCAGTACACCAACATCCTCACACCATCACGGGAAGATATGCTGTGTAAATAAATAAAGTTTAAGAAGCCTATCCTTAAGGAAATTACCGTATTTACTCAAATCTATTGTGCACCCTATACTTATCAAAATACCATATTTACTCAATTCTAATTAATCATCAAATCTAATGTACACCCTGCTTTTGGAAACTGAATTTGGCCAAAAAAGGGGGAGCGTAGTATTTGAGTAAATACAGTAGGAAAGGAGATATCTACTCTTGGATATGAACATATCTTGGGCAGAATCAATGAGCATTTTCAAAACAAAGTTTACATGTGCTGTCTAATATTTCAGTCTTAATATGCAAATCTGAAACCATTTTTGTTTCATATTTCACAGATATATAGAAATTATTGTAATAAAACCTCATTTTGCAAACAGGGCTCATATATCCAAATCTGATTATAAATGCGAAAGTATAAAAGACTTATACAATGAAAATACTCTCATTCTGTTTGGCTATCTTCCTAATATTCTGTAATTTCATTGGAAAATCAGACAATTGTTTTAAAGGCTTGATATTCATGATATCATGACAATGACAATGCTAACATTATTACATTGCTTCAGTATATTGCTCAATATACTCGTGGTTTATACACCTTAAATATAGTATTTTAAAGAAATACCCTTGAACTTAAATACATTAACGCTCGGTTAAAATAAAAATGCAAACATTTTAATGCAATATTGAGCATATGAAATAAAAACCTGATTGGCTAGAGGAAGCATGCTATGCTGTTACCTTAGTGACAAGTTTTTAAAAAGTGATTGCAAGCTGAATGGCTGTATGATATGAAATTAAAATGTTTCACATTGAACAATCCAAAATGAATTGAGAAAGGTTATAGCAGAGGAGGGAGAAATCAATTCTCCTATGGCAGTGGTGAATAGAAGAAAAGCATGAATAGGATTTGCCAGTGGGGTGCAACAGCTGCCAAATATCCTGCAGCCAAAGAACTACAATAATACTGATGAAGTGTCCAAGAGCTTTTGGAATCATTGCAAGGCAGAGAGGAGGACTCCGATAATCCTGCCATTCTGTCCAGGCAGCTCCTGACAGCAGAATCAAAGGAAAGATTCATCTTCAAAACTGCAACACCCCCTCCAAATTACAAATACACATATGATACAAAAATCATTTCCTGGATTACCAGGAAAAGAAGTACAGTACTATGAAACTATTTCACAAGGACTATTGAGAATTCTTTTTTTCTCAGGTCACAGTTCCTATGCTTTGGAAAGTGAAGATGAATTTTAGAAACATTTTATAACATTGGATCAACTGATTCTCCCCTAAAGTGTTTTTTTTAAGTAAGTACATAAACCATTGGGCAAGCCTAAAGAATATTTTGAAAATGTGCCAATTAATGCAGGCATGCTATTGATTAAACATCAATACATGTAACTTTTAAAAAATGAAACCCTCCTACTCTTTTTAGGAATGCAAAAATTGCTTGCTTAAAATTAAGACGTATCCTGGTATAACCAACACTGTACACAATTCAATCTACGTATTTACTGGTCCAAGAAATAAATAAAATGGAAAATGAGTTGAAATATGCACTCTTAGAAAAATTCAAGCACTCACTGCTGACCTCTTTCCCCTCAAATCTAAATGATTCTGTAAATACCTCAGAAGGTTAATTCAACATACAAAAACGGTAGAATAAATTTCCTAGTCACACCCAGCGGACAATAAATTATTCAAGAGTCTCTCATTTCACTGAAGCAACTTCAACAGAATTTCAAAGCTGTGTACGGATACAGGTTGTTTCCATGCCACTTTTCTACACAGATATTACTTCCATGTGGGGAAAAATGCATACTTGCCAATGACACACCATGTTCTGAAGCAAAATTTATATCTATGTAAAAAAGTACACTACTAGCAGTCTTACAAAAGCCTAGTTACACCTTAAAACAATTAATCTTATGTGATTTACATGATATTCAGTTTCATAGAAACAAAATTTTCATATAGGGAAAATATATGGACCACAGATGACAGGAATGCTGCGTTGCAGGTTCAAACCAAGGATGAATTATAAGGCTGACAATGGGAAATTTTGGTAGGCCCAGTTTGTCCCTTGGCATCCTATACATTTTCTTTCTCCAACTTCTCTCAAAAGGTACAAATTTGTACATTGATACCTTGTAAGACAACTTGTAAGATGAATGCTTTTTTTAAGACAAACTAAAATTTCTTAGGAATTCTGCCTTGTAAAACAAACAGTGCCTTGTAAAACAGTTTTACAATGAAAATTTGTTGTACAACAAATGAATTGATCGATCTCCATTGTGAGAGATTATGGAGGAGATCTCATCTGCTGAGGAAGAGAATAAGGAAGAGGAATCCCTTACATTAAACAAGATTAAGGACATTTATAAACATTGGAAAATTGTGCAAAGTTTTGTACAAAAGCATCACCCAAAGAAGGCTGTAGCAGTGTGAGCGATGAATTGGTGTAATGCCAATGCAATGTCACATCTCTGTGAAATCCTCAAAAGGAGACAAAATCAAGTATCATTAGAAGGTTCCTTGTGAAAATTGCCCAAAAAGACCTCAGTGACTCTTAGTGAAAATTAGTCATCCTCAGCCATCCTTTATGTCTTTTCTGTTTTACTGTACAGTATATTACAATGTTTTTATTAATATTACAGTAATTGTGTTCTGTATTGTATTACAGTGTTTTGATTTCGATTAAGTGTGTTTTGTCATCATCTTTACATACAGCTAATATTTTTATAGGAATATTTTTGGGTTGTAGAACCAACTGTCTGAGTTTCCATTATTTCCTATGGGAAAATCTGTTTTGCATAAAGAATGCTTTGTGAGACAAACATGCTTCTGGAATGAATGTTTGTCTTACAAGGCACCATTGTACAATTAAAACAATCAAAAACAACAAAGTAACTCATGAGAACTAAGCAGCTGATTAGTTGAGGCAATTTAACGGTGCTAAGAGCATGAGAACAAAACTCCTCAATGCACCTCTCCACTCTGCTATAAACACAATGGATGACACGACAGGGTAGGACATACTTTTTAAGCCAGCGGTTCTCAAAACTTGGGAAGAGTTTGAGCTGCTGTCAGTGTGTGAGAGGGCAGGGAAAAGCATTGACACAATCGCCAGGTTTCAGGTTGGTATGGTTGGGCGCAGAAGATAATAGCATTAAAATACACTAAAATTAAATTAGCTAGAAACTTTTTATTCATACATAAATGCACACTTATCATGACATCATCACCAACACCATGGAAGCTTTTACCATTTTAATCTAGAAATAAGCAATCAACTTGTTTTATTTAACAGCAATTAAAATTCACAAGGACAATCCAAAATATTTACTCCTATCCATTCCTTCCCTTACTTACAATCCATAATCACCATTTACTGAAATTTATCTTGAAAGCTTAACTATTTACAACCAATGGTGGAATACAACAGACTGTTAAATAATTAGTAAGACAACTTGTAAGATGAATGCTTTTTTTAAGACAAACTAAAATTTCTTAGGAATTTTTGGATGAATTATTATGAAAAAGTATCACGGCTACAAAAAAGACAAACCATGGAAGTAAATCATGTTATTTTTGCTAATTTGAATATGAAAAACATTTTATGTAGTTTCTACATTTAGCAATATTGGCTTATTTCTATTATACCATCTCTATTTTAATATCACTAAAGAAAAAAATTAATACTGTTTCCTAGATGTATAATATGTCCTTATTTTAAACCAAGTAATATAGGCATACAGCAAATGGATTTTTCCAAGCCGTGACTGATGAGGCCAAAACCAATAGAGAAATTAGGAAAACAAATCTAGCAGCCAACACAAGCAACACATAGGAAGTCCTGAAGCCAATTGGGTTTAGAAGTGTAAACATTACATTAGTAGACCCATGAGATAGCATGATACAGCCACACCTGCAGCATTAGTCTCCTATTCCCCTGTCCAAACTACTAACGAAAATAAGAGTACAGCCAATACACCAGTTGAACATCACTTTTGGTTTGAGAGGCCTCAGCTACATCAAAACAAGCTGGATTCCCTTAAACCAAAATGTTTCCATTGGAAACAGGATCATATTCTATCATGGCAGCCTCAGGAGTTTAATTTAGCTTCATAATGAAAGTTAACCTGCAGCAAAGGGTGATTCCCATTTAACAGTAAATCAGCCTAATCCATAAATAGGAAACATTCTATGTACAATAGTTTTAACACACTCAACAGAATAAAACAATCATCCACCATTCACAGCTACTTCCCGTAGGAAATCTGTGTCCTATTATCTGAATAGCACATTAGCAACTTGACCCCTGTGATTCAAACATTTCAATAATTAGCTTAGAAAGAAATCTGTTTCAATTTCCCCTATGAAAGGGATTGCCAGTGACAAATGATAATTTTTTTCTGCTAAATTCTAAACCCATTAATGGAAAACAAAAATGCAGACTTCCCTTACTGTAACTCACACCTCTCGCAATAAACTTTTTGGTTCAAGAATAGTGGCAAATTTTTCACAGTCATTTAGAAGTTAAGGTCAAATTGACTTTTATACAAGAATACATCTGGGGGAGGGAGAGAGTGAGCAGGAAGGAAAGAAGAATTAAAGTTAGGGCAGAACACAGACTTTGAATGCAGAAGTCCCAAGTTCAATTCTTGGAATCTCAAAGTAGAGTTGCCCCCACATCTGAAACCCTATAGGGACACTGCCAATCAGTGTACCCAATCCTAATCTAAATGAACCAACAGCCTGAACAGTTACATCCATTCCTAAGAGAGTCAAGCAAGAGAGAATATGGCTTTGTAAGCATGTAAGAGACATTACATGCACCTGTAGTTACTGTACCACCTAGTGGAAACCTATGGGAAATTCATATTGCAATCCAGAGTAACTTGTTCTTACTCCAGAGCAAGGACTCTCCATAGTTACTCCGGATTTCACCCATACTTTCAAGTAGACATGCAAAAGGATGAGGCAAAGGACATGCATGAGGAGGTCGAGGACGCTGCCTGCCAGCCCAACCAGGCACTGTGGCCACTCTGCAGGGTCCCCCTTTTTCCGAGGATGCAGTAGAGTTGCAGATCAAGAAGGGGGACCTTGTATGCCCCAGATTTGCACTCACCCAGTGAAATTTTCCTTTGAACAAGAGACTCCAATGATGTTTCAAAGATAGCTCTTTGAATCTTGTTTGTACATACTCATCTTAATTTTACGGCCAGCATAATTTTTAAGCAGGGCTGTGGGTGGTGCAAGTGGTTAAGACACTGTGCCTGTTATAACCAGCAGGCCAGGGTTTGAGACCCGGGTCCCCACAAGACAGGGTGAGCTCCTGTCCTTAGCCCGGCTCTGCAATGCAACCAGAACCAATTGTATTGGCTCTGCCGTTCCACTGGACTATTTCAGTGGCATGGAGAGGGGGGATTTGCTGCTTGGGTAACAGCCTATCCTCTATATTAATCTACCCAGACCTTCATGCTTTGCATGCAGCATCGACCACAATACCATAGTCTTTCAAAACTGATGGATGCCAAGTTTTGTTTTTTCATTTTTTAATTTTTAAGCAGGTGACTCTCAACTGTTTATAAAAATTCAAAAACTAATGAAGCAAAATAAGTAGCTTAAAAATAGCATCTATTTTTCAGCAGGACTTAGAAGAATTGAACACTGAAACCATACCAGTTTCCAAGAATATGTCTATTACTTTTGCAAAAATGCAATTAAGGGGTTCAGCAATTTGATCTTTTATACCAGCAAAAACTTACCTTTGTGTTCCCTGAAATCTCTGGGATCTAAGTTGTTCAGCCACATATAAAGATGTTGCTGTTACTAGTAACTCCCTTTCCTCAGAGTCTGTCAACTTGTGTCCTAAATTTCAAATATAAGGTAAAAAAAATCACATTAAGGGCTAGTTCTTTATTTTCTTAGCCTTCTATGTTGTCTAATACTCTATTGGAAACAAAATCAACAAAATCTGTATTTTTCCAATACCAGCTAAATTTGGCTATTTGTGCTAAAAAAAATGTCTGACAATGGGAAAATTGAAAATTCATTGTGAGATATGCTACAACTCACTCCAATAATAAATTCTTGTTAGCATTTGAAAATTCATTCAGGCAGCATGTGGTTTAGTACGTTATTTTCTAAAGCAAAAAATGGTAAACTTGTTCAACACAGTGGGAGGCGATATTTCTGAGCAGCTGTTCAGGACCCAGTTTACTTGTTGTGAATAGTGGCATGGGGTTGGACATGGAGAGGCATCAGTGCTGTTCTAAATTCTGCAGCTTCTATTACTCCCTTGTGCCAGCCAGGATTGAAGCCTTTCATGTGCTGTTTTTACATGGTTAGCATAAATCCCTACCCAAGCTGAAATTGGCCCTGCTCAAGTTAAATATTGGGAATTTCTAGTCCTTTGTTCAATAATCTCTCTAAGAGGTCCATAGCAGAACATGGACCCTTCAAGTTTCCACACCGGAGCTTTTCTACACTTCCAGCATACATACTTCCACTTCCATTTCATACATCATCACCATCGTTTCAGTAACACTGAACTGTGTGGAGTTCAGCTCCCCAAGGCTATGAGCTGTGCGGCCAGGGCAGCTTAAAGGGAACACTGTTCTACAGTGTAGGGGAGACGACAGAGCAAAAATTACCCAGTGAGATAACACTGTCCACAAGATACCAATTAGTTGCTCATCTCAAAGGTGCAAGCTTCCCTTTCCGTAAACAACAATGTGGCAAATCACCTATAGAGGCCAATAGGCTGAGCAGGGTCACATATAGCCAATCATATTTGTGGAATTACATTATTCAATGGTGTTCTGTAGCTTTAAATGAAGTCATGCTTTTTTCCATAATAGGCTGTCATTTTAAAAAATCCTCTTCTGAATTAGCGATAATAAAACAAAGTGTTTTCTTTATGATTCTCTCCTTTTTTGAATGCTAACCATGGGTACCTAGTTTTTACCTATTTAAAGAATGTGGGGCAGAGATTTTGTTACTTATTTGGTATGTACAGTACACTCAGGGTCATCTTTAAAGTGATGCAACTGGTGCAGAACACATCAGGGTGACACACTCCTGGGGTGACGCACCAGAGGAGTGACAGTCGGAGACAGATGTGGAGCTCCCATCAGGGCAGCTCTGCCCATCTCCTCCTGGGCTGGGCTCTGACTCCAGGGCTCCCTCTGATCCTCCCTCCTGCCTGCCTGTCAGTCCTCAAAGCCTCCTCCACACTTTTTCCCTTAACCCCTCTACCCCCAGAACATCTCTCCCCCTCCTGCTGGGTCCCCCACCACTGTGCTCTGCAGGAGCTACAGTAATAAGGGGGCAGGGCCTGGAATGGAGGGATTCCTTAGCAGCAGCAGTAGCAGCAGCCATTGCCCCTGGGATAGTTCGTGTGCGTGTATGTGTATGTGTGTGTGTGTGTGAGATTAGGGTGTGAGAGTGAGATCTGTGTGTGACTGATACCACTAGTAACCACCATTTTTGCATGACATGTCATTCTTTTTAAGGCTTTTGTCCTGCAAAAGAATCGCCATTTTCCTCCATTTCCTTGTGTGCAGGCAGCCTATAGCCAGTGGGGCCACATGTCTTCTTTTGCAGAAATCTCCATTTCCTTGTGAGCAGGGACTATGTAGTGTGCTTGTAATTCATCAATTATATGTGGTAAATTATAGTTAATATTTTGAAATATAATATTCAGTAATATAGTGTTTAACACATGGAAACAATATGCACAAGGGTTTTGAGCTTTTACTGCATTTTGTTATGCTTACACTTTTCTTGGGTGTCCTACGTTAGGGGGCGTGTGGTTTCTCCTCTGTCCAATTATGACATATTGTCAAAATCTTACTAAATTTTTTTTGGCGGGTGTGGGTTCAGGCTATTCACTTGATTTTCTTTAATGTATTCACGATTATTTGTTTTAGTTTGCTTGATGATGTCACTTCCAGCCATTACATCACATTTAGTAGATACTGGACAGATTGTCCCTCTAAAAATTGGGTCCAAGTTCAAAGGTTTGAGAATCCCTGCCGTAAGTTGTTAGAAAGATGGCACCCTTGAGGGGTTGACACTACTAGTGACCAAAATAGCTAAATATCATGTTTTTAAGTAATAACCCCATAATGTTATACTGTATACTGTTAGATCTGTAATTTACAGCAGAATGTAATGGAACCAACCACTTTGAAATATATTTGTTCTGTCAAAACAGGTGGCAATAAAATAAATGGAGGTGGAGCAATGGCACATAACCATGCCCACCATCCAGGTGTTGCCCCACCCACTGCATGGGGGTGACATGCTGGCCACCCTGCACCAGGTGAAAGGGAACCCTAGTGACACCACTGACAGTACAAAAGAAACTAGATTTCTATGGAAAACTTGTTCCTTCAACATACAAAGCACAAGAAATTGCTTTTTTTTGAAAAAGGCTGCTTTGTCTTGATGAAAGCTGACACATGAACATATATACTTGAAAATTAGCCTGAACATGTGTCAAGTACTCCACTACAAGTAAAAATTTAATTAAAAGTTGCCAACTAAGGTTAAAAAGAAAGCTGTCAGAGTATTTCACGGAATTAAAAGAAGTTGTTAAAAATCATTTATTTTATTGATCTCTAAATGTTTTTTAAAAATTTCCTTTTTCCCTAACACATGGATACTTTGTATTATACAAGCCCATTTGTAAAATCATCCTCAGATATCTAATACTAGAATACATAAGGAATGGTTAAACTCAAAGTTCTTCACAAAAAAAATTTCAAAATAAAAAATCAAAGGTAAAGTTGTCATTTTCAAATTGGCAGCACAGAGTTGTTTTCACTATAGTGGGGGCTGCATTGCCTCGTTTTATTTTGTTTTGTTTTTTTCTTACTCTGTTTCTTCCATTCCAAATCTTGCTAGATTTTTAAGCATCTTGAGGTCAGTTCACACCATCATTTCTAGATAGTTTTTCTTCCTTTGATTCCTCATCTTCTTCTATAAACTATATATAAAACTGAAAAGTCACTCACTGACTCGCTCACTGACTCATTCACTGACTCACAGTCAGTGACCCAGTGACTCATTCACTGACCCAGCAAAACCACTGGGCCTAGAAGCGTGAAATTTGGGGTGGGTGTTCCTTCCGTGATGGAGGCACCCACTAAGAACTGGTTTTCAGACATTTCAACCAGACGGGGGTGAAAAGGGTGCAGTGTGTTTTCCCCCTATAGTTTGCATTGAAGAATCCATGACTGGGGGATGCTCTGCCCCAAACCCCAGACCCAGAAGCATGAAATTTGGGAGAATGTTCCTTCTGTGACTTCAACACCCACCAAGAACCGATGTTGAGAAATTTAACCCTTAACAGGGTGAAAAGGGGTGCAACATGTTTTTGTCCTATACTTAACATTGAAGACTGACTGATTTACATCCAGCTGATGCACTGGGAGGAAGTGTACACAGGGGGTGATAGTGGCATGGGGGAATTGTGTGCATGGGGTGGGAATGGTGCACATTGAGGGTGTGCATGGGGGAGGGTGTGCATGGGGGAGGGTGTGCATGGGTGGACGGTGCACATGGGGGAATGTTGTACTGGGGCATTGAGCATGGGGGTTGATGAAAATGAGGGTGATGTATATGGTGCGCAAGGGTGGACAGTGTGCATGAGGGGATGGAGCGCATGGCGTGACAGTGCACCTGGGGGTTAATGGACATGCAAGGATGATGTGCATGGGGGGGTTGATGCACATGGGGTATTCCGCATGTGGCGATGGCATGCATGAGGGGAAGTTGTTCAGGGGTATTGTGCATGGGGGGTTGATGTGCATGGGGTATGATGTGCATGAGTGGACAGAGCGCATAGGTGGACAGAGTGCATTGGGGGATGGAGTGCATGGAAGAACAGAGCGCATGGGAGCTACTCCATATTGGGGTATTGCACATGTGTAGATGGTGTGCATGGGGGATGTTGTTCAGGGGTAATGTGCATAGGGGGCTGATGCGCAGGGGGATATGATGCGCATGGTGTGCATGGGTGGACAGAGCGTATGGGTGAACAGAGTGCATGGGTAAACGGTATGCGTGGGGGGATGGTGCGCATGGGGGTTGATGTGTGGGATGTAATGCGCATGGGGAATGTTGTACAGGAGTGTTGTGCATGGGGGGACAATGTGCATGGGAAGGTTGTTGTGGGGAGGAACTTTACTCCTGTAACATGGGTACGTTTTCGCTAGTTATGTATATAACTACATGTAGAAAACCCAATGTGGACCAAAAATACACAATTTTTACAGTGATCTTCACAAACTGTAGGGCTGTGGGTGGTGCAAGTGGTTAAGGTACTGTGCCTGTTAACCAGAAGGCCAGAGTTCAAGACCCAGGTCCGCCCCACAAGACAGGGTGAGCTCCTGTCCTTAGCCCAGCTCTGCAATGCCAGCTGGATCCAATTGTATTGGCTCTGCCTTTCCATTGGACTAATTCAGTGGCGTGGAGAGGGGGAATTTGCTGCTTGGGTAACAGCCTATCCTCCATAACAATCCAACCCAGGCTTTCGTGCTTCACATGCAGCGTATGCAGTGCCAAGCACGAAACCATAGCCTTTTAAGACTGATGGAGGCCTCACAAACTGTGTAGACAACAATACTTGCTGCTATTATATTCAAATTTGGCTGAAAAAATAATCATAAACACAAAGGCAGGGGCAAATTAATAAAGTAAATATTATTTTAATTCATTTTTCAATACCTATTTTTCTTCAGCACTTATACAAAACAGGCTTCAGATCTGCACACTTAAAAACTAAAAAGTTTCTAGTCCTCTTGATTATATGATGAATTTATTTTAAAACTGCACATCTTTGAAAGGGTCTTGAACTATTGTTCACATTTAGTAGCTTCTGAAGACATCTTATGATTCAGAATACCATCTCGCATACAACAGTAGCACAGATTTGAGTCACCCAACACCTTCTCACTACGGTTCTCAATTTCAGCTGCAAATAGCTGAAGTACATTGGGATTTATACAACCCATCTCTAAATGAACTTTAGAAACTCCATCTCCATGCCTGAATCACTTAAGAAAAGCTCATCAAAACCAATACCCCCTTCTTCCATCCTGCCTCCCCATCCCCAAAATACACAGCTGCCCAGAAAAAAATGCAACTCTCTCTACTTTTTCCTTTCATTTTAGCAGACCTGAAAAATAAGCATGCAGCAAAGGAGGATGACTAATTCCCCTCCCAGCTCCATCATCACTGACTGCAGTTATGTTTTTGAGAGGTCAAATCCCTCAGATTGGCTTAGAAGATAACATGATTTATTTTGATTTGTAGGACGAGAAACTGAATGGTTTTTGAGGTAACGCAAGGGAGCCAAAGGAGAGCATATTCCTCTTTAGTTGGGGCTGCAACTTAAATTGATACTCTGTCCTAATTTTATCTGGGCAAACAATCTTTCCAAATCTTATGGCCTGAATCAATTGGAAGCAATATAAGGGAGACTTAAGAAGAACCTTGTACATTTGTACAGGTGAATAAATAGCCTAAATTTATGTTATACATATATGCTGAAATATGTTCTTGCAATTTGCCCTTGGACCTTAAAAAAGGGAATAGGAAAACTCAATCAAAATGAATTAAAACAGTACACCCAGTACTGACCAGCCAGGATGAGTTGTACCAGCAACTGCACCAGTGCTGTATCATAATCTGTCTCATTACTACTCATGCTACAGTTTCACAACAGCACTAGATGAGCAGTGCAGACTTTTAAACTTCCAGAAAAACCATTATCTTCAGTGATTTCTTAACAATTCTTGCTACTTAATCACTCATTTATCCCCTAAGCTTCACTGACCAACCATCTTAAATGGTTTCCAGAATGTTGAAGGATATCATGGATTTAAGTTTTATAAGATTTTATCTTTTTAAACAGATACAGTAAAATTAACATTTGCTTCAAAAAATTATTTTCAAATATTTCAGAACTAAAAAATATTGTAAATTGCACCCACGTTTCTCCCCAAAACAACATTTTCATTTATTACCAACCTTTAAAGCCATCAGGATACACTTCAGTAAGAAATTTAGTGCTGATGTCTCCTTGGACAAAACGTGGATGGATGATCACTTCTTTCAGTAAGGCAATGTTGTGAGTTACACCTAAAAGTAAAAGTCATATTAGACCATCATGTCTTGGAACAGATAAAAGGCACCTGCATACTATATAACACATTACAAACTCATGGATGGACAGAGAATTTAAAAACAAGAAAGATTCATTCATTCTGGAAGCTACCATTAATCACAACAAAACAAGAGTAACCTGTAAAATATTCAGTTACGCTGCCTGTAGCTGATTTTGACAAGTCTGTAACAATATTTTCCCCTTATTACAGACAATATAAGTGGAAACAATTCTACAGTTAAGCATAACATTGGACTTTTTCTAATTTTGCTTTAATGTATGTAGGCACAAGTCTGCTTTAATGTATGTAGGCACGACTGAAATATTTCTAAATTTCATTCTCTTTTATAATGTGAACAGCTTTTTCCTTTTTGCTTATAGCTTTTTGCTCAGACAATACCAAGTACTTAACAAAGAGAGATACCTTATATCTTCCTTAAACCACGACCAATTAAAGTAACAATTCACTAAAAGTAAAGGTTTCCCCACAGGTTGCATTGCTAGTTGTGACGGACTCTAGAGAGTAGTGCTCATCCCTATTACAAGACCGAAGAGCCAGCATTGTCTGAAGATGCTTCCATGCCATGTGGCTGTCATGACTAAATACCAAAACACTATTGGAACACTATTACCTTCCCGCCAAGTAGTACCTATTATCTACTTGCATTTCGATCTGCATTTTCGAATTGCTGGGTTGGCAGGAACTGGGCAACAAATAGGAGCTCACTCTGTCTTGCAGTACTTCGGTCTCAAACTGATGATCTGCCTGACTTCAGGTTGACAAGCACAGTGCCTTTAACCACTGAGTCACTGCAGCCCCACCTCATTGCATTCATTGAGAATGCATTACTCTTTAAATTATTTTTTAAATGGGTATTTGGCTAAGAGTCTTCAGAACACCTGGTAATTTTGAAAATCAGTATATTTTGGAAATTTGTGTTCCTATGTTAACTTGAATAAAATATTTTTAACAAAATGCTTCAGTCAAAATACTTTTGAGGCTACAATCCTATCCACTCCTTCCTGGGAGACAGGCTGCAAACCTAAAGACACTTTCTTGGGAGAAAGACCCACTGAACACAATGGGGCTTACTTTTGAGTATACATGGTTAGGATTGTGCTCTAAGGTTGCAATTCTAAAGACACTTTCCGGGGAATAAGACCCATTGAACACAATGGGGCTTGCTTCTGAGTAGACATGGTTAGGATTGTGCTCTAAGTCTCAATGAATGCAATGGGACTTACTTCTGACAGGACATGCACAGGATTGTGCAGTAATTCTGTTAACTGAAAGCCAAGGAATCAAACACAATTATATTAAAACCTAAGTAATTTATATAAAATAATTAAGAATATTTAAATAGTTCCGCTGTGACTAAGAAAAGCCATCTAAGAAAACACAGTAATACTGATTTTCATAATAGTTTAAATTCTTGCCCAAATGATTCTAAAATTCCTAATGAGATGGTAGACATCACAGGGATGCCTGCCCCAAAGCCTAAATTCAAATAGCATTTTAATTCAATCCAAACTATGAGCTTAAGAGAAAGCATAAGCTTTTGCAATCTATTTGCAATCCTAGATAGCAATCACTTGCTATCTAGGAAGCAGTATCATGCAAATGCTTCAGGTAAGTAAATTAATAACCTCAGTCTAATAGCCTCATCCATAAGGTATCCAATACCCAAGACTTCAGAGACTTCAAAGTATGATTTGCAGTTTAGCCTGACCTCAGTGAAAGTTCACAAGGTATCCCCCCTATCTGTGTGAAAAGCTATGAGGCTACAGCAATCTGGACCCCTAGAGGAGTTTACTCCTGGATACCTGCTGCTTCCAAAACACCAGCCAGACATTAACCCCACATTCTCACAGGATCAAACAGAGGCCAGCCTGTATACACACTGAACTATATATTACATCCATCCTTCAATGATATTTCCTTATGCACCAATTTTTTAAAAATCAGTTTTGGTAATCCAAGAAACTGAAGCTACAAAAACTGAAAGTAGCATAAGTGAAATTTACCACTTCTATACTTCATAATGTTTTAACAATTTGGTCAGCAGAAATACATATAGGCTTTTTTGCATTGTCCTCCTGTTCAGAGAAAGAAATCTAAGCAGGAGATGGAAGTGTTTTGAATCAATACTTGTTTCTCATTTCTGAATGCTTAAGAAGTCTGAGTTTGACTATTAAGGTTTATAAACAACAGCCATACCCATAAACTTTCTATCAAATCCTTGCTTCATAGAGTTTAGGGAGGTATACATGGGCTTTCTCCCCATTTTATTTTCACTAGACGTTAGTGATTTGAAGCCCGCGGTCTCCCAAGGAGCTTCATAGCTAAACAAGGATTTAAACCTTACTGAAGCAAGTACAACACACTACTCAGTATGACAAAATGACTTGGTCTCCTGCAGCGAGCAAAAATCCCTTCCAGATGACCAAACAGGGAAACATCTGTAAATGGAAAGATACATGGATTCCACCTACCTACCCTCCATTCAGATTGTATATACTGTACAACCAATGACAAACGCTTTGCTGTAGGCAGAAAAACTACTTTAAAAAGTCTGAGGGCAAGTAACTTCAGTGTTCTTGTTTGCAAAGCTTGTTAATTATTGAACCTTACTAATGTATCTCTCATGCAAAACATTGTTTTTGTTAAAAAGAGAAAGGCACACTACTGACACAATTCAATGGCATTATTCATCCACATCTTGTCATATATATTTGATGAGAAAAGGATTACCAAACTGTAAGCTTGAAGGTGTATTCAATATTTAATTCAATATTCAATATCCAGTATTCAGTTCAATGTGTATCTATCCCTGCACACTGAAACAGAAAATATCCCGTATATCCTTTACAAAATAATATCCTAAAATTAAGCCAATCTGGCCTTTTCCAAGAAAGAGGGATTACAGTATTTAAAAGATCTTTGGACCAACTTTCTATCTAATCAAAAGAACTACCTGGGTGGCTTATAACAATGTTACAAGAAATATTAAAATACATTTTAAATCTAATGATGATAAATAATATAGCATGGAACAGATATAACAAATTACACAGCAATCAATATAATTTAAAAATCAAGAAGGCTAAAAGAAATAAAAGGGGCTTCACTACCCATTTAAAACCAGAACAGGGCTCAGATCTAGGCATCGTAGACGGAAGAAATTCCAGAAATTCAGAAGTCCCTGCCCCATTTTCAGGATGACCATAAGCAATGGAAGACAAACCCCCAAATCCAGAGTAATTACGGAAGCACATAAGAGACTTTATGTGCACTCATAGTTACTGTACCACCTGTTGAAAACCTATGGGAAATTCATACTGGAATCCAGAGTACGTTGTTTTTACACCGGAGCAAGGACTCCCCATAGTTACTCTGGATTTTGCCCAAAGTGTCTCTACCTTTAAGCATTGGATAGAAGAGGGAATTTAGGCAAGTTCAGCTCAACATGAAAGGATTTTAAAAAAAGCAGCACCTGCCAAAATTCCCTTGTTTATACAATGCATTAGATTACGTCTGGGTCATTCTGACCCAGTCAGCAATTTGTGTTGTGTTTTTTAAATGGAATTTATTATTATTATTTCACAAGAACTTGTGACTTTTTTACTGCTAATTAGACAGTTATAAATCGAAAAGCATGAAAGTTTTGAATTTACATTTTTTCTGTAAATTCAAATTACAGCATCGTCAAATTATAGCATTGGCAGGGTCAATCTGACCCATGTTGCTCTTCATTGTTTATTCAATATTTTACTAGCTAAAATTATAATCAAAATTCATAATTTCACAATATTTCACAATTTAAATTAGTATAAAATAATTATACTAACACTTCATACAACATTTATTCATTACTAACGAAAAGCGTACCCACGTTGCAGGAGTAACATTTCCCCATATGCTATCCCCCAATGGCGCATCAACACCCCATGTGCATCAACACCCCATGTGCAACTCCCCCTGTGCGCATCAGTCCCCCGTGCGCAACTTCTCCCCATGCGCAACAGTGCCCCATGCGCATCAACATCCCATGTGCTTAAGTCCCCCAGGCGCAACATCCCCCCATGCACATCAGTCCCCCCATGCGTATCAGTCCCCCCATCTGCAACATCCCCATGCACAACTTTCCCCCATGTGCAACTTCTCCAATGCGCAGCATCCTCCCCAGTGCATCCCCTCCCTCCTAACAACATCCCCCCAGTGCACCAGGCACAGAGCACCAAATTGGCTGGATGTTGGTCAGTCTCCCATGTTAAGTATAGGACAGAAACACGTTGCCCCCTTTTCAGCCCCTGAAGTGTTAAATGTCTCCAGATGGTTCTTGGTGGGAGTTCAGGTGACAGAAGGAACTCCCAGAATTCCATGCTTCAGGCCCAGCAGTTGGGGCGGAATGTTGATGAGTCAGCAATTCTCCAATGCAAAGTATAGGGAGGAAAACGCGTTGCGCCCCTTTTCACTCCCTTCTGTTTGGAATTTCCGAAAACCAGTTCTTAGTGCACCCCTCAGTCACGGAAGGAACACCTTCCCCAAATTTCACACGTCTAGGGCCGGCGGTTTTGGCAGGGCGATGATGAGTCATTGAGTGATGAGTCAGTCAGTGAGTTACTTTTCTCTGATGTACCAAACTATAGTACAGGGTCAATTTGACCCTAAAGTAATTGGTGATACAAAATTCATGCTTTCTGATATATAACTTTTAATTCCATTAAAAAATCCACAACACTAACTTCCTACAGGGTCCCCAAAAAAACTTGATGCAACATTTATTCATTGTATGTACAAAACTATAGTACAGGGTCGATACAAAAAAAAGTTGGTATTCTAAGGTGGAGGCACTTTGTCCTCTATTATTTACGGTCACCCTGCCCATGTTCCCCCTGACCACACACTAGATCAGGGTTCTCTATTTTGGGGAGCAGGGGGGCCATATCATCTTTCTAATACTGTGTTGGGGGGGCAAAAGAAAAATAAATAGATTTACATTTCAAATTTGAATTAATTTATACGAATGAATATATAAGTGACAGAACATGAAAATGAATTAATTCAAACCAATTCGTAAACACTTTCCAACATACAGAGAGGGGGTGATCTTCAAACAGTTCATTAACACTTTCACATGTGTGCAGCCTCCCTAGACTGCAAAATACCCTCCCAAGGTGCGGACAGCAGAGCTCCCCTCACCTCTGGAAGATTACAAGGCTTCCCTCAGGGCTGGATGGAGGGGATTGCTGAGGGCTGGATGGAGGCTTGCCAAAGGCAAGGCTTTGGAGACTCCTGCCTTAGAATGCGGCAGGATGCAGAGCAAGACCTCATGTAAAGCATGGAGTATATGGGCTGACTAACAGCCCAATCCTGAGTTTCCCAGAGCATGGAGGTTGCTGAGGTATCAAAAATTAGCATCCATTACACCTTGGGCAGCTGCCACCATGTCATAGGGAGAAGAGGACTTTTGTCCCCTTTCTTCAAAGAAAGTAGTTCTAGCTACTCTTGAGTCACTGAAAATAGTCTCCTGAATAAGGAAAGTACGGTAAATCTCTTTAGCCACCCCAAAATCAGTGAGAACTGATATGGGTGGGGCTCAGGATCTAGTGGATATCTACATACCCCTCCAAAGTCCCAGCTGTATTTTGTACATGGAATCATATTGTACACATAATGATAAAATACACAAAAATCTAGAATCTTCAAGACAATATAATTTGAGGTAAAGTTTATTTCCCAACTCTGTTGCATAATTTAGGGCCTTAAATTCAAGGAAAAGTGATATAATCTCTTCAGTAGTGTTAGGGAGGACCTAGAAACTTATCAATGAGTCCTTTATCAGAAAAATATTTATCATGGAATCACGTACCTGTACAGAACAACACAGACATGTTTTGAATATAATGATCCGCAAGTCAAAAAATTTAATTAGCAACACTCAGAATAAGCCGACTGTTGTACCTCATCATTCATGGGAAACATTCTTCAGTATAAATATTTACTGACACTAAACATATTCTGTGTTGATTAGCCCTTTTTACAGCATTAAGCTTCTGTCAAATTGACATTCACAAAACACAAATCTGCATTTATCCATGTAAACTTAATTGGTGTCCTACATGTCTCTCCATAGATAAACAATTCAATATATTTAACTTGCTGGGAATTTTAATTGTGTTAAGTGGAATGGAAAGAACTTTAGTTGCAAAAGCATTACATTCATTTTTATGAGAGATTTAAATTGCATAATGTTAATTGAGCATTGCTATTTTGCAAGACTGTTTTAAAAACCTACTGTACAAATTGACATTTAAGATGTATTCCATTTTATTTAAATAGTACTAAAGGAGAAAAAAACAGAATTTAAAGAATTATTTTCGTTTCTTTACACACCTCCTGAATACTATTATTATCAATAATCAGTGCTTTTTTCTGGGGGGGGGGGGGAAGGTGCCAGTACTCAACACGGGTCATCCCCTTATAAATTAGCTGCTGAGGTAGGGGGTGGGTAGAAAAAGGTGCTGCTACTGAGGACCCCCAGAAAAAAGCCCTGTGAATTATTAAAATGAGAATGCATATTTCCAACTATATAAATTTGCAGATAATTCAATTATTTCATGATGTAACAATATATATTTGTCAAACACATTTCCCACGTTAATATTCTCATTTCCCAGGTCTGAAATAAATTGTTGCAAGAGCTGCAGCAGGTCTGCATTGACTCATTATAGCTGCAACTGCTTAACCTGGAGCAAGGGGATAAATGTCCCTTTACCGTAAGGAGGCCTACAGCAATCAAGAATCCCCCACAGGATGAAGTGCAGCCTGTATTGGCACCAATGCATCCATCATGATGTGGGGAGTCAGTACTGGGCTGTAAGTCTCTTTTGTTTCTTACACCCATTGTTTAGTGTCTCAAGGAGTACCAGGCTTTGGAGAAGGGAGTCATGCATTACACCCTGAGTTTGAAGGATAAAGTGGGCTACCCTGCTAAATCAGGATACCTCTCTGTTTATACATAAACCAGTAACAGCCTTCAGCTGTCACTTGTGGAGGTACAATATAATTACCGGTACATTAATCAGTTAAAAAAGATCTTGTTTTCCCATTAAATGGGTAGAACTATTTTAATTAGTTAATTAAATAATGATATATCCCTGCATCTTCTACAATTGCCTCTTTAGGCTCTTCACAGTGTCCCTGTGAATGGGCCAGTGACAAATGGAAATGATAGTTGAAATAGGAACGGAATGTCAACAGTTGAAATGTTGACAATTGGAATGAACAGAACCTTCAGCCTTCTCTGCCCCTATCATAGGAATAGAACCCTCAGCCTGCTTAGCTGACACAGGTGTTGATGCTTCACACACAAGGCCTTTATGAAGAAAAATATATTTGCTATCTTGGCATCCATCAGTCTTGAAAGACTATGGTATCATGCTTGTCACTGCATGCGAAGCACGAAGGCCTCGGTAGATTGATATGGAGGACAGGCTGTTACCCAAGCAGCATATCCCCCCTCTCCACGCTACTGAAACAGTCCAACGGAACGGCAGAGCCAGGGTGACCATATGACTGGAAAAACCCAGATTTGTCCGGGTTTTTAGCCTCCTGTCTGGGTGTCCTACATTTTGGCTTCATTGTCCTACATTTTGGCTTTGTTTTGAAACTTTGCAATAGTGCATAGTACCCCATCGTGCCATGTGTCATTGGATTCGTATTGAAGAGCAGAATCCAATGCAAAAATCAGTTTTGAGATATCTCCTTCCTATCAAAAGTTATCATCACAAAACCGAAAAACAGAAAATACATTTTAAGTGGGTAGGAATTTTGGCCTGGAATTAGGAATTTTGGCCTTGGGTTTCAGGAATTTTGGGTTTGGCATCTGGTCACCCTGGGCAGAGCCAATATGATTGGTTCCAGCTGCGTCGCAGTGCTGGGCTAAGGATAGGAGCTCACCCTGTCTTGTGGGGACCCATGTCTCGAACCCTGGCCTGCTGGTTAACAGGCACAGTGTCTTAACCACTTGCGCCACCCTCAGTCCACATATTTGCTATCATTCTATTTGAAACCATCTTCTTCTACCTTCCTCTCCTCTTTCCTGTAAACCCTTGTTAGTCTTTGGATTACAAATACTTCAGAATTCCTGGTCCCCTCTCCTGGCCCCCAATAACTCACAAAGTTGGTGTACAGAAGTTGGGTTTGGTGGAGCCATGGGTATGGGTTTTATAAGGTTCTGGCCACAATGGGCTGCGCCTGCTATGCCCCATCACTTGAGGTTGGTTAAAAAAATCCTAAAGACAGAAACCTCCATCCTCAATATAATTCATTGAGTGTACAAATGAAAGAAGGGTATAATTCATCCATAAGACTTGCAGGACATTCAATAAAATGAGTCAGCTGAGAACAGAATAGTGTATGTAAAAGACAGTTAGGCTGCAATCCTAAAGTCACTTTCCTGGGAGTAAGACTCATTGAAAACAATGGAGCTTACATTTGAGTAGACATGGTTAGAATTGTGCTCTTAGCCTCCGAGAAGAATATTCACTACTCTTCCATTTCGTCTCTTGCAATTTCTCTCTCTCCAGCCATTTTCTTGTACTTTCCACTGGGTTCCCACTATCATTTCTACTCTTTATTTCTATTTAATCTACCTTGGGTCAGGTTCAGCCTTATTTTGTATCTTTTTTTCTCTCTCCCTACTGTTAACCTCTCCTTGCCTCCTGGGATTCTGCTCTTTGAAATTTCTGTTTTGTCTTCTCTTGTTCTTCTCTTCCTATGCCCTGTAATAATGATTCCTGAACTGCACCCCAATGTTTTCAGTGCAGCTTCTATCCCATCATCAGTGTGAGGCTTGATGGTAAAAGAAATAAAGTGGTTGCTTTGATTTACCCCAGGGTTTACATTGTAAGCCGATCTAAAGGTGACATTGATGCATGTAGTTTGTGATCATGTGTGAGGAAACCAAACTTTTTCTGCTCTGTTTTAAATATCAGTACTTGAAATATTTGGAGAGCCAGGATGCTGTAGCAGTTTGGGATCTAGACTTAAACGTCGAAGATCCAGGTTCAAATTCCCACTCAGCCATGAAGCTTCCTGGGTGCTCTTGAGCCAGTCTCCAACATCCTCATACCACCACAGGAAGTGGCCTAAATTGTTTAGGATTGCACCCTAAGGCTGACATAAGTTCTGTGTTGACCTGGTGGTGTCACAAAAGTACCATAAAGCATTTCTGTCCCACGCCTTGGGGTGTACAGCCAGTGCCCAGGCATATACTGACTTCCCCACAACACTTCAGGAAAATATGCCAGGTGAGTTAGACCAACCTTACATTGGTTAGGATTGTACCCTAAATGTGGCAAATTAATGGTAGGAGTGATACTGAACAGAAGCAGCTGATGCAGAGTAGCTATCTAGAGTTCTCTTCATATGTGAATTTATCTGCAAATTAATTTATCTGCAAGGCACAGAATTGTCACCTGCTTCTCATTTTCTGCAACTCTGTTCTCATATCTGCAAATACTGTGCCATTAAGCACAACCACCCCAGGCCTTCGTGATTCGCATGCAGCATATGCAGCGCCGAGCACGATACCATAGTATCGTCCAAGACTGAGGGATGCCTGTTTTTTAAGCAGAAAGGCAGGGGACAGGTAGGTTGCAAGAAGAGGAGAAAAGTCTCTTCAAGTGACCATAAAAAGAGACAGTGGCAAGCAGAAGGCACTTGCGGAGTATACTGGGAAAGAGAGCATTCATTCTTGGAAAACTGAAAACATTTGTATCAACTTCTAGATTTGCCCACCATCTTGGGGATACCAGCTGAACCTTTAACAACCTGGGCAATTATTTGAGAGTTTTCTGGAAGCCTACCTGAGAGACGCTTGGGACTGGGCCAAGCCTAGGGAAAAAACCAAGAAACAGGTGGTGGTGGTGGAGGATCACATGTGAAGCAACTCTAAGGCCTCGTTTGGCCTGCAACCTCCAAAGTGTCAAGAGTTAGCCAGTAAGGAAGAAGAAGCATCAGATCCTGAAGATGCTGGTGATCCTTTGTTATCATTAGTCCCATAGACCTCAGATCCATGTACATTAAATTCATAGAATGTATGGTGAACCCTTAGACCCTAACCTCATTTTTCCCATAGGCTCAATGATTCAGTATCTGCTAGACTGCTACCCACTAGCTTTTTCAGGAACCTCACCCTAGCAGATAACAAGATAACTGACTGTATTAATGTAGTTTTCAAATAGACAAGATCAGTGGTACTTTTTAGCACTGGAACATACTTTTTAAATATGACACTGTATTAGATATCAACCTAGATTTAAAAAAAGTTAAAGCTGCAATCCTAAAGACACTTTCCTGGGAGTAAGACCTATTAAAAACAATGGGGCTTAATAAAGAATGACAAAGTAGTTGTAATCACAATGCTGCTTATTTCTCACAAGATTGACTGGTATTTTAAGAAGCTACAGAGCTGCTGAGTGGGATGAGAGGAGGAAACAGGTACATTCAAGATACCCAACTAGGCTCAAGAAAAAACATCTGGTCTTCACTTTATTGAGGGGAGGGGGGAGTCCAAAGATCTCTGCAGGTGATGATTGTAGCCATTTAAAGAATTTTGCTTCCTTGGAGAAAAGCTATGGCAAGCTTATACAACTTAATTAAAAGTTGAGTCATCACCTTGCTGACAAAGTTTTGTATAGCTATGGTTTTCCCCGCAGTAACTGGATGATAGCCCACGTGTTGCTGTTTAGTCATTAAATTGTGTCTCTCTCTTCATGACCCCGTGGACCACAGCATGGCAGTGGTCCACCTTTTCCACCAACTTCAGAAGTTTGTCCAAATGTATGTTCATTGCTTCGGTGACACTATCTAACAGTCTCATCCTCCACTGTCCACCAACCGTTTCCATGGACCAACTGTTTCCAATCCTGAGGCCACTGTTGGGTTTTTGAAATTTGCTAGCAGATGGAATGCATTAATTTGAAAGCATTTTCTTTTAAGTTTTAAGGGACTAACCTGGAATACTAGCTTTGTTGTTAATGATATTTCCTAGGGTCTACTTGACTTCACACTCCAAGATGTCTGGTTCAAGTTCAATGACCACACCAATATGGTTGTCAGGGACATTAAGATATTTCTTATAGAATTCCTCTGTATGTACTTGAATGTTTATTCTTGCAGCCCTTTCATGGATCACTACCTTGTCATGGCAAAGAGGCAATCCAAGACAGGTCATAGAAGAGCTCTGACTAAATGTGATCCACTGGAAAAGGAAATAATAAAGAGATGGAAAATAAAATTTTTACAATGGCCCTTTACAAATCCAAGGGGAGATCACATTTGAAATACTGTGCATAATACTGGCTGCCAAACCTCAAGAAGGATGTTGCAGAGCTGAAAAAGGTGCAACAAAGGGCTGATGGGATTAAGTTATGAAATATGCATGGTGTGGTAAGATATATGCTATGCTTGCTTAATCACGAATAAAGCCGTGATATGGGTCCCTTTCACTTTTCATAGAATTCAACACATATAAGAAGGTGCTATTTCAAAATGGATTTTTGCATTGGATTCTGCTATTCAATACGAATCCAACAGTATATGTTGGTAGGGTTTTCCGCACCATTGTGAAGATGCATTTTTTTGGTCCCCCAGTGCGTCACCCCCAGGGGATGTCACCTGGTGCAGGTTGTACCCCCCCATCCCCTAGTGATGCCCTTGTGCCTTTCTCTTCTACTTCTCACTAACAGCTGGTGAGCCTCTCTGGGAAACAAAATCCTGGACTAGATGAGCCTTTGGTCTGATCCAACAAGGCTTTTCTTAGGTTCTTATGTGAATGGAGTTTGTACATGTAGTTCTTATGAGCAGGAAGACAGACCATCTCAGATCATATGTACAAAAGGATTATAGCAAGCATATACTCGTATTTTATAGTGGAATGGAAAACAAAATGAAGGTTATGTTGTTGGCTCTTTCCATAGCAGCCAGATGCTTAACAAAAATACATGAGTTTATGAAGACTCTTACATTATCTAGATTAGAACAAGGAAAGTATTTTCTAATGCCTCTCCACAATGTTAGAAAGCATTACAAAAAACATAATTTCACTTGTCTCAAGATTTTTGGTTAGTTGGGTGGATTTCACCAGGGAGAGTTGCATGTGCTGAAGCTCTCAAGTTACTAGCCTCCTCTTTCTGTGAAGAAAAGGTCACACAAGCAGTGGAAAAATAAAAGGAAAAGGGCTTTCTACATTTCTTTCTCTTAATGCACTGATTTATTGGAGTTTAGCCATGGGGGTTAGGTGGAAAGACGTCAAGAAACTTGAAATCCCGCCGTGTTGGAATTGCACAGTTATCTCTAATGGAAAAAAGTGGACTAAAAAATAAAACTTACTTTGGAAGATAAGGAAACTGAAGCATCTCCACTGGAATTGTGTTTCTAAATATTACAATTTTTACTTCTAATGTACACATACTCAATTAAAAAACTGGCAATAAAGACAAAATGTGCCTATTTGCTACTCTTCTTAAGAGTACTTATGTACTACTCTTGTTTAACATAAGAGAGAAGCAGTCACAGATATTCCTAATGCTTTATCCATGTGATCAGTGTGATCAGTTAGAATATCAGCCATGCCAGATCTGAACTCCACAAACAATTTTATGTTAAGTGTAAGCCTTCCAAACTTTTAGTTTTATTGTTCCAGAGCCAACCTAGATGAGGAATACTTAATCAGTGTTTGTCCCATGTGGTGGCAGAATCCGCTACTCTGGATTGGAATAATCCAATCTATGTTTGTATGCAATGTTGAGGAAACCTGGCCGGCTTGTCACAGAGGCCTGTTGCAAGGATGTCACCATCTCACCAAAGTGGTACATATTTATCAACTTGGTGTTGCATGTTTGCAAACTGCTAGGCTGGCAGGGGCTAGGACAAATGATAGGAGCTCAGCACTGAGGGCTCAAATTGCTGACCTGCCAATCTTCAGGTCAATAGGTACAGCAAGTTTAACCACTGAGTCACTGCAGTCCCCTACACAAGAAATAAATGTGATAAACTACACATTTCTTTAATTTCTGAAACAGGTTAAAAAGAATTTGGAGAAAAAATGGGCCACTAAATATAGCAACTGGTAAAGAAGTCACATAATATTTAGAGACAGAACCAGTGGTGGGCTCCAGAAGGTTTGCACCTACTCTATAGAACCGGTTGTTAATGAGAGATAGTACATATAAAGTTTAAAAATAGCCATTTAAAAGTGGCTGCCAGATGGGCATAGAACTGGTTGTTAATTTCTTTGAATCCCATCACTGGGCAGAACGATATGTATACAAGTGCCTAAGTAGGACAAGAGATGCAACAGAGCTTTGGGAGGTTAGGACACTGTAGGACACAGAACCACAGATGTCAGAAAAATGTCTTTCCTACACTGATTTCAACAAACTTTTCGAATACCTGGTAGCCATTACCAGTATCTATGGCTGTGTTTCAATTGCTTTTTTTGTAATGATCAATAGTATGATTCTGAGATTGAAATTTATTCCCTATTCAACACACAGTGCAGAGGAGCCAGACGGCTCATGCCATATTCAGAGCTGAAAATAATCAAATTACAGGTCTCCTCAAGGTAAGGGGACACTGTTTCCATATCCTGTGTCAAGCTCCAACCTGTCCAGTGGAGTTTATATGGATATGTGTGACTAGATCACTGGTGCAAGTTCAAGTAACCCCATAGAGGGTTTTCAGGTCTAGGATGAAGGTTAGGATATGGTGGAGGCTTCTTCCTCAGGCCCCTTCCCAAACTTGAACTCACCCTCTACACCCCCTACCCTAAAACACTCCTACCTCCTTTTTGTGAGTGGCCCATACTGGCAGAATAGTGCAGACATTTCCACTGGCGCAACCTGCATATGATATGTTAAACAGGACTAACAGCATATGTATGACAATTAGCATCAGCACTAGTTTAATTCTGGACCATTTGTTGGACTAGGCCATTCGTTAAATTTTATTAGTTGCATCCAATTGTTCTACTACCCTCCCCCCAATATTCTCCAAATCTTGTCTCAACTACCAGCATTATTATTAGGCGTTTCTCCAAGTCACCAGAAACCAGGTGTTTCTCCAAGTCACACAAAGCTCTCTCGTGGATTATCAAATAGTAGCCCATATTTTTGTAGTTACCTCTTATAACATAATTGTCCAAGGCTTCTTCCATTCTTTGCAAAGCTTCAGCTCTATTGGATCCATAAGTGATCAGCTAAAATAAAATAGAGTTAACGAAGCAATTAGGTTTCATACTCTCAAAATAGTAACCATTTATGTTAAAAAAAATGCCATAGAACAATGCAATACAATCACTATGTCCAGCATGATCCCCAAAACAATCACCATTTCATACTAGAAACAGGAATTATGTATATTTTTGCCTATTTTAAATAACCAAATTTCACAGGTTTATAGGTAGGAATTAATTTGTTTTACGCTAAAAATAAAATAATAATACTGACTAGTTTCAGAAGAAGACTCCAATGAAATTTAGCATGTTTACTGGCCATTAACACAACCTCATTTATCTATAAGGTCCTTTTGACTACAGATGGGATGATGCATTCTTGATCTAATATACTTGTTAATTTTCAATCTATTCAACAATGAATGATCAGAAGACATTCTGAGGATCAATTTACAGTATCTTCAGATTTCCCTGCATTCTCAGTTGCTTCCTCTGAATTTGAAAACACTTTAAAGTTCAGACTGCAATTGCTTGTTCATCTTGGTCAGTTCCAGATTCCAAACAAAATAATAGATTTCTAATTTTAAATTGCTTACAGGTTTTAGTGGGTTTGCTTTTCTCTGACAGCCCCTCATTACATCATACTGATGGTTAAGTTTAATGAAGAGAGATGCTTGGCTGACAAAATAAAAGTTAACTCCAATTATGATGAACACCCATAAACAGTGTACCATGCTTCTCTGGCATGCACTTCTCTGGCATGTACCATACCATCATACATTAAAGCAAGAGAAACTTCCAAAACAATTACCCAGTTTATGATATTATCATATATGACAATGCTGCTTTGCTTATTAAAAATTACTGTAGAAATGACTAAATACAAAGTTAACTCACTTTTGAAATCATTGGATCATAATAAATGCTGATATCACTTCCTTGCTGTATGCCACTATCAACACGAACCTTGAAGTATTGAAAGAAAAATAGTGTGTGAAGAAGACATTTATATGCTGTCCTTAAAAGTCTAACTGCAATTGGTCTTGCACAGTGTAAACCCCATGGTTTACAATTTGCAAATCCAGAATTTTGAGCATGTACAAATGGTAAGTTTAAATAATTATCATAAAATACAAGTGTAATTGACAAATAGCATGCATCAAGAATGCTCCCACCAGGTAAACGTGTCCCTCGGGCCCTACTGCACCCATTGTCCAAGGGCTCTAGAAGGGTTACAACCCATTCAAATATTTCAGGAGCAACTACAGAAGTTTGCTTATCAGCTCCAGAGGAATACAGATCCTCTTTCATGTCTGCAACACTTTCCTTTTCTGCCTCACCCTCATCTGTAGCATATTTTTTCTTCAGATGATGCCATTCCCCTGAGGGCTTAATGTTTACACAGCTTTTTCCATGGCTTTGCTTTATAAGAATACAGCTGGAATTAAAGTTCTGATTCTACTCTTGTAAAGAAAAGAGAGAAAAACACACACTTGCAGACATTTCTTTGAAGAACTTGATAGCTTTTTAGCCAGCAATACACAATCTTTGTGATCTTTGTTTCATCTCTTGGTTTGATTTCGCCGAAGTGGCACTGAAGGTTTCCATATAAACATTTTAAATGACTGAGAGCACAATCCTATCCATGTCTACTTAGAAGTAAGTTCCACTGTGTTCAATGGGTCTTTCTCCTAGGAAAGTGTCTTTAGGACTGCAACCTTAATCTATATATATAAAACTGAAAAGTCACTGACTGACTCACACATTCACTGATACATTCATCAACGCCCCATCAAAACCACTGGGCCCAGAAGCATGAAATTTGGGGAGGTTATTCCTTCTGTGATGGAGGGACCCACTAAGACAGGTTTTCGGAAATTCCAACCAGAAGGGGGTGAAAAGGGCAGTAATTCGTTTTCCTCCTTATACTTTGCACTGAAGAGTCCCTGACTGAAGGACACTCTGCCCCAACCCTGGACCTGGAAATTCGGGGAGGGTGTTCCTTCTGTGACATAAACACCCACAAAGAACCGATATTGAGAAATTTAACCCTTAAGGGGCTGAAAAGGGGTGCAGTGTGTTTTTGTCCTATACACTGAAGACTGAGTGATTCACATCCACCAAAATTTGGTACATGATGCACTGGAGGGGGGATGGTGCACATGAGGAGACAGTGCACATGGGGTTAATGCACATGGGAGGATGTTGCGCATGGTGGGGTTTATGCACATGTGTGGACGATGCACATGGAAGGGACGATGTGCATGGGGGTATTTTAAATTTTTGTTGGATTATTGCTTATTAAAACATAAACATGTAATTTACTTTAGTCCCAAAATAATTTGAAACTGATTCCTACTACTCTGGCAGTCTTAAAGAGAATAGGCACCTCCTGGTTGAGGGAAAGTTTGATAGAAAAAACTAAGCAAGAAAATATTGGGGATGGGGCTCAAAAATGTCCTTCAATGTTCACCTGTGGGAAGAAACCCTCGTAATAAAACAGCAGCTCATCTGTCTGCAACAAGGCAGAAAGAGGTCAACCCAACGGCTGTTAGGCTTTTAGATTTTAATTTAGGCAATTATCAAGGGGCCAGATGTAGAACCTCTCGTCTACAGTATCCACATGAGGTCACAGTGATGACTTTATTATCCAAATGACATGTCCTAATAGACTTTATTCTCGACAGTGGAAAATGCATCACATTTTTTTCATAGTGAAAAAAGTAATAGAACCTTTACAATATTATGATTACACATTCACTAACACAGGCCTCATAACTGCAATGACAGCTCTCAATGACAGCTCTCTAGATACTGTCTTAGAAATCCTATATTCAGTTACCAGCACTACCTTCATTCCACAGCAGAGGAAAACCAGGAGCACTGAAAGCAGCAAGCAATATAGTAAAGAAGACTCTGAGTTCATGACTTCTAAAATAGAGATATAACTAAAATATGCCAAGATGGGAACAAATTCAGCCTTATTTTCCAAAAGTTCCAGAATGGGGAAAAACAAAAACCATCAAGGAAGTACAAACAAAAGCAGGCATAATTATTCCTAAAATGCAGGCTTAGTACACCTTGTTACGTTCAATACTCTCAAAATGTATCAAATTGGTGACTGCCATTTGAATTCTATTTGGTGCTTCAGACCAGCAAAACAAAAGCTTGGACATTGGGAGATGCAAACATATGTTATAATATTCCTATTTAATTCAACTATTCTTATATATTGAGATCAGAATGAAACTGCCAATGATATTTTTTTTAAAAAATCCTTTAGTCTCTATGGCTTCCAAGGACCTAAGAAGGGAAGCAGCTTTTTTTGAATCAGCTGCAACAAAAGGTGGATATAATTGTCAAAGAGTTTCAAACAAAGATTTATAGCCAGATGCTGTGGTTTTTGATCCTTGAGACAAAATCCAACCTTGGTTTTCATTAATTACATTTTGTCTAATTCTCAGTTATTTGGGGCTATACCACTGCAGATTACAGGTGGGAGTTCAAATGATTGAATGTTCAAGTTAAGCAGGCTGGATCCAGCCCAGTGGTTTCTGTTCCGTCAGCCATTCCTTCTGGATAGGGAAGGCTCAGCAAACACTGGTGCGTGGCATATTCCATCTATCTTCTAAGTCCTGATAGGCCAACACTGAAATATAGCTGGCTTGGGTTGGGTCTCATCACATTTTCATTTTATTGTTAGTTGGCTATAAAGTTTGAGAGAATGCAGGTACAGTTTGTTTGTCCTATATATTAAAGACTGATTTAAATTAAATTACCTTTCCAGTGATATATAACATCATACATACATACCCCATTTTTCACAATTTTAGGCACTAGAGTCAAACCAGCTTATTGCCTGGTGCAACTGCATCCCCCCTCCCCGCTATGTCTACAAGGGAGTTTGAAACTAGGGAATTGTTTTCATAGGCAGAACTATAGTTCTGGTGACTCACAGTCCTCTCCAATCTCCTCTGTTCTGTGTCCAAAGTTTTTGGCAGAAGGGCCACATACATCTCTCACACACACATACATCTCTGACACTGTGTTGGAGGCTGGAAAAATTATTTCAAATTTGAATAAATTTACATAAACTTACATATAAGAATGTATTATGGACATATTCAGAGGATTACAAGTCTTGCCCAAGGGCAGGAGAGAGGAGTCTTGCTCTGAGCTACATTGAGTCTCACCTCAGACCACACCTGTCCAGGGCTGGGCTTTGGACACCGTTGTTCTAAAGTGATCTAAAACTACTTCTGGTTTTCTTTGAAGTAGTTTCTTTGAAAATCAGAAGTAGTTTTAGATTGGAGATAAGGACTATGTAATCAAGCTGTAGAGGAGATCAGAGAGGGCTGCAATCCTTCAGGACCCTGCAGGAGCAAGTGTTGCCCACCAGGTAAGGGAAACTCCCCTTGGCAATGGCAGAACTGCAATCTGTGCAGCACTGTAGGTACCATCACAGCAGGGCCGTTTCTCTTTGAGAGGAATGCCCTGCTCCCTGTGGGGATCATGACCTAACAAGTTTGGGAACCACTGAGCTAGAAGGCTTTAGGATGCTGTACAGAACATCTTCAACAGAGTTTTTTTTTGCCTTTTGTATTTAAGTTCTTATTACCATTACCTATTGAAAGCCACCTTGAACACCAACTGATTACACAGAGAGAAAAATACTTGAAAATTGTACAATAATTAATTAAAAGCCATAAATATAGCTGGTGAGATATCTGTTAGGCAAGACAACTCTTTTGGATTCTAAATAGAGTCCATGAACAACTGGCTACCAAGAATTTGAGGACGTTTCTAGATGTGTTTTTTTTTTAAAAAACTCTACACAAATGCAATGTGGGCACACTAAAATTTCTCTTAATTATAAATACTTCCAACTGTCAAATTAATCTCAGTGTCAACCACTTCCTGTCAAAATAAAGGAAAAAAGAAGAGAGACAGACAAGCAAACAGGCTGCAGAATAAAATCAGCTGCTGTGTTTAAGATGGCAGGAATATACAGGAAGGGAATGGCCCAGTCACTCTGTATGAGATCCTCAAAACCACTGCTCTTAGGCTTCAAGCATAATTAAAAATTTTCATCTCAGTACCACAATAGGCCCAGTGAATCTATCAGGCGTCTCCCACCCTTCATTTTCAATTCACCTCTCCCCTTAAGCACAACTCCCAACCCGCCATGTCTACCTGACAAGTGACAGCCCAATCTGATTAAATGCTTGCAAAGGAGGGGACTAGCGGGCCTCCATGACAGGCCCAAAGTGATCACCATGGAGATACATAATTACAGCTGTCAACGCATCTACTGTCCTGCTGGCATCAATTTGATTGCTCCCAGCAATAATGATAGACAAAGCTTAGTATGCACTCTCTTGCACCCAATCACTTTATCTATTCCGTGGTCCATTTAGCTGACATGCAACATTCGCGCAAGCAAATAACAGCAGTAAGCAGAACATTTAAGGCATTTTAATTGTTTTTCCTTTCTCTAGATGGCTCACAAGTGCAAATGTTATTACATAAAACTCCTGCTGCAGCATTAATTGAAGAAAGATTTGGTGGGACAAAGACTGTAGGGGGTACAGTTTGTCCATTATCACTTGTACTTTCAACAGGTCTCATGTTTAGAAAATTGCAAATTGCAAAAACTTGCAAGGGCAAAATATTTGACATCCTGTTAGCTATTACAACATGGTGAAAAACCTCAACCTGCCCCCGGAGTAATTACTGAAAATTCTTCTTTAGTTCGTTTGGGTTTCATTAAATATGCTTAAGATACATTCCCTCTGTAATAGCCCGTGGTATTTTTTTTAAAATCTTCCATTCAACATCACATAGTGCCTGCTAAACCTTGACAATTTGTATTTCTGCTTTTAAGCTTTGAACACAGCATGAGGCCTTAAATCCCAAGAAAGGGTCAGGTCCTCTCTAGGAAGCATATGGGCAAAAACAATTTAAGAAGTGAAATAAATCCTATATCCAATAACATCACCAAATTTAGGGTTTGGTCTGTAATCTTTTACCATTTTTTCCATGCAAGTAATCATGGTAAATAATCATATTCACAGATGTTATCAGCTTGTCACAAAGCCGACACCATGCCATATATATACACTTATTACTTTGACTACCTTGATTATACAGAAGAGAGGAGATGTCCTTGTCCTTTTTGTACTGGTTGTTAAACAACCACTCTAAATAGACAGCCTAAACACTGAAATGTGTAATAATCACTTTTCATCAACTCTGGTAAATTGCATTTGGTCTTTAAGAGCTTCAAAGCTAAACAAATAAGACCACTCTCCTTGGGACACTTAGCACTTCATAGGGATGGCAATATGGCATTTTCTTTTGCTGCTCACTCTTCTAGTTGGAATTATTACTATTATAAAAACCAAAATAATAAAGTTGGCTCAATGGTTTAAAAAAAACAAAAACCAAGTTCCATTTCCTTTGCACAATGTCTTTTTCCAATTATTACAACCAAACAGAATTAACTTCCCTCTCCCCTACTTAACAAAAGGGGTTTAAGGTGACTGGTTTTAAAAGGGTGCTGAACACCTACAACTTCTATTGAACTCAATGAGATCTGTAGTTTCTTAGTGCCTGTGAAAACGAGGAACAAGGAAGCATCAAAACTACTTACATTGGGCACATGCAGTGGTTCTTTGTATTGAGACAATCTACCAATAGATGGCAGACCAAAAGATTTGTAGGGATCCTGAAATGAAATTCAAAACACAGGGAGGTATTAACTTAGTAAGACAAAGCACAGGAAGCAAGGTTAAGTCACTGGGAAGCCAACGGTTTCCTCCACTTTAATTTTGAACCAACTATATTTTGTTTTCAAAGTGACTTATTTTGAGGGGATATGAATTTGCTTCTTCCATTCAAGTCATGGAAGGTTTGTTAAAGCTAAAACCTTCCTGCTGTGTCTTTATTAAACCAAGGGCAATCTTTCTAAGAGAGGACACAACAGTAGGGGCATGGAAAGAGAACAAAAACACACAGCACAAAAAGAAACTCCAAAAACCCACAGACAAGTTCTTGTGAAGCTGTACTCAAGCTCCAATGTTTTCAGGATCACAGCCCAAATATACACTTAACAATGTTATTTAAGGCACAACAGACAGGATAATTGCAGATTTTCTGGTGCTATTGCTGTTCAACATAAATTCTCTGCTCAAAATCTCCATTATCTTTCCTTGTTTGGAAATTGCTTTAAAAATCAGTAAAAAAAAATTAGTATACTGAACACAGAACTGGTTCTTCAGAACTTTACCAAAACTACTAACAGGACTGCATACCACTCTGTGGCATTTAAGTGCTTATGTTATTAATCACTCTTAAAAAGTATTATGCTAAGCATTAAAGACTGTACTATAAATTTTAAGGGGGAAAAGACCATTGTACATGTGTACACACAAAAGATTCCAGCACAAAACTTGCACACTGTCCATACAATGAACTAAAAACTGCACATTATTCAAAATGAGGACAGCTGTCCAAGAGATTAGCCTTCTTATTTTGAAATGAAGAGCAGAGTAATATTGGTAGGTCTTGATTTCAGACCTCAAAAGCTGAATGTAAAAATGGTCACCTCTAAATAAGAGGATTCATTTTCTTTTAATGTAACTGATGATCACCAATGTCTACAGCAGTTTTCAGATCCCTGCCCAAAGAAAATCAAAAGCTGAGGTCATAACAAACTTTCTATTCAAAGATTTGTACGAAACTGTACCAAACTTGAAATGGTTGCAAAGTGGTTTTCTTTCAAGCATTTTTCCTCATCACAGAGAAATTCTGAATGCAAAAGAAGGTACTTGTTTTCATCAGTTACGTCACGCACAACAGATGAAAGGCTCATCATACTCAAGGAAGAAATCCTGGCATTTGCATCTAGCATAGTAGCTTCCTATACAATCATTTGCCCACCCAGCCTTTAACAGTTTTTACCTCGGCATACACTCGACATTCAACTGCCCAGCCGTTGATGGGAATATCAGCCTGTTTGTGTCTGAGAGTGTAACCCTTAGCAACACGGATCATTTCTTGGACTAGGTCCAGACCGGTAATGCATTCTGTGATAGGATGTTCAACCTGCAAAGTCAAGAACTGTCAGTCAAAAGATAACAAAAACAACAACAACTAAATCCTTTCCTCCTCCCCGCCCCCAACAAAAACCTTGAAAAACAGAGGGGGTAATTTACCATACAAGTCAGTCTTCTTGTAATACGGATACAAAAGAAAACAAAATTGGCATTCAGATTCTAAAATATTCAGGATAAAACTGAGGAAAGCAAGATAAAATTGTAGGTAATGGATACAAGTTTAAATACACACTTTTTAAAAACCATTTCACACTTGATGGAAATTGAATTTGTTTCAAAGGATTAGGGAGAAGGACTTATACAAACGATCCTAAGAGACCAAACTTTAAATCTAGAAATCAAAGTATTTTAACTGAAATTTCAAAAGTAGCTGGCTGATAATCAACCCATTCTGCTACACTTAACATGGCATGTACAGGAGCAGCCTACAATCTTCCATAGAACCAGGCTAGCCTAAGTCTCACCCACACGCCTGCTTTCACTAACCTGTCCTGACAAGCAACCAGATTAGCGTAATCTTACATCAGTGCAGTGTAGCAGAAATGAGCAGATGGATCCTTCAGGTTTTTTTTCCCTCCAGACTTATCTGTGTAGTGCTTAGCATGCACAATAGCTGAGCTGGACCAGTAGAATCACTGTGTGCTCTCAGCAAATAGCTGCTAACGGCTCAGGATGATGCTGTCATGGGAATACCCCTCATTCATAGTGAAACTGAGCAGGAGAGCAAGTGCACAAGTCTCTCTTGTTACTAAAACGGATTTATACAGATGCGTATTTAACTTAGCAAGTGTAACTTAATCAGCATGGAGGAATTATAAAATAAGTGTATTCAAAGGGATCAAGTTAAGGTACTTTGTAGCCAAAGATGCACAATATTAATAAATGTACTAACCATCTGTGTATAAAAATTAAAAAATATTACTGATTTTTAATTCGAGATCCTTTTGCAGCTAAAATCATGCATCTTAGGAAATCCCATTCATACTCCTTCATCAAGAGATGTCATGGTACATGTATTCTGTGACACTGGAAAAGGTCATTGGACAAACTAGGTATCTTCCTTTCAATACATTAATTGAAAGAGAACATTTTGTCCAATGTAATATCCTTGCAGTCGGTCTTGTACAAAAAAAATTGTAAAAATAAACAGATGGCACCCATAATTAGCTCTCTGTGCATTTTGAATTTGTTTACAGCACCATATTTTAAGACAGCCTGACAACTTTAATGACATCACTGAAATAAGCACTTTTTAAAAAGAGAGATAAACGTCACACTTAAATATGATTTTGATTATGCAGTATAAGAAGTTACCTCTGAGATTTAGTCCATTTTGCCAAACACATGATACCTTCAAGTGTGTCAAACTTAATAATAGTGCTTAAAGATTCCAAAACAAGTCCGCATGTACCATGAATTGAAACAATGTATTTCCTATTAAAACTCAGCTGCTTATCAAGGATCAATGCTAAAGGAAAATAAACTTATTTTCCCAGGGCATCAATGATTTTTAAAAAGCTTCAGAGATGAAGCCTCAAACTGATGTTTTGGAAAAATAGCTGGAATCTTTATGAAGGCATTTTAATTATTTAGTTTTATCATCCTTTTTCCTTGAATTATCATCCCAATGTGAAATACAATAATCCCATTGTGGAGTCAGGTTTTATTGTTAATGATCCAACTAAGATGAAACTCCTCCGGAAAGCAAAACATTTGTGTGGTTTATTCTCAAAACACTTACAAACATTTATTGAATCAATTCTTCAAAAGAAATATTTCCCTCCATAAACATTGTCTCTTGCGTCAATATACTTCCTTTGTACAAGGGAGCAGGGGGAGAAAGAGGACACCAAAAGGAAAAAAAATGGGCATTTAAACCAACAGTGCAGCCATATTCTCACATAACTATATGTAAACATTTTTATTGTTTTACTGTGATTTAATTAATAAGTTTATTAAACAACATACATTCAGTACTGCCAGAATTTTAATTACATCTACATTAAGTTTGATTTGGCAATTTCAGCACAGCTTGAAGCAGAACAGAACCAAATATATCCACAGATGATGGTCAGTGGACCAGCTTCCAACAAGAGAAAATTGGCTGAGGAAAGCAGACTTGTAGTCCTGAGCCAAATGGAGGAGTTATCTGCTATACTCAAGGGAATTTTGAAAAGTCTGGAGTTCTTTAAAAGAGGCCATCCATGAGAAAATCACAACTATTTTGGAAAACATCCAAAACAAAACCTGCTAGGAGGCCTGGTGTGAAGCATTTAAGCCTCTTAACCTACAATCCAGAGTAACTATGGGAACACGTGGTTGCACATAGATATTACATGCACCCATAGTTACAGCACCACCTACTGGAAACATATGGGAAATTCAAATTGCAATCCAGAGTAAATTCCCTGTAGTTACTCGGGATTGCACCCATAATCATCCCCATACCCTCAGCAAAAAGACTATGGAGGTGCCATGCAATGGATCCAAACCTAATAATTCTGAAAACAAAAACAAGATAAATCAGGTGTGATGACCATACACTCAAAATCAGAAAAGTGGACAAGACACCCCAAAATGTAGGATATTCAAAGAAAATGTAGGACAGGATAAAATAAAAGCTAAAAACTTCATTTCATGTTTAATTTAAACACTGTAATTAAATTTGAAACAGTATTATACGTACATTTCAAGTCTTCCTAGAAATCCCAGGTCTTTCAGCCCACCATCCACATGCAAGATGTTGGCAAAAATGTACATTTCAAGTCTCCCTAAAAGCCCAGCCTTTCCAAAGCCACCATCCACATGTAAGATGTTGGCAAAAATGCACACCAGCCCTTCCCAAGCAACCAACCCTCAAGCAGGAATTTAACTTGCTTGTTATTGAAGGGTGCCATCCTATCAAATTTAGGCCAGCCTAACTCACCTATCTTCCCAATGTGGTGTGGGAAATTCAACATAAACCTGTGCACTAGCCTAACCCGCCCCTGCCCCCTGCAACCAGGAGTGGATCAGAAGTGTCTTACGGCAATTTTGAGACACCTCTCCCCCGGTGAGCACAGGAGTTATGCTGGGCTTATGCTGACCTAACTGGAGCTTAGAATTGCAGCCTACGTGTTGATCTGAACCCTGCCTGAACTCTCTGAAGAAGGTTGCAAAGCTCCATAGAAAAATGGAGAAGCAAGTTGTTTCCCACTTGCTTCTTCTTGCCCCTGGTTGACTGTGTCACATTGCATTCAAGAGCTCATTAGACTGGCTCCTCAGACTGCTTATTGGTGGTGGCTCTGTGCAAGAGAACTGACCTTGAAGGGCACATAACACACCAGCCAAATTGGAGGTCATTGAAGCCCTTTTAGAGGACATCCACACCAAAGGCTAAAAAAGAAGATATATTGGGGAATTTCCAGTCATATGGTCAACCTGATCAGGGCTGAATCCATTCATCAACTCTGTCAGTATTCTGGTGTCTCATTTTCCTATAATGTGCATTCTAAATGCCACAGAAGAATATTGTTTCCACTGCTGTCCAAATGACATTCCCAATAGCTTTCAAAAAAGTTTCCATGTTGTATGCTTGATATCATTAGGCAAGATCACTAAGACAGTCCTTGCCCAAGATGGCCTATCAAGCCTCTTGGTTCCTGACAGAACCAAGTTCAATTGAGATAGACATTCGTATAGTACTGACATAAGAGAAATGCCTACCAAAGGACATGCTTGATAGCAGTGTAACGAATGTTACAACTTAATATTGCCAATAGTTCTATTTTTTCCCTTTCTTTCATAATAAAAAGGAATAGTAAGGACTTTGGAAAATAGGAATATTTTCAATAAGAACTAAGATGAAGAGCGGGACTTTACAGCTAGAGCATACGAAGCAAGAACAAGAAATTTTTCTCTAGCTTACAGTGTGATCAAACAGATTGGCCTCCTTAGAAACTGGAATAAAGGTTAATCAAAATCAATCCAAAGCACCCAAGGATATGTTGCAAATCCATCATCTTAAGAAAGAGGTGTTATATATTTTAGCACAGACAAAGTACACCATATATATTTATAAAATGGAGAAAAATACAGACCCCATTGGTTTTAATTGTGATTCCAAAGTTGCAAAGTGAAAGCTACAATAAGTACTTTCACTACGTAGGAAAAGGTAAAGGTAATACCTTGCAGGTTGTCCTGCTAGTTGTAACAGATTCTAGGGTGTGATGCTCATCTGGTACAAGGCCGATGAGAAAATGCTGTCTGAAGATGTCTCCCTGGTTATGTGGTCAGCATGACTAAACACCAAAGGTGAACAAAACACTTTTCCCTTCCCACCAAAGTGGTACTTATATATCTATTTGCATTTTCTTGCATTTGAACTGCTAAGAGCTGTGCAGTTGACAAGAGTTCACTCAGTCTTGCAGTACTTGGGTCTCGAATCACCGACCTACTGACCTTCAGCTGATAAGCACAGCGTCCTAACCACTGAGCACCCAAAGCCTTCTCTGCACTACATACATTTTAATAAAGATGAAAAAACTCCTGAGAGTGTGGCAGTTTCTCTGTATTTACAGATAAAGAACTCACAGATGCAGAACTCACAGTTTTGACTTAATGCAGATTCTGAATTCGTGCGTGGAGGACCTATAGAGGAAGTGGTTACATTTCAAGATGTTCTGAGATGCAGAGAAGCCTTGTACAGTCTCCATGCACCTCAGAAGGCTTAAGAAGCATTTCCGGTTTCTTAGCAAACCAGAAATGCCTCTCAGAGACCTTCTGACATCCAGGAATGCCACATGGGTCCTCCCTACCTCAAAGCACCACTGGACATATCAAGTCCGGTGTTCTTCCTCCACGGAATTCTGAATCCACAGGTTCGCTATCCATGGGGGGCGGTGGTCAAGGAACAGATTCCCTCACGGATAACAGGATTGAATCTGTATTGCCCAAAATTTGTCTCCATTCAGAACAAGCATGTCTGTCTTTCTTCAATGCCTATTATGTTAACGTAATGCCATTTTAGTTTTAAGAAATCGTAACATGTATTTATGATGCTGAAAAACTGGAAGAAGAGTTTGAGATGCTTATCTCCTGTTTATCTAGAAAAGTTTACCCAGTTTTTGTGCTTCTCACGTTGATTTCAGCTTTCCACTTTTTGCTATTCTTTCCATTGTATTAAAGTTGCTAAATTATAATCTTAGTCTTTAACAACTGAACAGTTTTAAGGATTTTAAGATGTCTTGAAAAGATTTTTACCATATTTGAGAACTTTCCATCTCAAGATCATAGGGATCGTTGCTGTATTTTTCTTCATAGTTGTAGAAATCAAAACAGAAACAAAATGAATTTATCAATTATTTCTGTATTACTATTGACCAAATCATGGTTGTTGCATATTAAGCTAAATGAATTCACAACCTCATTAACAGCAGGTTAAATGAAGAGATTTATTGCTGGAAAACAAAGTGATTAGATGCTTCCCCACAATGTGGGCAACAGCAAAGCTCTATTTGAATATACAAATGAATCTCTTTTGCAATGCCCCAAGGAATTTTGTGGTGGTGAAACCTCTTGCAATGGGATTGGCTAAGCAGCCTTAATGTCATATATGAAAGGAGTTAGCATAAAAACTTAGAAAGAAGGGACAAGAAAGAAGTGGCACCAAAGCAACAGAAGAACAGGGAAGAAAAGTTGGCGACACAGTAGAAGAAATATGGTACCCAGCCTAGCATTCACAGACCATTTTGTTTCTTGCAGATGGCAAAATGTTCTACATTCTGTCCCCTAATAAGAAGGTAGGCAGCCTATGGCCAAATCAGATCTCCCCTGCCATCCAAAACCATTCAGTCTGTAGTCCCAAAAAGATATATCTATCCAAACCACTGTGGTCCTAAAAAGGGAATTCAACTTCGTAAACCTATCTCTGTAAAGCTTACAAAGTAAGCAGACCAAAAAGCTTCCTTTAAGCATAATTGTCTACCAGAGCATTTGTCTTTCCATGCCATGCACATCTCTTATCTTAGCTCTATAGCCTAATCAGGAGGTTCACACCTTCATGTGTTCTTACTACTGGCGAATGCAATGACTGGCTCCTTTGCAGAAGGTTTCTGATTAAGCTTCCAACGAAGAGAAGGAGGAGGATGTGGAGGATAGTGCCTCTGCTGTGCTTGCGTGGTTTTCCCTTTTATTCCAGGTGTTAGATCATAGAATCGTAGAGATGGAAGGGACCAAGTAGGTCATCTAGTCCAACCCCCTGCCTGCAGCAAGAAATTCTCCTAGAGCATCTCCGACAGGTGCTCATTGAGCCTCTGTTTGAAGATCCCCAGTGAGGGAGAGTCCACCACCTCCCTTGGCAATCTGTTCCACTGCCGAACCGCCTTCACCGTCAGGAATTTTTTCCGGATATCCAACCGGAATTTCCTCTCTTGCAGTTTGTACCCATTGGTTCTAGTTCTGCTTTCAGAAGCAGCTATGAACAAATGAGCCCCTTCCTCCCTATGACAGCCCTTCAAGTATCTGAAGAGGGCAATCATGTCTCCTCTCAGCCTTCTCTTCTCCAGGCTGAACATCCCAAGTTCCCCCAACCTTTCCTCGTAGGGTTTCCCTTCCATCCCACTGATCTTGTCGCTCTCCTCTGGACTTGCTCCAGCTTGGCTGCATCTTTCTTAAAGTGAGGTGCCCAGAACTGAACACAGTACTCAAGGTGAGGTCTGACCAATGCTGAATAAAGAGGAACTAGAACTTCTCGCGACTTGGAAGCTACAGACCTCTTAATGCAACCTAAAATGGCATTTGCCTTCTTTGCAGACACATCACACTGCTGACTCATGTTCAGCTTGTGATCCACAGTGACTCCAAGGTCCCGCTCACATGTTGTACTGCCAAGCCAAGTATCCCCCATTTTATACCTGTATTTTTGGTTTTTATTGCCCAAAAGAACTTTGCACTTCTGCCTGTTGAAATTCATTCTATTTGTTACAGCCCAGTATTCTAGTTTATCCAGATCCTCCTGGAGGTTTCTCCTATCTTCTGTTGTATTTGCTACTCCTCCCAGCTTGGTGTCATCCGCAAATTTGATCAGGCTCCCCTGTATCATCTTCCTCTAAGTCATTAATGAAAATGTTAAAGAGAACCGGTCCGAAGACAGAGCCTTGGAGTACTCCACTTGAAACCGACCTCCAGGTTGACACAGAACCATTTACTAAAACCCTTTGAGTGCCATTTACTAAAACCCTACAATCCGCCACTGTACAAACTACAAGATGTTTACATTGGCTTGCTTTAACTAATGACACAAAAAGTTAAAAGGAAAGGCACATAAATGCTGCCAAATACACGAGTTGTAAGCATAGATAGTTCAGCAATCCTACTTCTACCCAAAAACATGGCAGATGCAGTACACCATTTAAAGAGAATGGAAACACAAAAACATATGCAAATTCTAGTTCTAAAGTTAAATTTAGAAAAGCTTCACTAGAATTACAGTACTTTTGGTCTTAATAAATGGAAGAAAAGCCTACATGGCTAGTTACGAGTTTGTTAACAGGCATCAGAGTTTGAGAGCTGGAGAAAAGTGACAAATCAATTGGGAAAGTCTGGTGATGAAACCTATAAAATTACTACTCACCACTCTCAAACTGAAACACTAATTAGAGACAATACACAGCCAAGAGAGAGGAAATAAGGAAATGTATCTAATGAACATTTTAATTAAAGGTTAGTAAATTTTGGAAAAAGTTGGAAATAATGAATCTGCTATTAGAGAAGTAGTCTTCTCAAGCTGCCTGAACAGTACTTAAAATAACATTTAAAAATTTCCAATGCAAAGGGATGCAAAGGGATGCAAAGGGTTTTCATGTGCAAGAATTTTTGCAAGACAAATGGTGATTTCCACAATTCATGTTTTTTAACATATTAAAAAAAAATAAAAGCAATGCTAAATGTGACAGAAGTAGCTCGATAATCAGGATTATCACAAACGTTTTTTGCCACTGCAGCTAAGTCAGCATATTAACTATTATTTCTCTGGAGCCACAGGAGCAACATTTCCCCTTACTGCTATTGTTGTATTACCTTGATTGAAACTGCAGCCCTTTCCCATGTCCCAACACAAATCAATGAGATTTACGAGAACAGATACCAAACTGCTTCTGGTGTTCTTAATTTTATTTCCACCTGATACACGTGCTTATGAAAATACCATTCAATTTACTAAAAAACTGTCTTTTTAAAAATATTTAAGAGACTTGGGGTGCAATCCTAAACAACTTATCAGTCTTCCCATTCCCATGGAGATGTAGCGAGGCAAGCACATGTCTGTGTACTGCCCTAAAACTCGCCCTCTCCCTTTTGGCACCTTTGTGAGTCATGCACCCAGGACTTGTGCCGGAGCTTTGGCTGGCCTAAGTGCAGGTTAGAAATGCCGCATTAAAATATTTTTTAAAATACTGAGGGCTTGCGAAAGATTGGGGTGGACAAACAGCCAACCATGGCCATTATTGAATAAGCAACCATCAGTGTTATACTATAATGTGCTCACATTCACTGAAGTAGTACTTGTCATACTTCTAGGAGACTATTTTGACTTTTTCAGTCAACCGCTAAGACAGTGATTCTCAACCTTTTTCCATCTCACAGCACACTGGCAAGATGATAAAATTGTCATGGCACACCATCAGGGTTTTGGCCATTGACGAGGCACACCATGCTGCCAGTAGTGCATTGTGGAGCTCACCAAAGCCCCGGGATGCTAGTGAAAGTTGAAGAAAAAGTACGTCAATTCCCAGCAGTGGACACAAGGGCTTCCTACCCCCACAAAGATTAAGTAGTTGGGAAATCCTACCCTACTTGAGAGCTTGAGAACCACTGCACTAACTCCATGATAAACAAGTTAACTAATGAATATAAACCAGATTGTTTCATTTTTTTTAAAAAAGATGTAAACGTTAGAAAAGGCTTTATTATAAAAAAGACAGCATGCATGCTTTTCCACTTGCTTATTCAAAACCACAGCTAAATAATTCTAAGAATACATTGTGTCCCCAATGCAATTTTACCCTGGTAAGTTGTGGTTTTGAAAAAGTATCAATGTCTAGTTAAAATGTAAAGCACCCATCACCTGTACCTGTATAGGAAAAACAGAAGAATCTTATCCTTTCCCCAATACCTGAAGTCTAGTATTCATTTCCAAGAAGTAGAAATTCTTTTTTGAGTCCACAAGGAATTCCACGGTGCCAGCAGATGAGTATTTTACAGCTTTGGCAAGTGCTACAGCTTGTTCTCCCATTGCTCTGCGTGTCTTAGGGTCCAAGAAAGTGCTGCACATGTAAGTAAAAACAGATGTTCCAGTTGATCTTGCTAACAATGATTTGGTTTATACTTTAATTTTAGAGCTCAGACATAATGGGGGCAAGTAAATGAGACTCATGTCAGTAAGTCAGAACACAGGCCTTAGCAGTACTATTACCACTTGAGAAGGTGGAGGAAAAGAAGGAGGAACTGAAGGAGCAGGAGGAAAAGAAGAAGAACCTGACTCTTATAACTCACCCTTAATGAACAGGAATGATGAATACTATTAAAATGGATTTGTAAATCCTTAGACCAGTAATTTTCAATTTTTTATTCTAATGGCACACTGGCAAGGCACTAAAATTGTAAAGGCACACCATTGGACTTTTGACAATTGACAAGGCACACTATGCCAATGGCGGGGGTTCAAATCCTTCAATGGCCTTATTAATAAATATTTATTTAATAAATAAATGCATTTTTCAAACTCCTACAGCACACCTGTGGACCACTTGTCCACAGCATACTGGTTGAAAATCACTGCCTTAGACTAATAGGGTACCAAACTCCATAATTTGCTCATGAAAAAGAAACTCTTGCTCTGGAAGAAGAATAACTGTGTGTGCAACCAATAGATTTCTAAAATTCAGGTCATAAAAATATGACACACCAGTTGATTGTAAGCCCCTCTTTACTAGGACATTAAAAAGGTAACAGTTAAGATCTATTTTTCACATTTCTACTGAAATATAAAACAGTACTATTAAATATATGGAATTTAATTTCTATAATGTTAATTTCTAATACTGTATTCAGGTTTGTATATCTACAACAGATATTTATATACAACTTGTATTTTTAGGACCTCATAAAATATAAGGCTCACATTGACCACTCATCTCTTAGAAGCATTTCAGCATTACTTACATCAATGGGAGAATACAATAGAAACTCCCATAGACTTGATATAAAACTAATATTTGCTCTAAAAGTCAGAGTACTGGTACAGCAAACTGCTAAGAATATACATTTAGGATTTCCTTTTAATGTGGAAACAAAAATAATAACAAAAATAATAACATATTTGCATAACAAATATGCACGCACACAGAAAACAAACCTAAACAGAAACTCCTAACCACAAATGGCTTTGGAGGTAAGACAGGAAAGAAGATCTAAATGCCCAGAGGACCACAAGATATCAAAAAGGACACGTAGACTTCCTAGTAAATCCTACTGATAATTCAGGATAGTGAACTAATATTCCTCTGCATCTGCACACAAATGACCATTGTATCATCTTTTTCTCTCAAAACAAATTTGCTGACATGAAATACAGAACTTCTGGCAGAAGACAGAGAAGAAAATGTATGGGCTGACATCCCAATCATATCTCTTGCAACATTATAGCATGCCAATGGGCATGTGTTGCATTTTATATTGGTGGGAGGGGTGATTGGATAGTATGAGAGGGGAAAGTAAAAAATAAAAATATTAAATATGAGTTCTGCCTTTAGACCAGTGATTTTCAACCAGTGTGCCGTGGCACACTGGTGTGCCATGGATAGCCCTCAGATGTGCCAAATTTGGGGACTGACATTAATTAATGAGAAAATTGGGGGATTTGAACAACATGGTGTGCCTTGTCAATGGTAAAAATAACTGGTGGTGTGCCTCGACAATTTCAGTGCCCTTGTTAGTGTGCCATGAACCCAAGCTCTGAGACCTAGTCACAGCCTTAGATAAGCTGTCTCTCAAATTAAAAAAAGAAACTTCTGAATGATTTAATGAGACAGATATCAGGTTCCCTGCCTCAAATGAAACCTGATTGGAATTACTCTAGGAACTGCATTTCAAAGCATGCTCATACAATTTCGTTACTTCAGAAGCTTAAGTGCTAGTCTAGTCAGCTTTCTGCATAAGTTCAGCATAGACCACTAAGTGACAAAGAACTTGAGACCGATAGGATGTATTTATAGGTATGAAGTACAAAGGAGCATTTGAGAAACATGGTACATGGTCAGAAAGAAGAAATACTAAGGGCCAAATCCAAAGCAAGTTCAGCCTGCTCTGCCCCAACTGCTCTTTCCTAACTATTCTCTATCCAGATTAGAAAGTTATGCTACATCCAGAGAGTAAGGAAGCCTGGGCAGCCCTAACTGCTCCAGAGCATGCTAAGTAATTGACACATGGGGAGGACTTGCTCCTGAGGAGACACCCCTCAGATCACACTGAACAAGGAAAAGCTGTGGTGCCTACAGTGGTGACAGGACTCTGCGTATCACCCGGTGTGGAAGTCTGTGTGTCACCCCTGGGACGCGTGCACCCCTCTACCTGGACTGCGTAGTCACCAAAGTTGGCGCCTGCGCAGTTGTTTCTGAAGCCAACTGGCCTCAGAAAGAGTACTGCACAGGCACCATCTCTGACGCCTGCGCAGTACTTTTCTGATGCTTTTCGGCTTCAGAGGAGACTGTGCAGGCGTCAGAGTTGGTGCCTGTGCAGTACTCTTCTGAAACCACAGGGCTGCCGCTCCACCTCCTGAGTGAGGCCGAATAGCCGTGCAGAGGCGTGGACTTCCTCCGCTCTAAGGAAGTCTCCTCTGAAGTTGTTCGGCATGCTCAGTGTGTTTCTGCGCAGTGCACCTCAGCTGGCTGTTCAGGCCAGCTCTGAGGACAAGTGGCAGCTTTCTGGCTGCTGCTCCGCCTTGGAGCAGGCCTTAATGGGCGCGTTGACACCCGGGGCCTGCCAAAGGACTGTCAAACTCCTCTGACACATCACCCCGTACGGAGCGCATCACCCAATGCAGCCCACACCAGCTGCACCAGTCTGGTGATGCCACTGGGTGCCTGCCTTATAAGGAGTCCCTGATGAGATGCCAGAACATTCTACAGTGAATACAAGGGGCTTCTTGGAGTGGCCTGCTGTATCCTGAGGTTTGTGGGCAGCCATAGTTTGTCCCATATCCTAAGGTTGAGAGGCAGGGGTTGCAGCTAGGCTGGCCAAGAACTCAGATTTTTGGTCAACACTGCCATTCTTACTCGGGCCTTATCATGGACCCCTATGGGTCAACTCATTACTATACATGCTCCTGAAGTGGTATATCTCTGAGGAGCTGGAAGAGGGCATTTCTGCCTTGGAAACAGACTCTGGATACAGAGTAACTGCTCTGCCCTAGGCAATGCTAAACATGCCCTCAACATGCCTCTCCTGAACTGCTTAGGGAGAGCAGCTAGGGCAGAGCAGGTCCACCTCTCTTAGGGCACCATGTTACCTTGCTCTGCCCTAAGCCTTTTCCAGAGTAATTGGGATGGAGCATCTTCCAGTTGCTCCACCCTATTGATAGATAGGGCAACCCAAGGGCTCTTATGTGGACAGATTAGTTGCTCTGAATTTGGCTATTTGTATGCAATTTTGTGCTTTCATATTTGATAGCAAGTCCATTGAAACACAGTGGAAGTTATCTCTGAACAAACATCATTGCGTTGTACTGTGGACTGCAACTTTTGTTCTTCAGTAGCATCTCATGAAAATTTATAAGCAGAATCAAAAGGCTAAGAAGGTACATAATATAGTTGCACATCCACATTTTCAGAATCATAACCAATAACTTCCTTCATTTAAATAAGGTATTTAACATGAAGTTCAAATGACTTAATATATGGAATTATACAATCCCATCATTTGCAATGCTTTCATTTCCAAAGACAATGAATGAAGGCATTAGATATGCTGGTTTGATTACATAAATGAAACCTTGAAAGAAGAAGCCTTGCTATTTCAACTTTAGCCTGTAACATTGAATCCAACATTCAATGAGAGTAACAGCTTGCAACTTAAATTATTCTCTCAACTTTCCCCTAAAGCTGATAGTTTTAATTTTCTGTTTTTCTTACTTTGATTCATCTGTTCCACACAGCATGATTCCCCCCTTCTCTTCCTTGTGCACAGCTGTTTCTTCTGCCCTAGAGTGCAGTTGTGGAGCCCTCTTGGGAATCTCTCTTAAGACTACTCCCCAACCAGCAAGCTTCTTCACTACAGGACACTATATATATCATCTTCCAGAGGCCAGAGGCTCACCAACCCAGAAAAAATATAGTCTGGAAATAATTCCAAATATTACTATTCTGATGATATTTCTACACTAGAAGTTTATTTACACTATATTCTAACATTAACCTCTGCAAATTTCCCAACTTTTACCTGTGAAAACATGGGAAAGTTGTCCTATCCTCATACTTTGAGGGTGATATAGGTACAGCTTTGGGGGGGGGGGGGACTGATGCCCTTTGTTCAAAATGGTTTCTGAAATCTGTGTATCAAGCAGCAAAACAAGCCGCCAGCCAAGAATGACAGACAACAAGAAAGGAAACTGAAGGATACAGTAAGACAGCAATCACAAAAGAAAGAAATATATTTCAAGAGGAATTACAGCTTCCACAATGCCCTTGTCCTCCACCCAGAAAACTATCACTACAGAAGTTGTATTTCCACTATAAAACCACAAAAACATCAGTAACATTAATCATGAGACCTATATCAACAATAGATCAGACTGTTAACACCTTGCACTATTAGGAGTGGGTTTCTGGCTTATAACACACATACTCTGGATCCAGAAAAGATTGAGTATGCACATTCACAGAAGCTGGCCAGTTTTGCCATTCATCTGGGATACTACTCTAGAAAAGGAGTTGCCAAACCTTCTAGCACTAGAACCCACTGTTTATATACCCCTGACACTATATCAGGACCCACCCAGGTCTACTCGACTTTAACAAAGAAGATTTAAAAAGAAATTATTTATTTCAGCACTGAGAAAAACACCCTTAAATGCCTTCTTCTTTAGTTCTTAGCTAGCAATTGAGGAGCAGGTCATCCTCTCAACCAATATGCCGCTGTAGGTGCTGCTGGATTTGTAGGGCAATTAAGCAGGTATAGTATTTGATTTTTGAACAGCCTCAGGGCTTGAGGTAATTTGTTATCTGGTTTTTTCATCACTCACTGGAAACCTACCAAAAAACAGGTTGCACTCCAGCAGTGGTTCATTACTCATACTTTAGGAAGCACTGCTCTACAGGATCCAGACCTTTTTTTTTGGGGGGGGGAGAGGGTCGGTGGTGTAGAAAGCTACTGATGGAAAGAAAAATTATATGTGGAAGTAGAAGCAACTTTTCACTTCTCTAGTAAAATATAGTGCTTAAAACAAGAGACATTGTTTTTAGCTAAAGGGATATCCTTGTCAGCAATCAACACTATACTTAATATTCCAACTTGTTATCAAAAGGGCTTTAAACTTAGTTCTGGGAATTTGGTTGTTGCCCTCTTGGATATATATAAAGACTCTTAAACAGCATCATGAAGATGGGATACCCTCATTAGAAAGAGAACAACTTAGGAAATGAATCACAAAGAAACAGAATTTATTGTTATAAGACATAAAGTAAAATTACATACATTCAATACCATAAAATGAAGTGTATCTATTCCTTGAATAGTGTATGTACACAGAAGGAAAAAGAAGTGGAGGGTCAAGATAGCTGGAGGCAAAAGGGGGATGAAGAAGAGGGGAATATTTGGGGAAGGAGAAGAAGGAAAAGATAACGTAAGGGGGAGGGGATCCAACAGCGCAAGAATAGCTGCTTGATCATGCAATCCTTTTAATGTAGACAAAGATTTCAGAACCATGTATCTGAATATCAGACAACTTTGCACAGCAAAAATTATTGAAACCATTTCAATTTCTAGTCATGCTGCTACACTATTTCTGAGGTAGTAAATGATGTTGGCTGCTAGTGATTTTCCTAATAATTCTGCTTAATGTTTTCATGAAATTAAAAAGTACTTCTGCTCAAAATCAACTGCGGTTATAAAAAATGAAAAAGCACTCACCTTGGTGCTTCTTCTATCACTTTCTGATTTCTTCTCTGAATAGAACATTCCCTTTCATTCAGCCACAATGTGTTGCCATGTTTATCACCCAATACCTAAGAGAATGTCAATCTTAATAAATAAATGCATTGTTTTTCTCTCACTCCAGTTCCTTATCAGCATCATCATAAATGAAAATGATCTAATACATTCACAATATTGTCCCCAAAAGAGTGCAAGTGATGCTTTTAGTCACACATTATTGCAAAGTCTTGTCAGTTCTTATATTCTAGAGAGAAATCTCAACTTGGACTTCTAGCATTTAATGGTTTATGTCTTCTCAGGACAAAGTAAACCAACTATACTGCATTGACTAGCAACTGCAAACTGAAAGTAGCTCTGATCAGCAATTCGCACTCAGGAAAGCCATGCAGAGTTCTGTCCTCCATGTGCTACCTTACCTTCCTCAGTGAGCAGCTGACAGACATGCATAGGAAGGTTCTGGCCTTCTATGGATACTCCAGCAGCAGCTTGACTGCCAGAAGTGGTTTTGCAACTGCCATAAGGCTTTTGGTGTTCGTGAGACGGATGCTAGTTCTGCCAGTGCAAAGAACCTATAGGATTGGGCTGAGCATCTGTCAGCAATGAGTGGATTAAACTATTCTGCATCACCTACATACAGAAGGGCTGTGTTATATGATGTCATTGATGTATTTCAAGCATATTTCAGAATGTCAGAATGTATTTCAAGCATATTTCAAACAAAGTTTATATGACAATAATTATAAGGATTCTGTATTTTAGACTGGAAAAACTAAACTTTGATAAGAGTGGGGTAAACTATAGATTTCTTGTCAGAAAAGAATAACTCATCACTGTCCACTATGAAGTTCCACATAAAATAGCTTGTTAAGGTTGTTCAACTAAACCTTTCACTCTTGTTATAGAAAGTTGTATCTACTGTTTGAATTATCTGGGACATACCTGGAGAGATGAGGGGACAAAAACCCTGGGCGCAAGGCTTGGGGAGACCACTGTGCCACCAACCATCACCCAGCATTGCCTTCCCACCAGTTCAAACCCCCACATCACTCAGACAACTAGCATAGCACTCACTTGCTCAGCCAAAGCACTCAGTTGCCCAGACATGTTTTGAGGGCCATGGAAGTGTCATGTAAATCCCCTTGAGGGCCAAAGAAAATCACTTCCAGGTTCATGGAGAAAACTGGAAATGATGTTTATATGCCCTCAGAAATCATTCTAAGGGCTGGGAAAGACTCCCCACCCTTCAAAATACCTTCTAAGGGTTAATAACATAACTTCAAATGTTCTCCATGAGAAGGATCTACAAGGCCTTTGGAAGGTCAGGAAGGCTGCAAATGGCCTCCCTGGATATGGGAGGCTAGGGGTGACAGCCTGGTTTTGTTTTGTTTTTTTGGGTGGGGGGAGACAGCTGGAAATCATGGTCCTGGGTAGTACCAGAACCAGGATCACCACTGTGAATTAGTAAAAGTGGAAAAAAAACAGAGGACAATTCAAAATCACCCATTGCTATGCCAAAATGCTGAAAACTGGAGGAATACAAACCTGGATTTCTATGTGACGAGGGTTATCAATGAACTTTTCTATTAATAATCGATCATCACCAAAACTTGAGGCAGCTTCTTGAGATGAAAATCTAAAACCTTCCCTTTAAGACAAATAAATGAAACATTTAGAAATACAGAACTGTCATATTTTTATCAAAAGCATAGCTGCACGTATAGCAGAGTTTCTGAATTCCTCTTCCTGAAAATAGTTCCGTACACTGCCTGACAACAAGGGAATAGCCCAACAATGTGTTTCTAAGCCCCTGACTCCGCATGCATCTCTGTGGCTTTCTCCTAACTGGAGGTATAATTTTATTAACATGCTCAAAAGCTGTCAAGAAATGCATGGAGCCCTATGGAAAGTGAAACTGAATGGTCCCAATCTCATGAATGTGGAACTCAACAAAAGTTCCAGAAGCCCCCCTC